>JAUMJL010000192.1:2447739-3671609 GCA_033558185.1 Dromococcyx pavoninus | reverse complement strand
CTCTCCCCCTTTTTCCAGGTTGGATGACTTTGCAGCTGCACGCCGTCCTGGAGGCGCCGGGCTAGTAACAAGCAAAACAAAAAAGCCCCCCTCCCTCCCCCAGCGCCAGTGCCGCGCGCCGAGAAGGTGGTTACCCCTGCTGCCCCGGGAGCTCGGGTGTGCTTGGAATTGTCCCTAAGCCCTCCGTGGCTCGTCCCCTCTCTGCAAGACCCCGCCTGAGCAGGGGGACGGGAGACAGGAGGGAGGGGACAGACCCGACGAGTCCCCGGAGAGCCAAGGGTTAACAGCGGGTCGCTTCCTCCCCCAGAGCAACCCTCCCTTCACATTGCATCAAAGTCCTTTAAAGCTGTTTCTCTTCACCCTCCCCTCTCCCGGCTGGAAGACGCTTTATCCATGCATGCTAAGTAAACAGATCTTTGTTTTCGTCTTCCACCCACTGCCCTCTTTCTGCAGCCCGAAGCTGAGCCTCGCCAAGCCGGCTGCAGCGATTGGTGCCTCCACACACACTCACTCACACACACGGAAAGAAGCCGGTTTCTCGGGTGAGGCAATGCGCCTGCAGTTGGCAGGGACAAGGCAGGAATTGTAATTGCAGTTCATCATGTGATGGCTTATGAAAGAGGAAGTTTGGATGTTTTAGTCACGTACTCCCTTGCCCTCTTGTTTTAGCCTCCAGGTTCTCTGAAGGAAAAAATTACATATATTTATATATACTGGTGGAAAGCCAAGAAACAGTATGTTTGCACATTTCAGATCATGAGCAAAGCTGGAGCACTCCCTGAGTGAGGCTGCAGGGGAAGGAAGAAAGCAAAGCTTTCAGCTGTGGCAGGCTTTTAACTGCAGGACAGAATATATGATCTGTATTTATTTTCCTTTATTTCCAATGAAAACTAGCTGCTTGGAAAAGTCGAGAGGAGCAGTGTTCTGGTTTTGCTGCATTTGCTGCCTTCATTCTGGTGGAAAAGGCAAAAAAAACCCCACATTACCAAGCTTGATGTCAACAAGCAGATTAAAAAAATAGTGGCAGTGCTACATAGGAAATGTGGTTTGTGTATCAAATCACAAAAAAAAAAAGTCCTCAAAGCTGCTGACTGTTACAGCAGTAACTGCATAGGAATCAATCACATAATGCATTTGTTTCTTGTTCCTTTTTTTTTGGAATCAGAAACCATCCTTTTAACCTCATCTCTGAAACACACCTTGCTATGATGCCATAGATAGGAGCACCAGGTGCTAGAGGACACCTGGATGGGGCATGGAGGTTGCACAAGGCCAGGGCAGTGCCCAGCTGGGGAGAACCATGGTGCCATTGTTGGTGCCCAGCACAGTGTGGGACATTTTTGCCTTGTCCCAGTTGTGCCCAGTGTCATGGTTGAGGGAAGGAAGGGAGGAGAGAGGTCAGAGCAGAGCAGCTCTTGAAGAGGACTTCTGTCTGCCACCTCCACATCAAGGCCTTTACAAGCTCCTTCCCACCCTGTGCTTTTTTTTCAGCTTTCAGTGGGCCACACTGAGGTCTTGGTGTGTTTCTCCGCTCTTCCTTCCTTGCAGGATCCCATTTCCCTTCCTAATTTTTCTCTGGAGTAGTGGCAGTGATCACACACAGCCTCTTGTCTCTGAGCTGTGCCACCAGACTGCACTTTACCCATGTATCCATCCTCCATGAGGGCTGCCATTCCTTCTGTGTCCAAACCAGTACTCCCTACCTGATCTCCTGTGCCCTTGGCACTCCTCTTTCCCTCCTGATTTGAGAGCTGCCCCACGTCCTTACCCTGCTGCAGATACGCAATGCTTCCTCCATGGGTCTGGCAAAATGGCCAGAGCCAAGATGGGAAGGGTGGTTATGCTGAAGTGTGCTATCTCTTCTCCTTCTTTGATCCATAATGAATTATGGAGGCTGCTCTCCCAGCACTGCGAGAGGCTGAGAATAGTCCTTCGAGTTTTATGTTTGGTCAGTTGCGGGTGATTCAGGGCCAAGGAGCCCACCAAAGCAGTGCCATCCTGGCTGAAAGCAAGACCTGCCAGCTCAACCTGCAGAAACCTCACAGCAGATACAGCCTCTGACAGTGCATGGCCAGGAGTTGGGTCACTAAATATTTGTTGAAATGTTTGTAGAGCCTTTGCTGAGAGGAGGGTTCAGGTAGGAATAGAGGGGCTTTGCCTCCACTCCAAGGCACCTCCTGATTTTCTGGCATATCTGCCATTTTTGTTCCAACTGGAGATGGCAGATTGCTCCAGAGGATTTTCCAGAAAGCTGAATGAACCTGAGTTTCATTTGGCTTCTTGCCTAAGTAAGGATTACGTGATTTTTGCCAAACAGTTCAAAAGCTCTTAAAGCAACTCCCCAAACCTGCTTGTAAACAGTTGCTCATGTTTGCCTGCAAGAGTGAGCTACTGGTAGTCATTTTAGAAACATTGTATTTATTTAAAAGATCCATCATTGTGAAAGTGAATCCCCACCACCACCCTTTCATGTATGGATTTGAAGATCTACAATTCAAACAGCAGTTCAGGTGATGTCCTGTTTTCATGTTGATTCTGGCCCTGAACTCAGGCTTATGGCACACTGAAAATAGAAAAATCTTTGAGAAAAAGTCTCCATCCAACAGCATTATATTTAATGCCATAGGGGAAAAAAAATTATACTGATGCAAACGAGAGTATCATCAAGCACAGCCTGTTGACATAAACAGGCTTTGGACAGGCTCAGGGAAAGCCACTGATCCTGCTAACGTTTACAACCACTTATAACTTTATTCGCAGGAGCATCACTATGAATGTAAAGCCATGTGCACTTATGTGCTCGCAGGATGGGAGCAGGCTTCCTTGAGAGCTGCTCGTCAGCAGTACGCTGAGGGCTGCCCTGCCCTGTAGGCTCAAGCTGACTGCTGATGGCAGGAGCTGACAGAAGCACTGGCAGAAAAATACTCCACAAAGGCCGGAGGGAGATCACTGCACTATCTCCCTGCAAAGCAGGACGTGCCAGATGATTGAGAGAGGCTCAAGCAGCTACTCAGTGTCTGCTTTTTGCCATACATGGGGCCTTTTATTAACTCCTGGTAGTAGCTGTGCTGAACACTGCTGTTTGGTGTTGTCTTCTGAAGAGATGTGAGGCACTACCTAAGCAGAGTTTGCCTAGGAAAGGAAGCACCAGCAGGACACTGGTGTGCCATTAGTTTATGGATATCTTCCAAAATATGGAGATGCTATGTATGCTGCTATTCTGCTATGATTTTTGCTCCAGAAAGTTTGGGCACATATCCGTGCACTCCTTACCATGGAGTCGCACAGCAAGGAAGAGTCTGAATGTTTCATTGGTGGGCTCTACCCTAAGCAGTTTGCAGCAAAAATGGCACGCTTTTTTAAAGAAGGGAAATAACTCTGTTTTTAACTGAGCAGTTGACTTTACACCCTCTTTTCAAATAGCAGTAGGAAAAAAACAGCAAGGAAAAGATCATGGAAATACTTGAGAAATTCAGAGGTTACTACCCTCCAAAGAGAAATAAAAACTTCAGAGACATACTTCCAGATGCCAGAAGAAAAGGCAATTGATGTGGAAAAGCTTCCGCCCCTTATCCCCAGGCTGGGTAAATAGGCATGTCGGGTTATCCCATACACCCTGCCTTGGTGCTCTGCATTGCGAGCCACAGTTGGCAATTGTCTGCAGCCACGGGCGAGGGGGGCAGGAATGCAGTGGCTGGGGGCTTCCCAGGGCACAGGCAGAGTGGCTGGCTGGCCCGGTGACCCCTTCCCAAAATAAACAGGAAGCCTGGGAAGCCATGACCCCTCCACGACACTGTGCCGGCTCTGCTCCCTGCCTTCTGTGCGGGAGTCAACAGGCTTCCAAGTACCCTCCAAAAATTGGACGGCAGTGAGGTCTTCATAGGAAACATTACAGAATAGGAGCAGAAACATATTGTCTGTTGAAAAAATTACAGACAGCTTTAAACCTTCTATTTAAGCCCCCAGATAGTCATATTCCTTTCTGCTTCCCTTTCTGCCTGTGTTGAACAGCTGGTGTGCCTGAGCAAAGCAAGAAGAGGAGACCTGGGAAGGGTGTGCCAAGGGGTTTCTCAGTTGGGCTGGAGAGTTTGAGCTGGGAAACACTTTTTCTCTATTTGAGAGAGTTGGCAGTGAGGTCGTCACATGAAATAAAAATCGAGACCAAGGCCCAGACCTTCTTAAAATCTGAGCCAGAGCTGTTAAAGCTGTTTCCACTGTGAGAGTTCCTGCATTACCAAAATGTCCCCCTGAAACAGCAAACTGGTGCTTGCTGACAGTTCCAGCTGGCAAGTCACCTCCCAGAGTGTGCCAGAAGAGCTGGCCATCCCTAAAGGCATTTTGGCCTCAGCGGCCGCAGGCTTCACAGTTTGGGGCAGGATAGGACCACCACTGGTGGGGGAGGCAGCTCAGCTGAAGGTACTCTTTGCTGCTGCTGACCTCAAAATTTCCTGCCAGTGCCAGCAGTTTTGCAGCTCATCCAATGGTTGCCTTGTCCTCAACACAGAGCATATGTGCCTATAGGGACTGGTGGCTCTGGGGGGCAGGTCCTGGTAGGTTTGGTCTGCACGGATCAGCTAGTTCAAAGTGACTTGAGGGGGGAGAAGAAACAGGAGGTGGATTCCCTCTCCTATTACCTAGGAATTGCTAGGGTTTTACAGTGAGCAAACACTGGCACTCACTTAACTGGGTAGCAAGATGTACTGCCCTGGTGCCCTTCCTGCCCATGCTCCCCTAACCCCCTATCTCAGGGGGACTGCTCTTTAGGGGAAACACTATGACATATGGAGAGACATGCAGCTGCTACAGGAGAGTCTCTTGAACAGTCCACTCTTCCTTCAGGAGGAATTTAGGGCATTGGCATGCAAAGACTGCAAGTCAACACATCATGCTGCAGCCTTGTTTTTTTGCAGGCACATTGAGATATGGCTGGGGTGTCCACATTTTTGCTAGTCATTGCAGTTACATTATTTCAATTTTACAACATAATGAGTGTTAACAGAAGTATGCCCAAGTCTGAGAAAAGACAAAATGCAAATGAAGTTTGTTTCTGGGCCACTCTGGCACTGCCTTTCATTCCCTCCCTTTTTCTACTCTCAGTGCCCAGACAGTGCCCCTCCTCTACAGGGAGCCCCTCGGGGAGTACTCTAGGCAGTTGGAGCAGGGGGAAGTGCCCCTAGCAGTACCTTTTTGCTCTTTGCTGTCTAATACGCTAAGTAAAAACAAGTAAAAGAGGATATTTTTATCTTATACATTCTGTCATATGTGTAGTAATCCTTACAAGTTTAGGCATTAATGATGATGATCTTAAACAGCGGAGCTGTGTTGCATTACCTCATCCTGTCCACTTGTATTGTCAGACAAAAAATCCCACGCATCCCTTTTCCAGGCACTTACATCCCTCCTGCTCACATTGAGCACCAGAAAGAGGTGCCTGCTAGGATGTACTGTTGCATTCTTATTTGATAAAGAGGACACCAGCAAAATTAATAACTGGTAGACTTATGCTGGAACTGGCAATTAAACTCAGCCTCCTCCTCCAAATTTCAATCATTAAAGGAACTTGCCAAAGGCTGGGCCTTGCGTATCATTAGTTTCCCAAATGGGACTGGATGAGGAACTGAGGACCAGTCATTTTGTTAATGGGATATGCCAAATTCCCCACGTCATGCCCAAGGAATGGCTGTGCTGGTGAGCTCATTGGGGTGGTTGGAGAGGCTACTTGCACAGCTGCCACTTGCTGCTGATTCAGGGGTCTTGCACATGTCCTTGGAATGTGCCAGGCAAGTGTCCCTCAACAACACTCTCCCTAACATGTCCAACCAGAATTTCAACATGCAGTCCATCACAATCAGGAGAAACAAGCAGCTGCCTCTTTGCTCCAGTTGTCTGCATGGAGAATCCTGTAGAGGCGACGCTAATGGCAGCCGGCACGGAGGACACCACTGTCTTTTTGTGTTGGACCCCATGGCACCCCTTGGCAGCTTGCTGAGGGAAGGGCAGACTTGTCCACACCTTCTTTAACCTCCTAGAGGAGAGCAACAACAAGGAAAAAACACACCAGCATAGACTTCAGCAAAGATGAGTTACCTAGTGCTGACCAAGGCCTCTTATTTGTCTCCCTGGCTGCAGTGGAGATGTGGCCCAAGAGTCAGATGAAAGTCCTCTGCTTCATTTCCCATACACCCCGCATAGCCTCAGAGGTGAATAACTTCTGGATGTTTCAGATCTGGGATGAGTTTCAATGGCTGATGCAGAGGCAAGAGCACAATCACCTTCATCATCCCTTTTCCCTCTGCCAGTTACTATTATTGCTGATTGCCATTCTACATGCATTGTAATTAAGTGGAAAAACTACAGACCAAATAGAAAAGGGTATGAGACTCTCAAAATCATCTCTGCACTAGCTGTAGCCTGACTCAGCCTTCAATTAACATTCTTACTTAAAATAGTTTCGTTATATAGCTTTTGTTAAATCTTATGTAATAGCAGGCCGAATCACCGCCCCAGAGCACCACGTTGAAGAGAGGAGCTTGGCCCTGGGCCCTGGGCACCTTCTCATCCTGTCTTTGATCCTGATAGCCTTGGACATGGGTGAGCTACCAGGGCAGAGCATGCAGCACACCCTTGGCTCTGCCTTAGCAAGCACATTGAGCTGGGACTGCCACCAGAATTGGTCCCGTTCTCCCACGGCTCCAGCTGCTCAGTTCTGCCCAGCACTGCCCGTGTGGCTGCTGGAGGAAGCCTGGCAGCACGGACCCCATCCTTCTGCTCTGGGGTGCTCCTAGGGCAAAAGGGAGCAGATCAGGAATGGCAGTCAGGGAGGGACCTCAGTAGCGTTGTTGGTTGGCAGCTGCTGCAGGAATCCCTCATGCTGCACCTACATCCCTCCCATGAACTGCTGCTGTTCTGTGCTGCTCCTCCCCAAGCTGCTGGAGGGTACCTTGGCAAGAAGGGAGGACGACATGGGCCAGCAGGGCTTCCTAGGGATATGGGGCCATGCTGGAGATGGGTCTGATTTCCTACCAGGGCCTGAGGAACTTGAGATCTGGGCTCCATCTCCTGCAGAACGGGATGGCAATCGTACCACCACCACCAATAATGATAATATGGGGAAATCTCTGCATGGGCCGCCTCCTCTTAACTGCAGAGGGATGTCCTTATGGCTCAGTACAGCTATAAAAGTGTTTAACTAGCAGCAATATTTTACTTTGTTACTCTTATCAGACCTGGATTCTAACTGGTACAAAACCTGCTCTGTGTATGTGTGTGTGTGCGTGCACATCTCTGTGTGCACACACAGAATAAAAAATAGGGGCTCATGTTAAAATCTAGAAAAGCTGCACATGGGATACATGTATAAAGTGAGGAAGATGCTGCCACGTATACTTCAGTCAGTTTAAGCTATTGCTGTCACATTTACATCTCCACGAACACTCTCTGGAATTGTGGGAACCTCAACCTGGGTTTGCACAATGTTTCTGAAGCAGGAGAGTGTTTCGAACAGGGAGAGAGCTGGTAAAAGAATGAACACATCTAAACCTGTTGTTACTCACCACCTCTGATCTCAGGGAACTGATGAACATAGTGGGCACCATTCCCATTTAGGTAGCTCTGCAAAGTCACTGAATTTGCACCAGGGCAGCATTTGGCTCAAAGTGATCATGTGCAGCACTGCTTAATGTGAAGTCAAAAGGCTGTGCAGCTGACAGGTCACCACTACCTCGTCCAGAGGATCATCATGTCTGCTTGGCCCAGCTCATGAGTCCCAGCCCGACCTGCTGCTGATGCTGAAGGAGGGTTGCTCCTGCTGGTCCCTCCCTCTGCAAACGAGCTGGGAAAACTCCTAGATACGACAGAAAAGTCACATAAAGGGCTCAGCTCCTCTTCCGCTGGGAGAGCCTATGGTGGCAAGCAACCTAGAAAGAAGTAGGTTAATGTAAGCCAGGTTCTTTTTTTCTGAATTTTACACTGAGAGTTACATGTTTTGGGAGATTTTTTAAAGAATAGATCATCAGAGTGTGGAAATGTATTCTAAAGCTTTTTACATCCTTGCACATGTGTCTAGTTGCTGGGGGGTTGCCTGTTGCTTCATTTGGAAAGGTTTAAAAGAAAATGCAAATTTTAGGCAAAGGGCAGAGGCAGGTTTTTGTAAATGTGTTTGGCACAGGTTACAGCCATTACTTTGTAATTTCTGACACAACAGAAAGAATCCTCACTCAACTACATATGGTATGAAAATACCAGTTTCTCTGTTTACAAATGGTAAAAAAAAAACCTTACAGCCTGCTAGATGTACCATCAGATAGCATATATAAATATCCATAACATTGTCTTTGCCTCAGAATCAGTACAAGGCAAGTATGGGAAGAATCTGGACTTTTTCAGATCATCTTCCAAGCTAGCATCAGTAACAAAAGGATATTGTTTCACGTACTTCAAAAAGAGGTGAATGCTTCTGAACAGCGGGGTTTCAGAATCAAACTTGAGCACCTGAAATATGAGAAAAGTCATATGAGCAGAAGACTAAGAAACTCTTTTTAGATGTAATCAGATACACTGTCTGACAGACTGGAATACTTAAAATCCTCTTTAACCAACGGCATGTTAAGACATGCCAGCTCCGGACACTGTATCCAGCCCCCATATTTTACATAGCCTCCTAATTACATTCATATGTTTCGTTTCATATTTGACCCCTCTCTTGCAAGAGAGTGCCAAGTAAAGCACTGCTCCTCTTAGGTTTGATACAGGAATTAAGCTGGAGAGTGGAGGATTCATGATTGTTGTATACCTCATACACACGCTAGAGTGACAGGCCCCAATAAACAGTACAACAAAATGAAAACATTAAAAATCCCCAGTGCAAATGTACACTTTAATGTACAAATTAAAATTTGAAGTACAGCCTGTACCCCTTCTCTTTGCCTTGTTTTTTGGAGCACAGTGGTGTTAACACCTCTAATGCTTCCTCCATAATCTGGCAACTCACCAGCTACCAGGTTTCAGCTTTTCTTTATGAGGAAGAAAAGACTGTTTTCACAAAATTTGTGTCATTCCAGAGTGAGAAACTGACTCATCTCTGTTGATAGTTGACTTTTGTCACTGAACCCAGTAGACTCAGGTTCCCAGTGCACTGGGAACCGCTTTATATGAAACACTAGGCTGCACAAAGCGTTGGAAACACTTTTCAGAAGACACCGGCTGCACAGAGAAATTTACTGTTTTCTACCCTCCCCTAAATTCTGTAAGAAACCAAAGCCAAAAATCACATCACTGTCAGCAAGAATAGGATTGGACCCTTTATAGACTTAGATATAAAACCAGGTAAATGTGATTGTTTGGCACTAAATGTGTGTGCTTCAAAAGCATGTTATCAATAAGAAAAAGATCTGAAGGCACAGTGATTCCTAAATGGTGGCCTTTGGACTATTTCTGGATTTTTGTGGAAGGAAGCAGCAACTGTGACAGAAAGAGCAAAGCATCCAACAGCCTACATACAGATGGGTTTTGCTCCTGGCCCTTTCTCAGGCAAGTCAGAAGAGTTTTTCCCGAGTGCAGTCCACAAGGCTGGATCCCAGCCTTTTGGCTGTCAACACATCGGGATTTCCAGAGTCAGCACAATTTCATTGTGGGATTTTTTGGGTGAGCTACACCTCCTGTATATTTTACTTGGACAGTCAGGTTTAAATACCACACTACTCTGCTCTCCTTTAGCACTGTTATTACAGCCTTGTTTGTGAAGCAAGAAGAGTAATCCTCATGTAAAAATAATAGTATTGCAGACCTAGACAGCAGATGGTGTTATTAAATACCTGGGCAAAGTCTAAGGTCATCATGCTCTAACAATTAACAAGATATATTGTCTATCACTTAATAGTTAACCTCCTAGTGTGGGATGTTTGCAAGGCTGAGCAGAGTGGCAACTGGTATCTTGTCCAAGCTCAGATAACTCTTCCAGTTAAGCAAATATTTTTCAACCATTGTCATGCCTAAATTTGTTGCTACCAACACATCGGATAGAAATAATTAATACGATTCCATTTAATCTCCTGAATGATTCCTTCTTTAACCAACTACATTAGGTTTTAACTAGATGGTAACAATTTGAGTACTTATTGATAGTTGCCTGGTATATAGGTTAATTTATAAGAGCAGAGAAAGGCAAATCCTCAGGCAATGTAAATCATCATGAGTCTGCTGCAAGGTATGTCTCTGACTGGCTCCAGCAAGGTACTGTGTGTTGGGGGTGTGCTTGCCAGCTAGCTTTTGTTGTCCGCAGAGGTCTTCAACCATGGAGCATATTTCTTCTTACTCACGGGAAAGAAGTACACATGCAGATAACTGCATTGATAAAGCTGAAATTGAACCCCAGTAATATGTGTTAGGGCTGTCCTCATTGCGTGTTCTAATAAAATTTTCAGACAGAACTTCCTCTAAGGATTAATTTTATATCGTAACAATGGCACTTTACCAATGTTTCCCTTGAGATTTCCCTAGCCCTCCCTGAACTTTATGTCCCAGCTGACGGGTTACTATTTCACTTCTTTAATGGCCCTCCCAAGTATGACCGCAACTTTGTGTACCTGCTCATTTACTTATTTTTTTCCTCAGTTGTATCTTACCTGCCAGTACACCTTAGTTTGCCCAGGCCAGCTGCACAGACCACCATATCAAACAGCCACAGCCTCTCCAGCTAAGGCCAGTTATATTTTTGCCTGAGCAGAGCAGCTTGCTCCCGTCGGCATCCCTGGTGTTCACTAACGCTGTTTCTCTGAAGTACAGCCTGCTTTCTCTTCTGCCATTACCTTCTTTTAGAAGTGTAGGCAAGGACACCTCTATCAGCTTCAGGGTTGTGGACCCCTTTGGGGCCTTCAAGGAAGCCATGGAGGCTAAGCATCCTTCTCTGGGGCAGGTTCTGGCATTTGTTTAATTACCATATGTGGCAAGATAGGGAGCTAAAGCAGAGTGCTGCCACTGCCAATAGTTTCACGCAGTACTCTTCCTCCATGGTAATTGCTCTCCTGCTAGGATGCATGAACTTGAGAACAAAGTGCATTTTATTATTTACAAGGGTTAGATGACAAATACAAACAGATGGTGCAAAGATGACTCCTAATGCATAGTGATCAAGGAATTTAATATTCATGGGTAAAAGCCTGAAAGATTAAGTAAACAGATTCAAATATGCCAGGGAACTTATCTCCTAACAATGCATAAAGTTAGCATGGCCTTTTGTGCCCTTTTACCGCTTTGGGTCAGGGCAATTAACATAAAGGGAAAGATTGGCCAATTTTCCAGTCTGCTTCAGGCGCTCAATTGAGCAGCATCTTTGTAAGGAAACCCTTGGAAGGGGTTTCTGCAAGACTGAGAAAAACCCTTGTATTTTGCTATTGAAGAGAACTGCAAAGCCTGAGTGTTGTGCTCCAGTCTGTTGCAGCTGCCCTTACGTAAAGCAGTCTTACCTGAGTGATGCTGCTATTTTATATGTGGCTGGTTGGATGACTTCTGATTACTCACCTGAGCAAGGTTGTGGCACTGGAGTCTCACCACACTGCTTTGCCTTTAATGATAATTCTTATGGCAGGAGCTGGGATTTTGCTGTTGTTGCTTTCACATGTAGTCATCCTGCAGAGGCAATTTCAACACTGATGAATATTACAAGTCAGGTCCTCAGCATGAATCATCCCATTCTTCCAGATGACTTTTTCTTTCTGCTGTTTACATCAGAGGCAGGGAATTTTGATGCTTTTTTGTGTCTGTGACCAAAGGAGTGTTTAATATGAGAAGTGATTTTCAAATTCACTTAAAAGTTGTCCCTCTATATATTTCCTTTTATTGTTGCTGCTGCTTTCATTTTGAGCATGGGCAGCTAGTGAGATGTTTCTAAGGCACTACAGACTGAGTGCTGAATGTATGGCAAAGAACAAAAGCGGGAGGAAAAGTTTACTGATGCATGTTGCTGGACTGTGCACAAATGTTTGCTCTGCAACTTTGATCAGTCTTCCATTTTTCTTGCCCAGATTAGGTTGTTGAACAAACAGATTACCTGGGGTTTGGTCATCCCACTCGTTTATGCAATCCTAGGAAGGTGTGTATATGGAGTCAGAGGCTCTGGCAAGAGCAAGGCAGCAGCTCTGAGGTATCTGTCTCTCTGCCTTCTCTTACAAAAGCTCCTTGCCAGTGCAATATAGCGATGGGATGCCATGGCCTATGGATGAATGGGAGAAGCTTGGAAATGTGGGCTGCAGCCCACAAATGGTGTTGGAAAGCTATCCATGGATATGGAGGTGAGCCCATCCCCTTGCACTTCACCACTGCAGCCCCAGGAGGAAAAAAGACACCCCAGGCTCAAGAAAAGGCACCACAGTTTGACTGCTCTACTAGCATCCTCTTTCTGCAGCTGTAACCACCACAGCTATTCCTACGGCTGCCTCCAGATCACTGAAGACATCTGGCAACTTTGGATGCTCTTTCTTAAGATCTCACTGCTTTCCACAGCACCTGGCAGCACCCTGGAAATGGTATTGGGTGCTTGAAATCTTGTGAAGTACACAATGTGAGGAAAGGTGTATTTATTGCCATGACCCTAAGCCTCAGATTTCCGGCAGGACCACAGTGTTCTGCAAGGAAGTCACATGGCACAGAGCAGCGGGGGCAGAGCATCTCTGTGTCTAGTATCTGCTGGGAAATTTTTCTGGCTCTGTGGATGCATTTGGTTGATATGGCTTTACAAGCTGGAACGTGGTCCAAGATATATGGCAGAGAAACCTGCCCTGTGAATAAAAGCCTTTTTTAAGACGATGTTAATGTTGATGTTAATAATTTGTACATGATTTCATCAGCTCTTTGAAATGTACAGGACATTCAGATGGCAAAATAGGCAGAGCTTCGATTTCAAGAGAGAAAACCCTTCTGTATGCACTTCCATGGGACTCTGTTGCCATACAAGGAGGTGAAACCTTCTGCAATGCCATTTCTGCTCTTAAACACAGGATGGAACAAGCGTTGGATCTATGCTAGTATCATCATAAAAACAACGTGCATGGAGAAGCATCAAAAGCACCCTCCCAAAAACTGGCATTGCCCTCTCCTTTGCCTTTTCTTCTAAAATATGGAGATGCTTAAAGCAGTGTAAAATCAATTCAGGCCGGCTAATAGGCAGTCCACAGTGCTGAAACAATCCTGCCATCCTGCCAGCGATTTCATTTGCCATATGTTTGGTGTGGTTCTTGGAAGAGTCAGTCTGAGGATTTTTTGGGCAGGGCTGCAAAACAGTATTCCCTGTCTCCACCCAAACGTGAGCAAGTCTTGTCTGCCACCATCACGCCATTGCGCAGGGTCAGCCTGATTGTTTTGGGCAGAATTAGTCAGAGGGGCCTCTGGAAAAAAGCCCAAAGAGGGATGATTCATTTTCCATAAAAGTATTTGTGTTAAGGACACTGTAGGAAGATGACTTCTTCAGCATCACGCCCAACTGCTATTTTAGCTACTTTTCCCATTGTGCAGCAATAACCCCAGAAATCACCATTTTTTTCTTGATGGAGAGGCAGCCTGAGGAGGCTACAAATAGCAGTAAAAGTAGATCCTGACACAAAATTTGATTTTTAATCACCAGCAGAGTCAGCAGTACCCAGCAGAAGTCCACGAAAATGCTTTCCTGCAGCTGCCTCATTTTTCTGATTTGGTTTCAGTTTCTGTGCTGCAAATCTGTTAGGTTTGCAGAGGAAACTGCTGAGGTGTGAGCCAGGGCAGGCCCCGATGCCAGCCTGTCTGTGCAGCCTGAAACTCCAGCTCAGGGCAGTGGAGGGTGTCCCAGTCTCCCCATGGACACCAGCTCAGCTGCCTGGTGACAATACTGCTGGATAAGAAGGCTCACGGCTTTTCCAGGGAAGGACAAGGGAGGGCTGGTTATGCACCAAGAAGGATTAGCTCATATGGGTGCCAGTAAGGATCAAACTTGGCAGAGTTAGGACACTTCTCTTGAGGCACTGGATCTGGTGTCAGGGATGGCTTGATGTGGCCTGGCCACACTTCATGCTTCTGCTTTTGCTTGGGCAGGTTGCAGTGTGGGACAGGTTGCTCTGGAAAGCCAGCACCGCTGCTAACGTACGTTAACAGACTAACTGCAGCAGTCCAGTAGTTGGGATGGAGGTGCTGGCCGGTGTTGGAGGACCACAGCATTGCTTATGTGCAGTTTGGCTGATGACATCCAGCTAGGGCCCAGGATAAGTCTATATAACCAAGAGAAACATAAAAAAGAATTTAAACACATCTCCTTGCCCTTTTTTAAGCGAATGCCAGAAAGTGTGACTGACTGGCTGTCTCTTTCCTTCCTGCCCCATGTTCAGGGCACATATTCTCATGGGAATAGCAGTATTTCACAGAGAAAAGTCACATTCCCCCAGCAGAGGAGCTTTGCAAATGAGGTACAGGGTGTATTCACCAGGCAGTGTTCTCTAGACTTGCTGACCTCAGGGAACAACTTTGCCAGGTGAGCCTTCCAAGCAAAGATTTTAAAAAAAACAGTAGCCTGCAGGTTTGCGATTCCTCCCTCTCTTTCTGCTGAATTGATTTCTAGGAAGGCAGCATAGCTGCACAGCAGCCAGGCGCTCCATCCCCTTTGGAGGAAGACATTAGCATTTGGCTTTACCTCTACATTTCTGTTTTCTGAACCAGTGTTTCTGACCATCCTGTTCACTCTGGAACCAGGATATGAAATTTGGCTTGATATCCATTGGAAGGAATGTAAATACTCATGTCCATAGTAGCTTCTTTTGCAAGTGCACTATCCCCACGAGCAAACTCCTGTCCCAGCTGGGAGGCTTGCTTGATGTGGGCAGGAGCATCTCTTCCCTTGCCTGCTTCATCCTGCTCAGCTCAGAGCCAGCCTGGGGCTGCTCCTGGTGGCACCCGACCTGCGTGCCATAGGGTGCCGCAGGGGCTGGGGAAGCTGCTGTGCACCCATGGGAGAAGCTGGCCCCCAGCTCGTGTGGGGCAGGGCAGAGGCTGTACCCCGACACCTGTGGGGGCAATTCTGGCTGAGTCAGCCAGAAGAGCACTGAGGCTCCCCTGGTCAGCAGCCCCTGTTCCCCTCCTCCATCACTCTTCCCCAAAGAGACAAGCTGGCCTTTAATCAGAGTTAGCTATGCTCTGCTAACTGTCAACATCTCTTTTGTCCCACTAATGAGTGTTTGCTGTTGCAAGGCTGGAACGTGTTAACCCCAGGCAATGACTCAGCACGCACACCCCTACCTTGAACGCTGGAGAGCTGCGGGTAGGGAGGGAAGCGGGGTGGGATGGCCCCGGCTGCCACATGCTGGCTGGAGGGTTTCTTTCTTCCCTTTTCTCATTTCGGGTGAAACTGTTGCAAATTTCTCAGACCTTCCTAGCGCTGGCAAATAAAGGGGAAATTAATTCTGAGGGAGGGAATTAATATTGGTAAATAGTAAGGGCATTGCTAAATACTAGCGACTGGTCTCTCGTTCTGCAGAAGCAGAGGTGGGCAGAGGCAGGCTTTGAAAAGAAGAGGAAACCAGCCAGGTGAGGATCTCTGCAGAGAGAACCCAGCAGATAAAAAGCAAAAAGAACAGAGAGAGATACGCTGGGGATATACGCATCAGTTATCTGCTCCTGCATCAAATAAAATTCTTAAGTGTAAACCAAAAGCAATGACTAACCCGAAGCTAGGGACTGACCTATGGGAAAGCAATGTGCTGTTGTAATCAAAGGGCCAAGATTAAACCGTTTTAGTTAAAGCATTGTACACGTGGGTTGCTGATAAAAGAAAAACAATCTGGCTTTATGGCTTCCAATGAAGTATCACATACACAGTGGCTTCCTGGTGCAAAGTGCTGATCCTGTACAAATGTGTGCTTCCATTTGTTCAAAAATTGTTGATGAGTTAACGCTGTACTGGCTGTCTTTATGCTGGAGAAGGCACAGTCTGTCTTCCAACAGGTGGTTTAATGCCAGGAAAAAAAAACAAAAAACACTGAAAGACAGAATGAGCACATGCTAAATGATTTTGGCTCTTCCAACAGAAATGTGACTGGGAGTTCACAAACAATCCATATCTGTCTTATCCTGGGTACTGCTACTTGGCTAATTTTCACTTATATCAAAGCTATTTTAGTTTAATTGGCTATTTCATTTAAATATATGTCAGCGCAAATGTTCTAGCTTTTTAGCCCCAGTATAACTAATTTTCCAGGGCAATGCAAGTGCCAAGAGAAATGGCGTTCATGAGCCTTAGGGCGCTGACACATTCATTTGGCAAACACCTGCCCAGTCTTAGGTGGTAGAGGACACCCGTGGCGTGTGAGAGACCTTCCCTGGGGTGCTGGGCCGAGGTGACGGATTTGGACAGGGGTAGGTAAGAGAGCTATCACAGAGGCTGGCAGACAGGAGTGGCAGGTGTCTTCCAGCTGCCAAGTCGGTGTGGAAACCTCCTCTACGAGATTTATTACTGCAAGGTGTGTGCTTGCCTGCACACTCACCCTAACCTACCCTCACCTGGAGTTTGAACTAGCATGTCTGGCTGAATATTTCAGATGATGGAGTATGTGTTCGCTTCTGCCACCTCCAGGAGAGGAGCAGTGTGGACAGATGTAAGCGGCAACATCTTCAAATTACAGCTTAATCCACACCAGCTCATGAGTCAGGGCTGTGACTCACAGACAGAGACAACTTTGCATGAAGGAAATGCAGCTCTTGCCCCAGATGCCTGCCCTGCTGCCTGGACACAAGCTTCACAGCTGGTGCCCTGCTTTTGCATCAATCATGCTGCTTTGGCACCAGTCCTGCGAGGCAAACCTCGCATGAGAGCAAGAGACCAAGTTGCTGCAGTTTCGGGGGCACCACAGCCCTCCAACCTCAACCAGAGGCTGCAGGAGCAATGCAGGCTGCGGGGGGAGGCGGGGGGGGAGGAGGTGGGCAAGCGTCCCTTCAGTGTCCAACCCCATGCGAATTACTCACAGTGTGGCCCGGAGACCCATGTACCCTCTAAATCCTCTAAATTCTGTTTCCAAGGCAAAAGGAGGATGCAAATGTGCTTTTTTTATGTGTCACTGGGTTGGTTCAAGTACCTGTTTAGACAGTTAAACTTAAGCCTCACATATCCTGCAGCTTCTTGAGGTTTTGCTTTTTCTCTCTGAGGGAGCTTACCCTTTGATGACTGGAGAATAAGAATACTTGCACCCATACAAGGTAAGTCTGTTGGTGCTCAGAGGAAATGGGGTTCCTGTGAAGGCCTGATTTTAGGTGCACCAGTGATTTTAGGTGGATCAACGTTTCAGGCGTTAAAGGCAAATCTGCATTTTAAATGTGTTGCATACTCCAAAAAAACACTCTAACTTAGGCCCTACATGGACAGCATGTACTGTCTCTTGTCTTATTCCTGCCTCGAATTTAAAACAGTCCGGTGCAGCCATAGGAAAGTCTTCTGTCACTGTAATTCCGCATCAACTGCAGGTAAACACTGTGGATAATACTGTTTTGCTGGGACACACTTACAACTGGTTTCCAACACAGCTTTCCTGTGAGGAATGGCGTTGAACTGGGCTGATTGCAACTAGACTTTGAAGACTCCGGGTGTGCCAGCTTGGATGTACGGAGGCAGAGCTGTTTGTCTTACTGTTTCCACACTGTTGCCTTATTTTTAATCACCAGGACTGAGTTTTCCAAAAGGACTGCATCATCACAGACAACAGGATGTTAAATCTAAGTGACAGACTTCTGCAGTGGTTGCTTTTTTCCAAAATCCACAGAGACCATAGTGGCTGCCAGAGCTCCCTATGGACTACCTCCTGCCTGCAGCACTGCCCTGCAGGGCCTCCATCCCCTCTGCACCCTCCCCAGGAGGGAGGAGGAGGGCAGCCCTGTTGAAGCAACCTCTTTGGTGCCTTGTCTGTGTTATGGAAAGGTGATGGTTGGAAAGTTTCTTATGCGTTTCATCATTTGAAAGGACAAGTTCAGTGTCACTGCCTTGCTTCAGATACGTGTCATACGTGGGGTTGAAAGCAGTGCTAAGTGGAAGAGTGAAGTTTAGCTTGTTTCTTTGAGGAAAGCCTTTCATTCCCAAAGTACTGTTGTTGCCATGCTCTGCTGGTTAGAGATTTGCAAACATCTCCATTGCTCCCTGCATATCTGAGCTTTTCAGGGATCATTATCTTTAACCAGCCTCTGCCTTGCTGGGCTGTGCCCGTGGAGGGCTAACCCTCAGGGGGGTGGGAGCAAGCCTGGGGCTGAGGCATTGCTCAAGGCATTCTTACCTTGTCCCTTTTCTGCAGGCATTCATCCCAAGCTGGTTATCACTTCTTTGAATTCTGACATAGAGCATTTACTAAGAACAGGAAAGGAATGAAAACGCTAATGGCGAGCAAACTGACTGGAGAGGAAAACATTTCCAGTTTTTTCTTTCTGGGTGTTTTCCTAGCTCATAGAAATGCCTCTTTTTTTCCTGAAAAAGCCTGTGATTACAGATCAGTAACGACCCCCAGAGCTGCCCCCCATCACATTCCGCTCCATCAATCTTCCTGGTCTGAGCTCACAAGTGGTTGGAGGTAGTGAAATGGAAGGGGCACTGGCTGTGGGGTGTTCGCTGCTCTGCACAACACGACACCCTGGCTTTCATGAAGAAGGTGATGTTGCCTCTGTGTTACCGCAGCATGCAGCAAGCAACTGACATTGCCACGCTTTCATTACCTCTTTTTGAGATGAAAGGACATTTTAAGATGAATGTCCCTTCCTCTTCTCCTCCCTTCCCACTCCAGAGGTTTGCCAAATCTGGGAACGAGCAGTGAAGGGAGTTGTGTCCTTTGCTGCCACCGTGCAACCCCTCAGCAGGGTGTGAGCAGAAGCCATGGGGTGGACAGCCACCAGCTGTGCCTGGTGGTTTGCTTCCCTGAGGGAAGGCAGCCCTCCTTCCACAGAGCTGCTTCTCTCATGCCATTTCCAAAGTTTCAGGCAGGCTCGTAGACATTGCTATCAAAGCACCTGGGAGACGTTGCAATGGGGCATTTTGTTATACAGCAAAATCTGCCTTTCCTCTGCCCCTCTCGAGCCTCTCACTTGCACTCACCTCTGCCACGGGGCTACATGGTGGCTTACATCTGAAACCAAGTTAAAAATAATTTATCATTTTGGGTTCTATTTAAGCAAATAATTTCCTTGATCTCCGTGAAAAGAAAGCACAGCACGAGGAGGGAGCCAGAGTGAGGCACCCATGGCATGGGCAACCCCAGAGGAGGCATTGGGTCCATGGTAGTCATCTCTGCTCCCACAGGTGCCTATGTAGAAGGCCAGTCCTCAGAGGTTTTTAGGGCAGGCTGCGGGAGACTGAGATCACACCCATTAATTGTTCCCTTGCCTGCTCTTCCCTTGCCTGATTACAGGTTGTCTAGACTGAGAAATACAGGTTTTGCTCTTGGAGCATAGAGGAAAAGGGCAGTCAGTGCCTGTTGAAGGAGGCTTTCTCTTTTGGCTAGGGCTGGCTTTACCTCTGTCACCTCCCCACGCAGAGAGAGGATGGGGCAGTTCCTGTCTGTGTGGCGGCCGCTGCACAGGTAAGGCCTTGATCACCGGGGCGCTGAAAAATGGCTCAATATGGATCAGAAAGTGGTGACACAAGTCACTTTGAAGCCACTGTCTGTTGGTAAGAAAATAATTTAAAATGAAACCACTTCTGAAACTGTCTATAGCAAGTGGTTACAAGCCTGAGTGTTGTAAAACTGGACCATTTCCTCTTTTCCTCGCAACGATTGTGTCCTTGATTCCTCCTTTAGGCTGCTTTGGCAATTCTTGCACAGTAATAAAAAGGCATGACACAGCATATGTTTTGCGGCTCACCTTGCCAAACAAAATTACAACGTTTTGCTTCTTTCCTTTGCAGAATGAACTCTACAAAGGAGCTAGAGAGAGGGTAAGCATCTGTGCCAAGATAAAAGCAAAAACAAGAAGGAGAAAGGTCTGGTTTAAAGCAGTCTCCATTTAAAGTAATTATTTTTAAAATGACTTATCTTGAAACTGTTTCAGACAGTTAGGGAAAGTCATACAGTTTCTAAATGTCTGTTATGTTTTGAGTCTGCAGCTACATTGCTAAGATTAAAAAGAAATAGATGCAACTTTGAGAGCTCACAAACCTGTCGCAGCAGCGCATCATCTGTGTAGCACATGCTGGGGCCAGGAGGAATTGTACTCCAAAGGAACTGCTTATTCCCTTCTACTCAGGCTTGCTGGACATCATTTGCATTTTTAATGGCATTTAGGACAGTCTTTGTGTTGTGGTAAATTGCACTGACTCCCAGCCAGGAGAATCTGGTGTATGGGGAGGAGCTAGATTGGCGGACAGGTGAGCTCAGTCATACTGTCGTTTTCGTCACCTTACTGTCATCTCTGTGCCTCGGGATCTTGAAAAGAAAGCACAGACCTTGCTGGGCAGTCCAAGGGAAAGTAAGGCAAGGATTTCTCTGTACAGAAGAAAATGACAGGGAAAGGGGAAAATCCTTCAGTCTATGGATCTGCCAAATCTCATCCAGAAGAAAAGCAAAAAGCTGCCCCAACAAGCCCACTGTGCTTAGCCCTGCTACAAGCCTATGCTAAGAGCTGAATTAGGATTCAGGCCACCTGAGTGGTTCAAATACTGAATATTAAAGACCAGAGCCTGCTTTATTAATGACAAAGACAAAACTTCCAGTAAAAATCTGGCCCTTAGGTTCTGAAAGTCCAATTGACTCAATTAAAAGGAAAATAAAGGGAAAAAAAAAAGAAAAGAAGTGATGAGGAGATTTTTGCCATCAGCTATGACAGCTGGCAGCAGGAAAGTTGCTGAGGCAGAAACCTTGTCATCCTTTGCTATCACATTCAACATCCTGTTGCACAGAGTGCTATACAGCCACAGAGATGGCGTCGTCTGCCCAAAGTCCTTACAAGGACCTTTGCACGCCTCTGTAGCCAAAACTTGTTTATTAAAAGCTTATTGGAAATCAGGTCCAGTTGCTTGATGAGCATTGGATATCTTCATGCACTAAACATACAGAAATATTAACTTCTTATCCTAACCCTTGTTTGTCTACATCATCTACATCACTGTGATACACTATGGGTGAGATCTGGTAGCATTTGCTAACCATATAAGGGTTGAGCAAACAACTCTTCTTTTGGTAAGAAAAGGCATCAAACAAAATAAATTAGTTATTCTTAGATAACAAAGACAAAAGAAATCTCCAAATACAGACGAAAAATCAGTCAATACTTGAAAAATTGCAAGAGGGGGAATCAGTGTGGAGGGAAATGTTACATGTCTGACAGTACCCATCTTGAATAAATCACCCTGAGATGCCCTTCCAGCTCTCTGTAGGCGCAATTTCCCTGGGATACTTCAAAACCAGCTTATTTCCCAGGGCATCTCTCCACAGTCCATGTGCCCTCGGAGGCTGAAGGAGCACTTCCATGGCACTATACTTGGCCCTGGAGCAGAGCACGCAGGCAGTGGCTAGCCCCTAGCAGGCACCTCTGAGAAGTCAGAGATGCTTCACGTTGAGTCATACTCAGCTCACTTCCTGCACGAAGCAAAGCAGACACAACCACCAACCCACAGCCTTCAGCCCAGCACAACTCTGCAGGTGAGAACATCCACCTTGAAGGCAGGTTTTGCTTTGAGGATGTTCTCTGGTGTCCGCATAGGGTAAATGGGTCAACGTCAATGCTTCTGGACACCGACATCCCATTTTGGATGATCACTGCTAATTTTACAGTACTGAGTGTTTGGCAGTGGTGGCTTTGAGCCAGCCTTGGCACGCCGCTGCCCCCGCCGTGCCCTGCCCACAGCACTGAGTGCAGGGCTGGCTCCTGAACTGCAACTAATAGCATAAAACTTCCGATAAATCAAGTGTTTCACAAAAGCATAATTGACTGATTTCACAGTGTGATTAAAATTACTGAGGGAAAACATTTCAAATGTTCAATAATTTACACCAACCACCTGTACTTTTAAAGTACCTTTCCCCATTCCACTCACTTAACTTTACGGGATTCTTGCCATGTTCTTGAAACTGTTTCCTTCCTCAGTTCAGCTCTCATTGCTGGTAATAAATAAAAGTACTCTATGGCAGCAGATTGTGCTGGGGATGAAAAATGCAATGCCATTTATTTTAAAATAGTCTATGCAGGCTGTTGATCTTAGCATGTGCTCTGTGTCCTTCCAAAATCAATTTGCAAAGCACTACTGCAAAATTTGGTTTATATTCCAGTTTGCTTTTTATAATTTTTATTTTTAAGAAAGAATTTTCAAATGCATTTTCAGTTAGGTTTTTCCATGCTGGCTTTTCATCCTTAAGAGTGTTAGCAAAGTCAGATCTCTTCTTCGTGGTCTAATTTTGAAAGGTGTTAAATGTAAATTTGGAACTCGTATGACACATTACTGAGGAGCAGGAACTGTTTGTTTGTTTGTGTATGTATTCATTAACTTGGAATTATTTTTTCTCCAGCATGCTTTAGTTTCCTACAAGATGAGCTCTTTGGTGAACTAATTCTTCAGCATGAACAAGGACCGAATTATTGGAATAAAAAATTAGTAGGGATGAGTTAAAATAAATTGTCCTTCCATCTACTTCTGCAAAAGTGCTAATAGCATGTTGAGTCCTGGGACTGATGTGTGGCTTTCAGTCCTCTCCCAGCAAAATCAGCAAGAGATCTGAGCAGTGAGGATTAGGTGCAGGATTTGGGGCAACCACATATTCTCAGAGAAGCAGTGGAAAGCCTGTCTGTTAGAACATGCTTTTGCCTGAGGTGAGTTACTTTTAATAGATGTTTTGTTTTAGGAAGCTTGAAACAATGAGCTGGCACTGCTACTTTTGATTTTACTTAAGGGAAGATGACCTATAGGTTCAGGGAGTTCTCTGCTTGCCAGCAGTGTGATTTCTTTTAACCAGAGTACCATTTGGTTAATGTAAATAGACCAGTTGTCTAAGCCTCTAGGTATGCGTTTAGAAAATAAATACATTACACCTACATGTGTTTTTGGGGAAGCCTTTCAAATCTTCCACCCTTTTTCCACAGCTTTTTGAAGCGTTGTAGTCTGATCTAAAGTCCAAGAGCATGACCAGCTGATGCAATCAATTCTGAATTAGACTGTAAAAGAAGGATGAAAAACAACAGTGCTTTTAAAATATTTTTTTCTTTCTAATGAGAAATTGACTTTCAGGGACCCATCTGAGCAGCAGAATACACAGAACTTAGCACCGTGGCTCACCCACCCAACCACTTGTGATTAGTTTATTCTCCTTGAGGTCTGAAGGTCTCTGTGCTTTCCTAAGGATCTTCCTGTGACTCAAAGGGCAACCATCGGGGAACACATCAGATCAACCATTGCTAGGCAAAGAACAGAAAACAGGCTGCCTGCAAGGATACCAGCTATAGATATATCATCATAGCTCTTCTACAAAAGTGGAAGAGTGTTTTCTTTTTATATAATTATTTCAAGAGAGCGGTTAATTATAATGTAGTACTCACATGGTTGTTTGAGGTGTTAAAATAAAGTCAACAGCTCTTTCAGAAACTACCTCAGCCTCCAGGCAGACATCTACGGGAGCTCTGGAAGTTCTCTTTAGTTCTGGGTGTCCCATAAAGAAACATCATTTATACTGAATTAATTAGCTGTCGCTTCACCCTAATACCAACATTTGACGTAGTGAAGCAAAACTACAGTGAAGTAATGAAATCAATAATGTTATTAAAATAACTCACAGTGGAGTTACCCTGCCAGTAATACTCACAGGCAAATATATCAGTACCTAAAGGGACATCTGAAGGAAGGTGCCAGACCCAGAGATGACAGCCAACTTGCTGTCACTTCGCTCAGGTGCGCTTTTCCAGAGCAGCACAGGGGCAGGCGACTGGCGGCAGCTCCAGGCTGGAAGAGAGTCAGCTTGGGTGGGACATCATCAAAGAAGAGAGGACAAGCAGCTGCCAAAAGGGAGTTTTGGGCTTTGAGTTTTGCATAAGAAAGCTTTTCTAGTGTAAATGCAGCTAGAGTGAGATGTTACCAAGAACAGTGCACACTGTGCACTGGAAAAAGCTGGCTGGAAAAGATTAATCTGGTCTTGAAGGCCAGATGCATCTTTGCTAGTCATTGAGAAGCTGGAGGCTCTTGCTCATCACAAAGGGCTCGATGCTGCAATGATGACAAAACAGGTCTGCTCGGCTTGAGTCTCAAATGTTTAAAAACAGACTTTAATGTCAGTGCACAATAGAATAAAGAAGACTATATGCTTACTGTACATGGAATTTCAAAATGTTTGCAAGGTCTAAGCCCTTTTATTATGCAAAGACCCTCAAAAAGTCCTAAGACAGACAGACAGAACTGACAAGGATTTTCATAACATGCTTTGCACTGTTCATGTTTTACACAAATGGCACAAGTATTTCCACCACTATTAGCCACATTTCCTGGAAACTAATGACAAGTTTATAGGTAGGGGAATATAATTGTGAATGGTAGTACTAATTTTTCCTGACACAACTAAGTGCTAAGTATGCAAGGGCTTCTCCGTCTAGCTGTATTCTGGTACTTTGTCTATGCCCTTCCCCGAACCAACTGCAGCTGCAATCTCTTTAGCTTCTTCCTGGCTAGCTACTCTGCAAAATTTTTTTCTAACTAATACAAGGAAACTGGTTTTGCAGATGAAGGTGAAAAGCAACTGAGGTGAGAGTGACCTTGAAGAGGTAGCAGTCATGATTTCTAGAAAAGGAGGCAGGGAAAAAAAAACAAAGACAAAACAGTGGACTTTGAGGAGACAGAGTGTAGCTAACGTGTGGTGTTAATAGACACAAGCCCGGAGGAGAAAATCCAAGGCAGAAAGTACAGAGACTTGGCAGTGCTCTAAGGGAGTTGTATGAAAGGCACAGTCACAAAAGATGTGGTACAGAACTACTTGTGAGCTGCTCAGTACTGGGGCAACTTAACACAAGTATCAAGAGAAGCTAGTAAGGTAGCAACTGGCTAAATCATGAGCTCTTCATTAGTTTCAGAAGTGCAGAGGAAGCACACAGAAAGTGGAACTAGGTCAAGTTGCTAAGTATAAAAGAACAGCATAAGCATGGAGGAACAACATGAAAAATATGTAGGTGATGCAACAAGCAGTGGCCATGAAGTGTGTGCACTAGTAGCAACCGGAGGGCCAAAGAAAGAGCTGGGTTTCACGAGGAGAAGGAGATAGTGATGATGCCAAACATGCAAAAGTTTGATTGTTTTCCTTCATTCTTTGCCTAAGGTGCCCCATTTAACACAACCAGCATAAACGGTCTGAGCGTAAGAATATCAGCTGCAAGAAAGAACAAGGAGGTTAGACATTGTTTAAATTAGTCAGATATATTCCAAATGACAAGCCCTAAAAGCCTTCTGCCATACTGGAGAAAACAGCTGAAGCCCACTTGGCGCCATCAGCACAGAAGTCAGGAGTGGGGGAATGCATTTCTGCACACTGGGGAAGGCAAATAGAGCACCTACCATGAAAGCAGAGGGGACATGACAGGAGGAGCCAGGAATCAGAGACCAGGCAGATTAATTTAAATTCCTGGAAAACTACTGGAAGTGGTAATTGGATAAATTACTTTCCAGCACCTAAAAGACAGGCAGATGAGGAACAGTGAGCACTGATTTGACAAGAACAAATCACATCAAATCAATCTAATTTCCTTCTGCAGTAGGTTTTAGATCTTGATTTTAATAACGCTTCTGCCATCTTCTCACCTGACACTTTCATAAACCAAGTAAAGAAACATAACTTAGAAGAAACTGCTATTAGAGGAGTGTACAGCTGGTTGGAAAACCAGACTATGAGCAGTTATAAATGCTTCACTGTCAAACTGGCAGTATGTATCAAATGAAGTCTGAAGCCATCTGTTTTATGTCTGTCAGCATACAGTATTTTCATTAATATTTTGAAAAAAAAAACCCAAGAGCAGGGAACATTTATTAAATTAGCACAGGACGCCATGAAGAACAAGCACTTTAGAGAACAGGAGGAGAATTCAAAACAATCTTGACAAATGTGGAAGAGGGATGGGAAGAGAAGTGCCATTCAGTAGGGACAAAGCAGAGCTTTGTGTTTGCGTAGGCGTCACCAAGGACTATAAGACCAAATGGGGAACAACTGGCACAGCAGCAGTTCTGCAGAAGAAGTTCTAGGGATGACAGCTCAACATGAATGAGCATGGTCATGCTGCAGTAAAAAATGAAAGTACTCTAATGAGGTGTACAAACAGAAGTGTAATCTGTGACAAACAGGAAACCATTCTTCCCCTGTTGTCTGTGCTGTCAAGGCTTCATTTAAAGCATCATCTGTGCAGTTTTGGCCACTGCAGTTCAGTGAGACTGAGCTGACTGCCGAAAGTGCAAAGGAGAGCAATAGCAATGGTCCAGAAAAGGTGTCGAGTAGGAAAGGATGAATAATCTAAAACTGAAAAAATGTATTGGTTAGAGCATCTGTACCACAGTGTGCGGGTGAGGAAGACATGGTAGTGGTTGTCTAATATATAAACCAGGAAGGGAACAATCTTATTTCTAAGCACATCAGGGGTGCTAAATTATCAGTCTTAAACTAGAGCAAAGGAGCTGTGCTGAAAACCCTTCCAAGAGCAAGGACAGGTAAGTGCTTGAGTAGGTTGCCCAGAGAGTTGAAGAATACCCAGCATCAGAGGGTTTTGAGCACTAATGCAAAACCCATTAGTCAGTTGATCCCATCTGGGGCCTGGAGAGGGGCAGCCTGGCCAGCCAGTGATCCTGTCAGCCCCACCTCTAATGATTTCCAGGACTGGCTAAGCTGTGGGATTCAACTCATAGCCTGCATCTGGACATCTGAAACACTGGAGGCCATCTCTCAGTGAGGACAACTAAACCAAGCAGAGTGATTGTGTCTTTAGCTAATGAAATAGCTTAGGTTAGAAAAAGAGGGCAACAGAAAGACATAAAATCAACATGAATTGAGTCCACTTATTAAAATGGGGCAATGGTAGAATTTGGTTGCAGTCTGCTTGGTGTTGCCCCACTGACAAAAATGGCACCTCATTGCAAGCCTTTGGGAATCTACTGCTACGGGTTTCCTCTTGCAACTTACTGAGCAACACCGTGGCTCTGAATAAATATCGTCACACTCACTCTTACCTGGATGGTAACCTCCTCTCTTGTCTCTCGTAGGGACTGTCCTGGTGTGGCAAAACGCTGCATGTTTGCTGCCTTTAGTAGAAATCCTTGCCCTAAATGCCTCTTTCCATTGTAATATCTCCAACACCCACAGTTTCCTGCCTTCTCTTAAGTGTCCAGGAATGCAGCTCTGTTGTCTTCCAGTTTAGGTTAGCCCTCCCATTAAAGTCCTCCAGGGTTTTATGTTATGCAGTTTTGTAGCCCTCTCTGCTTATTAACCTCTTCCCCTCTAGCCTCGGTCTCTTCCCAAGACTCTATTTGCCACCTTAGATTTCCATACTTCATCAGACAAAATCTGCATCAGACATCTGCCTGGCAGCCCACAAAGCCTAGCAGTCCGCACAGGAAAGAGAAACTCCCTCTCAGCTAAAGTCAAGTGCAAAGCAGCAGCTCTGGCAGTCCTCAGCAATCCCATTTGAATCCTATCTCTCATCCAGAGACACTTCCTTTCTCCCTTCAACAGATTAATGCATCTGTGTTTTCTCATGACTCAGCTTCCTACTGGTACAGCAGAGTAGGTGGCCAAAATAGTGCCTCCTGATCTTAAACACCCAAAAGTTATCTGAGAACGGGGGCTTCTGGAACAGGTAAAAGCATGCCAGATTTTTAAATAAATGCTGCAGGCTGGATCCCTTGAACTTAAGCCTTGGATGTGATCATGCACAGGCTTGGGTATGTTATTTTTTTGTACCATTTGTTGGGTCTTGTTGACTATGTACTGATTTGACACTAAGTTCACCAATGCATTATGTATTGTTGTATATGTCAGATATATAAAACACTGCCTAGCTATATTTTTGTTAGATCAGATTTCACACCCCCACACACTTGTTGGCATGGTTAGGGGTAAGTGCATATTAGGTGTGGGAGGTGCATTCCTGTGCTGACACAAGCAAGCTCATCCCTCCCTGGGGTTGTGTTTGCTTTGTCAGCGGGGACCAGGCTGATGGTGAAAAGTCAGGGAGCTGGATCAGCAGGTGTGCAAGTGTAGGAATGAGAAGCTTGTACATGAATGGGCAGGGAGCCTCTCTTAAGGCCAGTCCCCAGAAGGAAATTAGGACTCAATTTATTATATGGCAGCTGGCATCCCCTCTGCACCTTTGTGCATGCAGAGATGGGTACAAGTTGCAGCTCAGAGCAGATGCAGGGTGAGGGTTAATCTGGTCACTGCATGGTGCAAGTGGCATTTGTCTCTAACCACATACAAAGGACCTTTCACCTTTCCTTCCAGTTCTCCCACTTCCTCTTCCAAAACGAACTTAAAAACTCAGGAAGAGCAGCCACTAGAAACTATCACGTTCAGGGAAATCTCACAGGCAGATGTGAGACCACAGGATAAATAGTTCAAACTGAACCTGCCTGAGATGATCTTGCAAGCGAAACATACAACACTGAATCCTGTAAGTATTACAATGGAAATGACAAAGCAGAGAAGCAGCTGCAGAGGTGGTACAGATGGACATCAATTACAGATCACAAAGGTGAGCAGAATGTTACATGTTGTACACAGGAAATGCTCCATTTTTCTTTCTAGCATTAATAAAAAAATCAGTAGTTTTAATGTGAGTTTTGCACAACAAAGCAACAGGTGGCTCACCGGCATCAAGGAGCCTTGCTCTTCCTGCAAGAGGGGACAAGATTTCCACCATCTTCAGGGGCACCAACCTGCCAGATATCTGCACTCATTCCTCACAGCTTAATCTGAAATTTAAAATAAGGCATGGCTTCTGATTTTATTGACAACTATCATTCCTATTAGCCTTCATACATTTTCAAGTCTTCATAGAAAGAGCTGAGTTTGGATCTGTGCTAGAAGAATCTATTCACCGTCCCATCCCAGGCAGTTGTGGAAGGGTCTGTGGTGATAGCCACCTCCAGAGCTGACAGTCACTTGGACATCATGCCATGCGTGGTTAAGAGCTCAGACAGGAAAGCCAGGGCAGGCACCAGGTTGCCATCTCCACGAGCATGGCAGGTTTGCAGCCTCCGCAGACAGCACCACGTATGTGCTGCCAAGGCAAGCGGAAGGGGAGCATCTGTGGGTTGGCCTCTAGAAAGCTCCTGGGGAGTGGGGTGATGTGCCCTGCAGTAACTGCTGCAGCATCCCCAGCCAGGAAGCTCCAGCAGAAGAAATGTTATGACAGTGCAAACGGTTACCTCTGTTGCAAGCATGATAGGAAGTGACACTGCAAACAGAAATTTAACCTGTCAAGGCCACAGCTATATGCTTGGGCCCATCAGCTTGTATTTTACCGAAGAGCAGTTGCACAGCTCTCTGCTCCCCAAAGTCTGAAGACATCTGCACACAACCAATGTCCTAAATTATAAAAGCTTCATAACCTACCTGAACCCCCCCCAGAAAGCCACTTCAGAAGCTCTGACACTGTCTATGTGTGCATGTCAGCCCTAATTGTAGCCAATAAATATAAAAGCATTCAGTGCCAGTGTAGGCATTGCAATGCTGCAGCAGAAAAGGTTAGAGGAGAATAGCAGAAGTCCCCAAAGAAATAAAATCATAGCTAAAGGAAGTTATACTGAGGAGCACAACTTTTGACTTATAAGTGCTGTAGCCTGAAGCATAAACCCAAACAGTACCAAGTGTTTGGAAAACTGTACCCTAACTGTAATTAAAATAATAATTTTGATGAAGTATTCTTTACCAAAGATAACCCTCAAAGACATGTGTTGATTAAGGCAAAATTCATGGATGCTGGCCTAGCACTGGAAAAGCTTCTAAGGATGAGTGCTGGCTCTATGCCCACTAACTTGGCATTCCCTTGTTAGGTGGCTAACCCTGCTGAGAAAAGTGGGGCCATCTCACATCTACACAGGTGCCTGCTCTCCACATGGACCTTGCAGGGGGCACAGCTGGTCCAGATGTGTTGGAGGAGGTTTTGGGCTGTGAGAAATGCAATGCCCCACCATATGGGTCACTTGCTTCATTGCAGTCTGGCTCAAGCATCTCCATCTCCCACTGGAAAACAAGATCAGCCAGCTTTTCAACTCATTGCCTACTCCACCAAAACCTTTTTAGGACAAGCTTTTGTGTTCCTTTCTGGCTGCTAACAGAGAGGCAGATGGGGGAAAATAGAAACATTTCAGTGACGCTGCTCCTCCCAGCTCCTTAGTTCCACACTCCTGGGATGGAGGAAATCTCGATATGTTACTCACCAGCCTGTGAGGGAAGTTTGGAGCAATTCCTGCAGGCATCTTCTCCAGAGCATACAGGCAGGACACCCCAGTGAGCTTTTGTACCTCTGCCTGTGGGACAGAAATGAAAATGCGCCTTACCTCTGCCGTGAGACTGTAGGAGAAAAGATCACTAAGATTCACACTCCTTTCTGCATGCTGCTGGGGTATGGAGATGCCAGCAGAGCCAGCAAGGGAGTGACGCAGGAGCCAACAGATAAGAGATTGTCTTAGAGGATACTGGGGAGATGAACAGTGGAAAATTAAGGAAAAAGAAGCCACGAATGAGAGACGGGGGCAAGACAACAAGCAAAAATCTCCAGAGGATAGGAGAAAAAGAAGGGAAGGGAAGGGAAGGGAAGGGAAGGGAAGGGAAGGGAAGGGAAGGGAAGGGAAGGGAAGGGAAGGGAAGGGAAGGGAAGGGAAGGGAAGGGAAGGGAAGGGAAGGGAAGGGAAGGGAAGGGAAGGGAAGGGAAGGGAAGGGAAGGGAAGGGAAGGGAAGGGAAGGGAAGGGAAGGGAAGGGAAGGAGATATTCAGCAAAGAGACAGGAAAAAGGGTCTAATATGTTCCTTGTCCTTGCTAGGCATCATCATAGTAGAGTTTTAGAAGAAAAACAGAAAGGGTAAAACATATATACAGCCCAGAGGAAAGGAAAATTCAAAGTCTGAGAGAAAGGGAAAAGAAAACAAAGGAGGGACATATTGAAGCTGGATGAAATGTCTTTTTTAGTATTTGATAAAGTTACATCCTACAGAGACTAGAAACTGAAGAAGCAGAAAACTTGGGTTAGTGCAAAATCCTGTGGCAATGAAAGCTGCATTTTGAGGGGAGCAGATGTGGTTCCCAGACGTCCTACATCCTGCAAGGTTACCAAGACCATCTCCTCGGGCTAGTCCACAGCCAAGCCCCCTCTGGGCCTGCCCCAAGGCAGCCAGAAGTGCACCCATGATTGGCATACACTCAGATCAAAGCCATGCCATGTGGAGACATGAGGTTAGAAGACATCAGACCATGATTCATAAGACATCACAGCTGGGCCGATTCAGCCCCTGATGCAGATCTGACACCAGAATCCAGCCCCTACCACTGCCAAGCCCAGTCAGAGCACCCTGTGGGTCTCAGGAAGGAGAATGACGCCTTTTCAGTGCATTGCAACAAATTGAAAAATCCTCAGGTCACCTACTCCTAGGGCTGCTGTCTCAAAGGCTGGTAGCAGCAACAACAGCTGCTAATGAAGTTAAAGGAAAACAGATCTTGTGTACATACGCCATGATTGTGAAAATGCTGCTGCAAAAAAAAAGTGTCAGTGCTCAATTTTAACTGCAAAAAAAGACTTTCACAGGCGTGTGTGCACACATGGATACGTGCAGAGGAAGTTTTAAAAGCTGCTCAGTGACCTGGGACTACCGGAAAGGGCTGTGAAGCATCCAACCTCCTGTGCAGCACACAAGTGCGGAAGACCAAGCAGGTCACTCATACCGTGTGGGTCTCTGTGAGACCCCTCAGAGGTCACTTCCAGCTCCAGCACACCTAAACATGTGTGCCCCGTGAGTCTTGCAGTGCCAGAGCCAGCCATGGCCCAGCAACACCAGATTTGATCCTTCCACAGCAGCCCAAGAGAATGAACTCACCATATATATGTGCCCAAGAATCCCAGCCCTCTGCACTGAGGAGCAGGGTATGGCTGGCACCTGAGGGAAGCATCAAAAGCCAGCCTGAGGCCAGTGGACTGGGAAGGTTACACTGAGCTTGTATGGGACTATGTCCAGCTCATCATCACTGCATTTCTGAAGGCATCCCACTGCATGCTCAGCAGCTGTTTGTGTGGTTGCCTCCACTGGTGTGTTGCATTTATAAGCCACCCCTAACTCAAACAGAGGCATGAAGACTACATTGATAACCATGAAGCTGAAAATGCAGGCTGCAATATGTAAACAAAATATGCTGAAACTCTGTAATGGCCAAGCAATTGAAACAAAAGAAGAGCATGTAAGAACGTGACCAAAGAAGGTAAAAAAGCCTTTCTGAGTGCTGTTCATTGCAGACAGAAGAAACACTCTCTATTAGGCTACCGAGCACATGAAAACCTTGAGCTAGTTAACAACACACAGAACATTACGAGTGCACTAGGAGGGAATGCGGTCTGGGCATTGCCACAGTTCAAGAAAGTGCCCTTTCATGTATTTCCCAGGAGCTTGGACAATTACTGGAATTTGTATGAGAATTTCAGGCTGCGTCTTGCAGGAAAAGGGAAGGCACAAGGGAGCCAGATGGCTTAGCTGACCCATGACTGCTGTTCACAGATGAAGCAGGAGCAGACAAGCAAGGATCTGGTGAAGGGAGGGAAAAGTCAGCTGTAGGCAGGTCCTACCATGCTCTGGACTGCCACTTTTCACTCTCCCACTACAACCTCTTTCTCCTTTGAGCCGGCTTCCCACCAACCTCATTCCTCTGTGACTTCACCCATCACAGCAGTAGTTTGCTAACCTCGGTAAGAAACAGTGTACAAATGTGCTCCCTGAGGGATGGGAGCAGAAACCTACCCACTGCTTAGTGTTGTCTCCCTGTGCAGACACCCCCTCGCATCCCTCTGCAGAGCCGTAGGGTCTCTGGCAGCAGGAGGCTGGTTTCTAAAATCTGCCCTTCACTTTCCAATCCCCTGTTTACAAAACTCAATAAAAAAAACCACCAAGGATAAGAACCGGAGAGTTACGCATCCTCCTCAGCTACTAAGTCTGCCTACCAACCTTTGTCGTGCCAGCAGCATCAAAGATGGGCAGCAGATCTGAAAGGCTCAATGCAGGCACCTGACCTTTCCTACAAGGAAAGCACAGGGTGTAAATATGTCTGCAGGAAGATGTCCGTGGCAGGGACACCAGCTAGTGCTTATATCTGCCCCAAGGCAGCCTCTGTTGTTATTCTGGTGCTACAGAAATGATGTAACAGCATCAGTTTTGTTGCAATGCTGGAATCTGGGGAGCATTTTCCACCCAGCAGGCTGTGTAGGACACCCATATGCGAGGCAGCAAACCCTGCAGGCAGGGGCTTCTCTTCAATTTCTTCTGTCACCGCAAGAAAATGGAGAAGGCAACCAACAGGAGATAAAAGACAGTCAACGTGCTGCTGAAAAATATGAGTAGTAGTAATTCTTAGGACTAACCTTAGGTGTCAGAGGAGTCGATGCCTCTCTTTTGAACGTATGAGCCATTTTGTGGGTATAACAGTAACACACTCCATAATCCCTTCCATATTTGGCTTTATTTGCTTATTGTGCAAAGCCATTAGAATCAGGATTGTCTCTTATGAAGCTGTTAATGAGATGCAAATTGCATGAAAGATTTCTCTGCATCAATAGAAAACAACCTAGTAATAAGTTCTTGCATAAAAATCTGCATACAAATCTGCTACGAAAGACATACTTTGAAAGAAGCAAAAGTTCTGCCACTGAGGAAGAAATATCCTCACCACAGGCAAATGAATATTGGGGTTAGAACTAGAGGTGACCTATCTCAGAGATGCTTGGATTGCAAAGAACAGATGTGGCTTTAACTACTTAGGTATCGCAAAGACTTGGTTCGCACAATATCATAGCTAGAAACAGGTAAAAAAAAAAGTGCAACAAATATTTTATGCACTGAAAAATGCACTTTCAGGTTGACCAAGACTGAATCACGCTGAATTCAGCAGTGTGTCATGGTCAAAATATATATATGTTGTTTGAATAAAATCATAAGTCTAAGCAGCTTGCTCTATGTGATGCATTTCTGTTTTTCATGCTGAAGTGATACTTCCGGACTGAAACTTGACTTTCAGTAAGGTAGTGCTTAATCTGCCACATTAATTTGTTGGGGTTTTATTTCCTTTTTGGTGTTGACAGCAGCGTGACTGTGATTTCAGTCCACTGTTTCTAGCAAGCACACAGCTGGAATGAACCTGTTATCAGTCTCTAGCCTGTGTCACCTAGCATGGCTGCTTTGCCCACTTGGCCCAATTGGCAGAGTCTCCAGTACTACCGTACACCACCCATCTCCCACATCAAGCTGTGGATGTGCCTGTTCTGTCCCCAGCCTTGTGCAGCCATAAGTACCAAATGCTGGAGAGATGGGAAATACCAGGTCAGACAGAGCTGGTAATGTGAACCTCCTCTAATTTGCCTACCCTGGAGACACCTGCTATGTAAAGGGAAGAAAAGCAGCATTGCTGGAATTCCTTGTCCTTTTACTGCCCAAATCACCCATGCAGGACAGGAGGTGAGAGTTCCCCTCTGGGAAGCTGCTCTGTCTCAAGTATGAAAAGGCCAGGCTTTTCCTGAAATAACATCCAGCTCTTGCCTTGCCGCCTGCTGGGCTCAGCTGATATACATGGAGGAGCCTAAATAAAGAAGTGCCGAACTCATTGCCCAAGCTTTTCCTCACCGCTATCTGCATTCTTTTGCATTCATTAAAAAACAAACAAACCTGTTTCCTGAGAGCAGAGAGGAAAATCACAGGGCTGGGTTATTTGCTTGGGATTTTTTTTCACTTTCAAAAGACACTTGAATATTATACAGAGAAGCAGCTCTGCAGCATCTAGACAGAGAGATTCAAGTGGCTTGTCATAGACAGAGGTTATGGGAAAGCAGAACAAACAAGAAATCTACTATGTCCATCTCTCAGGGATGGGAGGAGGGAAAGAGGAATGGGAAAAGAAAAAAAAAAATCATTGGCACTGCTCTACCAGCCAGATTCTGGAGAGGAAACAGCACACTCTGTCTGGCCCAGAGACCTGCCACGGACAGGCTGGGTAGATGTAAGCACACAGTCCCCTTTTATTGCAACAACAATTACGACTCTAAGAGAGCGCTAAATAAAACATCAAGTATAGAAACCCACTGCAAACAGCAAAAGCCACCTCCAGACAATGACGGGGTACAAAGATAACGCTGGAGGCTGTGGTGCTCCTTGGCGTGGGGCTGGCCAGCGGCGGGAAGTGCCTCACATCCTCTTCTCCGCATTGTTCTCCCAGCTCCTCCGGTGGCTGGGAAAGTTTCTTCCAGTGATTTACCCCGTCCTCACCCTGCAGCTGGCTGGCTGGCTGCTATTGATTCACTTCCCCAGGCATTTCTCTTACTGTCATGCTCTTGTGGCATCAAAGCAGCCCCTGGGCTTGGAGAGGGGGCAGCCACAGCCCACTTGCTGCTGCAAGAAACTTTTCCTGCATACCAACATTTTTTAACTGCAGGGAATGGCAGCAGCAGGAGTGGGGGCAAATGAATGCTCAGCTGAGGTACAAGTGGATTTAGGAGGCATTACTGCTGCTTTATGTGTGAGGAGAGGTGTTTCAGTACCCAGCAGCACTTCATTATGTGTAAGGCTGCTTTCCCTTCCTCTCAGCAGAAAATAAAAATCTTCACACAAAGAGCCCTGGTTTTAGATGTATAATTGGATTAAATTGTGTGTAATGACCTTGTTTGGGCTATTCTGCCTTTGTTTTCCATTCTAGTTTACATCAGACCAGGCAGAGTGTTTACACTGCAGTCAGGGTGACCTGACTTGGAGCCATCCTGGTTTTATTCACCTCTTTATGGAAAGAGCGGGTCCTGGAGAAAGGGCTGATGTCCTGCAGGACAAGGCTGGATCTTGCTTCCAGAGAGCTATGGATGATTGCTAACCTGTAGTGTCAAGATAAGTACAGGCAATGGTGGACTGGAGTACAGAAGAATGGTGTGCAAGTACAGAGCTTTAACAACAAGGTTACAATTAAACCTCACCTGGGGCTGGCTGTTTAAGTAAAGTAAGCCTTGTTTAACTGCAGGAAAGAACACCATGTAATAGAAATCTAATTACGTTGAACAGTATCTTATGCAAAGATTGTAGTTTATGGATTAACAGCAAGAACTGACTCTGTGAACTGGGAACTCACCTGGAACTGGCTGAAGGGGAAAAGGGCATGCTGGTAGTTAATGATTTTGAGCACCAACGGGATGCAGTTATGGAAAGACAAGTACAATCCCAGGATGTACTGGATAGTCCATCCAGCAGAGGAGGTGAAATACAGAGATGCTGATGTGCACAGATTGTTACTGGGATGCTGAAGGCCATGTGGAGTCTCCCAAGGGTGTTTCTCTCCCCCTTCATTGCCATGTATGGGAGAGACCTTCCAAAACAGAATAACATTTCTCCATATGGCACAAGAGAAACTGGATTTGCTCATGGCTGTAAAGTAAAAGGTTTCTCTCTGGCAGAGCAGGACCAACACAACAGTCAGAGAACTGGGTACAAGACCCATGGTGAGCTTCATGACAGCCAGGTCAGATCAGGCCAAGAGCAGTGAGAGGTAGTGGCTTTCACAGAAGCCAGGATTCAGAGGACATTCTTCCTCATCCCATGAACCTAGGATAAAATAGAAGCTGAATGGAAAATTTGCGTAGCTGTTTGAACTGGTAGGGGAAAAAAAAAACCTTACTAGTGTGCCACTGCAACTCTTCTAGTGCTGGAGGTAGTCAGACTTGGTTCCCAGGCCTTTAATGCACTCAATAAAAGGCATGATGGCTGCAAATCGTCTCTTGCATTATTGCTTACTTGGCTTAAAGGTGTGTGGTGCTGTCAAGGATATCTCCTAAGTGCTGCAAGGGGAAAGAAAGAACGAAAGAAAATGAAAGATTTCATCACTGAGCACCGTGAAGGGCAGGTAGACAGAAGACACCAGTGCTGGGTGCAGGGAAAGCGTGCAGGTGACGTTGCGCGGCATGTTAAAAAATAGCAGACGCCACCGGGTTTCCCACTCTGCAGGCTTCATGCTCCCTTCTTTGTCACAACCCAACAAATCCCCTACAGCATTACATAAGTAGTAAGTAATTTAAAAATGCAACTAATTACTTGAGAGACATGTTTATGTACTAAAGTTTTCAGCACCTACAAGACACTTACTAATGCTATGGGTGTTGTAATTCAAGAGCAGAAGATGTCCTGGTGGGTGCCTCTGCTGGCAAAGCCAGCAGCCTCAGCACCGGCAGCACAGGGAAGTCACCCCTCAGCAGTCCCCACAATCAACCTCTTGTGTCCGACGTGTGAGAAAGCTCTTCCTTTCCTGTCGCACGCTGCCAGAGAGCCACGGCAGCTGCAGGCCCCCTCTGTCACCCTGGCAGACCTGAATAGACAGAGCCACCCCAGAAACATCCAGACGTGCGCTGCGTTACTTGGGAATTACTGGCACACCATGCACAAGATCAGCATCGGGCCAGGATGGTGCTGTTTATTTCACTTGCTTTTTGTGATCTAATTTCCTTACTTCAACTCTTTTTGTACCCTCAGCTTCTTGAAAGGAAGGAAACAAGAAATCCAAGATGCCAACATCTCCAAATGCCTTCAAGAGTCTCTGATGTTCACTCCTCCCTGACCTGCTGTAAAATCATTACCATTACTTTGGTTTAATACACGTGCCAAAAGAAGCTGCCAGTTACACTGGTGTTAATGCGAGATGGCTCTGAAGACAATGCCCTACGAGTAGAATCTGGTCCCCGGTAGCAAGGGGGTTGCTGTGCAAGCTCAGAGACAAACAGTTGCTGCCTGACTTGCAACATCTCAGCCATTTCAGGCATCCTGTTCCCTTGCTCTGGAGCAGCAGCATCTCTCTGCAAACCACGAGTCTCTGCAGTGTCATCCTCAGCCGCCCTCGCTGTTGGGTACAGATCCTGTGGCTTTTACAATGGACTGCAGAAATCACTGGTTTGTGAGCAGCGTGGACCCCTTTGTTTATGAGAGCTTATGAAGGACCCATTTATTTCCCATTCACTGAGAGGCCCTGGTTAAGCTATGGACGGTGCCTTCAGGAGAGCAATAGAATGTGGGTTTTTGACCCCCAGGCACACTGCATCCATCTAGTTTACTGGTCCTCTGATTTAGACCCAGCTTCAAGGGCTGAGAGATTCTCATACAAAGTGAAATTTTTATGGCTCAGGCACGTTTTGTGACAAGCTTCCAGCTCATCTAAGATCCCCCTGTCAAGTTCCATTTTTCAGGGTCTTTTTGTGCAAAAATGACACTTAATGGAGGAGTCTCTCCAGCATATGCACACGCAAGGAGTAAAGAAGACACAACACACAATCCATAAATAGAGACACTTTAGAGGCTCTTTAAACATTCACGCTTTTTGCATAATTGATGACTTTCCATAATAGATATAGATGATAAACAGCTTTAAATAAAATGAAAATTTATCATTGTCATATCATTTATCAGCATTACGTTAAACTGGAAAGTATGGGGGGAGTATTACCTTGTACTGAAATGAAACTAGTGGAAGTAAGAATAATTCAGGAGATGCATCATTGCATTCATCAGGGTTTTTAATGAGATTGTCAACAGCTGAGAAGCCATACTGGAACCTGAGAGCCAGATGAAGAATTTGTATGTCATTACATACCCACTGTTGATCATCGGGCTCCTCCTCGGTGGCTTCAAAGGATCAAAAGTGAGTCTCTTCTCCAGGATGGGTCACTAGTGCTCAACTCATCTAAGGGAGGCAGCTACTCCTGATCAAATCTCCCAGGCTCCCAATATGGTCTGTGAAAGAGGTGGGCACTTCCAGCAAGACATTTGTCCTACTGAACATATAAACGAGTCATGCTTTGTGAGATGCCTGTTCCTCCTCATGTCCTATGAGGAGAACAAGGATGATTAGCTTGGATCACTGTGTGACTTTCAAACTTCTACAGACAGCTGAGATGAATCCCATGGCTGAGAAAGACAGAGCTTTCCCAGAAGATTTTAAGTCACTCTGAATTCCTTTAAAGGAGGGAGGCTTCTGTGTCAGGAAAGTAAAGAAAATCTCTTCGTTGTGATGGCAATGGACATCACGAGGCACTTCAGCCTCTCAGCCACAGGTTGCTGAGGAATGTTCTGTGCCCTGAAGACTCACGTTCCCCATGATTTTTCAAAAATAATTGACAGAGGCTCAGCAGGTCAGCTAACTCTCCCAAGGTCCTCCCTACCACAGCCTGCTTGTGCATGATTTTTCCTAGTATTCCCCTATCAGCTCTTTGCTGATATCTTTGTTGACAAGGTCACTGAAAAGACAGATCAACCAAGAAAACATAATAAACCTGCCTTCAAAAAAAAGTTAGAAGCCATCCAAAAAAAAGCAGTGTTGTTTTACTTGCCTGCAACATTTTTAAACCCATGGATGGGAAGCAAGGTTTTCATGTCACTTGAAATACAAGCTGTGCTTGAAAGTTGAGGGGTAGTAAGTGTGTTCTCTTGCCAAAGGCCAACCAGACTGTGAACGGTAACCCAGCAAGCCGCTTCTGCATGGTATCTCAGCCTTGGCAATGACGGAGGGTCGTTCAGAATCCCAAACACATCTGCAACTGTGTAAGCCATCAGGACCCCTCCGGTTCTTCCCGTTTGACTTCAAGGGAGGTAATTCTGCTTGTCAACCCCTCCCTGACAGCTCAGAGCCTGGCTGCTCTAGCATAACCAGCAACACCAGAGCTTTCACAGCTCAGCTCCAGTGTGAGATTGGAAGAAAAGCTATTTATACGTGAAGGTAGCTGGAGTTACCATCAATTTGCCTGGCTTTAAGAGACAGCAAAGCATCCCAGACGAACTTCTGCTGCTCTCGCTTTTTTTTAAACAAAATTTGCAAAGTGTGCCCCTGACCTCTGTTGGACTTTGCTGCTCTGTCTCCTCCCAGCCGGGCAGCCCGTGCAACATACTGCTGACTCCGCTTTGGCTGGGGTTCGTGCCAGCAGGTCCTCTGGCAGGGCAGGGGCAGAGAGGACAAAACAGCCAGCCCAGCAGGCCTGGCTCCGAGCACCAGCCCTGAACTCTTGTGCAATCTTCCTTGAAATGAATTCAAGTTGGCCAGGAGCAGAGCATTTGCGCCTGGGTTGAAAGCTGGATCGAACACCGTAAACAAAAGAAAACAAAAAGAGAGGAAGAGCGCTGGGTCTCACGGTGAGGAGGAAGGCAGGCATCTGACCCAGCCAAGCTGTGCTGATCGCTGTGATGAATGTCCGGAGGCAGAGGGGATGCAGCATGAGAGGGGACAAGCTGGTGGGGGACCAGGGGCTGTAACCCCCCTCCTGCCATTGGTGAGAGCATGGGACAGAGGTGCTCATAGCCCCATCAGCTCCATACCAAGAAGCTGCAAGTACCAGGATACAGAAGAAAGAAAATGGGCTGAGGAGACAAGAAGGGACTTGGAATATGACCACAGAAATATATTGTTCTGAGGACAAGTCAGGTTGGTAGGTGAGGAACGGGGACACCCCTGTACCTCCAAACAGAGGTGGACACACCCACGAGAATCAGCTGCAGACAGTAACTTCCATGCAGAACAAGTGGTGATTACAACATTTCTGTGAAGGTGATGGAGGGAACGAGACGGCTCTACATGAGGTGCCGTCAGGGACGTAACTTGAGCAAATCCAGTTATTTTGATTGAGCAGGAAGAATTTTCTCCATCCAGCTCAGGCACGCAGGTACAAAGCACCTTGCAAATGCAGTGGTGGCGCTCCTCAAGGGGACAGGACTGAGGACACCCTGCTCACACTGGCCTGGCTGTTTTCCCTTTCACAGTTGCACCAAGAAATTCCTTCACCCAAATCTCTTGCCTGCTCCTCTGCAGGGAGCATGGCCAAGGGAAAAGCTCTGTGTGGCCAGGGTGTTTCTATGCCTCAGCAATCCTACTTGGCCAGAACAGCCCCTCTAGGCTGTTAGTAGTCAGTGTAAAACAGAGCATCCCTCCAGCTGTGTTCTCCCATGCCAGCTGTTGAGCTCACACTCACTGGCCTAGAGCTGAAGAAGCACAGATGTGTCAGGGAGCCACTGCCGCTGCAGCCCACAGAGCCTCAGCCCCACACCAGGGAGGCTTTCTCCACCCAGAGATACTTTGGCAATGTCTGGCAGACTGAGGCCAACATGGGGCAGATGGCAACAGAGGGGAGGAAAGCGGTAAATGCCTAAAGGATTGAGACTGACTGATGGAGAAAGTGAAAAGAGCTCAAGACATCTAGTTCACCTGGAGGAGACAGGAGCCCACAAGCAGCTGACGTATTGGGAAGCAAGCCTAGAGACAAAGCCAAATACAGTGCAAGATGCACTTCCTAATAGCTAAGTGCATTAGGCAGTGACAGAGTTTCTCAAAGGAAGCCCCACCACTTGAATCACTGGAAATGAAGATGGACAAAATACTGGATCATGTCCAAGATGGGATAATTCTTCATCAGCAAGGGGAAATAGATGAATAAGATGCATACCTGGTCCTTTTCCTTCTCTACAAATCCATCTTAGGCAATCGCTCTTTTTCAACGTCTGAAAAAAAACTCTTAAGTGCCTTTCCTGTGCCACCAGCACATCTCAGCAAGGAGCTGGGATGGGCAGAGGCCTGGATGGGAGTGCATTGCCATGCTGTTTGGTGCCCAGGAGCAAAGGAGGTGAGCAACTCTTGTCTCTTTCCTGCAGAGGGGCAGCCCTGCAAGCAGGGAGGGTGTGGGAACAGCACGGTGGTTTCTCTACCCTTCAGTACTGCAGCAAGCCCCTCATCCACAGCTTTTACCAAATCCATTGCTCTGCTCTGCAATGAGCTCCCTGAGCTGTGCCTTACACGCCTTTATAAAGCTCAAGGCTTGCCTTGCTCCCTCAGCACAGCTGGAAGAGTCCAGGCACCAGCTCAGCCTTGCAGTACATCAGCTGGGGCAAGCAGGAGAGTATCTGCTACTGCAGGTGAGTGAAGCTATTGAGGCCAGTGTACACCAATTTCATTTTTTGGTGCCCTCTTCTTCCTGTGAAATCTCAATGCCTCTGGAATTTTATGTTTCCCTGGGGAAGCCCCCCCTCCAACCCCACTCCTTCCCCAGGCGGCTCACTCACACACCCCCTTTGCAATGGAGGGCAGTCCCCATTCTGGGAAAGCTGCTCACAGCATCACAGCCTCTCTCCTGATGGATGATTCTGTAATTATTTGGTTGCTGTTAATTGCTAATTAATTCCCTAGTTATGTTATTAGTAGGTGGACCAGTATGGCATGGCTGCCTCCAGGCACAGTGCCTGGTAAAATCACATACCTTGTCATGGGGAAAAGCAATACTGATTTTTTTAGGCCATTGCCTTGTTAACCATTAACAAATGGTAAAATCCCAGATCCCTGTACAACAAGGCGAGTCCTCTCAGTGCTGTTAGAAAATCCTATTTCCAGTGAGTTATGAAACAGAGATTTTGATGTGCTGCCAAGTTTGATGTGGAGCTCTGGGAGCTGAACACTTGCTGCACTGTCAGCCGCTGGCTGAGTGCTGCTTACATAAAGCTTTCCTAGTAACCCTGCTTTGTCATCTACGACTGTCCATCTGTCCATCCCTCTGTCCACCTGTGCAGTGGAAAAACTGAGCAAGCCAATGAGGAACTGGACTGGCCAGCTCCTCTCAAGGTGACAGACATCCAGTGGTCTGCTTTCAGCCCAGAACTGGGGAGCTTTTCCATCACTGAGCAATCTTTCATGCAAAGCCCACCACCCCCTTCGGGCCCCTTCACCATGTCTGCAGCGACAGGAGGAAATAAGCATCACATCCTGCGGCCCACGCCAAGCAAAACAGGAGTGCTGCAGCAAGGGAAGCAGGCTCAGGGAGCAGGGAGGCAGCCCTGCTGCCCTTCCCACCAAGGGCTGCCCACCTCCTGGCTGCTGGTACCCTTTCAGGCCTCCCTTAGGAACGAGGCATGGCTCTCTTATTTGGCTGGCAAAGAGACCAGGTGGAGAGAGGAAAATTCCCAGGGCAGAAGATGTCCAGAAGGAGAAACTGATTTGGGCTTTAAGGGGAAAGGCAGAAAATCCAGCTGTTTCTCCTGCACAGCTTTTTCCCCACCCTCCATGGTCAGCAGCAACTAAAAACTTTCCTAAAAACCAACCTTCCTTAAAGGAGGGGGCTCTCCTTCCACACCACCCTGCAGCAGCCCTGTGGGCTCCCAAATAGCCTTGCACCCTGGGTGGGATAGTCCCAGCCCTACCATTTCGGGGTGCCGGTGAGGGCTTCCTTCTGCTCCCGGGCCCTTTAAATCAGCACCAGCGCCAAGGCAATTTCTCTGTGGAGTTTCATAAGGAAGCACATGACGAGGGCAGTTGGAAACCACAACTCTGTGAGCGCTGATTACAGCCTGCTGAGGAAAAAGAGATTTTTATCTTGCAGGAATTCAATTATGAGAAGAAAAAAAAAACATGCAGCGCGTCTGGCTTGTTTCGCCTGAGCTCACTGCACTTTGGGGGCTTTAATTTAACAAGAAAGGTGTGCAAGTGTTACCTAAACCGCAGTTCTTACTGGTGTGTGTGCACCATGGTGGTTTTTTTAAGATGGAAAAAAAAAAACACCCCCAAAGTCACCCTGCTGGCAGCTGAATGCAGCAGGGATGATGTCATTGGAACAGTTGGAGGAGAAAAGAGAAAAACAAGTCTGTGTGTGCTAATCCTGTTTGCTGCCCTAAAGGGAATGGAAAGCCGCCAAGGCGAGGAGTTCTGGGAAACCATATAAGGGTGCCAAACAAGCGCCGCCGCCAACACGGGGAACTGACATCTTTGTTCTCCCTAGCTCGGCAGCCAGCCAAAGGCCTCATTTCGGCGCTGCGGCATGATTACACTGGACATCTGCCAGCTGAGCGCTCTGAGCCCCTTTTCTTCTCCGTAAGCTTTTTGCCAAACATGTAACAGTTGCCATGGCAGTCGCAAGTAAAGTAAAAAAAAAAAAAACAACCCATCAGAAAATGTGCACATATAGATAGAGAGGGAGATAAAAAAACAACAACAAGAAAGCAGAGGCATGCCTTGTTCCAGATGTGCCACATGTGTGGATATAAAAAGCAACCAAACCTATTAATCAAAGTTTTCGGGGGCAGAGGGAGGGTGGGCGGCACAGGCTGAGAGGTGATGTGAGGATAAAACAATAAGTGCACACAGGCACACGTACACCGCAGTGGCCGGGCAGGCAGGCAGTGGAGGGCTGACCCAGTGCTCTCCTCCCCTGCCTGCATGCAAAATTGCAGGCAAGCAGGATTTAAAATAGAACAACATGGCGGCACTTTCACTATTGCTTCTCTGCTTGTCTTTTTTCTTTTTTCTCATGTTAAAAAAAATAAGACGCTGTTCTCAGGATGAGGAGGAGGTTATTTATAAGCTCTGCGTAGCAGAGGGAAGCAGGCCACCCAGATCTGGTTGCATCTCAGGGTGGAATATTCCATTTCAGCCCATGGTCCAGGCTAAATAGTATTATTTCAAGTTGTGCCCTAAACAGTTAACAACAAGCCACACAGTAGTCCCATGTTTATAGCGAGTATTTCATTTAATTAGGCAAGTGCTGCCAGACCCTGATGGGCAGATTTATGCACATAATGGAAGAGGTGTGGTCCCCACTCACTTTCTTTTTCCACTCAGTGAGGCACTGACTAGTTTCATTTTACAAAGTAGCTATATACAAAAAGTTCACTGCCCAGTGAACTGGAGTTCATCTGACTATTTATAAGTGGGTTTCTTCTTCTCACACCCACCCTGCAGGCAACGGGACAGCCGCTGGGCAATGGCGGCCATGTTCACAGCCAGCCCTGCTGCTGATACGGCCACTGTGGGTTTGCAGGTAAGATGGCAGGGAAAGGATAGGTAAGGCTGTCTGGGGTGGAATGCAATGCCCAACCCACTCCTGAGGTTCCCTCCTCTTCAAAGTCCCAGCAAACTCCCCAACCTGCCCTGAGGACTGGTGTCATTTAAAAGTGTACGGCAACACTGCACCTCAAGGGCATCTTCAAATGCAGGAACTACTGGAGCAAACCTGATACCATACTCCGTGAGCAGTAGTGAACAGCTTGAAGTCACCCAAGGACCAGCCCACCTCGAGCACGTGGTTGCTGTGAAGGCAAATAGTCCCCAAATGGCCCAGTGGGCAAGATAGGTTTGGCCACTGGTGTCTTGCAGCAGCTCCTCTGATGGCTCCACTGGAGCACTGCAGTCACAGAGAAGAAGTTGGCTGAAAAGCAGCAAGGAGAACCCCAGTGGTGGTGAAGGACACGGGAGTCTCATCCTGCCTCACTGCTGCCTTCCTGCATGGTCCTAAGTCACTCACCTACCATTTGCTTCAACTTCACATTTGAAAAAAAGAGGATGGTTTTCCTTATGTATCTCAGAGATGGGCTAAACATCTTAAATCATTAATGTCTGTAAATTGCTTTCATTTCCTCAGATGGAAGCTCTTACTAATGTGTGAAATATTATCAAGATTATTGTTGCTAATAAACATGGAAGGCAGAGCAGCTTTATTTCTTGCTATGGCTTACATGGGGCAGATGTTAATTTTCCTGACAGCCTCTTTGAGGACTCTCAAATGCGACCCCCTTGCCAGCACTAGACTCAAAGGCAGCATCTGTGAAACTCAGGAAGAAGCCTCCCTGGGTCCCAGTGGGTTGGCAACCCACTGGAGACCTCCCAATTATCACTGGTCCACATCAACCCTCACAGGGCCAGCAGCAGGAGCTCTGAGCCACTGGTGACCTAAGTCACATTCTGCGGCACCTTCCTTATCTTCGCCCCATTTAGTAGGTGGCCCAGGGCTAGTAGCCTGTGCAGAAGGTGACTTTTGCAATTCTTTAGGTGCCAGACTCTTCCCTGGAGTGCACCTCAACATCTAAAGCAAGGGCAGGCATCGAGGCATCAAACCTACTGGTCCAAGTAGATGCCCCCTCAATTTTGTAGAGAAACTGAGGGCCGGTATTTGCTGAGCCAAGAAAAGTTGTTCTCCTACCTGGAGGGGAGGAAGGATGGGAGGCACCTCTGCAGAGCGATTCACCTGCCCAAGCCAGAGCCAGTCCCTACCCTCACCCAGTGACTGCTGGGGCCCTTCAGCCAACGGGGCATTCCTCACCACAAGAGTAATGAGTTGCCAGGGATTTTCCCAAGGTGACACAGCAAGCAACAAAGAAAGCTGTCACCTGCTGCCTGGGTGCTCGGGTGGGCTGTGCAAGACTCCACCCTGTGACTCTGCCCCTGTCCAAGCAATAATCCCCTGCTGCATGGTTGTTACAAACCAGAGGGTTGTAACCTACTGAAGACTTTGCCAGCACATTTTCATATATTAGAGACTGGCTGTAAAAAAGAAATTTCAGGGAGGGGGATTAATGTTACTTGCTTCTAGCCAAGTTAATAAAATACAGTCTGAATTACTGCCAGGCTACTTAATTCATTTTTATTCAAAGTGGCTGGGTAATTTCCCTGAGGGTGGCTCAGCGGGAAGCAGAGTCAGCTCTGGCTTTGTCAGCTCCTGCATGTCACCTTCCCAGCTGGCAACAGTGTCTGTGTCCCTGCAGGGCCGGGAGAGCAGGGAGCAGAGGGACTCCCCTCTGGCAGGGCAGCACATGCTGTGGGCTGCAGGGTGACCTCCATCTTGGCATGGACCATGAGAGAGCTCAAGCCTGGGAGGGCACATGCTTGCTTGTGCAGGCTGCCGGCTGCATGTGATGCTATGGATGGCACCAAATGTGGTCTCTTCATGGCTGCCATTCCTGCAGGTCAGCCCAGGATGACTGGGTTAGCCATCAGCCCTGTCAGCACTGAAAAACACCAAACTGTCCCCAAGCTGCAGCTGGAGAAGCTGGTTGGAGGCATTCTGGCAGCTGAGGCACTACAGCCTCCCTACAGCTCCTCCCTGCTCCATGAGGAGGAGGGGAAGGGCCAAGTATCTTTCCTCAAGGGGTGAGCAACTCCATCTCCCTGTAGTAAGCTTGTGGTGCCCTGCACAGTGAACTGCTTTGAAGAAAACCCTCGGCATCTTGTCGTCTCAAACTTCAACTTCAGTGGAAGTGACATTTGCAAAGGCTTTGTTGAGCCTGTGCAAGCTCTCCTTCTCCCTGGCATCTTCCAACTGATTATTTTCCCCTTCATTTCTAAACCCGATTTCATTCCTTTACCCACCTGCACGACAGACTAATCATTGGCAGGCATTACGCAGCTGCCTGGCACTAAAAATCAGCATAGAGGTGCATTCCTGCATGCACTTTGAATCATCACGAGGCTCCGGAGCTTTAAATGGGAAGCAGAACACGCTGCTTTCTAGATAGACAAATGAAACTTTACCCAGTTTTCTTGCTTCAGAAACAGCCTCTGAATCATGCAGAGGGCAATGTGCCAGGGGCGGCTTCACTCTCACCCTGGCTCAACCACTTACTTGCTGTGTGGCCTTCATAAAATCTCTGAGGGAGTAAATCCTGGTCCTTCCTCCTCCAAGCCAGCAGCCCTGGGGCAGGGAAGAGGTGCAGGGGCCACAGGGCTTCAGGCACTTTGGGGTCAGAGAATGTTTCTCATAAGCTCTGATACCATGCTCCCCGGCAAAACATGGCTCTTCTGCTTCCTCTGCCTTTCATTCTTCTCTCAGGTCTCTGGCAGAGGAGGATGCTCCCAGCACTTGGGGGTGCTCATCAGTGGGGCCGGAAACCACAAAATGAACTCTGTGAGGCTGCACGCAACAGTTTCTGAGCTCAGAGGTGGAGATCCTCTTGATGCATTAATAAAAACCCAGATTCCGAGGTAAATAGAGTGCATTAGTATTTATTTTAGGAAACTTGGAATCATAATTTAATACTGAAGAAAGGGCTATTCTTACACGGCATTTGCAGAGCTCCTTCTAATACGATATTTTCTAACTTCAGACGCGGTAACCCTAATACTGTATAAAAATGATCCTTTATTATAAATCATACTGTACACCAAAAAGGATATAAATAGAACCCCAGTGCAGCAGTGGCATGCCTCATATTTCTCTTGGTTCACATTAAATGAGCCACTAAATTACAGTGTCCTTCTTTATAATATCATCCTCCAAAGCCAAGCATTTTGTGTGTTACACAGGGCTGCTATAACAAGAGAAATTAGTACGGCTGGTTTAATTCAGCCAGGTCTGCCATGCATGTTATAGGAGAGAGTGTTAAAATGGGCCAGAACAAGCAGTTTCATTGTCTTTTCAAAAAACCCATCACTTGGAACGTGTGATTTGAGCCAGGCTTTGCTAAAGCCTGACACACAGTCTCTCCAGAGGGGGTTTAGCTGCCCCCACAGCTCCAACATCAAAGGTGACCACAGGGCATTGCGGTCTTCAGACACCCTCTAGGGAGCCTGGGGGAGCTTGATGGCTCCTGGGGAAGAGGGAGAGGTGCTAGAGGGGACAGAAGAAGGAATACCACAGGGGTAGGAGGAGCCATCTTCAGACTGGGGTCCTGGTTTTTGTCTGCCACTGATTTCTCTGCTAACAGCACTGGAGTTATTGGTGCTTTAGGTGGATATAGATGCAGGCAGATTCAGGTCCTCACTGAGCGATGCTGGCAATTATTTAACTTTCCCACATCTCGCCTGCAGAAATGGGGAGATATTTTGCTTGCAGGATTGATGTCTGCCTGTTTGTAAAGCAGCCCAAGCAGCCCAAGCTTCTCCCTGACAGACAATGTTACAGAAATGCATGGTTTTATTGTTTGTATGCCAAAATACAAATATAGCATTCAGGCTGAGGGTACCCAGCTCAACTGTCATCTCTAATGATGATCTCTAACTGCATCAAAGAAGAAAACCCTCCTACAGTCCTTGGAGTTGCACATGCCTTCAGGGACACTTAAAGTAATTCAGGTCAAAAATGTAGGTTGTTTTATTTAGCAGACAAAGAGGTGGGGAAAGAAAAGAAGGAGAAGGAAGGAGAAAACAGGCTGTTTCAAAAATACAATCTCCATAAAGAGCTTTTCAGGATTTCCCCCAAAAATTTAAAGTGAAATGGAGCTGTCTGAGTTTGAGCATTTCCTTGCAGACCTTGCTAAGTCCTAGCTTGCACTGATGGGGCCCCAGGCCAGTTCCCAGAAGGGCAGAGGTCAGGGCTAGCATATGGATCTCATGACTGGGTGTAAGGAGGAAGGGTATCCTGGAGCTGCTTCCTGGCAAAAAGGTGCTATCAAACTTGCTCAGGGGAGCAACTGGGCTGGGGGCATCCCAGGGACCCCTGAGGTAGCATAAGAGGTTAATGAGGAGTGAACCTGAGTTAAAGCCACCCAAGTGTTCATTACCTGCAGAGCTGGAACGCTTCGAGGGAATTTTTAAGCCAATTTGTCTGTGGTGAGGAAATGTGTCCCCTTATGCATTTTGGGAGGCTGCAGGCTCTGTGGGCTGTAAGGAAGCCTAGCAAAGCAAACTGTGCCATGAATAATCAATGAAAACTAAAGGTTTCTGTTACCTGCAGTGCTTCATGACCATGTGAGATAATATAAAAATGGCAAGCAGCCTCCTGGAAGTGAAATAAAACCTCCACAGTGCAGCCCTTGGCACCAAAAATCCCGAAGCAAAATTAGGGTTATGCAAGCATTAAATACCCAGCTTTAGTGATGAATGGAGGAAGCTGACAGGACCACATTTTACTGCTTCCGAAAGTACCCAGCTCCTCTTGGCAGGACAGGTTATAAATCTCCTGAAGTTTAGTGCCCAGACACTAGGGGTGGGGAGGTAAAAAGATCAAACCCCAGTCAGAGGACTGCATATCCCCAGTGCTGTGGGACTGCAGCCTGAGTGCAGGGCACTCTTAGGGTAGCTCCATCCCTTCCTCCCACCTTTCCCAAAAAGAGGGTCTGCCTGACAGAGAGTGCAGTGCTCGACCAGCACTGGCTGCTACTGACAGGCATGCTCAAGTACCCAGCCAGTGCAGCTCCACTTTGAATTGTGTGTCTGTGGCTGGTGGGTCATTAGCAGACGCATGAACCTCTGTATGTACACACATTGGCTGAAGTAGTGTTACCATAGGGCAGTGTGCTGTGTTAAGGAGTGCTTGCAGAACTAGGGAAGAAAAGGTGAGACTGGGACTGAAACCTTTGGCCCCTTCTGTCTCTGTCATCCCCCAGCCCCTGGAGAAAGGCTCCTGTAGAGCTGCACCATCAGAGAGTCATAAATTTTGAGGCCTTGAGTTGAAAATCAGTTTTGCACAATAGACATGAAGGCAGTAGACATGAAGGCAGGTACCCATGAAGTAGTAATCGTCTCGTAAGAGGCAGCCTGAAATCTGATGTCTGTAACTATTCCCAGGGCAGAACAGGGCATGACCTGCACAGTCTGGACCACAGTCCCCACTCCCCTTAAAGCCTGGAGAGTTTAGGTTGGCCCATGACAGTGACAAAGGAGCACATAGGAAAACCTGATGGTGTCTGGATCTCATAATTCAATACAAAACCATTTCTGTCATTGATGAAACATTTAATATATAAAAAAAAAAGAAAAAGAGATTACAATGTAGCATTTATCACAAGGAGACAGTGACATGCTGCAATATCCCTAGGCTAAGGTTACAGTAAAGGATGATGCTATCATCCTTAAGGTGGTGAGCTAGCATCCCTTACAAGCCCAGTTTTTGTCTTTCCTCCTTAAAAATCCACATGCAAAAGCAGAAAGTTAGCTGCAACATTGATAAAGGAGGTCTGGTCTCAAGGTGGAGGTTTGGTCAGATTTAAAGTAAATCAAATATAACACCTTAAAAATAGCAGTGTTCAACAAAGCCCAAGAAGCCTCTGTGATTTCTTTTCTACTTTGTAACCAGAAAGACAAACAGGGGAGAGAGGAAGAACAGAGAGAGATTAAAACAGCTTTAATTTTAGGACTTGTCTCATCAAGAGATAGTATATGACACTGAAAATTAGTCCAATTAAAAATATTTATAACTACAAAGTTGCTTGATTAGCACCTTCTGAAGTTTCCTAATGTTTTCCTGCTAACTTCCTCTCTCTGGATGGGCATACCTGCAGTGGCAGCAGGTCCTGGAGCAGGAAATGTCAGGTCTGTCCTAGACATACCTCAAACCTGGATTTTAGCCCATTGGGAATATCGGCCTCCTAGCAAAGCCTTGGGGATGGAGGGTCTTATGAGGCTTCCAGGAGCACTGGAGGACTCCCCTTCCATGGCCTACAATGTTGCAAGCAAACAAACAAGACACGATATCCAAGCTACCCCATCACCCAGGCTGAGGAGCCCACTCCACAGGAGCATGTGCTTTCCCTCCCAGCAGCCCATGACACTGCTGGCTTTCTCCTTCACACTGTGTTTTCTGCAGGTGCTGTGACATTGCTAGCAGACACAAGGTTGGCCTCAGCCTCTGTGTGCCACATGCAACACCTGTGCCTCCCTGGCCCAAGTAAGGTGGACGAGGCAGAAGCCTTCCCCACATCCAACCACCTATTTTGCATCCTGGAGAAGAGAGCGAGTTAATGAGAGATGCCTTATCAGGACTGCATATTCTGCTTCCTGCTAAGAAACTCAGCTCCAAAAGGGTCACCTCCCCAAGCCACCACCTGTGCCAATGCCACAGATCCACAGACAGAAGCTGGGGATGGTCAGAGGAACAAATCTGCCCACAGTTCGTGTTTTCATTGCTATGGGAATATACTCATCCCTGCCAGGGGAGTTTGACGGGCAGCAAGGTTCAGGAAAACAATGTGGAGAAACACAAGGACCTGGCACACTGAGATAGTCATGATGCAGTGGTTAACCCAGAAGGTGAAGCAGGTTTTGGAGGTTTTTTCGCTCGGTGCCTGTAGGAGCCACAATCAGCCATCCACAGCATGGCTTTTGGCAGCAGGTCACCACGGTCCCAGAACCAGCAGTGACTGCTTCAGCAGGGCAGAAGCGCCATTGTTGGGACCCAGCACAGAGGTGTGACTGCAAAAGGCAAACCATTTTAAAATTGTTTTCCCCCAAGTCTCTTAGAGATGGAGGGGGATTCAGGGATATGAGTAACAGAATTTCACTGCACACATGAGATTTCCTCCGGCCTGAAAGAATAATGTCGAAAGCTAGGTGAATTTCAAGAGCCCTTTTCAAGGGCTCTTCCTGCCCCATCATCCCTAGCGCTTTTGTGAAGTTCATACAGAACATCCTTTTTGTTCACTTTAATATGCCAACAACAAAAAACTTGAACACACAGAGTCAGAAATAACACCTAATCTTGCTGACTGAATGTCCATCTAAAATGGGATGGAGACCATGTGAAAAATGTCCATGTCAGATCAAACAAAAGGTCCCACCTAGTACTCTCTTTCTAACAGTTTTTGGTCCTGCATACGCATTGCATGCTGTACACACAATTGGGCTCTGAGGTCCTAAAAATAATAAACAATTATTTAGGTATTCATTATAACTTTCTGTTTACTATAGTATATAGTAAACTATATTTTGCTAAGTATAAGGCTATATTTACACAAGATACAGTGCCAGGCCATTAGACATCAAAGGGTCCATGGTGCAGACAACCTGCAAAGGAGAAGTCAACATGATTTTTCCAGAAGCTCATTTCACTATAACAACAATAAGCATGACTTTACCTAGTGCATTTGATGCAGATTACCAAAGCACTTTGTTCTCTGATTGAGAAATTACAAATAAGATAGGATTCAATTTGCCCATCATTGGTGTGGATTGGGAGGGTCAGCCTCCAACGATATTCAGGAACTCAAACAACAGTTTATCCACGTAAAAAGCAAAGGGAAATTTTAAATTCAGGGAGGGAAATGTATGATCACCTTGGAGGGGATTTTGCTAAAATAAGTGGAGTTAATGGTCCTAATAACATGAAGAAGTGCTTTAGGATCTTAAACAATGCTGGGTAGCTAGAACATCATCATGAGTGTACTTGTAAGGAAAGTACCTATGGAGGCAGAGAGCATCAGTACCCACCTAGGGGAAACAATGTGTTCACCCAGGTTGCACCACCCACCCCTCATGTGACATTCAAACTGACTGGCAGTACAATTCAACAAAATAGATCTAAAAAAAGTAATCACAGGCTCTGCAACACAATACATAGGAACTGCAGCTCATGTTGGTTACTGCTGAGGGTTCAGATCTCCTGGAAGTTCATGGCTTACCTTGGAAATCATATTTGTGGCAGGGGAGAACGAAGGGTTATGGTTGCTTCTGACAACAAAGCCCAGAACTGTCATGTAACCTCATTGTTTTATATTTTCCCCACATTAATCCTCAGCCATTAGCAAAGACTTAGCACAGCCTCACCTCAGGGCAGGATTATTAAATGGGAAAACTTGAGAGATCAGGAATGAGTTGGTTCTCAGCAGAAAGACAACCTCCCATCCTGAGAAAGTCACAGGGCAGAGACGAAATCCTCTGGCCTTCTCAATAGTCACATCATGAACAAGACAGTTCATTTGATAGGTCCTTCTGAAACATAAATTAACTTCTGATCTTGGGAAACAATTGACATTAGAGTGTTTTGACTGTGACACAGTCACAGAGGTTAAAGGCTATGTCTGTGTTAGCCAGTGAAGCAGCACAGGAGCAGTGATGCTGTCTGTTGGTTTTATTTGTGACTGGCTCCAGCCTGGAGCCATGCTTGAGCACTCACAAGTTGGAGCACTTCAGGCACACACTTGTGTCTCCTCTCCCAGCACAGCATCACCTGAAGAGAGCCCAGCTTGCATGCCCTGATCCTCTTCCACAATATGAGTCATCAAACTGCAATCATATGTTACGTCCAGGAGATCTGTTTCTTTCATCCAGACTAAAATGCTGGTGAGAGGCACCTCGTGTGTCCAGACCGGGCCTCCCAACCCCAGCTTTCTTTCCTACCTCTTCTTAAAATCAGGTTCCTATAAGGACCACACTTCTTCAGCTGCAAGGTTTAAACCTTCATGGGCAACAGGAAGCAGAGTAACAGTTTCTACAGTTTTTAGAGAGCACCCCAAGCCAGACTTATTGATAGCAAAGTCTATCTCATCCATACACTACTGTGGGTGTGGACTCTGGTTCTGGACTAATGCGAACTCAGACAGTACACATAGCACCAAGAGCTGTGCCTTGTGACAGCAAGGCTTTCCTCAAGCATTTGGTCTTAAGCCTCTGCAAACGTCATGAGCGCAAACAAGAGCTATACTTTGGATTTAAACCAGTCAAGCTGCATTGAAAGAAGCCCTTTGCTGCAAGCTTTGCGAGATTACCAGACTGCAGGCTGAACAATAGCTCCTATTTTGCTGCACACTGTTGTTCTCTTCTGGAAGTGGTTAACTTCAGGATGATGTGAATACTATTGCCAGGCCCTTTGACTCTCCCTGCTGACAATCTTAGCATTCAGCTAATGTCCCTCTCCTACAAATCCACATTGCCTCTCAAAGAGCCAAGAGTGCTTGTTGTCCCTTTCCCAGTTGCCAAAACCCTACAGCTGCCTCCTAATTACCCCTATAATATGCCTTTGCATATCCAATACACAGTTCTGCAGCACACTAAAAAATTAAGGACAACATACAATAAAGAAATATCAAATTAAGGAGCACGAGGTGTGCTGGCACAACCACGTTGTTAATTTTCCTGTTTAATTCACTGATAACAGCTATTTTTTATCCAAATCTGATGAACAATAAAGTGCCACACTTAAACACAGCTGTACATCGGGGATTCATTGTTTAAGGTCAGAAGAGACCATTATGGTTATCAAGTGTAACCTACTGCATAAGAGTTCCAGAGTACCTCCCCATGTCATTTCTGATGCTGGGCCATAAATTCTTTTTGAGCTGCCATGAAGCTGTTAGAAAGTCACCTAGTCTGGGCTTAAAGACTGCAAAGTCTGGAGAGTCTACCAGGATGTTAGAAAAGCTTTTTCTTTGCTTAGTTACCCCCATGCAACCAGCGCACCCTTTTCTCTCCTCTGCATCTGGCTTGTCTCTGCTTCTAGCCACGGGATTGCACAGCGGTGGATTTTTTCCTAAATGGAAATCCCCAGTCAGAAATCCCTCTCCTACTGCAGCACTTCTATGCCGTTATCAAGCTGCCTTATAATTTGTAAATTATGTGAAATAGTCCAGTCCCTTTAATCTCACAGCACAGAGAGCACTCTGTGGCCCTTGCACATTCTTGCAGTTCCCCTTTGAATGCTTTAATTTATCCAAGCCTACCTTGGAGTGAGGGCGTCTTTGCATAAAGCCCTCTTCTTCCTCAAAAGTCATCAGACCATCAGAGTAGACAGTCAGTGTCCTTAGCATTTGGCTGCCCTCAGCAATGATGTGCTCTTGTAAATAAACAGAGAAGAAATGTCCACTCAAAGGTCTGGCTGTCCTCCAACTATTTTGCCCCAGATCTTCTGGTGGCTTGAGCGTTCTGCCTGGGTGAATGGGAACAGCCACCTCACTTGCAGGAGATGGAGGAAGGCAGTTTGCATGTGGTCTTATGTCCTTCTTGCCCTCAGCTATTACTAAGAGGTAGAGTGTGAGCCTTGTGCTCCTTCCTGCTCTCCTCCCTGCCAGCATGCAGCTCCACCTGCCTGCCTGAAAGGTGCTGGCTCTTGCCAGTTGCTCAAAATGTTTCGCCCTTCCACCTGACTGCACAAAAGTAGGCCGTCTGCATGCTCAGGAGCAGGCTCTTTGCAAGTATTTATTTATTTATTGGAACACCTGATCCTACTGTCATTCACAATGTGGAGCAACGAAACATGCAAAGACAGCAATTACACACAGAACAAAAAGCCAAAGTAATGACTGGGGAATAACTCTAGGGGCTGGACATCAGGTTGGCCAGGCGTCTGAGAGAGAGGGTTTCATTTGCCAGAGCTGTTCACTCATCCCTACTTGTAATGCTGTCTCGTTTCCATGGGTCTTTAATCAAATCTGAAAATGCAGAATGAGCCCCATGGATAAAGACGAAAACTTGAGTTTCCATCCTTAGGCCCCATGGATAAACACCACATGGTGGGTATGTTATTGCTGACTCAGCAACCCTTTCTGGGTTTGTGCTCATTCTGCTACAGGACATCATTAGAAGAGGCCGAGATACTTTGTTTTCATAGCTTTTTAACCTTTTCCTTCCCAAAACAGTGCTTGTATTTATTTTGGCACCTTGAATGTTTTGAAGAGAAGATTGATTTGGATTCGTTAAAGCATTTTTTCCCCCTTAATCCCATTAAGTCAGTCTCTAATTCTTTCCAGGGCTCCCTTCTGTGGAGCTATTTCATCTTGGAATCATTTGCTTTCTGTGAATTGGGGGAATTAATGAGGCAGATGCCACTCTCATTCTCATCACTGTGAGCCCAAAACAACTTCAGCAGTTTCCTGGCATCGATCCAGATTTTTCTGGTGTAAATGAGGTCAGAATTTGGCTCGCTATGCTAAGAGACAAAGAGATTTCTAAAAAACAAGAAGTCTTGTGCAGGTTGGGAAAGTCCAGTTAGAAGAGCGTGCAGTCCACAATTTCAATGGAAGGCTGAGTTTCTGCATTTCTCCACTAAGAGACTTTGCTGGGCACCGCAGATACTCACGGATAACCCAGAGCACTGGTAAGCAAGCAGTCATGGAAACAACTCCAAGGACAAAGACTTTCAGAAGTGTCGGCACTGTCTCCAGGACCAATTCCAATGGCACAAACATGTCATGCCATTGTGAAAATGAAGGTTAAGAAACATAGGGGAAAGATCAATTGGCTAAGTCAGTCAGCCTTCAGGGGCCTCAGAGAGAGGAGGAAGCAAACAGAAAACTGAGCTACATGCAAGTGGCTAGGGGTTGGCATCAAAGGTTGGCATATATTATGATGGATAAAATCAAGAAAGACATGAACAGGAATTTTAACACAGGACAGGAAGGCAAGAAGGAAAATATTCTGGCTATAGACTGGTGGTCAGAGGAAGGCTGAAGAAAGCATTGATCTGCCACCACTGTGGCAGGGTTAGGCAGGGCCTGGCCCAGGCTAGAACCCTCCAAGAACCCTCATGGAAGAGTGAGGCTCCTCACAGAGCAACACCCTACCTGGCTGCAGAAAGGTAAAATAAGAGGAACGAGGCAGCTGTGGCCTCAAGTCAGCTTGATTTCAGTTCCTGGAAATGCACTGGAACAAATAATTAAACAAACTAATCATTGGTACCGAGGAAACGACTAAGAGAAGAGGAACAGTCAGTGCTGATTTGCCAGGAGCAAATCATGTCAGATCAACCTAATTTCATTCTGAGACAGGGCTTGTGGATAGAGACAAAGCAGCAGACGCCTTGTATATTGACTTTGGTAAGGCCTTTGGTACCATGACACTTCATGTTACAAGATGTAAACTAAGGAATCGTGCCCTAGACAGAAGAGTGCAAAACCAATTGGAAAACTGGACTCAGAAAGAAGGTATCATTGTTAAAAAACAAGGAAGGGTTGGGTAGGGTTCAACAGAAATCCAGCCACTGGATAATGGAAAAGTGAGCATCCTTATCAGATATGCAGATCACAGCAAGCTGAGATGATTTGCAAGGACATGAGAAAAGAAGATTAGAATAAAAAATCTTCCTGACATGTTACAGAAAAGGTCTGAAAAACAGGATGTAATTCAATGAGGAGAGAAGCAGAGTTGTGCACAGAGGTAGGTATAATCAGCTGTACAGGGAAAATGAGAGACAAACAATTAGGCAGACGCGAAGCAGTGCAGCAGCTCAGGAACCTGAAATGAATGAAAAGTGGCATTTTGTCACACACGAGGCCGTAACCATACCAGGGCATTTAAAGTGGAGCTCTGCCTGTAAAATACACTTCAGATCTTCCTGCTTTATGTAGTGCTGCTACAATCTTTATCCAGCTCGGGAGAGTCTGGAAGGAAGTGGCATGAAATGTCTAGAAAACCGGACTTCGGGAGAAACGCTTATTCAATGGGGGTTGTTTATTCCCCAGACTTGGGGAGACACAATAATTTTCAAGTATGTGAATGATGTATCCAGAGGAGGAGGGAATAAGCTGTTCTCGAGAGAGCTTTCTATATCCATTGCAAATGTGAAAAGAAACAATAGGCATGAATTGCAGCAAGAGATATTGAAGTTAGACACTTGGCAATGGGGAAGGCTAATAAGCACTAACCTCACCTGCCTGCGAGAATATGAACCCTCTGCCCCTGCCAGTGTTTAAGAGAGAGCTGGAAACTTCAATATTTCTGAAATCAGCCTCTTGAGGTCCTTTCTAGCTGTGGTTTTCTCTGATTCTCTGATGAATGGTGTTAAATGAATATAAATTACCTCACATGGGGACACTGACATCAGGCTGGGTGATGAATAGTGATCAACGACGAAACTGTCAGCTTGCGGGGAGGCTTCCAGTACGGTTATTACTAAAAACTAGTGTTAGCTCCAGTTTTATTTACCATCTTCATTAATGATCTAGAAAAAGCATTAGACAGAATGTTTATTGAAACTGCAATTGATACTATATTGAGGAGGAGATGCAATCACCGGCCAGGACTGGAATATAACATGAAAGGACAAAAAAAGATATGGGACATGGGGTGAAAATGACCTAGCTCAAAGGACACACAGACTAATATGTCTGGGGAGAAAACAGTCCAAAATTAAGACACCCTGTGGGAGAAGAAGACCCAATTGGACAGGAGTTCACAATTTGTCACATCAACAGAAAAATTCTCAGGACGGTTTTGAGCTGTGTGACATATCCCGGGGCAGAAAGATAAGCAACTGCCTGATTGCCATTGTGGAATATTTTCTTCCAGTTTTCTCCTGACCATAGTGGCCGCCTGGCTGGAGAAGGAGCAGGGGGAACCAGCAAAAATAGTAGAAAGCTGAGAAGACTAGCTTATAGGAAAATAATTATACAGGTACTCAGTAGCAAAGTAACACCAGGTCCACACTTCTGAAGCATAGATAAGCACATCAGAAAAGGTACCTTTTTTTCCAGGCATATCTATGACAGAAAAATTTGGCATTGCATTGGTATAAGATATTTTATACTAGCAGTGTATGTTTTGGTTGGCTGCAAAGCTGTTTCAGATTGATACGCTGGCCTCCTGGGCCTCGTCCATCACTGGCTGCCAGGGTCCATGCTAGGACAGAGCTGTGCAAGGGCTGAGGCATCACCCCAGCATCTGCCTTGAGAGGTACAAACTGCAGAGGAGATTTCTGGGGAGTGCTGTTGCTGCCATGCAGTCACAAAGAAATGAATAGCAGGTTTGCTTTGTGTGACCAAGGCCATGCTGACATTCATTGATAACAGAGTTGCATAAACAAATCAACACTATGAGTTCTGTTGATCAGAGGAGTAGAAATCGGTGATTCCCAGGGGGACAAATCAACAGAGAAAGAGATGTTACTTTCAGGTTTCTGAAGAGGTATTAATGACAAAAAGAAAGCAGGGCTATAAAACCTTATGTGACAAGAATCCTTTAGAGACAAAATAAAGGGAAAAGTTTTTTTTCTAACATGTGATTTTGAGCCTTTTCACTCTTTGTCCAGCTGGCTTTTGAGATTGAGGTCTAGGAGTGCAATGGTGTGTTTGTCCCAGCTGATACTGGAGTGCGCAGGCTTTGAACAATAAGGCTTTGTTCTTTTGCCAAATGCAGCAATGCCTATGCTGTTGCTTCGGGGGGGGGGAGGGCTGTGGAAAGGAATAAACACATTAGAAGTCACTGAAAATCAAATGATGGCTCGCTTCAAGGCGTGCAGCAGCACACTGCGGAGATGAATGGGCTCTGCATGGCATGTGAGATCAGGAGGAGAAGAGATCTTCAGAAAGACACCCCTTAGATCCCCCCACACTTGCAGTATGACGCAGGAGTTGACCTCCAGGTATGTTGCCAGGATCAGCAGGCACCTGAAATGCTTTGAAGGAGATCCCTGTTGCCCACAGCTTTCACAGGGAGTGTGGGCACTGCTGGCAGGGTGCTGTGTTAGGGTGTGTACATTGCCTTTGAGGAGTAGCCACTGCAAAACAGATTTGATAGCTCTTCCCAGCAGCAGACTTCAAACGAGGCTCAGCAGCACAGATGACACGCCAGCACTGCCAGCTGCAGAACCACGGTGAGATGTGGGACCACCTAAGCCTGCCAACTTGCCAAGGGGAAGGCGGATCAGCTCCTACTTTGCAGCCCAGCGCCACCAGCAACATGGAGGGAGCAGGGGGGAAATGAATTCACAAAGAAACTAAAGGGGAAATTAGGCAGGTGGAATAAGTGCAGTGGTCTGGAAGAACAAGTTTACTGAACCTACATCCTTGATTTTAATGGGGCCTCTAATAACAGGGTCGGTTATCTCTCAGAAAATGTGAGGCTGACAAAGCTGTTCCTCTTGCTTGCTTGACAATGCGAACTGAGAGACCCCCAGTACAAATGCAAGCAACATCAAGATGAGCAGATGTTACCTTAAACTTATCCTCAGCTCACAGGGGAGGATGAGGTGATATGAAACCACAGGAGCAGCCCAGGTGGGAGAGATTAATTCACTAGTACACAAACTCTTATTGGAGTTAGGGGAAAGGGCTGATATTTGGGGGCTGATTTGGGGGACCAATTATGCTGAAAAATGCAGAATATAGTGAGTTAGAAGTTTGGAGGTAGGTGGGAAAGGAGATTAACTTACATGGGTGTGTTATAGATGAGTGAAGAAGAGAGAGAGGCAGAAAGATGGGAAGAAAAAGGGTGCACAGGGTGGCCAATACAGGGTCAGGACAAGATTCACATGAACTCATCTAAATGCATCTCAGACCAGCAACTGCACAGCAATCGCCCTGTGCCAGCATTTCCAAATGCTGGGAATGGCAGGAACAAGGGGTGGGCTCTTCAGCTCTCTAATTCTCCTTCCTCATTTTGCAGAATTGCCACATGCTGAAATAGCAAATGATGTATGAAATGAAAAATCGCTCCCCAACCGATGCGTATAGATGATGCAGAGAGTACTCGGCCATTACTTCCTTGCAGTAATATTTATCTACATTAATGCCTCGTTCAAAGGTAGCTGGAAATACCCAGAATGTGAGCAGCAAGAGGATCGGAAAAGAGATCAGGGAGAGAAGCAAAGCAGCAAGGCTGGTGCTTAAGGAGGCAGATATGAAGCCTCGAAGGCTTTCTCCTATAAATCACAAGCTCAGTTCTGGCCCAGGTTATTAGCAACCACAGGACAATATTCTGGCACCCAAAGCGAAGCAGTTGCCTGTAAAGAGAAAATTCATTTAGCAGAGACTTCAGAGTAGTAATTGCCATTTGCAGGCACCTTTGCAGGAACAAGTCCCAGTGGCCTCAGGAAAGCACCTCGTGGGAAGCTATTTTCAGAGTGAGAAAAGCCCTCCCCTGCCATCATACCACAGGCTGGTGGAAGCCAGACCTTCCCCAAGTGGGGACAGATACAGGGGGGTGCTTCTCCATATCAGTGCTGGGCAGAGGCACATTGCCAGGGCTCACACCAAGGGGAACCGTAAGGAGCCCCAGTCCCAAGTGCAGCTGCTTGATAGCTCTGTGGTGCCTCTGGAATGACTTTAGCCTCTGCCCTTGTGGGAAAGCCTTTTGAAGTTCAAGAGAGAAGAGTAACTTCTGCTACAGGGATTTTACATCACTACATCCAATTTAATAGGAAATGGTTGCTAGCCAAAAAATCCTACTAAAAATATCTTGCTTTTTTTAAATATGTAGGCTTTCTAGTCCTTCATTTTGAGTGCTGTTGGCCCTGTGGCTGTTGAAATCTTGGGGAATCTTCCCCCAGGATGGAGCTGCAGGTCTGCCCTTTTCCAGGGTACAACACCCACTCCAGATTTTAGTCTAAAACTAAACAACTCTCGAACCTTTGACAAGGGCTGGTGCCTGCTGCTTCTGGCTGCACTTTTCTATCCTAGCGCTTCAGGTTGTGCTGAGCTCAACCTGGTGCAGAAGAGTCTATCTAAAGTAGAACAACAGTGCAGAGGGTGGAATCCACAGATAAATATGTGACTCCTCCATATTTTTTTTTACTTTAGAGGGAAAGGGTAACTGCGTTCTGTTAGAACTGGTGACCTTGCTGGAGCAGGAGCAGCAGCACCAGAAGGGCTGCCAGCTTCTGAGCATGCTAACTGCCCGCCCCTCCCACCTGACCGCCTGATCTGACCTGACCATGAGGACTGTAAAGCCTTTCTACACCTGCAGGCAAGAGGTTACAAAGCACGGCAAGAGAGAAGAGAACGCTAGACTCATTTCCAGGAACCCAGCCACAGAGGGTTGGGTAAGTTCAGTGCTCTTAGTAGCAGGAATAGGTTTGTGAAGGATTCACGATGGAAGATCTTGGACAGAAACAGGGTGGCAGGAAAGTCAGCTTTCTTGTGGAGTGTGCTGCTCATTCAGGTGTGATTAGTTGTTTCTCCCAGTAAACACTTGGGAATTCCCTTGTCTTTCTCTATGCAAGAAACGCAACACTGGAGCACACTGTCACGTTGCTGCACATACTCAAACTCCAAAAGCTTCAATACTTTCTGACAGCCCTTGGTAGCATGCCCAAAGGCTTAGCATGGCTCCTACTTTGTAATCTCCATGCACAGGATTGAGTTTCACAAGGAGCTGGCCGAGCACAGCATCAGTGTTTAGCAGACAGTATTTAGTACTGCCGACTCGCTGATGTCTGCACATAGGACATTTGGAGAGGTGTTCCAGAAATTGAGGGAGAAGAGGTGGACCCAGCTGAATGCCTCTTGCAAGCACCCCTATCATTGTACGGAAGTGCCGGCTTGCAAGATGGACCCAATAGACAAAGTCAGCAGAAGAAACAAAAACATGTACTCGATCAAAGACACAGTTGGGCTCAGTGTTAGCAAAAAAGGCTAAGGAATTGCTCAGAGCAATTTATAAGGTAAGATGGCAAAATACCTTACATGTAAAGAGCTAGAAACCAAGGGATCATACAATCCTACAACATGCATTTAGTATGTTCCATCTACTTTCCCATCACCAGAACAAAGCAACTGGAAGCTGCTGATAACTACCTTCCCCCCCCCTCCCAACTTCTTTGGCACATTTAATATTTCAGCTTTGCAGGAGGCTCTGGGTATAGCTTGACCTTCACATACCAGGGAGTCAAGAGAAACAGCAAATATTCATGCAAGGACAAGTTTTGGCTCTCTGCCTGGTGTCTGAAGCACTTTGTGTTGTCTCTGAGTGATAACACGCTTACATGACACCAAAATATATTTCCAGATAACACTAAAGATGTGGTCCACAGAAAATTATCTATCAAAAATATCGACTAGAAGGCCTGGAGGATTAATCTACTTTCTGACTGCAGCTTTCAGACAGGCAAGAACTCTAAAATCGGCAGTTCCAAAGCCTACACAAACTCACCACATGCGGGATGGGACACAGGAAGTATTGGATAGCTTGATGAGACTCACCAGCATGTAAGTGAGATGAAGCTATTGAACTTGGAGTTACACCTCTCATGCTGCTGTTAACCTGGGAGACCACACTGACCTTCTGGCCACCTCGTGGTCAATCCCACAGCCCTTTAGGAATTCCTTTGGCTGATGATTTGGCATGTTTTACTGGTGGATAGGATTATCTGCCATTTGCTGCAGGAATTTAACTAGAAGAAAACCTCAAGTAAGGATTCTGCATTTGTGTGTGGTTTGCAGGTCATGCACTTGGGGCAATACAATTGTGTAGGATACACATCCAAGACTCACTTGTATATGCAACTGTAATAGTTCTGCAGAAGTACTGTGGACATGACTGTCTATAAGAAGCAACAGAAACTTCTAGGAGCAAATTTAAACTTTTCACAAAATCAGTGCTAAAGACAATTCACACATAATCGACTAAAATGACCTGGCAAGAATACTTGACTCTACATAGGGGCCAAAAATTCTATGGACGAGATTAATAAACATCTGCATGGGCAGTGTGGCACAGCAAAAACATGTTTAACTAGCTTTGACTCTTAAGCTTTAAGTTCCTTAATGTAATGTGGACATACCCAATCAAGGCTTTTTTTTGAAAAAATATCCCTGTAAAACATGTGACTTTTTCTCCACCAAGCTGATGAAAACCATTGACACTACTCAGACTGTATGTCCACAACCTTTCCCTAGAAAATCCCCAAATGCTTGTCTCTGGGAATGTTTTTACATAAGCTCAAAGAGAAGATACCTTTCACAGACTCCGTAAGTGTGAGAAGAGAATTTATGAGGTCCCTTCCACACCCAAAATATAACTTCTAAATTTTACTGGTACTCTGTGAATGGAGAGCTTGTTAAGGGAAGTTGTATAATAAAACATGAGTACTTGATTCAGTCCTCACCCTTCCAATGGCTTCTAAGATATCCTTAGCCCAATACTTTCCTTGCAGGTTAATAGGAGATGATTTGGACATAGTTCAGTTCAGAGAGAGAACTGCATATTCAGAGTCTGAACCCTGGAAGGGGGCTGAGCCCTGGGGAAATCCAGAAGCAGGTGCTCACCCTCCCTGCAAAGCAAAGGAGGGCTCTTGCCTGGCACCCTCCCTGCCTGACGGTGATGGCAGACTTGGAAGAGCTGCTGTCGGGACACACAGAGCCCGTGCGGCAGAAACCTGCACTAGCAGTGTCTGGAGGCAGCACACACACACACTCTTGCTTGCTGTTATGTCTGGAATTTCTGGGTTGCTAATAATATACTTAAATGACGTGTCCAGAAGCCACTGGGTAAGTAAAAGAACTTCTTTATTTATTTGGCCTCCTCCAACTCTTCCTCCTAAAAGATACCAGCACTCTAGCTATGAAGAGAAACCAGGAATTTTGGCAGAGGCCAGGACTGGCTTTATCTAGGAAAACAGAGCAACTTCTAATCAGATGGAAAAAGTTTTGACTCACCAAGCCAGAGGCAGAGTGTGGCGGTTGGGGGGTCAGTTCCTCCTTGGTGTGGGGCACCCACACAGTTGTGCCTCTCACACGGTCTCCCTTTACATTACTCTTGCCTTTCTGGAAATCGTGCCAGCTACCAGGATATGAGAGCAGGAAGACAGAAGGCTCCTGCAGCCACTGCCAAAGTCCAGCACTGGCTGGACAAATCTTTGGTCTGCAATGGCACTGGCTGCAGTGCCATTGCATTGCACCTCTCCAAAATGCCCTCCTCCAGAAATACCTATGAAGGAGCACTGGATGGCTTGGAAAGGTTACAGGCTGTTTTGCAGCCTGTTCCTCTGAGGGATGAAGCGTGGTGGGCTGGGGCAACTGCATACCCTGCTGTCCCTCTCAGCACAGAGCCTGTGAGCTGTGGCTGAGGACTCTGGTTTAGATCATGAAAAGGGCTTCCAGCATCTGATTTATGCTGCACAATCACTTTTGTTTTGTATTTCAGTCAGCTTGGACACTGAGGAGAGATGAATGCAAGCAATTAAGAGTCACAGGCTGCCATCACCCTTTCCCTCCCACTGCCATTGTCCCAGTGCAATGCTCCTAAAAAAAATTAGGACTGCCTTTGGGTGCAGTAGTCTTTCTGCTAATGACATCAGACCTGTTTCTGTGCTTCTTCACACTATCATGCTTGTATAGAGTCTCCACTGAACATAGGCATTGGAAAAGAACATTTGCTCTCAAACAGTGTAGCAGCAGCTACAGACTAGTGCGCGCTACAGACTGCCTGACTCCCTTCCCCATGCAGTACTCATTTGGGGTGCCGCACTCTTCTCCTTTGCATCCAATGTGTCCTGCAACGAGCTCCAAGTGGAAATCCCCTGCTCAAGACAAATTTCCAGGCAGCTGCAGCAGGCTGGAGTCATCTTCCTGACAGACTTTTTAATATGTACAGCAATTCTGGGCAGCACAGTGGGTATGTAGTGCCAGCCAGCTCTGCCAACCCTTGCAGCAGCACAAGCGAGGGGCAGCAGACTGTGGCTGAGGGAGGATGGGAAGGCAGGGTGGGCTCCAGCCAGGAAGCTCATCTCTTGTGGACCTGTGTCTTCGGGCTCCTTGACTCCAAAGGATCATGGAACAACACAGCCCCTGCTTTATTTTGACAGTCTAAATCCCTGTAAACAGAGCACTTGTTCTTTTTTCTTTAACATCCTTTGTGGTTTTATGAAAATGCCGGATGCTGCAGAAGGCTGAAGCATGAAAGGAACCTCTCTCTATATCCTGTCCTCCCTGTCCAGTGACCACACTAAAAAGAAACCACCAAATAAAGTGCTTGCAAATACCTGGACCAACAGCCCTGGTGATGGAAAACTCTCCAGTTATTCATAGACCAAACCAAGCCTGGGCAGCAGCTGTGCAAGTTTCCCAGCTTGGCCCTTGCCAGCACCGATCAAGGCTGACTTGAAGGGCTCCACCTCACTGCATGCTTTCCTTGCTCATTCAAACCCTTGGCAGCCCAGTGGGTCTGCCAGCCAGGTTTCCAGCCACAGGGTGGGTGCTTCCTGTGAGGAGGGGTGCAGCAGAGAGGCGATGTGGGGGCAACAGCTAGAGCTAGCCCAGGCATGAGACTGGAGAGGAAGAAAATCACCATCTTCTGAAAAAATGCTTCCAAGCCAGTGCTGCAAGCAGCTCTGTGGGTGAGAGTTAAAGCTTTTCATCACTGAAACCTTAGGTTCCTGTTTACCAAACATTTGTTCACTCTTTATGCCTTTGAGTGAATGAGGAAATGAACTACAATTTGGGCACAAATGCCAAAACCCTGCTTAAGTATGTAAACCACCCTCATGCAACTTTCTGTGCCTATTTCAGGGTTGAAAAACAAATCACTTTCCTCAGATTTGTTGTTTCTCATGAGCTTCTGCCACTTCCCAGTTCATCTCTGAGCCAGAGGGAGCACAGCCTCTGCTTTCCTGCCAGTTCCATCACCGTGTTCACGAAGGCAGAGGCAAGTTACTAAGAAAGCCATGCTCTCCCTTGCCCAGTGATCCCACTGCCAGTCCTACCCTATTCATGGCACATGCCCCACTGGAGCAGCAAAGGGAGGGAGACCTAAATTCTCCTTTGCAGCCTCAGGGCCAGGGTTGCTGCCATCCTGCCCCAGCCCCACACTCTCTAAATAAGCCCTCAAGACACAAATTCTGCTTTTGCCAAGGAAGAGATCCTTCCCCCATCCTAGACCTCTTGGTTATACCCTTGCCTGCCAGTCTCTCCAGCACCTAACACTTCTCCTTCTTCCTCATCAGGAGCAGCCTCTTTCAGCCATCTCTCTCTAGTTCCTACCTGTGTACCCAATACTGAGCAAACCCTGTGAAGGGAAGAAAAAGATCACAGACACAGATGTCCCCAGGATCTGGAAGAGGGAAGAGATTTTGCATGTCCAGTGTAACAGAGGCCACCGTGCTGAACCTTCAGCCACTCAGGCTCAGTTTCTGGCTGCTGCATGGTGCTGAAAAACCTGGAGGGCACTGACCCCACTGCAGGTAGAGGGGAGGTTACCTGGGGGGCGGCATCTCCGGTTTACCCAGTACAGCTTCCCCTGCACATCCAGGTGAAGGACACTTATAAGACAAACAATCCTGGGTATTTAATTATTTAATTTATGCTTTCTCACTCCACAGAGGCCTTTGCATATCACACCTATCTTTCTTACAAGTCACACACAGCCCGACACTGCTCCTCACCATGTTATGTACCCAGAAACACCTGAAGATTATTTGCGTATCTCTTTTTATCATATATATGTTGCTGTCCTTGCCCCAGTCTGTGCTTCTTTTCATTGATCTCAGCAAAGTTATGCTGTGGATGCTCACAGGAACTCCAGGCTCCTCTCTCTGTGAGTGCTTCTTATCAACCCAGACTGAATTCTTTCAGGCTGGTGGTGTGGCCGTGCCATCCCAAGCCACCTGGAAGAGTCACTGGAAGGCTCCTGGTCTGCAAACACAACATCTACCACAGGATACACAACTGAAACCCAGAAGAATTTGTCCCAGAACATTAAATGAGACTCTTGCCTCATGTAAGAGTAAATGCAGTAAAGAGGGTGAGTTTGCCAGTAAGCACAGTTGTGAGTTCCCTGTGCTTGAGCTTTGTACATAAATGTTCCCTTTCATAATGATTTCTTACTGTTTTATTAATCAATCCAAATGAACTAGGATTAGTTTATGCAAGCCAGGACATGCTCTGGTCCCATGGTGGGACTTCCTAGTGTCCTGGCCAGAAGGGAGCCACTTCACTCCAGCCAATTTCCCAGATGACGGGGGAAGACCAGGGGACCAGGACTTCGAAACATGTCTCTAAACATACTGATGGAGAAGTTTAAATTGTGACAGAGATCCATAGGCACTCAATTTCCATTGATTTCACTGGGGGTAAGAAGCAAAACATCTTCAGTTGTTTGTAAGTGTAATCCCAGGTTGAGATCCTTGCCAGCGCAGACCTGGTGTGAGCAGGATAAAACACTCCCTTGAAGAGGAGTTACAGTCTGAGTTTAAGGGTAAGGTGCAACATGAAACTGAGCAGATAAGGGGTAGAAAGTGGGAGAACAAAACAGTAAAACAAAAACTTGCTGCATAGTAGGCAATGTTTTCAACTCGCTGCTGGCCTGTTTCATCACACTGGAGGACTCAGACACCTGTCTCAAAGATATTAATGCATGTTTCTTAGCTTCGGTTTTCTACTTGTTGTGCCTCCCAGAGACATTTATATAAAGAAAGTGTCATTGGATTGAGCCATCTCCTAAATTTTCTACCAGGCAGGTATTTGTATATGACCAGAAGCTTAGATCCAGTGTAACTGTCTCTTTCACGCAGCTACTTGAGACAACAAAAAGTGTAGGAACAAATGCAGTGGCAAATACTTACAATGCAAACAGTAGGCACCCGTGTGTGACAGGAATTAGCTACCCCACTACATGCACATTAAACCCTGCCTTGCCTCTGCCCTGATTAAAAATAATCAGGGTTGTCCACATCCACTTCCAAGACCTCTGCCTCAATGTGAGCCTGCCGCTACTATAGATGCAGTGCCCTCAGCTCTGGACAGACAGTACTTGGTGGAAGCAAGTACTACAACAGAGGCTCTGTCATCATAATTTCCTCAGCTCTGCCCACAGATATAAATGTAAAAAAACAAAAGCTGCATGGCTGACACAGCTAGAATGCAACTCAGTTCACGCTGAATATTCATTACCCAGCTTTTGCTGGATTTTAAAAACACAAGCGCTTACCAGAGCAGTCTCTGCCTCCTTGTGTTATTTTATTTTAGAAGGGGCTGCCTAAAGAAGATTAAGTAACCTTATGAAGTAGGTAACTAACAGGTCACTTGGCTAAGTAGACCAAGCCCACTGTCCTATAGTGTCCTTCACATTTCCATTAAATCTAAAATCAGTTAATATTATGTAATATAAATGCAGTGGCGTCAGAGACTCTAAGCTGAATAAGAATTTTGAATTAATAGTACAGAACAACCTGAAACTGTCTTTGCAAACATAATCAGAGCACCCAAGGGCTCAGTCTGGCCTCACAGAGGCATTTCCATGGAATGGCTGTGAGCTGAATAAGCACTCTGGGTATTAATATTCAAAGCAGGGCATCCCATATGGCTTATGAAACACCTCTTCATGTGGATTAAAGACCTGTTCTCAATGCAGTGAGCTTCCCACTACAACTAGAACCACTAGGCTCCAAATTCATTACCATAGCATACTTACAGGATAAAAAAAACAAAATTGGAAGGCTTCCCTTTCTATTGGCTTCCTTCTCTAACCATTAAGATTCAGGCTCATACCTGACCTGACTAATGATGAGTCCCAAGGGAGTGAACCCAGACTTCAGAGCAGCACAGCCGCTCTGCATAACCTCTGGCTCAAGGTGAGAAGCCCATGTTGGATTATTCCAGGCTGCAACCAGGTGGAAACATTAATGACTATTGTTAAGGGAGCTGTGGAGGGGTTTTCCTCGACCAGTTAAGAACAGCAAAGTCTTTCCAAGAACCATGCCAGCTGGCTTGGCTTGGCTTGTACTCTATGCTTCTGCTTGCCCACAGAGGCTGCTGCATGGTCCCCAGGCACATCTTACTGACCAGGACAACATACTACCATCCCACTGGCATAATTAGCACTCAAATGGGATTGTAGACATTGTGGATCTAATTACACTTAGACAATTAATTTGACGCAGACTAATGAAACCTTCTGCGGATGTTTTCTATGTATTTTACTTAAACAAAAGTCATTTTTTTTGTTTCTGGACAAACATATGTGGTTATATGTTTGTATACAGCAAACACAGAGGTCTGATTTGATAGCAGTTCTCTGTTGCAGTGAAGCATCTTCTCACACTGCAATGCAATATCATCCATCCATGTTCTGCTGCTGAAGAGCGAATACCTGCTAGATGAAGAGGGCAGATTTGTCACTGTGCTATCACTCTTTATGCAAGAAGAGCTGCAGAGCACCTGTTGGCTTTATTTGCCCAGGACATAGCTTCTCTTATCGCCTGCTCTGCTCAGTGCTCCAGAAGGAAAGAAAAGATTTTGGTCTGTTTTAGTGTACCTGTCCATATTTTCAAAATACATTTTCCCTAAGCAGGCCAGGAATGTGCCTTAAAGCTTGAGCTTTAGAGGATACATTTGTAAGGCAAGACACACACAAATGGGGTGACCAGCTGTTCTACTTTTGGAGATACTGTCCTAGTTCTCAGGAAGCCAGTCTGCACTACACCTCCCAAAGATGAGAGAGGCCAAATGTCCTACTTTCTTTTCTTGGTGGCCTATTTGTCCTACTGTAAGAAAGTTGTGTGACTGCACATATGAGAACAGAATAAATCCTGGCCACTGTATGCCTGCACAGAAAGCCAACAGAGATGTAGAAGGCCCGGACTCCTTCCAAGTTATGTCCCAAAATCCTACTGTTTCAGCTCAGAGTCTTGTCTTGCAGGTATGCCAAGGTGCAGCGAATGCTATTAAAAACTGTTTTCCCTGTCCTGTAATGTCACATCCAATCTGCAATCTCACCTTGTTAACACATGCAGTTTACTGCTCTGTCTCAGCTAGTGTGAGCATATTATCACTTAGCTCTGATTCAGCAAGACAACTACATTTACACATTTCCTATACCTGTTCAGCAGAGCAGCAAGGGAAACTACTGAAGCTGTTTTTAACTCTATTAGGCATGCACTTAAACTTAAGCATGGATATAAGTCCTTATCTAGACTAATCCTGTGATGAAAAACACGTTAGTGCCTCAGAGGGCTAAGCTTTGAACTGAGAATATTTTCGATTATAAACAGCAGGAAAAAGAATCTTTAAGTACAAAGAATTTCTACTGGAAATGATTGAGAAGCATAAAAAAAATGTACTCAGTATATATATATATATCTTGCTTCCAAGCAGTGGTAGCAGCAGGCTGCTGTGAAAATCCAGACTTCAGCAAGGCAGTGGATGAACACAGCACCTTTCTGCATTGTTTGTGTTAAGCTTTAGCCAACCAGTATGCATTGAATCCATAAATTAAAGAGAAAACAGGTAAAATTAGAGAGGACAGGTAAAATTAGATAGCATCTCTAAATACGAGCCACCACCCACTTTTTCTCCTGCAGTGTTTCATGTCAGTCTCAATCTTCTTCTGCTCTTCAGTAAGGCAACCTGGGAAAGAGGCATGGAGGAGCTCCACATCTGCTTAGACGATTTTAACACCAGCACTGCTCTGTCAGTTACGCAGGCAGCAGGAGACAGAATGGGAGTTAGAGCATCCATGCATTTTATCCTCCAAACATCTACAGCCATTGACAAAAGCTGTATTCATAAGGACAGAACTTGGATTTCCCAGGCGTTGTTCAGCTTCTCAGAGCTAGTTATTTTTGCTAGCAAGGTTTTGTACACACACAAATCCCCCTTTCCCTGGGCATCCATTTACCCTTGGTGCCAGTGACTACATTCATACATGCCCTTTTAAATTCTTTTCAAGCCCAAACACTGTATGAAGAATTTCCTGACCTTTTGTGGGTTACATATCAGTAAACAGAGAAAGCTGACCCATCAGAGCAGATCTGCTGTTTCGCACCTCTCCATTCACAAGCTTCTTCGCATTTCTCTTTACTCTGCAACTTCAAACTTTGTAAACTTCAATCAGAAGTTTGACCATGGGGTGGCAGGGATTTGGGGGCAGAAGCAAGAACGTTCCCTCCCTTCTTTCTTCAAAGCATGTATCCCTCTATATCAATATCAATAAATATCCCCCATAAATAAAAAAAAGGGGTAACAATGTCAGAGAAGACATTAGTTAAAGCATAATTAAACTTCTCAAAACTAATGGGGTTGGAAATATTATCTTAATCTGGAAAAAAAGTCCCCAACATTCCTGCATTTGCTTCTGACAGTATGCACGGACAATAATAGTGGGTTTAGCCATCTCGTTATTGTAACCATGAATAGCTGAGAATGGAAAAATCAACATCTGAAATGGGATGAGCTTTTGATGCTACCTCTATATGACAGCTTTAACAAGATTCCCACCCCTGGTGAGTCACTATCTCTCTCTGCAAACCCCCAGCCAGAGCAGAAAGCATGAGCATGCTTTTCGTACAACACCCTCTGGCAAGGGAGAATTTTTCAGCTAGGTTTGTGTAGTGCTCCCTCTGACTCTGCCACATTCCATCCTCACTGTGGTCTGCAGCATATCTGCGGGTTCCTCAAAGCATCTGCTGAGTCTCCTGGTAAAATGTCTTTGCGTTTCCTGGTGACTTGGGTTTTCCTCGAATGCTGAGGGCACTTGAAAGAGGGCAAGCGAGCACCCTTTAGCACCAACAGAGGGGCAAGCAGACTATCACAAGATGTTAGGGTCAGTTAATCCAATGCTTGGCAGAGTCCCATGGTTCTGTGAGAATACTGCAGTTAATGCACTTTTTTGATTAGAGCAGTATTTACTAACCAAAAGACATGTTCAGTGGGTAACAGTGGAAGAGACTCAGCTTCCTGGCTCCCATGGGAATATAAACGTGCCCCCAGAAATTCAGACTTTGCAGCAAAAGAATGTCTTTTGTGAAAGACTCTAGGTATCATCATGAAAAGAAGCTTACAACCCCGACACCTTCTTTGGCTATTGGCTGAGGCAAGAATGCTCTGTGCTGCTGAAGGTGAAGTGTTGCTTAAGCTCGAGTGACAGGCAGAGACAGTGGGAGTTGTGGAGCTGACCCAAGAGCCAGGTCAGGGCCCAACTGGGCAGCTGAGAGATCTGGGCCCTCACCCCGTGCAGCCTTGGCAGGGAGCCTGGTACAAAGAGCAGTGGAGACCAGCTCTGCCTGCCATCACATTTTCAGGACGAGCACAGCCTTAGAGGATGCATTTTTGGCACCTGGTATGTGACACATTGCTGTCACCCTCGTGACAAATCCATAATCTCTTCTTTCCCTTCCAGTGCTATTGTCCCAGTTTCCAAGGAACAGACAAGAAGGATTTGCTCTTCTGGAGTGAGATAATTCCTCTCCAGGAAAGAAATGCGCAGAGACACTTGTCTATTTTTATTTACAGTGGAATTCCTGTTATTACCTTGAACAAAAAAAGCACAACAGCAAAGCTACAGCCGAGTTTCCTTTGCCTTTCTGTGGGAGCCCATCGATGCCAGCCCTCGGTCACAGTTCCTGCTGGGCTGCTCACATCCACAGCCCTATCCCACCACCTCACCCCACAGTCAGCACCAGCTCAGCCTGGGCAGCCCTGAAGATGGGCGCTGGCAGTGGTCCCACGCCTCAGGTGCTTGCCTGGTGTCATGTCACTCTGAACAGGCTTGGTCAAAACAGCACTTACAGCTCCTGGCAAATCCCATCTGCACCTCAGGGTCCCAGGCAGGTGGTAGCAGCTGGCCGGATCAGCACTGGCAATGGTGAGAAGATCCCGATGGTGCACACTGCTCCCACTGTCCCCACTCCAGGGTGTCAGAGTTAAACTACTCAGGTTTAATATTCACCAGCAGGAGCAAAGGGGCAGCGATACCCCTGTCAAAAAGTAAAAGGATTGTACTAAAGTACTGCCAAAAGGTGACTTCAAAAGAAGCAGAGAAGTAATACTGCTTGCATGGGTAAAAGCTTCCATGTGGAGAGGCTTTCACATTTCCAGCAAGGTTACACTATACCCGCAGTGATGCCAAGGGAAAAGCAAGTTACAGCACCTGAGGTATTATAGATGAGTTACCATCTTTTGGATAAGGCAAATGCACAGGCTGTTTTTAAGTGCTTCTCCTTTAACAACCAGTTGGGAGTTTTCACATCAAACTTGAGTTTTGGACAACATCTTCAAATTCATCACGTTTTATATTCAGAAGAAAAGGCAGGGTCTGCCTTTTACAAAGCCAAGAACCTGCCTACTCTTTCTCTCTTCCTTCCCAGCAAGGACATACACGTAGGACAAGATTTTCAAAGCACCTCCAGGGATTAAACACCCATCTCCTGTTGACCATCAATGAGATGAGTGCACCCAACTCCCTTAAGCTTTTCTGGAAATCTCATCCTTTGATGTTGCTTCAAAAGCTTCATAGCTAAGGTTTGTCTCTTTGAGGAAGGAAGTAAAGTAGAGTGCAGAAGCATTAAAGCAATTCATCCTAAAGCCCTTTGCCTAGTCCTACCAGGATGAAGAGCATCACTGGGGAGCACAAGGTGGCTCACCAGGGGAAGCCTTCCCTGGTCAGTGCTGCAGCTGGGATGCCCATGACTATCATTTCCCAGGGAGGGAAGGGATAGGATCAAGGAAGCCGGTGGCAGAGTCAGCACCTTTATCTGGATTTTGAAGGGCCTGTGTCAAGGGAGTGACCTCTCCTACCCAAGGAGACCAAAGTGCTCAACAGCTTGAGTGCAAACGTCACTTGAGCTCATCCCTTCCTTATGACCAAGCAGAAGAGGCATAGGCAGCATGCACGCCTTGCTCACAATTGGATGGAGGACCTGCTTCACCTGGCTTTGCTTCAAGCACAAGTCCTTTCTTCCCTGCGCATCTCTCCACCCTTTCTACATCCGTTTTCCTTGACACAAACTGTAATATCCTCTTTGAAACATTTCAGCTTCTGAGATAGAAGGTTGTTGCTACAAGCTTCGCGAAAATATGCAACTGGACAGGGTGTCTACAAATCCTTCTTTGAAGGGAAAGAATTATTACACCTTATTTGGCATGAGAGAATTCAGTCTTCAGCCTGTGGTCTGTTCTTATATGGAGTCGCTGGGTTTTAATACACACAAACTGTAAAGATTTTTCCTATGATTACGGTATCCATAGCAGTGCTAGTCTGAGTAGATTTTCTGAGTGCTCATATTCTTCAGTATTACAAGAATTCAGCCAAAGATAGCCCTCAGCACCATGAGAACCATACAAATCTGGGGGTGGGGGGGTGGCGGAAGCAGTCAAATATTTCCACTATTCAATGAACACATTTTTTTTCCTCCAAAACAGGCCAGACAACCAAAATGAATGTTTGTGGTTTGCCCAGAGAGGGGAGACACAGAAGGTTTGGGGGCACTCTTTTGTCAACTTTGCTACAAAAAATGTGATAGGTTGAATCAGAACATCACCACACTCTCTCCTTTCCTCTCATTAGAAATACCCCCTAGTTGTATTTCCTTTTATTTGGACAGACGACCAACTCCCCTTTAATGCACAGTGGTTCGTTTATGCCCCTGCTGAGCCAGAAGGCTGGCACTGAGCCAGAGAACCCTGCTCAGGAAAGGCAGCAGCAGCAGCCGCCTGGAGTTCATCCTCTGCCCTCCCATCCCACTCCTCACAGCAATGCCATTTTCGCAAAGTGCAAAGTAGGCGCCTGTTTCTGTTTCCATTGCAGTATCGCCACCAGCGACGATAAGGATGATTTATTTTGATTACAGTACCCAGGCGCTGCAGTCAAACAGGCAGGGCCCCCGCGTGCCAGATACAGGGCAAAACAAGAAATGCTGAAGGTCACCTCCTCCCCGGTGAACTTGACGTCTGGGAGAGAGCTTGTGTGAATACCTTAGCAATGTAAATACCATCCTACAGTTTAATAATGACCTCAATGAATCAAGAAGGGGCCCTTGTTTACTTTATGAAATATTCCCAAAATAGCACAGCAAACAGAAATATTGTTCGTGCCTCCGGGGCCCATAAGAGCTTCATCGTCCCCATGGTCCAACCTCTGCAGGAGGGTAGCAGGGGGAAGCCCCCAGAGGTGGCTCTGTCCTGCTGCCACCCCTGCAAAGGCTACTATACCCCAGCAAAGCTCCAGCTCTCTCTTCCTCCTCCTCTGGCTCTCAGGGGCCATGTTTTGCCTACAGCACAGCCAGCTTCTATGTATTTCCAGGGTCAAGAGAGGGAGGGGAAATCCTCTTTGAGGAAATAGGGATTAGCCAGCATCACTGCTTGCTCCATTGTGTTTTACTGGCTTCCACATAGCATGTCCACCTACCGCCCCACAGCAGAGACCCTATGTATCCCTGCTCCATGCAGGGTTGTGTGCTTCTCTTGGCTGTTGCCAGTTGCTGCCCTGCAGCCACAGCTTACAAAACTGCTTCTTAGCCCAGAAATCCCATCTAAATCAGTGGAAGATCTCACATCACCAGATAGGGCTCACACCTCTGGGAGCAAGTCGGGTGGCAGGGAAAGGGAGCACACGGCTAGGTGGAGGTGAATGGGCACATTGTTTCTGCTTGCCTGCCTGCAGTTTTATTAAGTGCAACATCTTTCATGAGATATTAGAGCTGGTTGATATTTCTCAGCCAACACTTTTAAAAAAATTCAGCCAAAAGTTGCTTTCAGAAAACCTTCCGGTTGGAATAAAAAGGTGCCAACTTTATAATTTTTTTGTTTTCACAGAAAAAGTCCTTTTCCTTTTTTTTTACAGTTTCTTATTCCTGCCTTATTCCTTCAGCTCAAAAAAAAAAAAAAGAGTAAAACTATTATAGGGCAGTAGGTTTTGGATTGATGTTGACAACAGTTCAATAATACTTTACGCAGCATGACTTGTTTTTGTTAAAGTCCTGAGCTACTTTCAAACTCTTCAAGCAACACTAAAATAAAACAGGTGTCAGTATTTAGAGAGCTTTATAATCAAACCAAGGATCTGGACCCAAAGTCTGGGTGGCGTTGATTTGTGCCTTCTTTAGCATTAGCTGTACCAAACAGATACGGCCAGAGCTGAGCTAGGCAGGAGGATTCCATGTCCCAAGTCACAGCATGCTGTGAGGAGGGCAGGGCAGCAGCTCCAGGCTGGGGAGATATGGGGACCCTTGAGGAGAGATGGTGGCAGAGCAAAGATGTTTCTGGCAGCGGAGGTGGTGAGGAGACAGCAAGGAAGGAGCAGGTACAAGCATGGGTAGAAAGCTTTGGCACAGCAGCACCACGTAGGTCAGTCCCCTACCACTGCCAGACCCCTGCCACCGGCTGACAGGGGGGACAGGCAGCACCAGCACAGGCCAGTGGGACTTTCAGGCAACACACAGGCCAAAGAGAACACGAAAAGCACAGATGAAAATCTCAGCACAGGTAGCACAGAGGCAGTACTGCTCCCTCCCTAAAATCCTTGCTTAGGCAGCTGTTCCCAGGGCTGCAAAAACAAAAGGCATGAGAAGATGGAGGCCCAGGAAAAAACAAGTTACATCTGTAGAGTGCAACTATCATAAATGGCTAATTTAAGGAGCTTAATGCAAGTCTTGTTGTGGGCATCATAATGGCATGCTGGCTGCATCTATTATGTACAGAAACAGAAATTTGCTGATTCAGCTGTGAGCACTTTTGTAGTGATGGCAGCTGAATTTGCACTGAGCCTTTGTCTGTCAATTCATTCTGTTAACTGAACAGGCATGTTTTTAACAAGCTGCTGCTTCTCCAGCCTGACAAATGGTTTCTAAGACATCCCTTCTCTTTCAATTTTTTGTCATTCACTCATGCTCCTTCAGGTATAGACTGATATTTTCACATCAGAGCACTCCCTTTTCCTCTCCAGCCCATCTGGCTGTGCAGCATCACACTGCAGACACTCTTCTGCAGCACCAGAAAAAAAAGAAAACAGCTGGAGAAAGGTTACCGTGTCACATTCCCTCCTCCACAGATGCTATAATCTGATATGCTCAGCTCTCAGTACCTGGGGTAATGAGGGCAAAGAAAGAAAGGTAAAACAAATAATACAAAATACATCTAAATAAGGCCCCAGGAATGTAGCACTTTAATACCTTTATCTTTGAAAAAACAAGTTTAAGATGCAGTATGAGGTTATAAATAAAAAGAAAAAAACATTGCGCATTATACTTTATAATGGCTCTGAAAGAGTTCTGTGTTTTTTATACATGGCACATCTAATCTGCTGCTCTGATAATGCACCCATGGATAATCAAGAGTTGACTGTAAAAAAATCTTTTTTTGAATGACAGCTTGTAAAGTTCATGCACATTTCTTATGACAAATCCCTTAATTATCATTTCCATCAATAGACTGTTAATGCATATTCCGGGCACCACAGGCAGGAGAAAAAACCTGAGCAGGAAGTACCAGAGCCCTATCGTTCTGATGATAGAAAACCCAAATTGTAAGCAGTGTTACAAAAGGCCAGCAGTCAGCTTAGACAAGGATGGGATCTCTACCTACATATCGAGACCGTCTACCGTTGCCAAAGTTATATGTGATGTTAAGAGACAGTTTGTAGAAGTGGCCCTCAAAACTTAAGTTTCACAGCTTATGCTGAGCTCTAATTAGCAGCAGGCAGGGAAGGGGAGGGCCAACACACTCCCTCCACAGCTTCCTGGCTGGCACAGACAATGTAAACTTGGCATGAGGTCTCCCTGATGATTATTGTATGCCTAAAAAGATGTGTGAACATAGCTCTGAAACAAAACTAAACTGCATTTTCACCAAAAAAAACACCCTCCTCAATGACAAGCCCACTCAATGTCCTGTGTATAGGTTGTTGGCAACTTCTTTCCAGAGCTGAAGCTATAGGAGATGAATAGTTTGGAATTCAGAACTGCATGGCCTGGACAGTTATTAAGACAGAGCCAGTCACAAAATTCAGACCCAGACTTGATTAAGACTTCTACTACATCCATGTTTCAGTTTGTGTTGCAATATGAAGTTTTGGTCTGCTCATCATGAAAATAATTACCTTCAAATCACAACCTTCTTGCCAAGACTAGATTTCCACTTCTTCCTTAATCGAAGTTCATGAATTTAGAAGTGGACTAGTCAGAGTGGCCACTTCACAAAGGGAGAGGCCATTTCAAACCTCTGACCAAGGAAATGGGAAGCATCACCTGGAGACCTCACTGCATCTTCATGTGCTGTTGTCTCTCCTGGCTTGGCTGAAACCAGCAGTAAAACCCACCACGACTCCCTGTGCCTCAGATCTAAACCTGAGCAGACCACAGTTCACACATAGCCTTCCAAAGTCAGATTCCTGCTGGTAGAAAATCCTACTTTGAACACCTGTTCCCAGACAAACCAGACCACATCTTCGAGTATGCATGAGCAGTCAGAGGGAGAAACTCAGAAAGGTCTACCCAAACGCCGCAGCCTGAGCTCACCACTGGCTGAAGCCCTAAGGCTGGGATTTGCCTCTTGTTCTTGCTGCTGTACCCCAGCAGTCAAACGCTGGCCAAGGGCACCCAGGTGGAGAGCCCTGTGGACCCACAGAGCTTAAGAAGCGCTGCAGGCAGAAGCCAGCCAAGAAACCTTTAGGAGGATACTGCGTAGTCCAATTACGGAGACGATGCTAAAAATTGCTAATTTTGTCCCTTCATTTCACAATAGGAGGTCAAGCCCAAGTGTGGTGTTCTTCCTGCACTCTGAATCACCAGGACGGTTTTCAGTGGCCCATGTGTTACTACCACACAGGCAGGGTGGTTTCTCAGCTCCTGCTGGCTGCATCTCCAGCCAGAAGAGAGTAATATAGCAGAGGAGAGGACAGGAAATGTTCTGAGGGGTCCTCAGGAGTTTCTAACCCCAGGATGAATGATAACTATCCTGTCGAGTCTAAGAGCTGTAGACCTCCAGTGTACCACTCTGAGCCACTCTGAAGTCCAGACCTCCCACCGGAGAGCTCCAAAACAACTGCCCTCACCAGTGCCCAACCTGGAGGAAGGCCTTAGCCCTCCCTCAAACTCCCAGGCCACCATGACCCTGCAAACTCCACAGGGGGGAATGCAGCACATTCTGCGGGACTGAAGGGGAGGGCACCTGCTACATCTCCTGTTCCCCAGCACCCCTGCTCCCCAGTCCACTCTGTCAGGATTTCACCTCTGCAGCGGGCATGAGCCTACCAGCTTCATGGGCCACATGACCCAGAAAGGCAAATGATGATTCGGAAGAAAAATATTTATCTAGCAGAGCAGGGTAAAGTGCAGCAAACTTTATGAAATCCATTATGAAACTCCACACGCAGATCTCATGTCTATGGAAAGCCCTTTGGCGTTCTTGTGATAGAGCAAATCTTAAAATGAAGGGAACTAAGCACCAGTGAGATTTTGCCACTTATAGCCACTGGGTCAGAAGGAATAGGCTGTTTCTCACAGTGACCGTTTACTTTTCCTCTTCATGGCTGTGCCTCTCATTTAGGAGATAAGTTTGCTTTTGCCAGATGGAGTCAAAGTCACCACTGTGAATCCAGCTTTTTTTTCCTTGTTTCTTGGAAAGCACTAGTCAGTACCATGTCAAGAAAAACAAACAGAGAGGCTTGCTTAGGATCTATTTAAAGCAAAGCAGCAGTGGTAGCTCCAATAACAACCCTGGGGCTGATGCTGATGGTTGTGACAAAACTGGGGCTACTGTGCATGAGAAGGGCAGGATCACTGCAAAACTGCAATGCATATCCCATCTTTCACTCAAAAAGGTCATAGCCATGCACAATGGAAGCAAGAGAGCTCTGCTCAGGCATTCCCCACTATCCAGGCTACTGTTTGGAGTCACTGGCCATGTAGGAAAAGTCCTGGAGCTCAACAACTACAAGTTGACATGAGGTCCAGAAATGCAGGAGAGACACCTTGAGCAACCCAAGAGAAGGATCTATGTTTTCTGCCTCTGCTTATTAGATCTTGGGTGGTTGAAGATTGGTCTGACCCAGGAGAAAGTCTGTGCCTTGCAGAGGGGTGACACAGCAGAGTGTTCACTGCCACTGTCACCTCCTCCCACACCCACCCTCGGTGCCAGGTGACAGAAACCAGCCAAGAAGGCAGTGGTGGAGCATACCAAGCTGGCTCCTGCTGGAAAGCTCAGGCATGCACACCCCAGGAGCTGGAGGTCCTTCACCACACACGTGCTTGGCCCAGGGAAAGGGCTAATAACACATCCTCACCTCACAAGAGCATCGTGAAGCTAATTTCATTAGCATCTATGAAACACTGACACACTCCGTACGGAGCACAAAGTGTTATTAAACAGCTTCGCAGAGCAAAGCCAATAGTGCTTCGCTTTTGTTTATATAAGGTATTCTGCTGATACTATACCCTTGGGAAACAGTAATGGCTATGGTTACGATAGGGTATTTACTACCACCTTGGCTCACTGCAGCAATACTGACTGTACCACTAAAAGCAATCTTAGAAATGTCTAGTCCATGGGGAATCTCACTCTGTCCCACTTACAAGCATGCCAATGCTTGCCTTTTCCTTCTGCAGCTCATTTCTGTAAAAGAGACATTCATAACTCCGAGCTCCTTACCAGTGAACCTAATCCAGCAAATATCCAAGACATTCAGGAAAAGAGACTTTCATAGCATTGGAATTTTTCCATGCCAGCACTTTTTCATGCTAAGATAAATGGCTTTTACTTACAGGGCTAAAGGCTCTATTCTTTTCAAAATACTTCTCAGCTTCAAAGCAGCAATGGAAATTGGCCATGCACCTGGCCAGCTGATCCAGCCTGGAGTCAGCCAAACAGCAAAAGGCATCTTTCTTTCCCACAGCAGTGAGTGGTGCTGTGCAGTGGACAAGCTGGCTGGAGGGCTGATGTAAACAAGCTACCACTTAATTAATCAGAATGTATATAAGCAGGGTAGGCATGGCGCACTAAATTTCCAGATGGAAGGCTGATGCCCAAGGTGCACCTGCTGGGTCTTGGAAAATCTTCCTTTTGGACAGCCTGGATTTAGGCACCCAGCTGCTGCACTGGGGCAAAGTCCCCCTGAGTCCTTTTATCTACCCAATTAACCTGAGCACGCACTGGAGGACAGACCTCTGCGGTGATTCAGAAACAGGCCAGACCAGAAAACAGCTATGCCAAACCCTCTCCACTCAGGGACTCTCCTCGGGTGCAAGGGAGCACTCCTACAGGTATTGGATGGAAGGTGATTTTATTTTTATCATAGGGGAGGCAAAAGTCTCCAGCTGATGAGACATGTTTGTCTTTCTCATGAGACAAGTTTAGCAAATCCCTTGCTGAAGGCAATCTTGACCAAATTGCTCCTTGACCCTGAACAGCAGACAGAAGCACAAAGCAGGGAAGAAATCACACTACTTGGGGGAGCTGGGCACTGTGCTTGGATACCTGCATAAGGCTTCATGTCTGCATGCAAAGCAACTTGCCTGAAGCCCAAGCAAAAGCCAAGAGTAAATCGTAGCCCTCACCGGCCACTCTGTAGGGATTTGGGGACTCAGACAGAGATGTCTAGAAAGTCCTAGAACTTAGAGATTTCTGTGTTCTCCTTCAAAACCCTTCCCTCTGTAGCTCCCTGCTGTCTGCAATTATCCATTTCTCCCCACCTTGCTTACCACCTCCATCCCCAGCAAGTCCCTCCTCATCAGACTCCCACTTCAGCCACCCTGTGGCTCCTGGCTGTTTGGCACTGAGATGGTCTGCAGGAGGTTGCAAAATACTTGACCGGAGTTAGGGTTGTTGCTCTCACTTTCAAGAGCCTTAGCCATAAAAAGAGATGGGATTTGCTGGCCAAGGAGAAGCCAGGGCAAGCTGATGGAGTGCAGGCTCCCAAGGTCAATAGCTGCAGCTCTGTGCCGGGGGAGGACATGCAATGCCTAATGTGGAAATGTTTGTATTTGGAGAAATATATAGTTACATTTAGCCTCTAGCAGCTGCAGAGGCTGTTTACTGTAGCACACAGTCCTCAGCCTATTAGCTGAAGGCCTGACAGTGACCAGATGCAGAGAAGGAACGACCGCAAAGCCTGCAGCCGTATTTATCCCCTTGCCAAGATCCCAACAATACCTTGCCTAATAAGTCTGGCACAGAAATAATCATTTAAAGAGCTAAAAAACACAACATCCGCAGTCCATCTTTACAGCCAGAAAGGGAGTTTTGCAAGGCTTACAGTCTAATCTTTCACCATCCCAAGTGCTTCCCTCCTACTTCACAAACAGTGGATGATTTATTTCCTGAATGGCTGGATGCAAACCTCCTGGGTGTAATTGCCTGACAGGGAGCCTGCACCTCTGCAACCAAACTCAGCCACTTGCAGCAGCTGCACAGGGAGGCAGAAGTTGCCACCCTATGTTCGCAGTGCCAGCAGGATCTTCTGCACAGGGGATGCCTAATTCACGAAGTGCTTCATCCCACACCCACGTCTCTGATGACTGTACAAGAGCTGGTCCCTAGGGCAGACAAACCTAACCTTGATGCTGAACCACAGCACATGCACATGCCGGGCTGCACATATCTTGTGCAGGGGGAAGGACAGGGTGTAATGCCATAGCATGTGTCCCAGTAACATCCAGTCCTCCATAGGCTAGGCTTAACTTGCTGAATTAAACAACAACAAAACCCCACTTATTAGGTTTTTTCTGCAGACCCAGAGAGCCATATCTTTGCTAGCAGTAGAACTGGATGTTGGATCAACATCAACACCAAGAAACATAAGCTGTGCTCCACCAGTTCATGTAGTTTATGACCTTGGCTAGCAGATAAGCCCATGTTGTATGATCTTCTGTGGTTTGCAGGCTGCAGGTACCAGATGTCGTCGAAGGTCAGCATTGAGGAAAAGGCTCTCCCACAGTTGGGAGAAGGTTACAGAGAATGATTTTTATGCAACATAAGCCTGTAGATGATTAACAATTTTCTTTCAGTTAACCGTGAAGTTAATAGTTATTCAAAGCACTCCATTGTAATGGGAGTGGAGATGGGGAGCTGTACTACATTAACCATTAATCTTGGACTGTGCAATAAAAATTAAAATGGAATATGGCACAGAAGTATGATTCATTCTGCTTGCAAAGGGAGAGGGTGTCAGTGTATCCGTTGGGTGGGAGTGTTTCCTTCTGAGAGCAGGGAGCCCTGATGCAGATGAGGATGTGCCACAGGAAGGCTGCACTCAGCGTTCAGTCCTGTATTTTCTGCTTTTTTCAAACTCAAACCACACTCTGTTTCGATATCCACCTTGTTAACTCTGTACCTCCCCAAAATCTCTAAACATTTGGGAGTGGATAGAAATTTTTTAATTTTGAGGGGGAGAAGGCAGAAAGAAGGGCAGAACTCGACAATTTGGAACTGTGGAAAAAGGTGATCATCAGTTGAACATCTGCTAGCCTGCACCTACTGCAGCACACAGGTCCAGGGAGAGGATGGAGGATTTCCCAAAAAGCTATACCTCTCTGAAGTCCTCCTTGACTTGCTCTGTCAACATGTCTAACTGCAGCCATGGTTTGAGCTTGGAACTTAACACAGCTCGTGTGGTTCCCCTGTCCAGGTCTTGCCAGTGCCTCCCAGCATCAGCCTGTACCAAAACTGCTTTTCCTCAAGCACTGCAGTCCTACTGATACACATGAGGTCATTGCCATGTGCACAGAGAATTGCTGAGGTTGATGCCATCGTGTCTATTTTCTGCTTGCAAGCTCAGTGGCAAACCTTCAAAGAAAAAGAAGAGCATGGGAGACAGGTCTGAGAAACAAAATTTGTACTCATGGTAATCACTGGCTCTGGGATTTCCTGGGGGTTTTGAAAAGGGTTGCAAAATCTGGGTCTGTATTTATCTTTCTCCTTTTCTCCTTCCCACTCCCCCGAGCCTGTCAAAAGTCCCTTGCCTGATGTCACTGGGGGTTTTGACCTTGGGCCACTCATAGCCAGCACAAGAGTCAAGGAAATGGGTTCCTCAGGCTGAATCAGAAATGTTTTGAAATCAAATTCTTCCTACAGTTCAGATACACCTGAGTGAGTCTGCCCACTTGTTTTCCTGAGGAGCTGGCACTTCCTTGTCCCAGCCAAAATTGCAAGTGTTAAACTAGTACAAGAGGTTGGTTGTTTTTATGAATACTTTCTCAGCTATGGGTGTTTCTGTGAACCACGCTGAATCTGCAGCTATCTATAAGTCAACATGCATTTCCCAATGCTTTCTGCATTCATTTGACAGCCATGCCAATATAATGCATTCATTAGGAGAGAAATCAGTTGACGAGAAAACACTGGCAGCAGCTCCATAGGCTGACGTGCCCTGGTTCCGCTGACAGCCAGACTGCACAACCCTGCATGTCAGCACACCCCTGGTGTCCCTGTGAGACTGGGGTCTTCCCCTGCTCCTGACAGCCTGCAAGTCTGATTTTGTGAACAGCGGCCATGCTGGTGAGAGAGCAGGGAGAAAAGGTGGCTATTCCCCTTATCAGTATGAGTTGTATTGCATGTGCACAGGCTGCCAGCTCACAGATACATGGGAAAATAAACACCTCCACAGCCTGCCCATCCCAACACCACACTCTGCCTGCCTTCTGTGCAGGATGCCTCGGTGGGGTGGATGCAAGGATCCAGAGGATCCAGCCTTCACCCTGCTCTCCCTCTGTCCAGAGGGTGTTTACTCCCCTCTTCCTCCATCACCAGCACTCAGCAGTGGCAAGACAGTGTCTTCTCTTGTGCCCTTCTTCCCAACAGCAAGCCCTGCTTTGATTTTGGCAAGCCCTGACAGAGCTCAGCCCCAGCCAGCAGTGCAAGGCAGCTCCTGGCTGAGCTGACGAGGAGCACAGAAGCATGTGTTGCTTGCAGACTGCAGGAGCAAGGCCCTCTGCTACTGCAACCCATGCCCAACAGCATCAACAGGCATCTCCTTGAGTTCCAGGCATCCTTCTGAGACCCAGGGTGGATAGGCAGATAGCAGGCAGGGCAAGCAGGTGAGCATGTCCCATTCAGGAGGAAGGTAGGTCACACAAAGCCTGCATCAGCCCAGGCTTCAAGAACACAGCATGTTCAGTGTATTTGCCTTTGAGAAATGGGGTTAAGAAAGAACAAAGTCATAAACGTAAGGATATCTATAATGGCTCTGTAATTGCTGGACTTTAGTGCACAGTTAATCTACAACCTGGTTAACTTGCCTCAAGGTAATCAAGAGGCAGAGGCAAATAGGTGCCATCCTCCCACCTCTTCACAAACCCCTGCTTCCAAACATCATAAAGAAAGTTATAAAGAAAGAGTTGCCTGTGAAGGTCTGCAGGATGAGGCCTTTTATGTTTTTCCAAGGCCAAGGTGCATCCTGATACCAGGAGGTGTGTCACTGCTGGGTGATGCTGAGCCAGCAACACCTCACAGAGCCACACGGTGTGGGACTCAGCAGCCAGGGAGAGAGGGAGAGGGAGGTCTCATGCCACCTCTTAGCCCAGCTGCGGGACCAAATTATGTCAGCATCCTGTTAAAAAATACTCCTAATGCTCCTACATGAAATTCATTTCCAGTGGGAACCAGCCATCTGGCAGAAAATGTACCCTGGTGCAGACTGAGAACAGGAGCAGGCATAGAGGAGCCCACTCTCATCTGGCTGATGAAAGAACTAAAGGTTCAAGCTGCTTTCCTGGAGAAGAATCAGGCCTCACATTTGCTCTGCATATGTTTAGAAAGCACCTGGACATGGTATCTGAAAGAAGGATATTTAGAAGCATGCCACAACTAGAGGAAAAGAAGGAAGATTGTTGCAGCTCCAAAAACTAGTGTTATGGATTACTGCAAAATCACACTTAGATTCAGGCGTTAACCCCAAGTGAACCAATAACTATCTAATAACTGTATCTAATACAGCACTGTGGTGCTGCATTTACATTTCCTCTCGACTTCCCACTCCTTCTACTTCCATTTACTGGCAAAAGTCTTATGAGAAGCCATAAATTTGCTGGAAGGGAAGGGACAGCAACAACACCACCACACTTATGCACAAAGTGGGCTGTATCTAAAGCTCGTTCAAGCTTCCACTCAAACACTGGCATGCTGAGGGGCAGAGTGCAGTGCCCCCACAGGAACACTCAGGCACCATCGTGATGTTCCTATGGGCACAGAAGATGAATTTTTCCCCCTCCACAGCACATGGCTGCTTCTACGCAGGTCTCTCCTACAGCCTCCCCACATCAATTTTCTCTACCCCACTCCCACTAAGACTGTAGTTTTACATCAAGTTGCATGAAACCATCCTCTCCAGTCTACCCCTGTGCCCATATGGACAGATGTCCAGCTGAAATCCCTGGGAGCTCCTACAGCTAGCACAACAGCAGGGTTGAGAGGCCAAAGCCACCCACATGGTCATGCCTCCTTGCAGCAATGCTGAAGTAAACTACCTGTGTGCACCTGTGTGAGTAAGGCCTCCACAGGGCACTTGTTGCACCTGCTCCACAGACAGACTTTTCAGCCTCTGAGACTGTGAAACTGGTAATCTACAGAAAGCATGAGTCACTCAAAAAGAATCTCATAGCCTTCTCTGGTTCAAAGCATTTCCTAGAATTGCACCAGCTAGAGGACTTTGAAGACACAACTGTTTTCCGAAATTAAAAATTCCCCCTTCTGGTCTTTTACAGCACCTCCTGAAATACATCTGTATTTTGCTGTGTCTCTCATGTCTAAAACATTTCTCAGCAGAAAATGGGTACTAACCAGGGAGGAAATGGAAAAAGGGGAGCTGCAGCAGCTGAAAAGTTCACCTGTTACAATACAAAGTACATTCTTTACTCTTGGAGAGCCAAAGTCTCCGATGCCATCTACTCTACATAAGCAGACAACTGAGAAAAAGGCAGAGGACATCAGATGCTTTACATGCCTTCAGTCCATTGAGGACAAGGGTGCACACTGGCACCATCTGACCTTGAAACACTGACTGAAGAGAAAGATAACATCCTCAAATAGAGGCAATTTTTGTCTCCACAGCCCAAGGGGGACTCCGTTTCCCTGCTGAAGGAGAGCACAAAACCATTTTGTCAGCCTGAGATGCAAGGGTTTCCAGAAAATAGGCCACAGGCAGCCTGGGCTGCAAGGAAGGAAAGCGTTGGGCACGCGCGTCCCCTGAGCGGCAGCCACCAGGAGCTGGATGTTAATGAAAGCACTCTCTGGGTCCTGCAGGCGTGTGGGCTGGTTAGAGGGGAGGGAGGAGAGCTGAAGACAGACTGGCGTGTTTTGCAGAGCAGCTGGGCTCCTGCTACATGCAAACTGAACATCGCTGGTGGCCTTGGAGGGGCAACATCGGTTCTGGGAGAAATTATTGCCTGGTCAGAGTTTTGCATGGCTGTCACACGCATAACAAGCAAGTTTTTTATATATATCTCAGAAATGTGTTTCACTGATTTCTGCTTTACTAGGAAGTCAATAAAAATTGACAATGCCCCCATGAGATTGTTGTTCCTTGGTCACGTATTCCAGAAACATTTATTCCTCTGGAAGAAAAAAAAAGATACAGGAAGTGACAAGACAAGAACTTTATTCTCTACATGTAAGTGAAAACATTATTAAGAAAAGCATTTGCCAGGCAGGACACCCACTGAGCTAGCACTGTTCTTGATGAGATCCTTAAAGGACCCGCTATGCTGAGTGTGCCAAAGGGAGAGGAGGATGCTTAATGCATGCATCTTCATTGTTGCCACTCTTGGGAGAGGCCATGGATTCCCCTTCCTTTTCTCCCCAGGCTTATCTGTTGACAGATTTCACCAAAAAAAAAGCCCTTTCATAAAGCTCTATTCGAATGCCAGCGCATGCAGCAAGGGACACTGAAATGTTTCCAAAGCCACAGACAAAGCTGACGATCTGCAATATCTTTGCATCAGCTCTGACCCCGTATGCAGCAAAACAGACAATGGCACTTCCCCCAGGACAGGAATCATTTCTGAAGCTGCTGACACTCACTGTTTATCTCATTGCCATCCTGCTCTTAATCATAATTTGAGACAAAACTTTTTTTAACCCAAATTCCAGCCTGAAGATGTCCAGAAAAAAGATTGTTGACCTCTCTCCTGGTGGCCTTCTCAGCTCCTGGCAATGCTGGCTGTCGAGACACTGCATTACTGTTTCATGCTTGCAGAGCAGGAGGAGTGATCAGTCCGAGCCAAGCTATTCCCCACTGCCCTGCGTGGACCCAGCCGTGAGGGAGGCAGCATGGCATCCAGCCAGGGAAGGAGCTCACGGCAGGAGTGGCGCAGCCCACTCCCAGCTCAGGGCCAACCAGCCTCCAAAGTTCACCTCTGTTTGCTCCTGTTGTTAGCAATGAAGCAGGAACAAAACAGCAGACGTGCCGTTTAGTCAGTTTTGGTATTGCACAACTGAAAGAGAATAGGAAAGCACCGGCAGGAACTGAGCCAAGTCAATAATGGAGACAGATTAAGCAATGCATGCACCTGGCTGTCAGAATTGTAAGATACTCTCTCTTTAGTAATTACAGAGCAATTATGAAGTTAACAGCAATTCCAATAAGGACATGATTTCACAATACAATTTTGTTCACAATCCGTCAGGAACAGTCACACCAAGGAGACACAGCTCTGAAACCAAGCTGTCCTCACCCCTGCAGGCATAATCCTTTAAATGCCAGTCTTTGGTGGGGTGGGATCTTGCACTAAGTCATAATTAAATGATTAGTTATTAACAGGATGTAATTGAAGCTATATTTTATTGTGACTCAAAAAAATTCCCACTTTTAAGACAGGCAATGGAAACCAAGATGAGATGAAGAGTTTGGGTATCGGATTTATGCAAGCTCAGTTAGCCTGTAATTCTGCAAAACCAGAAACAGATTAAAGCTTTGTTTTAATATATCTGAAGAAATCAAAGTCTACTCTGTGTGGTCTGGATGAGAAGCTTCACATTTTGTGCCTTTTTATAGTGGTAAAATCAGGATGATCTCAGTTTATCCAATCCATCCTTGAGTAAATGGGGAACAGAATCTATCGTAAGGTCCAGAATAGATCCATTCCTGAGGTTTAGATACTAATTCAAGCCCATGTCTGCTGAAATTCACGAAGTCTGACTTGCACTGAAATTTCATTTCAAAATATCAATCTGCAATTTCATGCCTACTCTAAGAGAAAAGACAGCCTGCCTTGCTCCAAGTATCACGTAGCAGCATAAAGTGGAGGTCTGCTGTGGTAGCACTGTACTGCCATTGTTTACAGCCAGAAGCAAAGAGCATTGCATCATCACTGTTTGCTAACAGAGACTAGGGATTATCGAGCAAATGACTCAGGGTGTCTGCTTCAGCACCTGGTCTGACCTCCTGCCTGAAATGGGCTGCCTGAGAGAGAACAGCAGTGTTGTCTGCTTCCCCACCTTGCTCTAGCTCCACTGCACACTGAAGACAAGCCCATCCGCACAGCCACAAAAGAAAAGGTGACCCAGGCTACATAACCATGAACACAAAGCATTCAGTCTGTGGGAGGGGAAGAGAGCGTGGCATAAAATGGACAGCATTGGGTGAAGCGATGTGGCCAACAAGTGCATAAAACTCACTAATTCTCTTTTCTAAGGGACTTTCTGGGCAGGAGCAGCTACCAGGAAGTCTCCACCAAGCCTAGCATTAATCTCAGTGTTATTTTCATATCTCCTTTCAGGCTTTATTTCATTCAAGTAGTGAAACCAGTTGTGGTTTACTTTGATAAAGGCAGAACCAGTCACTCAGTGTGTTCAGGCAGTAGGGATATTTTACGGTCTTTCGCTGCATCGCCTGTAGGGCTGAAAAGGTGATATTGTGGTTTGACAGCTAAGGGGATAAGTGATTCTATCAAGAGATATCCAACTATCTAAGTGCTCTTAAAAATTAAATAATTAATTATCAGAAATCCTGGCAGAAAGATAACCAAGGATTATCCCATTTCTCCAATCAACGAGTACTTTTGTAACGATTCATGGTTACAAGAGCTACTCAAGGTTTACCGTGAGCTGGTGGACTTAAGTGCAGGTACCATGAAAGCCTAAGATTTACATGTCCTAGGCAGCATTTTTACCATCAGTGCAGCTAATGTCTTCTCATGAGCTCGTAGAGGCAAGGACTCAAGGAAGACACATAAGTGTATACATGAGCTGTCATTTTAATATCCACAGCTAAGATGTATTTGGAAGACTCAGAGGAGAAGCAAGGTGGCCATGGAAAACTCTTACTTTTCCGTCCTCTTTTCCGCTTCTTTGCCTTTGACTATCAAGTATCACTAAGGACTTTTTCACTTGAAAATATTAATAGGATGAAATTTTAGCAACTAGAGCTGAAGTAATGGTTGCATGTACACTTATGTACATGTGCGCATACGCACAAAGACAGTTATGCACAACTGATAGCTGCAATACCCATCAATATAACACCTTGATGCCTTTCCCTCTAGTGTTCTCTTATGTCATCTTTTTAGTTACACTTGTCTATGCTTAGATTGTATCTCTGGGGCAAAAATTATATCCTTTAGCCATTTCTCTGCTGTGCTTTTGAGATTAGAGACACTGAACCGAAGTAACTCAAGTCTCTTCAAGAAAAGCATGCTGCATTTTTGTGTTTTATGGTGGGTTTCTGGCAGTCTTAAAAGCAAAGAACTAGAAAGGGAAACCACAGATCACCTTTAAATGGCAGCATTTTAGTGCATGTCACGTGCTGTGCTGTTGCCCTAGAAGGAACTGCTCATTACAAGTGCAGCAGCACAGCACAGAGCAAAACCAAGCAGGATAACATGGTGAAGACCTCAGCCATCAGAGCACCCTCTAAACCACATCCCCAGGGGCCACAGCCACCCACTGCCAATGCCTGGATATCCATCTGCACCAAAGGAGGCTAAACATGAGCCAGCAGTGTGCCCAGGTGGCCAAGAAGGCCAATGGCATCCTGGCTTGTATCAAGAATAGTGTGGCCAGCAGGACGAGGGAAGTGATCCTGTAATCGGCACTGGTGAGGCCACACCTCGAGAACTGTGTTCAGTTCTGGACCCCTCAGTTCAAGAAAGATATTGAGGTGCTGGAGCGGGTCCAGAGAAGAGCAACAAAACTGGTCAAGGGACTTGAGCACAAGGCCTATGAAGAGAGGTTGAGGGAGCTGGGGCTGTTTAGTCTGGAAAAGAGGAGACTCGGGTGACCTCATCGCTCTCTACAACTATCTGAAAGGAGATTGTAGACAGGTGGGGGTCAGTCTCTTCTCCCAGGCAACCAGCAACAGAACAAGAGGGCACGAGTTTAGACTCTGCCAGGGAAGATTCAGGTTGGATATCAGGAAAAAGTTCTTCACAGAGCAAGTAATCAGGCATTGGAATGGCCTGCCCAGAGAGGTGGTGGATTCACCATCCCTGGAGGTTTTTAAAATAAGACTGGATGTGGCACTTAGCACCACGATCTAGTAATCATGATAGTGTTGGATTAAGGGTTGGACTTGATGATCTTGGAGGTCTCTTCCATACCAGATAATTCTATGATTCTATCATTCAAAGTCCTGCAGGCTGAGCAGCTGGACACGGTGTACCCGCAAAGCCCTTAGAAGGCTTAAACACCTCCAGACCGCCAGCCTTGCACACAATGCTTTCTTCTCATCCCTTCTAGTGCATTTATTTCCTCTTGGCCTTCTTTCTTTTACCAGCTTTCTTTCACAACTTTCAAGTTAGCCTTTTCCTCATGCTCCAGTCTAGATCCACTGGCATTACCTTTATTTAAAAAAAAAAATCTTGCCTTGGGCATTGCCCCTTTTATAGGCAATTTAACAATATAAGTTATAGGTGCCCTGATGATGTCTCCACACCACCCGGGAGAGTTTCGCTGGTGCTGGGAGAGTCTCGCTGGTGCTATATGCCCAGACCAATAGAAATTGATCCTGGTTTGATAGGGACAGCCAAGACAGGGCTCTCGATGTCGCAAACGGGCCCTTTAGGTCACAAAGAGCACATACTGTTTCCCTTGTAGAGCTGGCAGGGCTTTGTAGGGGAGGTGATACCTCAGCATTCCCCTGCCTGCTGCCATGCTGGCACCTCATTCTGCCACCAGCCAAACAGCTCTGCAGGGCCCTGACACTGCCTCTTCCAAGTGGACGTCATTTGTTTCCACCCAGTATCACGTTTAACGGCAGCATTCATCTTGTCATATCTTGCAGCAGTTTCTCTGTGGCAGGTTGCCGAGGATGATGCTGGGATGTTTATTTCACCCTTTTGTTAAAACAGATGACAGGTTTTTGGATGAGCCTGCTGTCTTTTGCAGAAGCAGAGAGGGAAAAACCAGTTGGTCCAAAGTTGAGGGAACGAGAACAGGCTGAGAACATTTCTGAGGCACCTGGACTTGCAGCAGGAAAGATTTGCTCCCTTGTGTGAGCACAGATGCTGTCATCAATAGTATTGACACTGTTGCCTCCCACTTTGATAGTACTGGCTTGCACACCAAATCACTCTGTGGCCCCTGTGCACACACCTGTCTGGAAATCTGTCCTCATATCATAATGCAGGCTTCCAGAACTGTTTCTGCCCCCCTCCAGTTAATTTTCTTTTAATATGATAGAATTGCTTAATGGAAGGTATGGGGATTTGGGTTAGCTTGAGTGTCTTCTTTTGAAAGAGGTAAGAGGCATCCAGTGGCACTGACAAAAATCTTCTCTGGAACAAACAGAGACTATTAACAGAGAAGGGATGATGTCTCCTGGCACTGCATGGGTCTGATAGGATGCAGTAGCTTATATACAGTGCAGTGGCTTCCCCTCCTTTGGGGAGGGACTTTATGCTGCCTGAACATCACCCCTGCACTGGCCCTGAAAGGCATGGACCTCCCCTCCTCCTTCTCCTCCCTCCAAGCACTAAGCTCTTGTTATCCTACAGCACCCAGTGCTTGTAATTCCCACATTTGCTGGGATGAAGGGTGTTTTGGGACACAGCATCTTGTTTAGCCCGATACTGACCTAAGGCGGCATCACTGCTGAATGCTATAGTCCCATCCTGCCCCTCATCTTCCTGCCACCTACCTAGTGTTGAACTGAGGGCTCATGAAGTCTTGGGCTGAATTGCCTCTGCTCACTAACCCTCCAGCCCTGCCCCACAAAATCATTCATTTCCATCTGAACAAGTTTGCTGCTCCAACACGTGGCCTTGGCCACAGGGCTGCTCACACAGCACTCTGGGGAACATAAACCAGTGAGGAGGCAGGAACACCCTCTGGTGATGGCAGAATAGTTTTAGGAAAGCTTGATGATCTGAGGTCTGGGCATAGCAGAGGATGCTCTGCCCCTGCTGTAGTGATACAACACTGGATCTGGGCTGTGCTTGGCCTTCCAAAGACTTCTGAAATGTGCTTAGCTTCCAGTAAAAAACACTCTGCTGCATTTGTAGAAATAATAAAAACACAGTTAAAGTGCTTTGAAAAATACAATTTTGTCTTGATTTTACTTTCCAGCCAGATTTCCCAAGGGAACAGGTCATGGGAGGTACCAGGGGATGTTGACATTGAGGAGATGGGCGCATGGAAAAGAGCTGAGTTTACAGCTGTAATAAGGCGAGGGACAAGTGAAAGTTAGAGGGAGGCGGGGACTTGAAAAGGACCTGAAGATATCAAGTGGTGGAGGAAGCTATAGGTGATACAGTGCAAGAATTGGGATTGTTTCAGGGAAGTAAGAGACAAAGGACACAAATTTGTAAGAAATAGGGTTTTTTTAAAAAATTCCATAGCTCAGGGAACAAATTGCTTTTGAAATCTAGGTATTTTGTACAGAAATGCATCAGTTGAATCCTGCTACTGCCCAGTACTGTGGGAAGCAGATTTATCACATGAACTCAGCTCTTCACTTAAAACAATTGCTCCCCACCTCTCACAGAGAGGCCAAACCAAAGCCACAGATACAAAATGCCCCAGATCTGGGGAAATGGAAATGTGCAGCTGGGGCCTCCTGTAAACAATGCAAACATCAGCATTTCAGACCAGCCAGCCAGCTGTGGACAATGAATGAAGATTATTTTCTAAAGACACCAAGCTGTTTGTCTGGCAGCAGGCTACATGTACAGTCCTGCTCTCACACAGCTCATATCAAACTGAGAGTGTCGCTCTGCTCACCCCAGATCGGTCTACCAGCCTCGTGGCATAAGGAGGAGGAATGAATGATCTGTTCCCAGCATCCCTCGAAATAACTGGAACAAGCCACCAGCTGGCCACAAGCATTTTGAGGAGGAATGTGGACCCAGTGAGCAGTAACCAATTCCAAGGATTTATTGCTTCTGGCATTGCTAGTTTGGGGATTTCCAGTCTGGACAGTTTAGAGGATGGGGACTGCACTGAGGAGCCTAAGTTAGATGGAAGGCCCCACACAGAAGAAATCCTGCATCTTGATGGGGATATATCTGATTGCAACAGGTAATCAAACCCAGTTCTCTCTGTTGCTGAGGTGTAGGGAGGTCCAGCCAGCACCCCTACCACGGCAGACTCGTGCCAGGGCCTGGCCTCAGGTGCCTCCCAGCTTCCTGGCAGAGCAGTCAGTCCAGGTGCTGTGTCGCTGCTGCACCTCTGCCTTGCCTTTCTCACTGCACAGAAACACCAGGGAAGGAGAGGAGGCAGACAAATATGAAAAGGTAGGTAGGGCTTGCAGAAGGCTGGATTTTAAGACGTATGCAGTGGGTGATCAAAGAAGATAAAAAAACCCAGCAGGTTTTAAAAGAATGTAAATGCTTAAAAATCATTTTTGTCCTAGCAATTATTGTTAAGAACTCAATGGAGTTGAGTAGCTCATTCAGTGTATCCTGTACCCCAGTCAAGGCATGAGCTACTGGGACAGGCAGCTGCTGACAGCAGCAGCAGGCTCTGTGTGGGATGAGGCTGCATTGTGGGGTGAAGCTGTGAGGGCTGCCTGCAGCTGGAAAACATGCCAGGAGGAACAGCTCAAGATATGCCTGAACTCACCAGTATCACAGGGTAGGCTCTATGTATTGATCTCCCGCTGATCCCAGTGAAGCCAAGAAAGAAATCAGCTGCTTCTAATTCCCAGGGGAGCAGCAGAATGCTGTGTAGTTTTGCAGTATTCCAGCAATGGGAGAAACACCCCAGCATGGCTTCAAATAGCCACAAAGAGCAAATGTCCTGGTTTCTGTAGTGCAAGGAGGATGGGAGCAGGTGTTAACCACTACTGCCATTGAGGTGCATCACAAACTCTGTGGTAAACAGCTACATGTTGTGCAGGGCCAATGAGATCTCTGCCCTAAACACTTTAACGGAGGTCTGGCTTCTTTGCCCAGTACTGCGATGCTGCCTCTGTGCCCCAGGGCATCCAGGGTCATCTGGAATGATATCCACTGGGCACACAGACTGTGGATCTTGGCACGCACAACACCTGGGTCCTTCATTTCATACAGGCAGCACCTGGGTGCCTTTATTTCCAGCCCCCAGGTGGTCACCTAGCTCTTTCGGATACAGGGAGAGAAGTGGAACAGAAAGCTCAAAGCAACTGTGGGGGTAGGACCTCCTTCCCTGCACTAGTGAGGTGCATTGTAACATCACAGATTTGGGGCTTTTTCTAAGCTCCGAAGGCAGGGATCTGAGAGTGCAGTGTCTTAGTTGTCCTTCCTGTTTCTGGGCACCCCTTCCTGTGCCCTTTTGATCCCACCTGAGAGGTACTGCCCTTGCCAGGTTCGTAGTTCCTCTCAACAAGCACATTATTAATTCCTGTCCTACCTGAGAAAAGTGTACTGGTTGTTATCATTTTCACAAAGTGCTGACTTTGCTATAGTGCCTTTGGGCAGATTACAGTAAATTTACTGCACTTCTCAAAGGCTATTTCCTTAAGTGCAGAGAGCTGTCTGCAGAGAGGTACTGACAGTCCTGTGCCTTTTCTTCTCTCTACCAGCCAGTTTGCAGTGTGAGAAAGATGAGATCTTAAAAACGGACAATTAGTGCCCTTGCTAATTACCTGTATCAAGCATCTCAATTAGAGGATTGCCCAAGTGGGCCTTAACCAAAGCTAGAGTTCTCTTGCTGATGGTGCTCCTGACCCCAGAAGCACATGTGTGCTGCAAGAGGTTACCTGAGACACACAGTGCTAACCTGACTCAGATTGGTTTTCAAAGAGGAAAACTGAAGAACCAGGTATCACCTGGGAAGCAGAGCTGGTGGTGTTGCAACCCTTCCAGGAATTTATCCTTCACATGCTCATTGGATCCATTTTAGGTTTGCCCTCTGTGGGGCTTTGCTACTAAATGCCTTGGGAAAACACTCCATATTATGTGAAGTGCATATCCCCAAGACTTGGTCCTACTTTGCAAATCTATGCAGTGTTTTTCCTTCTCTCTTAACTGGCAAAACTGAGATTCCTGGGTTTAATATGAAGGAAAAACATAAACATGGAGATTCTCAGATTCTGAATACATGAGTGGGGGAAATTCTGCAAATAATCCCATTCTTCACTAACAAAAGGTCAGCTGGTACAATATAATAACACAGATATTATCAGAGGAGGATCTATAGTTAAAGTGGATGGGATCATGGAAAACTTGGAAATATCAGCTTGGAGAAGCGGTGTGAAGCATGCAAAGGAATGAGGCTTTGGTGCAAGAGTAGATTGGAAAGATGCTAAAGGTGTTTGAATCTCAAGGAGGTAACAAAATATTAATGAATCAGCACCAACTAGCAACAAGGAAATCCATTATTTATAGGCAAGACAAATAATTATACATGCAAGGTCAAAGAAGACATTCACATTGAAGTTCCTAAAGAGACCAGAGAGCAGAGAGTAATTGACTGTCTAGACACAGCCCCTGCCCAAACACTGAAATCCTACGATTTGGGTGAGCAGGAACAACTGGGTCATATTGGCTAAACATGGCTCATTCATGGAGGGAGGTCCAAGAGGACAGCAGGGGGGATGCATGGGCACAAAGGAGATGGGTCTTGGTGGTACCAGGGACCGAACTGTGGACAACAGGCTGAAAATCCAAGGCTCAAGACTGTTCTGAGAGCACCAGGGAGAGTCCCACATCAAAGGCTGGCATTTAGACAGCTTAGGTCAAGCTGCATTTTCTCTATGGATGCGCTTTATTCCTCCAATAAGCTCCACTTTGTTAGATATCTTCTCGTGTTTGTGGCAGCTTACTGTGGTTCCACCAGTGTAGAGGCAGGTGGCATTCAACACCCAAGGAGGCCAGCAGAGCCAATCCCAGTGGGGCTCTCTGGGAAACAGGCTCCTTCCTCACAAGCCTCAGGGCCCCATGAGGAAAAAGACATTCTGGATCTGGGTGCCAGGAGGAGCTGGGGAATAGCCACAGGCCGAGGGTGAACATGCAGCATGCACTGAGCAGCATAGTGTCTCTGCCTCACCTGACAGCGCCTGACAGGAGATGGAACTGCCCTCTGAGGGATTTTCAGATGCCACCCATGAAAATATATTTAATAAGCATTCAGAAGCACAACAAAGAGGCACAAGAATGGACCACAGCCCCTTATGTAGCAAAAGAGAAGCTGCTTTGCCTAGCTGATTGAAGTCAGCTGATTACCACTGCCACCAGCAGAACTGCTGCTGTCGCTGATGATGCCAGCAGGGCCATCCCACTCTCCTCCCACTGCAAGCATAGAAGCCACCTCCAATGGCATGGGTCAAGTTCATGCTCAACACTCATGCCCAACAGCTCTTCCTTCCTCTTCTCACACCCTCCCGCTGGCATGCTGAGCAAACAGCGAAAACCCCTTGTGCTGGTCATTTTCCTCTGTACCAAACCTCATCAGTCTTTAAAAAGAAACACACACAAAAAAAGAACCCAAGTTCCCAGATTTCTACAGGAAGCTCTGATGAGTGTTTGTTTTACTTTTCAGTGTGGTATGTACGCTCTTCGTGGAACCGGAGGGCATTTCCACACTGAGGAAACATTTCCTTTAAAACCAGAGGCCCTATAATTATTACTCTTCTCATAGTTATGAAATACTACTCCTGCGAAGAGGAGAGGAGAGAGAAGAAAATACTACTAGGAATGAAAATCAAGTACACATTGGCAGTTTAGATCTGTTACCAATGATTCTGTGCCAGCTTATTAGCCTTGTAAGGACTGCATAGATATCCTTCACTTACACTGGCCTGAAATATTAGAGAAGATTAGCCTGATGTGTAGAAGTGGGTCAAATACTCATCTCTAACCTATATCAGACACACAAGGAGAGGCTTTACTTACTGTTGTGAGTCAGTGGACAGCCACACATTTCCTAAGGCTTCAGCCCCCAGTCCCTCTGGCAGTGTAGAGCAAACTGCTGCATGCACAGAAGGCTTGTGATGGCAAGTGCACATCTGTATGTGGCCCTGGGACTGTAAATATTAAGTTAAACATCTGAAATGTAGGGGTGGGAAAGGAAACCAAACGGGATACACTACACACTGAAAGAAAATGGGTCTGGGGGTACTGTGAGCTCTCAGATACCATGGAAAGCAATTTGTAGCCACAAGGGTGGGTGTGGTTAAAAGACAGCACAGAATGAATGCTATACTGGAAATGGATGGAGAAATCAGGACAAGTGAGCTCTTGGTGTGAATCCTGCTGTGAAACGGCATACGAGATGCTGTTATGACAAGTGCAGTCTATTGGCCATCCCTATCAACTTTTCACATAGCTCATTAAGGAAAGGTCATGGGTTATTTTTATTCTAATTCCCAAGGGTATACTTGGTCTGCATCACACACTTCCACACAGGATTTCAATCTGCACACCCAGATCTCTCCACTCTACAAACACATCCATACATAATGTATTCCTTTCTGCTCTTTACTTATAAAGCAAAACACAAAGCCATAAAATGCCTTCTCGAACTCCAGCTGTGCCACTTTATGAAAATATTTGAAAACTATTACTTTAAGTGAATGCAGTAAAGGTCTCTGGCATATTATCCCTGTTTTGAAGACTGATCAGGATGAGACACTTACCACCCAGTGCATCCAGAGTGGTGCTGTGCTCCAGGAGTAGTAGCAGTGTCCATGGGATTCTTTGTGGAGGGCAAATGAATAGCATAGGGAGACACAAACTGCAGTTAGGAAGCCCACCAGGATGATGAACCAGTGGACTTTGCCCCAAAACCAGCCCTCATTGACAGCTTCCCATGCCAATTCACTGACAATGTTCTTGGTAAGGCTTTGGTCTCCTCTTTTAATTATCTCACCTCCTCTTCCCTACAAGGACCCTCAATGTAATGCTTCTGTCCTACAGGATCACCTGCTTATAATAACATGGTATTTTCCTTGTTGTAGCAAATTCTGGATCCTGTTTTTAACATACTATCTGACTTCTGCTCCAGAATAGTTCATGCCTTTTGCAAAGGAGATAAAAGAACAGTGACAGCAAGTGACTTGTCCAAGGTCTTGCAGTAAAGCAGTGGCAGATCTGTGAGTAAGCACTAGGACATTTTTGATTCTTCTGGCTTGTCAAGACATTGCACAGAACCAGAAAATGTCCATGTTTGTCTTTTTGTGTTCCTTACACATGAAGAGAAGAAAGGACTTTCTTAATTTTAAAAATGTTTATGTCTCAATGCACGACTCCCATAATATAAGAATTTCCTCTTTTATAATTAAAAAAGTCTTCAGCTTGTCAAAGCAGAGCCTCCAACAATTGTGCCGGCAGTACAGTAAGCAGCAGCACTTTGGACTATTGTGGGAGATACACGCATGCACGTTGTTCGGAAAGACAGTGGTTCATATGTTTACAGTTCATACCAGCACTGGTTTCCTCCCAGGCAACTTTCTTTCCTATTTAATGTTTTTCTGAACGTTCATGCTGCAGATTAAGTAATTATTTATTAATATGATACTAATTTATTGATTTAATCATGTTCGTAATTTCCATATTTTCTTTCTTCAAAACCCTTCACATATTATTATTATAAGGAAGCAAATATACTGGCCAGGAAGTTTCTGTCTGTGTTTTCTCAATGTGCTCTGAGGCATGACCTTAGAAGGCCATAGACAGGGTTGCTTTTGCCTCAAGTAATATTCTTCTCGCTCTTCCCGGCCTCCACAGATAACTAGGACAATACTAAATATTAAATACCCCTTGATACCAGGAAACCGAGAAGTAGGCCAGAAACAGAAAGCACTGCTTCTCCATATCTCTCAAAGCCTTCTCCAAAGACAAAGAGATGTCTCATTTCACATATGGGAGGATAAGGAACAGAGAGATTTGGGGGCGGGTGGTAGGGAGTGTCACAAATCATAGACTGTGGGAACCACAATGTAATGCACATGCTGCTGCTGCCCCACATACTGATGAAGACCCACATTCATCTTTCTCTATACCCAAGAAGGTCTCAGTGATATCAGGGTGCACAGTGACCTTCAAACTAACACGAAACAGATGAAAGACATCCATAGGTATTTTGTTCCCTTCTCAGCTGCCAAAAGAAGGTCCCAAGCATGTGTTCTGCCACACCTACCTCTAAGATCAAGCAGGGTGGAATGATTTTTTTTTGCATTAAATGTATGAAATAGTGGAGACCATTCCAATATTTCAAGCAGCAGAGAATTATGGACTGCAAGTGCTCTTCTGAAGTATGATCAGCTATAGCAGGTAGATGTTTCCTCTGCAGAAGTCTCCTAAGTCCCTAAGATAATATTGATCTGGAGACAGCTAGAAAGACAGCAAGGACAGACCACATCCATGGAAAGTGTGAATTAGTGTAGCCAAGTGGACTTCCACAAGTTGCATAGCTTTGCCTCAACTGACACTGTCATCGTCTACAAAGAGTGGGGAGGAAGTGGAGGATGCTGCTCTGGGTGGGCACAGCATGCTAGCCCCCTGCCCAAGGCACTTCTGGGCAGCACCATGGCCTGGGACCCTCCTGGTGCTGGCTCCCAGGTAGCCCCTTCTGGGCAGGTACCTCTTAGGTGTAAACCCCTTAAAAGCAACCCTCTAACCTAAAGCACTGCTTGGCTCCTTCCTCTGATGTTTTTTTAGGACAGGCACATTGTGATACCATTTATGACAGAAAACCTGTGGTGAAGCATGCCTTGGACAAAAGGAAGTCCTAGTTTATGCCATGCTGATTTTGATGGGCTGCAGAGCCAGGGAAGCACAATTCACACAGCCCTCAGTTTCCTTTTCTATGCATCTTAACTGACCTCCCCAGCCTGCTGATTACACCTTCCCCTTCCCTCCAGCCTGCCTCTCCAGCAGAAGAGACAGTGAGATTTTCCCTTCACGGTGAGCCTGGGTGTTTCAGATCCCACAAAAATGACCCTTAGCTATTGTCTGCTTGACGTCTGTTTCCAAGGGGAAGAAACTGCATTTTTTCCACCCCAACAGCTTGCACCATGGATTCTGTGAGATGAGCAAGGCAATTTTGCACAGCCAGTTGGTTCCCCTAAGCTTTGGCCATTATTGCGGGACCGTAATACCTTGCATGACTTGGATAGGAATGGGGCTGTAAGAGGGACTGAGGTCACTAATTTATATAATGCCTGCTCCTTTATCTTAAGGATGGAAATGTGCCTGTAGAGGTATATGTCACAAGTAAGGCTTGATGGCTGACAGTTTTCACCAACTGTTCAGACATACAAGGCTTTTTTAAATCTACCATCTCCATCCCTTGAAGTTAGATATAAACATCTCTCTCTTCGTACTGTTTTCTATTCTGCTCCTTCCCCAGGCACTCTCTTGAGACTCCATGTCTCAGATTTACTTCATCTATTTTTGAAGAAGAACAAGGGGCAGGTGGTGCCTGCAGAAGCTGAAAGAAAAAAGATGGAGATATCTAGCACATGCCAAGAAAACAAACATGAACTCTCTGGAGCCGTCGGGTCCTCTGGAATGCTGAGCAACTTCTTCTTCTTGATACGCTTATTTTTATGAGCTCAAAGAATAAAGTATTGGATGTTACACAGCAGCTGCCCCAGGAAATAATTCACTCATTCCATTGCTGCAGACTTCAAGGAAAAAAAAAAAAAAAACAGTTAAGGGAGGAAAAAAGCCAGTTCCTTTACAAAATATCCAGTTTCCCAGCAGCTCTAACAGCCTAAATGAGAAGAATGTTTTGGTTTGGTGTCCCTCCAATTCTCGTGGTTTCGTTGAGGATTTTGGAGAATGCATTTACTTTGCTAACTGCAAGAACAGATTTATCCTGCAGCCATGTGCTGAATGATTATACAGGCCTAGGGGGAGTCTGAAAGCATAAACATTTACTTCATAAAAGAGATTCTGCAGACAGGAGGCCAAAGACAGTTGACTCTGGGTAAGCATTTGTCCTCCATTTTTTAAGAAAAGTCCTTCTTTGCCATCAGCCAGCAAGGTGACATGTACACACTTCACAAACTGGGCTTTGCTACAGTGGAGAGAGAAGAGATCCAGAGGGGCCTGGAAAGAGGCCACGTGTTGACTGAACTCTAAGTGCAGCACTTAAAGCACTGCCATATTTAATTCAGATGGGAAAGCAGCCCCAGCCCCACCTCTCACTATGGGAAGGGGAAATAAACAAATAGATCCATAGCCAGGGAAAACCCTGGAGCTTTGTGTCTCCCATCCAGATGCTGTAATGAGGTACAAGCTCCCACTTTACTCTTTCCCATAGTACGAATATCAATGAGGGCTTTTCTCCTCTTTAGCTGGCTGTTTATTTTCAAAAAACTTGTAAGAACATAAAGATGCTGGAGTCTCCACCCTTCCGACAACTTTGATTAAAATCTGCCACATGTTGAAAGATGTTTATCAGGGAATTTCATTCACACACATGCAAAGCAAGACCCTACAAGCCTTGCTCTCTTCAGAAGCCAGGCTACAAGCGCAGTAGAAGGGAAGCACAATACACAGGAGGACACTGCTACATTGTCAGTCTGAAAGGGGCTCACCAGCCACTCTGCAACCTGCAGGCATGCATGGACTTTTAGGAGTGATTTGTACTCCACTAGCTTTGTGTGACCCACAATGTTTTCCAATAAAGTGACAACACCTTGTGATTTTTCATTACAACTTCGAATTCCAACATGAAGCAAAGGACCTAAGCAAGAGTCAAAATTATATATCCTATGGCAGCGTCTTGCCATTGGATCCAAATTATCTTTTTCCTCCAAAAAGGAGGCCCAACCCTATCTCCCAGAAAAATTAAGCACAGATTAATTTGAAAGAGGATGTAGCAAACACCTCTGCAACCTCCTCCCAGCCAGGAGCTTGCCCGGGATGGAGGTGCCTGAACCACAGCTAGGCAGCACCCAGGCAGGATCTCTACACCACACAGAGGTGATGCTGTGGCACCCCCAAGCAGAGCATCATGCTTGCATGTGAAAGGAAAAAACTGGGGAAGTATCTGCTGTGTTTTTTCATGGTGTGGGGAAGAAGTGATGAAGTCATACCTGGTCTGTAAAACTGCTAATTTTTTGTCTTTCCCTGTCTGCTGTTATTGCTGCTTGACTGTTCAGACTACAGCTCCTGGCACTAAGGAAGGTGTTTTAGGAGCCTTTCCACCTAGAACTCATTTCGTCTGCTACCCACCAAGGTCTGGCTGTGGGGTTGGGGACACAGTGTGGCAAGTCTTTTTATTGATCCCCAGTCTGCTTTTCCATCGGCATATGTGCATGCATTTGATGGACTGTTTTGAGCTCTTACCACCAATACCTTTGTATTTGTAGAGGAGAGACACCAGGTGCAAAGGCGGCAGATTTGGATTTCGATTTTGGCTGGAAACCCAAGCTGTTGAATCGCTGCCCCTAAATGGCACCCTTCTGCCCACTGAACTTCCACATCTCCTTAATTTTCTGTCCAGATGAAGAAAAAGGGTGCATGTTTCAAGCTTAATGCTAGAAAGGCTAATGCAGAGAGGAGGCACATCAGAAGCAGAGGGGAAGCTAATCTTCCTATGCTCCTGCCATTATCAATGAAGATAGATCAGCATTTCTTGAGGGCATTTCAAAGGAGGAGCTTCACAGAGGTGCTCTGAACAATTCCCTGCAGGATCCTCTTTCTCTGCCAGGTAGCCTGAGGCTTGTCTTTGTGGAAACCTCTTTAGATCAAGTTTCTTGGGGCTGATACTGAGGTTTGCTCTCAGGCCAAGAAAATCTTCCTTCATCTACTTCTACTCAAGCAGCCCAAACCTGCCCCAAAGGGGATGAATAGCATCCTCTGTTGTGAAGGCCTAAAACCTAGATCAGCACCAAGCATTTAAAATTATAAAGAAGGATCATCTTACTTGACAAAACAGGCCTACAGCCCAGAGAAGTTGTGAAATCTCCATCCTTGGAGATATGCAGAATGTGCCCGGGGAAGGCCCTGAAAAAAAAAACTGATTTCACTGTAAAGCTAGCCTTGCTCTGAGTAGGTTTTTGGACAAGAGTCCTCCAGAGCTTCAGTGTGTCCTATAGTGTAGATTTAAGCAAGAAACTCTACTGAAACGTAGTACTATATGGTACACATTCCTCCATGTAGAAAGAGGACTAGAAAAAAATAGCACAGGACAAGTAGTGGTGACACATAGGAAGGCATTGATCAGTTAATATGGAGATGTGTGCAATATAAGACCTACCCAAAGTAGAGCCAGTAACCAAACATCCCATTGTCACTAGCACTTCCTGCAGCCTCCATGACTGCTGTTTAAATGAAGGCTGCTATTTCAGATAATCACTGCTGCACAAGATGTTATACAGCCAGCTAAAAGTCTGAGGATTTAAAATAGGCAAAGATATGTGAGACGGGAAAAGTAAATGGTCCTCATGGGGCTGTCACTCTCCAAAAGTTAACTCTGAAAATTATTAATTTCAGGATTCCCAGGTTTACAGGCTCCAGACTTCATGGTTATTTTCAGCCACCGCCAAAATAAAACTCAGTTTCCACATGCATACATTTTCCTCAGACTCTCTCCCCTACCGGCCTCGACGTTTTCTATCAGGAAACCCATTATTTATACTCTTCTGGCAAGGACATTATATTTCATCAGTGTTGCCAGCAATGCCGATTTCTCCTCCTTACTTTTCTATCCTAAACTGTTTTCATTTCTCTCGCCTTGTATTTCTCTGTAAACCAATCAAGCACAAATTCTAAGCCTTCCAGTTTCCCTCTTTTCCCTCCCACAATAGTAATTGATGTCTAGCCACAGACGTCTATGCTTCTTTTCAATACTTAACTGTGGATGCATTTGCCTATAAAGTATGTACATGATAGCCCAGGGAAATTCCACACACGTTTTCTTCATCTGAAGATATACTGGTTCATATGTTACATTTATATTGGGTCTGGATCATGTCCTGCCATCATTCTGCAAGAAGAAATCCCAAGGCAGTCAACAGAGGCTTTGTAAGCAGACAGATGACAGAACTTGGCCCTCCAAGCAGAATATCATATGATATATTTCCTTTTCTGTTTGCCAAACTGATGTTAAGAAGGGGTTATGCACTAAGACAGTCATCAAAAGTTTCAGAAATAATCAGCAGCCATTTTTACTGAAACCTCAGAAAACACAGCAATTAATCAGAATATCACTGCTTTTTTCTGTGAAGTTACAGTTGCTTCTATTTTACTGGAATTGCATCACATAGCAGCTTTTCCACCACAGGAGCTTTGAGGTCACTATAAATTTATAGAGGAAAAACCTTTTTTACTCTTCTGATATTATTTCATCTGGGTTTTCTGAAAATACACAAACAAGCAGCATTCAGACATGACATAACCGAACAGCAGGTCCAAGCCCCTCTTAGGCTCCAGTGTCCCCCATGGTCCCCACCAGATGTGCTGCATTACAGGCTGAGTCATAGAGGGTGACCGGGGAGGAGGCAAGCACATTGAACAAGATGTTCCATAGGGGCTGAACCTAAAGGCAGATAAGACTGACACTTTGATGTAAGCGTGCTCTGTGGAGGAACAAAGTCAAAGGAACAGTCTGAGCTCTCAAACAGCACCTGCATTGAAGGGGAATATTAATGCAGTTACCACAGCTGCATCTCATTTTCCTTCAGCCTTTCCTGGTCGTACTGAATTCACCCACTGGAGAGTGACATAACAGTATGAGCTGATGGGAAAGTGTCTTGCGATGGAGTACGAGGAAAAATATGCAGAACACAAAATACAGCAAGAAGAGAGGGAGGTGAGTTGACCAGCCCAGCCAGCTCCCCTTGCAAAAGATTATAGGACATCTCCCATCTCCCACACAGCTGGAACCACAGCACCTCTAGGCTCGATCCTTAGCCATGATCTTCCATTCTGGTCCTGAGTTTCCTCTGAGAGTTTGCTGTGACACCGAGACCCACACACCTCCTGCCATGGTGTTAAAGTGCTAAAGAACACATTTTTGCCCCTGCGGGTGCTCCCAAAGAGGGCACTGCACACACATCAGCACAGGACACAAGCAAGTGTCCCTGCATGGTATTGCACCAGTACAGCAGCTCCCTCAGCTCCTCCAGGCATCTTCAGCAAGACACCCACATAAACAAGCTCTGTGCCTTCAGGTAAGATTAAAATACAGAGGGCTGAAGCCATTTTATTTGAAATGACTATTTGGAGTTCAGTGCTCATTAGATTCATGATGATAGGTGAATTGCTTTTACTTGCTTGAGGGTATCTTTGCTATCAGGCCATAAGTCTGCGTGTGTCAAAAGTTCACAAGTGGTGACCTAATTACCTGCCTGTAACAGTGAGGGCTGTGGTATCTGGCAGGCATCTCATGCAATACCTTAGCACTTAGGTCAAGGCACTAAGCTTTCTTGAATTGCATGTTTTAATTGTATCTGGTTTCGTAGAGAAGTCATGGACAAAAAATTAACTGCAGCAATGGAGGTAATCTGGGGAGTTTTAAAGATTTCTGTTGGACTTTACAGCACTCAGCAATGTGTCTGCTTGAGTTGCAATTAATGGCAAAGCTCCCACTGAGTTTGACAAGGCAGGTCTAAAAGAATGAGAAAAAAGTGACAAGCCATATTTCCCTCCCACTTAGAGGTACATTGAAAGAAATCCCACTGCATCTGAGGGAATTATGAGTTTGTGGTCCCAGTACAAGCAAGAGGGGTATTGGGCCTTCTGCCCCCAGGGAAGCACCGTAGCAGCCCACCAGAGATACCTGCCTGTGCTGAGAATGAGCCCAAACAGGAAACCCAAACTCTACCCACCTCACCTTTTCTCCTGAGCTGGAGGAAATCTCACCATCAGATCTAATCAATACTTGTGCTTGCTGGCATGGGTCCACCTAAATACACAGCATTCAGGAATTCAGTCTTTGGGAAACTGTATCTTCCACCTTCATGAAGTAGCATGTCACATGGTCCTCCAGTACCCGCATCCTTCACCTGGCAGCTCCAGCTCTCCCAAAAGGTAGACCATCAAAGACTTCTCCAAGAGCAGATACAGCCAGTGCCACTTTGCAGCCTGCCGAAGCCAGCAGCAGAAGACACCACTGATGAGATGGAAAATCGTGGTGAAACACACAGATTGACATGTTTCTTTGCTTCTCAGCCTGCAAGTACTACGTGTATATCTGTTCAGATCCTGGCTGCAGACGTGCCTCTACACCATATTTTGTCCTCAAGAAACAGACTGCATCCTGTTAGTTGCTGCCTCATTCAGAGTGCGACTGTCACAGGCTGGTGGGGGTCACCCTCAGAAGAGGTACATGATGCAGTTCTGAGTGTGAGGACTCCACACTACCAGGCATCAAAGACTAAGCTGCTGCAAGAAAAAAGCAGTTGGGTAGAGATCCGAGTCTAAAAATTCTTTGGATTTAATAGATGTATTAGTGGTTAAATAAAATTTGAAACTTTCCAGCATGATTTTTTTTTTAATACTTTGATAGATCAGTGTAGGGAGTGAAGAGGTAGAACACAAATATTATGAGTGATAGGTCAATACAATGATTAAAAACCTTCAGCTTATTTTCATTGTTAGGCCAACTAAGCACAGCTAACAGGTAATAAATCAGAGCAGCAATTAAAGGTCTGCAGATTTTTTTCTGGATGGAAGTTCAAATTCCCAGACTTAATTCCTGTTCCAATACCTTCAGTATCACATTAGAGGTGTGAGATTCTGCTCTTCCCATTTTCATCAAAAGTGACAGAAACGGCACTGGAGGCAGTGATCGGATGGCAGTCCTGCCACTTGGGCAGCACAAACCTCAGCAGCAGCAGCAGGAGCTCTGTCATCTGAGCTGTCCGTATGTTCTAATCCGGGCAGCTCCAAACACAAAGTTTATCCTAAGTCTGAAAGCCAGTCTAAGCTTTGTCTGAAGCTTAGCAATTCCCCCTTAGCTCTATTTCTGGGCATTTATTCTCTTTGTAACTTCTAAATCCTGATACAAGGGAAATAAGCCATTGTTCTCCTTCAGGATCCTGGATTCACTCTTATTAGCATTCAAAAATAAAATAAAGTTATAGCCAGCTGTGAAAATACTAGCTAAAGAAGTTGCAGATGTTCCTAAGGGAGCTACTGAAATATTTTGGCACCTTTGCTCTGTCATTAAAAGCAAAACACGATAGTCAGTTAGGGCTGCGCTGTGAGTTCAAGGGGACAGAGAAAAACAGGAAAGCGTTTAACAGTGCTAATGGCAAATGCGAGTTCAGCCCTATAAAAAGCTTTCAAAAGCACTCATGTGACTCGAGCTCCCAAACCCCACACTCTACCCTGACTCTGGCATTTAGGCCCTTGAGCCTCAGTGGGCAGCTGCAGAGAAGCCAGGACTGCAGTGAAAGCCTTTTCTGCACAGACAGTTCCCAAGTGCACGTTAGAGACGGCTTTAAACAGGACTTGGGACAGGCTAAGGTATGGTAGCAGGCAGGTATAATACTCTGACAAATGCACTGCTGTGGGTAAACTACTTCTAGTAGCTAAGCTTCTTCAGCCTAGCTCAGGTATCTCCACAAGATACGACCTCACTTCAACCTGGCTCCAAATATTGGCAATGGGGAAACAGCCTGAAACTCAAAGGAGACCAAGTAGCTTGTAAAAATATAAATAGCTCCCCCCCCCTCCCCTCAGGCACCTTTGAAATGTTTACTCCTAAGAACAGGGGCTGGACCATTCTCCATGTTGCAGAAAAGAGTAAATTGTTCTGCCTTAGGCCAGCCAGGAGGAATCTTCATTCCAAGAATGAATACTTCCCGCATCCAAATTCTTTCATCTTTCTCTGCCTGACTCCTTCTGGCCCATCTCTGATTTTCCTCTTCTTTCCAGATGCTGTGGGGAAACTAAGGATTCAAGGATTCTGCCCTAACTCGCCCTCAGGGAAAGAAACAACATTCTTAGCCAAGCTGGCAAGGAAAATGCAATCAAAGTATGTCATATGGCCCAGAGATAAGGAGGTGAGTGAATCAGTCATTATGTGACAAGGTAGGGCTGGAAAAAAAAAATGGGCCTCACCCATTCATAAAAGCTTGCCTTGAAAAAGGAGGCAGAGTCAAAAAGCAGCAGCTGGTTCAGTGCACGCTAATGTTTTACCTGGGAACAAGGAATTTGAGTTTCTTGACCCACAAGCATTTATTTGTGCAACGCTCTATGCAGAAGGCTGTAGGTCCAAGTTGCACTACAAACATGAGCTATAATCACAGAACTATCTGAAGGTGTCATCTTGTGTTACAATTCATTGATACTCCCCAAGTTAACAGCTGGGTTGACATTAATTAGAAACCTTTTTCCTCTTTTCTGATGTCTACTAGGTCATCTAATCCATGCCAAATGAATTGCAGGGTTTTTCAGCAAAACAGATTGTCAAAAGCTCTTTCGCCTACTGGAGAGGTTTGAATAATTGGACAATTCTACTGGAAAACTAATCTCTGATCTAATAGATGTCACATAGCTGAGATTTTCCTCAGCATTCATTTCTGCCCAGACAACTGAGCACCATGCTGTATTCTCCACAAACAAAATGTCCATCCAAGAAAAAGAGGTTACTGCACTCAGTACAGTACTCAAAATCTTGACATGCCACCAACTATGCATGACAAATGCTGGAGAGGAACGAAGTCTACAGGAAGAGAAGAGTGTGTGTGCTCTGGAGAGGCAGAAGGGGCCCAGCCCACAATGCTTAAGTCCAGCTCCAAATAGTCTCAGCTTTCCTGCCTTTTTGGATGGGAATTTGAGTCCGTGTGCATTTCTGTGAAGGACACAAGGAAGAGGGGAGGGAGCCTTTTCTTCTTTCCCAAACAATGTCTCAGCCCGTCTCAGGCTCACCCGCCAACATCTAACAAGCAAAGACAAACAACATCACAGTTCCACAATGCTTAAGCTTGATTGAATGACGACAATTCCACGTTAAAAAAATGAACATCAGAGCTTTCCACAGCTGCACCAACATTATCTATTAAAAAAAAAAGCATGACACTACATGAAGCTTCAGCTGTGCAAGCCAAGAACCTAAATCAGCCATGGTTTGGAATGAGGCCATTGCTGAATTCTCTTGTAAAGCAATGCTGCCATATTGCTTACTTTCCACTGAGGTTTTCCACAAATTAACAGCTGCAGCAGACTCCCAGAAAACAGCAACTCTTTCCAAGTCTTTCTTCTCTGAAAATGTTTCTCCATTTTATTTTTCCCCATATGGAAGAGGAGAGGAAGGTAAAAAAGAAACTCAACAGTCCTATAAAACAACTTACTCCCCCAAAAAAGACAGACTGTGAGAAAAAATAATAACAAAGATTGCCTGGAAAGAGAATGGTTATCTGTAAAATTAAACCAGGGGTAGGCCATTTTTTTCTTTTCATTATATCAGCATGGTGGGATGGAGAATCAAACCCAGAGAAAATATTTCTGGAGCAGCCCTTCTGATTTATGACCATCTCACCCACTCTGACAAGATCAGAGAAGTGCTGGATTCCTTCCAGCTGAACACCACCAAAGGCCAAATTGTTCCTATTTAGGGAAAAACAAAACTTCCCTCTGCTTCCCTGAGAATAGTGTTTGGCACCAAGCACAGAGAAAACTGCCTTGTTTCAGCTGGCTTGCTGAGGTGCAGCTGAGACAGAAAGGTGATACCAGGCTGCTGTGGGTGGCTTCAGATCATACTCTTTGCTCCTGATTTCATCTTGGACATCACTACACACCACATCGGGTGATGCAGAGGGATTCATTATAAGTGACAAAAGCCCTGTTACAGCAGAAGTTATTTGATTTTCAGCATGCACAGATGGCTGTTGACTCACTTGAGAGGGGGGCGATGGAACTAGCAGACTGGCGGGAGCATAGAGACTCAGCATTAGAAAACACCAATTCACAGGCTGGAGCATCTTCTGAAGATCTGTGAGCTACAGTGTAGTAATAAGCAATGCTCATGCATGGAGATGGGACTTTCCAGCTGGGTATTGCCTCCTTGTGACTACCAGCATGATGCAAAGGTGTGGCTTGTTATGAGTACTTAGGTGTCACAGCTGACAACAACAGGGAGTGCTTTGCACAGAACAGCAGTATAAGGCAATATATGGCACCTGGTGCTGTGCCCTTCAGAGGCTGCTGACCCCAGGGTCACATCCACACAGCTTCCCTGCAGACGGACACCTGAAGACCTCTGCCAAATGCAAATCTGCTTTGGGGAGGACTAGAAGTGTGATAGCAGTGTGAGCTGTCAATAAGAGGAGCTTGACACCTTGGAAGGCCGACTGGCATGAACCTGTGCCACTTTGATGCTGTTACAAACTCCTGGGTGACTTGCTCATGTGTCAGAGGCAAGAGCAGCCCCAGGGCTGAGGGCTGTGCAGGAGGCTCCTCTGGCTCCTCTACCCCATCTGCTGCTGGCATGCTCTGCAGCCACAGGAGCTACTACTCAACGCAGTCAGGAAACAAGTACCACAGAGCCAAATTTCCTAATTCCAGCCAACATAGGATACGATGGCTTTGGATCAAACAGTAAATTGCACCACATGGCAATCCAACCAAATGCACTGAAGCCCAAGGAGGGTACTCATGTTGCTGTCCTTCCTCCAAAAGTCCTTTTCTCCCCATTCCACTCAGCTGAGCATCTGAAGGCTTGCATATTGGACTTCCAATGTGGACCATGTACAAAAGGAGATTTCAACAGCTTATTCCTTATTCAGGAAATTTTTTTCCAAAAGTGTCAGCCTATTGACAGACCACTGGACCACAGGACTGCCACTTCAGCTTTGAGTTCAGAAGCCTTGACAGCACTGACCAGGGTTCCTCAAATTTTAATGGCCATCTCATATCTCTACCACCTGACGGTATTAATCAGGTCTTATGTGATCAGCACTTGCTTCACACAACAAGCCTGAGAAATTAACATAGCTATCTCACCTTTCAAGCACAGCCACTGCCTATGAGTAAAAAAAAAACCAACACTAAACCTGCAAGGAACACTGGAGAACAAAAGACCTGATGATTTCTCCTTACCCAAATGGGAAAAAAAAGACCCACATTAAAATATCAGTTTACAAGTGGTGGGCTCTGTCCTCAATGCACTCTCCAGCCTCAGAGATGCTCTGGCATACTGTTCGCTAATTATTTCCAGTGTTTGATGTGAGTATTTTTGGCAGTTAGTTTGTCATGAATTGACACTTATTTTGTCAACCTACCTTCAATAAAACTGCACCCCCAATCCTCCTCGTAGACCTGTCAGAAACAAAGATTACTCATTGCAGGCTTCCAAGAAGCTCCCAAGCCAGCACTCAGAGTTTGCATAACAACTATTGTCGACAATCCACCTACAGCAGCTTAAAAATACAGATTTGAATGGGTGAAGAGGGGCTGTGAGTTCTCAGAAGGACGAGTCAGATTCAGGATTTTATTAATAGAACTGGAGGCGTTCTCATGAAGACAAAAAAAAAAGAAAACAACACCCTCTTGTTATCTTAGCTGTCATCAGCAGTCACCTTTTCAAAAAAAGGCAAGCTAGATGCAGACTATTCCTGTAGATGAGCAAACACAAAGCTGCTGCAGAAAAACACTAAAGCAAGATGGAGAGCAGCAAGCACCAAGAATCGCTGCTCAGGTCCCTCCTTGGGAAGTGCTGGGCATGCAGTTGCCTGCTTTGCTCCTGCTGGCCTTGCTGAAGGGACTTTATTTCTTCTAATATGGTGCCACCCATTTCACTGCTGGAGAGCTAATTGCCAAACAAAGGGAGCCCAACAGAAGAACGTTCACAAAGCTATTTGTGGCATGTGCTCTGACACTGTCTCCAGAAAAATAAAGCAATTACATTAATTGGAGTGCACAATAGGCACTCCCCAAAATAGCAGAGCAGCAATAGCTGTTGGTGAGGGCAGGGAGTCCCAGGGCGCAGGGTAGAGAGGGCAATGGAAGGACCAGTGTGTGTTTCTGCCATGCTGCTGCAGGAGCACCCTGCCCAGCCCTGCTTTCATGGCCAGGGGCAAGGTGGAGGGGCAGGAATGGGACCACCTCCAAACCTGGGGCTTACTCCTCAGGGGAGCAAGAGGTCCAGCCTCCCCAAGAGACGAGGAGCTGTGGAACAGTGGAGAAGGGGCTGCCCCAACTGGAGCGTTTCCCATTCTCTTGTACCACCTTCTCCCAGGCCTTGGGAGGAAGGAAGGACAAGAGAGGCTTCGGGAGTGGTCATAAGAGTGAGGGACATGTTCAGAAGAGCCCAGATTACAACAAAGATGTCAGAGCCATCATCTGGCCATGTAAAAAAACCTTCACTCTGAATAAACATCAACACTTGCCATTTTTCTGAGCCAAATCTTTAGCCTGTTAGGTTCACCATTAACAAAAGTCCCCGCAACTTTCTCAGCCTTGCTGTTTACACAAGCTAGAGCTTTCATACATAAAATTCTTAAATGAAAACATTAAAAAGCAGCTGGCGCCTCTTGGAAAACTCATAAAAAGTCTGTTTCCAAACAGCGTCGCTTCTATACCATAAATTTCTGTATTTCTCACTCCTCTCATTCCTTATTTCTAAAGACATTTGCATGAAAACAGGAACTTTGTTTATTAAAGAGTTCATCTGCTCCTGCTGTTAATTTCCCACCTGAAGCCAGAATCCCCCGGGTATGACATCATTAGTGCAGGCTCTGGAAATGATCATGAAGCAACAAACAGCGGGTTAGGGCTCCACTCGGGAATAAGCAGTGAGAAGACAGAACCTCTCCCACTGCCAAATCCCTAGATCCTTATCCAGTTTTTCCTGGAGCAACATCCCATTGACTTCAGTGGGACATTGACCAAAATAAGGCTGTCAGCAGTTGGTGTTTCAGCCATCCCTACCTCCTGCTCCTGCCTCCAGGGCATCAGGGACTCACCCCATGCAGCAGTCTGGGGTAAGAGAAGCCCTGTTCCAGCACGATGTCAGTCTTCCCAGTCTCAACATGCTCAGCAGGGTGTGGGGAAGCAGGGATGCCCCATGAACAGCTATATACAGGAACAGCAGCACTGGAGACTGGGGATGATCGAAGGCACTTGAAGATCAAGCATAAATATCTTTGCAGACAGATCTATAGGAAGGAAAGTTCTATTGCATGTGCAGAGGTAGATAAGGGAAATAGAGAAAGCTAAAATATCTCCTCATATGAGGATGGGAAGATGCAGCAAAGATGTCTTCTACCAGAACAGATCCAGCAACACTATTCAAATCTACATTTTTCACCTCTTATGTCACAAAAGTACAAGAAAATAACTATGAGCTTAGAGAGCTTCATTAGATCTCATTTCATATAAAAAGTCTCTGACACAGTTGAAGCCCACCCCTCCAATCACAGCATGCACAGCTAATATAAAGCATATAGGACAAATGCTACTCTTTTTTAAATTGATACCTATACATGCAGGTGATGTATTTGTTGTGTGGTGGCTCTCTGCATGATGCATGATGGATCTCTGCATGAGTGCCACAATGAGGCATTTGTTGCAGCAGAAAATATAATCTGGCAGCCTGTGGTAAGCAGGCTCCTTGCCTCCCTGCCTTCCCAGCCTGGGCCAAGCCAGTGTCTAGTCTGGGCTGTGAAATACCAATGCTGCCAAACGGACATCCAAGATTAGCTGTCTGAAGATCTGGGATGCGGCTGAGTTGGACAGGGACAGTCTGGTTAGGAACAGGGACATAAATACTGCATGGGAATGTGGGTGCAGAATATTGGGTTGGACAGATACAGTCCTTAAAGGATTTCTTCAGTTCATACTTGTACTCCAAGCTTTAAAGCCTTTACATACATAGTGCTACATCTTTGTTCAATGCTGGTGTTGGGATCATGAACAGTGTATCAGAAATACTGACTATTTGTCCAATATGAGCAGGTAATATTCGGTATAGCAGAGGAGAAAGAAAAAAAAAGAAAGGATATATTTACTCTTGCCAATAAAATCTAAATTCTTCCCCCAGTGAAACTGTTGTGATTCAATTGATCACTATGAGCTTGCTGCATGGTGACAGTGTTCTGTTCGCATAACCTGAGTTTGCCTTGGCCACTGTGAGACACTGTCTCAGAAAGAATGAGGTGGCAAGCTCCCTTGATGTACCACATGACTCCTGCGGACTCTCCCTCCCCCAGGACTGTCACTGGGTCTCGCTTCCCCCCACTTCCCCAGCACAGCCCATAGGCACCACAGCCTCCAGTTCCTTCTGTTTGGTCCATTGTTACAGGCCAAACAAGTCCAAGTGTTTTCCTTGGCATAAGCCAGCAAGCCCATCATGCCGTACTTCCTCCACACAGAATAAGCATTATTTAACAGCTCTTTTTATTTTGGAGAGATGTTCAGGTTTCTTTTAGAAGACGAGAATGTATTGAAACTGATTGTATTGGTTCCTTGCACCTATTTTTTCTGGATGTCCCTTGCTCTGTGAAATACAGACCTGGGCCACTTTTCAAGAGTGTACAGTGCCATTGTCACATGCACCTTGCATAATGGAGTTGTCACCTCTGTCAAGTTAAGCATGCAAAAAAAGGACATGCAGCACTGGGGAAAGGTGTCCAGGCTCCACGCTCGATCAACCCAGAGCACGCCCAATCAAGTCAATAAGATTTGGTCCAAATCAAGTAACAGCAGGAAGAGCTGATAAAGCTCTTCTGGCTGCTGTTATTTATCCCATTAGCACACAACCTAATTGCACAACTCTAACCTGACAAAGAAGGGTTGCCTTTGTTTCTTGATGTGGGCTTTGTGGATACAGGCAGACAAAGAGTAAACATTTCAGCACAACAGAAAGCGTCTCTGACTCATCACATCATCATCATTTTTCTGAGAGCCACTGGCTTCGTCTTCTTTCCTCAGACCCTCCCTTAGGACAGTTCACTCCAGGAGCTCTGTATTTTCTCAGAGAATGCCTAATGTTCTCCCTAAAAGTCAGCATTGTTCATTTGGAAGAGTGAACAGGAGATGAGCCCTCCCTTGCTCTGCCTTCCAAACCCTGTTTTTCCATTTCCTTACTTTCAAATCACGGTATAGCAAATGTTCAAGGTCTTCCTCCCACCTGCTTCTCCAAGGCATTTTAAATGAGCCATGATTTCCTTCTCTTCTCAGCTTCTCATTTTTTCCGAAGTCTGTACTATCAAATCCTAACGCCCTCCTTCCCTCTTTGTTATTCAAGGCAGCCCCGCATTGTGCTGCTCATTCATTAGGACACTTCCGCCCACTCCATGGAGCCAATATTCTCCACCTCTGCTCTGCATAAATGCTTTCATCTCCGTGTTCTCTTACTTCCAGCAGCTGCTTTTTACTTCATGGGTTTTTTTGTGTGTGTATGTGTCTTTTTTGTGAGTAGCCCTTCACACTCTGCAGGGCTGCCAAGTCTTTCAAAAGCGAGTGTTTTCCTGGGAGGAGGACAGTCCATGGCACTAGAAGTGAAGGTTTCTTGCTGGAAAGTCCATTTACTTCTTTCAGTATAAAAAAAATAAATTACTGCTAATTCCAAGGGGGCTTGCCCTCTGCTCCGGACATTTTTGCAGCCATGAATATTACAATGTCACTGGTATTAACAGCAAGAAACAGGAATGGCTCATCCGACTACAATTCCCTTGCTCCCACAGTGCTCCCGACAACAACTGAATCTCCAAATTAAATCGAGAAACTCCCTCCCCAGCCAATGCCTTGGGCAACCTTCCCTGGAGGAAAGCTGGGCTGCAGGGCATGACTGGAGAGGTGGTGAACACTCAGGCTGCTGAAGGCCACAGGGAGTGAGTCCCAGACCAGCAGCTCTCACTCCACACAAGGGAGGACTCCAGGTGGATCAGATCTGATGACTGCCAAGTCATTCGACAACATAAATTTGGCCCAACAGAAGCTCTTGACACAATCTTTCACTTGCACATTCTCCTGGTTAAGCAGCTGGCCATGCTGGTGTCCTCTAATGAGAGTTTCTGCTCTTTGGGAGGCATCAGAGCATGTCCAGCTCTGCTCTCTCCAGCTGCTGTCCTGGGCCTCACTGCAGGCTTGTAGTGGGTGATTGGATCACATGGAGCACCAAAGAAGTCAGGGAATGGCTGACAATGGCTCCCAGGGTGGGGATGGATGGATGCAGGACCGCTGCTGCACATTTTCTCATCTCAAGATATCCAAATGGTTTTGGAAAGAACTGGGGTTTGGCTCTTCTGCATCTTTTCACAATATCAGTGAGGCAAAATTCCCATCACAGTGGGAGAGCTCCCAGCTCCTCTCCAATGAGGACTGGCTTTGCTTAGCTGGGGTGCCAGGCTGTCAGCTGAAGAGATTGGTGTGGGGTGGCGAAGATTGAGGGCAAGAAAGGCCACGTCCAGAAAACAGGCAGGTGCACAGGAGGAGTAGGATTGCTACAGAGGGCAGTCCAAGTCTGGAAAATCCAGCAGACAGCAAGAAAATGTCCCATTCTAGAAAACACCCTCATGGGCAGAGCAGGCTGTGGCCCCAACTTGCAGGACAGTGACCCACAGAGAGCTGGCACAGGTCAAACAAACCCCCATGAGATAGTGGTGGGAGGGCAGGTCAGCTAGGCCATGGGCACACCACACCACAGCACTGCTGATAAAAGACAGGTCAAATCTACCTCCAGAAAGCAGCTTGAGGCTGGCACAGTGCATTGATGCTGGAGCAGGCACCGGGCTCAGTCATGGGTTTTCTATTCCTGGCCTGGACATGGTCACTTCAATTTGACAATGTCATCTTGCCACAGCCTTGTGGCTTCTCTCCCACTGCCCTGAACTGCTCTCCACCACCACAGACACACAGACAGCTCCCACCTCCTGTTCCCATTCTCTTGTCTCTGGGCTTTAACTCTTCATATTCTTCTCCATTCCTTACTTCTTTCTCCTGTTCCCACATGAAGATCCAGAAGTTGTAAACAGATTAATCTGTGGAAAGATCTAAAATAGTCCCATCTTTAAAAAGCCACGAACACTCTGCAACCTGTAAGAGCTATCCAGTCCCATCACAACCATGACACCTCTAGTCCTGAGTTTTTAAAGTCCCATAATATGTGTAGTAACAAAGCTGTTGCACTGCAATTTAGTCCAAATTGATGCTCCATTTGTCTATTCATAGCCTGGGCATCTTGTTGCCCCTGCACTCCTAAATTACTTTTAGACTTTCCTCATTTAATTTTCCAGCTCTTCAAGCAAACTCTCCTACTAACGGTTTCTGCGTATCTCTGCGTTATCACTTTTCAAAATGCTGCCCGTCTCACTTACCAAGCAAACATGTTAAAGTATGGAACTGCAATGCCATGCCAGAAAAAGCAACCAAGGTTGCTTTGGTACACGCAGTGGTCAGCGTGCCCCGCTGGAGAGCCTACAAACATGTAATTAATATTCCAAGTTCCTGAGTCAGATGAGTCTTGTTCCCACTCTTAACCAAACTGCAGAGACAAGAACATCCAGCCTCTTCAACATCTCACAAATCCTGGGATGGATGTGGAGATACAGAGAGGAAAAGGAAAAAGCTGAAAAGCCACCATGCTGCCCAGCAATGCTGGCACAGGACCTGGGACCTTCTCATATTTGTAGAAGCAGTGATGCCCCTTACTGGAGCAGGCAGATTGTCACACTTGACTGAAGGTACCTTATCCAGATGCAGCAGCCAAGATCTCCCCCTTGAACACATCGATGAGGCTGACTCACACCTGCTGCGATGAAGAAATCAGAGGAAGGCCTAGGGAAAATGGAATCTGAACTCAGCAAGAAGAGATGTTTACATATAACCAGTAGCTGTAGATTTTTTTCTGTTTGCCTGTCACACCACTTTTTGAAAAATCCTTCTCGCTCTGCAGAGTCTTGTCCTCTGGGTCAGAGGAGCAAAGGCACGCAGCACTGCATGCTAATTCTCCTCTGATGCTCCAGCAGTGACTATACATTTCAAATCTATGACATGAAAGCTCCCCACAGGCCCCCAGCCAAACCTTGTTCTGCTTCACTCCCGTGTGGGTGCCAGAATCAGCACAGAAACACAGCTGCCCACAGCTGGCATCTTTGATTTATTGATTTATTTTGAATACATTGTTCCTCTTGCTCATTCTCATCTCTCCAGCAAGGACACAAGACCTTTGCATTTTTCTGATGACTTCATCCTTCATACTCCACTCCCATGTGCTGTAGGTCAGAGATCAGATGACGGACTTGACCCAAACTGGCTGACAAAGGCTTCTCATCTGCTTGGCATGGCATTCAGAGAAATCGATGCATTGAAGTGTCGATGCTGCATTACGTTCAGCAGTGGGTTCCAGGCTTGCTGTGAAAGGCAACATCACTTCAGTGGGCTTATTGACCCATTCAGTAGAAATTCTGGTACTGAGGATCCTTCTCAGTCCCCCACACTCTAAAGGCAAACGATCCCCTAGCCACATGTGTGATACCAAGCATAAAGAATAAAGGTTTCAATTTTTCAGAGTTGCCTTCCCAACACTTTCCATAGACAAAAAATTCACCCCTTAGGTGCCTCCAAAATGACAGCAATAACACCTCTTCCCAATATGAAGGGATATTTCAGCCATTTTGCTCTGCTGGTTAGCTGTTCAGCACCAATGGGGTACCAGTAAGCACGGAGACAGAAGCAGTTACGTGTAGAAATGTGCCACTGCTGTTCTTAAAAGGTAAAGAACAACAAACGACCAATTCCCTGAATAAGCATCCTCACAAGAATCCATCTTTCCCTCCAGGTCCACCTATTTTCAGGCACACAGGCCTCTCTAATCTTGCTCCATCTTGCCATTGAACTAGTCTTTTGCTTCCACAAAGTCCATCTGCCTCACCTCCTTCTCCGATCTCCAGTATTTCCTTGAGCACCTCCTCCATTTTCCTTCGCAGGGTCCTTATCAGCTCTTTTAACACCTTTGCTGGTTTTCTCTGTTAATAATTTTTCATTCTTCTCTTCTTTCTCACTTTTCTCCAGGCAGGAGGAGAGAATTTGTCCTCCCAGTGTCAGCAGGCCCTGTGCTGCATCAGGGGGCAAGTGTTACATCTTGCCAGTGCCACTGGGCAAGGGGGAACTTCATGAGAAAACCTCACAATAGAAACCAGGTTCCACAGCAATAACGCGATTTTCCCCAATTCCTAAAATCTGAAAAAAAGTAGGTTGCAGGTTTTTTTCCCCACATGCCCTGAGCAGTAAGATTGAAGACCAATTTAGGACAGATGAGAGCAGATTAACAGTGCTAAAATGGGAGGTTTACAGATGTTTTTCCACTCGTGTCTGAATAAAACAAAGACTCCAACAAGTCTAGATATAGTCTGGCTAAGGATTAGACCAAAGATATGAGAACTTTTCAAGTGCTTAGAATGTTTAAAGGTACATCCATCACTAACTGAAGACAAAACTGGTTCATTTCCTGTGATATATATTGGAAGCAATTTGCAAAAGTGAGCATGAAAACTGAAAGCACCATGGGAATGTGCTCTGAATGGCTGCCCTAGCTTGGCTATGGATGGAATTCAGCACAAGGGAGAGAATATATATACATATATTAAAAAATTCCATTCAGAGCTGGCTGGCTGCTTTCAGCCCAGCTGTGAAACCTGCTGCCCCAAAATGCCCCATTCTGGGACATTCTGAAATGACATTCTGATATGAAAATCGTTTTGTACTTTCATAATTCTGGTCCACAGAGTGTCTGTCTATAACATTTCTCCTACGTATTAACCACTTTTGCATATGTATTAACCACTTTTGCATATGATAACTGTTTTCAAAGCTGAGCTGCCTATTCAGCATATCTCCCCATTGTCATTTCACTATGCAAATTGCCCATGTTCCTCTCTTCTAGGTACTGTATCTGACCCACCTCCCTGCCTGTTCACCTCATCGGGGGGACGGGGGGACCATCAAGGCTCACCTCCCAGCTCCCAGAGCATGGCTGAATGCCAGCCCATCCACCAAACAGGCTGCTCACATAGAGAAATGCTTCAGCATTTTGAGATGGAGCCTTGTCAGGTCGCCGAATGAAAAAAAAGCCCTACATTCATTTCTCTTGCTCACAGGCTTGCTGCTTAGTCAGCTGTTACGCCACCACGTAAAACCTTTGCTGAAAGGGCTGTGGTAGAAAATAGCTGATCAGTAAGTCTGAAGTGTCAGAGCTGTCTGGGTAGGTGGAGGCACTAACAGGAAGGCAGGAAACCCAGTCTGCAAGCTTAGCGCTGGGGAAGAGGAAACTGTTTCCATTCAGCACAGAGATTGCAGGGCAACACTGACGGCACGGCTCCGGTGCAGGCAAAAATCATTTTCCCTCTCCTGATTTAATGATTCCTGATTGCTGGAGCTTGGCACCCTGGAGAAGAAGTGTGGGCCAGCCTACACTGAACACTGTTCCTTGTTCCTGCCCTCATAGCTGTGGGGAAGGGAGGCAGAGCATCTATAAACGCATTTCACACAAGCGTGTGCAGAATAACCCAAATAAATCACTCTGCAAGGCTTTTTTTTAACTGTTAGCTTGCTGCCTTTAACACCAGTCACAATTAGCACAGTAACTTACTTACATCTTGTAAATCCACAACTCACAAAGAACTGTTGTACTGACTTTTCACCGCAAATCTGTAAGATTTGGAAAATTCATTACATCAGACTCACCCCTTTCTTCCAGAGGGTTTCAGCAGCTCATAGCAGTGTAAAAGTAAATCACACAAGGGCTGCCTTCCCCTCTCAGACTCCAATCACAACTCTAGCATTCACCCTCCTTGCAAGTCCAAATCCTGATTAGATCTGGGAATAGACCCTCCACATGGATCTGAGTGGGAAAAACCAAAGTACTGAGGACTTGGAGTAAACTACCCCCCTCGGAGCCCTCACTGACACCCCCCAGCCTGGCAGCTGCTTCAAGGCAGCTTTCAGTTTTAATCACCAATTATTTTCATGTCAGCCCACAGTAAAATTAAAACAAGGGACACAAGACAAGGAGGCCTAACTTCGGTTTACAAGTTTTATGTAGCAACTTTTGGGGCTTCTAGTTTGATTCCAGGAAAAGCAAATCAGCAGCTCAGATGAAGCAGATGCACCCCAGAGCACCCCAAGGCAGCAGTGCCATTGGCTCCCAGCACCCTGTGGTATCTGCAAGTGGTTTCAGCACCTGTCGGTGCCTCTGGCTGGTTCCACTGGTGGGTTACGTTTTGCTGTGTCTATGTATGCACTGCTATGGACATCCCTGCATGTTGTACATCCCTCCTCCTCACTGACCAATCCCAACAGGAAAATAAATGTCTTGCAAACAGCTTGCACCAGACTCTGTCATACCAGGTGAGCAGCTTGTGAGGAAAACAAAAAGCAAGTTATGTTTAAACCTACAGTATCCACATAGCTGGACCAAGCCATAAATATACAGATATATCAGTATACAGACATGCAGAAGTGTGCATCTGTTCCTACATGCGCAGGCATGTGCTTGCAGCATGGTTTGAGTGCTGCCTGGCACACCAAAGTCTTGCTGCAGTTTAGGGATGAGGGATTATTTTTCAGTTTCCCAACTGGTAAACTAAGAATTTGTCCATCCCTCCCCCAGAGGTCCTTTGAGGATAGATTGAGTTATTTGAACATTTTGAAGGTTGGAAGTGCTAACAGCCAGACAGGAGGGAGTGGTCTGAAGGAGTGAGGGAGCCCAGTGTACATTCAGCAGAGGAGTTGTTTCAACTAATGCAGAGAGAACTCCCCTCACTCCCTGAAAAGCTGCTCCAGACAATGCCTAACAGAGTGCACATTTTGTGGAGGTTCACATATTCTGTTTTTCCTAGAAAAGCACAGAGCAGTGGTGCTTTCAGCAGCGAGTACACCACGTATCGTGCACACTGCACAGGGCTCTGCCTGGGATCTGACCGCTCAGAGCACCACATTGCCTCCAACACTTGTCAGTTAACAGAATTTAGGTCCAGCTTTTCTCATCCCTTTTCCTGCTCTGTTCCTGGTGGCTGCCAAGGGTGGATGTTTCCACATCCCTCTTCCCCAAATTAAAGTGGGAGTGTTCCTTGTGCTCCATGGGACTCACTGCATGTCACGATTAACGTCTTCCATCACAGGACAGAGACCAGTCAAACCTTAATGACCAACACCACACCAAGCAGGCAAAACCCTTAAGAAGCGCAGCTATTAATTTGTCGGGCCAGCATAGTGCTACCAAAGGGGATGACAGGAAGACAATGACTGGTGGGCACCCACAGCACCCAACAGACTGAACAGCGGATGAATATCAAAATACAGAGCTCTGCCAAGCTCAGCATGGCAGGGTGGGGCGAAAGAGATGGACTTGCACCTTCCAGGAACTGTTGCCTGAATGGATGAATGACCACCCACCACACATGGCCATGATCTCCATACAGGTGAGAGAACAGAATAATCTATGAGGGACTGCAACCTGAAGAAAACCTGTGGTTGATATCGCGCTACCTTTAACCAACAAGAGTGCTAAGAACAAGAAGGACTGAATGGAAGAACCAAAGTGGGTTGTTCTGGACACTCCAGCACACTTTCCATCTCTTCTGCAGTGAAGGGCAGCAAGGCTGCAGAGGAGACCACCAGCACATTTGTATTTTTCCCACTAATTGAGGTTTCCACTCACATAAAATTATATTCTATGTTAATACATTCATTAATGTTAATATGTTAATATTAATGTTAATACTTTCATTAAAATCACTTTAATCACTTATATTTTTATATTATTAAAAGTAAATTACACTGTTGAAAACAAAAAAGTCATTAAAAAATGAAATTGTGGTATTAAGTGCTCCGTTCCAACCAGATAAAAAGAGACCATTTTGAGCAAAATAATTTGGTCTCTATATTTTTATAAACGAAACTGTGAGGCAACCAATGCAATCCTATAAAGATCATTTGTTTTAATAAAATGCTATTTTGCAATAAAAAAATATTTGTTGGCAAAGTGTTCAGCTGGGTTTATTAGTATCATTAAGAATCCTCCTTCATTCCCTTATTTTTCAGCAGCTAGCAAGGAGGTAGGCTCAGAATTTCATTATTTGAAAATGAGGCAATAAATAAAATAAAAAAATAAAGAGCAATTTGTACGCTTATAATGGCTTCCTCTCCAAAGCTTCAAAGCAGTTTACAAAAAAACCCTATGATTTAACCTCCTCTCTTGCAATGTCGCTATTCCCTCTTTTTTATAGCTGAGAAAAATATCTCTTGAGAGAGCCTCTGCTTGTTTCAAATGCCTGTATTCTAAGTGCCAAGAGCCTGATTTACCACAGTTTATTGTGCTCCAAATCAGTGACTAGGATAGGTAGTCAGTGTTTCTAGCAATTAAGATCACAGGCATCACGCATCAGCTATCCCAGACTACTGGAATCCTGAAATGAATTCAGGACAGCGGGAAACTCAACCCCAGTTCCTCAGCTCTGAGCTTCTCCTCAATCTCCGGGCTCCAGGACACAAGAGGCAGCGCCTTTCAACTTCTTCTGGCTTTCCCCAGAAACACATGGGATATTTCAGATGATTTGTTAAGTGGGAATAAGCATTTTCTGCAGAAGTATATTAAATGTTTGACTGGCTCAATTCTCTTTTGTTCATTTTACAGCCTCTGCATTCCTGTTGGGCGATATTTAAAGATGCAGAAGAATTCCCGGTATTTAAAAAACTCCTTATTTTTAATCTTTGCTGGTGCCAAAACTGACAGACATCTATGGACTTACGGAAAAGGCAGGAAAACAGGGCTGTTTCTGGGGAAGAAATGTTTCTTTCATTTCCTTCCCTCTTCAGCATCGGTTGATATTAATTTTAAACCTGGCTGCCACTCCATGGTGAGGAGAGTGAAAGATCTTGTTCTTTCATTCAAGAAAGTATCAGATAGGTGTGGCTGCAATTTTAAAGCAACCCCACCAAGCCATTTAGATCCCCAAAGGACAAAGGCTTTGCTAGCAACACAGGGTTTGCCATATCAGATATAGCAGACTACCGGATGACAAAGCCTTTCTGCTTTATTCTAGGAGTGACCCATATTTCATCTTGCGCTTCAGAGGAAGATGAAAGGCCTCCATAATGCATCCTAAATATAAACATATGGAAAAATCTTGCAGCATTTAAAAAGGGTAAGCAGATAGTGTCCTGTAGAAATGCGTAACGTCGTGCATCACTTTGGCGGCAACGTACAGGTCCATGCGGCTCTCAAAAAAAGGAGCAACCCCACCAACTGGCAAAACAATAGCTGCATTTACCACCTGTGGGGTAGAAGATAGAAATACTCGTGTCCTATGGAAATACTAATACTGCATTTCTAAAATCCTGTGGGGATTAATGGGGCAATTATGATGTCTTTTTATTTTTCTACAGCAGGGAAGTGTTTTCCTGCTACATTCTATAGGCAGTGATGATAAACCCTTTTCAGCACAATAAGCACAGGAAAGAATGTGAAAATATTCTGATGCCCAAACCTGTGAAAAATTGAATCCCTGAACTGTACTGTTTTTAATGCAGGCAGGCCCAGAACTGGTCTGTACCTTCAAAATTGTATAATGACAGTAACTATAAAGATTCAGAACTAGCACAAGGACCAGTGAGGCTATTAATAATAGTAATAAATGCTGTTCTGCATGGCAAAAACACTTAACCAAGGAATAAAAAAGCCATTTAGAACGTGTTATGTCCTCTGTAGAATTCCCACTGTATTTGTACAAGGCAGTAGCAATTAAGCAGCAATTCTCTGTTTCAGAAAACAGGCTGCAAATCCACCCTGTGTTATCAGATGTTGCTTAGAACATCAGGAATGCTCCAAACGGTGCTGCTCTTCCCGGGCTCTCCTTGCCCTTGGGGCACGGGTACCAGCCAGGCAAAAGCCGCCCTCTCTGCCTTGCAGCCACAGGGCAGGGACTTGCTGGAACACCCCTTGCTCTTAATGGGATGGGGAGAGTCCACATTCCAGCCCTGTGCAAAGAGAGTAGGAGAAGCAAAAGCGTGACCCCTCTTGCAGTAGTGTGCACCACAGCGTTATCTGCAGGGTCGCTGCTTTCCCCACTGCACGGGAATGGGGGAAAGCAGCCATCCTGGCTGCTGGCACTGGGCCCCTTGTATAGGCTGCGAAAGCACGAGTCCCACCTCGCTGAGCACTACTGATAGTAACCTTGTGGTCACTCTCCTTCCCATCTACCTCCAACTGCCGTAGGTCTACAGACATTTGGCTGCATTATGAACCAATATACCAAAAATTTTTTTTTCTTTCCTTTTCTTTTTTTTTTCTGGGTAATTCTGGAGAGTAAACTGCACAGGAAAGGATTTTGCGAGTCAACATTTATTTTGCCTCTTGGTTGCACAGCCTCGTTGCTCAAATATTCTCCCCCACAGGTGGTAAATGCAGCTATTGTTTTGCCAGTTGGTGGGGTTCCTCGTTTTTTTTGGAGAGTCACATCGACCTGCATGTTGCTGCCAAGGTAGTGCATGATGTTACACAGTTTAGAAACCAGCCCCAGTTGTGCAATGGTACCCTACCACCACCAAGAAACTTACGAATGTGTCAGGCCAGGGAGAAATCAAGCCTGGAAGCTACAGGAGTGAAGCATGTTTTTTAATTATGCCTTAGAATTTCTAATCTAGTTAATGGCCCTTCCAGCCCATCTTGTGTAAAGAAATGAGCATGTGGCATGTACTGAAGGAGGATCAACACTGACACACCGACAGATGCGCTTATTGGCACAAGAGACTAGATTAGGTTTTGGACTGGGTTTTCTTACTTGTTAGCTAGCCAGCAGCAACTTGCTTTTTTGGAAGGGAAAAGAGGGATCAAACAATTGCTGCAGAGGGATATTAGTTCCCTGGCACTTCATCTTCTTCCATTACAGATTCCTTGCTTGAACAAGAGACAATGCTGCCATTCCTTCCCCCTGACTCACTGGCAATTCTTTATCCATCTCTGGTTTGCTGCTTTGGAGATTTTTTTGGCTGGAGTTTGAAAAGCCCAGCTTGCCCTTGTATTCTTTCTTTCTGTATTTTCCAATGCTTCTGTCTCCTTCATCACTTACCAGAGATCTTCCATGTAGTGGGAGTCTGTGAGTTAAGCAAAAGTTAAATATATTCAGCTTGATACCATGCAATTTTTCTTGCCCATTTGAGGAACATAAGGAGGGCCTCGTATTGCAAGCACCCCAGCACACGTGGGGAAGCATGCAGCAAAGTAGGTGGAAAGTGGCTGTCTGCCGAGAGAGAGACGTAGCTAATGTTTAACACATGCAGATGAAAGCTGGCTCTGTTCCCTTTCCTCAGGAGCACCAACCCATGGGTCGACAGAGGGCTGTTCACAGGAGGGAGCATGAGAACAACTGAATTCTAGCTGGTTGGAGGCAGTAGATTGGAAAAGTCCCCGAAGCCTGGGCAGGATACTGATAATAAGGCCTCCCTGAGCTGAGTTATAGGTGCCACGGGTGCTCTTGTTCTGATGGTGAGAGTGCTGCTGGAGGTGTCTGCCCTCCTACCAGTTTCACAGTTTTTCAGAATCTGAGCAGCAGCTGAGCAGAGGCCAACTCACACACACCTCCTGCCCAGCCCACGAGAGCCCAGGCCAGACCCTCCTTTGTCATCTCATCACATCCCCGCAACACAGGCAAGTGAAATGGGGTAAAGATTCGGGGTAACGTGGCACGCCCAGCACCATAAATGGGTGGCACATTTTGTTAAACTTTTTGTCTTCTTTCCCTCTTCCTTCCTCTCCCATCTGTCGTGTGTTGCACTTCTGTGCATGGTCCCCAGTCCATCAGACCCCCAGCCCTGCAGGGAGAAGCTGCTGCTCAGACACCACTTCTTCAAGGGTGGCAGGGGTTGGGGATGGTGACTTTCATCCAGCAAAGCAGAGACCCCACAGCCAGGGCTGCTTGCAGGGGGCTGCTCACATCCAGCTGGGTCAGTAGCTCTCCTGCAGCCTCCCAGCTGCAAGGCTGTGCCTCTCAGGAGGGCTGTTCACAGAGCTAAGGGTCAGACTGGAGATCTATCCCTGATTGCGGCAGCACCTCAGGCGATGTCAAGGGATGGCAGCCATCGAAGAGCCCTTGTGAACACCTGGTTCTGAAATCACCCCCTGCAGGTGTCAGAGGCTGCCATGCTTGCACTCTTCCCATAGGACGTGAAAGCACACCGCTTCCCTGCAGCAGAGAAACCGGAGCATCCCAGCCAAAACCCTCCTAGCCTGCAAGAGCAGTGCCAGGCAGGGAAGAGAACAATTCATCCACCTACAGATGAGATCACTATAAAAACAACCGCATAGGGAAGAGGCTAAGCCACTTGAAGGGGCCAGTTAAGCAGGCAATAACAAGGCCTGCCCCACTTCCACCCTCTGGAGAGCTGTCAATCCTCAGCCTGGGGCTCATGTGTCCCAGGAAAAAGGCAGAGGAGCTGCAAGGACCCTTGCTGCCCCCTCTGAGGGCTTAAATAGCTAGGATGCCTCCTGCATACCCATGTGGAGGGGTCTCACTGCTTCACCTGACCAAGCTGCTCCTCCAACAGCTTTCCAAGTATAATGGACTTATTTTTTAATTGGGTGAGCAGTAACGACTGAGACCAAAGCTGGTGAGGAGCAGGAGGGGTCTCATTCAGCTGTACGTCCTCCTTGGGCCAGCACTAGCACCTGGGTGCCACGGGAAGGCTTGGACTTTCAGCCTGCCCCCAGGGCACAGCAGGCATGCCGTGGAAAGCTAGTCCATGCCCACAAACACAACTGCCAGGTTTGTGCTTCAGGCTTTTGCTGGCATAACAGCGTCACTAAGGTATGGGCAGGGATGCATCCATCCACCTTGCCAAGGCAGGATCTACTCACAGCCCTGGGACCGTTGCTGCAGCTCCATCAGGAAGATGGGTAGGGACATTTCAGTCCCCCGTCCCGAATGTCATCACATGGGTTTTGCTGAGCATGGAGGTCTGAGCAGGGAGGTGGCTGGCCCCTGGAAGAGATTGCTGGTCGTGGTTCCTCTATCCAAACCCACAGGCTGTTGGCTCAGGCAAAAGAGAATGGAAGCAAAAGCATCAATCTTTCTGCAGCAAGAGCAGAGGGATACCAGCTGCCAGCTCTCGACCCGACCTACAGTCCTGAACCCCAGTTCAGTTCCCTGCACGGAGCCAGGACAACCTGTCCTTGGTCACAACCCTGCTTGAATCTGTGCCCTTCAGGTCCAAAACAAATAACAATCAGTTCCTGCTGCAGTTGAGGAGCAAACAGCAGGACCATGAGCAAGAGCCAAGTGGGAGCTTAAGGCTAAGCAGACTAGGGAGGAGGAGGCGGCACAGCAATGGGAACACTGCTCTCCAGAGAAAGGGTGCAGAAGGGATGGCAGAGAGTGCACAAGTCAGTTCATAATTGCCAGTTAGGGAACCAGTTATGCACTTAGGATGTTTCCTTGTGCCTGCCATAGCCAGGCATCTAAAGAATTAGTAGCATGACTTCTGGCACAATGCTTACCAATAGGTAGACTAGCACTGACATATGTGGCCAAGCCTAGGGACAAGACACTCTTCTTGAGATTGCAAAATGATGTGGTTTGAGAGGCCCCAAAATGCTGAGTCCTCCCTCAGCAGGGACAGTTCTCCAGAAATACAAATATATTCCTTCCAAAACCTCTCTATCAGACATGAGTCCATCGGGGAAAAAAGGATACACTGGACAGTAAAATACTGTAACCGTCTGTTAATGCCATTTGGGATGCTGTCGAAAGAATTTTGGAGCAACTGTGAGACTTTTTGGATGCTCAAACACTGAATGAGTCAAAAAATCATCTGCCTCTTACAGAGAATCATTTTAGAAAAGAAAGCAATTGGCTTCTAGCAACATGATGTAACCTTGGTTTTTCCTCCCTTTATTGTAAGTGCATCTCTGGGTGTTTGCTTTTAAAGCTGTATCCGTTAATAATGTGCCTTTATATTTATTTAGAGATATGTCAAACAAGGAGTGCTTATCCATAGCTCCAGGCAACCCAATGATTTTAATACATAAACAGCTATATAAATGAGTCTCATAATCATCCAACAAAAGCTTCAGCAACAAAGAACCCCATATGCACACCAACTCTTCTCAGGATGCTCAAAATTCAGCACCCACTTCAGCAGCCAAGGAGAACAAATACGCTTTCCAAGGGAACCAGCTCAGGTTATTACAGATCAAATGGAGGAACAAGTTGTTTGCCTTTTCTTAACTTAAAAAAAACAACCCACAAATGGAAAAACATGGGCCAGATTTTGAAGCAAGCTCGGCACGTTGCCTGCCTAAATTACACTTACAAGCAAGTGCATGCAAATGTGTTGTTTCCTTGGTTATTTGCCTGAATGGCATCCACATTTTCCTCAAATGCCTCCTTGAGCACGACAGGACATGCATGAGCAGCCTCCCCAGTCTTTCAGAAATCAGAGCATGGCCAAGATGGTAGGAACAGAGGAAACACCTGCATTCCTCCGCAGTACAAAATAATGATGAGTCCAAAAAAAGTCCACCCAAAGGCAAAGGTCAGAGTGCTGGGACTTTGCAGACCTGAGGGGGCTCAGCTTGATGCCTGGCAGGAGGGAGCCTTATCCCCTTGTGCTTTTACACACATTTTACTGCATGAGGTGGGGAAAAAAAAGGGCAAATAAAAATAAGTAAACAATTTTGGGTTTTGCTGCAGTCCCTAGATGGGTGACTAAACACTGCTGGTGATGTCTCAGCCCCTGTCAAAGCCTACTGCTGTTAGCTTTATACCTTCCGGAGAGATGAGGGGCTGTGGAAACACTTCAGGGCCACCTGCTGCGGAGGCGAAATGAGGTGCACAGCGCGGCGTGACGTGACGCCCCTCTTTCAGGGGCAAGTGACCGTGACCCTGCACAGTGCCAGCTGCTGCTTCAGGCCAAATCCTGCTCTCAACCCTGGAGACAACCTGGTTTTCCCCAGAGAGATGCTAGTGATGTCTGCATCAGAAAAGCCATGACTGAGGGACCGCACCAGAGGCAGCAAGGAGGCTCTGCCTCCAAGCTGAAACTCCCTTTTCTCTTCCTGGCAGGGAGCTATATGCAAAAAACTTATAACAAAGCACCACAAGAGAGAAGGGAAAGAAAACACTCAGGAGCTCAGTTTAGATGTCTTTATTTTTTAATCCTCCTCCCTCTGTCTGATGCCCAAAGGGAAAAAATAAAAAGCCTGGACGGGGCTGTTCAGTGTGAGACCCATCCCTCCCTTCCTGCTCCCCCTCCTTGTGGTGCAAAAGGAAAAGTGCTTGAAAGGTTCTTGGGGGGCAGTGGTGAGACTGTCTGCTTTGCCTCCACTCGTGCCTCTCTTCCTCTTGTAGCTTTTCTGACATCCAAAGAGGAAAAAGGCAGGACCGTCTCCCACACCCAGGTCCCTCTCTCACACACAGACAAGCACATTTCAATTCAAAACAAGACTGCAGTGCATTGAACTTGTCCCTGAATGTAACCCTTCCAGCTTGAACAACCCTGCTGGCTCCTGCCTTGGGCAAGGTTTCAGTTTCCCTGTGGCTTGATGACGTGATTTGGACAGGATTTATGAGGTTTACAAAAAAAAAACACAAACAATTAAATCTAATGGGCAATGGAGGGAATCTTTTCCCTCCCCTCTCTCTTTTCATTGCTGGCTTCTAGGACGAAGGCAATGAATTGGCAAAAGTCTGCTGTGTTGGCTGGAGCCTGAATTTCTAGCCAAAAAGCTTTGCTTCAAGTCTAGTTAAGTTAATTTCCTGAAGTTTTTCAAGTTTTTTTCTTTTGCTGTAAGCTGACTGAGAAGACTTCGACATTTCAGTTAAAAGGCAATCAAAATACAGGACCTGATGGGCCAAAGCCATCTGTGCTGTGGTCAGCAGCACAGCTGCCACCAGTGAGGAAAACAGCTAGGAATGACATCCTGGTAGCGAGGAGAAGCCAGGGTGGGACTGAATTATCCCCTCTGCTTCCATGAGGAGAGTCATCCCTCTGGAAAGGAACTTGCTTGGAACCCTGCACGACCCTGTTTGCTCAAAGAATGGACGTACCCAAATTCAACAGGAATGAGCACGACCTCCTCTGGAATGATGCATGCTGGGAAAGATACAGCTGGCATCCCAGCTTCATGCTTTAACTCCTGTTTAATAAATAATAACAGAGTGTTGGAATTGGGTCAGCTCTGTCATTTCAGGTAAGAAAGACGTGTGTTTTCTAGGCACCAGCTCTGAAAATCCCTGAAGAGAGTGCTGCCAAGGCAAGAAGGGATCATGACCTGTTCAGCAAGGCACGTGTGTATCCACAGTCACGTGCACCCAAGCATATGCATTTCTCTCTCCCATGGAAACATAACTTCGGATTTCATGCGCCGATTTTCTTAATCCAAACCAAAGGTCAAAGAGAAAGTATGTGGCTTTGTTTTATCTAGGGAGAAATGTAGCCATCAGGCTCTCCAAAAGCATCGGCAAATTCTGCACATCCACATTTAAACACCTCAGAAAAAAACATTGCACCTTGTGCTCCCAAATGCGCCTTATTCAGGTGCTGGGCTGGTAGCACCAGAAGCCAGGCACCTGGTGCAGCACCAGCCAGCCTGGCACAACCTGCAGCAGGACTGGCCCTGCTGGGAGCCAGAGATGGGGCAAGCTCAGAAACAGAAAATCTTCTGAGGACATCAACCCGCTTGGATTATTTACTTCTTTCTTACTAGATTACTGAGAAAAAGAGTGAAGAAAAACCCTCCCAACTTGCCCAAAGAGGAAACGAAAAGGGAAACTTTGAGATTTCTCATCCCTCCAGAAAGTCCCTGAGCCGGGTGCAAATGTGGTCATCGCAACCGCCCCGCTCACCACCCGCAGCACCGCTGTCCCATCAGGCTTTGCATCACCTCAATCCTGATATCAATAAGGAAGTACAAACACTTAACCACAAAGCCAGTTTCTTTTCTAAGCCCTCGGGTTGCCTCAGAGGTTTTTAAACAAGATGCTTTCCTGTTTTGAAACCTGTGCATCCGTATGGTTTGCAGGTTACTCAAATAACCTTATCACTTGAAGCAAGGCTGGTGTGAATTTTAAAAATGCTTACTGCGGTGCTCCCCTCCCCTCTCCACACATATCTATTTACTCACAGGGAGCCTTATTTACAGTGTCTTCTGGCCAACTGCTGACACAGAAGAAAAAAAACCCCTTGGTTACACATTAAGCTTTATCGTTGAAGGATTCATGGCAGACGGTGTCCAAACAGAGTTAACTGACTGACCTTAGCTTCGGGTAAGCCACACAAGAGGGAAATTTCTATCGCAATCGGCTTGCACGGGCAGGGCTCATTTCGCACCACCAGCCTTTTCATCTCCTCCTCACCTTCATCTGTGCTAAAAAGGCTTTTCAAAGAAAACACGGTTTTGTTTTCAGAAAACCATGTGAAGTAGAGCTGGTTCCTTGTAAGATCATTAAAGGAGGAACTGCCAGCAGGAGACGTTTGCTGGTAAATGTAAGACATGGAAAGGGCTGCCTGTAGTACAAATCCTGACCTAAAATCCATGCAGTCTGCTAGACAAAACTAATTTTTCTGCCAAAAAGGTGAAAATGAAGACTGCCATACAAGAATATGCCATACAAAGGGTCTGGAAAATCCAGAAATCAGCTTCAGTATGTCTGTTTTGCACAGCAGCTTTGGAAAGATCTGCCAAACTTAACAGTTTCATTTGACAGTCATCTTCTGGCTTAACTTCCGAGCTGGCTGGTGGCCACCTCACATTGCACAATAAATGCCTGCAAAATTAATCATAAACTCCCTGCCTGGAGCTCCCAATGCTGCTTTCCTGAAGGGTACCTGCAGCCTGCTCCAAAACCCTGCCAGCTGCTCAACTTCTGTTTTCATTACAGGCCCAGCCAGTGAGGGCGGACAAACCATCACAAAAACAACCCATGAACTTTATTCTTCCACTCCTGCTTCTGCAATCTGCTGGCTGAACCATTTACCTTTGTATACACTTCATGACAGCCACATGATAGCAAGGCTCACTGGCACTTATCTAAACCTCACACTTTGCAGCCTTCCTTCTCACAGTTAACACTTTGCCTGTGAAGAAAGTCATATGGTCAGGCCGAGAAAAAGAAGAACCAAGAGCTGCTCTCAGATTAACACTCCCTGATCCTCTCTCCAGTGAATTTACTACCACTGATTCAGCAAAGGTGCAGTAAGGTTCCCTTGCTGCAATACTGTACATGTACATTGATTTTGTTAGAGAGGACTAATAGGAATGGAGTAGATTTGATGTTTGTGAAAAGCGCTGTCTGGCCAGCCCTGCCACGGGAGTGTGGTGCACGAGCACAGACTGGGACATCCTTGCACTAGTCCCATGCCTCCCACTCCCTGGACAAACGAAATCCCAATTCCCTGCTCCAGTGTCCCCTTCTGTAAAATTACTTTCTCCTGCCAAGCAAGCTGCTCTGCAGCTGGGAGAGAAAATGCCCTGTTTCTTCTCCTGAGCACGTAGTGCCAGTACTCAGAGGATGCCTTTCCCCACCATCCCCTGCCCCAGTGCTGGGCAGCCCATGCTGTGGTGACCTTGTTAACATCTTTGCACCTCGTTGGTGATGGGGATCTCTTCCCTCCATGAACTCCACAGAGAACTTAGGCTCAGGCAGCCCATAGATCCTCTGAGCACACTGTGGCTTTCACCCAACTTGCACCAGGTGGCTTCTGTCACACTGTCAGCATCGGGTTCTCCCACAGTGAAGCGACCACCAAACCCAGTGTGCCACGTCTTTTCCCTGCAACCCTAATTAAATTGCTCATTACAAAAAAATAAGAGAATTGCATTCCTGCTGTGTTAATTAGTTCCTCTTATATAGTGCTCTTCTTCCAATAGACTAAATCAAATTGATTGTACCAACACCCCAGCAAAATAACAAAAACCCCAAGCAGTATTTAAACATCTGCAGAAGAGAGAAAGAATGTATTTTCCTAACATCTCTAATAACAAAACACAAGGAATAAAATAAATATGATTAAAACCAGAGATAGCAAGCAGCACACATTTTATTGCTATGTTTTCACTTCTTATTTCTTTTTAACAAGGATAAAAATTAACTTGTGCAACCTCCGCCAGGAAGTGAGTGGATCTTTGAACTCTGCCATCTGGCTAGTGGAATTTGTGTTTTCGTCACCTTGGGTTACAGGTTAATCCTGCCAATTTTTATTATTTGTAGAGGTAGTTGGCCTCTCAGAAGCTTTTATAGTCTCTGTCACAGAGAAGATTGCTGCTCAGCAAAACACATGCACGAAATACTGGGGTCAGCATGGGGAGGACATTGGGCAAGGAGGAAAAGGGGGGGGGCAACAAACTATAGTTCTAGCTAATCTAAAATTATCCTTTTTATTACAAGAGAAGACGTTGCAACATGTGCTGGTGAATTGGCCTCACATTGCAAGTCAGCGCAGATAGGAAGGCTGAGCGATTCCCTGCTCATGGTGGAAGTCGAGCCCAAGCATGCCCAGCAGCTGGGGAGCCCCACGTGATGACAACAGCATCCAGCTCCATCTGGTGATGTGCTCCCGGCCCCCCCAGGCACTTTTCCATCTAGTCTTGCAAGCAGCTGGATCAATTTACTCTAGCCTACGGTGCGCTGCACAGGCACAGACTGAAATTATTACTCATGGAAATCCCCGCTCTCTCAGTGCTTTGAACAAGGAATCAGGTAGCTTTCAAGCTCCTGACAATTAATAGCCTTTGGTCGAGGGAGAACAGTGCAAACATGCTGGAAGCAATGGGTTTCAAAACAGCTTGCTTAGTTTTTAGTAAATTAAAGGGAGTGGGTGGTTGAGGTACACAGTAATATTATCCAGTAACAGTGTGGTCTTCATTGACGTCAGCGGGACATTTTTTTTCCTCTCTTTTTCTCTGTCTCCCTCCTGAAAAGAGGCACATGAAGGTTAACTCTGTGACAGAAGCATGGCTCATACCACCCGGAGAACCTCCAGCTTTCCATCAACAAAGCCAGAGTGCAGATGCTACCATATTGCGAATGAGCAGCACCAAAATATATCCAAGTCATTTCAGAAGAGAAAAAAAGCTGTTGGAAACAGAAATCACGAGGACTTACAGTACGTATTTCTCTTTGTGTTGCATAATTAACTGTTCTGACTAAGACGCTTTTCCTGTGGCCAAGAACACATCCTCATCTCAGATTTTGCTTGAAATAGTGTATTTGACTACGACCCCTCCCCATAAGTGCTGTGCCCACCCCAGAAAAGCTCTGTGGTATCTGTCACTATGTTTTCCCAGTCTCACCAAAATCATAATTTTCTCTGAGACCCCCATGCTGTTGGCTGGAGGCATCATACAGTAGCTGCCAGCTTTGCAGAGAAATATGCCAAGAAGCTCAGCAGAAAAATTTTGCTACACCTCCGGTGAGCTTTTCAAAATGCAGTTTCTGTGTATGAGCACGTGCAGGTGTGCACTTGCAAATTTTTCATACACTCTTATTTGTATACTAAATAAGAGGCAGTTGGACAGCAAATAAAAGGATGCACAACATTGAAGTGTAGGAAAATGGACCCACCCTAGGCCTGAAGATATCACCTTCCAGGCGAAATGCAACACTACAGTGCCCATATTTACTATGTAAAAATACAAAACACAGAAAGTGTTTGGGCCAAAATATTTTAGGGTTGCAAAAGACAAAGGGGACTTTTTCATAACAAAAATGTGAACTGAAGCTGCTGTGCCAGGTTCTGACTCAACACAGACACATGCATACTTCTCAAAGTGGAAGATTTTTCCAGTAATCGAGTGGACTGAATGAGCTCATCGTGACCCACTGAGCAAGTTTTCTTAGTATTCGTTTTGAGCAAGAGAACAGCTTTGATCGTTGTTTGCACTCATTTGACTTTTCCCCTCTTCCCAAACTTTTGTTCCTTTCATGAAACACCCTTTCCATTAGGCTCCTCTTGGTAAAAGGAGTAATTTTTTCCTCAGTGTGGCCACAGGCCTTAAGTAAATATCACCGAAGCATTAAAAATCAGATGTGTTAATGAAATGATACTGCTGGCTTTGTGGAGCTGTGGGATCACCTGGGCACACAAGGGAAAACTGGACTGTCCAGGAAAGCCAAGAGACATGGATGTTTCACAAAACACCACAGACAGTACATAATTGTACAGGAGGCCAAGGGGAATGAGTGAAAGTGGAAGACCATGACTCACTGCAAACAAGTTATGTGATCACCGACTCACATTCTTCTTGTCCTTCCATATCCTGATCTCCTGATTTCCTTATGGTCAGCCATGCAATCTGGTGGCATTCTGCCTGCTGTCCTGAGGGGTGTTTTGTGCTGCTTGTTTAAAGTTAAGGTATGGAACTTAACATGTTGCTGTAAATGTTGAGGAAAAGGTCTTGAGCCAAGTCATATTTGGCAGGAGTAGCTACGGTTCACTCAGGGCACAGCTACAGACTGGGCTTTGCTACAAATACCACATCTTGTGTGACTGCCTTTGGGGAACAAGTCACAGATTTTTACAGATAAGCCTTAGCCTTTTCTGCAGGGTTGTGTGTTGAGGTCCAGTGTCTTTCAGGATTCATTTGCAGTCTTCATTAGTGCATTTTGGAGAAAAAAACATGGAAGGAACTAATAGCTATCTGTAATTATGACTCAGCATGGCAGTGCCCGTGGGTCAATGGAACTCATATCTCCAAGTTGCAACTCCTGAGTTTTAGCCATAAACTTTTGCTCCCTTATTCCTGCAAATGGAGAATCCCTATCACTTTACAAAATAGGCAAAGACAATTACCTTCTGGACTTTGAAAGAAAAGGAATGCTAGTGAATACATAACTCTGACAAGCAGCACTTTCATTTGAAAGAAAACACTCTCCTATTTTGGAGGTAAATTGGAGAGATATGGATTTGATGAGTGGACTGTTCAGTGGATAACAAACTGGTTGGATGGTCACATTCAGACAGCAGTAGTCAACGGCTCAATGTCCAGATGGAGATCCATGACAAGTGCTGTCCCTCAGGAGGCTGTACTGGGACAAGTGCTGTTTAATATTTTCATTTATGATATTGACAGTGAGATTGAGTGCACCCTCAGCAAGTTTGCAGGTGACACCAAGTTGAGTGGGGAAGTTGTCACACCAGAAGGATGGGATGTCATACACAGGGACCTGGACCAGCTGGAGAAATGGGCCTATATGAACCTCATGAGATTAAACTAGGCCAAGTGCAAGGTCCTGCACCTGGGTCAGGGCAAACCCTGGCACCAATACGGGCTGGGGGATAAAGGGATTGTGAGCAGCCCTGCAAAGAAGGATTTGGGGGTACCTATGGATGAAAATCTGGACATGATCCAGCAATGTGTGTTCAAAGCTGAGAAAGCCAACCATATCCTGGCTGCATCAAAAAAAGCATGGCCAGCAGATTCTGCCTCTCTACTCCGCTCTTGTGAGACCCCACCTGGAGTACCCTGCCCAATTCTGGAATCCCCAACATAAGAAAGATATGGAACTGTTGGAACGGGTCCAGAGGAGGGCCACAAAGTTGATCAGAGGGCTGGAGCACCTCTGCTATGAGGACAGGATGAGAGAGTTGGGGTTGTTCAGTCTGGAGAAGAAAAGGCTCTGGAGAGACCTCATAGCAGCCTTCCAGTACCTGAAGGGGGTCTACAGGAAAGCTGTGGAGGGGCTTTTTATCAGGGAGTGCAGTGATCAGATGAGAGGGGAATGGCTTTAAATTGGAAGGAGGAAGATTCACATTAGACATTAGGAAGAAATTCTTCATGATGAGGGGTGAGACACTGGCACAGGTTGTCCAGGGAAGCTGTAGATGCCCCCTCCTTGGAAGCGTTCAAGGCCAAGTTGGATGGGGCCTTGAGCAGCCTGGTCTGGTGAGAGGTGTCCCTCATACTGGCAGGTGTTTTGGAACTGGATGATTTTTAAGGTTCCTTCCAACCCAAACCATTCTATGATTCTGTGATTTTCACACCCAATAGGAGCAGCCCAAGCAGTAATCTGCTTTCTTCCATGGTCTCACAAAAACATAGAAAAGGCACCCCAGAGCTCTGCCTACACAGCTTCAGGCTCTCCAACTGGGAATTGTAACAACCCAGCTGTGTCCACAATGGTCTGCAGCACCATGTGCCCAGCCATAGCAGCTGAGGTTGAAAAGAAATCCACAGGCTTCTCCAGTTCCCTTTTTCAGCTGTGCTTGGAGATGCAGACAATATCATGCTGGCCACACTGATCTGCAGAGCTATCTTCAGGCAGCCTTTGGCCACTCCACCACACTCTACCTCCTTCTATGACAAGGTTACCCAGTTAATGGACAAGGGAAAGGCTGTGAATGTGGTGTACCTGGACTTCTGTAAAGCCTTTGACACTGTTTCTCACAGTATTCCGCTTGAGAAACTGGCTGCCATTGGCCTGGATGGACACACTCTCTGTTGGGTGAAAAACTGGCTGGATGGCCGGACTCAGAGGGTGGTGGTAAATGGAATTAGATCCAGTTGGAAACCAGTCATGAGTGGTGTTCCCCAGGGTTCAGTGCTGGGTCCAGTCCTGTTCAATATCTTCATTAATGATCTGGACAAAGGGATCGAGTGCAGCCTTAGCAAGTTTGCAGATGACACCAAGCTGGGTGGCAGGGTTGATCTGCCTGAAGGAAGGGAGGCGCTGCAAAGAGATCTGGACAGGCCGGAACAACGGGCTGAGACCAACGGGATGAGGTTTACTGAAACGGTGGTCAGGCACTGGAACAGCTTCCCAGGGAGGTGGTTGAGTCACCCTCCCTGGAGGTATTTAAAAAAAAGGATAGATGAGGTTTTGAGGGACATGGTTTAGCTGATGATGTGAGGTTGATGGGTGCGGTTGGACTCGATCTCGGAGGTCTTTTCCAACTGGAGGATTCTATAAGAGTCAAGCTTAAGCCCAGGTTTTAAGTTCGAAGCAAGGAGGCCCTGCCAGTGAGAAACGTAGCCCAGCTTTCTCAGCTTAAGTTGAGATTGCCAACGTACACTGGTTTTGTGGCACAGGATCCAATGGCTGTTGTTAACTAATGTCATCCCAGCTACCAAACTGTCATGGGTCTGAGCCATCCATGCTGCAGGCAAGGGTGCACCACTTGCCTGAAGGAGGGAAAAAGACCATCAGGCAGAGCAATGCCCACTCAACCTTGGAAAAATGCAAGCAAAAATGTTAACCATCTCGTGAGCCAGTCCCCTTGAAAATGTCTTTTGCTATTGCCTCTGACCAACCCTGATGAGAAGCACATGAAAGGAGAAGGCTGCACATCTAAGCCAGAAGGCAAAGGGTCCTTTACAAGGACGCCCCTGAACTATTATTACCTCTCTTCTTTACAAAGCCTTCAGAGAGCTTTCCAAGACGGTATTTTTGTGACCAAACAAAGGTCAGAGTCCCTGCTGTGATAAATCAGGGTTGGTTTTGGGGCAGGTTCAGCTGACAGAGTCATCTGACAGGCACAGCTGTGCACAAACCCTGAACCAGTTCCCTTCTTGTGTCTCTGTCAGGCTGGGCACAAAGCTCAGACATCTGCTAGTTCCTGAATTACAGCATGCACGCAATAACAGACGTGCCCTGCTTGGGGAAGCTTGTGTTTATTATTTTCCAAGCTTTGCATTGACTATACACACAACCAGACCACAGTGTCCGGTCACCGAATCTGCTGGGTGCAGCTGCCTTGGCTGCTAAAATGAATGGTGACTTCATAAGGCTGTGGCTTCCCTAGAAAAAAAAATAAAAATAAAGGAAAAAAAATGCATTTCCTCTTTTCTGTCTTGCCAAATCCTTCCCTTTGAGAAATTGTGCAAAGTTCTGATAAGTAGCGTCATACCTGTAAGGAGGGCACCAGGCACAGCCACATCACCCACAGCTACAGCTGTGCTCATGCTTGGCAGAAACACACGGGAATGGTTCACAGCCACCCAGCGGGGTCAGAGCGTCCAAAGGCTCTGTGGGTTTTGGGGGATTGGTGTAAACCCTGAGCCAACACAACGAAAACTGGTCCCGTGTTGCTTCCCACAGCACCTCTGGGTGTTGTGCTGAGCACCTGCATAACTGGCTGTCTGGGGTGCCTTTCCACTCACTGCTGTGCCAGCCTCGGTCCTGGTGTGCCCCTACTTCTGCACCCACCCAGCCATGCCTGGCCACTGAGGACCTGTTTGTCCTTACCTGTGAGAAAGCTGTTCCCCTGCTAAGGAGCTCTGAATTATCCCCTGCCCTAGCAGAAAACCATGTCTGGTAGACCCCAAGTGAGCTGTGCAGTGTGCCAGAGTACCCCTCCAGACCCACAGATGCCACCAGTGGGGCACACAGTAGTCGGCATCCCCCCACAGTCAGCGCTGAGGATGAGGGTGAGCTCCCATGCCACAGCTGCCATCCCAGGAATAAGCCCAAAATTCCCCACTCCTGTTCCCTTGCCAGCACCACCGAGCTGCTCTGCTCTGACCTTTTCATAGAAATATGCCTGGATGTTTGAGCTCTGCCCTTCTCTCAGCCTCAGCAGAGACAGAGCTGGGTTGAGTGGCTTGGCAGGGCTGAGCCCACTGTAAAGGTCAGAGAGGCACAGCCTGCCCCTGCCGCTCAGGAGCTGCTGGACCTGCAGACTTGGCTGTCTTCTCCCTGTGACAATAGCTGCCATCGCTGCTTGGAAAGGGTACAATGTGATCCTGTTAATGAAACAGTTTGGAGATCATCAGATCTGTGGTCTCAGATGGGCTTGCAGGGACAGGCAGGGTGCTCTGTGCTAGCTCTTTCCCAGAGAAAACTGAGAAGGGCCATACAAGAAGCTGCTTTTAGGGCCAACTGCTTCTTGGGAGCTACCTGCTCCTGCACTCGAAGGGCCAAAGCCTTGTGCTCCACATAAGCCATTTAAGTCTGCTTGAAAGAAACATAAAAAGAGCCCCAGGGACTCAGAAACTGTAAAGACACAGGAAAAACCCCAAAACTTCAAGCATGTGAGCACCTCTCTCAACTGTATACAACCGATTCCATATTTTACACGTTCTGAAGAGCAGGTGTATATGCTTTGTAAATTAGCAAGCCTGACCCTGAAGCTATCCAAAACTCATGATCAAAAACTGCCGAGTATTTGAGGCGGAGGTGACACCATTCTCCAAAGGGTTTCTTCATCTAAGTCAACAAAAAGGTATGAATTTTTGAAGCAGAACAACAGAAGGCTTAAGAACTTGCTCTGTGTGCCAGAAAATGTGATGCATAATGGAGAAACACATACACACGCAATCTCTTCAGTATGAGTGAGAAGAAAAATAGCCCATATTTTTTGTACTTACAGGCTTAAAATGACCCACAGGCACAAATTCCACTACCTGTGATGTACCAGTGTTCAGAAAAAAACTCTATCCCTTGGCCTCTGAGCCTTTTGCCTCCTCTTTCACATCTCTGTATTCCATCTAGGGACCACAGGCATGGCACAGGGACATGGCTGAGGGAGTGCTGCCACACAAGTGCTTCTATGGTGCCTCTCACTGTAGTGCCCGTGGGTCTTTCAAGAACAGCAAGATCCCTCTGACCCCCATTGCACCCCTGTCACGTACAGAAACGTTGCAACTCCAATTTGCAGCAGAGAACTGAAGGCTCACTCTGGCACAACTGCAGTGGTTCCCATCCCACTTCTCTGCCTTGCCTGGGCACTGTGAATTTCTGCCAGCACTGTTTAACTGCTACAGCTCACACTTTGGTTTGTCAAAGTTGCCTGGTACCAATTCCAGTGTGCAATAACATCCAAGGGCCACTACCAAGACAGCCCAGGATTGCTCTCTCATTCCAGCAGTAGTCACAAGGGCTGCAGCTACAAGAGCAAGTTATGCAGCCCAGAAGGAGCAGATCTGTAGGGCAATGCACTTGGGGCTGAGGAGATGACATCCACATAACACATTTTAGGGGGGTTACGTATGACTGGCTTCAATCTGGCTCTATGCACTGAGGTGGTAAGTGGATGGGGTGCTCCTGGAGAGCATCTTCCAGTTTAGTTTCCTCCTCAAGGAATTCAGCCTATGCACCTGAAGACCTCCTCACAAGGTGAACCAAAGTAGAGTGCATGGGAGCACCTCAGAGTTTTGCTCCAAAGGGTATCCCCAGCCTGAACTGAGCCAGTAAGACAGGCACTTCCAGCTCATCCACCCGCCCGGAACACAGAAGTGGAAGAGCCCCAGCACCACTGCTCACCAGATGCTCATTAACTTGTATGGACCCAGGTGGACTTAGGCACCCTGACAAAAGGCACAAGCACAGGAGGCACTGGCTGAGAAGAGGAAGGAGAGTGAACCTCTGTTTAGGACCATGAACTTGCCAATACTACAGAGGAGTATAGACACAGAGGGACAGTTCCTGCCTGCGCACACAGTGATCCCACAGGACAGGGTTTCCCCTGCCGTTCTATCCCCACCTCCACTCACAGCTCACATTGTGCTCCCACGGGTTGTGGTGATAGAGGACAGAGGTATTCCTCAAACCCAAGGCCTGGCCATGGGGGTGGAGGCTATGGAGCGGGGGCATTCAGTTCAGCCCCAGCCTCCACCAGGAGATGGCGGTTGGGCAGGCTGGCACGCAGCCAGGGCAGCTCCAGAAAAGACCTTCTGTAAGAAGGATATGAAACCTCATCATTGTGAAAGCAGGAGGTGACAGTTCATGCTAAGGCAAGGAGTTCCAGGGTGACTTCACTGCCAGCATGAGATGCAGTTTGCTGCACACTATCTGAGAGGGCTGGGAAGTAGGCAGGGAGCCTGCCTGCCCTGCTGCACCTCTGCAGAGCTCTCCCTCCAACACAGTGTCCACGGCAAGCCTCTGGAACCATTGCCCACCTCCACTACCATCACAGCTAACAACATGGCCAGAGTGACTGAAGGACCCAGCACCTAACCCACCACTGCAAGGCAACCCCTTTAGGGTTGGGGTGGTTGGGTATGAGGTCCCACCTTGGAGTACTGCATTAGCAGTAACCTTAAGGAGGTACCAGTACCGGGTCCAAAGCATTGCTGTAGCTGCAGGAGAGGATACCCTGTGGTTAGACAACTACCTTAAAATGATTCTTAGATGAGGCTCAGATCAAAGCAGAAATGATAGTTTACAAAATATAAACTACACAGCAGTTACAGAAGTTTATCGGACTTGTCCACGAAGAATAACAAAGATCCTGACGCTTTTGCCTGCCTGGCACTCCCAGCTGCAGTACCCCAACACAAATAGGTGATGCTTCCCTAGCTGCGGCCCCATCCGTGTGTCACCCAGTTTCCTAAGTCTGCATTCAGGGAGAGAGGATGATGTGCCTGCACTTCTTGTCTACCCTAACACAACCTTTAGGACTTACCCTCTCCATGGGGTAAGACATTTCTCCCTTCCCCCAAGGAAAGGGTCATCTCCCCACGGTTCAACAAAAATCCCATGTGAGCATTGCTGATGAAATTGCCACATCATGGAGCCACAAGTTGACCGTGAAGCATCTCCCCATCAGCAGGACACATGGAGAGCCATAATGACCAGGGCCCAGCATGACAGTAAACAGCCACTTGTTTACCTCTCAGGAGGTGGGCTGGGGTGAGTTGCCTGCCCTCAACCCCATCTCGGAGGCTGTGGGGTTTGGTTGCCCTCTCCCACTACTTCTCCCATTCCCACTGTGCATATAGCGCACACAGGCAAGTGGAAGTCCACGTAGTTAAGACACAAAACGTTTTCCTTTTCCATTGCACCGCTCTGCCTGTTTGAATCCGGTAGCTGTTCAGTCACCCCTATCAATGCTTGAATAGGGCAGCTGCAAAGAAAAACCTTTTGGACTAAAACAGTGGAGGAAATATCAGTCAGTCACAGGGCATAAATATTTAAGAAAGTGCATCAAAGCAATGGAATGAGGATGAAAGGGGTTAATGCTTGTTTTTAGAGACTGCAGGACTTAACTTGTCATATCTTTGGCTTTCCAGGGGAGAACAAAGACAGGAAGACAAAGGCAAACGCTTGTGACAAGAAAGGTGGTGTAAAATCAGGAAGGTGCCAGGTAGCACTCGTTTTGAGTTTCATGAAAAAGCAGGGCCATCTCAAACAGCCAGATGCCCATGAACTTGTGACAAGAAAGGTGGTGTAAAATCAGGAAGGTGCCAGGTAGCACTCGTTTTGAGTTTCATGAAAAAGCAGGGCCATCTCAAACAGCCAGATGCCCATGAAATGTTATTTTTGGACACCACTTCAGAACTGATTTGGAGGGAAGTGTGACATTTACTGAGTCGCCTCCACCACTTCCTGCAACACCTGGCGCTTACTTCAAGGGCTCTCATTTAGATACTGAGAATTTGCTCGCTATTCAGGCTGAAAATAACACAGTTTACTTTCATTTTTTCTCTCTGCAAAGCTCTGCTGAAAGCATGATCTGTGACGCAACAGTCTCCAGTGCAGCTCCAGTGCCCATTTGCAGTTCACACAGCACAATGAAAGAGCAATTTAAAAGTTATCAGTCACCTGCTACTTCTCCCAGGACATTATCAGCAACACATAGCTGCATTGTCCTTGGATCCAGTAACCAGTGACACGACTTTCTTTTTCTAAGCTGCCTGAACCATGCAACATCCTGAACACTGACAGAGCATTTTGCCATTTCCTCTGATGGCACTAGTAAACTGTGGCCTCCTCAGACTCAAACACACACCACAGCGGCTACAGCATGAACTAAAACATTTTTGAAGGACAGCTCTGAACCTCTGCCTTTGTGAAGAGCCATTTGGGGCTCCCAAGTCCCTGCCTGTTCCTGCCAGAGCCCCGCAGGGGTCAGGATGCTCAGCCCTGAAGTGCAAGCAACTTCAGAAAAGATGAGTTGAAAAGAAAAGCTAACTCTAGTTAAAAAAACACCACCAAATGCACAAAAATATTTCTTTCATTTCAGATTGGATTTATTTTTACACATTTCTTCTGTTTTTAAACATTCCCCACGCCGAGGATGAATGAACTCTAATGACTTCACCATGTAGGCTTTAAACCACCCTCCATTTGGATATACAGTCTATTAAGGAAAGGACAGATTTTCCACCTGGGTATTACAGAATTTACACAACTTTTCACATCCAATACAAAAACATTTGTAGTGTTTCTTTCAAAAGCCAAAGCTGAATAAAGACTATTTTGGACTTATGAAGACAAAATCTTTCACTTAAAGCCGTTACAGTCGCAAAGGATCAGCGTCTTAAACCCAAGTTTCTTTGTGGGCAGCACATCCACTAAAACAACTGCTCCTACAGGATATGAAGTGTGATTGTTTAGTCTGGGAAAAAAAAAAAAGAAGAAAAAACCCCATCAATTACTAACTTTTGGTGAATGGCCGAGAGCTTTTTGTATCGTGTAGAAACGTCAAAGGTGACAGAGGAACTGGGTTGTTTGCTGTTAGAATTGTCTCCTCCTGCACCAGGCTGGCCTGTCAGAGCTGTACACGCAGAAGGACCATGGAAGTGCTAGGAAAGCATGAAAAACATTCCTTTCTTATGAAATAAACCATTTTCTCAGGGGCCATTCCCCTTCAGAGTCCAGCACAAGTAAAAGTGCAAAGCTGTCTGAAGAGAGCTGCGAAACCATATTGCTCAACCCAAGCATTTTGATGACAAGACCTCCGAGACTTGCTGAGCAGCAGCTCTGCAGCACCTCAGTGTGATGGGAGAATGGTGCTCACTGAGTGAAGAGCAAACCCGCTGGTGCAGAGCCTGTGTTGATAGTCTGGTTGCTCTGGTGCTTTGGGCAGGCTCTAAATTTAAGGGGAGAGTTCATCTGTTTTCAGTCTCTCCTTGGTTTCTCTAGTCTGGAATATTCACCAAAAGGCCGAGAAAAATGTAATGTGACCAATAAACTGCCCATTAGAAAAAAATATTGCTGCATTAAGCCTTCAGAGACTCAGAGGTTTCACACAGGTTATGACTGGACATTCAGCCCTGAAAAATTAAGCTGGATAGAATCTTTTCTTCCAGCTGGATATATTTTACAGCCTGTCAATTTACCACAACAAATGGAAGAGAGGAAAGACTATTTTGTGATGTGTACCCAAGCTGAGATTTTCTGATCAATCTCCTTTTTTTCTCTTTCTACTGGTGAACATGGGGATTTTGTTCAGCCAGCCTTTGAAAATGCAGTGCAGGCTGGGGCTAGTTATGAACCACAACAAGGAGAGGTTGTGGACAACCATGCTTCCTTTCTTGTGGGACCTGTCAGAAGAAGAGGCACGCTGCATTTTTACTGGAAGGGGAGATTAATCATCTAGGAGAAGCAAACACAACAGAAAATAAATAGGGTCTATCAAGACACTTCCAGTTGAATTTCCATCTTGTCCCTTGCCCAGCATCTGCCTGGCCTTGCAGACAGGCTCAGCACCCAAAGTTATCCAGGGCTCTGAAATGCGCGAAGTTGCAGGGGAGCCAGGCACCTCCCACACCGCTGCAGGGGCAGCAGGATCCTGTGCACCACCACGTTCTTCACAAAATTACAAAAAATGATAATTTATAGTAAATCCTTCCCAATTAAAGACCATAAAACTCTGCAGTTAATCAAGCTGATTAAACAAATCAAACTTGTTAAGAATAGTTTTATCAAAACATTTACATTTCTGCTGAGCAGAGATTCATATTACTTTGAACTGTAAAGTACACAGGTTGCCATGAGAGTACTAAAAAGAGGACTGGGAACATTAACCATGTGAAAAATCAAGCCGCCTCCCACCTCTCCCAGCATTCATTTAAACAAAGCATCTCCCTAGCTCATTAATTTCGTCATACTGCTGGGTATCTTCTACTTTCTGGAAAGAGAGGCATCACTTACTCATAGTGAGAAGGTTTCCTGACACATGGTCCAAAGGCGGGGACTTCATCTCCCACCTTACAAACCATCTCCAAGCCAAAGTGCTGTAAGAGGTCCTGGAAGAGCAGCACCCCTTACCCAATCCATGGTGCCCCTCTGTGGCATATGACCAGGTAAAACAATGGCCTCATCTCTTGGGTCTGAGAGCTCTTATAGAAGAAACCCATCTCTAAGGGTACACAACACAAACATTTCTATAGCTGTCTGGAAGATTAAAGTAACTCAGCAGGAGATTTTTTTTCATTTTACATAACTCTGCTCAGCTACAGTCCTCACAGAGATAGGTCCAATAAAAGCCTTAGACGCCTAACTTCTAAATTTAGACACTCAACCCCCCTCTTCAGCTGTTGCCCAACCATGAAGAGGCATACTGCTGAGAGGCACTTAACATTCCTCCAGCAGTCATCATCCTTCAGAAGAGAGCCCAGCAGGACGGAGGTGAGGTCCTGTATATCCGTCCCACATCAGCACCCACCAGCAATGTGTCCTCCCAGAGCTTCACTTGATGGGGCTGAGCTGGGAGCAGACAGACCTCCAAGGGCTGGCCACAGGCTGAGCTGGCATTGAGACTTTTCTCTTATCTGATGGAGAGAGAGAGGCACTCCACACTTATTTTAGGATAAATAACCTGTGGAGGTGGCTGTCTCTCTGCTCACTGTTGAGCAAGTCGTGATGGACATTGAACATCCCACTTCTAGACAACTCAGATACGGTCATATTCTCAAATGATAAACATCAAAAGGATAACAAACCTTGGTCAGGAACAGGGTGTCTAACCACACCACAGTAGGCATGCCTGCTTGCTGAAAACAGCAGTCGTCACAGCTAGTTAATCCTCACACCCACAGAAGACAGGTTAGCGTGGGCTTTAGATCCTTCTCAATTATCTAGTCCACCTCATTGGTGGGTTTTCTTTGCTGCTTCCACATGCACTGTTATCCATGGCATCTAGTTTGAATGTAGTACTGTGTGTCTGCCCAGGACTGCAGTCACGATAGTGTCCCACCCTTTGAGGACTTAAATGTTGAAAGTGTACAAGCCCAGCTAAAAATGTGGTAGGAATACATCCCTTTTCTCTTGAAGAGCATATTCCAAGAGAAGATCTGCAGATTCAGCATTTTGCAGTGAGTTCTGCTAAGACAAAGACAAATTTGGCATCAGCACTCCATCTTCCATGCCATATGCTTTATTTGTCTGAAAGGTGTTTTTCCTGCAGGGAAGGGTGGATTGGTAGGTATGGAAAGAAATTCGTTAAAATAACTTTGCTGGTTCTTTGTGCTGGTCACCATCTCCATTCTGATTTTTAATCTTCATGCCCAGAACGATCCTGCAAAAAAGACATCCTCTCCCGGAGCAGAACAAATACTCACAGAAGGAGTGTCTGAAAGGCCATACTCCTTGGACAAGCCTGTAAAGGTTACAAGTTGTGGCTGGAATATTTCTAAAGAGAGTGGTAGAAACCAAGAGGCTGATAATAAAATGTTATGAAATCAAGTATACTGACATGACAAGCAACAACCTGAGTATTGGTAAAGGTACCTTATCTGCTTATGTGCAAGCCACTTGCCTGATTTTGCAACAACAGGTTTCTCAGAGCATGCTTGTACTGAGCTACCTATTCCATTTTGCACTGTTTGTCAGATAAATGGCAGCCGTTTTAAAGGGAAGACAGACATTTGATTATTTTAGGTTCAGGGATTCTGGCCAATTCCTTCCCAAAAATGGCTGGGGTTGAATAGCCAAAGAAAATTTATGCTCTTAAGGGGCTTAAATATCACAAGTAACAATATAGAAATGGACAGAAGCCTGAGGGGTAGCAGAAACCTCCAAGACAAGAACTTTTCTGCTCAAAAACTTGCCAGCAGCTCCTGATAGCAGCCATTATGAATGTATTTGCATGTTCTACTCTTTAAATGTATATATTATTTTCAGTGAAAAAGAAGTCTACGTTGATTCTCAGAGTCCTGTGATCTCTCTACACCAAATGGTTTCCAGCTCTCTCCATAGGCTATAGCTAGTTTTTATTTACTCACACAAAAAGCTTTGAAGGGTTCAGACCTCAAAAGGAGAAACATTAACCCAGCAGCCACAGGCAAACAGGGAGGGACATTTGGCTCGCATAGCTTTGCAGAAGCATTCAGTTCACTACTGGTTTAATGCAATGGTACTGTGAAGCTAACCAGACAAAGTCCTTTGCCTCTCTCCTTTCCCTGATTGTGAGATTAGGTCCAAAACCTAACCTGTTTCCACCTCTAACGCCTGCAGGGAAAAAATAGTCAAAAAAGTTTCTTAAGAAAAACCAAATCAGCACAGACATCATATTAAATGCTCTTCAGGTAGTGCGTGTTTCACAGGCTGGGCTTTTGGTGCCATTTCCAGACAAGGTTGAAATTGGCTCCTTTCACATCCTAAATGCACTTTGAATATAAAAATGAAGCGTCGCCTGCAGATACAAAGTGCATATATCATTCCAAAGCTTTTACCTGTCCAAACAATCAGCCTTTGAAATCTCTGCCTGAGTTTCGACAGAGTGCACTAATGCCCAGAATAACCAAGGGCTGGACTCACACAGCTCTGGCCCATCCTTCTCCGAAAGATTAAATAACTAAATAGTACCGTTTGGGTAAATAAATCCCTAAGAAAGAGATAAAATCATTTGAAGGTGTCAACATCCAGGAGAGATTGCTGTCTACACAGCTCTAGGTGAAGCACAACAAGAAAGGAAAATACCTCTTCCTGCAGAAAAGTAAAATGCAGACCGGCAGTAAGAGCTGCCAGCGCCCTGTCACTAACCTTCACAGCCCTCTCAACCCCCTACCAAACCCTCGGTCGGTGCAGAGGTTGACAGACAAGCAGGGAGGAGCCCAAGAACCACTAACAGCCACAATGACGAGATGTTCCCACAGAGCAACCTGTGTGCCACATGCCAGCGGGTTCAGGGCCAGCATTCCTATTCTCCTGCACCTCATCCTCCCACAGGGAAAGAGAAATCCCATGTTTCCCTTCACTCTTTACCATCACTAAAACACCATTTCTCCTCAGCATTTGATTCAGCAGCAAACCACAAAGTAACGGATAAGTCTGCAAAACTGCAAGTCCACCCCTGGAGCCTGCAAGTGCCACATCATCAACTCAGGTCAGTGCTCACCTTTAGCTATCAGCAGGATTTCACGTGTACATCTTTTCTGATGGAGCCATCCACAGAGCCAAAGTTTCTCTTTTCCCCCCTATGAGCACTGTCTATGTTTGAAGCTGCTTAACACTTCCCATTAATGACTGCTTCCCACTACGCACAGCTTTGCCAAAGCTCAGCTGCTCAAGTTCAAATACTCCATGCTGGATCTCTGCCTCGGGCAGATTCTTTTGGTAATTTTTAGCTAAAATAATTCAACTGTCTCCTAGAATAAGATTAGCAAGATATATGTTAGTTTGCTCTGTTCAAACGGAGAGATTAAGCACCTCTGTCTTCAGAGGCTGGCAGAATGGGAATGTGCCTTCACAAGCATCCTCATTTTCCCACCTGCAGTAAAGCTACAAGTTACACAAAACTTCACTCTGCACGTGCCATATGGGGGCTGTTTGAGTTTGGCAGGTAATTTATCCAAGGACTCCATCAGTTTTGGTCTTGCAGAGCAGAGAAAGACACTGGCTGCTGCTGCCTTTGTCAAGGGCTGGAATCCACTGTGGCATGGAGACTGAGCAGGGATCCTCCTGTAGTGCCCAACTGCAACGAGGCAGGATGAGGACCTCCACACACTTGCTGAGGACAATCTGCCCTGGGCATTAAAAGAGGTAGAGTTGTTGGGAAAAAAAAAAATTACATGTGCATTTGATCCTCCAGCTAAAAACAACACTGCCCTGATGCCTGTGCAGATGGGAATTGAACTCAGATGGCAAGCACAGTGTTAAATCAAGCATTTTCTAACCACCAGGTGCTTGACCCTACAAAATTCCCATACTTTTAATCTATGTTGGGTTTGTGTCGTTTCCTTGATTTGAAGACAGCAAATCCAAACAAAAATGCAGGAATCCCATCATGCAGCATCACACCAGCAGCTGCATGACTCATCAGCAGGCCTGACTCTTATTCTCAGATGTTAATTCCATCACGTTTGAAAAACACAATAACAGGGAGTACTAATAACCCATCAGTATCTGCTGAGGGAGCAGGCAGGAGTGAGTCACAGCCTGTGCCAACGGCTTCCCCAAATATTTGCTGACAACAGACAACTGCATGGCAGAAATCCCTGGGTCTCCTGTACCACAAGTTCTACAGGAAGAGATTACTCCCAAAACTGATTCTTCCTGCACCCCCTGGTCCTTCCAGTCTGTCTTTTGTCTTAGTCCTGCTCCCACATCCAGCACCACCTTCCAACATCACTTCTCATCTCCAGGCAGGAGGATCTCAGCCTTCGGGCTGCAGCAGGGCTCCCTCCTTCCCTCAGTCAGGTCCTAGTCCTAGTCAACAGCAGCTAAGTGTTGGCCCAAGTATCAGCAAAGAAGCACATCCGAGAGCATCCCCAGGCTCTGGTCCTCAGCACTGCAGTGTCCCTGAAATTGTTGAAAAATAATTTCAAAGAGCTGCTGCTCTGCACCTGCAACAAGAGGCTGCAATGTGCCTGCCACACTCTCATCTGTGGTTTAGCTGCCAGAGCTGAACAAGTCTCCACCGAGCAAGTGCCTTCAGAGAATTCAGCTTCTAACTCTTAAGAAGTTCCTGTTGAGTGCCTGAGATCTGAGGCTTTTTTTATGCCTAAGGTTTCTTAGTTCAATGTTTTTTTCCCCCCATGAAGAACAACTAAAGGCGCATTCCTGATATCTGCCAAATTTCAAGCCTCTCCTCCAAAGGCAGAAAGTGCTAAAGTTTCTCAACAGATCATTTTAAGAATGTGTTTGAAAATGAAGAAAAAATTGTTTCTCTTGTCTCTTTCTTGTAAGCAAGAAAAACATTATTATTTCTGAAGATTCCTAGATGCATTCAGCCTGAGACAGATACCCAGCACAGAAAAACAGTTAAGCAATAAATGGTTAAAATTTGCAGGATCACAGGCAACTAAACATTTGGTCTTATAAGAAATGCTGGATAGTCTTTAAAGCAGAGGAAGGCAGCCAAGTCGATTATACGTAATTTAAACTGAGCTTCTGTGGAACCAAGAGGGGAGATGAACAGAAAACACACAGATTAGAAGGTAAATTCCTCATATTTGGGTCTGCCTTTGTATTTCATAAGAAGACCATGATGAAGACAGTGGCTACCTTCCAAGGTGCCTGCACCCTGCCAAAACCTGCCTAGGCAGAGACCAGCATCTAAATGAGCTTGGCAGGTAGGGCTCCCCAGAGACTTTCATTGGCTCCCCATAAGTCTGCTCTGGGACTCAGAGTGATATCTCCCTATCTCCGAAGTGTTTAAGGACCTGCAGGCAAGGCTCTTTGTCCTGGGGGGACACTAGGGTGATGCAGGTGCCAAGCAGATGTGTTGCCGCACTCAGTGCCCGCTTAGGAGCTAGATACAGGATGCCACTGAGTTGGGCAGGGGAGCAAGGGCTCCAGCTTCTCCAGTTTACTGTGTATTTGTGGATTATTTAGAGCATGGCGTAATGGGCACCTTAGAAAACCCTCAGAAAAAGGTGCTGCCAAATAGAAGGAAAGGTGTGGGATTTTCTTATTTCGGATCAGGCCAGGAAGGTCACATCACTTCATAATGATGTTAAGGCATGACTAACCATGCCTCGCCACATGCCATCTCCTGGTCTGTCACTTCACTGAGCATTTCCACCCCCTGCCAGGTCTCTCCATCATAGTATCACCCTAAAAATAGATCCTACACACACACGATGCTCATGCCTGCCCTGCCCCTGCCTTTTCTCCAGCAGTGCCCGCTAGGCCAGCAAGGCAGCCCTCCCTGCATGGGGACATTCCACCAACACCTGCCACAGTGCCATGCCCACCCTGGGCCACTCTTGCTCAGGAAGCATCTGCATGGCACACGCAATCCTCTGCCACCTCGTTTTCAAAGCACAGGCAAAGCATCTTCCTCATTTATTTGTGCAGACAGAAGCAGGAGACAGGTAGCTGGTCTGCAGGCAGATGGGTTCAGCTCCTCCTTCCTTCCTTCCTTCCTTCCTTCCTTCCTTCCTTCCTTCCTTCCTTCCTTCCTTCCTTCCTTCCTTCCTTCCTTCCTTCCTTCCTTCCTTCCTTCCTTCCTTCCTGCCTGCTTTCCTGCCTGCCTTCCTGCCTGCTTTCCTGCCTGCCTTCCTTCCTTCTGCCTTCCTTCTCCTCGTCTCCCACCTTTTTCCAAGGATGGTCCCAGCACACTTGCACCTGCAGTGGAGTCACAGCACCTGCCAAATTGCCCCTTTCCCTGTTTTAGAGACAGCTTTGCCCACGACAAACAAGCAGGCACATTTCATGGCATTGCTCATCAAACTTCTCTTTCATAGCTACCCCATGATGCTTGGTCCTGGCAAATGGCAACCCACTTATTTATTAATTTCCACTGACAGCAAGAGAAAAGAGTAGAGGGAGGAATGCAGGGGGAAAGAGAGAAGTGTGTTTTCATTTCTATGTTTTTTATTTTGCCTGGGCAATCCAGAAAAGCTTTCCTACCCAGAGAGGATAGTGCAGCCACTGCCAGGGCAGTGAGGGGCAATGCAGCAGTAGGTCCTGTGGCACCACACTGTGTGGGGAATCCATGCTCAAGGCTTCATGCAAATAATTAAAACCTAAGCCTCCTCACTCTTTTCTATTCTCCAGGCTCTCCCTATGTGTCTTTTATAACTCCACTTTCAGCTCTCTCACTTCTTTCCACTCCCATTTTACAGATGTTTTCATTCCTCTGGGGGGAGCACCCCTGTGCTGAGCTGATGAGTTTACAAGGCAGACGGCTGCAGCAAACGCCTCACGAAGCCCAGTCAGCACTCTCTGGTCCCCTTCCTCCCCTTCTCAAAGTTCACACGGTTTAGTATGCGAGCTTCCTGCCGCCTGCCTGGCCAGCTTGCTATTCACAGGCAAACTGCACTCCTCCGCTTGGCTCCTGAAGAAGAAGTATAAAAAGCCCTGAAAGTCTTGCTGCTGAGCCAGCAGGAAACTCAAACTGCTCTGAGCATGGGAACCAAGAGAACCACTGTGACCAACACAACAGGTATTGTTTGGGAGGAAATCCCGGCAGCAGACGTAACTGCCTACACACACATAAAATATATGTACACACATAAAATATATGTACACACTTAGTGAGGGTTTGGAAAAGAGAAAGGTTGGGGAAGTTTAAGAGCACAGAAGAATAGATTAACAGCTATATCCAAGAAACAAGAGAGCTGCCCAGCCAAGCTAACCTGCTGTTTCACTAGTCAGATAACTGAGTGTTTGCCACACATTCAAACCAAGTGGGACCTCAGGGTAAAGCAATTTCTCTGGACTTGGTCTCCTGACTGCGGTTTCTCAAGAAGTCTTTCTGTGTGCCTCTTTGTGTTTACATCAGCAGTGAGTTTGTGAGGCAAATCTCCTCTTTGCCCCACTTGCTATGTTTCATTTTATGTCAGAGAGCAATTTTTTATCTGCATTGCCTTTAAGCAAAAGGAAATCAGGAGATGGACTCTAGGAGTACACCTCCTGTGCTCCAAACCCTAATTAGCATCCAATACCTGGGAACCAGAACAGAGGCAGTCTGATGTAAACCCCCTGACATATCAAGTCCTCAGCATCAAGCAGCCACCTCTACGCATCTGCTCCCGCTGCACCACACCAACTGCTAACATAGGCACGGTCTATCTGAAAATACAGTAAATTTGAGCACAAAGAGAGAAGAAAGAAGGAAAAGCTTGAATTTTTTATTTTCACCAAAAAGACAATAAAAGCTGTGGTAAAACAGCTTACAAACTTCACATTCACAAGGAGTCATAACATTTGAGTTTGACAACACTATGGTGATCTAGAAGTATTTGAATTATTTATCTTACAGTCTTTCTTGATAGAGGTGCTATAAAGAAATCAACCTGAAACCAACAGATCTTCTTACCCAATTCAGCATCCTTTGCAACCATTTCAAGGAGCATCAACCGTGAAAACCTCAAATAAGACAATGCGTGACCCCAAAAATCTCATGCCTATAAGGAGATGGCTAGAAGAGCAACACACATGCCTTGGAAAGTGAGGAAGCAAGCAGAATGAAAGGGTTGAACTTCATGTCAATGTGAAGACATGCAAGTGACAGATGGTCCTTATGGAACTGATCTTTGTTCCCCAAATACTTCAGACTGAACAGCATTACGAACACTACCAGCAAAGGCCCAACATGTATGCACAGCCCCATTTCTTAACTGCCTTAAAGCTTTCTAGATTAGGGTTGTACTCACTACATAGAGAAGGGTCAGCTGTGAAAGCCAGATATGGACTTAGAGCCAATGTCCTCAAATGGCTCCTTTTGGAGGTGAAGAGGGGATTTGAGCTAGGGTTGTGTCCTGGCCCCACTCTTGTAGGATCAGACGGAGAAGAATCTGTACAACTGAGCTCAATCCTTTCATTTGGTTGGACAGTTCTAGGGTAGGAAACAAGGCACAGGCTTGTTTTGGACAAACACCAAAAAAAGTTTGGGAGACTGGCCAAAACAAGCTGATTCTCCAGAGTCTGTATCACCAGTGGAAAATGTGGGCAAGAGCTTACCTTTGCTATTAGCAACTTTCCCTTTTCTCCAGGGTACTCAGAACTTCTGCAGTGCTGCTACCTCTGAAAGCCCACTGCAGGGCCAGAAACCTGCTCAGGGAGGGAGGATCTGAACTCTCACCTCCTGTGCTCCCAAAAGAAAAGCCTTCTGAAAATGAATGTATCTGTGCTACCTGCCTTAACGGCCCCAGCGTGCCAACACTGAGCAGCCACAAAGGCCTGGTGAGCCATCAAGAGCAAAGGAGTAGGAAAGGCAGCTAGTTTGCCCACAGATAACCTGGGACATTCAAAGCAGCTACATGGAGTCAAGAATGGAAAATGTAACAAGTTCTTCATTTTTGAAGCGGCAGAGTCAGCTGCAGGGAATTTTAGTCAGGAGTGTGAAGCTCAGAATAAACCAGTGCCCCAGGGAGCAGCAGCCCCTCAGCCCACTGCAGCATCCTGGTTTCCAGCCTGCAGCATTGTGACACGAAGCAGAGGCACTCACTCCTCTTATTGCCCATCCCCACCAAATTGCACTTTGAGGAAATTAAATTGCAGTTCCCTGCCTAGCAGATGGGCAGCATTGTGGACCATTCCTGCCCTGGGTACTGTTGCATGCACACTGCAGTAGGCAGAGCTGCGTGGCTTCCCCTCGCCCTTGCACATGTGCAATGCTGGTCACAGGGAGCAAACAAGCAGCCCAGAGCCTCTCAGGTCTCCACAGGATAAGCAGAGAACAGCCTGTGCCAACACAAGTGCAACGGTCACTGTGTCATCCATGTCCTCTCACATGAAGCACAGAGACTGAGGGAGCAGGGTCTGTTGCCGAGGTTGGAAAGAATTCCAACATCCCTGAGGCTCAGCAGCAGAGGAAAAGGGGTGAAACCCCCTCAGCAGCAGGCAGCAGGGGCTCTCACACACAGCCTTGGCACTGTGCCCCTGTGCTGACCAGGAAAATTGGCTGCAGTTGCATAGAGCTCCATTCAGGCTCCCAGGCCCATTCAGCGCTTTGCTGGTGGGTGGACACCCACTGACAGACACTGTGGGTGTTGCACAGCCAGTCCCCCACATTCACTACCCACCGCGTGGGATATCCGTCAGCAACTTCAGGGAGAAAGGCTCTGAGTGTTTGCTGGTGTTTGTTATGGGATCCTAAGGAGAACAAAACTGTGAATCAAGACAATACTTCTAATTTGAAGGGGAACATTTCTTCCATTAATTATTTCCCATGCTATTCCTGGCTGTGACCTTCACTGGGAAGGAAAAAAAAATCAGATTTGTTCTTATATCTTTTATCTGACTTCCCTTACTAAAGCCTCTGGCTAGAATGAGTCACATTTGTATCAGCCATCACATTATATTATGCTGTATCAGTGCTGCTACCTGTCTTGTTTTCCTCACCAAACCAAAGGGTTTGTTAGCATGAAACCAGGCAATTTGCAGCTAAATTTAAAGATCGCACATCTCAGTGGCAGTGCCCATAATACCATTGTTTCACCTTTGGAAGGAATATCATGAGGATTACACTTGAGACTGCTGGCAACCCACCCTGGCTTGAAGAGAAATTTTCCTGATTCTGTGCAAAGAAGTGTTTGCCTGTTGCAGAGCAAGCATCTCTTCTCCAGATGAAATCCCTGATGTGCACTGCTGGCCTTTTAGGTACCCACTCACCCCTTTAGAAGTTCCTAGAGTTATTTCTGCTCCCTCTGTACAACAGAGCTGCATGCTGAAATCACAGCCCCCAACAGGCAGAGAATGTTACCTGTCTGGGTGGGGAGATGGCCCTTATGGCTCCTGATGAGCCATCAGCCCAGCTTCCCCTGCCCAATAATTTAAAGGGTTGAGAAGAAACTCCACTAGAAAAGTCTCAGAGACTTGCGCTCCTCCAAGAGGACTTCCCACAGAAAGGCAGCAGGCTGGTCCTTGGTCTCTCATTTCATTCACACTTGCTTTCTTCTGCTGCTTTATAAATATTGTGCTTGCAAAGCTTCATCTTTAGCATGAAAGGAGCACTGGCAAGCAAGTGAGCTTCAAGACATTTCATTTTTTCAAAATGTGCATTTGGATTGCCTAAGTATCGTGCCAGAACTGAAGCTGTACTGTGCCAGGAGCTGTGTGAGTGTCCAGGAAGAGCTCTACCTTCAGCTGCTTCCAGCCTAAAAGTGAAGCAGTCAGAAGGTTAAAAGAAAAATGGTATATTAGAGGTTATAACATAACATACCTGAAAAAGAGTTTGATCTCCATCCTACAGAATCCCAAGGAGTCCTAGTCAAAATGTAGGCACCCCACAGAGACTGACCATTTTTGCCTCCCACACAAACGCTGTTGTTCTGTGTCCTCCATTGCCAAGAGACCCCTGACCTGCAGTATTGGGGATGGAACAAACGCTGGCTGCTGGCCATGCAGAAGACCCGTTCCACCCCTGAGCCACAGTTCATGACATGCCAGCTGGGACAGTGCAGAACATACAAATCGCTTTTTTAAGCAAAACAGTATCACGTACCTCAGTGTGAAGGCAAATAATTTAAGGCAAATTGCAACAAGTGTGACAAGCAGCAGGAGGTAAGGCAGGCTTAAGGGTATGTTATAAAAGTATATTTATTTTGCTGACATCCCCAGAACAGGTCAGAGTTTGGAAAGGGCAGTATCTTTCCAACAGCCATTATTCTTTCTAGTGCAGGTCTACTTGTTTTTCCATGATATGAGAACTAATTATTGGGCTTGAGGTTTTATTGCAGGATTTTAGTTTAAAAAAAAGCACAAGACAGTTTTGATATATATATTCAGGTCTCTAAATAACTAAATGAACTAAAAAGACACATGAATATAAATAAGATTTTTCTTTAAACGTACTGCTGCTTTCATTACACCACCAGTGTGATATTTTCAGGTATGCACTAACATCCACTGCAAAAACATCTTTTGGCGTCTGGAAGCTTTGTTGATAGAGGAAAGGGGGCACAGAGGCCCTCCCAAGCAAGCTCTTATGCACAGGTACAAATCTTTTTCCAGTGATGAATGAATCCTTTCAGAAATGCTAATATCAGCACTTACACAAGGTGGCCAATGTAAACAGTAACTGCTGGTTCATTATTCTTTTTGGATCCTTTTCCAATTTACAGATCTCCAGAGTTAGTACTGAAATAGGCAGCATTTTGTTGGAAAAGAATGAAAACGCATTTCCAAACCAAAATCTACTGATGATAAGAGATAACGACCCCAGGAAAGGGCTTCCCTGTGAACTCGATCAGTGTGACAGAAGGAGAGACAGTAAGAAGACGGGGATTTAGATACTTGGATCATATCTCACTGCTTGCATTCCCCCAGGAGATTTAGTACCACCTCTGAAGGCAGCAGCCAAAAATATGCTTTGATGTATATTTCATCTAAAGCTATCTATATTGATAACATTTATTTGTGTGGTTGAAGCACTGAGAGATAGAGCTTTTGTTCCCCCTTCTACCACAGGCTCTCAGTGTGCCCTTGGAGCAGCAAAAGGAGTCCATGTGCCTCACCTGAGCCTCCCTCAGCTAGGCAGAGGAGAGACCACTTTCCCACACAGCCAGCGTGGAAGAAGGCTCTGTGCATCATGAGATGGACAGGTCCCACCGTACTGAGTCCTCCTGAAAACAATGAAAACAAAGTGACACTGGCCAGATTCAAGCTGCTCTAAAAATAATCATATGATTCACCAGAAATCACCAGCAACAATCTTCTCTTCTGGGCTAACTGCTCCTACAGACGAGACAAATAAAGGACCATTTGAAAGGCTGTAATTCATTTAAGTGCAAAGAAACCAGCTTTGCTTTGATTTCAGGGGAACGTGACCTAAATTAGGCCAGCTGACTTTGTCCTGAAGAGGACTACAGCTTCTCACACGATTCTTAGCATAGCCCACCCGTGGATGGTGACCTCTCTGGCTAAAGCCATAGGACTTTCAACTCTGCCCTAGGACATTTGGCCTGATAAAGAGAAAATAGACTGGATGGAAATAGAGTTGCCAGAAGAAATCGTTGAGGGCAGCAATAGGATTCCAGAAAAAAGCACTTCCTCAGATCACAGGGTATGATCATCTCTCATTACTTGCGCTCTTCTCCCCTAGGTAATTGAGCACTGCTGGATTAAGCTAGGGAAAACTGGGGGATGGAGGAGCAAGGAGCAATCTTTTTTGGTGAGGGAACACATACAGTAAATAAGAGCTGCAAAGGCTCCCTTGTGTACTGAAGACATTACAATTCAGGGTTTTCCTTTCCAAAATCAGGCTTTAATGGGTAGTAAGTTTCACCCTTTCTAAAGGAGTATTCTACAATAAGCTTGTTAAGCTTGGAAAGTGCTTTGGGAGCCCCTGAGATGAAAGGCGCTCTAGGAATGAAAACTGATATTTACGATTATTGCTTGAAAGGAACAGAGATGAACACATGTAAAATATGAATGGCTGCTGGTGCTAAAAACCTTGTTGTTGACTTGGTGCCAAAGAAGAGAGTCCCAGCTCTCAAACCTGGATGACAAGGATTTAGGAGGTGCAAGAAGTGGAAAAGACTTCTACAAATAACAGCAAAAGCCAACCTGATATGCAGGGCAAATAGGCGTCTTGTGGGTGTTTCTTTTCTTCCACCTAAAGTGCAGGACATATGATGTCTTTTACCCCAGCTCTGCCAGTCAAAACAGATACCCATTAACCAGAGTAAGTATTGCAGTTTGTACTCCTTTTAAAGGAGGAACCTACATTTCCCTTAGGACATGAGGAGAGAAAAACATCCTTGCTAAGTGGTCAAATGCTATGGATTAGCCTGAGTAGATTCATATGTTATCTCACTCAAAGGACTACGAAGCAGAAGCACTACAGGTTGATGCAAATTTAACTTCTCTATTTTAGAAATCTATAAGAGAAAAGAATAGGGCTAACAGGTTCTTCTCCTGAAAACACCTACCTGCATACTCTCAGCTTGCATAAATCCCTTCTGTTGATTTTACACTGGGCATCTGCCCCTCTAATGTGGCAATCTACAGCTCCTAGAAAGGATGTTTTTCCACCCAGACTTTATTGAGATGTCTTCACCTTAGTCTCTCAGTCTTCCACTTTTCCCTGAGAAAAGCTAAAAGAAAATCCTTTGAGAGAAAGAATTCTGCTTTTTCACATCTTCAAAAACAAGCTTGAAAGTGACTCTAGTGCATAAGAAATTTTCACAGCAAAACCCCACAGAATCTCAAGAAGTGATTATTTTTTTAAATATAGCAGAGAAGAACACAGCATGTGCCAGAGGCTGAACGCTAATTCCATACACATTTAAATTAGATATAAGGTGCAATTATTTTTTTGAATGAGCAAGTGTGATTAACCAGGGCTGCCTTCTCCAGTTCTCAGGCTCCAAATAAAGATGGGATACCTTTCAGAGGCATGCTTCAAGCAGACAAAGGTTAGGGGGCTGGAAGAATTGGAATGGCTCTGGGAAGAAGCATTGCACCAAATAGCACCCCCCCAGGCTAGCAGCCCTCTGTGTCACTTGGGGCAAGCCTTGCAACATCTCTGCAGGCCAGTTTCCCACTTTCTAATGCAGCTACACCAGGTATCAGCCAGGAAAGTGCTGTGACCATGCCCTCTGGGTCACTGAATGCCAAGCAGTGCCCTGGCCTCACCTCTGACTCTGGAGAAGCACCATTCCACCAAATCAGCACTAACAGAACTGGTACTAATGGCCCTTCCCCAGCACGCAGGTGCTGCACTGGTAGGTTATAAGGGGGCGAAGATCCCCTCACAGCATGTGCTGCTGGTGGTACCCCAGCTGGGTACCTGTGCCTGTGCCAGGCGGAGCACACTCCTCCACGCTTCTCTCCATCAGCTCCACTTCCTCTGCCTGGCACAGCCTAATGTTGATGGATCTGTATTAGAAATAACAGAAAGTCCTTGGCTTTTTTTTTCCCTTCCTTCCTTTCTTTCTCTTTTCCTTCCCTTTAGCTATTTAGGCCAACTCTGGCTAATCAAGCTTTGTAACTTATACTCTGTCGCTGCCATGGCAACTGTTTCAACATGCAGTTCATAGACTGCCTCTGAGATGTACAGCCCCTTTGAGAAACACGTATACCTTGATGTTTCAGAAGAGGCATTAAGAGAGAAGAACTATCATCTGCTACACTGACACATTTTTCTACGGTCTTACCTCTGGCAGCATGAATCTCTTCTTTTAGCTCTGAATAGCTCATCACTTGTTCTGTCCCCTTTCCTTCCCCCAAAAATAGGTTCTTTAAAAATTGACACAGATTTATGAGCATGAAAAAAGAAAGGTGTAGGCAGGGAAATGCATTTGGAAATTCCACTCTCTGGCATCTAAATTCACCCTTGTAAGAATGCTGCAAAGCCTGTCCTGTTACTGCTTCAAAGGAAATCCTGTTTTGTTCTGTTGTGTCATTGTGAAAAAGAAGAAAGTTAAGGGGGCTTGCTGTCTGATTTTCTCAAATCCCAAGAGAGAGATGGCAGCACAGGAGAGGATGGGTGCTGCTCCTTCCTCCTTTGCAAAATGGCTCCAGTGCAGAGTACAACTGCCCCACAACATGCAAAACCGGGTCTCTGTTTGTCCAAGCACAGAGAGCAAGATTTGAACAGCACTGAAAAAACATATGTCTGGAACATGTAGGTGCGTTTTTCCAACAGTCGCTTCCAAGGATCTTGCTCAAGATCTGCTGTAGCTAGGTTCGATTTGACTAGTTGTGATGCTTGCCCTGACACCCAGACAGCATAGGAAGGTGCTGCAGTGAGGTGCTACACAGGTGCCTGCCATGCTGGTTACAGATGGATCATTTATTCTGCTCACACTTAACACGCTCTTCTCCCAGGTGCAGTCAGAGGGAGGCTGACTGCCAGCACCACAGTATAAAAAAATCCCTTTTTTGTTTCTTTATGTAATTGTGTCTGCTCTGTGGAAGAGCCTGATTCCACATCCACAATGTTTTCTTTTATGTTTATGTGTGTAGGTTTCAAATATGTGTATAGCACCTGCAGTGTCATGCTGATCCTTATCAGGTGTAATTACATTATCCGTTCCTTTCTTCCCATCTTTTTCTGTGTTTTTATCACTGTCCATTGTCAGCTGGCCAGAAGCCAAAAACAAGACCTGCCCCCACCACTACCATCTACTTGTCATCAATAAGACAAATGCTTCTGCTACCGACCAAGGGAGAGGATAAATCCAGATGCACCTGGGTGGAACATTTGGTTTTAGTTCGACTGTACCACTCAGCTCTCTGATACTAGCCGCACCCTCAAACACAGTTCTTCGCACAAAAATTTTCTCTAGGAACAAAGTCTGAGAGACAAGAGCCAGGAGTACCTAAGGCAGGCAAATAAATCTGAGCCAGCAGGTAAAAAACTATATTGCAATCACATTTGCCCTGTTTTAATGCACACACATGCAGACACGCACACTGTTTCATAAGCCCTGCATATGCACTTCTCAGTCAAGTATCATTTGTATACACCATCCTCCACTGAAATCAAACCTCTGAGACTGCTGAAGTTAGGAAACATGGTGTGCTCAGAAAGAAACATCATGTATATCTGTCAAATCTTTGGGACTTCTTGGCTACGTATAGACTGCTTGAGGGGACCCAGATCCTCAGCTGTCCTTTCTAATCTGCAACCTAAAGTCAAGACAAAGGCTGGCAAGAAGAGAATATAGGACACAACTGTCTGCTTTTAGCCCACGCATTTCAATGCTAATTCACTTCTCTAACTGTATAATAAGCTTGGACAAAATTACAATATCTCTGTGAACTGGGAATACCATCTTTATGGTATGTGCATAACACAGGCCCAGCTCTTCATTGAAGCAAATTTGTCTAAACTGCTGCAGTGAAATTGGACTTTCACCTGTACCACACCCCACCTTCCCAACGTATCCAATTCCAGCAGTTTCACTGCTCTGTAGGTAGGAACGCACTCTTGTCCCCAGCTGAGAGAGGGCTCGGAGGGACAAAGGCTGGAGATGAAGCTGGAAGAGTTTTGTCTTTCTTCTATCACACATTAAGTAGCTTGACTGACACCAGCCAGACTTGAAGCATCTAGAGCATAAAATCAAGCTAGGGAGTGAGGGCATGAACTGGAGATCTCAAGCATACATCACACCCTCCCTCCAGCTCTAGTGCAATTCCAGGTACAGTTGGCCCAGGCCAACCAGCACTTTCCCAAACAGTTCCTAAACACAGTCTAGGAGTTAGCATCAGCCAAGACTGTTCCAAACAGAGAGTATGTATGGAGCCCATGTGGTTTTGGAGGGCAATAGGGTTTATCTGTCACACCATGGACAGACGCTGTTATTCGGCCACGGAGCAGCATGCAGCTCTGGCCCACTTTATTAGCACAGACACAGCCACATGCCACCCAGGCTTGTGCCTTGGGCTTTTGGCCAGTGACCCAAGGTACCTGCTTCTGTTTTTATCAGGACACATCTCAGAGGCAGCCATGCCAAGTCCCCTCATCCACTTTGTTCCACTGCAAACTCAAACTAATTTCTGGTACAGGTAGCTTAAACTGTAACACCTGACACTGATGAGGCTGAGTGAAGAAGTGTTGACACAACCAGCACCACTTCCCAGGAGCATCTCATCCTGCTTTGCTCCACCAATTCAAAGCCCACCAAGTGAGCAGTTTGGTGTACCTGAGTTGTAGGCAGGGAGGAAGACGGTGTTGTTGTTGCCTGTTTCTCCACTGGAAGGGCTTCATTTTGCCTGCATACCGCAGCAAGCAGGAGAGGTGCCTCACTGGGGTGGTATCACAGTGGCAGCAGCAGCAGACCAACCCCTGGCACGTAGTCCTGACATGACCCTCTTGCCCTGGCCCCAGTATGATGGCCCTTCTCTCACTGCTCCTGCCAAGGGGGGGCCTCAGAATCGACCACAGGGGTGCCGCAGGCCACCTGAGGACTTCAGTTGCCCAAATGGGCAATGCATGAAAATAGACTGGGCTCAAACCTGGGCTAAGCGTGCACTATAGACATATCCTCAGCAAGGCTGTGGCACAGCGATGAAATGAAGTTGGATGTCCTGAGGCTACCAGTCCTCCCTTTCTTAGCCTTGTATTCCTGTGAATATAAACCAAACCTTGCAATGGCAGAAGAGCAGTAGCATTCAGTTATTCTGTTTTCATTTGATAAAAATGGAAAGACAGGGGTGCCTGTATAGCTCATCTGCTGCGTTTTACCTCCTGCATTCTCCAAGAGAGAAGCCTGACCTTTCAAGAGGCTGCATTAGCAAGTATCCCTTCAGAGGCAGCATCCCTCATTCCTCTTCCACTGCCCGGGCAGCGCTGCGTCTTCTCTCCATGGTACTGAGCTGAGGAAAGTTGGCAGTTTACAGGCAGCACAGAAACTTGCACCACGCACTCGTCTCATTGGAATCCAGTGTTAAGCTTGTCCTGCTTTCCAATGGGGTATGAAAGAGGTTAGGGGGAAATTTAAAGGTAGGTATAAGAAACATCTAGATCATGTTATGTTCCAAGGGAGGGCACTGGCACAGAATGAGATCAGGACTCTTCCAACAGTGCAATTCCAACCTCCCAAGCAGGTCAGGAGAGATTGCAGAGAAAAGCAAACATTGCAAAAATCTTTTGCAATGCAAAATTCAACAAACAATTGCAAATTGCTTGAGTTAAAGCAGAGAAATTGCTTGACAGGGGGTTGAACCCTTTTTCTTCTTCCTAATTATAAGCATTTTCTTTTTTTTTTTTTACAAGCACGCTCCTGGAATATGAAGTCTCATAGTTTAGGGATATGTTCACACTGGGAACATTCACGTGACCTTTCAGATCACATTCCTCCTATTTATAACAGTATTAGTCATCCACTTAGAGAGCAGAACTAATACCATGTTTGTTAAATGACTAAATGAGTGCTATGAATAACCAGCCGTGAGTACTTAAAACCACAGTTATATCCAGGAGCACACAGAGAATCCATAGCTAGCATACGTTTAGACAGAGCACAAAGAATACTACTGCATGTAAAATACCTTTGCAAGGCGCTCCAAAGACAGTTCACTCACAGGAAGAAAGGGCTAAATTCATCAGATGATAGATTATTTTCAGACATAGTTCACTTAGTTATTTAGACATACAGGATAGCTGGCAAGAGTGCATGACAGCTGAAGATTTACATTTGAAAAAAGTCCAGGCAGAACTGAAAGATGAAGAGGATGGAGCACAATTCCACTGGAGCTTGGCCATTACACTACACAGAAAATGTTGGGAATGTTGTACTACAAGCTTGCAACTTTGTCACTAGCAAAACACAAGGTTTAGGAGCTCTGAGTAATGCCTAACTTGTTAACTAACACGTTGCTCAACTTTACTTCAGGGAACGCACAATACAAGCCATGTGCGTTATTAGCCCCAACATGCCTGTGAGTCTCAGCCAACATGAATAAACTTTCTGTGCTTCAGACCTTACTGCCACAAGCAGTAGCAATTCCTGGGTCAGGAAAAGTGGTACTTCCCAGGTACTGACAACTTCAATGCTCTGCAGGCAGTAATATCAGTGGTTTGGGAAGTACTTAGCAAGACAAGATAAATCAGCGGTGTCAAACTCACAGCCCTCTAGCCAAATCCATCCCTCCATCTTGTTTTATCTGTCCTGGCACCTTCTTTCTCCCCAGTGGCAGCACCGAGCTCCTTGTCCCTGTGCTCCTGCCGGCGCTGGTCACGTGTGCAGCGAGTGATGCATGTTACGCTGTGGGAGCAGGGGAACGATGGGAACTGTGGGTTTAACACCCCTGAGACAGATGCAGTCAGTGCACTTGCACCACTTCGGTGAAATTGTATCAGTGCACATATCTGTCAAGAGAAAATGTGGAGGAGAGGAAGAACGAAGGACAAAAAGGTGGGAGGAACAGGAAGAAGGAAAGTATAGACAGCAGCATGAGAATGGAGACACCAGGCTATGTGCTGTCTAGAGGAAACACAGAAGCAGTCTGGGCTGTGCATTTCTGACAGCAGGAAAAATGGAAGTAGGAACAGCAGTGCAAAGAATTTATGAGGGTTTTGAAGAATGACATGCAAATTACAGGCTGGAGCATAGAGAATTAAAGGACTTTAACTCTGAGTTTCCACCTGTCTCCCAGTTTAGCATTCAAGTCCAATGACGTGCTTCCACATTGCACAAGATGGCGTTGGGAGGACACTGGCATGCCTGGATGAACTACACTTCTGCACAAACACTGTTAGGGTGAGCATGGACGTTATTAGCAGGAGGTGCCTGGCTGTAGTCCCATGGCAGCGCCAGGGAGCTGCCCCCTGCCAGCAAATCTCTCTGGTATCAGCATGACCAGGGGAAGACAAGCACCACACCAGAGGCAGCGGCTGAAAGGTTCAGTGAGAAGGTGGCAGCTAAAGGTGCAAATGCCACTTCCTCATTGGAGCTTCCATGAATGGCCCTGCCTGTGCAATACAGAGGATGTTTTGAATGGCACAGCACATGCAGTGAATCACCTTAAAATCACTGCTTGTGTACCCCAGCCTCAGTGTATCATCAAGTCTTCCTTTGGGTCAAGTAATCATTTGAGTGTGAATCATCGCTGCACAGGCTTCTCCTAGCACAGGCCGGCATGGTCGGTGAGCAGAGCTAATTGAATGTGCTACTTGAGTGCTAATTGAATGACCCTACACAAAATTGTAGCAAAAAAGACAGCAAATTGTTAGCCACATAAGTTATCATTGTTTGCTTAAAAACTCCTCAGAGGTCAAAGGGTTAGCACTTTCCAGAGCTAGAACAATACCAGTAGAGAGCCAGGCCCTCCAAATCACAGAATAATTGAGGCTGGAAGGGACCTCAGGAGGTCATCTGGTCTGAGACCTCTCTCAAAGCCAGGTTTGAATGCCCCCCTCCTCATCCTCAGAGTCTGAGCCACCAGCACAGCAGAAATGGAAATTCCATGCAAGGCAAGAGAGTGTTTGTGCTGGTGGGGCAGAGCTGAGATCAAACAGATAAAGAGAAAGCATGAAGCAAAAAAACCAGCATCATTGAGTAGCACCAGAAGGCCATGGGAAAGACAGAGTAAACTGAGGGAAAGACCATCAAAACCAGAGGGGAACAGAGAGAGATGGCAGTGTTTGCTTCCTCTGCAACCAAGACGGATGCAGGAAGGGTGGTGTGGTGACATTTCTCCTTTCTCCCAATTTGCTGCACGTGCACCAAAGCTCCTGCTGTGCAAAGGAGCCACCTTCTGACACCACTGAGGTAAAGTAAGAACCAAGGTTGCCACATCCGGAAGAGAGAGCAGAGCTCTGGTTCCACTCTGCCTGCACAATCCTTCCTTCCCGGCCTTGAGAGGGGTGGAGGGAAGGGGGCAACTCTCATTCCTCTCTAGGCCAGAAGGGAGGAAGGACTCACCAGGTCTCACCCCCACCCTGTCACTAATATCAAATAATAATAATAGTATTTAGCACTTCTATAATTACCTTTGCACTCTGGTATCACAGACACAGATGAATTGGAAGTCATTAAGATCATTATAATGAGCTTCAGTGGATCCTTTCAGTCAGAGGCATTATTTAGGCAGCCCTTATTTTCATGGTTACATCTGAGTAAGCACTCTGCATTGAGGTGAGGTTCACCAATGAGACACTTTGGCACAAAGGCAGTCTCCTACTTGCAAAGGCAGAGTAAATGTCATTATGCATCATGTTTCACCAGTCTTCAAAATGCCAAGGAAGGTAAGTCACATTATAGCTGACTCCACCTTCAACTTGTAAGAGCTGCAAAACTCTTCCCATGGACTGGTACTTGGGGAAGCTCCGCCATGACTTCCTACATACAAGAGCAGTTTCTCAGTAGCTGCCATTCTGGAGGCCTTCAACACTCAATACAAACAGCTACCACAAGTCTTCTCTGCAGAAGTCAATTTGACAATAATTCTTATTAAAGCATAAAATTATAAAATTATAAAATTCTTATTAAGAAACCCAGCAGTTCTGGGAGCACCTTGCACTGGGAACTGGAGAACCATGCTGACCTAGCGAAGGGGCTGGCGAAGACCTGGGCTGCTGGCCTGAGCTCAAGGCTCAGGTCCACATGGATATATGGCTGTGAGGGACTGGCACTATGGGGCTGATGAGTGGAACCATCCTCAGAGCCGTCTACGGAACAGAGACCTGCCAGTCCTGGTTCTCTTTTTAGTCTTGCTGAAGACTTCTTTGTTTGGCCTTTCAGTGAAGAGGAATTAAGAGCCCTTTTAATTGTGGTTACCTCAGTTCCCTGTTCATGCAAATGAAGGCACTTAATTTCTCCCATTTAGGTTTTTCCTTTATGTTTGGGCTATGAATCCCTTGGGAAAACATCAAGGGCTTCTAGGTGTACCTGTCTTATTAATACTAAAAGTAATGTGCTGGTTTTGTCATTGAAGTAGGAGGAAATGAGGCACACGGAACAAACACTTGTACTGCAATTTCTTATATTCAAAAAAAAAGAACAAAAAGATAATAGAGCACAACACTTTGACCAAGAGCAAAGGTAAAATCACAGTAGCTGACTCAGTGGAACAGAAAGGACTTAATAGAGCTGGCAACGTTTCAGCCTGCCTTCTCGGGAACTTGAACATAAGAATAAGTTAAAGAGCAGCATAACAAACCCAAAACACTGCCTGAATGAGAAAAACAAGGGTTATTGCTGGACAAAAGCATTATTTTCAGCAGCAAGGAAGTTCTTCTAGCAAAGCAAGAGCACAAACTTGTGTTTATTTCTTGGAGTCCAGTTACTGTCAACATTACAAATAAACCCAATCAAGGCAGAGAATCTAACCCTGCACTGCCAGCCCCAAATACAGCTAAAACACTCTTCCCATGTGTTTGTGACCTAACTGTTCAATGTTCTCCAGAAACAGGTAAACACAAGACTTGGATGAGACCCAAACAAGCTTCAGCTCAGTTTAGAAACACAGTTAAAACACAAAGCTGCTTCTCTACTTCAAGACAAACCGGCTGTCATAAAAAATATCGATGAGCAATGACATTTCCTGAGCTTTGGCTCTATCTGTAGTGGAAAGGAGTTTCCCATGCTGTTTCCTTAATTAGCACAAATATGCTGACAGCCTTCTCTGTGCTGAAAACAAGTCATAGGCCACTAAAAAGTTGATCTATCTACACATTCAAATCTACCATGTGCTGAGCCAACATGTTTCAATGCCACAGTCAGTACCCAGATTATAACATGGCTTTGTCATGCATCCAGACTCTGATGTCCCAATATGAAACCTATTTGTCCTGCAGTCAGCAAACAGGAAAAGTGCCAATATATATATCTGGTGTTTTACAAGTGCTGCGATTGTGTGTTGGCATTTATAGGATCATATTGACCAATACGTGAATTTATAAATATGACCCAGTTGAATTTGAGAAATAACATGATCTGAAGGCTAGATTCTAAACTTGTTTAATCTGAAATTAACAGGGAATAACTCATTTGGCATCCAGTAATTTACTCTGGTTTCACCACAAATCAAGGATCAAGGCCACAGTTATCTCTTTATGCAGTTTGATCTGAGTTTAGTCCTTGTCAACAGGACATGTTATGCTATGATCATGTAGCAGTTGAACAGATAGCATGCCAATACAGTAAACATTGTAGTACCAGCCCTAGGGAAAAGTTTAGGAACCTTGTGACAGGTAGGGTTTAAGCATGTGAACCCGAGCCTTGTTCCTAAGACAGTTTCTGCTTTGTTGGTAATGCAGCTGGCAGGACTAACTCTAAAAGCAATTCGTGCCTGGCCAGCTCATAGCTAATTCTGAGTGAAAGCTGTGACAGCTAAGCTGTTTCCTCCCAGCCAAGGCAGCCGATTTTCTGTGACTGGTTCAGTAAGGTTGCTGCCTGTTGTGCGGACAGGACATTGCAGCGTGCCAATGGGACCAGTGACCGGTCTGATCCCTCCTCCTGTTTCAGTTGTCCCTACAGTAGCATATCCCACAGTATTCCACACCATGGGCCACTGCTCTTGGTCAGCGTCTTCCAGGAATTCACCTGCATCGTTACTGGTCTGTGGCGTCACTGCTCACATTTTCCCGGAATCGCTTGGCACCGACGCGGCCGGACAGCACGGCAGGGTAGCCCTGCCAGCATAGCTGCTGCTTGGAAAATCTGCCCTGTAGACACAAGCTCAACGTCTCATTGGTTACCCACTATAACTCTTTTAGCTGGATACAAGGTCACAGTTGTGAGAGTAACAAGAATGTGTCTTTGATGACATTGACATAAATTACCCACAGTTTCTTGCCAAGAAAAAAAAAAAAGAATGTCAGAAAGTGACACCCCATGACGAACAAATTGGATCCCATTTTGTGTCCCTTCACCTACAGAGAGGTTTGAATGTCACTGAGCTCTGTGTCTGTGACTGTCACCCGGCCCAAAATTAACAAAACCAGGCTGAGGACTACATTCATAACTTTCCCATTGAGCTGTTTTCTTGCTTGAATTTTATTTCAGTCCATTTATTTATTCATTTGAAGAGCAGCTTTAAGATGCAAATAGGTTGTCATCAGACACCTCAGATTTTCCTAAGGCACCGTCAATAAAAGCATGTCCTCCAAACCTATCACAACTGCATTGGGCTTGTTCTGATCTGGTGGGGCTGAAGAAAAAACTAAGCTGAGGGCTAGTTCTGGGAGGTCCCAAGAGCTTACAATTGGCCTTGGCCTCCGTTTGCGGTGCACACAGCCGAATCCTTGTAGGGGCAGCTGGACACTTCAGTGGTTACATGGAGAAAGGAGACAGCTGTCCCAGCCCACTTGCAGAAGGACATGAAACAGCAAAGGTGCATCCTCCTGCTCAGATTGCACCCTGGACCCTTGTTGCCCTTAAACAGCCTTACTCTGCCAGAGACAAGGGGAGGGAGGGAGTGAAAGTAAGTCTGACCTTCCTGGAAGAATGGACTTATTGATGCTGTGCTAGGCTGAAACCTGAAACCACTGAAAACCTGGGCCTAGAAAGAGGGAATTACCAAGCCAAGCCCAGCATGAATCAGTAATGCAAACTTCAGCCTCACACAACTTCCTTTCCTAAGCTCATTCCTTCTCTCTGAAAGACACTTTGCATGTTTTAAGCAAATGGAAGCACCTACCTAGACACCAAAAAAGCTTGCTAAGCCAGGCTGTGCTAAGCCAGAGTGATGTAAATCAGACAAGGGGCAGGTAGTCAGCTTGTTCAGGAAGGCTTCCCCGAGGTTCCCCATTGTGCTCAAGCAGTGGCAAAAAACCAATCCATCCAAAGCCTGACAGACCTTTGCCTCCCACTGACCTCAATATTTGGAGGACAGAAACTGGTAAACCTGGCCTCATTCACATCCATTTTGTGCAGCTAGCTCCTTGGGAAATACCCTATCTTTGCACAGGTGTTCCCAAGACCAAACCTGGCTCAGCCAGCACCTCTGATCACCACTAATATCTAGGTCTTCCTTCCTCTAACCTCAACATGGTTAGAAGGTTGCTTTTCCTCTCCTCCAGATACTTGCCATTAAATAGATAGTTTAAGAAGCTCACAACAGGAGGGCACAGACGGATTGGACCCTTTACTAAACACATGAGCAAGCACCATGCAAACTTGCCCTGCAGTCCCACAGCTGCTGGGCCCTTGCCAGGAGGTATCATCAACACAAGGAAAAGTTTCCATAGTTGCCTTTCTCTGGAGGGTTTCTGCTGCACTGCAATAGCTGAGCTGCTATTTTGGGGTCTCAAAGTCCTTCCTGCTAGAAATGAGAGCACCACTCTCAGCATACACCACACTTGAGCTGGCATTGGTTTCTTCCAATTTTCTAGCCCTTGCCATGACAGCTTAAAAGAAGTTTTGGCCTAAGCCTTGTTTACAAACTTGTCTCAGAAAAAAATCCCCAGATTTTAGTTTGCTGACCAAAGGACAACAGGCCTAACCCCAGCCTTTAGCTTGCAGGTGATTCACTGAAGAGTTAGAGTGCTAAAACTCAAAATGCCCAGGACTGATGTCTTCAGAGGAGTCTTCCTCCATTTGTCACCCCAGTGAACACACCACAGCACACTACACAGAATAAATCTTTTGCATCCCAGACTTTGTATTATAAAACACCGTAGTGTGGTACAAGCTGGAGCAAGGTTGTGGTGCAGAAGTCCCAGACAGCCTGGGAGGCAGAATTACTCATTTATTTATCACAAAACTCAGATTAAACTGTGCTACTTACATTGCTATAGGGCAAGGAAGGGAAATAGACAAACTTTTTACTATTCCAGGAGACTGGTTTTAGCAATTGATGACATATGGAGACGGGATTCTCCAAACTTACTTTAGCTCAAGAATAGAAATCCTATTTCCCTATATATCATTAGTTTGCTAGCCACCTAGTCAGGTGCTATTTATAGCCCTAGGCTTTAAATTCTTCTTGGCTAGTTCTCTGCATTGCCCTCTGCCCTGACACAGGGAACAAGATACTTACTTTGGGAAATCATTTTCCATCGAAGTTGGCTGATCTGGCCCTGCCCTTCCCCCAGAGATTAGATACGTCTACAGCCAGGGTCTTGAATTGACAAGATCTCAAAGAAATAAGTAGCTTACACAGATGGAATTAGGTAGAGATAATGGAAATAAACACCAGCTTGACAACTGAGGAGTTCCTGTGTACTGTTTCACTTGTGTCTACTGTCCCACAGGTGCCCTAGAAGCTAAAGATACTTCAGCTGACTTGTTTTTGCATGCCACCCTTGCATGTTTCTAAAAGCATCTCTCCTTTTGATCATGTGGCAGCAGGTACTGATGTGTTACACACACAGAGTGTTACCAGTGCCTGCTCTAAGCACGTGCTGCACAGGTGAGCCCTGCAATATTATCTGTGCCTATAGAGCCATCACCCCACCCACTCCATTACATTTCTCCCAGTGTAACCCAAGGTGCAGCCGTACAAAATGCCTGGCCACTTTCAGATGAAATCTTGCTCCTCCTCTCCTCCACCCCTCTAAGCCCAGCAATCAGGAATACCAAGGAAAAATGGCCATTTGCACTTGGGATAGCAAACAACCAGCCCACACTCTGTCCATCAGGTTACATGAGGACACGCCGGCAGAGCCCACATACCACTGCTTGGGTTATGAGCACTTCAGATCCAACTGACTCTGTTCAGGAGACTGAAATATAAACAGCAATTTTCTGGGAGGAGCGGCTCCCATTCAAATTCTCCCCTAAATTAGTCACAGGTTAAAATAAATAAATAAACAGAGTCGTATTAATCTCCCAGTTGGCCTGCTCACAGCCATGTGACTGGCGTCAGCCTTTGCCTGGAGATGAAATATGGACCCAAAGGCTGGGTCCCATCTTTGCGTTGCTCCAATGGCACACATGGGATGGGCAGCAGCCCCTAACTGGGATGGCATGGATTTTGGCTTGCAGTGTAAGGGAACACCCACATGGCAGACAGCAGAGCCCAGCTGCACACCACCTGCTCCCAGCTACATCATTCTTACATAAGGGAAATACTGAGGGGGCCAGGACACATTTAAACCAGAGATCCTCGTATGACCATGTTGATCCGAAGCGAAGCAGAGCAGACCTGGTTCTGCTTTCCATCCCATGCATAGCCACATCTGGAAGCAAGGCAAACAGAGGCCACTGCACAGCAGGGGCTCGAGAAGGCTGGAAAACAGAAGGACTAAGGCAGTAGTTGCCTGTTGCCCATCCTTCAGTGAGTGAGAATAGCCGTGCTGGGAGCCAAGAGGGCACACTGGTGCAGGATCAGTCTAGACTTGCTCTGTTTCTTGTCCTCCTTCCTACAGTATCTGCTGCTGATCCCTGTCAGAGGGAGGATAAAGGGCTAAGCAGACCTCACATTCGGTGCAGCACAGCCATTTATACTCCCCTGCCTTGTGAGCTGCCAGTCTGGGCAAAGCTCCTGTGTGTGCATGAAAGAAAATCCCAGCACCAAACATATCCCTCCCCTTTATCCAAACTAGAAATGGCTCCTTAGCCTACAACATCACCAGACTATGTTAAAACATCTAAGTATAATCAGGAATGCAGCTGGAGGTCTAAGCATGGGGTGAGCAACCATGAGCATACATTTTAACAGGAACTATCCCAATGGGCTCCAAGAGCTGCGTACAGTATATCTCCCTGTTGCTAATTATATTTACTGGTGGTGGTTGGGTTTTTTTCAAGCTGAAGATGAGTCAGAAAAAGAAAAAAGTTCTTTATTGTTGTGGAAGCAGAAGGATGTCTCCTAAGGGTGTATGTAATGCACTACTGTCACGTCATGACAATGGAAAAACTGACTGCTGAGCCAACCAAACCCCCATAAATACCTAATGATATCTCTCCTGGCCCAGATTTTCTACAAGTCGGTGCCTGAACTGCATACAAAATGACAATTGATATGAAAGGACCTCTTTTCTCAACAGAGCCAGAATTCAAGAGACCAGCTGAGCATTATATTGCAGTTCATACAAAGAGATCTTTTTAAAGGTTTGTCACAATAACTTAAAGGTGGTGATCCAGCAAAAACCTACTAGGCCTCTCCTCTCCCCCTCCCCCCCCAAAGAACAGCTGGCTTCTGCAAACAGGCATCGTTAGTAATTACAATATAGGGACACAAACAATGCGTGCTTAGGGATGTTATCAGGTCTGCACTCACGTGGGACAAGAACAAAATTTCCTTCCTTTACTTCTTCTCCTCCTGGTTTGGGTAGCTCCACCACCTCATGTACCCAGCTGGGGAGGCGGCCGTGCCAAGCACCTGGCCCAATTACAGGTATGCACACAGAGACAGGGAGCCCGTTGTGAGAAAACCCGGCCTTAGCAAATTTCTCTGGCCGTCAGCCAGCCTCCCTGCGTTGGGCAAGCAACTCTCCCCGGCCGCGGTTACATCAGTCACCACCACCTCCCTCAATGCCATGGCACGGGAAGCAGCTGCCAGGGAGAGAAGGAGGCAGTGGCTGGTTTTTGAAACTGGCTGTCCAAAAAACATTACAACATCCTCGCTGGTTTCCAGTGGGTTTGCTCAGTTCCTCCCTTCCCGTGAAGACCACACAGGCTTCGCGAGGGCGTTTTGCCGTGCCGCAGAAAGGCTGTCTCTGGGGCCCGCTGCTCCTGGCAGCAGCTCTGCTGCTGTGTGATTCCCCCGACTTCCTCCAGACGCTCTCCCAGTTTACACCAAAGGCCAGAACCAAACTCAAAAACTGATATTTAAGGGAAAAAGACATAGGTTTTGGGTTTTTTTTTAATCCAGAGGGAGATTCTTCATGCTGCTCTGCCCCCAGCACAGCAGGCTGCAGGGCTTGAAGGGTGAGCAGACAGAGGAGCCCCTCACAACTCCAACTCCTCCCCGCACCTCCTCTCCTCTGCCTGCTCAGGTCCCTCATGCTCTGCCCTGCGCAAGGGAACAGAGCAGACCCTAGACACAGGATGGCACTTGAGACAACAATCTGGAGCCAAATGTAAGCATAATCACCTTGTAAAAGAGAGTAAAACTGGCAAACAAAAATATTACTTCTGGCACACAAGTACTTCCATATTGATTCAACGCTTAAAAACACACTGAAGAGAGGGTGCCCTTTCTTCTAACACTCCAGCAAACTCATGCTTTTGGCAACCTGCTGTCTCTTCACCCCTCAGCTCCTTCACGTTGACAGCAGCAGCACCTTCCTACAACGGCATCTCAGCGCTCCATTGCCAGACCTCGCCAGCCTCTGCTTTGCCTCCTGCTTAAAGTCCTTCTGGAAGAGGAGATGAAATTTCTGTAACGATCATCCAGCAACATAACCCACCACGGGCCTGACTACTCTAGCAAAAGCAGGGAGAAATTCTTGCTGAAGTCCATGGGGAAGCCGTCTCTGGGGAGCATGGCACAGCTGCAAAGCTGCCCCTTCAGCTCTGCCTCTCCTAGGACAGGAGCCCACAGTGGTTCACAGGCTGGCCAGATCAGGGGAGCTTTTCTTCAGTCTGAAGCTCTGGAAGGATTACTTAGCTGCAACATATCATATGACTTTGTTCTTAGAGTTACATTTTAACTGAGAAAGTTTAACAAGTATGACTTATGGGCTTCTAAAATTGGCAGCAGAAAAATGAGCTGAGGAAGTCATGGAAAAAAACCACAAGCGAGGCCATTCCATGTTATGCACAATTTCTGGGCTCTTTTTCCAATCTTCTGTTTTTTTGGATGGTGGAAAATATTTTCCAGCTACACAGGCCTGGCCTCACTGAGTATGTATTTATGCCAAGTTTATAAAAAGCAGCTGCAGACAGGGTTGAATGAAAGGATTACACTGCTGTCTGTCTTCCAGAAGGTGCTTCAGTTCACACCCTGTCCCACAGAGCAGGGCTCATTTCTTGGATCTCCATGAATTTATGTAAAGATGGACAAAATTTGAACTGAACACTACAAACAGCTATGGCTGTGCATGCAAATGGACCTGCAGGCACATACATCTAACTAGCTGGCTGGCTAGCAGTGGTTCCTAGCCACTGCTAATGCTGGCTTTTTTAGTGCCTGAAGTTTACCACCATTCCTCCAACCTCTCCCTATCCTACAATCCAGCCCATCTTCTATGAATAGAGCTATGGGGAGAGTGCTTTCAGGGTCAAGACCCTGGTCTCAGAGTAGCCTGCCTCACATATAGCTGCTCCCCTTGAAATTCAGGCTTCACTATCCTCACGTACTCTCAGGCTTTAAGTCTAGAAGCGATTGCTGTAAGGGTGCAGCCTGACCTCCTCCGCAGCGCACTGACATCGAATTTCAATCAGAAACTCGGGCAGCAGAGGCATAACCTTAATTTTCAGCCATGTCTTGTCACAGCCTTGGCCTAATATACAAGTCACAAGAGGAAAGTCACAAATAATTCTTCACTCTCCTAAACAGAATAGCTACAGCGGGTGTGGAGAAGACACAAACTGAAAGTAAATGGATATAAAATGGTTAGGTAGGTGGGAAGCTGCAGATCATATGTTAGAGATCTGCACCCTGCTGGTTTTGCAGTCGAGTATCTTAGAATAACAGTACTGCGAATGACAGTGTTACATCAGGAATATCGGTCAAGACAATACTTCCTGGCAATTGTTTGAGAAATGCTTTTCTCACAGCTAATTGCTCCCAAGAGGCTGTGTTTTTCTGTTTTTAGAAGAAGAGCGATTAAGAAAGGTTTTTAAACCTCTGCACCCTGCTGTGGGACAAAGAAGGAGAGGTAAAGGAAAAAAAGAAAGAAAAGAAAAAGGCACAACAGCTGTAATGTTCTATGAAATGATTTTGTTCTGTTCTCTTGCCGGAGTGGTGGGTGCAATCATCAGTTTGGCAGAGATAAATACAGAAAAAGGAAGAAATTTTACAGGAAAGCCAAGAGGAGCCCCAGCTGCAGGAGTGCCACATTGCCATCTAGTGGCACCGGCTCTGGGAAGCCAAAACACACCGGGATGCTCCGCAGGCTCCCAGTGCCTCCCCTCGGCCGTGCCCGTATCCGGGCAGCAGGCACGCTACCCGAACACTGTTTCTTTCCGCTGCTTTTCAACCAAGCTTGACAACTGCAAAATGGCTCAGTCTCTAACAGATAGGTGTAGGAAAGCAAGGGGAAAAGGGAAAAAATCCACCAAAAGGAAGTTTAAGACAAACTCGGCTTTGCTGGGAAAAGCTGGTGTTTACACTGAGACTCACAGATTCCCGTCTTTCATTGCTGCTGCACACAAAGCTACCGCAGCCTCGACATGTTCTGCGATTGTCATATGGACATTTACAGCAAAACGATGGGCTGGCAGGAACAGCAAGCACTACCTTGTCCCCAGGAGACAGGCCTGAATCTACAGCTAGTGCCCTGTATGTCCCAAAAGCCTCAGTACCTGTGTGCCCAGATTCTATCTGCAGTGCCACCCCTGAAAATTTAACTCCACTATGTGCCTCTGCAATGATACAATTCCTCTGTATTCCAGAAAGAATATAAATGCCAACCTTTCAACACTGAAAAAAAAAAAAAGCCAAAATGCTAAGCCCCTTGGATAGCAAAAGGCAGGCACTCCACCTTGGAAGACACCCAGCAAAGGGCAGCAAATGAATTATTCTGTATGACCTTCACACAGTGAGTTAAAAAAGAAAAAAAAGAGCTTTGGTGTATGTGAATTCTAATAGTCACTGAAAGATCTTAAATTGGAAGGTTCTGGCTGCAGCAGACTTCTATTTAGCCAGAAAACAAAGTACTCCCAGTGCATGAACTCTGCCAGGATAGACTATCATTTTGGGAAGCAATGGAAGCAGCCTTGCATTAGGCATCCAAGACTGCCCACAAGGATTTGTGTCGTGGGAAAGTGCTTTTTGTTCTTGCACTTCCCACTAGAAATAAATGACCACTCTTCTGGGCAATGAAAGGTGACTAGCAGCAGACTGCATTTGGCCCTGGTGCAAAGGACAGTATGTCTAGCTAATCATTAACTCTGTGTCTTTGGTCTCTGAGTCCTGTACAGCTTCACAAGAGCACAGCATGTGTCCTAAACAGCCTTGTCAACATGGGTGATATTCTTTGATATTACCCAAAATAATGTGGTCTTCCAAGAAGAAAGAAAAATGCAATTAAGTTCCTCAAAATGAAGGTAAAGGTAATACACGCTGCTCCAGTGAACCAGTCTTATGGGAGCATTTCTTCAAAAGCCCTGAGCAAAGACCTCTACAAATACTGTGGTGACTAATACTACGATGACCTACAAATACTTTGAATTTGCAAAATCCTTGCTGCATCAATCAACAACAATGCTTGTGTTGTCACCCCCTGAGACTAAGCACACAACACCTGCAACACTGGGGAGTTGGGGAGGCAGAATTCAAACAGTAAGACTTAAAAGAATGACGGCCATGAAGGAACCTGAGTTCGAGCCATTGCTGGTTCTGTCAGACTGCCTTCTGTTTCTTCATTTTTTTCTTCAGAATCAGGTTGAGATCACTGTTTTTATTGAAAAATTTTTTATTGTTCAAGGTAGAAGACATCCATCTGTGAAAAGATTTATAGTCTCATGATAAAACAGTGCCAAGCCTGTTGAAAAATTTTGAGGGCAACCCAACTGCTCCTGACGTTGGCAGAGCCTCCTAACAAAAATCATCCTGTAAACAACCAAAATAAAAAGAGGGATTCTACACAGGAGCCAACTGTTTCCCCTGCTTCACATTTTGTGACAAAAAGCATGGGCAGAGCACTGTCCCAATATCAATGCTTTCCATCCCAGGGTCTCTGTGCCCTTCAGAAAACCATTGTAACATATCAGCACTTCCTTCCACAGTTGCTCAGAGAAGCGAAGGCACCCAAGTGGTTAGCTCAACCTCCCAACTAAGAACCACACGATCTGTTGGCTCTTGAGGGTGGCAGAACACACCAGTCTGATCATCTGACCTTCTGGATATATGGCTACCACTTAGCCAGCTCCTTCCAGGTATATCCTCCTCTCCTTTCCAGATACTGGCTCCAAAAGAGGAAAAGGAGGCTAGACCCATCCTGGTCAACAGGCAACATCTGCTCTAACATGAGGACTTTTGAATGTCAGCAGCAAATTTTAAAAGGCTGCACTGTTTTTTAAGGATGGATCAGGTGTCCAAAACTGGGCTACAAATTTCTCTCAGTAAAGTACCTCTGGTTTTCAATAATTTTATCAGGTTATCACCTATTCAGGGTTTTCAATCCAACATCCAGGATGGATGCTGACTCACTGCATTGCTTTCTAAGCTATTTGCCTTACTTATGCCTGTTTAATACCTATGTCCCAGCTTCCCTATTTGCATGATAGTGTCACCGAATTTCAGGCACTATGGTATAGGATAATTACTCAGTTTCAACAGAACAGTCAGAGTTTCTTTTAAAGTTGCTGTCAAACAGCAAGCCAGATTTCTGAAAGATTGCTTACATTTACAATGCAGAAGCCATTTATGAACTGCAGGACTGCCAGCAGAGTAATTAACACAGTGATCAACAGTTCATGCTATTCGATTTCAGTCTGGGCAGAGTTGTGCTTTCAAATTTTTTTAATTAGGGAGAATGTCTTTAATACTTATTCTTTTGGTAGGTTTCATGATTCACAAGCAAGTCTAAGGTATGCTGAGATCTGATTTTTCCTTATGATAACAGTAACTAGCACTGATCACCAATCAATCTAAAAATAATGATACAGAAAAGGAGCAAGCTTTCGCGTTTCATACATAATTCAGATAAACAAAATACCAACCAAATAACTTCCAAAACAATCATACTATCCTAAACCTTACCTTCTCCCTTCCTTTGTCACTGTCCCAATGTCCTGCTCTTGACTGCTTAGGTTTCCATGAGGAAAGGACCATGTAGAGTAAATTACAGGATCAGGACCACAGGCTGTGAGCTTGCAGAAGCAGAGACTTCGTCTTGACAGATTCTTCAGAGTGCCACACACATCTCTGCTGATATAGAAGTAATAATAATAATTTCACGCTAAGAATTCTGCCAGTGCCAATGGCCAGTAGTGCTGTCAGACAACTTCTAACAAAAGTTGGGGGGTTGGGGGTCCTGAAGTTAAAGCTCAAAAGTTCAGATGGAGAGATAAAAGAAAATGAAATGTAAATCAAATAGCAACCCCTCATGGTTATGCAAATTCAGCTGAGTGACATCACAGCAAACACCTGAACTACAACTCCTCAATAAAAATGGAGGCAGCAACCAGGGGTCAAGATGGGGTGTCTCTTCTTTATATAGGCAAAAGCTTCCACCTCCTTAACTCTAGGAGCTGGTAGTCTTCACTGAAGTAACTTACAGGACCAAACAATTCATTACACCAGGTCAATGTGTGGTGGAAGTGGACTTCCATCAAAACTAGACTGTTCCCACCAATAATGAGATACTGCTATGAATTGATTAGGTACGTACTAACAATTAAAAACACCAGAGGAGAGTTTCTCAAAGAACATGCTTGCTCAATAATCCCTTTTCTCCATTTAATTAGTCATTGCATTATAATTAACAAATTCATCCAATAATCATTATTTTAACCATCAAAGCTGAATGTACATTCCTTCTCAACAAATATGAAACACGACAAAAATGCTAACCAGGTTAAGAGCTCCACGAAATGCTGTTTTACATACATACCAAAACAGGCGAAAATTGGTTTGTTACAGAAAATTTCTGTATTTCTAGGCTATCTTAGAGGTTATGACATACCAAGATTGACCTACAGAAGGAGGAGAAGCATGGTTTGCAGAGACAGTATCTTTTATTAAACAGCTCTCTTTTTCTAGATACTTGACATGTTTTAAGCAGAATCTGAATTCTTACTAACAAGTTGAATATTTGGAAAAAAAGCTGATCAACTTTCTGAAAGCTGAAAACTTCCATTTACTTGTACGGCATAAACATGCACTTTGCCCCTGCAAACACAGCATAGAAGGTAGAGAAAAACCACTTCTGAGGTGCAGGAGTAGTTAAGATTTGATCTCAAGCCAGGGTGCCGCTACAATACAAACAGCTGTCTCCAAGGCATGAGAGACCCCACCAGCTCACTTCATGACAACTATAGGATTGCAACAGTGTGAGCACATTTTGCCACCTTAAGCCAAAATTCAACCAGCAACGGAACTGCAACCTGTCACCGACCTGTAACATTTTGACCTTTTCCAGTTGGCCCTCCTCACACAGTCCATCACAGCCAGAACCCAGGTCCAGGCAGAGTTTCAAGACACAGATTCCTCTTCCATGCCTACTGTAGTTAACAGGTGCTCTCCTTTCACTCCAGCTAGCAAAAGTTAATCAAAATCACAGCTGGGCAGGGGAAAATTCTTCTCTTGCATGGGTGGGAATGAGATTCTGTTGCATTTTGTCACAGAATTTAAGTTGCACAATGCAAGCTGGCTTATCTACATAACTGGTTTGTGTTGAGGGATGGAGAGAAAGAAAAAGGAGATCCCTCTAATCACACTAAAACAACAAACCAAACACACAGGATTTAAAAAGCCAGAATTAGGTATCAGTAGAAACACATGCTACTGCTGCCCCACTGATCCTGTCTTATACACTGTATCAAATTTGTCTGGTTAAAATGCTGCATTGCATCATCTTCATGCAGGGAGATTCTAAAAATTAGGATTTTGCAGAGAACATGTATGCAAAACTGCCCTCTGCTGTTTAGATTAAGACCTGTTCAAATAAATGACAGTGTGACCAAATCAGTTTTTTGTCATGAGTCCAAGTTGTGAAGAGGCAGAACTATCTGACTTCAGCTGTTTTCTGCCTCCACACACTGTAGAAATGTCATACATGAAAGCCACTCATAATTGCCTTCCAGCATGGACCATCCAGACAGATCTGCACGCTGCAGCAACAATATGCCAGCTGCAACAACACTCTATTCAGCAACTATCACACAGTTGGTGAGCACCAACAGACATCCTCTCATCCCAGATATGAGTCAAGAACATCCTCAGGGTGTAAGGGGGAATGATGGCAATTGAGAGCGAGCACTGCAGGAGGACATGCATCTGTAAAGCCATTAAATCAGGGCCTGACCTTTACAAAACAGGAACTGGAACTGCATTTCTGGAGTCAAAAGCAGAGGCCTTTAAGAGTTCGTCATTATTAGGCTGCAGCAGTGATTGGAAAACAGGGTGGTGACCTTATCAAAGGATGCCCAGTAAATATTCCGTAAAACTAGCATATTCTAGGTCCCTTTTGCAGGGAAAGAAACAAAAGCCTGGATTTTCTTTTCAAGAACATATGGAAACCACTGTACTTTGAAAAAGCTGCCCATTACCCAGTGCCAGTAAGCTGGACTGTTTGGTACAGAAACATCACAGAAGGGCCAGCTATTTTCTATGGCTTCATTCACAGGACGTGGCAAATTCTGCCCTCCAAGAACAGCATCAGATGTCCACATCATCTTCTTTGGGGAGCTCTGTTTTAGTACAAATACAGACAAGAAGTACTGTTACCTGCACCGGAAGCTGAGTTTCCGGAGTGTCTCAGATGAAACCTAGCCCAGTCCTCATTAGTTTAGCACAAGTATCAGCTCTGTGCAACAGACTTTTGGATAATTTAACCGCTGTGTCAACAAGCGTGGGTTTTTTTGTCACTGCATAAAGAGGACCATGAGCTATACTGGTCAGTGTAAACACACAAATCAAAAACCAAACCAAGACTTGAGTGCAACAGAAACCTTGAAGAAAACTTTTTTTTCACCTCAGCCCTTTTCATACCCACGTTTAAAAATGCAGAAGCATGGGCGTACAGTACAACTTGCCTTTGAAATGCTCACTCAAAGCACTTACTGACCACTTCAAAGATTCCCTTGAAGTTTAACTCATGTTAATTTTAACACAACGGCCATGCAGGGCCACTGTTCAGCCTAAGGGACTTTAAACACACCATCAACAGATGTACAAATGAAACTAGAAAGAGTCTTCTGGCTGCATAAATAGCTGGAGCTTTACTTTGATGATGGACGGCTGGCCTATACAGCAGGGCTGGGACTTCTCCATTTTTCAAGTTAAGGGAAACAATAATATTCTGTCATCCCCCAGGGCAAGGAAATTAGTGCCAGATGATTCAGTGTGTGCCTCATCACTCTAGTTTTGGATCCAATTCCATTATGTAGAAAACTCAGTGGTGAGATATCAAAGGAAGTCCTGCATGAACAGGAAACTAGCTGGGTTTTGGTTTTTTTTCTTCAATAAAAGCTGCCTGAGTAGCTCATAACTGATGATAAGAGACTTCCCAACATAAAACTAACAGACCTCTTATTTCCTTTATGAGCAATCCTCTTGGTGCTGAAAACAAGTGCCTTGCTCTTGGAGCACCACAGAAACGAAGATGGCTCTTTCTGGGAGAAAGACTAGTAGTTTTACCTGCAGTAAAATAAGGTTTCTGGTCTTATTCACCAGCAGCTGTGAGCTCAGCAGCAGCAAATCCACAACTGGAGTGCCTCACTTCCACCTTTTTTTAATTTGCACAGGGGAAAACAAAGTACAGCTAATGCAATGGCATCACTGTTACTGATGCAATACCATCCACAATTGTCACTGCACTTCCAATGATCTGCACTTTGCTATGTCTGAAACTTGTTCTAAATCACAGCCTCCTACATCTGTGGGCTGTGCATGCTTGCTACACCAGGGTCAGCCTGCCATTGCTGGAGCAACAGCAAATTCCCACACGAGACAATATCTTACAGTCTTCACAGTTTCTACGGTATTGGCCTCATCAGGAGTTTTGTGGGAAAAAAAAATCTTAAGCCTTGTTAAAAGGATTCATCATTCCCACCCTATTAACCAAGGCACGCAAAACAGGTATCAGAGCTTACAGCATACTAACCAGGTTCTTCAAATACAACAGATTTGTACTTAAGACTTCATTTAAACCTATGCCATCTAAAATTGTGTTTGCATCCAACTTCGCAGGATCAAGAAAACTAAAAAAAGGGTGAAAGTAATATTTGCATCTATGATGTCTATTAAAGCAATGACCATTTGTAGACATAATCTGACTATCACCAAGTTTTCCATCAAAATCAGAAGAACTGACACCCAGGTTTGCTAAAACATACTTAATTCAGGAGAGCTTTGCTGTAAGCTAAGCTGTGAATTCAAATTGTCATCATTATACCTCAGAGTGCAGAAGATTGTTCAGATTTGAAGAAAGGATGCCATGTTTGTCTTATGCTGTTTGGGTCTGTTTTTCAAAGTAGAGTGAAGAGTTTGATTTACTTCAAGACAACATTAAAAGCTGAACCAAAAAGATACTACACTGAGGTGTCCACCAGCAGCAAGGACAGCAGGTAAATATGCTAACAGTTCCATCACTGTAACCTATGAATTCCTACTTTTTGCTTTTAAGGGTTAGAAAGGAAAAGAAAAACTCCTCCAAAAAGCCTCACTGTACTCATTAAAAATAGAACCTTCTGCAACTTCACAGTATTTTTATTACATATTCTTGGTGCAGAATAATTTTGTCCCTCTAAAATAAATTAAAAGGAAAAGAGCAAGACAGTCACTGTCACCTGAAGATTACGGCTACTGAGTTTTACCTTATGCTTCCTGAACCGTTCAAGCACAACAAAAAGACTAAACTTCAGCCAACTGCTCAAGAAAATTTTGTTCATACTAGCCATTAACTTCAGTATTTCTCGCATTACAGAAAGGTTCAACAGAACCTCAAATCTTGGAAAATGGTGTTTTCAAAGGGTTAAGGGAAAAAAAACTCTGCCTTGGAGAATCATCAAAGCAGACTGACTCAGTAAGAGCCATTTCTATTCCCAAACTCAGGTATTTGACTGCTAGGTGACCAAGAAAAACTCTCAAAAAGTGTGCATGAGGCAACTTCGGAAACATTGAGACTACTGGTTTGGAAGAATCTGCCTTTACAGAAGGCAGGCTGAAAAAACAGGCTGAAATGAGATAGAGACAGATGGAAACACTGGCTAAAGTTCTCTCAAAGTATCTCACTTCTGCGTCAACTATGCCACCCAGTACCTTACTATTAATGTATCGGCATCATCAGCACAAACTATCAGTTGGTCTGAAAGACAGACACCTTGAAGCATTCTAAGCATCCTCCTCCTTTCCTTAAGTTAAAACAAGTCATCATGCCAAAAATACAATGCTACATTTTTGTTTCTTCTGCCACCCAAGTGGTGATAATACAAAAATCAGACAACAGTAGAAGACAATCTGTTTTGACATTTAGAACATCCTATCCATTGAAAAGTTGCTTTCAAAAGTATGCTTCTACTCAACTGCGTCTGTATATTATTTGCCTCCATTTCACTGGCAAAGGAAAACTTACTTAAATTCAAGTTTACAGTTTCACACTATGCTGAAACTTTATAATACCTTTCTAATTCCATTAGCTTTAGATAGTTTATCCTTGGGATATCATCGTCTTACCTTACCAGTGCCATCTTTAAAGGCAAATACCAAAGACTGTTAATAATAACTTTCCATGGTCTTGAAGACTAGCGACTGAAGTGTTAACTGCCTCTCTTACAAAAAGGTTTCAAGCTTTCCAAAACAACAACCTTTGTACTCTTACAAACTGCCCCAGGTTTATTCAGCTATTCTATTCTAAACAGCTTTATTTCAGACACCTGCATTAACAGAGCTTTCATGTTTGCCCAATAGTTTTGACATGAATCACTTTAAACGTTATTGTTCCTGACACAAATGGCTTTGTCATTGTTTCTGCAGCCAGTCATCTATTACCATTCTGATTTGCATCTCTTTCTAAGGTGATCAGTTACTGTTTCAATGATCACTCTGTCTGCTCAGGAAATGACACAAGGTTTTAAACTTAATTAAAAGCAGTGGAAGACCAGCCATAACATTAAAAATAAATTTTAATGTTAAATCATTTATAGATCATTTGTTCTGACATCCAAATGTTCTGAAATTTAAAGTAGTACTATAGGGACACACAAGTGCAGATAAATCTTTATTGCCATAACTTTGTTTTTTCAAAAATGAGCATTGAGTTTTTAATAGGTCATAATTTTATGTCTCTGTATGTACAACATTACAACTGCGTGGTTTAATAATATTGAAGTCAGTGATACTTTCATAACTCAACACAGTGTATTTATAAAATGAATTCTTATCAAAATACACTTTTCACTGGGATAATAAATAAAATCCTGTGAAACCCACCTACACAAAGTTAATTTTAACTCTGGTAGAACCCGATGTGGTACACAGTCCATTAACTACCATGCTTGCCCCTTTATACCCCCTACTGGTGCTCATCTTCTGGGGTAAGAGAACATTTTTCCCCCTGTTGTGGTGTGACCTCATTCAACATCATCTTCAGCCAAGCACTGTGCACTTACAATTCTCTGTAAGAAGGAGAAAAACTCATTCACAATTGCATAAAATTGACAATAGGAGGCAACAGATTATCAAGCAGTATAATTTTACATTGAACATTAAGTAGTGAGCAAACTGATTAATGCTAAAAATGCTGATTATTGGACATAAGGTTTTGAAGTCAGTTCCACAGAAATTACATACTGTGCAACGCCTAACAAACCAAAATCAGATAAACAATATCCCCTTAGCCTAAAAGGATGACCTCTCTATTGTTTTCAGCACTGTTCTCAAAGGAAACTTCTCTGCATGGCACTGAGTCTCTGCTTTATATGAGGTAACACCATCAGGGAGTACCCTAGTATTTCCAAGAATGTAAAACATTATGTTACAACAGACCCACCTGCTAGCATATTACCAACGTTACCTACACAGTACTCGGGCTAATAATGGAAGGGTATCTTACATACAGAGCTACAAACACTTTTTTCATGAGGGAAGCCCCCAAGCTTCCAAAACTGTCATGTGTTCTGTTGCTAGTTAACATTTTGTGTTTATAGGCAGCCCAGAGCCAAAAGGCTAGCAAAAGCAAGAGATTAATCCTGATGGACTTTTACAGCACTTCCAAACGCTTGCAGACATATAGTTTTTTTAAAAAAATTAAGACTCAGTGCAAGAAAGTTACCACTTTTCTATTCTCCAACTTGTACTTGGGAAAGAGTGGATCCGCTTACAGTATCTGAACTGACAGGTGTCTCTGCTTTAGAGGAGCTTACTTAGCACACCCTATGCATGAGAGGTATTTCTTGTTTACTCTGTTTGTTAGTAATGCTATATGATATTTCTCATACACACTTTTTAATGTTTCAGCTGAAAAAAAAGCTTCTTTTACTCTAACTGAACATAAACAAAAAACAATACTTGAGACGGATTTAAGGGACAAGAGAAATAGCTCAATTATTTTCAAACAAAAAAAAAAGAGACATTTCACATACCTGGCTTATTGTGGGGAGCTTAGTTAGAAGCATTTGAAACACCGGTGGTGGAAGAGTCTGCTGTAGGACTTGTAGTAACTGCTGCGGCTGTCCACAGACAGCAATGGCATTGGTCAAGTGATCAACACCTTTCTCATATTCACCTGTACAACAAACCATAGTGCTTTGAAATCAGACTTCTTCCATACTGTACAGTAATTACATAAAACATGCATCAACAGTGGATAAAATTACTGAGAACGTATCCACACTTTTCCTCCCTCCTCCCTTGCTGGATCTTCTGAACACAGAAGGCTGGAAACAAGTAAACTGATTTCCCTAAGTGAATTTAAATCCCCAACAGAACTTAGTACATAAAAATCACCTTCTAGCAAAGGCAAAGAAAAATTATTTTACAAATTACCCTTCAAAAAAAAAATGATGCTATTACCTTGAGCTAGTAGTTCCTCACCAAGCTGAATCTCCTCAAGGAAAAACTTCTGAACTGCTTCAGCATCTTTCAGATCGGGCAGCTATAACACACAGAGTAAAACTAAAGTTAGCCCTTAAACATCAGTTAATAAACAAGTAAGCAGAAAACATTCTCAACTGAAATCAGCCACAAACACCCAACCACGCTGTTACACTGAAACTGGCAAGTGTCACCACTAAATTAAATGTATACTGAACGTTTCTGAAAACCAGACACAGGTCTCATCATTGTGTCACAAATCTATGGAGACACAGAGCCTGAAATACCTCTATTCAGTTTATTAAGTACACAGTTTTGTAGTAAATACACATTCTAAGGTGTGTTATGTTTATCACAACTAGATTTCCTACAATTGGTTAAAATAAATCTATCTTTTCTTCCAGGATCTGTTAGTGATAAGGAATGAGAGATCAAATACTTAGAACAAAAACTATCAAGCTCAGTTTTAGGTGCATCTCATCAATGACTTTTAAGTCTAAAAAGTCCTTGCACCTATTACAAAGAGGAAAACACCATCAAATCACACAGTTGCATATTCTAGTACAAGGCCTCTACCTGACACAAAAAAAGGAACCATATGAAATTATGGTTATTTGTGAGCATTAAAAAAATAAAGAGTGCATCTCTGCAGAAGTGTTTGTAATGCTGGAATCAAAACAGAACTTTAAACAAATCCTACAAATGAAACATCTTTTAAAACAGCACTGCATTATTGAACACAGTATTACCTTAGAAAGCCCTGCTCTCTCTTTGGCAAGCTTCTGTTTCCTCCTTCCTGTAAGAAAAAAAAAAACTTACTTTTTTAACCTGCTACTAAAAAAAGTCTTCAGATTACAGTTCAAAACCATTATTTTCAAAATAAGAAAGTGGTAATATATTCCAAATACTGAAGACTGAACACAAGACTGCAACCCACTCTCTGCAGCAGAATATCATTTAGAGGTCTAATGAAGGCTGGCAGTAGCAGACAAACTCAAAATGGCAGTTCTTCTGCTGGCTATGGTAAACACCAGCTGCACAGGGCCTGCAGCAGAGCACACCTCATGCACCAGAGGCACGAAGAAGGAAGAAGAATTAGAGGAAGACGAGACTTCTCCACATGATTTCTAACAATGATAAGCCACAGAAGAACTCCTTACAAGTCAAGGCTATCTAATCTCGAACTACAAAGTGCACTACCATCAGGAACATTAGCAGGTCACAGTACCTAAGTGCACCTTCCCAGCTGTTTTATAGCAAAGATTTGGAAACGAGTTAAATAGGTGGCAGTATCACATCATCCCACAGCAAGAGCAATTGTAAAGCTTACATTTCTGACATCTGAGGAAAGCCAGATTTAATTGCCCAGCCTAAAGGTATAATGTTGGACTGCAATACGAAATTGTACCACTGCAGTAAAACTAGTCCTGATTTTACTTTTACAACTCAAAATATTTCCAGATATGACCAGTGGTTTTAATGGCAATGTGCTAGAAATTTTGATTTGTCTACATGACGAAGACATGGAGGAATACTATTTTCTAATAGTGATAATGTAACATGACTTTTATGGACAAGGTCAAGTGTTCTTTATATACAGGGCGTTCACATTCTAACTACCTTTTACAATACCTTAATAAACCTTAACACCTGAATTTCTATAGCTTATTGAACTAAGTTATTTTACAAAATCATATACAGAAAAATATGCCACACAGAACTGTAACATACTATAATTTTATCATTATGGTTTTCTAACAATAAAGAAAAATTTATCTCTTGAAAGTTGGTGCCTTTAGTTAGCTCACTCCATGTTTTCTGAAGCATTAATTTGCACAAAACTTTAAACAGCACTACAGTGCAAACCAATTTTGCTAATACCTAAAATCTTAAATGTGAAACAAAAATGTAAAAAAAACCCCACAGTACCTGAAATGTTTCACTATCAAAACAAGCCATGTTGTAATTGCAGTGCATTCGGTGAAAACATCAATGAAAATATAAAGCGTAACAGCTTAGCATTTGTATATAATTTTCAGAACAAAATTATGCTTTCTTGGCATGCCTATGACAATTTCTAAAATACTGCAATAGGTATCACTCACCAGGTTAAGAATTCGGAGATAAAGAAAAAATAATAAACAGGCTGCTAAATGTAACTATGTCACAGTGCTTTTGAGCACTGATTACACACATATGAAATCATATACTTTAACCTGAAACTAGTAAAGGAATGTGAAGAATCACCAAGATTTCAAAACTGAACACTGATCTACAGAATCTATCAAGTCTGATTACTACGCAACTTTTACACCTCTCTTTAGAAGTCCAATTGCTAAAACAATTGCAAAAACCAAATAGTTCTAAAGGATATTCAGGAATTCTTCTCATACTGGTTGGTGATACTAGTTTTAAGTACCTTTCAAACAACAGCCAGAAGTTACATTTGCAATAGGACAAATAAAAAGGAATGGCTTTGCAGAAAAAACCCCAAACCTACACCTAAAAAAACCTTCAAAAAATTCTTTGTTTTCCCTCAGGGACCTCCAAGAAAATGAAAACTTTCCCTCTTTTCTAAAGACACTACCACATTTCAAAAAGAGGAAGGGCAATCTTTCATAGAAGGCATCTTAGTTAACACAGAAATGCACGTGCATGCATCCAAAACAGAAAGCTAAACTGCAGTTCTCAAACTGCGTGTAACTCGCAGGTCCTTCAGGCACAGCTCCTGTACTCAGGCAGTAAGTTTCAGATCTGAACCAACGGACAGTCTGTCGTGCTAACGTGGGTTGCTGCACCACCTTCACAACCAGTCTCACAAAGGAGAAGGATGACCAAAAAGTCTTCAGCTCCCACCCAATCTGTGAAGTCTGCCTGCTGCTCTCCCCTCATCCAGCTGGTCCAGGCAGAAGTTGCTCTGAAGCGAAGTTCAGCTTGATTAGAAATTCTGTCTCTCTCTGAACAAAGAAATCAGTGTCTCTACTGGCATACAGAATAGCTCTGGTTTATACATTCAAGAACACAAATAGTCAACACATCTAAAATCTTATCTTAAAATATAGCTGCAGAAGCTAAGCAACTCCAGATTTGCTATCTTTCAGTCCCAAGAACAAATATGGAGATGCCCTCACACTAGGAACACCAAAACCTAAAGAGACCCCATAAAACCTGCTAAATAAATAAGACTAAAACATCTGGAAAACCTAAGTCCAGCAGTTTTTCAAGCCTCCCAGAAAATAACTTTTTTTTTTTCCCTGAAACCTGAATCTGGCCACCTCATTTTTATCACTGGGCATTTGCAATGTAAACTTTGGTCCTAACACAGCCCAAAGACAATGTACAACATAATCAGGATGGCAAAAACAAATAAAACAAATTTCTTCATTTGTCAGCACCTGCTTGACCAAATATGCCAGGCAATCCACTGACATGTCGGATCTCCTGTCCTTCCTAAATTTTGGTGATGCTGCATCATAACAGCTGAAAAACAATCTTATCCTAAGGATGTTAGTGGAAAAGATCTACTGCAAAGGTGGTTTCTACAAGTTTTTCATCAAATGCCCTTACTACCACCTGAGAAACTGTGTATGTTCATCTAAAGAACTGTAACTGGCTGCTGCACTGGACCATTTTGGCCCAATACTGTACAGCTGGAGCCTTACTATCCAACAGAAAAAATGCTGTAATAAGCAAAGCACTGGCACAGCTACAGAAGCATCCATGCTAAAGAATGGGTTACAGGGCTAAAAAATAAAATCAAATTACTTAATATTATATAAAGCCTTACAACTAAAAGCAGCCCAGTGCATCAGATCATAAGTCATACAGTGATGTCCTCCAAATGAGGACCACAATGCATTTTTTCCACTTCAAAGAAAATGTTGATTCTTAATCAGGGCAAGTCTAAGGTTTATTCTGAACATCACTGGATAAAAGCTAAGACAAAGAAAACAATGGGATTTAAAAATCACTTGCAGTATTTCTCCAAAAATCTAATGCAATGCAGTATTTTCTCTACTACATATTTAACATCATAAAAAGAACACAGCTGATTACATTGCCAAAAATCGAGTTTGCTTGCGCAAAGCAAGCACATACGCATTTACTATAGAAAAAATTCCCAATGCATGACTTGCACTGCAGGGCAAGAAGAACGTACTTGGTGAACACACAAAAGATATGTGTATAAGATCCTACACACGAGTAAGGGCCTGGAGATGAAATATTCAAAAGACATAATTTGCTGTGGGAGAGCTCACAGAAAGCGGAATTAATGTGCTGTTTAGTGTCAGCACTGGTCACTCAACAAATTCCATCCATTAAGACAGAATCAAAGTGTTTAAGTTATGTTTAAACATCATCATAGAAGCATTCATTTTTAACCCATATAATTATTGACTTTTCCATCCATGAAACTGCTGACCGCATTATGCTCACTGGCCAGGAAAAGTTTACCTTAATGGTACGTTCTTATCTTGAGATTAGTTATCGAATATTCCCATGCTGGAAACAACCCAGTACAACAAAAAACAGCTTATTTCCTCATGATTCATCTGAGTCCATTGGATAAATTGGAGTGCCTTGAGTACTCATGCTTACAGCTGCATGTAAAGCCTTCACTAATTATTAGGACATTTAAATAAATGTTGAAGATGTGAAATAACGAAGAGCCACGGGAGAAGAGCTCTACATTTTGGATTAATCAACAGTTTTCTCTAGCATTCATCCTTACCCTGGAAGCTAATGACAGAGCTGCCAGGAGGGTTTAGAATGCAGCTGATGAAAGACCTGAGAGCTGCTACCTGCTCTAGCCTTACCGCAGCAACAGAATCACTGTAGGAGATGGCATTTTATCTCATCATCTTCCAAAAGCAAATAACCAAACATCACCACGTAAATGCAGTGGCGGTAAGAGCGTGGCTAAGCACGTTGGATAACAAGATTTAAGACAAAGAGGGAGATAAATTATTTCCCAGCCCAGGTTCTGGGTTTTCTGCGAAAACCACGAGCCACCCCATAACTACGCAAACCATAGAAATCACGCTCTGAGAGGGAGGCGGCGCGTCCCCTGCATTCGCTGCAGGGATGCCGAGAGGCAGGCATCGACCCGCAGGGGCTTGCGGAACCGCCCCCTCGTCGCACGTGGCCACCCGCCAGGCCTCGGCCGGCCCGGCCAGGCGGCCCTTGCCCTTGCGGACTCCCAGGCGCTTCTCGCCCCCCGTTTCCCGCAGCGACGCGAGGCAGGCAGGCCCTTCCCACGCGGGGAGGGGGCGGCCGGGAGAAGGGAATAGGGGGCGGCGGCTGCCGGGGTTCGGGCGCGCGCGAGAAGGAAAGGGTAGGGAGAGAAGAGGAGTGGAGGGGGCGGCTGCCGGGGATGGGAGCGCGCCAGGGGACGGGAACGGGGGGTGCAGCGGCGGCCGGGGCTGGGTCAGGCCGCACGTGGGGACGGAGGGGCAGATGCCGGGGTCAGGGCGCGCGCAGGAGAGGGGCGGGTAGGGGCAGCTGCTTTGGCCCGCCGCGCGCGGGAGGAGCCGTTGGGCCGCCGTGAGGAGCGGGAGGGAAAGAGGACAGGGGAGGACGTCCCGGCCACTCACGTTCCCGCAGCCGGTTCTTGAAATTGGGGTCGCTCCGCCTCTTGCGGTCGAAGTAAATGCAGTACCCGATGAAAAGGGCGCCGCAAAGGCCCGCCGCGATGGCGCTGGTCTTGCCCACCATCATTGTGCCCGGCGCCGAGGGAAAAAAGGGGAGGCCCAGCCGCCCCTACCCGCCCGCGCGCGGCCGGCGCCGAGCTCCGCAGGCACCTTGGGACGAGCGGGCAGACAGAAAGGACCCCGCCTCACTTCCGCTGACGTCATCATTCGTCGCCGGAGGGGAGAGCCCCAGTGGTGCCTGTGCTGAGGCCTGGCTGTACTGCGCGCGTCCCGTAAGGGCGGGAAGAGCGGCGTCAAAAGTGCCCTGCGAGAAAGGAACCGGGGTGCTGGTCTGGAGCGGCCGAACATGAGCCATCAGGGTGCCCAGGTGGCCAAGGCGGCCAGCAGCATCCTGGCCTGTGTCAGAAACGGTGTGGCCAGCAGCAGCAGGGAAGGGATTGTGCCTCTGATGAGGGCGCAGCTCGAACTGAACTGTGTTCAGTTTTGGGACCCTCACTACAAGAAAGACATTGAGGTGCTGGAGCGTGGTCAGAGAAGAACAACGAGGCTGGTGAGAATTGGCAAACAAGGCCTCCGAGGAGTGACTGAGGGAAAGAGGGTTTAGTCTGGAGTAAAGGAGGGGGGAGACCTTATCACTGTCAGCAACTGCCTGAAACGAGGCTGTAGTGAGGTGGGTGCTGGTCCCTTCTTCCAAGTGACAAGTGTTAAGACAGGAGGAAATTGCCTCAAGTTGCCCCAGAGGAGGCTTAGATTGCATATGAGAAAAAAATTCTTTACCAAATGAGTGGTGAAGCATTGGCACAGGCTGCCCAGGGAGGTGTTGGAAGTCTCCTTAATGCAGCTGTTCAAAAAAACATGTAGACATTGCATTTTGTGACATGGTTTAGCAGGCACGACCGGTGTTGGGCGATTGGACTGTGTGATCTTAGCCATCTTCTCCAGCCTTAATGATTCTGATTCTACAAACACTGCTACCTTGGCTGCTGCCTCAACATCACCTTTTGTCACCCAAAAGACCAAAGTTCTGTAAGCTGAAACTTAACAATTAGAAAAACCCGACTTGTCCATGTAATGATGTGTTTATCGCAACAGTCACAGTCTGCACGTTGCACCTCTCCTGTAGTCGCACGCTGAGTAATCTGCACAACTCCAAGAGAATGAACCTCGCTCACCTCTACACGAAGAGCTCAGCTGGAGAGGTGTTCCTACAATACAGCAATAAAACCAGATGGTTCTGTGCAGTGACCGGGGTATGGACCCACATCTTGTGCTGCCTTCCGGGAGAAGCCCAAGGCCCCACGGTGAACACAAGGAACGACCACAGCATTGTTAGCAAACAGGTTTTATGACAGCACACTCTAACATACATCAATCTTTATAACAATAACGGACACGATTATACATTTTCTTTTTATCAGAAGACTGTTTGTTTCCCAGTTTTACTTCTAGGAACAGTTTTTAGTCTTTTGGGTTTAGTGCTCTTTTTTAATGGGGTTGCTTTTTCACCCAAAAATGAATCATTAGAGCTCCTCCTGTTCTTTGACGTGGTATCAACTCTGTCCTTAGGGGCACGAGACTGATTTGGACCTTTCTGTGGTGTTTTCCACTTCTCCCCACAGCGCTTCACTCGTATCTTTCTTCCCATCAGAACAGAGTTGTTCAGCTTCAGAGCAAGATGTACAGCATCCGTATTCTACAAGAACAGACATTCAGTTTAAAAGCAATGTTGCTTCCAATTAATGGCTTTCAAATAAATAGTTGCCTTTCTTTAATTTTCATAAGCAAGTTTTATAATAAAGAATGCTCAAACTGCTCTATTTATTGAATGACAAAACATCTCTGCTCTGAGACACCAGCACGGTGACACAGCCCATGCATCAGGGCACAGATACTGGAACTGGACTGTAAATCAGCTCACATGAGACATGAAAGAGAGAGGCAGAGAGATGAAGGAGAAACTGGGAAAAAAAAGGTATTGTCTGCAGGAAATAAACTAAGGAAGATGAAGCTGGGAGACTGCCAGGAGAAAACAAGCTGTACTGAATCCAAAACGGTGAGCCGGTAAGCAAAGCAGCTGCAGGAAAAGAATTCCACTCCTGACACATAAGAAATGTGTGTAACTGCTGTTACACCACACAAACTCATCTGTCTCTCCTAAAACAGAGTCTTTCCCTTAAAGTTAACTTCTTTCACCCCACCATTTTACAACTTTTCTTTGCATGCAACCTAAAACGGTCGCTTTGTTATCTGCCTCCACAGAACTGGTTCTCCAAGCTGCTTTTAACATACACCATACTGCTACCATTTAATGTCATACACAAATCAATAAAATGACTAAAAAAGAGAAAACCCAAAAGGCTCTAAAGGCAAATCCCAATTCAGATTTCAAAGAATTCCCAGTGTCCTGAAGCCATTCATACACACGTCAAAGAGAACGTAGCCAAAGCCTTTTCCCAGGCCGGTATTTCTGTCTCTCACAATTCGCACTGCAACGACACCTCCACAGACAGAGAAGTGTTCTCGCACAGCGTCATCGCTGATGTCTGCAGGCAAGCACAATGGAACAGACACCTCTTCAGTCAGACACATGGCTTTAGAAGCCTGGCCCAAATCCAAGCATTTTACTTACCAATTAATGTACACAAACATACATGTTTAAATAAATATATATTAATATATGAATATATATAAGTACACAAATATCAGTGGCTGAGAAAACTTTCAGTAAGCTAACAATGCAGACTTTACAAAAGGCTATTTACTTTGACAGTCACTGATTCTCTAGCTTTGAAGAGTACATAAATCACAAAGAAGAACGAAGGCAAAGACCAAAATAAACTTTTTAAATAATTTCATTCATGATTTGAACAGAGTGGAAATTGAGATTCATGCTACATTTCTGTAGTTCCTTCTCATGCCCGAATCCCTTTCTAAGAAGAAATGCTGATGATAATGAGCTTGGGCTGGCAGTTCTTGAAGTCTAATGCTCACTGACTGCTCCGTGACTGAATGGGGGAAAATGGATTTACAGTTTTCAACCACAGTTGCTAGATTATTCTGATAATGGCTTTCTCAGTCTTGTGACTGTGTGAACAGACATTTGTAATGTGCCAGTACAAAAATACAACTTATTCTCTTTTCTGTAGAGGTACGTTTCATACTATGGTAAATCCCTTTACAGAGATGCAATCGTATCTCTGCTGAGGAGAGAGGTTGAATTTAATAGTACAAGTTTAATTACAGCAATGGGACTTAGATGTGCTTAGAAAGGTTCAAGCTGCTGAAGTCATTCTCAGAGCACTGCAAATATCCAAACTGCTTCTTCTGCAGGATGCAGAGGAACATGCAGCACTGATACAAGCTCTACACAACAGGCATTAGTTATGTCACCACTATCAGATCTGTCACCTATCCAGATTTTCAGACAGGTCAACTTTTAGGCTGAAACCTAAAGCTTGTTTGTTTCAGCATGATGTGAAACAGGCTGTGGATCAGGCCACAGGCACAGCACACACCTTTATCCTGTGTATTTACACATCTACACCACCACCATGAAAGATGTTCCTCCCGAGCATCCTGACTCCATTAGTATCCCATGGACCACACCTGACAGCGACCCCTTCATCTGCTCTCCTGTCTAGTCAGAAGCAGCTGAATATTCATCAAGCACTGACCTCAACCATACAGAAGTCACCTCCACACAGGTAACAACCGATTGCCAGTAGCTGCCATTCACTCTGTGTTTCACAAGTCAGCATCAAAATGAGAAACCACCACTGTGTATCACTCCGAAGTAGTTCACGGGCAGGTACCAGTACGTGTTTAATAGTTTGGAAAGCCATGTCTATACAGTTCAGTCACATTTATTTGAAAAACATCAAGTGACAACAAGAACTGAAAGAGCTGCAGATCCAGCTACAGTAAAAAAAACAAGTAATCTGCAGAACTTGACAGAAACTTAACTCCTTCAGGTGTTGCAGTTTTATTTTTTAACTGTAATCTAAAAAAAATAATTCCAGCAAAGGTATTGAGCTACCTAAACATGCTGCCCTAAATAACAATAAACAAAAAATCCCTATTGTCAACGTGTTCCATAAATGTTAAGTAACGATGCACAACAATCCATTTCAGACTTACCATACGAGAGATTTCCCAAGAACACAGATCGTTTATTGTCATGCTAAAGAAAAGAGAGACAAGACAGTAAGTTATTTGTTACAGAAAAAAAAACAACCCACCAGTAGAAAAGGGTGTATCTAGTCACATGTATTACTCACCGAACTCGTTTTTGATGCAATGTCAACTCTGATGTGAAATCCTCTAGCAATTTCTGTTCCATTTCTTTTGGAGCCAAAAGCAAAGAGTTTTAAAATTCAAATGAGTAAGTGTTACTTAATTTATAATGTCACTGCGCAGCACTATTCCAAAAGCAAATTCACTTTTAAATTTGAAAAAACATTTTATTCCAATTCAAGCAAAAAAAAAGAAGAGCTGGTTTAAATTTATCTATAAATCTACTTTTTCAACAGGGAATGAGGAACAAAATTGAGACTTACTCCTTTAGAGCCTTAATGGCATCACATTCTTCCTTAAATACAACATAAGCATTAATGAACTTCGCATTAGGGTGCACCTTCCGCCTGGAACACAAAAAAGACACATATTGTTTAAATAATTCTGATGGCATGCAGGGCACAAGCACTTCTTGTTAAACACATTTATCCCTCCTCTTGTGTTGTGTACATTTCTGTTAAAGCCAGCCCCCTATGTCCATGGGAGTCTGTCTCACTCTACATCTTACACGACCTACATCTGCACCCTGATCAAGCTTCCTCAGCTCATAAATATATCCAAAGTAATTAAAGACTATTAGCATCTTCCTCCTTCCTAAACTATAAGAAATACATCCTAAGGTAATGAATTACTAGTATACCAGTCACATAATTCTTTTTCATGTGTCAAGAAAACTTACAAACACACAAAGGTAATTGCAAAATTCAAAGAAATGCAAAACAAAAAAATAAATATAGCCAAACATTCAACAACCAACACTTAAAAATTATTTTTGCCTTGAAAAAATAAAGCATGAAATTCACAAGAGGAACCTACTTTATTCCTGCTAACTTTTTGGATAAAGCATCTTCTTTTGGAACAGTTCAGTCACACATTTATTTGAAAAATGTCAAGTGACAATGAGAACTGAAAGTGCTTGCAGGTCCAGCTACAGTAAATAAAACAAGTAACCTGCAGAACTTGACAGAAACTTACAACTCCTTCAGGTGTTGCAGTTTTATTTTTTAACTGCAATTTAAAAAAATAATTCCAGCAAAAGCTATTGAGCTTCAAAACTATTTTTGCCTTGATAAAATAAAGCATGAAATTCACAAGAGGAACCTACTTTACTCCTGCTAACTTTTTAGGTAAAGTATCTTCTAGTGGAGGCTCCTATAGAGCCCCTACGCTCCCGCTATGGAGCCCCCTGTAAAGCACTTGCGAGCCCTGTGTACCCCGTATGCAGCCCCCACAAGAGCCCCTATCGCGCCCTGTTGTCACCACCAGAGAACCCACTACAGAGCTCCTATAATGGCCAATAAGTCACACATATGGAGCCCCCTTTAGAGCCCCTATCTCGCTCTTTGTCTCCCTTATGGATCACTCTAGAAAGCCCCTATCACGCTCCCTATGACCCTCCTATGGAGTCAAACATGCAAAAAACAACACTTAAAAATTATTTTTGCCTTGAAAAAATAAAGCATGAAATTCACAAGAGGAACCTACTTTATTCCGGCTAACTTTTTGGATAAAGTATCTTCTGCTGGAACCTTCAAGATAAAAAGAGCTTTGGTTAAGTGGGCCTAGTGTCAATTTATATCAAATATTTGTTCTTGAAGACAAAGATGAATTCAAACAGGTACCATTCCACCCAAATAAATGTAGCAAGTACAGTGAGCAAACACTGGAAGTGCCTATTCCTAGAGATGATCTAGAAAGACCTCAGATTTAGATAGCTTGCTTTGACTACATCTGTTATGTTTCTTGAGTTCCAACACTGTTATATTCAACTATTTTACAGAGTAGACTGATTTACAATCAAAGTGTCTTTGCCATTATTATTTAAAAACAGCTAAGCAATACCTTAGTTAAACAAGCAATCATAAAGGCATACTTCTTCCAGAGAAAATACAGCTCTGATACCATCAACTGCTGCTACAGGAAGAGTAAAATGAGATGAAAGGAAAGATCCATCTGTCAAAATACCCAAGACTTCTTCTAATGGTAAAAAATATCCACCCAAACCTGCTTTTGACCTACTGAAGATATGAGCCTTACGGATACCACCCTTAAATATTGAAGAATAATTATGTTACAGAACATTAGAGGAAATAACGTACCAAAGACCGGAATCGAATGGATTTTATTTGTCCATAGGCTTTAAAAAGAGATTTCAGTTCCTAAACAGAAGATATTACAAATATTCAATAAATGTTTGCATCCTGGTAACAAGAATTATTGCTGAATATTTATCAATAAGACTGTTGTTACACTATTTTCATTATACCTATACAAGGCCTGTTGAATGGCTACTAAAAATATGCAAGTAATTTGTAACTGTTTCTGTGTTTCTCATGGCAGCTTCTTATTCTACAGTTGCCAAAACTGAATATGTAGAAAGTATAAATTTAACATATTTCATGCAACAATCTGATGTATTGTTTGCATTCAGAATTGGAAGCAGACTAACTTTTTAATTGCAGTTCTCATCTACTAAGTCATTTTTTCATTGAAAAACAAACTATCCATTTCTACTAAAGAAAGAGCAACTGCATCAGCTCCAGTAAAACAAGAGTGATTGCCCCAATGGTTTCTGATAACAAACATTTTTTCCTACTCTCTCCAAAAGCAATTCTAGTCACAAATACGTGTGACCTCTGAGCTGGAAACAACCCCTCAAACTAAGGGCTGCTGCTGTTCTTTTCATTCCTTTAGCTGTCAGAATCCACTTACATACCTGAAGAGTGCAGTTGACAGGCAAGTTTCCAACAAACACTGTTCTTCTGTTTACTGTTTCATCAGCCACCTTTTTTCCCTTCTGTTGTTTTACAATAGTGTCCGTCTCTGAATTAACAAAGTTTTTGGCAACGGCACGAAAAGCCCTCTTTTTTTGCTTCGCTTTGTTTTGAACCAGTTTTTGCTCCTCCTCTTCATCCGCCTGCTCCAAAGCATTCTCTCTTACCAGAAAAAGACAAATAGATTATAATTGATACGAAAAAAAACAGAGCTCTTGAGGTCAAAGAACTGAAGCTTCCAAGACAAATATTTTATTTTTTATTGTAAAGTCTGTTCAACATAAAATCTCAAATATTATTTTGCTTACTACTCATTAAACAAACACCACTCTGTAACACAGAAAACCATGAGCTGTTCCCAGGACATTGCATTCACTATTTCTTAGATGTAACAAAGAAAGAATTCCGAATTTAATTATTTGATATCCTCTAAAATTGAAGGTGAGGGGGGAAATTAATCTTTGCATGCTAGAACTCAGGAGAAGTTTAGTTCTTCCCAGTATCCATATAACGATCTGAGTTGGAAGGGACCTACAAGGATCATTAAATCCAACTCCTATCCCTGCACAGCACAACCCCAACACTCACACCGTGTGTCTGAAGGCATTGTCCAAAAGCTTCCTGAATATTGTCAGGCTTGGTACTGTGACTGCTTCCCTGGGGAGCTGTTCCTCTGGGTGAAGAATATCCAATATCCAACCGAAACCTCCCCCGGCGCACCTTTCTGACATTCCCTCGGGTCCCATCATTGGGAGCTGGAAGTATTTACTACCTTTCAGGGTAAACTATCAAAAGTTTTCACAATCTTCTTAAAAATAATCTTCTTAAAAACCAGATTCAAGATTAATAGTAGAACAGAGCTCTACTGTTTCGTTGAACTCATAATCTTATGATTAACCATAGAATGCTTTGCGTTAGAAGGGATCTTCACAGGTCATCTAGTCCAACTCCCCTGAAGTGAGCAGGGACATCCCTCACTAGATCAGGTTGCTCAGAGCCCCATCAAACCTGACCTTGAATGTTTTCAGGGATGGGGCATCTACCACTTCCTTGAGCAACCTCTTCCAGTGTGTCACCACTAGCTTTTTTAATATCACTATAAAAAGGCATCATCTGCTCACCTGTTTGCAACCTTTTGCTCTGCTTCTGAAAGTTCCTTTTTCTTGGCTTTCTTTGCTTTTACTAGAGGTTCCTGTGTGACAGATGAGCTCTGGTCTTCCGACACTTTCTCCACTTTTTCTGTATACTTTCTTTTCTTATTTTCCTTAAAAAAAACCCCAAACTTGAAAAAAAAAGTAAACTTCTCCAAATGGCCTACAATTCCATTATATATTGTAACTTCTTACATCACCTGTAAAAAATGCTGCTTCCGACACCCACCTCTGGCTGCTTCACCCCCTGTTCTCCTCCCAGCACCATTCACCCCAAAGGGATCACCATGGCTGGCTGGCGCTCCCACAATTTACCACAGAATTACCTCAGTTGGAAGGGACCTACAAGGATCAATAAGTGTAACTCCTGTCCCTGCACAGCACAACCCCAACATTCCCATCGTGTGTCTGAAGGCACTGTCCAAAAGCTTCCTGAATATTGTCAGGCTTGGTGCCGTGACTACTTCCCTGGGGAGCTGTTCCAGTGCTCCACCACCCTCTGGTGCTGGAAAAGAAACTCTAAGAATAGTTTTCGAGTTTCAGAAAGCAGCATCCTTTATTTCAGCGCTGGACACATAAGGGAATTATTTCCACCAATCAGGCGTGATGGGACAAGAGCTGGAGACAGAATACATTTCCCACTTACGTGCATATGGATAAATTTCCCAGAAATCTTATGCATATTGCATTACTTTCCAAGGACTAGTTTTAATGTTGTTATGAACTTCACAACAGCCAAATCTTTGCTAATTGGAGCTTTGGAGCCAGCTCTGTCCGGCCTTGCTTTCTTAGATAAGGAAATACTATCTGTGAACAGCACTACTTAAGCATACGCTGTCAGAAGAACAGTCAGTCTGTCTGACTTTCAAAACACACCACCACTTACACCGTGCGTAACTGAAACCACCCGCCACCCCCAGCCCCTCACTCACCGTTGGCGCGGCCGCCAACGTAGGGGGGGCGGCGGCGGCGCGGAAGAGGCGAGCGAGGGGCGCGGTGCGCGCCTCCCCCGCCCCGAGGCTGTGCGCCACCTGCCCCACCACGTACGACTCTTCCTCCGGCCCCGCCGCCGCCTCAGCGGGGTCCGGCCGCCGCGTGCCCGCTCTGCGGGGCCGCATGGCTGAGCCCAGGCTCCGCGGAGCCCGCCCGAGTCACGCCACTTCCGGCGCGCGGCCCCGCCGGGGGCGGTGGTGATGGCCGGGGGTTTGGTGCGGCTTGGTGGGGCGATGCGTCGCGAGCCGTGGTGGCGCGGAAGTCCTTCACAGAGCTATAAAATAGCTTGGGTTGGTGGGGGCCTTAAAGATCATCCAGTTCCAACCGCCCTGCCGTGGTCAGGGACATCCCCCACCAGGCCAAGCTGCTCAAAGAGCCATTCAACCTGGCCTTGAACATTTCAGGGAGGAGCATCCAGGGCTTCCCTGGGCAACTTGTGCCCGTGTTTCATCACCCCCATTATGAAGAATTTTTTCCCAATGTGTAATCTAAACCTTCCCCCTTCCAATTTAAAGCCATTCCCCCTTACCGCATCATTTCTTTGTTTGGCTGGACTTCGGGCTGCATCCATGTAAGTGTGGCCAGCAAGGCAAGCGAGGCAATTCTGCCCCTCTGCTCCGCTCTCCATGACCTCACTTGCAGCACTGTGTCCAGTTCTGGAGTCTTAAACACAGGAATGACATGGATCTGCTAGAGCAAGTCCAGAGGAGGCCACAAAAATGATCAGAGGGCTGGAGCACCTCCCCTGTGAGCACAGGTTGAGAGATCTAGGCTTGTTCGGCCTGGAGAAGAGAAGGCTCTGAGGAGACCTCATAGCAGCCTTCCAGTAGCTGAAGCAGCTACAGGAAAGCTGGGGTGGGACTCTTTATCAGAAAGTACAGTGACAGGACGAGGGGGAACAATTTTAAGCTGAAAGAGGGGAGATTTAGATTAAGTATTAGGAAGAAATTTTTTACTGTGGGTGGTGAGGCATTGGCAGAGGTTGCCCAGAGAAACTGTGGATGCTCCATCCCTGGAGGTGTACAAAGCGAGGTTGGATGAAGCTTTGAGTGATCTGATCCAGTGGGAGGTGTCCCTGCCCATGGGGGATTAGAACTCGATGATCTTTAAGGTCCCTTTCAACCTAAACCATTCCAACCTAAACCAGCCAGGTCCATGCCAGGCTGCCTCCTGCTCAGGCAGCATCGCTGTTGGAGGCTGAACTCACCCCTGCAGAAAGGGGCCGACTCAAACCGTTTCATGAGGGTACGGCATTGACAGGGTGGGAGACCTCCTGCTTCAGTTTCTGGGCAGAAAGGCTCCTTCTGGTGCTCAAGGTTATAGCAGTTTGCCTTGATACACACCTAGAAAAGGATCAGAAAATGCAAAGGGGCACAGGAGTAGAAAGCACCCAAAACTGAAGGGTTTGCATGACTTGTTGGTCTCAAACAGGCTTGGCACCCACTGCAAACACTGTGCTGCGGGAAGAGCATAGAGTCACTCGTGGTTGAGCAGTTATAGCTCAGTCTTGGGAAGTTATTAGGCCACAGGAGAGATGATCCCAAAGCATCACTGGGGCAGTGAGTTTCCTCTGGATTGTTCCGCGTGTACCTAGGATCTGCAGCAGGTTTTAAAGCATGCGAGGAAAAATCCCAGTATCTCAGCACTTCTCAGGGCATTCAAGGACTGCAGCCTAGGGGACAGGAAAAGGAGGAACCAATTGTATCTCTCCCTGTCAGCTTCACGCTGTAGCAAATAGAAGTCAATGCTCTGGATCATCTTGCTGCTGCATCTACAGGGATAGGACTGGGTAACTGATGCAACCGGAAAAAACCCTTTTGTTAGGTTAATTCTCCATCAGATTGTTCTTCACAATGCAGCTGAGGCATAAGGAGTAATTGTCTGAAATTAGGCACCTAACTGGGATCTTCTTTTAGACTTGCCCGTCCAGCATTTAATTTTAAATGATAGTTGATGTGATAATAATTGGAGAGACGTAGAAAATTACCAGGCACTTGAAGGTGAAGGAAATACAAACAGCTTCTCTGTTGTAACATTTTACATACTTTTGGAACTGCCAGTGTTAGCAGTTGTGTTAGAACCAATGTCCAGCTGAAGGCAAATCGAGTAATCCAGCTACGTAATGAAGGTAAAGCATTCGTCTTCACATCACACCAGTTATCCCATGTCTGGCCTTTTGGGTGCTGGGAAAGGCAGGGACCCTCATGGGTAGGGTCAGCCCAAGAAAACACACAAATTCTTAAAAACTGCCAAGTGGCAGCTGCACCACCTGTTTTGGCTTTTCCAAATCTACCTTCACACCACAGACCAGCTTTGTAGGTGACAGAGGTGGGGCAGAACACAGTGAACCATCTAAAACACACCAAAATTACATTGATCAAGTATTCGGTTGGCTGATTTGAGAGACTTGTAATTGCTGAGGCTCAGCAAAAGGCATACAGCCTCCAGGAACTCTGCTGGAGAGTAAGTTTGATCCCATGGCAACGGGAAAATTTCATGACATGATGGAAACTACACAGTATGTACAAGCAGCAGTGATGGTAAATAAAGCGATTGAGGAACAGCGCAGACAGCCTTCAAGCACAGCACACTTTCAGCATAGACAGATAGTCTACACTCTCAGCTGTTCTCAACACGATCAAGCAGGTGACACCCAAAACTGATTCTATTGCTCAGCCAAGGTGTAAAGAAGAGGTGTCAAACTCACAGTTCCCACCGTTCTCCTGCTCCTGCAGCGTAACGCGCGTCACTCGCTGCACACATGACCAGTGCTGGCAGGAGCGCAGGGGCAAGGAGCTCAGCGCTGCCGGGGACAGATAAAACAAGGTGGAGAACTGGATTCAGCCAACAGGCCATGAGTTTGACACCCCTGGTGTAAAGGATAAAGAAGGGGCAGCTTGTCTCACTTTGTCTTTCAGGTCACGGTCTTAGCAATCATTCACTCACAAGTGTGGGCACAGCCCAGCAATCGCCGCTACTGGGAAGCTTACTGTGTAAGCAGAGTGCGCATGCAGAGCAGGGCACACACCCATGTTTAAAGCTCTACTACAGTACATAACCTGAAAAGAAGCTCAGAATTGACTCACTGAACTTGGGATAAAATTGCCTGGCTAAGAGTTTGCCAAAACTACCTTCCTTTGTGACGACTGGGACACAAGTAACATGAACCTGGAGAGTCCCGTTTACAGACACCCGTCACAGAAGTGCAGTGTGAAAGATCCAAACCAGATTTTTGACTAGTCATTAACTACATGAGAAGTGCAACTGATATTAAATCTCAGTGTTAAAGAACAGAAAAAATCCTATTTTGCAAACTCAGTTTGGAAGTGGGGAGGTATCAAACAATACCTGTTTTAAACAAGTAAACAAACTAATACTCTCAATAAAACATGAGTCGACAATTGTCACATGAAAGCAAAAGTGCTGGCACTGAAACAGAGAACTGATCAAGAACCAGTGGTGAGGGCAAAGCTGAATTTGCTCTTGCTTGCCCAGAGGTAGTCCCTAGTTAAATAAATAGCAGTTATGCCTACTAAGACCGAAAGGCAGAGCTGAACTATTAGGACTCTGATTCTGTCAAACATAAACATATGTGAATATTATCATGAGTAGACCCACTGAAATGATTAAAATTACTCTTGTCAGTCTCAGACCACGGGTAATTATTAACACAGTCAATGTTTCCTAAGCTTATCACCATTACCAGTCTCATCAGTAATTGCTGATTTTGCAGGTGTAACAGTTTTCTGGTCAACTGAACTGCAGCCAGACATGATGGAAACAGGTGACACTAAAACTTTTATTCCAGTTTCACTTCCACTGAATCTAAACTTGGAGTCTGTCGATATCAGAAGTCAGCAAACATCTTCGGGAGCCTGCTTATGCATTTTCAAACTACCTGAATTAACACGAATCAAGGTTCATCTTTTTTTTTTCTTTTTCAAAGGGTGCTGCCTTACTGATGCGTCTGAACCACGCTTTCTCTTTCTGCTGAAAAAGAGGATGAATTGGAATTAGTCACCAAGAGGAAATTAGGCCAGCGTACCTACTCTATCTTACCTTTCTATGCCTATTAGACCATATCAAAGACCATTTGCTGAACTCATTCTGCAGCTTCATGTCATTTTAATAAACACACTATGGTTACTTAATTAAACTGTTAGAAACAAAATCAGGGATTCACAAACTATGGCATTTTATTTCAGAGGCCTTTGCTTACATTTGTACAATATATTACATAATTCTCCATCTTCTGCAGAACCTAATATATATTTTATAGCTTTTTTCTATAAGCTTTTCCTTCAATGTTCTGTCAACAAATTTTTACAGTCCTGTACAATTCTGAATATTCTGAAACCATTTTCAATAAAATCAGTTAACCTTAAGCACACACTACGAAGACTGAAAATGCTTTTCTTAGAAAAGTCAAATGTAAAGGATTCTGACACTCTAGCATCTACAAACAAAATGCTTTGAATTCTTACATGTTGTATTGCCAGAAAACAAAGAAAAACATGCCAGCCCCTATTTCCCCAGGCAAAAGAAGTACACAGAACTACAATTAAAACAGTAAAACAATCTGTACAATAAAGTACTGTGTATTAACAGTGCCAGGTATTAAATAGCTTGAATGAACACTTCCGCAATATACAAATGTCTTACAAAGGTATATAATTAACAGGAGAGAGCTTGGGATCCATACAACATAAAATCAATACAAGTGAAAACAGTTTGAAGTTGGTTTTGAAATTTGTACAAGGCATTTAAAAAATTAAATGTCCACCACTCAGCTCGCTATTTATTTTAAAAACAACTACCCTTTTGTGGCAGTGTTCATATCAGCAATCACAAATTATAACCTCACACCTTACTCCATCTGCAAGTCCTCTCCTTGAAGCTTGTAATAAAATAAGCATTACAAATGAAATATTTGTTGCTTTAAGGGAAAAGAAACATTTACAAGAAAACACAAAAATATAACTGTTATAATCCATTATGAATAAATATACACTTTAAACTGGCTAAATACAATCTTTATACATTAAGATTTAATACAGTTTGTTAGCCATTTTCTTCCTTTTTCATAATGTATTTTATCAAAATTAAAAAAAATACTGTTTTATAGAAAAATGGCAAAGTACAGTAGTTTCATCCCAATTAATGGGTTCTTAAAACCCAGAGAAACCTATTTAAGCCTAATTCAAACCTGTAAACATTAGTCAGTCTTTTTTTGTTGTTTTTTTTTTTTCAAAGGAATCCTCATATTTGGTTAACAGGACTGATGTCAAACATCCTAACTGCAGGTTTTGAATTGAATACATGTGCTTGACGTATACAATTAAAGCCACTACAAGGTGACTTAGCAGTTAAAAAACAATTAGCTTGTACAAATGAAAATAGGTTCAGTATTTGTCATAAATAAATGGAAAAATATCAAATGTTCCAACTTTAACAAAATACCAGGGAATACAGTAAGCCTTACCACGTTTGTTTAGATCAACCCCACAACTATACACTTTTTGGACCGTCTGTACAGGCAGTGAACAGCCTCCATTTGCCACAGTGGAAGGCCTTTGAGTCACTAGACTTACAATTCCCAGACAAGTTGGAAACAATTATTGCTTGAGGAAAAGCAGTTTGTTGTACTTCTTCTTCATAAAAGTGCACTTAAGTGCAAAGTTAGCTTGTCAAGAAACAACTTTAAATACAAAATAGTGCTTGTCTGAACTTTGTGCCACTGTGCAGTATAAAAAAAATAAAAGAAAGAAAAGAGTGGCCCTCATCAGCCATTAAGTGCAAAGTGCTTTGGCAAGTCCTGCTGTCACCTGCACTCAACTGACATTCCGTTCTGTGATGAACTTGACATAGATGGTTCTGCTAAAGTTAACATAACTGCAGCTGTGATGGAGCTAGAGGAAGGTGATGAGGAGGAAGATGATGTAGTAGCAGCACCTGCATGGGAGGAGGAAAACACAGGTTATAAAAATTTATAAACAAAGCAATAAAACTGTTTTCCCATTCAACAAGCATTGGTGTATACTGACTCAAGACACTAATACCTAGGAACTGAAAAGAAAAAAAGCCTCCATTCCCTAGCCTTTGCCAGAAATGGTCTAAGACACAGCTCTGGCAGTGTGCAAAGCAGCATGGTGCTGTCTCCTACTGCCCTGATTCACTTATCACCCCAATCAAGGGCCCAGCCAGAGAGCAGCAGAGCTCACTCCTGAACCACAGTCAGCTGTTTCCCTTCTTTCCAGTGGCAACCAGCACAGACAGGGCCTTGTTCCAGCACTGAATCTGCACATTCAACCTGCTCTGGAAACCAAGAACCAACCGCAGCTCCCATGTGATGGCTGCAGCCACAAAAAACATCAGAACACGTGGCATTTCAGTTTTTCTTCTTACAGTCAGTGTACTTTCAAAGGGGCACATCAACACAGCATGGAGAAAATAATCCTTTTAATGCTGCTAAAAGCAGGCACACTAGAACACTGCCTACAGCGACAGGCAATGCAGCTTTGGGAAAAGGAGATTTAACTGGTGGTCTCCCTTGAACTCAAAATAAATCACTTCTGCTAAGGAGAGAGCATTAGACACAGAGACAATACTATAGTAAATTACTGTACATCTTGAAGAGAAGTTACGTTTACTACTAATATTACATACTTTGTTCACTGCTTAGAAAATTTTATTTTTCTGTATATCTTTTTCTGTATAAAATAGTTCTGCCTGAACAGAATTACATAGACTGTATGCCTTTTCAATGTTTTTCTCTTTACACAGGGTTAATTAAAAGACACTGGATATCTGCAGTATGCCTTCTAAAGATCATAAAGTAACTGTATACAGTGGTTTTAAAAAACAAATAAAAACATACTCCGAATGGCACGCATCTCCCTAAAAATAATCATAGTCTTCTTAACACCTGAATAATGTGACATGCAATTTACCCCTCTATAAGTAGAATTTAGTTCCCAGCACTTACTTTCCCGCTCTTTTTTCTTTAAGCGCTTTCTTCTCCGGTCAATGGAAGCCACCTCTGACTTCAAGGACAGGTAATGTTTCCTTATTTCCTGCAGTTTTTCTTGGAGAATTGTTATGCGCTCAGCGCTAGTCAAATTTTCCAAGTCAGCTGCAAATGAAACAATCTGTTAATTATTGTATTGCAGCACATGGAAAGTACTCAGATCTCAGTGATGTGCTCCAAGGTAGCAGAAAGAAACCCATGACACACAGCAACAGCAGCTACTGTTTATTATCACAGTTTGTTGATTTTTTTTTTTTTTAAAAAAGACCACTATACAGACACTTTTTTTTATTTTAAGAAAGTGGAAGAGGAAGAAAATGCATGACATTCCCTTCCCCACAGGCAGGAAGAAAAACAAAACAAGCCAACAAAACAAAAAAACACCTGGTGAAAACAAAAACTAGCTCTGAGTCTGTTGGTTTGAGTCTTCACTACAATTCAGTTTGGCCTAGTGCACCAGGCAGGTCAGTCTTGCCCAACTTGCCTTGGCTGTAGCAAAACAAGAAGGTTAACACAGGAATCCGAATCCCTGTGTAGCCCAAAAGGTCTAACTTAAGGACAGGGTCTTCTCCCCGGCATCCCACATGGGGATGTTGAGACACATGGCCAACACAGGAGCTGCCCCACTAGCTGTTCCCAGCTGGGAGCTCTCCACAGCACAGCACACAGCTAGGGGAGCACAGGCAGGAGGATCTGGCTGGATCCGGTCCCTTTCAGCCACAGGTGAGCAATGCTGGAGACACTCCATTCAAAGACATTTAAGAATCATTTAAACTACTGTGGAGTGCAGACTGCATTTCATCAAGGTACAGTAAAGCACCAAAGGACCAAACAGGACAACTACATTTGGCTGCAGGCAGATGAGGAAAGGTCAGAGACACTGCAAGTGCCTCAGACCCTTGCAACAGCAGGAAATGTACTAAATAGCACTTCAAAGTCCAACTTCTGCCAAGCAGATTTAGCGTGTGCAATGCAGCTGAGGTAGAAAGAAAGGAAGAAGCAAATGCTCTTTAAATGTGTTGCACAGGAAATCTGCCCAATGAATCTAACTCGGGGCCAGTAAGGGACAAAAACGACCTATAACATTACATGGTCACAAAGAGAAGAATGTAACTTGACTGTGAAGGAGGACTAGGAGAAAAATACTTCTACTGTATAGTAACACCAAGATTCAGGGCTGGAAGAAAAAAAAGGCAGGTCAGATTCTCTCACCGCAAAAGCAGCTGGCTGAGTGAAGACCTCCCTGCGCATGAAAGAATGCCTCTCAAAAAATTCAGTACATGTGTCTGCACAGTGTGCTGTGCCAGCTTTTACCTGTTCCCACCTGCAAACAGGCTGGGACAGAGTGCAGAAAAGCACAGAATATAATGCGCTGTGAACCTCATAACCTGACAAATGCTAAGGTCACCTGTGAATGCTGAATGAGATACTATGGATTACTTTAAGTAATTTACATCAGTGACACCACACAGAGCTTCAATCTGACCTTTAAAAGCAAAGAGAAAGCAAGCCATGCAATGCTATACATCTATGGTCGATAGTAAGAACAACAATTTATTACTGGCTAGACAATTAAATCCCAAAATGCTATAAGGGAGGAATAAAACCAGCAAGTTTTATTTTTAATTATTTTTTATTTTTTTTTATTGTTACATTGCGGAAGAGAAGGCTTCAATCACCTGATATCTTACTTCTCTTTCCTCCTCGGTGCAAACACTGCTGCATCAGCACACACAGAAGCAATTAATAAGCTGCATTAATAAATTACTCCACTGTTTTTCAGGTAGGCAAATGCAAGATTCTCTCAACATTGCTCACTGCTACCTACACGGGTACCCATAGCTGACTGACACGAACACAAAGTTCTTATTACTAGAAGTAGTAAATATGTCCTGGCTCACAATGTTAAAATGGAAGGGGGAAAAGTTACAAATCAATCTGTGTCTGAACAGTAACTAGAGAATGAGGAGTAGAACAGCAAGAAAATATCAACACAAGAAGAACATACAGTGGATAACATTCATGCCAGAATGACAAGTCTGCACAGCATGGCAAGAACAGCCAGTCAGTACAGGAGCCATAACTAGAAACAGTGTTGGACAAGTGTGATATATGTAGCTTCCTGCATTGGATTGCAAAAAAAAATGTTTATTTAAATCATGATTTATCACAAAATTAAGCAAATTGAGGATGGAATGATTTTAGGTAGAAAAAACCCCCAAAATATACAAAATTCAAGAAGCCTTCTTATACTACACTGCAAGACCACACTAGGCACGTTTTAAAGTAAATACTTACACATTTGAAAACTCCATTTGTAAATTTTGGGCAAACGATTATTCTGTTCTTTGAGATCAGACTCCTTCTCTCCATTTTTCCCACATTTTCCTGGAGACTGTGTTCTTGCAAGTGATTTGGTTTGGTGAGATTTCATGCCAGTAGAAACAGATTTTGCTGACTGAGACTTGGACATACTTTCACCAGCAGAGAGTTCTTCACTATCACTGCTGTTTGCTGAGGGAAGAAGGTGGTACACTGTTAGGAAACAAACCTTCCTACCCAAATCAAAGCTTACCAAAAGTTACCCCTGTGCTGATTTTCATATAACAAGAGTTTGTTTGTCAAAAATCCTTTTGCTTTAAAATGATACAACCCATCCTCGTATAGAAGCTTGACACACAGATTTTTACATCGCTACTGCCTACAGGACCACAAAACAGGTAATATAATGGGGTCCCTCTATTTCTGGCATGTTGTGAAAGGGAAGCCTTGCACTGCTCTGCAGGCAGATTCATAGGCATTATTGTGGACCTTTGGAAATCAAACAGAGCTAGAGTATGGATAAAAGTGCCATACTGTGGCTCCTCAACTCAGCCTGAACACTTGATTCCGTACACTGCAAAAAGTGTATGTGGAGAAACATAAGGGGATGGAGTAGGGACACAGTACGTACAATTTAATGGTTTTAAATTATAAGGGGGAAAATTAGACATCAGGAAGAAATTCTTCACAACGAGGGTAGTGAGGCACTGGAACGAGTTGCCCAGGGAAGCTATGGATGCCCCCTCCCTGGAAGTGTTCAAGGCCAGGCTGGATGGGTCCTTGAGCAGCCTGGTCTGTAGGAGGTGTCCCTGCCCATGGCAGGGGGTTTAGAACTGGATGATCTTTAAAGTCCCTTCCAACCCAAACCATTCTATGATTCCACTTGTAAGCAGATCCTTGAATACAATCCAAGTGCTTGAGGTCCGTACAGGGAAGCTGCACTCACTCTCTGAATGGTTCAAGACACCATTGCACTTGTTACTTTAGAACTATATCCCTAAAGAAACTGCCTACACTGGAAGGTAAGGCAAAGAGGCAGTCCATGTGTCCATATAGGTGCAAAAATGATTCATGTTTTTCAGCTTGTGGGGCTATACCTTTTCTAAAACAGTTACCAAGACTGTGACCATTATGTCCTATCTCCTGTTAATATTTTTAAATACTAACTTCTAACATAGCACTCTATATATCCAAACCTCTATTCTGTTTTAGATGTACTATTCACAGACAAATTTTCCACTGTATTCCTAGGATGTATGCAGCAGAAACGAGAGTAAACAACTAGCCTTTTTCTTAGCCTTATATAACCTTTATTTATTTTTGCTTTTCTGTGCTAAAATAACCAGCAATAATCTGAATTTGCATGACAGTATCTACAAAAATCCTCAGACACGATGATCAAATTCTTTAATTGCAGAACAACATCTTTAGCTGACCCAAAACAAAAGAACTTCACTTCACCTCACATTGAAATAACTTTTAACTATAAAGCAACAGGCTGAACTGAACACAGTTTTCTAATCAAACCACCTGAAGCAGAGCAACAAAAATCTGCCTAAAATACACGATTTATGTATGAGCACTGATCAAAAGGATGAAGCTTGTTTAGCATTATAACAGTTACACCAGGTGGGCAGCAGGGGCAAGAGTTTAGAATTCAACAGAAGTCTAGTGAAACACTGGAATAAAATGCCAAGGAAAACTGCAGAATCTCAATCATTAGGGTTGTTTTTAAACACATGTTCAATTAATGTTTATCAAGAGAAACCTATGCCTCAGTTGTACCTATCAGAGGTATTGATAAAATGAACCCTGAAAGTCTTTTGGTTCTGGTCTTTATGATCTCGAGATCTACACTACAGAAACCAAACATCAAGATACAGCTGGTATGAAAGAACTCTGCTGGCTGCAGAGCTGCTGTCGTCTACTGCCTTAATCCAAAGGCAAGAGCTGAAGCTGCTACAAAATCAGCTTTAACTGGTATACTTGAATTTTGCAAAAAGCGTTTTTTGCTCACAACTGACTTGACATTTTATCTATTTATTGCACTTATTACACATAGCAGTGCCTGAACTGTAATGAAAAGAATGCATACACACCAGGAACTGCACACAGTACAAGAAACAATTCTAGCTGTGCATCCTCACAGAGACACAGGGATGAGAAAAAGGGATAAAGTCACCAAATTAAAGGGAGCAGTAGCAAGGCTAAAAACGGTGTATTAGTTGTGCAAATTCAGTTTGTTTTGTTACATCAATTCCTGTGGTGAGGGAAGGAATAAAGATTATGGAAGGAGGAGATTAACAAAATGGAATAAAAAAGGATGAGAGAATGCGCAGAGGAGCTCAATGAACATGAAGAACAGGTGGAGTGAAAGCAAATAACAAACCAGAAAGTACAGACTTTTACTAAAACCTGTTAAAAGGAAGAGAGGGGAACAAGGAAGAGAGGAAAAATTGGTAAAAAATATGCCTTCTATCCCTCTTTAAGTGTGTTTTTTCACAGCTGTTCTCCTGGCTTCACTCTCCAATTGACTGTTCCCTGGTATTTTCTATTACCAGTGAGATGAGGTAGTAATTGATGCTGTCTCTTCAACATGTGTGCATGTGTCTCTCTAATACACCTCTGCTTTTATTAAGCCTCTCTTCCCCCGTACTGTGGTTTCTATTCCAATTAGCTTCTACAACTACAAAAAAAGCTGAAAAAGCTGCATTATTTACTGAAGATGTAACGTGATATAGGCAGAAAATTGAGCCTATATTTTTCTGGAATTAATCTCATATTTGCTACTGGAAGAGATTAACCTCTAAAAACCTCATCTCATAGAAAATACAAAGTATAATTTCATTCAGGTCTCCTCTAAAACACACAGCTACCATGTCACAGAGATTACTGTTCTAGTTCTACCAAGTGTGAAATACTCTACCTTCTTAGTCTCCCAAATTACATGCAATTAAGGATTTCTTAGAAATATGCCCAGAAATATGAGGTTGGTGCACAAATAATTGCCATTTTTGTCACTGTAAACTGTGATACTTATTTTGAATTAAACTTCTATTCAAGTGTGCTTATGTAGCATTACCATTTTGAAGTGTCAAATTCCCTCTTCTACTTCTTTATGCTAATGGTTTTGGTTTCACTGTTTATTCCAGGGGTGTCAAACTCACAGCCCGCCGGCCAAATCCAGCCCTCCACCTTGTTTTATCCAGCCCGGCACCTTGTTTCTCCCCGGCGAGCACCTTATCCCTGCGCTCCTGCCAGGGAGCCTGTCATAGATGACAACCAACAGAGGGCCACTACTGAAGTGGATCCATGCAAAACAACTCGAGAGGTTGCAGAAGAACTAAACATTGACCATTCAACAGTTTTGACGTTTGCACCAAATTAGAAAATAAAAAAACCTCAACAAATGGGTGCAGCATAAGCTGAGTGAAAAACAAAAAAGATCACCATTACAAAGTTTGCTTTGCACATCTTTTTATGCAACAAAAAGATCCAATTTCTTAATCACGTTGTGGCATGTGACAAAAATGGATTTTCTTTGGCAACTGACAGCATTCCGCACAGTGACTGACCAAGGTGAAGCACCAAAACACTCCCCCAAACCAAAGCTGCCTCCAAAGAAGGTTATGGTCACTGTTCGTGGTCAGCAAGTGGAATCATCTGAAACAACTTCTTGAATCCTGGTGAAACCATCACAGCAGAGAAGTATTGCCAGGAAACAGACGAAATGCACCAAGAACTGCAACATTTATCTCCAGCACTGATCAATGGAAAAGGAACAGTTCTTCTCCATGAAAATGCCTAACCACATGTCACGTAGGAGCTGCCGGAAGTGAGCTATGAAATTCTACCTCACCCAGCTCACTTCACCAGACCTCTCTCCCACTGATTACCACATTTCAAGTGTCTCTACAACTCCCTCAAGAGTTTTCCACAACCAAGCAGCAGCTCAAAACACCTTTGAAGAATTCATCAGTTCCAAGACTCCAGAATTCTATGCTACCAGAACAGATTTGTTTCTTACTGGCCAAAAGGCACAGATTCTAATGGTTCTTATTTCAATTTAAATTTTATTCTAAGCAGAGATATAGAGTTTTAAAGTTGGTGAGAAAATGGCAATTATTTTTGCACCAACCTAATAACACAAAACATTTAAGAATAATTTGGTATGCAGTAAGAGTAGTTTCTTCATTTAAATAGTACTAAGGATGATCTGATGAGAATATTTTGTCCTAATACATTTTTATTTCCAGACTTCACTTCTTGCAATCATTCAAATAAATGACACAGTACTTTCACACATTTCATTTCATACTGAGCTGCTATACTTACTAGTTTTACTCTTCTTTTTGTTGTTCACAGATGTTTTGTGGCTTCTTTTCTGTTTTTTTGAGGAGCTGCCTCCTCCCTGAGAGTCTTTAAGTCTTTTTTGGCCTGTACAGGCTATAATTAGGGGAGAAACAAAAACAGAAATCTAATTAATATTTGCATTTTTGTGTGTTTTTCTCAGAGCCTAAAAAAACCCAACACTTCAGAGCTTAAGTTTGTAAACGACAATGCAACTGTTCCTCCTGCCTAGCCTTAATACTGCTCAGCTTCCTACTTATATTGACAAGAGGAGGTGAAGGAGGATGGAAGACAAAGTTTGTTGGTTGGGAGTGCACATACAAGATGATTGCAAGTAACTTCCCTGTCTGCATCACCAGAATTTCTCTTGAATCATAGAGATTTTTATTTTTTAATACTGTAAATTAAAGAACAATACATTTATTAAAAAAACTTATCAATAACTACTGGAACTCAAAAATGTTCAAAAAAGCCTGTAGCACTTGGAAGCTGTGAGAAAAAAAGAAACTTGTGATCAGTAATTCCATTAACTGAAAGTATTAAAAAAAATTCAGATAACGTTAAAAACGAGGCAACAAAAAAAGAAGGCAAACAAAATAAAAGGAAAAAGGCTATTGGTATTTGTGACAACAAGGGGAAAAAGTAGAAAAGATAGATAAATGAATTCTAGTACATCTATTAAAAGAGTAAATTTTAGGAGTTTTTCAAACATTGTTCCACAACCACCCGACTTACAGATAAAAACTACTCCTGTAACAAAACCATTTCAATGAAGAAACCAAATTTTCTAAAACAGGCAGCACACTGACAAAAATCAGAGAAGTTCAAGTGTAATGAATGTAAAAGTCATCTTGTGTAAAAGTGTAAAACTTACTTCATGTGGCAATAATTTCCTTTTGTACAAAAAAAGCAAACAAATTAAGTTCTAAACTTTCATACTTATAATTAAGCAATGCAGGCATATTTACTGAGGGCTACAAATTCACCTCTTTAAACCATCTCCTTTGTTTAAGGAAACACATTTTGTTGCACACTTTGAAAAGAACAACTCAAACGGAATTATGAAGGCAACACACCTTAAAGGCATTTTGAGAAAATCCAGTTAATTATTAACTTAAATCTATTAGGCCAAATAAATGTCACAGTTTAACTCTAGTTGGCGACCGAGCACCATGCAGCTGTTTGCTCACTCCCCTCCTCCTGGTGTCATCTCAGGATTATATTCAGACACGTAACCTTTTTCCTTTGTATTAGTTATTTTTAGACACTTTAACAGTGAAATTAGCTGTGACGTTCACAGAACTGTAGAAGAGCCACTGACTTTCACATAAAGGCTTTTGGACTCAGCCTTGCACACAGTTAAAAAGCAGGCAGCAGAACACTGACTTCGTGTGCACAATTGTTGGCAGTGTTTATTATCCCCTACTCTCTAGGGTCTCAGGACAGGAACTTCAATCTGGAAAATCATATCATGAAGTGAAACACAGCTACTATGCTCAGTGTTTGTTACTGGCTTGACTTGTATTTTTTAAAAAACACTAATTTCGTAAGGTGTAAGTCTGAAATTTTTGCCCAAGTACGCAATAATTGGCACTTTTTCCTCCTAAGCAAACAGCGTACAGAGAATTGAAATTTTATGTAAGAAACCATTACCTTCTACTTGTGAGAAAAGTACTCAAAATGTATCTGCATTGCTGAAATAAATATTACTTGTACAATGTATTACAGTTGGCTCTGGGCTTTTCTTGCCAGAACCGGTATAAGCTTTATTCTTATACACTTTATTCCTCATTGAAACCATCACAACTCCTAATGAAAGGCCAAGAAACTTCCTGGCAGATTTATATTTTATTCACTAGATGATCATGCCATTTCCACACACCTGAAGTAGACTGCAGGCTATTACTTCTCCCAACAACTAACTTCCCAGCAGTGTAAGCATAACAGAATGAAAATACACCACCAATGCTAAAATGAGAGCTGGTTAGATTTAAGGAAGTTGTCTACCCTTTCCTTTACCTTTTTCAGTATGCTCTGGCTCTGGTTGATTACTGCTACTGGAGCTGACGCTGGCATCAAAACCTGTTGGAGAAATGTTTCCCTCAGACTGGAGGTCTTGCAGCTCCCCAGCAACACTGTCCACCTCTATTGTGCTATCTGTTTCGCTTTTAATGCTTCGTATCTCTTCTTGATTTGGTGGCAGCATCTCGGAGACAGTGACACTTGACTGATGTCTGCTGGACTCTGTGACAGTTACGGATGAAGGAGATTCGGGAGTTGTAGGAGGAGTATTTAGCACTGAATTACTGCCACTGCTTGGAAATTCAACTTTCTTTTCACCAACTTCAGTTGGTTTCTCCTCAACAGGTTTAATGTCCACAGTAGCTGGCAAAGATTTTTCAAGTTCAGAGCTAGGCAAAGAAATATCTTCTTCTGGAAGAGTTTGAAGCTGCTCCTCTGCTGCAGCATCCTCAGGAGCAGCATGTGGAGGGGAGGCAGCAGCTTCAGTGTCAGAGTCTGAGAAAAGTTCCTTTAGCGTTTTCTTCGGCCATTGTCCCTGAATACTTGACCAGACATCTTTACGATCCTTTGCTCTGGTGTTCTGAAGTCTTTCATCAGAGTTATTTAGAAGCTTTATTCTTTTCTCTCCCACTTCAGAAAATCCTGAGTAGAAAGTACTTGTCCGTAAAGACTTCCTTTTCTCCTCTAATCCATTGTACTTTTTAGTTGGAGTGACTTTCAGTTTAGATTTGTCTTCCTCATCCTCATCTGAGGAGCTGTTACTGCTGTTTTCTAAACTAAGGGAGTCTTTGTTTTTGGACTTCTCATCCTTTCTATTAGGTGACACAGTCTTTAAAGATTCTTCTGTCACACAGTATCTTCGTTTACCACGTTTTACCTGTGGTTTTGCTGTTTTATCCACTACCTCCTTTTTCACATCCTTTCTCTTCTTTGAGGCTTCATCTTCTCCATCAGAGTCAGTATCTTCAGATAACTCTTCCACCTCTTTTCGCAGTCTTTCAGGAGACTTGGATCCTGACTTGGGCACTACTACATCTGTCAGAGCTTTCGTTTCTTCTGGGAGGGATGAAATGCCCTGCTCTTCTTTCAGACAGAGTTCAGTTTTATCTTGGCTTACAGCTTCGTGTTGAGATTCCTCTTTGCCATCAGCATGCACGTTCAGGGCACTTTGGTCATCTTCCTGCTCACTATCATCAGAACTTTCAGAAGCTAATTAAAAATAAATAAAATAATAATAATAAAACAAAAACAAAACAAGAAAAGTTTGTCTTGATTCTGGTTGCAAAGTACTCCTAAAACAGCTCAAGAAAATTGAACAGATATGAACACACGCTACAGGGATCTCTAGTAGTATACATTTTAAATAGTATCACCTGAAGACTTCAAACATTTAACTCCTGTTCTATTAGAAGTTATAATGGCTAGATTAGGAACTAGGAATCTTCTGTATTATACAGTACATCTTCAGGAATTTCTGAAGAGGTGCAGAAAGCAGAGAGTGGATCAATCTATAAAATACAAATTTCTGCATAAGTAACCAAAACAGAAACTGAAAAGTGTGCTTATCATAAACACTAAGTATTTCTTATGTTTACAAATACTGCCATTATCTGCCCTTTTACCAAAGCCCAGAACAGAGACGGTATTTTCCCTGGAAAATCTACAATGTAAAAGGACAGTACAACACAGATATGGGATGATCTCTAACAAACCAATCTGTTGATATGAAAGGCACTTGAAGAAATATATGAACAATAAGAGCACAGGACAACAGCAAGAAAATTCAGGGTTAGAAACAAGGAAACTGATAAAAGAAGAACAAAGATATCATGGAAAAGGAATCAACAACAAGCCCAGTCATTCAGAAAGATATGAATACAAGGAGAAACAATAAGAAATGGCTCAAATATATGGTAACTCTTGATTAGTAACTCATCTCGATTTTTTGGCATAGCCCTACTTCCCATCTCTTCTCATTCCCAACTCCTCACGAAGACTCACCACCTCATTAAAGATGATAATGTAGCCAATGACAGAGAAGAAAAACAATACTGGCCACAAAATTCACTTAAACAATCAAAGCTGAACTGACTTTTAAAAAAAAAAGTTTACTAAAATACGATAAACTTAAGAGCACATGGACATAGAGACAAAGTACCTTGAGACATGTTGCCTCAGCTGTTTTTCTTGGCTTATTTAAAATAGGCAAGATCTTAAATTCTACTCTAAGACTCAATCTGAAAGTAAGTTTTACACAACCTTTTCAGTGTTGTTGGTATCTTCTAATTAAACATATATAGTAAACATTTCAGCCTGAAAGAACTCTATCATTAAAATGGACTTCTAACACTTGCCTTTCTCATAACTTACGAGGAACAAACTACACTACTACCCCAATGTAGGAAGTATCAAAATTCGCTACCTGAAATAGAAGCCAAGAACACCATGTTTAAAAAACCAACTAAAACTCAGGTCTATCAAGTTTTCCTCTCAACCTATTTACTTTGCTGCGCCCTTCAAAGGAAAGCAGAATACAACAGCATTAATCATTCAAGTTTACGAAAAAATCCATAAAACGTTTTGAGGAAGCAGCTCTAAAATTGGAGGAAAACCAGTAAAACAGAAGAGATTTTCAGACTTAAAAAAAAAACCCCACAAGTAACAGAAAAAGTTAATCCCTAGCATGAATCTATGTGTATCTTTAAATGAAAAAAGAACTGTATACAATTAAAAGCATTTCTGGAAACTAATTACTTAATACAGAAAACATTTAGCTTTCCAAAATATTAGAGAGTGTATGTCAAATTGTGCTTTTGTAATCAGAAGTTAATTACAGCTTAATTATAGCACTAATAATAGTGTTATCACCGCTAATTGCTTTGTTGTTTCTCATTTCCTGAGGAAATGAAGCTTCATTGATTATGCTGACTGGTTTTCTGCCTACAAATTTGGAACTCAGCAGCCAATGTCACACAAGTTCAAATAAATATGAAAGACTATTACATCCACACAACTTTTATAAAATCTAGTGGTCACCCAAACCACCAATACCATTTATGATTTCTTCTTCTGGAAGCACATACTAAACTAAGGACAAAAAGAAGTCGTTATTATAATTCTACTTGTGAACAGACCTGCTGATATGTGAAACCTCGCTTTGTTAATTTGTTTCTTCAAGGGCGCAGGGGGTGGGTGGGGAATCACAGGTTGTGAAAGTTACATAAATAAAAAATTAGAAATTTAGAAATAATATTGGAAGCAAAAATGCTCTGCTGTGTATCAAACAAAAAGAGTATCAGAGAATCATAGAATGGGTTGGGTTGGAAGGAACCTTAAAGCCCACCCAGTTCCAACCCCTCTGCCATGGGCAGGGACACCTCCCACTGGACCAGTTTGCTCAAAGCCTCATCCAACCTGGCCTTGAACACCTCCAGGGAGGGGGCAGACACAATTTCTCTGAGCAACCTGTTCCAGTGTCTCACCATCCTCACAGTAAAAATGTCTTCCTAATACCTAATCTAAACCTCACCTCTTTCAGCTTAAACCCACTACCTCTTGTCCTATCATTGCACTCCCTGATAAAGAGCCCCTCCTCAGCTTCCCTGCAGGCTCCCTTTAAGAACTGGAAGGCTGCTGTAAGGTCCCCCCCAGAACTTTCTCTTCTCCAGGCTGAGCAACTCCAACTCTCTCAGCCTGTGCTCATAGAGAAGGTGCTCCAACTCTCTGGTACAGGACATAATAAGAAGCTCAAGATTCTTAACATATGCTGAATCCACAATACTTGTTTTCAGAAACTGCAAGTATTGCTTTTTTTACAAGGGTTACTTCTCAAGATGATGTTACAATTAGCTAGACGGACTCAAGCATACATTTGCATCAGTTGTTCTGAACTGTCATTTACTACTGTTTAAAGGCCATTTAAAGAATTAGAAGAAGTGTAAGTACAATACCTTGTAGCCCGTTAATGATAGAATTAAGTTCCATTGTTTTAACCGGAGCTTGTTCAGTATTTTTGGCTTCAGTGCTGTCAAGTTTGGACCCGGTCTCTGGCGATGTGCTGGTGTGAAAGGGTGGTTTTGACAAACGTCGCAATTTGCAGGTTTTAGGAGAATACTTCTCTTCCTTCTCCTTGTCAGTTTTATTCTATGTGAAAGAAGGGATTAAACACTCTTCTCATCTAAACATACATCTCAACAGGGATTCCAACCCAGCAGTGCTAACAGTTCTCTATCTTAAACATTCAACCTGCAAAGAAAAGCTTTCCTTTTTGTTTAAAAGATTACAAATACCTTTCTACAGCACTATTCAACAGATTTATACCAAGGACAGGAACTTTTGTCAGCACTAAAACAAACAGGAAAGCAAAGACAGCCAGAACTCTGGCAGCAGTGGCACGAGGATGACAGGCTCTGCAGCTGAGGGGCAAGACTAAGGCATCCCACTCTGTCATAATGAGCAGGGAGCTTGACAACAAAACCAAGGTTACAGAAGGTACCAAGGTGCTCGGGGCGGGGGGGGGGGGAAGAGAGCACTGACATCTGTGGCAGAAGGAAACATATGATAACCTAAGCCTAAGTAGCAAAGAATGACTTCTGAAAGGCATGTTATGAAATAAAATAACAGTTACACAGACATTGACAAGTTACAGATTTGCTCTCCAGAATCAGCAGGAGGAGATACCAAGTTTCACCCCCCCAGAGCTGTCTCCCACAACTGATGATAAAACAGACCCTTCTTATTCGTTTTCTATAGATGCATACATAAATTTCATTTAAAAAATATAGGAAAGAAGGAAAAAGAAGCTTCCCCTCTCCATCCCAAATTGAAAAAACAAAGTCTTGATGAAAAAGGTTTTTGTTTTTAAAAGGCTAGGAAGTCACTTTTACTGTCAAGCATTTGCAGGCCAATCAAAAGGTGAGGAAGCGGGGAGGGCTTAAGAATGTACTAAACCAAAGTTGGGGGAACAATGGAGAAAAAGGGAGAGAAACTACCTTTATTTTCTTTCGATGCTTAATTTTTGGTACATTTTTATCAGCTGGTCTCACTATCTTGTCTGCCTTTATCCATTCATCATACCTAAAAGCAAAAAAAAAAAAAAAATTGTACATATTTATGGTTTAAGGCAGATAAACATGACATCATAAGAGAAATTAATGGAGGAAAAAGAAAGTTATTAGCCATATAAAAAACAAACTGGAATTTGAATGAAGAAGTATTTTGTGTACTTTGTAGCATGTGAAGTTCCAGCTAAGGTTCAATTCTTCATATGCAGAGAGGTACAGGATGGAGGTTTTGTTTTATTTTTTAACACTGATGGGCAAGAGCGAAAGCTGCATTTTTTCAGTCTGCACTGAACAGCAGAAAATTCACATATACAGATAATTACAACACCTAACAGACTAACACTGTATAGATCTCCAAGAGATAAACTTTGCATGTATAATATGAAACCTTAGCAATAGAATAAATCCTTACAACTACAAAAAATGTGACCAGTTAACAAAAATAAACTCTTTCAAGCCTGAGTGTCTGCAGAGTGTTATCTGGAGCATCACTAAGTAGTCCCTAACTTTCGAGTCACTAACTTAACACCAACAGTTTTCAGCTTGTTTTAAGTTAAATGTTGCTATTTTGTATCAGCATGATCCTAGACAAAACCATTCTAAATAACACCAAAATATTAAAAACACATGTCTTATCATCATCTAAGGCTGGACCTGTTCAATACAAATCCAAGACGAAAAGAAATACACTTAAGAATAGACTGTAATTATGGTTTCATTGTCTTTTTCTGGAAAACCCCAAGAATCAATTCAAACATTTTTCCCCCAGTAAGAATAATATGATGTCCTACTTCAACTGTGAATTCCAGAGCCATCTTAATAAAAACCAGCTCAATTATTATGTATTAATTTTTGCCTCAATTTACATCCCCACAAATTCTGATTCCCTAGGTAAACGCAGAAACAGAGGGGGCAAAATCAACTTAAAAAAACAAGTAAAAAGAAAGGAAAACAAAAAATCCCAAACCACACACACTCAGAGAAACAGTACAAGATAGAGCTGAGCACAACGAACTCATGACCATGGTGGTTTTCCAGCTGGGCTTACCTAACCACCATTTTGATATATATACACACACACCCCCCAGCTGCTGATACACTCCCAAGACAGCTTCTTTCCAACTACTGCCAAGCATATTTACAGTACCGACACATAAATTTTAAATGTTAGAGAAAGATATGTATGTTTCCAACTTCCTTCCCTATATACTCTAAGTTAAGATCTACGCAGGAGATTCCAGAAGCTAAATACTGTATTTTATTAACTTAGACTTCACAAAATAATACAGTGAAAAATAAAGTAGCAGCAGTCTCTGAAAAACATTTTTCTAAAACAATTTCTTGTGTTTTTTTCCCCCCTCCATGTAACAATAAAAATCACAAGGATTACAACATACCAAGACGACCTATCCTGCTGCAGATACAGCTGTAATTGTACTATTGCCAGGTGCCATGTAGGTGAATAGGCTCAGATTTCTCTCTAAAAATCAAATACAACTCTGCAGAGTACTTTCCAGTATGGAAAAAATCCCATACTATGTGAGACTGCGGGAAACCCTATTTGCAGTAATCTTCCTCCAAGTCAAAGACATGCTTTCCAGAAGGAATACCACTAAGTAGGCTGCCAAATGGACTCTGCAACCCACATAAGAGTATTTCATTAGGTCTACATGCATGCAGGAAAACAGCACCAGTATTAGACAAATACACGGTGAAAAGCAATTATTGTGACAGCGTCCCTTCTGCCTCAACCACGCTGCTGTAATACAGAATTTGTATTCACTCATTCTATGCCTTTCCATAAGAAAACAGCCTTCCCCCTGGGCAAAGTCTGTGTGCTGCACGACTGCCTGTGCTTCTCTGTTGCAGTGCCTGCAACAGCTTACAGACCGAGGGGTGCACGGAGGCAAAGGAGAGGACGAGCAGAATCTTCAGAGAATTGCTGGAGATATCACAGAGTCTTAAACATTACACGTTAGAAGCAGTGGTCACAAGTTTCATCTTAAGGAGCTCAAATTGAAAACCTGCGTGTGACAGCCACAGTTCCTGGCCGGAGCATATGCTGCTGTACTCCTGACTGAACCTGGAACAGCTGTCAAACCCTGCAAGGAGGCGCAGCATCACAGAAATCCTGACTCTTCTGCAGAGTCAGATGCCCACAATTCACTCCTTTCCACAGCACAGCTCCTTTCACTACTCACACATCAGATGCAACAAACCTGCGACAACTGGCCCCTAGGCTGAAACAGATCCTGCAAAAGCAATACATCCCAAGCCACAGCTGTCACATACATTCTCCTCTGCTGCATGACAGAGAAGTACCCTAAAAGCTGTGCAACACACCAGATGCCAAGCTACATCTGAACGGCTTGTGTGCTTTCTTTATAGAACTAAAACTTATCGAAACAGGAAAACTTGCCTCATCACTACTTTTGCTTTAGATAGCCTGTTCACAAAACAAAAGAAAACCAAAACCACTATGAAAAAAGTTCTTCAGTCCCACTGCAAGAAGTATATGCTTCCAGAAGACTTGGGTCTTACTACAGTGCCATCTTCCACACTTGCTTACCTCAACTCCCTAAAGCAAGCAGCTGGGTATGAACAGGAAGGAAGTAAGATGGGGAAGTGGTCCTGAAGGAGTTTGCACAGACTTGTTTGAAAACGAAGAGGAGGGAAATGAAGTTTCATATAAAAATGCAGAATGCCTTCAGAAGAAACATCCCCTTTGCGTTACCAAAATGAAGACAAAGATGAGCCAGTAAGGAGAAAAGCTTTTCTACCTTACTGTTTAAAATGAATTTCAGCCAGAAAGGTGGGTTTGAACAGAATGAAAGGAGGAAAGGAAAAAAGGAAGAATGAAATGGATACTTATATAGCAGAAAGAGGAACTGGCACTTTGCATAAGAATATGTATTAATTCTGTTAAACCCATATAGAGTGACTGCAAGCTAAAACATTTTCTCAGCGATCGCATAGAAGTCCTAGAGGGGAAACAAGGAAGAAAGTGTACTTTTCCCACCTCTAGATTTCTACTAGCAAAGGTATCACTTTCTTGGGAAGACAAGTGACCTCAAGGAACTAGCAAGCCCTGCAAATCCATTGAAAAGCTCCAGCATCATGTCTCTATCTGCTGTGAGCAAAGAAAGGAGGAAATTTAGTCTTATAACCAAATACTGGAATTAGATGAGGATTCTTGATTTTTAAAATTTTATTATTCTCCAAGAATTCTCCCCCCCCATGACACACACTACTCTCAAGAACCTCAAATTTGGCTACACGTTCCTTTAATTTCAGTGGCTGACTGCTAAGTAAAAAAATCTGTATACTGTTAACGTTTCAACAAAGCAAGACAGAAATTAGCACTTTCATATTCAGATTTCTGAAAGAAAGAAATAAATGTTGAAAATAAGAAGTCTTAGTTTTAAACACTTGAAACATTCAAGAATAACATGCTTTGTGATATTGTACCCTTTGACACAGAGTTAAAACAACCTAAACTCCTTCTGAATACGCACCTTCTGTCTTTAATTACTGGGAACATACTGCAGAAGAAATTTCACCTCAAACACTTACACAATGAATTTTTCTTTGCACTGGCAGCTGAAATTAAAATTATGACAGAAGGAACTGGCACTGTGGGCTCGAGGGAAGTTTCAGTTCCATATAATGCCTATCTAAATCAGAACACGACTGGCCTGTTAGTAGAAATACAGCTTCTCTCATAAGCTTTTTCTAGTTAACATATGGTCATGGAAACATCTCTCTTTTTACCATTTCCTTTCACTACAAGTCAGGCTCCACTGAACACTACAATTCTTTACCTTTATCAGAGACATGTATCACCTGGATCTCAGGAGCTAACACCAAAACCTTTTAGCATAAAGTAGTGCAGCTGTACAATGCTGTTAAGCTTTATTCCATTTCTGTATTTTCTACTTACTGTTCTTTTCCAAACAATGTTCCACAGTGGTTAGTGGCACTGCTTCCAGAACATTTAAAAAAATCTCAGGAAGATGAATACCAAGTTCCCATTCCAAGAAGTACCCTAAAGCGTGTATGTGCACGCACACACACACAATAATATTCTGAATCCCAGACCGATACTGAAGTTACCTTATGATAAGAAAAATTAATGTCACACTGACCAAAAGGGAAAACACAAAATCAGCTTTAAGGGGTAGAATGACAGAATTAAAAAAATCCCAGATGATTAAAAAATCCTAGTTCAGTACATGGCATGTTACAATACTTGTCCCTGATAAACACTAGAAGTAAGCTACAATAAATAAGGAGAGGAGGGAATTGTTCCCTATCAAAGTAAAGCAGTTATTTTTCCAGGTTGTAGCTGACTAAAAGTCAAATCAAGTTATTACATCATACAAGACTTGTCTTCATAGTACTAAAGTATCGAAGTGTTTAGTTGCTGCCTTAAGTTCAGGCTTACTCATTCTTACTCAAATAAAAAAAAATTAAGTAATTCTACTTAAATTAAAAAACTCGCCATAATTAGCAGAGTCCACACGCAGTCCCATAGCTATATAGGAATCATCGATACCTTTTTCAATGAGGAATCCTCTCAGAGGGCTCTTTTGAAACACGAGGTAAGAATATAAACACAAGTCCTGTCTCCAGAAAGACCAAATGACTCCCCTCACCTCTCAAATGAGTGCAGGTTTACTAAAAATGCTTTTCTTATCAAATATATCCTACTCACAGAAATAGTGCCTCTGATATCAATATGCTTATTTGTTTAAAAAGCAGCGTTCAAAAAAATGAAATCTTAATTTCCCCCCCAAGACCCAGGGTGCTGGCATCTGAGATGAAGGCTCATTTTTGACTTCTCATTTCTTCAGATTTAATGTGGTAATGCTCAAAGAAAACTCTGACCATTTCACCTCACGGCATGTAAAATAGCACAATATTTACTCAAAAAGGAAAATAACTTCTGCATTTACACATGAATTCCAAAATAAGAGTTTAAATGGAATGCTACACAGTCATCGTCAGTAAGATGCAAATTTCGGCAACTTATGCTGCCAAGAAAGTCCTCCCTGGTAATGACCAAAACGCGAGTCCCATGCTAAAGCCCACCTTGAGCAGGCTGCATCTCCCCTAGTATCTTGTCTTAACAGGTCACCAGGCTTACAAATGCTGCCTGAAGAGAGTTTATGTGAAAGATCATGTTCCTGTAGAACAATATATATAGATCAAAAAATCTACAAAAGATTTGATATCAAGATGTTGCTCCTCAGCAGCGGTTTAGGTGGTCCTGGAAATCACCAGACCTAAATGCAAAGAGGTAGATTCAAACGAGGGAGAGAAGTAATAAGCTTCTGTAATTGTGACCTTTTCAAGTAGATCTTGCTAGGACTGAATAAGTGAGATTCGTCTTGCCCTTTTGGTCAGGGGTAGGATGCTAATAAAGGTCCAGATGACAGAAGAAGGTCACAAGAGCCTCAGATTTTCCAGAAAAGGAAAAACAAATAAATAAAAAGTACAGCAGATTTGCCTCAGACTTGGGTTTTTTTTTTTAAGATCTATAAACACAGGCATAAAGCTTAAAAGAAGACACCTGAGGACAATGATCTGATACACTGAAAATGAGGAAAAAAGTAGGAAACTTGGTAATTGGCTTAAAAGCCACTCAGCAGCTTTAGTTTTCTCTACTGTTTTCAAAGTTGCGTCAAGTTTTAAATGGAAAAACAGAGGAAAAATATATTAATACTTGAACTTATTTCTAGTAATGGTATATTAATGACAATAAAAAGTATATACCTCTGCATAAGGAGCCACTAGGCTGAGAAGTCTTGTTTGGAAGCTTGAGGCGGCCACAGGGGAAAGAGGGGTGGGGAGGGGTAGAAATCAGATCTGAATGAAATGCAATTACTTGCTACACACTAATTTGCCCCTAAGAATCTCATCCTTCTCCTGTTAAATACCATAATGCTAGTATATTCTGCTTCGCTGAGAAGAGTGTCTGTACAGACTCACCTAAGTGCATCAGTCAAATATTGTATGAGATAAAAATGGATTAAGAGAGCCAGAGGAGGAATTTGTGAAAGAGCAAACTGTCACACGTTGTATGGAGAGATCTAAAAATAAGATGGGGAAAGAAGAAAGCTTTCTTTGCACAAGATGATTTTCTAAGTAACTGAAGTACTGCATTTATATAGTGTTAAAAATCTAAAAGTTTCATACAGCACAATGACCTTCACAGAACAGCAACGCTGAAAGTTTAAGACTCCAGATGTCTACTCATTTAGTTTTTAAAATACAGAAGTGTATTTTAGAAGTAATCACTAACTAAAACTCAATTTACCTCACGTTCCATCCACAGTAGTGCACCAAGTAAAGGACTTCTCCACCTTCGATGTCAGAATCTTTAATACTAGCTTCATACATTTTTTGATTTTTCCCTCTTCCGTACCGCACTTGGACTTTCATTCCCGGTGGATAGCATTCAAATTCTTCTTCCTCATTGTTATTGTTGTCGTCTTCCTCCTCCTCCTCCTCTTCCTCCTCCTCTGCTTCTTCATCATCTTCATCTTCTTCCTTATTCGTGTCATCTCTTGAAAGGTTTAAAAAATTGTAGAGTTAATATGAGATACTTCATAAGCTTTTCAGTTCCAAACCACATATATTGATAAATATTGTGGATGCATTAGAGACTGGGAAACAGAAGGCTCCAAAATACGTGAAACTGCACTACGGCTGAGTAATATCAGCAAAATAGGATATAGCAATACACACAAAATCCAGTGACCGTAAGGTTCAAAAATGACTTGACTAAAAAAAAAAATAATCCATCAAAATCTGTATGAGCAGAAGTTGTTCAAATTCATCTTTACATCATTTTCATGCAGTCCCTTTGTTTAAATATAGTTCTTTCAGTTCAAACTCCTCAATATCGAAAGTTCCCTAGATTCCATTTTTCAACCTAAAAGTTCTACAAATGCTTCTTGAAACCTGCTTCCTCAACAGATCTCTGCTTTAGTATAATAAATATTCTCTGTCCTTGAAGTGACTGCAACCAAAACCAGAATTCGGAGGGGCAACACACCAAAAGCTTATGCAAGATTATTTAGGAAATCAAGCAAACTGTGCTAATTTATGACCCTGCCACTCCTCGCCAATTACACAAAAAGTCTTTTATATACAAGCCAAACTTGCATTTCATTATTTTACAAATACAGAAGATGTACACTGTTTTCAAAAGCAAGCTAATTTTAAATATGTTTTGAGATATTTGGACTGATTTTCAGAAGTAGTAAGAACACAAAAATTTTGCTAGTCTCAGTCAATGGCTGCTCAGTGTTCTGAAAATTATCTCCAACTAGCTTAAAGAGGCTGACTACATTACAAAAGTTAATGGGGGGAAAAATATCTCAAACAGCTTTACAAAACAATATTACTGGCCCTCGCATCATTCTGTTTCCACACTCTATGCAATACAGAGCAGATTAGGCTGCTTACTAAATTCACAATAACCACCAATCACTCATAATTGCAAAACCAAAATGTGGAACAGATATTTTTGGATGTATTAGTGACTGCGTAAGAAAATAAGTACTGCTCCAAGTCCGAGTCTCACCGATATTTAAGTTAATCTCACAAAAGCCTGTATTAATAATATATATCTTCCCAAGAAATTTTCAGTAGAAAATACTCAGATAAACCAAGGTACTTTCACTCTGCGAAAGGATCAAATAGCATTCTAATTATTCAAATGCTGCTTTGTAGGAGTAAAGGTGTAGTATTATTACCTGATTAGCTCACAAAAGAGAAATCAGAACAATAAGCTAAATTCAACTGTAGGGTAACCACACTGATTTAGCGAAGTTACTTTGGAAATGAATGTTGCCACACATATATACACACGCACACAAATAAATACCTATCTATATGTGTCTACACCATGAGACAAATGCTAAAAATTCCCCCTGTTGGTATATTAACCAAATCAAATCACAGAAGATACATCTACTCGGGTACCCATGGCATGGACGTGATAGTTCTGTTCTGAAAGGCCAAGATTTTCAATTTATTATATATTTTCAGCAGGCTACTTTGCAAGTGAAATTAACTCCCCCAGAGTTAAAAATGCAACATAAATGAATGGGTTTTGAAAGCTCACTTCGTCTCCACTACACATGACACGGCAAAACTCACCTCCCAAAGAACAAAGGTCCTCGGATGAAAAATTCCTGAATAGAATTCTAGAGCCAACAACTGAAAAGCACCAACCAGGAATTTAAATGCTTTTAAATTACACTCTCTGCTGCACTAAATCAAAACTCCCAGCTAATTTCAGCTTAACAGTTATTATCACGCAAAAGCTAAAAAAACCCCAAAACTTGGGTTCAGGAGTAGAGCACAAGAGAAGATGAGGTTGTGATTTCCCATTACTAACAAGACTTTTCAATACTGTAAGGAACCAAATTTTGCCAGAATTTTTCCCCTACACCAAGGACTAGTGGCACAATCCTTGAGTGCTGTCTGCCAAGAGAAGCATGCCTATGAGGGAGATTAAAGACTTTCCAGTCTTTCCAGGCAATTACAGTGCCAGTGGCTCTTCAGAAGCTGAACAAGTTAGGTGTCTTCTCTCATCATCACCACCCTATGGCTTTCTCGTGTCCTAAAAGATATTCTACAAAGACTCAGTGACAATACCAGAGCTTCTCTGGAGGAGGTGTGTGAAACCCTCATTGAGAGGTTGAGTAACTTGGTGAAGGGAAAGGAATGTCAAAAAGCAAAAGCAAAACCAAAGGAGAGATGGCTGTTATTTAAATGTGTCCTAAGGAGTTACTTGATTAGTGATCATAAGCTGAAGATTTCAGGAAATCAAACAAAAGCAAAGAAAATTCATCATTTTGGAACAGAAAAAAAAAGGTGTTATAGCTCCTGAAACAAACCAAACCAAATTCCAATGGCTGCAAGGAAAAAAAGATATTGTTTTACAAGGCCGTTAAAAAGCTCTAACCTGGCAGAGCAGGTGAAGGAGAAGCCATGACTGTCATGAAACAGAGATTGTAAGAGGAAATCTGGATTGTAGCCATCCAGCACGCACAGCCATAAGCTCATTTGTTCATGTATGTATGCACGAGAACATCAGATTTCCTTTAACGCTGTTTAGTCAAAAACCCATGGAAGGGCAGAGGGGGAAGAAGGAAATAAACAAGCCTTGGCAGTGAACAGTAACTGTCAACTTAAAAACAGTACCAAGCAATACTTGCTACAAAGCTAGAACGATTTGAACAACCCAAGCGGCAGCTGAAAAAACAAGGTGGCAGCAGAGGTGCATGCACACTGTACAAGAGGCACAGCAATGCAAACATAACTGTGTTCCAGAAATCAAAGTTCCACCAAAACTTTATCAGGAGGACCTGAAAGTATTTCCAAATCCAACTGTAGAACACCCTCACCCTATCTCCCATGGAATGGGAACATAAACCTTCAGAAGCAGGAAATCAATGAATTCAAATGCAAAAATATTTGTAAGTAAAGTAAAACCATTAAGAATGTTTAGATCATACGAATATTGCTTATCATTAGTTCCAAAGGACAATGTGAAATTGTTAAAAGACTACTGCAAGTGTTCAAAAATAAACATATGGCACGTAATTCTCAGTCAGTATGGAGATTTAACACGAACAAGCCATAATAAGTGTAAACATCAACAAACAGAGGTTGCTGGTTGATGAAACAGCATATGCCATTATACCACTAAGGAAGTGCAGCATCAAGGAAACATCTTTCAACCCACAACCTTTGGCATTAAACACAGCGTTGTCACACGGCCTGGGTGAAATCTATGAGACAAGGTGTGATTGAGAGCATTAGATTGGTCTCCTAGGATCCCTGCTTTCCAGCAAACAAAATGCTACTCCAATGCACTTCGCCTGACACACCATGCTGGCACACACAGCAGGTGATATGGCAAATGCAGGATTTTTTTTTTCCAGAGGTTATTCTAAAACTTGAGGAACCAAGATTATTTCAATTATTGGTACAATTAAGTCATTACAGCTAATTGAACCACTAGCAGAAATAAACTCCACTGTAATTGACACTTCAAGTTTAGCAATTAGCTTCTATTTTTGTTTCCCTCCTTTTTCCCTTTTTCTCATCCTTGAGCATTACTTAACCTCTATTTCGCATGATACAGAACTGGAAGATGTCAAGCCTCCTTCATACTCTACTTTCTCAATCATTGCTGTGCTAAGACGCCCTTAAATTTTAAGGCAGAGGCACCACTGAGACCTGTACTTATGCCGTGACACTAGAATCTCACCTTTAATTATTCAGAATGACGCCACCACTCCCAAATTACCAGTATTTGTCCTCCCTCTGAAGTTGCAAAGAAAACCTAAAAATAAAAGCTCCAAGAATTTCTGTCTACGCACACAGAAAATCTGAACGAATGTATGGTTATGATCCATCATTCAGGAGGAAGGGGAAGGCACTAACTTGATCTGAATCACATCTGAGAAGGGAAAGGCACTAAATTGATCTGAACCATACCTGAGTGAGTGGTACAATACACTTCAACCATGCAAGCATGTACTCTGTAACCAGTGTCATCCTCTGCTGCTACAGAGAAGACAAATGGAAGGACCTCGTGTTATTGCTTCCAATCATTCAGCCAAGTTTTGGGGTTTTTTTTTAAGTATTTTGAAACATTCCTTTACAGGATAATGGATGATTCAGAAGTCTAGCTGAGAAGTACAGCACTTTTCATTTTTATGTACCAGTTCACACTCAGCTTGAAAGCATCTAGAATTTGACAAACGTCTAAGGGTTCTCCCACACTTAAGTCTCAGTGACAGCTACTATGGTTAATAACCTACGTAGTGACCATAAGCTATGGAAAATGTGATGACAGAACCACTTTTTCCACATCAAACACCTCCCATTCAATAAGATACATTCAAGGGACTGGTACATTTACACAGCCATTGTACCGTTTATTATTGTGTTATTAGCAGTTTATTGCTGTATCAAAACCCATCCCTGTGTGTATGTATGTATCGGTGCATATTCCACATCAAGAAAAAGATCAGTTAGATTCTATTTCTGAAAACACGACTATACAAAACCCTCCTTCCCAATACAAAAGCAGCTGGAATACATAAATAGAACACACATCACAAATAAGAGCATAGGAATATGTTCCTGTAAATGAAACTACCCAAGTAAGCTTCTTAAAAATGTATTTTTTTGCATATACACCAGGAGTCTAAGATGCAGAGCAGACGTTCACACCAACTGTGCAATGAACATAACATTTCTCTCCCTTCTCCCCAGCTAATCAACTCCATATAATCCTAAATCAGACTGGAGACAACTATCTCAATATATAGTTCTTAACACTAATCCAGAAGCTAGAAGATGTATATGCCTTCTGTCTCAAACCTCCTTCACTCCAAAACATTTTAAACTTCCTGCTACCATTTTAGATTCACCACGATAAAGCTTTCATACGTTATTTTAACAGACAAGGAACTGAAGAAAATACTGTCTCTAACAATATGTTATCTCCCATGTGTGAAATGGAACTTCTGACTATTACATAACCCTGTCATAAACTGCTTTCAGAAAATCCCCATCACGTGTTTCCAGAATAGTTAACTCTTACAAACAGAAGCCAATCACCAGCACAAGCACAACAGGCAGTCACCCCACCCTACAAGAGTAACAAAGCCTAGTAAAACTCTTCAGGTGAAACAATGCCCATCTTCATCTAGTTCTCAACTACTGCATTTATTAGTCCTACTTCCTCCTGCTGCTTACAAAAGGTAAAAGGCTGTTGCTGTGTGTGACAATATATATAACAGCTCCAAGATTAAGTTCGTTTCCTTGCCTGCGAAGGAATGGTTTAACTCCATTCAAGATTATTAGCCAAAGAGGTTTAATCATCTTCTCCTTTTGATACTGTCAAAATATGACAGTACCAATTCCCAGAAAACCATACATGAAGACCTAACCAGCAGCAAGAGAACACCAGAAGTACTTAGGTTTCTAAAGTATTCTTTAAGAACATTTGTTCATGCATTCCTTGTAAGAAATAAAAAAGCAGGCAGTTTTCTAGAAAGAAAAAGAAATAAATCCAAAAAGTTTCATAAGACCAATTCAAAAGAATTTGTGAGTACTGAAAATGACGGCCTGGTGAGAAAAGGTGGGGTAAGGATCCAGAGATGCCAGCATGGTCACCTCAAAAATCCAAGTAGTACCAACGTACAAGCCTGATGCAATTTTTTGTTGGAAAGTAAAAATTATTCTCTGGACACTTAATCTTTCACTATAAAGTTCACTATAAAGTTCCTGACACCGGCCCAGCTGCTTCAGAGCGAAGTATTTAAAAAAAAGTGCCCAATAAAAAACTTTGGAGTTGAATTAATCATCTGGGTAAAATTTTTGTTACTAACATTGGTTAATTAGCAATTAACCTTCACTTCAGTTCACAAACTGTACGTACTATCGAAATTTATAAAACTCATTTTTTATTTTATTAGCTTATAATAAAAAACCCAAACACCTTTAAAAAATTCTGCCAGGCTCCTGGCCTCAGTCTCTTGGGAACATATTCAACTGTCTACATTCTTTATTGTGTAGAAAAGCTTCTTGGTACCGAATTTGTTGGATTTGACTCAATTCTCTGAAGAGTTTCAACAGTCAAAGTTAGATGCTACAAAGGAAAATTGCACCAATTATGCAATACTGCATTTGAAGACCATTACTTCCATAACACGAAATTAGCAGGAACTTCAAAGTAAGAAAGATTTTAGGCTTTCTTATTTATTTATTGGCTGAACACTTTTTGTACGTCAGGGTAAAGGGCAGGTTTACAAAGCCATTTTTGTAAAGATCTCTCTCAGATCAATGAGAAGTAACGCATTGCTGGCCTCTTTTTACTGCTTTTATGACTAAAAGTTGCATGGAACTGTATCTAACACACGCATCTTCCACAAGCCACAGGAAAAAAAAAACTCCAAGCAAAGCATGTATAGAATAAGGGGCAAGCTGCTTTGAATCTCTATTTTTGATGTTCACAGGTACTCATATAGGGAAAAAAAAAGGCACTCTGGGGAAGAAAGGAAAAGACCCACATTCAGCCTTTCTTCCTCCTCCTCATATTATTTAAGTCTAAGCAGAAGTGACCCACAGGATTCAAGTAGTAGCAATCTCAATTTTGAGACACATGGGATTGCACAGAGAAACAAAACCTGTGGGAAATAAACAACCTTGGCTTCCAATCGTACCTATGTGAGATCTGGAAGCTGAGAATTAGATGTAGTCCACTCAACAGAAACTCAGCAACAAGGAAACCTCACAGTTTTTCTAAAAGCCCTCTTGGTTCCTTGAGCCTACACACAAATAGGCTACATGAAGATGCTCCTACAGACATAAATTCAAATAGCAAACTCTACAGCTTTGCCTTATATAATATACGATTTCATCTGTTTAACTATTTGGTTAAGACAGTGAAAGACAGACGGCCCATAACTTAATAAAGGTTCCAGGAATACATTTTAAATACAGTGAGAAAAATCCAGTCCAGTGATCTATTTTGATTGTGTTTTGGGTATTTTGTGTGCGTCTGATTATTTTTTCCACTTACCAAAAAGCATTTTTCATTTTGCATTTCAGTTCAACAAAGAACCACAGCATTTCCCTCTCTAAAACCATTGCCGCTTGTAACTGTATGTCTCATACAATGTCCCCACCAGCACAGGAGGCTCACAGAACCTCTTTCTGTCTTTACGGAATAAACACTGAATACGTTGTTTAGCATTTAGGATGACAGTGACATTTTTTAAAACTCTTTAAAGCTGATAAAAGTGCATTTTGCACTTCCTATCAATCTGAGTGAAGAAAGGAAAAAGTACTCACACTAAAAGCACTACTACAGTATCATTGCTTCTAAAGGCTTATAGACTATTAACTGTGACAAATGTTTCATTTTTGTCAGTTGAAATTATTCCTTCCAAAATTATCCCCAGCAAGGACCACATCACCACCTACATCTGTTTTTAGAGAGAGCCTTTCTATTCTAAGCAATTCGTTACACTATTTCATGAATCACAATAGCAAAATACTAGTTAGGAGAGTGTTTACTGGAGAAGTAATGAGAACTCACTCAATTACAATCACATGAACTGAGGAAAATTAAGAGGAAATACTGTTCTCTATAGTTTGTTTTCATAAATAAAAATCTAAGAAAACTCACAGTATTTTTAACATAATAACCCGAATGGACATGAAGCAGGATAAAAAAGGAAAACAATAAAGAATTACTGAAATGCATACGCAGCTTTTATGTACCACTTACTATAGCAGCATGCTAAGTATTAAGCCACTGTATTTTCCAAGTATATGAACAAACACAAAGTAATGCCACAAACACACACATACAAATATATAGTTTAGGGAGCTTAACTAAGCAGTGCAAAGTCTGCCATCCATTTAGTTATATATTTTGAAAGTAGCATTGTCAAATCTGTCTTTAATAATTCTGAAAATCTAGCAAACGTTTTACAGTACAACTCATCTGGTTCACCTTAAAAATGGCAAATAATTTTTTTGAACAAGAAAAATTCACATAGGTTACTAAAGATATCATATCTATAGAGAAAAGGCTCTTCTAATGAGTATAGTTAATGTTATTTTACTGTATTTCGCATTTCTGAGTTACAGAAATCGCCAACTAATCTCACTAAAAATATTTAAGAAGGCAAAACCATTTTACAGAAGGATCCTTCCAGAATCTGTTATATGGAAATAAAAACCCTTAATAAAGTAAAAAAGAACTATTATCAATGAAACAGAAATTAATATACTGAACTAAGCCACTCTGTCATGATTCTTAATGGGCCAGAAAAAGCATTAAGAGTTAATGATATTTAGTCAAAATATTAAGGCAGTTGATCTACCAAACAGCAAAGACTACTAGAATGGACAAGGGAATTAGTGGTCAGCTGGTATTAAGTACAAGCCCCCCCATCCCTGATATACAGATTGTTGTGAAAGTATAAGGAGGTGTCATTACCTGCTTTCCCTCTTCTAACAGCTTCTCCCTTAAGCATCTGTTGTTTTTTGTTGAAGACAAGATACTGTGTTAAGAGAGGACTTCAATTGGACCTTTAACGGCAATTTTTGTGTTATCACTTGAAATCACACCGTATCAGGATCTTAATTTCAAGAGTATAAATTGTTAACACACTGTGGCACAGTGAGGACTACTCTCTTTTAAACTTCATATTTTTTGTGTAGCTGCCAAAAAACACTTGTGGGTTGTTTCTTTTCTTTTTTTGGCACTGAAACAGGAAAACCTGCCAATTCCATAAAGGAAATGAGAGATCATTGATTCCATGCCCTGAGCATCCCTAATACTTCAGTCTCCTACTTCCAAAACTCTTGTATGAAAGACTGCACAAGAGACTCCTGTTACTATCACGCCTGCTCAATAGCAAAGCTGTCACTGAGCAATGCAAAGACTTAACATCTTTACCCATGTTACCCACCACACACTATTGTTCATCAGCAAAATCTGGAAACTTCAAGTTTGTGATATATTTGTACCAAAATTAAGTAGATAAATACTACTGGCAATGGCTGCAAAACTTTTGTCTCAAATCAGTCACCTAGGCTTTATACATTCTCTTCTTGCTCAGTTTATAAATCTTTAGGCCTGGACTCTACAAAAACTTAAGCTGCTTTTTTTTAATTACATTCATGAATGTCAATGGCCCTAATCATGACAAAGTTAGGAGGACGTAGTCTCTGGAAGATACAAGCCTAATTGATAATAGAGATGTCTGACTTGAAAGTCAAACTACGAGAGTAAAATTTAACGAACGCACATCAGATGCCTTAGCTGATTATAAACAGCATAACTTACCCTGATTTTTCTTTTTCTTCAGTGTCTGCGTTTATGGTAGCATTTTCCATTTCTTTAATCTTTTCCTCCTCTTTTTCTTCTAGTTTGGTTTCATCTTCTGTTTTGATTACATTTAAGTCCTTTTCTTGATCAGGCTGAGTAGACACAGAATCTGGCAAGTTTTTTTTGTTTCCCTACGATTATGAAACCTTCAGTTAACTTATAAGGTGAAACAAAAATACAAAGTACTTAAGAAAAGGCAGGCAAAACACACTGAAGTTACAGAGTCTAGGGCTTGTTCTAAAATTACAGCACCTCTGCTGGTTTTGCTTCTGAAAATCTCAAGCTAAACATGACAGACTTAAGCTGGAGTCTAGTTTTGTCACAACGATATAGGCCAGCTGCTCTTAGACATGAACTGCAAAGCAACCGCTAAGATGAACACTTCACAATGTTATGTTTTCACTTACAGAGATACCAGTAGTGGCCCATGGGGTAATCACCCCGGAGTCAGCACCAGCACAGGCCAGGGCTGGCTGCCACTTACAGTAGAAGCATTACAGTTGTGCTGGACGCTGACTTGAGGAACTTTGCTGCTTCCAGAGCAAACTGCTACGCCTGCTACAGCACAGTGCTTCAGCTTACCACCACGGACTTCCTTTGCTAAAACCACTGAGTCAACACTGGATTTTGAAAAACTGTATATTTGTCTCTCTGAAACACTGAACTACATTAGAACACTGTGTACGTCACACAGCCCAGGTCTCTGCAGAGCTTTGCTGGAGTGCAGAAGTAAAAACAACTTTTATGAGGTCTTAAAAGCATGGCTAAATACAAACTAAAAGTATCAGCACTGCAGTTAGCTGCGAGCACGCATTATCCAGTTCAGCATAAAGCTGTGTACTAATTAGTCTCCATTTCACTTGGGAGGCTCCCAAACAAACAAAATGTTGCAGCTGCTTCCTAAAAAGTCAAGACATTTTGGCATCATGAATCCCTAAACCAGGTACCTTACAGATAAATATAGCTCAATCTGTTGTTCTGAATTAGGTTTACAACGCATTTTTACCTGTTTCAAATAATTATAGAGATTTTAATCTTGACATAAATTCATGGTTATAAACACATCACCTGACTTCAAGAACAGGGTATAATATGAACATGAAAATATTTTACCAGAACAGAGGGATTATCATTTTCTTTACTGTCATTATCATTCTCAGCTAGCTTTTTTTCTTCTTGTTGTACTACTGCTACTTCCTCCTGCTTGTGCTCCTCCTTATCCACTTTTGTTTCTTTTAAATCCTGCTCTGGTTCTTCACGTGTCTTCACTTCTTTTTCTTTTTCACAGTCTTTACAAGGCTTGCTCGTCACTTTCTCTGGCAATGCCATTTGAAATTCAATGTTAGCTGATGTACAATACTCTTCAAAACCATAGAGATATCTAAAAGAAAAAAATTGCTTCCAATAAGCAAGTTTGTTCCAGGAAAGAACATGCTACCTAGCAGAAGCTAAACACAAAGAGTGTGTTTGAAGTCTAAAAATTGTATAAATATTCTTTATGTATATTACCACTACCACAGGATCACTTCAGTTAACTGCAGCGCTGTTTCAGCACAAACTTCATAGCTTTATAACTTACTTTTTGTATGCACATTTAACATTGTATCCTGCAGCTGAATTCAATACAGGGATTCCAAGATCCTGATAAACTTGCTTCCACACTGCGCCACTTTCAATCTGTTAAGGAAAATTAAGCCATGGTTTTTGAATTAACCCACCAATTCAAAACCACTAAGTTAATAAAGTTTACAACTTCAGAAAATAACTATTAATAGTTGTATAGATCAGAGAAAATTATCACACACACAGTGTTTCACTGTTATGCAAACCGTAGTCTAACAAAACTACTTTAAGCAATTCAGCATCTCTGCATTTCAATAGGCCACAGCAGGCTTTCCTCTCCAGGTGGTAATAAACAAAGGAAACAAACTACAAAAAGAACAAAAAACTCAGTATGGCATTTTAATTTTATATTTAAAGAAATTCTTAAGTATCAGAGCTAGAAGTTTAATTAAATTTGAAAGAAAAAATTCATTCAAAGCATTAACAACACCCAGCCGTGGCAGTGCTGCACTAGATATGGTGGCTACTGCTCCTTCATCATGTCTTTAATATGCCCTTTGACGTCAAAGTTTCATGACAGTGTGATATGCTCATTTCTAACCATCTGTGAAAGTAAAGCACATGTACTGTATCCTCTCTTATATATGACAACAGTGTCACTGCACAAACACACATCTTCAATCAACGGGCTCAATTTACGGCAAGCAGTCCAAAGCAGTGAGAGATTCGGCTTGGCCATGAACTCCGTATGCTTCAATTACTGCTCCAAGACTAATCCCACTAATCTCAGTCAGCACATTCTTCTGTATAGTGCTCAGAATAGGTAGGAATTAAGGGCCCCACATCAGACCTTAAACTAGATTACTTGTCTTTGAGATTTTATTGAGCAGTTGACTCTTTTCACTTTCTGAAGTAACAATTTTATCAAATACTTCTTGAAGTATCACAAAAACAAAACCCACACATGCTGGCAGATTTTATGCAACAATAATTAAACACACTGAGTAGATGTGTAATTTATTTAGAATATAATCAGTTTCTGGGTCCTGCTAAAGCACATTTTTCAGAGCTACAGGTGTCTTATGTAGATGAAGTATTCAATTTTCATACGTCTGAAGGTCCTGTCTAAGATTCTTCTTTATAACTACTTAAACAGAATTAAACAGCATCTTCAGATTTTACAGGTCTGGCATACTAATCATACTAACACTCACATTATCAAATCCTCCAAGTTTGTGTACAAGTCTGAATAATTTGAAGAGATTCAAATTTCTATATCCCAATACAGGTCGTTTGTTAATAGGAGTCCCTGTGAACAAAGACAGTTATTACAGTGTTTTGAAGTATTTTTTTTCAGAATAACATGAAGTTCACACCAGTAAATATAGTATTGTATACAGTATTGCATAAATACAGTATTATAAACCCTTCCCTCTGACCATCTCATGCATCTGGTACTTTCTTTTCATTAAACTAAAACTCAAGAGTCTTAATAATCCATTTTCCATGTAGTTCAGTAATGTAATCTAATTTATACATATGCACTCTTCCATATATTACTGAATATGCACAAACAATGTAACTTTTCTTGCTACCCATATTATACATCTTTTTATTTCATTTCCTGAAACAATCACATCTAAAAATATCAGCAGTCTTTCTCTGTAATCAAAAAAGTACCGCCCCAGGAACAAATCCCACAATGCTTCAAAGAGCTGAAAATTCCCACGCTACTGTAACAGCAGTAGCTACCACACTGTCATCTCTTGTAAACAGTTCCTCAACTCATGTTCACATGTAATTAAAAAGACACTAAATTAACTAGTTATGATACTAATTTAAATACAAACGCTTTCACCTCTGCCTCCTCAGACACTGTACTTTTCTTGCAGTGTATAAACACCTGGTAAAGATCTAATGTAATAAACAGCATTTCTATCTACCTCACTGATAATGCTCATGCGTTTAAGTGATCAGAATTCACACGCAAAAATTAGCACAAAGTAGATCTGTTTTTTCATGATCCTAAGAAGTGAAGGAGTAGTTAAATTTTATTTATGTGTTTTGAAAGTTAATAAACTGAGCATGTACATTAACATGATTGAGAATATTAAATGTTTAATTATACAGTAGGAAAGATACTATGATATAAAAGGTACTATCCATTTATTTCTGAAAGCAGGAATAAATGACTATGTTAAGGGAAGACTCAAGTGACAAACTTATCTTCTAAATAGCGATGAACTGAAGTGAGGAATAGAGGCTCACTGTTTCAGAAACCAAAGGGTAAAGCACTGTGAGTTAACAGACTCAATTCTTCTAGGTACTGCTAAGCAATACATTTATCTTCAGCTTCTATGAACCAAATATTAAAATGCTTACCTCTGTCTTCCATGAACTTGTATAATTGTTGAAGAAAGCTCTCTCGTTCTTCGGGAAATGGCTCTATTTCCTCCTGTTTAAAGTAACCCATACAGGAAAATTATCACTCTTTTGAGTTACAGTCCTTCATTAAGAAATATACTGCAGTGATAATTTAGACTCAAAACGATCAAGTTTTTTCACTCTAGTCTGCAACAGGAGAGTATACAAAGAGACACGTGTTCTCAGTGCTATTCCATATGGAACTACACTTTGTAAGCTACCAACAGTTTTCCAAAATATACAAAACAAAAACTACAGACACACCAAAAATGGATTTTCAATTGATTGCTGAAGTATCTAAGTGGTATCATAAATTATGATGTATTCTGAATTTTGTCCATTTACACAGAAAGTCTGGGAGACACCACTATTAATGATCAAGAGATTGTATCAGCAATCTCGGGTCTATTTCTACTGCAGTTAAGTGACTCCTTGATGCCTGAATAAATTATTTTACTTCCAGGGATTAAGTAAAATAGAAAGTGGTGGATGCACTTTCTTAGGAGTTCTAATCCACAGTACTGGCAAATTGAAGCCAATAGCAGCACACGCACACTGTGATGGGGTACCAGCCGAACACGTGGTGATCAGGATCAATCCCAGAACTGAAATAACAATGGATATTTTGGATATTTAGTTCACTGCACTAATAGAGCTTTGTATTAAATTTACTTAGATTAACAAACAATGGAGTTTCATAACAAAGCACTATGTCTTATTTTATAAGACCACATAATTTCCTTAGGAAATGCCACTTGCCACAACCAGTAGCAATAAGACACCTCTAGATCAGTGAAAGAAAACGCCTTTGCCTTCCAATACTGAAACAGTATGTGCAAAGGTCTGTCTAGATTTACACACAATTGCAAGCCATAATTATGCTCATGTTTTCAAATAAAACAGAGACAGATCTTTGTTTTAAATTTATCAAAAATAATTTAAGCACCACATATCCTTTATCAGAAACAAATATTCTTTTAGCTACAGACCTTCCCAGTGAGATGACAGCCAGACCTTCAGCAGCTAGCAGCTAAGTTCCATTTAGAAATACACACAAGGAAAGGGAACGTTTTTTGCTTTTAGAAAAAAACAATATGAATGTTACAGCTGACACCAGCATCTAATCCTGCTCAGCTCCTAGTAGGTACTGCAAGGCTTTCTGTCACTGCTTTCACATTAGCACAGGAAAGATTCTAAACCAGGATCTTCCTTTGAGTTTTAATTTCTATTTTTCTTTAGTCCCTACTGACTTGGTCTTTGACTCTATGGTTTTTGCTTAGTGACTCAAAGACATTTGTTAGATTTCCAAGTTGATGTTTTCACATTAACTGACCTTTGTCCAATAAAGATTTTGAAAGCTGAGAGGAAATAATGCCTCTATTAACAATGTTGCCGGCACATTAACTCCTTACATGTTCCCAAATGTTAACAAGACCGCCTTAACTATTACAGTCTAATTTTTATTAGCTGTGTATCTATGCCCTTTAACTTCACTTGCCTCTTCCTCACTGCTGTTATCCTCTTTTTCTTTTTCATCCTCTTCCTCTTCTTCAGCTTCACTGCTGGAGCTGTCTTCTTTTAATTCTGTTTTCCAGTTACTAGGAACAGTTCTGTTTTTATGGAATTCAAGGGCTTGGTCAAAAGCTGTAAAAGGATCAGCATTTGTTAGTCCTGCAGGAAGTATCAGTTTGACTAAGTATTTTAATCAAAAAAAAGTAGTTGGGGGCAGGGAGGTGAGGTGAGGAGAAGGAAATTCCATCCCCAAATCCAAAGAACCTCAATCCCATATTGCCCATGCTTACTTGCCTTACTCAGCCAAACTCGCCTTGTGTTCTCTCTGCACCAAATTTTCCAGAGCTAATATTAGGATTATTATTATGTTCGTGTCTATGGACACAAATAAGATCTTCTGTATTAGGGGATACATGAAAAATTAATTGAGAGAACCCCTATTCCAACAGTTTTACACCACGGTTTATCTATATTAAATGGGGAGAAGAAGGATCAAGAAATAAGCATAGTCTAATTCTAAGAGTTTGAGCACAAAAACTTAAACTTCCAATAAATCCACAATTCCATTTTCTTAGGAGTATATAACGGCAACTTAGTTGTAACCATCAGGGATACTACAGTGAGTAACTCCATGAAGATCCAGTGCAAAAGGTCAAATATTGAATAACCTATAAAACCAGTGTGTGCTGTATGGTTATATCCCCTTCTTTGGCATGCCTACATTTAAAACAAGCACAGTAGAGTGGCGGGGGTGGATTTTTTTTGTTTGGCTGTTTTTTTTAAAAAAGGTTCCTCTAGATTTCCAGAAGTGTTCTCCTTCAATATATTATGCTAAAGTAAAAGATCCTGTATTTTAGCATTTTTAATAAGTGAACAAATCTACCATAAATTTGGTCCAATTTCCATAACAAAGCAAAAGCATACACGTGTGTTTTCTCATGGAAGTTATTTTTACCTTGTTTTAACAAAGCATCGGGCTTCGGTGAAGTTTCACTAATCTCCCGAACATCTTTCCTTGGCACAGAAAGGCTAGAAAATTTAGAAAGCATATAAAAAAATAAAATAACATGTTAAAGATACCTTAAGGCTAAATTAACAGTATAACACAGATCTATCATTAGGACTACAACACACTTAATAAACACAGAGAAGAAGTGTATGAATATATCTTGACGATTCTACAGTGCTACCCTGCTACGGCACTAGTGAGTTAGTAGATTAAAACCAAAACTTCGACAGAAGTTTGATTAGACCCATCCATACGCATTCACTGCATATTAAAACAAGCATTCTTCTTCCACCAACAGGTAGTTTCTGCAGTCTCCCAAACATATATTTAACAAAAACCCCATGTTAGTTTAGAAAGTAACTACTCACGCACAAACAACAAAACCCTATCCTGCTTATAACATAAATGGGTATTATTATAAGTTTTCAGCATGAATTAAAAGACTTCCAAGTTGAAAAAACAAAGTACTTTTTCATTTCTACTGTAGCAAAATCCAAGGAAGCAAATCTGAGCTGCAGCTTTGGGGGATGTGGGGGATGTGCTTGTGTGAGCACGTGCTTACGCTCGTTTTTCCAGTGATGTGCACTGATGCTTGAATAACTATCAAATGGTAAAGTGATGGCCTATACTAGTAATTAAACCACAATGAAACTGTTAAATCTCTATATATCCTTTCTGTAAAAGTATTCTGTTAAATTGAACCAAGTACAATAAACAGCTACAACTTTTAAATAAAAACTAAAAGCTAGAAAAAAAGAATTCTATTGTCATCCATCAATCCACCTTCCTGAACGACATGAGTTTTAAGAACACAAAGTTCCTTATTCTATTGCAAATACCACACAGTCTGGTTGTCTAGATTTCTCTATTTTCTTTCCTACTTTGTGTAATATTACTACTGTTATTTCCAAAGAACATAAGAATATGCAGTTGTAGCCTAGACTGCGATAAACAAATGCCTTACTATCTCAAAAAAAGAAAGATAATTTGTGTGTGCATGTGGTGTATGTGCGTGCCTGCACACCCCCCACCCACCCGCTTCTGTAGCTGGATAAGCTTAAGGCCACATCTCTGGAAAGTAGTGCTTTATTCCAACAAGAGTAGGAACGAGCCTCAGGCCATTCTCTAAGTCACGAAACACCGCTTTGTTTGCCAAATTTGTAACAATGAAATTAAAACTAAGACAGATAGATTTATGCATCCCATTATTAAAAAGGACAAAGTTCAATACTGATTTTGTCATGAAGTATGCTGTTAACAGTTTTCTCAACATTAGAAAAACCTTGGCAAAAACTTACCGAGCTTACTGATGTTACTAATATTTTACCCAACACATCTCATACTACGTTTCACTTGACTGGTATTGATTTTATTTGATTATCAATCTCTATATTCCTACTCACAATTTTCCATCCTTGAATGAACGAACAAGAATGTTGTCTTTTTTCACTGCAATATCATCACTACAATCTGGACAAACCACCTGCAAAGACAATATAAATGCAGTTTAGAGAGGAAAAGTAAAAACAAGAGAGTAACAGTATATATTAATGTTTCTCAAAAATCTTTCAGGCTCATTTCTCTTTAACAAGACCAAGATGGGAGCAACTGAGATCCCTAAAAGCACGAGTGATGACCTCCTGAAATTACTGAATGCATGAGTTCATGCTTGTTTCCTGGAGGAAACTGATGGCTGCTGCCAGAGACATCGTTCTCTGTAAGAAAGAACAGCACTCTGACAGAAGTTAAGTACCTGCCACACCACTACAGCTTATTCTACTCCTTATCCTAAAAGGACACAACTTCCACCAAGTGCTGCCACCCGAGTAAGAGATCTCTTCTGAGAGACTTCCTCAAATTGCAAGGATGCAATCACACAGAATTTCAAAAACAAGGGTATACAGGATTTATGAAATACAATTGTATAATGGAGGATTCATATGTTATCTAACAAGGGGAGAAGACTGTCTCAAAGCACAAGCACGGCAACACGTTCCTTAATTCAAGAAGTAAGACTAATCAAGCCTAGCACTGAGACAACATACTAATTATTTGCTGCAATTTTAAAAGCTATTTAAGTTTTGTTAAAACAGTATACAAGCTCCTAATAAGAAAGCTTCAGGAATTTAATAGAAAAAAATACATATTGAATTTCCCGAATTACATAACAGAAAAGCAATGCTCTCCATCACTCATCTCTCCTCTCTCAAAACAGGTATAGTTCCCTGAATACTGGCTGCTACAAAACCCCGAAGAGCAGCAAATGACTGCAGCCTTAATTTAGCCCTGGCACTACCTCTTCTGTCTTACACCAACTGCTTTCAGCCCTACTGTTTCCACTAAATACACAAAGATACTGCAAGGCAGAACTTTTTTTTCCTTCTTACACGGGTCATCAGCCACACAGCATTTTAGAATGTAAAGTCAAAAGTTCCAGCTGATTTGGAAAGTGTGTATCACGTAGGACAGGCTAGATATGCTTCGAGAAAAAATAAACTCAACAGCCTAAATCTCCAAATCTAAAACATTCTACAGTCTCCACTCTGCAAAACTACAACTTACTAATTCAAATGCAGTTTGAGATATAGTTTGCAACAGTACTTTAATTCCAAGGTAAAAGACAGTGATTATCATCTCCCATTCAAAACAGACAGGTGCAAATCCCTCTCTCTCTAAAGATGGAGAAAGGCCCTTCTGGCTGTAGTTACTGGTTTCCTAGAAACATAAAGATCTTAGTAGTCAGAAATCCATTCAGAGGCTGGAAAACAACTTACCATAACCTCAACTACTGCCTTCACATCAAGCAACATGACCTCAATTTCCCCTGAATCAAGTTTTCTCTATTTCCTCACAAAATAATCTCCACTGGAGGCATCGGAGGATGAGAGAGATGATCCTATATAAACTCAATTTTCTGAAAATGCTGCAAGCAGATTTCCTCACTGCACCTTCCAAAAGCCTTTAAATACACAGTAAAACTAAGCTATAAGGCTTAATATATCACACTCTCTGACATAAGGAGCAACTGCCAGCCTTTTTTACAACTGCAATTAGCCATTACTCTCAATCCACGCACGTCCCACAAAGAAACAACAAATAAAAACCAAACCCAAAAGACACCATGCATACAGGATTAAAACAACCCAACCACTGAGCCCTCAGACTAATTTTTACCAAGATTAGATCTCTGCAGTTTTACATTCGTGACAGGTTATTGCTATCTGATTATAGCACTGATATCCAAAGTAACCACTTTCCACTACTAATCTTAATTGTTATTTGCTGTAAAGCAAATAATCCTTGAACTTCTTTTCACATAATAAACTTGCACAATGTCCTCTGTGCTTATACACAAAGCATACCTGTACACATACCACTAATAAAAAAGTAATTCAGGGATACACATTCTTCAGCATGTTAGACCTGATTTTCATGTCCTTATTCACATAATTACAATCAGCATAATACAAAGTTAAATCAAAATTTACCAGCAAGAAGATAAAATTACTTTGTTGATACAGCAGAGGTAACCTGCTTATGAGGCAAATGAATGGAGGGGCAGAGTGAGAAGGGAAGGTATTAAAAAAAAGGTAGCTATTTGGGACATAAATCTATTCTTTGGCACAACCTTTCAGGTTAAATGCAATACAATGTTTATTTGTAGAGCTATAAACCTGATTACTAAAATAACAGTTAATCTAGGATAAGCTATTTCAGAGTTAATGAGCTCCACCTTCAAACTTTATCCCCCTACTGCCTCTTATTCATTGCAGGAAGCTTTCCATGAAGAATGAGCTATTCCAATCTCCAAATGAAAGCCAAAGAAATAACAGTGTGTATCTTTAGCATAACTTGGGAGCATAAACAACAACTTGGATAACCGTCAAGGTCTGACAGCTATCCTGAGCAGCACTACATCAGTCACATACGAGCCCACCACCTACCAGAGAGGCTCCCATGGAATCTGCTGTCACATATATGACCAGAAGGGCTAACCCAGCAACGTTAACCCAACTGATTGCCTCTCAGAGCCCAACTGTGAGGCAGGTGAGACTGCATCAATCTTGACAACAGCTTTCAGAGAAGAAACAGCTCAATTTTCTTGTCTCTTAAAGCTATCTCTTGTTAACAGGCTACCTCCTTGAAGTATATTGTGCCCTCTCCTTTGTTGCAAATAAACTTCAATGACTCATTCTCTCCCACCAACTTTTCCAAAAGAAGTCCTAAAAAGCCTCTGGACTCCAACACGAGATACAGGAGGTGACAAGTAGAATGTTGCAACTGAGAGCTACTGCACACACTGAGAAGAGTTAAATGTTACTGTATGGCATCTTTTCAAAAGCAGAGCACCAGTCTTCCTGAAATCAGACACAAATTTAAAGCTTTCATTGCCAAGGAGAAATTATTCAAATATTTACACTTATAATAAAATAAAAATTAAAAAGCACGGTACTAGAAGGTATCACATAAGGAAATACATTGATTTCCAAATATATCAGTCACTTTATATACAATCCTTAGACTAACAGTGATATTTCATTATAAGCTTAATTGTAAAAACGTGTCTTTCACCAGAATAAAAGAAACCAGAAAATATTTGTACTAGAAGACAATGTTATTTCAAAGGAAATTGATTGGCAATTCTCTACTACCTACCATAGCAACAAAGAAAAAGCATTTGATTCTATTATCAAATGAATTTACATCAAACCTAGAAAAACAATATCTGACAAAGCACTAAACTACTACTCTCTTTGCACTTCTGTGTGTTTTTTTTCTTGGTACAAGTTGGTTGCTCAGAAAAATGACATGCATTGTCCTAGGAAAGAAGCCCATAAATTTAAATTCAGTAGTACTAAACACACACTGTTGAGATGGAATTAGGTCAACAAGCTCTGGAATTTTGCAAAAACTAAAGCCATGTTAGCAATCACTTTTTGTAAACAAACATTTACATACATAATATTTGACTATTACGATATATGCAAATATGAAGAAACTTATTAAGTTCTAATAAAAATACAGATTAATTCTTCAAAAATATAAACCCCCACCTTTCTTTGGTGCCTAGAAAACAAATGAAACCTTACAAAATTAAAGAGGAAACACTTACCAAGGCTGGAAACGACAGAGCTTTCTTTTTATCCACACTGAGGCAGTCCACACACACAACTTTTCCTAATAATTCATCACTTTGTTTCCTATCATCTTCGTCTTCATCGCTGGAAGAGGATGAAGATTCTTCTTCAGGACTAAACAACAGAAAAAGACTTAAAACTCTACTACTCAAATCTTGCCTATTATAATTACTGGAGACCCACAGCTATTTGGCAGAAAGGCATAAATAACAGTGACTTGAATTGCCTGTTACACGTTTTAGGATAAAAGTGAATAAAAATATTTATAAGGACATTATATTAAACTATTACTAATGGAGAAATTCACATGTACATGCAATATATGCAAAAACCAAGCAAACCACCACCAAGCATCCACATGGAGCAACAGAAATGTGCTGTCAGGACATTCAGAACAAGAAGTCTACACTAGCGAAGCACTGTTCAAAAACAGTTGCAGTTGTAGTTTTGGACCAAAATTAAGCTAAACTGTCTTGGTTTTGCTCTTCATCTCTCTATGCTTTTACTTTAACATCCATACAAAATAAAAAGTTATTCTGAGAGGGGAGAAATCTCTAAAGAAGAAACATCAGCTATGAAAATGAATAACAAAAAACAAGTTCTGTAACAGTTATTTGAAGATGTGCAGTGAAGCGCTTGGATAACTTCGAATTTCACACTGAATGGCGTGTGAAATGTAGTAGATGGGCAAAGGTGGAAATATATTTTGATTAAAAAAGTTCTGCTGCATTGACTGTTCCAGTACAAAGGTGCACTTGGTTTTAAATGTACAGAACTACTCCAACTAAAACTACCTGCAACTGATAAAAAAAAAAAAAACAAACAAACAACTAAAAAATCCCAATACTTCTGTCTCTCTCTGTATATTTTTTACTGGTAACTTTGAAGGTTAATTCTCAGAAAATACACAGCGTGTTCAATGAGCACAAGTAAAATTTTAAAAGCTATCCTCCATTTTTCACATAACCACTTTTGAGTACAAAGTTCAACATTAACAAACGACTCACAGTTAGCATTTGTGTCACAGAAGACAACTGGATTTACTGTCTAAGGCAAATTACTATGTTTCACTTTTCCCACTCTAGTTTTACATCATCACTTGCAGTGCTGATAAAGCACTAGGAGGGGGTTTCTCCAAAAAATCCTTTTTTAAAAACAATGATTTCTCTTAAAACAGAGGCAAGTCTTACAGGCTGCTTTATGGGGTTTGAAAACCTCTTATGGGAAGAGAAAGAAGTTAAGGACTAGAAAGAAAGCCAGGACTATTTTAGAGAGGCTATGACCTAGCTAAGTTTTAAGTGTATCTGTGCAATTTGCCTTTTTACTTAGTTCAGTCAGTATCTTCATCTTATGACGAATAAGTGTGTTGTTTCTGCCATAATAGTGTCCTGTACAGTTAGGGAAACAGAGACTACAACAGTCCAGTCACAGACACCAAGGATGCTGCAATCACACCCTCTGTGGTATTTTTCCTTCAATATATCACAAATCAGTAAATCAATAATCAAGTAAATTCATAGTACCTCTACATAAACAAAGTAATATTTATTTCAAGCTATCAAGAAGACAGGACAGGGTAATGCAAGCAGGAGAACTTGCTTCCCACCCCAGCCACTACCACCTCAAAACTGAAAACAAAACCAAAACCAAACACACCCTCCTCAAACCACTGAAAAACCCTGCCCTCAAATAACAAACAACAAAAGTTAGTGGAATATTTAACATTGTTTTTTCAAGATCACACCTACCAAGAATGTTGGCACCTAGGAAATTAAGTCACTACTCGAGCTTTGCTTTTCTATCAGTAAGCTTTGCTGCAATAATACTGTTCACTGATTTCTAAAAGTCCTTCAGAGACCTTGTAATGAGAAACCAAAGATTTACATAAGGATTCCAGGACATTCTACAAAGACTTTGTATCAGCTGGACAAAGACTGCAGTGTAATCGTTTCAGTTTTGAGCTGAACACATTCATAATATTAGTATTCTACTACAGAGAAGCTTCCGAATACAGCTTAACACACATTTCCATATTCTTTTGTTTGTTTGTTTACCACTTACAGAGAGTTAAATAACAAAAATAAGAAAAAAAAACCTCTGGTCTATACCCAACACTATTTTAGATACAAATTACATCAAGACTTGTTGTAACTCTTGCATGCAAGACTGCACATAAAACTGATTTTCAGTAGGAACGCTAAACACTTTTCATATAGCTTCCTGTTTTCTGAATAAGAGAAGCCTGGACATACAACTAATAAAACTCCACACACACTGAACGCTTCAGAATTTAATACAGGCAGCACAAAGATGTTAAACTTACATATGATTGGATCTCCTTCCTCTGTTTGTTTTCTTTCCTATAACAGGAGTCCCAAAGTGTTCAGGATTAGTGAGTGGAAGCTGATCTAATGTCTGTTGAAAAGAAAAAAATACATATACATATAAAAATCCTGGTATAAGTTAGTCTCCACAAGTTTTTATAATCTGGTTAAAGCAATTTCAGTCAATAGAGAGACTTTCCTGTTACAAAAGAAATACAGAAGTACAGCAGATACATCACTACTTTAATTTTGAAAGTGTGCTGTGTTTGAGGGGTTTTTTTAACACTATATCCCCACCTCTCAAAAATTAAATTCTTTAACACACACAGAAAATTCTTCCCAGAAGTCCTGCCTTTGGACGAGTCAAATACAGAGAATTATGAATCAGGTATTCTTCTGACCTGGGATACTTCACCTCTACAGGATGAACTTTCTATGTCCTATCATCAGTCTACACACCCTATCATCTATTTATAAATAAAAGCAAACTGCAAGATAACTCAGTAGCAAACATCACAAGTTATTTGTATATTCTGGTAGCAATTCATAATCTGATAAGGGAAAGAAAGATTCTAAAACAATTTTAAATAGGTTTCTGTATTGATAATTGAGAGGGTATTTATTGGTGCTAAATCAGCATCAAAACAAAAAGATAAGAACAACTTCCTCCATTCAAGGAGAATGCTAAAGCATCAACAGAAGGACCTCACCGACAGGCAGCATCTTCTTTACCTAGGACTGCTGTTATCTGTTTAAATGATAACCATCCCAGATTTGAAGGTTCCTGGTACACAGAGTTTTCAGTATAGGCCCTTAGTCCTGTTCTTGGCAAGAAGGGATAAAGCCTTTCAAAGTAAATATGGTCTTTACTATTCAGTAAATACACTGAGTACTGTATGAATTTTTAAAAACGCAAGCAAGAATCTCTTAAGTCTTCTGTGTCAGACAGAACTGCACATAGAGACAATAAAACTGACTTTTTAAACCTTAAAAGTAAATGCACGTTTACTTCTGAGCATAGTGGACACCCTAAAGGATCCCGCACACTTGGGAAGCCTGAGATGAAGCTAAAGCAACATCAGGAGATAAGACAATTGTGTGGTACTGGTCTAATTACTAAAGAAACCAGAGATAAAATTTTCCCTGCTGAGTAGCTATGCAATCATGAAGTAACTATTAGAAAGGCACAACACGCATTTCATCGAGAGCTCATGACAATGAGTTGCATATTGGTGACTTTTGGCAAGACACCAAAAGCTAAGACAATAAGAACTGTGATAAAACAAAAAGTATAAGCTAAAATTTTCAGTCTGCTTACTATGAAGTAACACTCCCGAAACCATGCTATAAGTCAACTAAGCCCTCTTCCTTGCATATGTTTAACCCTGCATCAGAATTCTGGAAGGTATCTATCTAAACCTTCACAAGAATTCTGCACGCAGTCAACAAGTTCAGCTGACTACAATAAGAAAGCATATTTATGTAGATTTAAAAAAATCTCTGTATTTAGTAGCTTTCCAATAAGCTAACATATTTATAGAAATGTGTCATCAGTCCAGAATCTTACATAATAAGAACAAATAACCCTCATTCTGAATTTTCAACTATTTCAAACTTGCTGCAAATGTCTGCACACTTCATTATGCAAGTCACCTTTAAGACATGAATGAGCTTCAAAATACTGATAACTGCCTTCAAATTAACAGATAACAGCAATTTATAATTTGTTCTTTCGGAAGTACCGATCTTTCAAGCTTAACAAAATAAACTTAATCCTAAAATCCAGAATTATGTCCAAAGATGTACGTTTTTTTATGTAACATATTTTGACTTTTTCCCCAATTAATACTTACAGATAAGTTTTTTTATATAAAGAAAGATAGTTGTGTGATCGCAGGTTTCTGTGTGATCTACGATTCATTAACTATTAATAAATAATATAAAAATGAAAAATAAAAACCACTGATTTTGTTTCTTAACTTACACAGTTTGCTGAAATTTAATTCTATTTCTCGATTGAGACCCTGAGGACTGTGTTTTACATAACCCTCATTTTTAGTAGATGTACATAACTGAAGACTGAGGTACTAAAAATATCCCTTTTAATTTTTTCTAAATAAAAATTTGTCAGATAAAAATTGTTCAGTTACCTCACTTTCAGCAAAATGTCTTTCTCCTTTTAAACACAGGGAAGAGCGTCTAAGAGTCTTCTCATCACCATCATCAAATACTGTCACCAGGCAAGAAGTAAGACAAGAGGAAAAAGATGATTATTATTATTCTCAAATCAGGATATCAGAAGTGACAGATTTAGGTGTCAGAAAGAGTGAGAAAAACATACTCCTGCAGCCAGTCCTTAAAAACAAAAGCTGTACCTGGATACTGTATGAATAGTCCAAATACAGAAGCTGCTGTCTCATCACAGCTCCCTGTGCTTGCATACGTTAAATGAAATCCCAAGTAATCAGTAGTTGAGCAGACAATTCACGGATCAGGACACAAAATTAAAAATCAACGCAAGCTTGAACTGAAAAACTATTCCTAAAGCACTTTCAAATTTTACAGAACTTTACTACATTACCAGAACTCCCACAACATCCAAATGGAAGACAAGCTTACTACGGACAAACGTAAATGGATATTTTGAGAAAAAAACCTTATTTTAATATTGTATGAAAGTTCAACATCTTTGTCTACTGACTTCTTTCAACTTACTATAAACCAGTGACACCACCCTAAGGCAGATGACAATCGTCAAAATGCAGACAATCACTAAAACCAGCTGTATTGAGACAACTGTGGCGCTCCTGGTTTCCAGACTTTCTGCTACCTCTGCTATCACTAGGTCAACTGGAAACAAGTTCATAATACAGCGGCTTCAGCTATGGACTTTATCCTTTTGAATCCTGAAATGCACTACACACATTGAAGAATAAAAAAGTAAAAATATAAAATAAAATATAAAGTAAAATATAAAAAGTAAACTTTTGTCAAGTCTTCTACAGGTACTCAGTGGATGGCAACTTGGTTGCAAGTTTTAACTCTCGTCTACCCTTGCACTGTTCAGCCAGTGAGACAAGAAGCGAACTCCTCTCCCCTCCCCAATACTGAAACAATTCTGTTCTTGTACCCACACAGCAGTGACCTTGAAGACTTTTGTGGGACAGAAACAACCAAAATTAGTTTAAAACATTACATCCAAAGTGAAAAGTTTTAGCAATTTCTTAACATGTCTCTTCTCTTCCATCCATCAACGGTACTGCCATGCCTGATCCTGTCAGTGTAATTAGAATTCAATCATGTGGTAGAAAACTAAAAATTTGTAAACACTTTCACAGACAAGAGTCAAAATAACAGTGTAAGGAAAATGGCTGTCAGCCAGCAAAGGATGCCTGGCAAGATTAGAAAGATCAATTTTCAGCCACATCTGGCTTTCAGAGAATGGCTGCTGTACCCTATTTTCGACCTTTACTAATATAAATAAAAACATACAAAAAAGGGTACATCAAAATTCTTGACTCGTATTTATTTGATATGAAAGAATGCTTCATTCCCCTATATAAAATTCAGCACTGTTGACAGGTTTCCCCTTGCAACTCCCATTCCCCAATCTGTGTTTTATACCACCATAATTGCTGAGTACTGCTTAGTGACAAAATACCAGTTCTAGATGCATAACTGTCTCTTCAAAAATTGTTGAAAAGTCTCAAGGGTGAGAACTGCACAAGAAAACACAGAGATTCAGAGCTGCATCTTGAATGGTCCAGACAATTAAGACCTCCCCTTGGCTAAGTGAAGCAGAAGGCAGCAGGTTCCTAATTCAGTTCGTGTTAATTAACATAACAGTCTCCTTACATAATGGGAGATTAAAGAAAAAAAGTCTATCCACTCCAAGGGATAAGCTGACTACAAGAGGTAAACCTACTCAGAGCTAGGTAGGCAGCCACATTATGTATCCCATGTCGTAATCTGCTTGTGGCCTCTTCCCTGCCAGAGGGATTCTTAATCTTGTTCCTTAAGAAGAATGCATTCAAAGGAAAAGCTTCACCTCCCCGAAAGATGCTAGTGTGGTCAGCACAGCACATACAGCTGTAATGTACAAAATATTCTAATCTAATAGAACATCCCCAAAACAATCTACTGAGCAGACATAAAGGAGTGTAATGCATTTTAAAAAATAATCCCGAAACAGCAAAGAAAAGGAAAATGAAGACAGCAGTGTAAATAAAACCATTCTGAATGCTGAGAAAAGGGAACATAATGACAAAAGAAATACAGAAGGGGATAATTCTGCTTTTGAACATGCGCAATTCTGTATTTTATATCCTGTATTATAAGTAAAGAATCCTACGATTTTTTTCCCCATAATAAACTCAGAGTTAGACATTCTACACATGCATTTGTATGAATGACAAAATAGTATCTAGTTACAAGGATGGGAACACCTTAAGCTTTGAGGAGTTTTTACAGGACAAAAAAAATAAACTAAGGACAATTCAGGTATTTATATAATTGTGTTATACTAATTTTTAAAGGCTGCACCAGTTGGGAGGTTAAATTTAACTTAGTTGCTACCTTCATCAGGAAAATAGAAGCACCAAAAAAAAATAAATAAACTGTCATACAACTTCTATTCAGATAACTTCTTATGAATATGAGACAGACAGAGATGCTCTTAGAGTAACCTTGCCTGTATTTTAGTGCTAAAAAACTCTCTAACAGTCCCAAAATGGTTATTCCTCTAAATTCTACAAGCAACGCCTGCGGTAGCATAAATGGTCTTATGGAACAACTTCTGGAAAAGTACTACTTCAGATCTATCTGTTCCTTCGCAAAGTTTTGGCCAAATCGTAGAAATATTATTTACAAAATCATTAGCTATGCAACTAATCAGATGCTTCTCTGCAAGTGCTAGGACAACATTAGGTAACACTGCTGGTTAAGATGTGCACTAATTCTGGAATCTGGTAAATGGTAACTATCCCTTGAAGTAGGACTTTCACTCATATGTGCAAAGTCATCACTATCTGTAAAGATCATTTCAGTTTCATTCCACTCAGCCTCCTGTCAAAGATTATTCTAATCATCCACCACTAGAGTCACTTCTCTCCCTTCTACTGATTGACAAGGTCAATATGCTTTTGTCTACTTTTATCTAGAAATTATGGTTTTCAGTCTCAACTATACCATCTCCTCCTCCTATTTCTCAAGTTCTTTATCTACTTTGATTTACAGGCTTCAGCTCCATGACACCGACCTTCAAAATCCACTAGGCATGGATTCCTATCTTATTCTTTCTGCTGAACTACTAACCTCATGCTTGCTCAGACGTAGAAACCTACACATACAACATAGTTCTAATTATAACTATATCAGCCTGGTCTGGTGGGAGGTGGCCCCGCCCATGGCAGGGGGTTGGAACTAGATGACCTTTAAGGTCCCTTCCAACCCAAGCCATTCTATGATTCTATGACTTTGTTCTTAAAAGCTCTTGTATCTTATCCACTTCTACACTAATTCCCAAAACACAACCTATAATGTTAATTCTTGTCTTTATACCTCACATCTCACCCCATCCTAACCTGGTGTCTCCTTAACTCACACGTTCTATCTCTCCAATAAGAAAACATACTCTCTGCAACGCTTATCTGGAAGGTCTTATCTAAACTTACAGCTCTATTCCTTTCTAAAACGATACGACTAGGGAAATTTAGTCTTTCCCTAGCTGTTCCACATCACTTCATCATTAACAACCCTTAATATCTCAAAACACCTAAGTCTTGCTAAGGATCCTTCAAAACCTGGTCTTCATCTTCCTATGTTTTCAAGAATCAATACCTCCTGTAGTACCCTTAAGACCTCCAGTATACAGAGAGAATACGTTATCATTCTGCAGTTTACCAGTTTTCCCTAAGAGATTGATCTACTGCTACGTAGCATCCGAATATATATATCCATGTATATAAAGCCTATAAAGCCTTTAAATTTATTTTTTTTAAAAAAAACTATATTTGCTTGTGGGCATGTGGATAAATCATCTGAAGTCTGAAATGTCACATTTGACATTAGGGAAAACAAACACGAAAAGGCTTTTTTTTTTACAAGCTATGCTTGTTTTTACAGCAGCCGCTACGTTGGCCAAGTCTCAGAGTAGGGAAAAATAAACACTGCAACTTGTGCTTTAAAAGCACTTCTCCCTTTTTAATGAAGTACAAAAGCATATTTTGTTTCAGAATATTTAACAATAATATACTAAATACCTAAGAAGCACTTACTAATTACAGAGCAATTCATTAGGTCTTTATTTGGGGGTCCAATTTCACATTGTGAGGGGGGGCTGGATATTTTTGTTTGTTTTATACAAACTTTGAATACCTAAGTATCTCACTCTCACCATGCTTAAGACATGTCCAGGTCACAGGCTTATTTTTAAGTCATTAATTTTCTTCAAATACAAAACTATTTCTCTTACCTACAGTGTACCAACTTGCATCTGTTAGTTTGTTGATAACTGCTTCCTGGTACGTTCCATCTGGATTCTTCACTTCCACAACAGTTCCAACCTAAAATACAAAAGCCACTTAGCACTGGAGAGTTTCTGAAACAGGAAATGAAGTCAACACTTTCGTATTTAGCAGAGTTAATTTCTGATTTCCATGTTAAACATACCATACTTTTCATATTACACTCTTCCAGTTTCTCTTGAATATGTTTGTATCCCTCACAACTTCATTCGTTCATTCCTCTAAAATGAGCCAACTAACTGAGCTGATTATCTCCTGCCAGCAGGTGGGGAACAAGAACTAATCTGAGTGATGTCATTTTCTTGTATAAGAGTTTGCCCATCAAATCCTCCAGCTGAGTTTTCCAAAGCAATAGTGACTAAAAATCAGCACTAGCCAAAACTTCTCTTAGCTGTAAGGCCAAGAAGAACAAAAGCACTTCCATCAGCCTGTATGCTGCATCCCCTTTATTATAAAGGAAAAAGTTAATGTGAAGAGTACACTAACTCCAGCTTTGCAGCATTACCTTTTATGATTTGTGATCTTATCCAGCCTGTGTAATAAACTGAACCTTCTACTTTCACCTCATACTGAAAATACACGTGTCAAATACTGAAAAATAATGATTTTCAAAGTTAGAAAAACATTAAAAAATATATTACCTTTAATGGACCCTTTATGTGGTCATCCTGCACTTCCACTGTTGAAGAATCATGTCTAAAAGTTACCTAAAAAAATATAATTCAACTGACAATCACTTGATACAGTTGAGCAGCAGAAGCACATGCAGATGCCAATAGCTTTTCTCTTATTCATGTCTTACAGTCAGTCACCATAATCATTCCACTTGCTGAAAACCGTGTTTCATTCATGTATTTCAGAAATACAAGGAGATAAATATTTTAAAGTTTTGATGACTAAGAAATTATCTTTCAGAATAGAACCATTATCTCTAAAGGAAGTGACAACAATTTTGGGGTTGTGTTACACAGGGATAGGAGCTGGACTAGATGATCCTTGTGGGACCCTTCCAACTCACGACATTGTATGAACAGTTTACCAACACTATTTAATAGCTCAAATTGTACTGCTCTAAATCACACCATGAAAGGAGAAAGTTTCAAAGAGTTCTGAGCATAAACATTTTTAAAGAAACACTTGTATTTCAATGCTCTGAAATCAAAACAGTTATAGCACCTATATATAATTCAGTATCATTGGTTTTGGTTTTTTTTTTGCTTTTGTTTATTGAAGTGCACTTCCTTCACCCACAGCTGAAAGACTAATACAAAAGAAATGACATTGCTGTCAACTAAACTAAAAGAACAACCCCAATAGCCCTTCAGGTAATGTCAGCCCAGCCGACACACTGCTAGTTCATGGGAAGCAAATGTACAGATGGTTTACTTTTCAGTCTATCAAAACTTGAACAAATAAATCCCTTAAGTATTTCAAAGGTATTTTTCCATGTCACTGACTGGGTCTTTAATCATGTACATGCTGTCCTCAGAAAAAATATCATATGGAAACTCAAATTTATGATTAAGTTATCTGTACCAGATGCTACAGATATCTACCACTCAAAATACATATCCATTGCACTCAAAATTAACTCAGTCACACTGAAAGTCACAGAATCTCACAGGAGCCTCCAATCAATTACACCTGGAGTTTTATTTCCACTCTGGTTTTAAAATTCAGGGAAACTGAGAAAATTCTGGTGCTACATTTTATGTTCATATTGGCATCTTCAGAACATTATTTGTGTGTGTTAAAATGTTCACTAGAACACAGTTCCTTTTTGCAAGGTACAACATCTTATTTAGTACTCACAATAAGTAAGAATGCAATGTGAGATTCAGCCATGTAACAGTAACTTTCAACTACAGCAAGCCTGCATTATATCTGAGGACTTGGCTCATGAGCATCGCCAAGGTTATATTCTCACTATCATTGAGAGTTTCTCCATAGCACAGAGCCACAGTAAAATTTCCTTCAGAACAGCAGCAGTTTCAGTAGTTTTGTAAACCTTGAAAGCAACAAACAGCAGAGAATAGCATCTACAACCAGGATGAAAAGAGCCTACCTCGACTGGCTGATTTCAAATGCACTAAAAGGCTTTACTGCCTTTCAGGTGCTGCTTCACACAACAGATAACTTGTCCATCTTCTGTCAGAACCACAGCAAAATATATTGCTGTCAAAGTATGTTCTTTTTAGAGCTGCATCATCCTGCCTGCTGATGGCAAATACTTTCTGTCCACCAGACAGACAAAAATCATACCTTGTAACCTGAAAGCCAGACAGAAGATTCAGGCTAGGAATAAACTGAGTAAAGACTACCCTTCTGAACCTCAGCCTGACAGATACAGGTATTTATTCCTCTCTTTTGGGGGATTTATCTAGAAATCAACAGTTCAGTTCAAATACAAAGTAATCTGAAACCTGTGGTCAACCTCATATGAAATACCGAGAACATCAATTCTGATTTAGACATATCTGGTTTTATTTACTTTCTGTAATTATCTTAAATGTATTTTTCAGCAAAAAAGGAAATATGTTCAAAATCATCAGCCTGCCACAATGCACTATGATGAAAGACAAACAAAGCAAATTGCTATTATGTATTCTAGAATGTTTTTTCTTTTTAAAGATTCCTTCAAGCTTTGATTCTTTTGGTGGAGACTTTTTATACCAACAGGTTTTGCTTCTTGAGATATTCGTATCTACTTAGAAACCCCTTGGTTATTAACAGAAATATTTGAACTCCAAACTCAACGTGACACCACTGGCCTTTCTTCAATCTGAGAAAAGTGATGCCAGTATTTGTCAGTGTGAGATTTAATTCCTATAGTATTTGTCAGCTTGGATCCTTCCTGTCTCAAGCAAAATACTAAGACATTCAACACATCATCAACTTGTCTAGATACAGTTGGAATTTCCCTTTTCTCACCACTCTAGAAAGACAATCCTGGTAGGCTCTATACAGCCGTTGCTTCACTAGCTTTTGTTTAATAAAGATCTGCACAAAAAACAATTTCCTCTGAAACATCTGTGGAGGGTGCACAAATACGAGTGGACACGGGTGATGGTTCTAATTCTTTTAGGAAACGCTGGCTTAAAAATCTCTCAAAGCAAAGCTGTAACAGATCCTATGAAGGTGGACTTCCACTTTTTTAACATGGCACATCTTGCCTTTAGTCAAACTTGTACTGCCTTGAACACTTCCCACAAGCCCAGGCAAATCTTAAGTTTCACTGCTTTCTATGACCAAGTCTGCAATGCAGTTACATTGTCAACGTAAAATTCTGTACCATGTACAAAACTTGCCAAAGATTGCTAGACTCTAATAAATTGAATAAAGTTATTAAACTGGTGAGGGAAAAGTTACTATGAAGGTATCCCTCAGAATATTTTAGGAAGCAGAATCCGACAGAAGAAGAAAGCACGTAAAAGGAGACCCCAACAACAAATCACATCACTCTACAAAGCAACAACAGTACTGGAGCTTAACTGCCCTTAATAGCAAAAATGCACACACAAACTTGAATCCACAAGACTTTAGGCACAGCCTCCACAAACAACTTACTGAAAAATTCTACTCCCTTTCATTTCATGATCTTTCTGCAGAATATTGCAGTGACCAAACTGCAAGTCAAACCCATCAGAAAATATTTATCAGTAAAAACAACCTTAAGTGCAAGTGGCCATCTAAGAAGATGGGCTTAAAACCCTCTAAAGAGCTGAAAGAAGGTAAGATTTCACTGATCAGGGTACAACACAATTCCTGTATTTAAACACTTATACTTAATAGCTTAAATACCAATACTTAGTCAGTTAAACTCAATGGTGCTGTAAAGCACAGACCAGGTAGATACTGTTAAGAGTTAACACTAATGAAATGTAAAGACACCTAATTTGCTCTAAAGGCTTTTTAAAGATCTCAGATTTAAGACCAACATCATCTCCTTACAGTTAACAGTAATAACAAGTAAGTGACAATAGCCCTTCCCCCGAAGGGCTCGTGGAGGTAGCCTGCTCTCTTCCTCATAGATACCATAAGCACAAACCAGCCACAGCATGAGGGCAAATCCAAGCAATGCATGACAGTTTGTACCAGAGACTCTTCTGTAACAGGTTGTCACCACTCACAATTCACACTTTTTCACTTAATATTTACAGCAGATACACAAAAATATTCTGCCATTATAACTCTGTCACAGAGCAACAATCTAATTTATTTTTTTAAGTGCTTTTGATCCTTGCTCTGTTATGTTTCTGTATGAGGCAGAACAGCAAAATAGTACCTGCTCACTGATTAGAAGCTTTTAGGGCAACATTATCCAAACAGAAATATAAGGTCATTTTCCAGTGTAGACTTGCTATACAATAAAAACAAGCAAAACCATTTTTCTCTTTATTTCTGGAAATGATGCTTTAAATTTCCAAGGGATGTTAAATACATCTACTGTACTCCCTCTCCACACTTTTTATTTGTACTGCATGCAGCTTATATTGATTCATTCAGTCATTAACTAGTCATCATAAAGATTATGTGAGATTCCTTGCATGCTATTTTGTAGGACTCAACATGCCAAGTCTTTGTTGGAAGACAGCAAGGTTTCATCTTATTCCTGAAGCATTATCTACTTGCCACTGCTAAAGGCTGCTATCAAACCTACTTTGAGGAGTTTTAGCTATTTTCTAATAACGTTCTCCCATACATAACCCTACAGTGGTCATATTTTCACCAACTTCTTTAAGGTCACCTTACAGCACTGAAGGCCACAAATACCAGATGCAAGCAAATGGCAAAGTAGTGAAAGAAACTGAATGTATTTAATTGCATGGGAGTGGGGAAAACCCCTCCTAACAAAAATAAGCTTACTTTTGACTGCATTGCCAGCCTCCAAGGCAAGGACAGCCTCTTAGCTCTCTCAAGGCTATAAAGAAGATTCACGTTGTGCTATTTTGAACATTAATGACTTTTCACAAAAAAATTGTTTGCAGGAAAACCACATACCTTGACTTTGACAAGTCTTTTTGCTGTCTTGATCTTGGCTTCACAGAAGGCTCCTCTATATTTCGCACTCACATCAGTGCCCACTGTGAGATAGGGAGGCTCATCAATGGCCTGGAACAGTAAGGAAAACAAACGTTTTTTAAATTGCTGACCACTGACAATATAGCTGTCATTGTCTCTAGTTTTTGTGGACAGAGCATTATAAAACAGCCCCATAAAACTTACCTCGACAGCATATGAACACCACAGCAGTAGAAACACGGAACACAATGCGAAACTCATACAATGGCTATCATAAATATACAATTGGTACCACATTTGTCTGCAACAGCACTGCAAAAGCCTCCAACCCCTGCACCGTCTGAAAACAGTGCAAATGGCCAACCAAGTGTTCTACCTTCTCCTTTAACTGCCTCAAGACCGGGTAAGTCTCATGAAGACAAAGGTGTTTACATCCCTCAAATAATAAAGGTTCATTTTTCATTAGTAAGTAGAACAACTGTAAAGAGATTTTGCTTTTTTCACTTTTGAATAAATTACATGGATGGGCACTCGCCAGAAGAGCAGCCCAAGGAGCAGAGTACAGTAGATAAATGCACAATGAAGGTGAAGGACCCAGAAAAAAGACAAGATTCTGTAACAAGCAATGGAGGAACATATGACACACAGACAGGGAAACAAAAAAAAAAAAGAGGGAAATAAGTGGTTTTGGGAGTAGGAGAGGAACATGAGTCCAATCAGTATGCAGAGTGAGCTCAGGAACACTCTGCTCCTTCAAAGGAGGTCCATCTTCTTTCACTCAACCTCTGCCAGCGTAATCTGGGAGAGGCAATTCTAGATATCTAAAACACCCCATTTACACGTCACAGAATGTGAGTCAGAAGAGAGAAGGCAGAGGGTGACAAGGACAGGAGTGAGGTACGTTTGCAAGAGCTGCAAGCCTCCAGGCAGGCCCAAACAAAAGCTGCGAAGAGAGATCTTAGCCCTTGTCTAAGCTCACATCATGTTTCTGCACCCCTACAGATTCAAACACAGCTTACAAGAGGCAACTCTGGCACATTCAAGCCCTCTGCTCGTACTCAGCACCAGGTAATTCCCACTGTTTGTTTCTGGCTCCAACACATCAGAAGCAAAGGCATACACATACGGACCTGAATGCTTCAATGCCTGATTTTTCAGAAATTTAAGTTTTCCAAAACTTGAAACTGAGAGACACGAGATGCTATGTGTTAATTACCTTTTTGCCTTGACTATGTTCAAGTCTACCTCTCATTTTCATGTAACAATATATTTCAGAGTAATAGGTAACTGTTATCAATCTGCATTTATTAAGATCATCAGAAACACGAATGCTCTAATGAACCCCTCTCTTTCTCTTTCTGCATGCGTGACATGTGACTGCATGCAGAGCAGTTGGATATACTTCTACCAGAGTAATAGTGAACACATAAACACATCTACTCCTATTCCAGACTTAGTAACAACAAAACCCAACTGAGATTAAGGAGGTATCTGTTAAGAGTGATGGGATTCTGAAATTCATTTCGTCCTTGCTTGTCCAAGGGTAAATGTAGTTGCCTTCAAGGCAGGCTGCAGTGCTTTTACTACACTTGTAAAGATGCTGGAACTCAGATGGTGATAAACTTGGGTTTTCTTAGTACTCTCAATAGAGTGCGCTGAGCAGTGGCTGCTTCAAACCTTGCACAGGGTAAAGTGGCAATGTATTCTCTTGCACAGTCAGTAAAGCTCTAGGAGTGGAGCCATCCCTCCTGTTCTTCCCCACACTTCAGTGAAGAAACTCAGCAATACAACGCTGATAGTCTTTCACGCCAGTTGATCTTCCAAACTTAAAAGTGGAGAGCATTGAGATTACTTCAACAAGACAGGCAGATGCCAGATGAGTTCACAAAGCTGCACATAGCTAGAATTCTTCAGTAAAAAAGCACTTCAAAAGCTGGTCATGCCAGTATCAGTCAATACTTCCCTATACAGCCAAACAAATTATCTCAAAGATCAACTCATAATGTTATGTTTTACTTACAGAAAATAAAGAACATTTTTGTTACTGTTCAGTAGGAGGGAAGGAAAAAAAAAGACCTAAGTAGTGGGAGTCAAGACAATGCAAAGCTCTGGTCTTTGACTGTCTGGAACTTTATGGCAGAAGAACAGACAAGACAACAATCAAACTTTAAAATGTGATTTTAATATCTCGTTAAAAGTATAATCACCAATGTTAGTGTTAATTAGTGTATGCTACTCTCTCTTGCTTTTAAAAGCTTTTTTCCAAAAGTAATATTAATTTGAAGAATGAATATCTGTAAGAACTTATTTCTGATCCTACCACACAAGTTAATTTCAATCTCCAGAAGTTACTTTTACAATAGCTAACTCTCTTCACTGGAATTCAGTTAATATTTACCCTTTATCCTTGTAAATAGAGTAATTTCAAAGAATAGCAAACATATGGACTATTTGCTTACCACTGTAGGTATGTTTACTAAAAATACAGCACTGGAGTAGCTTTTGAGAGGAAAATTTATACTGACGAAATGTGTTTCTTTTAACCACCACAATAAATCCTTATACCTTTTAAAATAACCATGTGAAATATTCAGTGGATACATATAAGGGTTTTTTTCTGCAATTATATTATTCCATTGAAACACAAATTACATGGGCTTTTTTCCTCCCAAATCACCTAACAAATTTTCAAAATACTTTCCACATTCTGACTGATAGTATCAGCTGAAAGTAACAAAACAACTAGCAAAATGTGATGCATCATAGAGAAAACAAACTAGAAAAGTAAACAGCAATGATCAAAGTCTGGCATTCATTTCAGATAATCCTTACCACAACTTCGTCATTTTCACCAACTCTAAATGAGTCACCTGTTTGCAAGCAGGTTTTATTCAATTCCAACAGAAATAGATGGAGATTAAAAATAAGTATACAGCTATTTTTACCTTTCTGTTATCCCTTCTCTGCTTTGTGCTTACGTCATTTAATAGACATCCTTACACTCAAGAGTGAATGTATCTTTGGCTATTTAATTTTGATCTGCTTTGGCAGGATTTGTTTTTATTCTTTCTTTGCTTTTCATTGCAGGTTATCAGAAATGTATGTTAAAAAGTATGTTAAAACGCAGCTAAAATCCGAGAATATGATTCAGCAATCTTGGAAAAGGCATTACAAGCATATTTAAATTATCTTAACAAGAAGCACAGCAATAGTCTTTAAAGGAAAGGTACACGCACAACGCTGGACTACCCCACAATAAAAAGTTCTAAGCTTTGCACAATTATTAAAGACTTCATTTTGAGTTAACTGCACTAGTCTCACGCAAAGCTGTCTCCAAATATCTGAGTATTTTATTTTAAAACACAAGGTATATTGAATTTGTATTTGTATTTTATATCTCAACATAATCTCTTGCACGTCATAACTTGTAGATAAGAATCATCTTTTCAGTAGCCTATTTTAAAACCATGAAAAAACTTTTGCTCAGCAGGACAACTGAAAAGTACGCCCAGCACCCACCATCACTCATTTATGAAACCATGACGGTCTTTCATTCAGAACAGCTTCAATACACACCCCAGGTTTCCTCTCTCTCAATATTTTAATGGCTCTACACACTCTCTTGAGACATCTTTCAGTTCACACAGGAAGAAGAAGAAGAAAGGCAAAAGTGAAACTGATAGCAATTTCTAGGTTCATCTCCTTTTTTAAACTGTCGGCAGAAGACTGGTATTTAACACCCTCAAGGAAACCACCCTCTCCACCAGGCACTTACATGTGGGATCACTATTTTGTTTGCATTAATCATAGAATGGTTTGGGTTTGGAAGGGACCTTAAAGATCATCCAGTTCCAACCCCTCTGCCGTGGGCAGGGACTCCTCCCACCAGACCAGGCTGCTCAAGACCCCATCCAACCTGGCCTTGACGACTTCCAGGGAGGGGGAATCCATAACTTTCCTGGGCAACCTGTGCCAGTGCCCTGCCACCCTCATTGCAAAGAATTTCTTCCTAACATCTAATCTAAATCTTCCCCTTTCCAATTTAAAGCCATTAATGACTGAGGCCGGGCTACCAGAAGGGGAGCAGGCTCTGCATGAGATGGACATCATTCTCCACGTGGAAACTAATGGAGAGCTGTATTGGAGGCCTTGCTCCCTGGGAAGAGCAGGGCCACAGCCAGGTTGGGGGACACGGAAGGACTCTTTTGGACAGAGATAGGTGAGACCCTCCCCAGTATGCCCTTAAGTGGGGTTCTTGCTACGGAAAGCTGAGCATTACCAGGGTTCCAGCAGCTCCCCAATGAGCTACAGGCAGCCTGTTCGATGCTCTGCCTTCGGTAAAGCCTGCCAGAGGAGAAGAGTCTGGGCGATTCTCTGTAACTGATGTGGTTTTAGTTAAATTAGAGTCAGTTTCCTGACTCCATCTCAGTCTCATCTAAGCAACTTTATTCTCTGAAAGCTAACTGCATATTTTTCAGTTTCTCTCTAGAAGTGATAACGCAGACATTGGTACACAGAAAAGCCATCGTTTATACTTATTCCTCAAGTAACCAAGGCCGTTCTCAAAAGAACGAATAAGGCCGCACCTGCAGGGAGGGTCAGATAGGACAGGTGACCTTAAACTGATCACCAGAGTATTCCACCCCATATACATCATACGCAGTATAAAACTGAGAGATCATAAGGGTTTCACATTCTTCTGCCAAGACTGACATCCAGTGAGGACTTTGTTTGTCTGATTGCTCCTGATCCAGGATCCGTGCATTCCTGAATCCAGTTTCCTGAGTCCGGCTCCCTCCTAGCCATAGACCCATTCTCTCCTGTCTGCTCTACAGCATCTGTGGTGACAGAGGGGTGGAGTGGGAGCACTATCTCAAGACAGTTGTGTACTCACTTGTCAAATTTTTATTTCAATATGCAGTGTGTTTGCTTGAGGATTTCAAAAAGCTTTGAGACAACAGCCTAAATCATTTGCTGAGGCAACTGAGGCTAAGAAATACCTGATATTCTTCCATGTTTGTACGTCTTTTCCTTGACAGCTCTAGAACTGTCACATAATAGAAAAGCGACTTGGTGGTGAGCTTTGTAGAATCTGGAAAATTTACCTGTATGTCATCAACAGAGACTTAAAGTTAGCAAGCTTGCTCAAGAGTATATGTATACATGCTGGCCCTGATTCTGGCCAAGAAACCGGTAATAACCAGCGTGACCACCTACTTTATCTGCTACAGATCATGGTTGAAATCCCAGCCATGGCATATTTTATTATTTTATTATTATTACTTCCTTATTATTTTATTAATCCATTATTATTACTGTTAACACTACTAATACTCCTACTAATAATAATACTAATAATGTTATTTTATTAAAGCTGTTCTAGTTTCCAAGCCCCAAGCCTTTCTCCCCTCATCTTCCTTCCCCCTTTCCTTGGGGAGCCCAGCTGCCCGGCTGCAGGTGCCGGAATGGCCGAGTCAGGGTCAAACCGTGACACCCCCTGAGGGAGCCGGAGAACCAGCTGGCATCACCGTCCCCCTGGCTCCTGCCCGGACATTCCCGGCGGGCGCTGCCGCTTTAAGGGGAGGCGCCGGAGCCGGGAAGCTGCCAGAAGTTTCTGGCTGCGGGAGCCGGCACTGCCCGGGGCGGATTAAGCGCCGCTGAACTAAATCTGTCCCCGTAAAGCGACTGCCGGGCAGAGCCGCACGCAGGGTTTCCCGGGAGCACCCAGCGCCGGCACGGCAAGTTCCCCCAGGCATCGCTTCTTACCGTGCCCTCGGCTCCGGGAGCAGCGAGCGACGGCGGGTGGGACCGCTACCGGTATCGGCGGGTGGCGCGAAAACGGCTGCCGAACGCCAACGGCCAAACCCGACTGCACTGGAACCCGGCGTGCTGCTGGGAGAGCAGGAAGGGAGCAAGGGAAAGGGCTTTCCGCAGTTCTGTACCTTCCCCGAGGAAAGACAAACTCGCGGGCAACCGCCGTCCTACCGCTACTTAATGTTCAAAGAATCGCTTGGTTGGAAAAGACCTTCGACATCATCGACTCCAACCGCACCTGTCCACTACTAAACTATATCCCTGAACACCTCATGTACCTGTCTTTTAAACACCTCCAGGGATGGAGACTCAACTAGGTCCCTGGGCAGCTGTGCCAGTGCTCAACAACCCTTTCGGTGATTTAATTTTTCCTGATGTCTAACAACCTCCCCGGCACAACCTGAAGGCATTTCCTCTCATCCTCTCGCCTGTCCCTGGGGAAAACACAGGTTTTTTTTGTTTATCAATGGCAATGAGATGAGTCGTTTGTTTGCTATTTCGACTCACAAACGCTGTGTAGGGACGGCCAGGGTTTTCTCTATACAGCTAAAAAGCTGGTTTACCACTTAAAAGAAGACGAAATCTCTAGGTCAGTGGCTGGATTTTCTTTGGCAGGCAAAGCAGGCTGCTGGCAGTGTTCCGCTCCAGCCTTTGAGCTGATTATACTTGGAAGGATCGGTAAATGGCAAAATGCCCACATCATAAAACAACCTGCACATCTTACTGAATTTAGACATTTACATTGGTATTAATAGTTACGTCTTCCAAGTGCAAAGGAGAAAACACAGATCCCTCCAGCGCACTTTGGAATAAACATTTTACCATTGCCATCTAAAAGCATCACGCTTTTACATGCCTTTTAAGGCTGTGAAAGAGCTCCTTTTTACAGTTTTTCTGGACATTTAGATATTTTCCATCTATGTGGAATGAAATCATCCTCACACCTCCTTCTTTCAATTATGCTTGCATTACTATATTCAATTTCCTTTGTAAAGCACAGCAGCTGATAGAACTGCTTTATGTTGTCCTTTGTGCATAAGCATGTCTAATACAGCGTGTGTCAATATATTTCTATCTCCTAATCTGTATTCCTCTGCAGCACACACAGGATGTTCCAAGTAAACCACATGAAAACAAGATTAAGCATTCAATCTAGAAACATAGAAGAGATGCTTAGTAAGAAAGCCTGCAGGACTGCTTTCAGATCAGTAAGCAGAGAGAAAACTGGGGCTGTAGCTTCCCTTTGTCTTATACATACAAAGTTTGAAAAGACAGGATTTCAACCTACATGAAACATTAAAAATTCAGTGTTTGTCTAATCTACAAGACTCATTAGTCAAGAAACTAGTGAAACATTTTCAAGAAACCCCCAAAAAAGCACCCCAATACCACAACTACTGAAAAGAAAGTCTAGTTTTGGTTTTCAAATGGAAATTTAACATCTGCTTATTTTCAATAACCAAGGTTCAGAACAAGCTTATTAAAGATTCAAGATCCTCTCTCCCACACACACCGCCAGGCATCCAAATTAATTCTTGAGTTTAAAAAAGAAACATCGTAAGGCTCAATGTCTGATTTTGTTTTTCATTCATATTAAAGCAAAGGGAACAGTGGCAAAACTTTTTATACCGTCTACAGTAATTTGAAGTTATCTTTCCGAAGGAAGTGTTTTCTAATGGTTTCAATATCTTCTTTAATTTTAGCATGAAAGCACCCATTTTGCAAGTGGAACTGTAAGATACATACCTGACTATCGCAATTAGTCCTCCTCAGTCCCACAAATTAGTGGGAAAACCCACCAATAATAACCCATACTTAAACCCAAAACCAAGGCAGATCCTTAAGCTTTCTAATGAAGGGAAAAAGTTTCACCTAGCCAGTAACAAACTCCCATTCCATTCTACCAGCAGCCACTCCAAAATCATTAAACAGGGTTTCAGAAACTTTTGGGGCAATAAAGGCTCAAAAACACTCCATTTTAAAAAATGGCACCGTGCTTTTTAAAACATCGACCATCTCCTAGACAAATTCTGAAAGACAGTTTTCATGAAAACAGGTGAAAACAAACAAGATTAAAAAATAAGATATATAAATGAAATAAAGGCTATTATGTTAAATATTTCTGAACTGCAGCAAGTTCCACCCAATAGCAGAGATCTTCCCACACTGCCAAATCAATCTCTTAATCTCTGTAATTTTGTTTATTAAGAGTGCAAGATTTTGTGTACAGCTCAACCTGCTGTGGTGAGAACACTCAACTTTACAGTAATAGCAGACATCTTCAGAAAAAAATATTACTATAGCACATTTAATGTACTTAATTTGGCAGACAATGAGGTAATTGATTTCAAATACATTCCTCATGTATTATATTTTCAGAGCAACAATGAGGAGAAACTTCTAAAATCTTTCTACAACCCGATGTTACTGCAGCACCACATAACTCCTGGGAGAGAAATGCAACATCTGAAACAAAGCTTCAAGCCCAGAAGATAAAAAACTCCTTTAAAAAAGTAAATCCATTGCCTCATGTTCCAGGTCTCAGAAACAAGAACACCAGGAAACATGAGGAATTTTTCTGGAAACCTGCAAACTACAACACAGAATGAAGGGCAGTGATGTTTCTGATATGAAAAGGCTATTACATCAAAGCCTAAGAGTAAGAGTGTGCTTTGGGCAAATTTTCTTATGGCTGAAAAATCAGATTTTGGTTTGATTTCTTTTGTTTTATTACAGTACATTTCAAAGAAAGGCAAAACTAATAATTTTGAAAATTCTGAATTGGTTTAATGTTATCAACATTTTTCCCACAAATAAAAATTATAGTAGGAACATCATGATCAAACTGAACACTTCTAAATGTAAGAGGGAGGGGGCCGCCTTGTATTGAAACCTATTTCAAGTTTCAATTGAAAATTACAAAGTTTCAAGTAACACCTCACCAGTCTTGTAAACAAACATTATACAGCATATAATTGTGGCAAAAAGGTTTTTTTCTCTTTTCTCTCTCTCTTCCCCTCATCCCCCCATAGGTGGAAATGACCAGAACCTACTAGACAGATGTCTGGAAGTACTGAACCAGCTTCTGACAGCTTTAGAGCTCCCTACAGGTGCAAAGGGGATATTTTCTTTATTATAAAACATTCAGTTAGATCAGTTCAGGGCCTTGCTTATTTAAAGTTCTTAAAGACTTCAAAAGGTGCAAAAGCTGATTTTCCTCTCTGAATAAAAATGAGCTACATGCAAAGGATTTACAGGTTTTAAGATCATGAAGGACCAAGTGATCCCAAACAAAGAGGTTCAATTCAGTAACCACACATAATAACTTCCTTTATTTAATGTATCTGTTTTAAATGCAAAATGGATTTTCATTACTTTTACTTGTCTGTGGACAGCTAAATTTTTATAGAACCAGTAATCCCATTACTTTTTCTTTAATATTCCATTTTGCAACTATCTCAAGTTCATGGATACAGAATTATAAAAATATTTCAACTCCACTTTACTCAGCAAATGAGAAAAATTTCAAAGATAAGAAAAGATTAAAAAAACAGTCTATCCAAATCATTGTCAAAGAACAACTGGTCTCCATCAGAAGTTTGCTGAGTAGTGTCATTTCCAAACATGCAAACTGTAATTACCTCATTTCTTACTCAAAACAGCAAGTTCAGAAAGGCTACTATGCTTTAAAAAAAGTGTTCAGATTTGGTTTTTTCCTACCACACTGAATAGAAACCATTGAATTCTGTTCCGAATTTGGTCACAGACTTCTTACACAGGAAGGAACCCACTTTCCAGTCTGCAGAACAGGGCTAATGCAGATCTTCCTCTAAGGCGAGTAGTCACTTGATCTTTCTCTAGTACACTGAGACCCTGAGGATGGCAATATGTATTCTTCATAACAGTTTAGCATATCGCTCTATAAAATGATTTTTTTTAAAAATCAAACACTCCATGACTGCTGATCAATCTCTAAAAATAACACGAGTACTTTAGAACTCCTTCCGTAGGTTACTTCTCTTGTTCTGTATTGCTGAAAAGACCACATGAAGGACAGGTATTTTGAAAACCTGCTCCTGCTGTTTATACCTCCGAATATAAAATCTTTTTTTGAAGTCAATCAGTGCCATAGCTACCACACTGCAATTTTTCTGTAAGGTTTAATCAAATATTATCTAGCTTTACAGTGCAGTATTGCAAATGGTGCAACTTCATTAACTTCAGTCAATCTTTTTTTGTATGTTCCAAGTGAAGTCATATTTAACTTAAAGTAATATTTAACTCAATGAAGGCTTCTCTTTTAGTCATCAATACTTGAAAGACTTCTTTCAGATTTCATGTGTGTAGTACAAGAACCTAAATGCATTCAAGTATTAAGAATTTTATCAAAAAAAGGAAGCAATCGATAGTATGTTTTTTAGAAGGGAAAATAATTGAGTAAAAAGGATGTCTTTGACACCTGTTCTGCTCTTGAAAATAAGTTAGATTAAATGTTTGTCTTCACAAACACTTGCCCCCCCCCCCAACTAAAAGCTTTGGGTAATGCTTAGAAGCATTATTTAAATTACTAGGTCTGGATAACTTGTCTTTGTAACAAAAATGTTCCACAATTCTGTCTAGAGATGCTGTTTATGCTATGAAAAACTTGGGATGTTTCAAAGGACTGAAAAGAATGATATGATAATGATATGCTTGTATTCCAAATGGACTGGAACAAAGATTATTTGATAGTTTAATCAAACAAACCAGTCCAGGCTGTTCCTCAGCAAAATAATGAGGTGACTAATAAAGGACTTCTCCAAGTCTGAAAATCAACAATGAAATCTCAAGAGAAAAAAAATCACTGTTTCTAAACAATTTGATAGTTCTTTGGCAATATTTCTAGTTCCAGTCAAAGATAATTTAATGATTGTTTTCTTTTTAATAATTTAGTTCTAAAAAAATTCAGTGTAACAGATACAGAACAGGAAAATGTATATATGTGAAAGGAATCATTTGTATTGTACAGCAAATCTATTCCAGATGACTGATAAAAATGCTGTCATTTTGGTCAACAGAAAAAAGGTAACAATATTTTTAGATATTAAAACTGATAGCAAGAACAGGAACAGTGAAAAGAAAACCAGATCATTATCTAAGAATGTTGGGTTTTTCCACTGAAATTGTAGCACACTAAACTTCTGTTTATTATAGTCTATTTTTAGAAAATATTTTCTATTGTGTAAACTCCAAAAGCAAATTAATACCAAGCTGAAAAACTGAACCTTAAAAATATCCAAACAAAACCAAAATCAAAAACAACCATAAACCATGACTGCCTTTTCTACAAATATAAAAGAAAATTTCTTGCCTTGGTTTATTTCCAAACTCAATATAACACTTTCTAAAGTAATTATTGGGAAGGAAAAGGGGGGAGGTTTCTTTTTATTCCGATATTAGAAGGGAAAAGGGAAGCTGAAGGAATGACATACTAATTCAACACACCCCCAGCAGAATGAGATTTCTCAAACGTTTATACCCAAGTCAATTCACAACTATATTTTCTTAGTCTTAAAATGTTTAAAGATATATTGTTAAAATTATATTCTGAAATTCTAAGCATTTAAGATTTTATTTTGTGCATCGTATGAAATGATGATTATAGCTGATCTGTATTATGATAGAATTTTTTTAAATCCCATTAAAAATATAACTGAATAACACATTACATTATGTATTTACTCTGGTTAAAAAAAATGTTTAGTCTTTGGATATTTTCCTTGCCACTGTTGCTAACTAGAACAATGGGGCAGTACCAAAAGTAATGAATGTCAAAGCTACATGCAGCTGTCAACCAGTATGAAACAAGTGAAAATACAGCATTTTTCTAATTGATTAAAAATCAATCCCTGTTGAAGACAGATTATTTAGTAAATTAAGCACAATCTACATGTCAAAACCACGTGCCAATCCAAGCATTCAAGAACTAGGAATGCGTGCACTGCAGTTCTAGAGACAAAATGTGTATGTAGCAGATAGCCAACTGTACGCAAGAGCAGCATGAAATGGCTAATGCTGGACAACAACCCAAGGAATTTTAGACAGGAGGGGGGAAATTTTTAACTCTGCCATGCTCCCTCAAGTGCTGCCTAATCATTCAGTGTAAAAGTGCTGGCCAGGAACAAGACAATCAAAGAACTATGAAAATACCTACAGAGAGACTGAAATAACTTAATTGAACCACTTTATCGAAGATTCAATTAGGATGGATGAGATTCCTGGGAAAAACAAAAATTTAATTACACATAAAAGGTTATCAAGGCCATTCCTCTTGGTAGGATAATTTTAGCTGCATTATTCATAACAAATGCCTGTCACCTATTCTTAAATTCAGGAGTGAACATTCCACACGCTCTGCACACAACCTATTCCAGTGCTTACAATGTTTTCCATAGTACCTCCTCTAAATAATCCTTGCTGCTGTTATTTCTGGCCTTATCAATACTGCACATGGAGACCAGTGTGTTGCTGCTCTGCCACTTAAGAGATGTAACTCCTTACAGAGATGACAAGTTATTGTGTAAATTTTACCTACAGACCATGTTTTTAAGACACTTAGTGTTTCTAACTGCTTTCCTCTGAAGTCTGATTTCATTATCTCACATATTTATTCAAGTTGGTGTCTAAAAATGGACACAGGTATGGTTTTACTGACTGCAAGAGAAGCAAACAGGTTACTTCACACAATTTTCAAATAATACTGTAACACTCCAGCAGGACATTTGCCTTTCTGGCACGACTATGACACTGCCTCATGTTCCATTTATTTTTTGGCTATTTTTCCCCAAGAACTGCCCCCCAGGAGAGGAGAAAATAGCAGGCAGCAAATTCCATTTTCAACAGTAGCAAACTGTTAATGTGGCACATGCCGTGCCATGAAACTCTAGCACGTATGCTGACTGTTGATGGCTTCCCAGCTTAGACTGTTGGTTGTCTTCAAACCCAGATGCTAAAACCTTAGATTAAAAAGCAGCTAGTGCAGAGTTCTTGATTGTATGTCCTGGGAATCTTGGCTTATTGAATAAAGCACCCAAATCACTTCCCCAGAGGATCCAGATGACTGAAAGTCCATGATATGAACCACTTCAAAATGGGATGCCTGAACAAGTCATGGGTGCTTGTAGATAGGTCCTGTGCTGACCATCAAAGTGATTGTACCCTACTTCATAAAGCACTCTTTCCTGACTAATTCTCTTTCTGCCCAGCCACAAAGATGGAACATCCAGTGCCACACGCCTGCATGTTCATAATACACAGTAGACTTCTGCAGCACTCTCACTCGTACTGAGCAGTATCACAAACACAGTATCACAATAACACGCAGTATCATAAGGTTGGAAAGGACCTCCGAGATCATCAAGTCCAACCTATAACCCAACACTAACACCAACACTAACACCATCATCTAAACCATGGCACTCAGTGCCTCACCCAGTCTCCCCTTAAACACCTCCAGGGTCGGCGACTCCACCACCTCCCTGGGCAGCGCATTCCAATGGCCAATCACCCTTTCAGTGAAGAACTTTTTCCTAACATCAAGCCTAAACCTCCCCTGACGAAGCTTGAGTCCATGCTCTCTAGTTCTGTCACTGGTCACCTGAGAGAAGAGACCAATCCCTGCCCGACTACCTCCTTTTAGGTAGTTGTAGAGAGCAATGAGGTCTCCCCTGAGCCTCCTCTTCTTCAGACTAAACAGCCCCAACTCCCTCAGTCGCTCCTCATAGGGCTTGTGCTCCAGCCCCTTCACCATCTTCGTTGCCCTCCTCTGGACACACTCCAGCATCCTGACATCTTTTCCAAACTGGGGGGCCCAGAACTGTACACAGTATTCAAGATGAGGCCTGACCAGTGCTGTGTACAGGGAAACGGTAACTTCTCTGGTCCTGCTCACCACACTATTCCTGATGCAGGCCAGAATGCCATTGGCCTTCTTGGCCACCTGGGCACACTGCTGACTCATGTTGAGCTTCCTGTCAACCAGCACTCCCAGGTCCCTTTCTGCCTGACTACTCTCCCGCCACTCTGTACCCAGTCTATAGCTATGCATGGGATTGTTGTGTCCAAAATGAAGTACCCGACATTTGGACTTACTAAACATCATCCCATTAGAATTGGCCCATGTCTTCAGTCTGTCCAGGTCCCTCTGTAGGGCCATCCTACCCTGTAACAGATCAACCCTTCCTCCCAGCTTGGTATCATCTGCAAACTTGCAGATGGACTCAATCTCCTCATCCAGATCATCAATAAAGATATTAAACAGGACCAGACCCAACACCGATCCCTGAGGGACACCACTGGTGACCAGCCGCCAGCTGGGTGAGACACCATTCACCACCACTCTCTGGGCTCGGCCATCCTCCCAGCTTGGTATCATCTGCAAACTTGCTGATGATGGACTCAATCCCCTCATCCAGATCATCAATAATCACCTGCAGGTTACTGAGCTACAGCCCTTCACTAGATTTGGCCTATAGCAGGGGTCTCAAACTCACAGCCCGCAGGCCGAATCCAGCCCTCCACCTTGTTTTATTCAGCCCAGCACCTTTTTTCTACCCAGTGGCAGCACTGAGCTCCTTGTCCCTGCACTCCTGCCAGCGCTGGTCACGTGTGCAGCGAGTGACATGCATTACGCTGTGGGAGCAGGAGAAGAAAGCGAGCTGTGAGTTTGACACCCCTGGCCTATAGTGTTAGGCTGAAGTGCTATTTCAATGCATAGGAAAGAAGCAATATTGCCAAACTGTTGAATCATGAAGTCTAAAGCATTAAAAAATCTGTGGCTTCAGGACGAACCGAGCTTTTAGGTTTAAAAAAAGGAAGTTAATATTCTGTGTAACAAGTTACTTGAAGAGATCATAAGGGATCAAATAAATATTCCATCTCTTCGAGGCTTTAAATCAAGAGTCTTACTAAATACACATTAAAGGAATGATCAAGCAAAATTTGAAGAAGTAGTTCAGACTAAGCCTAATCTGGCTATAGGTATTTACGCTCAAATTCTAGCTTAACATGGAACTACCAGAATTAAAACATAATATTATGATAGAGGCAGCTGTAGAACAGAAAAGACTTCTGAAGAGTCATCTGTGTTTTTCAAGATTCTGTGAATTACCCCATAGCCTAAATAGCCAATCAAAGTGATCAGGAAACCACTCTGTGCTTTTCCAGCAAAACAAATACCAGCTTTACCACTTCTGATATGTGCTGATGTGTGTCAGAACTCATTCTTCCACCCCCAGGCAGGCACTTGTGCGATGTCTCAGACAGACAGGAAGTATGCACATGGTTTCATCTTTGGCTAGAGCTCAACTTATAACACTAATTTTAAAAATACACTGTACACAACTCCGCTCGGCAACAATCTGTTCACTTCTTTAGTTTTAAAAGCTCAACTGTTGCAATCAGTCCCCACTTCCTCTCAACAACTTATCTAGGCCAAAGCTGCCTGCCTTGTCCTCATATTCATTGCTCTGAAATCCTGCAATCTTGTGGCTATTACAGCTGTGGTTTTTTTAGCCTCAAAGACATCCCATTATAATGGATTAGAATTTCATAATGTGTTTTTCTTAGTACTCACAAAAAATGTAACATAGCTTGTAGTTAATACAGTTGCTTATTAGATTTCTGAAATGGCAATATTCGTAATGCTTTATCTGTTAAAAGGAACAGATGGAATAGGCCCTTTAGTTAAATTCGTGAGAAAAAAAGAAATGGGGGCTATTTAAAGAAAAAGGACTCTGATTTTAAGTGAGAAATGACTAACATACAGTTTCTTTTCTCTTTGCAACACAAAACACACAACTACTTGTGTAAGAATCAAAATATGAAACTGTCTTGTGTAGAACTGTATCAGCTGAGAAAATATAAAAAAGAGGCAAATCATCACAACAGCCCAGAATGCTACAGAACTGACAGGAAACTTCTAAAAAAATGAAGTGCTTTAAGACCTAATTGGTACCAAAAAAATATATATATGGCTTCCTTATGCTAGAAATCTAATCCAACAGAACTGTTCTGAATACAAGTCACATTCATTTACTTGTTTTTTTCCCTGGTAATTGTCATGAGGATGCAGTTTTGATAACTATACAGAGTTAAAAAAACGGTCTAGTAAAAATGGTTCAACCAATTCAGTCCTTTAAGAAGAAAGCCAGGACTGCTAGGATAAATATTCTACTATCTCAGTTTACCTGTGGAAAACAAAACATGTAGCCATCAAAAAATAAGAAGAAATAAAATGGGTGTAAACAATCAAAATTGGTGACAGACACTACCTACTGCAACATCAATTCTTCATTTCTGAAAGTGGGAGTGGGGTGTGTTTGCTGCTGTAGGATCACCACCAATAGACAGATTGTATGTTGTCTCGTCTCTTTTGTGAGTTGAATTAACAACTCGAGAGTTTAAAAGATGGCATCACCGGCATTCCAGACTCAGGTCTATGTGAATGATCCCTCCCTCTATCCATCCTCCCTTTTGCATCAATTCTGGTAGACCTTCGATTAAAGGCTAAAGTGACTCAACTCATCAAATAGCTATTTATTTCTGTTACTTTTGTTAAACTATTTTTCTTTCACTTTAGTGAGCTGAATCATCTCACTGTAAGATCAAACACCAGAGTTACAGTAGAGGAGGAAAAATCAATGGCTAAACTGGCAGTCTGCCTAAAACTGGCATGAAGCAGCACACCATATGCTAAATTTGTAAGGTTCTTGCAAAAAATACAGGAATTTCCAGAACTAGAAAATATTATTCTTTTCCCCACCATTTCATGTTTGTATGCAATAGCATTTTCTATATTTACCTTTTAATTGTACGCTCTAGATTTCTCACTTATCTTTTTTTTGAAATTCAAAAAAATTAAAAGAAGTCCCTGGCTGGATGAGGAAGATCACATTTACCACAGTACTTGATTTTTTTTGTTTGTTAATTACAAGATAATCAAGTTAATGGTCTTTTCTTCAAATGATCCCCTAAACAGGATTTCATCCCTGAATGCAAGTCAGAGATCTGGATGTCTAAAGAACAGTTTTCAGTCCACTAAATCCCTGAGGTGGCTTTACATTGGCTGAAAGCACTTCAGTACCTGAGTATACGCAAGGTGAAATGCCAGTTTGTATGTGAAGTGTGATCTACTTGGACAGCACTCAAAAAACTGTTTTGTCAAGTTTTCTGTCCACTGTGCACTATTTGCAAACAAAGTAGCTTTTCCAGTGAAACATTTTTTTCAGATGAAAAAATACTGATTCAACTGAGCATTCTGTAGGAATATGACTCAGAGTGATGATTTTTATAGGAAGCTAGCAAAGCACCATTACCACTAAATTACAGAATCGAACAAAACAGGGGGTTTATTCATCTCGTTTTGTAAAATAAGTCCAATCTTAAATTAATTTCAAGATTAATTTTTTAAATTTCAGAATTTCCCATGGAATAGAAACTTAGCTTAATCCAATTTATAAATGGGATCAGTCCTGTCAAAAATAGCAACAGATTGTTTTGATATTCCAAAAAGCATGACACTTGATGAAAGGATTACAGAGAACTTGTACCAAGACAATGATCCAGTGTTGAGACAGTCTTTAAAAGGCCTTCAAGAAGCAGAGATCTACAATAGAACAAGAAAACTCTCCAGAACCATACAGCCGGACACTGCCTTGCACAGGGAAGAGTAAACCTTCACTCCATCGAGTTTAAAAGCAATGGTAGACACTAAAGCACACTGGATCCAGAAAACCTGAGTTTCAGGTTTCATCCATAATGCCAAAGAGATCAAAATCTGAAAAACATATTCTTTCAGTAGTCTCATGGGTCTTATGTGGGTTTAACCTGAGGGGCCCATTAGCACTGTCCAACACAGCACGTGCACTCAAAGAGACGCTGCAGTTACAGGAATATGGTTGTGCAGAGTTCCCCAAACCTTCCCAGAGCCCAGCATTGCTATTAAAAAAATTCAACTAAAGAAAGGCTAAATATCACTACAAAGAACATTTCAGTCAATTACACCTCTTGCATCTAGTTTCTTCTGCAATATTCAGACTTGGTGGAGACACAGGCATCTAAGTCCCCATTTCAGACTGTTTAAATCAAAAGCATATAGCACAAAGGTATCTTACCTCAGAAAAAAAGCTCTGTTCTCTCCACTAGCTTGCCTTTTGCTTTTCTCCTGCTTTTCTAAACACGTTGTTTTCATCTCAGGCAAAGTGTAAGGCTCAGATTCACCAAGATCCAAACACGAGTAACAGAACCTGAAGATGCACTTGAGAATAATGAAACCAGGCTCTCCTTCATGTTCCAGTGACTTACTCTGCAGAACTGTCCTCGCATTTCTGCAATGGCTTCAGCAGATTGCACATACACAGACCAACAGTCTTTCTTACCTTCTAGCTCAGTGTCAGCAATAACTTTTAAGATTCTCAGTTTGCACACCAGCCAAACACAAACATTTATAATTTGGTTTGGGTTTTGGATGATCTTTGAATTCAACTTGATATACACTAATTCCTAGACTTTTCCACAGGTTTTAGTGTAACCAAATCCTTATTTGGAACATTTTGGCAGATTTTCACTCCCGGTCTAAACTAGCCTTTTATTCCCTGTCAGTAACCTGCTATTCTTTAGTCTCTAGGGAAAAATGTTACACAAGAGCTAATAAAACATGTCTCATTTGGATAAAACAACTAATACACTAAGAGTGCAATATTTTGACTTAAAAATAACTAGCCCTTATATTTGGCTTTCCTGGAATACCCTATGCCACAATTATGCATTTGAAACAGCTAATGTAACAGAATAAAATTGGAATGAAATTCAAAGTTAAGCTAGCCATGAAATCGAACCTTTTGAAGAACTGTAGGTAATTTCTAGATACCAAAATACAGACATATGTGTTTGAAGGGACTGTATATAAATAGATGCCAGCCTCATCACTATTACTTCTGCACCATAAATTTTGGAAAGTAGCAATTAAAAGTATTATGCTTTATATGTGTTTCTATACTGGTCTCTTTGCAATGTATTTGGCATGATACATTCTAGGTATGTTTTATAGTGTCCTGCAGATTCTCCTCTATGGTTTTCCCCTTTATACTTAGTAAACACTGATTTTTTTTCTCCAAGTGTGCTATGAGGGTCCTTTTTACCTAATGAACAATTATTTAACATCACATTAGTTAAGGTACAAATAGCATAAAATAACTACACATCCAAAACATCAGTAGTACCTCAGGCTTAGTCCAGCAGAGGCTATCTTTTCATGATGTCTGAAGTTCAGTCTTATCACCCTTGAACTGCCTCTAGGTCCTACCACAAAATAACTGTGTATCTGCATGTTACATCATTCAAAACAGTCATATAATTCTTCAGCTTCCACTCCCAGTAAAAAAAGATGAGGGGGAAAAACCCCCTCGGTACCTACTATTATGTATGCAAAGAAAGAGTGGAATACATACATGTAAATAAACAGAATTACAAAAGGAGTTGCATTAAACAAAGTTTTATTGAAACTTTTCAATGTATTGATTTTCTTGCAGAACTCTAGCAGAGCTATAGGCCCCTGAATAATGAACAGACCTACCAACCAAAAGCTTGACTAATCATATCTTCAGATCTCCTTAGAAGCAGGCTACAGAACACACAGCACCTGCCAATCACTGGTTAAAAAACACTGCATTAAAGACACTCGGAAGTCAGCTTTTGGAAGTCAGACACAAGCAAGGTAAAGGGAAGTATTAGCGTGACTATACACATAATTGCACTATGCAGAAGCATCCATGCAGCACTGAAACAGATTCAAATTAAGTATAGTCTGCCACTACTATAAAATAGTTGGTTAAGACTAGAGAAAGCTCCCAGCCAAGAAGAGCAGACAGTCATTTGGTTAAGACAGTAGCTATATAACCTACATAACCAATTATTTGAGCCTGGAAGAGAAAAGAAAAAAATATTTTCTGTTACATCTACTGCTGTTTTCTTACCAGCACCTACTGGCCCACTGAAGACATAAAAAATAACTACATCCTTGCAGAATATAGATGCCTTAACGAAGCTGGACACTGGATAGCTAGGGAAGCACAAAAATTAAAACAGTGAGTAATTTACCTGAATAAAACTACCATGAATTGGACCTTATGCTAAACTTTGTACTCTGACAAGCGTACTACTTCCATATTGGCACAGGTATCTTTGCACAACATTGCACTGCAAACATCCCAAGAGAAGCAGCAAGTAAGTGAACCTGAAGTTATGCCAGAGAAATCAATGCTTCTTTCCCAACCCATAACGCAAATGAACTTCTGTTTGAGCTGCTATGGGTGATGTTAAAGAGCCTCGCTGTGGCAGAATATTCTATTGAATAAACTTTTTTCTCACTAATGGGATCTTGTGACAGAAAAAATATAGACAATTATTGTTTACAATGCATTTTTCTTTCAGACAGACAACTCCTCAAACTGTTAAGAAAATTGTAACACCTTTCCCTACCCCCCAAGCAATGAAAAACCATAAAACTTCTCTGCACACCCCACTTTCCCCAGGTTAACAGAAAGAAATGCTAGGACTACTGTCTTCTGAAAGAAGACATATGCAACACAGCATAGTTTTACATGGGTAAAAAAAAGTTATGACTGAAATCTTAAGTCCATATTTTTGCAGGCTTTGCCTTTTTTTCTTCCTAAGAACTACAGTGTTCCTTTAAGAATATTCTTCTACAACCTAGTTTTAGAAGTTTCCTAACTTGTAGGAATACAATTCATAATTTGTTGAAACCTAACAAATAAGGCCACACACAAACTCCTCTTCCATCTCAATACATTTTCTGAGAATACTACTGACCAAATGTTCCTGCGTGGTCAGTAGCAAGGGTATTACAAGAAAAGTGATTGCTTGTCTTTTTTATCCCTCTCCAGAACAGCATTTGTCTTCAACAGTTCTCATCTACATAAATGTCAGAGTTCAGAACATAAACTTTATGCTTGTGAAAGGAGGTTTTGGGGAAAAAAGCTAAATATAATCAATCTGGAAGTTATCCAAAGCAGAGAGGCAAGTTCTTTCTGTTCGACTAAGTCCTACTCTTTGAAAACCCTTGAAAGAATTTTCCATCAAAAAATAACTGTAACAAACCAAGAATGCAAGCATTAAAAGTAACATAGATATTAAGAAAAAACAAGTAACCAGTTGAAGAAGCATTTAAGAGGAGATTTGTCAAGTTTGTTAAGCGCTATCTAACTATGAATAGTTTTAATGTATGTTAGGTAAGCGTGACACAGAAAGTAACAGTGCCACTGTAGCACCACAGGGAATAAGAATATACAAGCAGCTACTGATCATCTAGGTGACCTTTCAAAAGGTAAGGAATTAAAAGGATGTAAACTACTTGTTTTAAACCTTTTCTCCAATTTAACTACCCAGAATGCTTCTGTTTCTTTGGCTACTCACGGCTGCACCTGTTTCCAAAACATCTTCAGCTGGCTGTGACTAATGGCTGCCAGTTCCAGGCAGTGGCTATTTAAGGAAAGAACCTTGCTCCAATTCAACAAAACTCTTCAGCGTGTTAGAGAGTAAAATTTTTTTGAAATTGCATGTGTGATATAAGACTCTGTTCACTGCTTAATGTGTGCTGAACCTATTCTTTAAAGCCATGTTTTTACTTAAAAGTCTTTAAGCTTCTTATACTAAAACCTTCATTTATTTAGCCTCCTTTCAAAAAGTAACATTTAGGATTACTAAAGTGAAAGCATAAAAGTCTTTCCAAGTTTTACTTAGTAGACTTCTGTATGTCAACAATTTTATTGTTTACCACGTGAAATTATCATTCAGTTCTCAGAAATTCAACAAGAAGCATCCCAAAAGGTTTCTGGTACCCAAGACAGTGCAGCATTTTCATAATGTCCATCAATGAAATTATCAGTGTCTTGTCAAATCAGGTTACAGTGTCAACTGCATATGTCAATGACATTCTAATCAATTACATTTTTACAATCAACATTTTTTCCCTAAGCCTAAGAAGATAAACGAAGATAAATTCTGAAATTAAAGAATAATCCTATTCTGCCAATACTGCTGTATGACTGATCAGCCCACTGTAATATTTGCTTTTATAGAAATACTGTGCATCCCCACTGCTAGGAGCAGAACACCTAGCTACAGAGTTCACACTCTCCCTTACAAACAACTGATGTGTGCCCACGTACTTGTTCGTGTACTTGGCTGGAATGTTGTTTCAGTGGACACAAAAGCTCTATTAAGAGAAATGACATGACAAATGAAAAGATGCTGCAGTTCGTTTAAGACTAAGGAGTTTTCTTGTAAACCCGGGTGGTACCATTTGCAGATGGCGTTCAAGTATTACACTGTTATTTTTTAATTCCCAAGCTTAATTCTGAGCAAGCATAGTACAGATATCCAGCTACAGCAATAAGGCAGCAAAGTTCTGGAAGTGTATCTGGACATGTCTGGAATCAAGCACCTGCAGTTCACCATTTTCTGTCTTCTTTTTTCCTATGAAGATCATGAAAACTAATTTGCTTCCTCAAAATTCTAACCAAGTAAATACAATATACACAACTATAGAAACTTGATCAGGCCTACTTAAGTATCACAAATTATTTTTATTCCATGTAATTGATGTTCTGTTTGATATTTATTGTGAAACCATAATTAAGATTTTATTACAACATTTCAAATGTTCGGTTAAGTACTGGTGCACAACAAGTTATTCTGGTCAGAAACAGGTAGGACTGTTCCCTATTTTAATGCAAAATAGAGTAAGAATAACTTTACTGAACTGAAATCAGTGCTGCTGAAGAGCTATAAATAAAAACATTCTACTCCTTTAAAGCTGACCTACTGCCACTTGAGTTGCCATCTAGATGCTACCAATGTAATGAACATTACCAGTGAAAAAAGTCTGTCATGGGGACACACATCTGTCTATCACTGATCCACTATTATTATGCTGTCACTGAGAGACTTTTTCTTACTATATGGAAAGCACCTCGTTTACTTTACATGCCTCTAAAAACCAGTAACCTTACACTAGTAAGTATAAAAAAATATAAATCTGTACTTTCTAAGAAAGGTAAATCTATGAATTAGGAGATCTATTTGAATACAGTGAAATATCTTTAACTTAGCAATACCAACAGTTTGGCTACCAACAGGCAAAGTACACTGATATTATATTATAATATTAGCTCAACAGCCAAAGAATTACCAACAAAGAGACTGAATTACTGCAAATAGGCATCTAAATACACATGCTAATACTTTCAGTAACTTAATGGTACATTATACCAGGGAACACAGTTGAAACAGCAGCCTCAGCAGCGCAATTCCGAAATAGATCAAGAATACTACAATATATTTGAAGTGTGACTCTTCAAGTTCCAGCCTGTATATCCAATACTGGCCATCATCGGGTGACATTCATCTTTTGTACCACTTGATTTTCAGGAACGTAAAAGCTGCACTAGTAACCAGTACATAAAAGAAAGTAAATGGACATCCAACATCAGAGGAAAATAGGCATGAAATTTCTGCAAAGACAAAAAACCACTGCGCCATTACCCAAATCATGTTCTGCAGGTAAATGTATGTGGACTGTCTTAAAACTTATGGAAGAGCACCTCAGAATACATCTGTATTCACAAAACACAGATTACTAACTTGAGTCACTGTCTCCATTTTTGTCTCTTTTCCAGGCAGCAAGGTATTGGTACATAGCATACTCTAATTATTAAGTGCAGTCTTTAAAGTAGTTAACAATCTCCCTTGATGCATGTCTAGCGTGAAAACCTTCTAAAGAAATTGAAGTGTAAATTTGTAAGATTTTTGATATGTTTTCAAAAATTCTTTTATAGTTATGGAAGCACAAAAATTAACCAAAATATATTTTTTATTTCTACATTTTATGATTTAATTTGATGTAACATTCATTTAATATTACAGCAACATCTATCTTTCAATAAGCAGTCCAGCAAAAGAAGTTAAAAAGTGAAACCATTAGAAATTTCTGAATTCTGAAATGCTGGTATAATGTGCTTGTTTCCAAAACATCTCATCCTCTTACTGTTTCTCCCAGGAAAAGAAGTTACATTAAGCTAAGTGTCAGAGCACTAAAAAAAAAAAATTAAGCTAACACACTTTCACTTATGCATACAGGATACAGAAAAGTCTATCTTCCACCATTATAAATTATTTTAAAGTATTCTTTGTGATCTTGGGAGAATGTATTCTACATTTATCTTTAAGAAAATATGAAGTGGACTATTTTAAATGTACAAATAAGAGATTTAGCATTCGGAGTCTGCTGTTGAGAGGATAGCTGAAAATCTGAAGGAAAAAAATTATCACAGTGGATCAGGTTGCCCTGCCACTAACTGAATCACTTTTTTTCAGATCAGAAGAGAACAAGAAAAAACAACCACACAAAAACCTACTCCCTATTACATTATTTATAAACAGCTGAAACCTTGCCTCAGATACACTCGGTTCTGAATTTTGCTGAAGTCAAATCCCATTTCCCTGCCCTTTGAAGGACTGTGCAAACAATGAACAATAAGTTAGAAGGGCATCTAACAGGGAAAAGGGAAAGTATCCCAGAAAAAAACTCAATAAGAATTCCAGTTCTTGAAGAGGAAGGTAACAAAAATCATTCACATTTTTTGCATTAAGTTTCTGATAATAAGCAGAAAGTGTTGTATACCCCACTCTACCATCTCCAACTGGCCTGACTCCTGACTGGCACCGGGCCTCCACTATCTACTCATGCAAAGAATCAAAAGCTTGACTTCCATTTCCTTTGATTTCCTTAGCAGAGTGATGTAATTTCTCCCCAAATTATTGGTTTTGATTGTTCTGATTTCAACTAAAGGTAGCACAATCACTTAATTCTTCCACCCAAGGTAAAAATAGCAATTGTCAGAATATATTAACATATAGTTACATGAAGATTGCAAACTTTACAAGATAAAGACTATTAGCATTATAGCTTCTTGCAGAAAAATACTTACAAACTGTTTCTCTAATTTGAGGGAAAAAAGATACATTAGTATTAGTATTATTAGTAGTATTAGTATTCTTTCCAAGTATTGAGTAAAAACTTGAGAGGGAGAGAGGGAAGTAAAACTTATGTTGGTCTCCTTAAAAATAGTTCAAATACTTTCATTTTTGTGTCTAATACTATCTCCCTCTTTTGAACTTGAAATCAAGATTTATACCAATAGTAAGTTTTATTCGTCACCTTCAAGGCCCATCACCAATTCCATTTATTCTTTTCACTCAACACCGTCTAGTAAACATGGACCTCAAACCTATAGAAAAAGAGTGTTCTAGCTCATAAGCAAGTCTAGAAAAAACTCTAAGACAATTTCAAGCATAGACAGTTTACAGGGAAGAAGGTGAGCTCACAAGCAGTTTAAACCAATTTAAATGAGTCTCGGTGCACTTCTGCTTTCCTCTTCTTCCTTCCTTCAGCCCAATGTCAGCGTAGGGCTTAGCCAGGTCAGGACTGGCTGCAACTGAAGAGTAAATATACATATATATATAATGATTGTTGTTGACTTAATTTCAGTTTGATTCAGTCCACACAGATGGACTGCTGGTACAAAAGACAATAAGAATAAACAGCCAGGAGTGAAAGACGGAGACATGACTGCATTCCTCTATGACCATACAAGCTTAATGAGACAACTACTTATGAAACCAAATCCTTTGCTGTAGGTTGTTGGGGCATAAACCAACAGATGAACAGCAAACTAACTCTTATGCCCAATAAGTGTTTTTCATCAGTTAGCCCAACCTAACTTAAAGAGTTTAAGCCAACTCTTGGCTTAAATGACAACTGATGTATGTTCCACTACCTCTTAAGGTGGTCTGCTTAAGTCAATATACAAAACATAATTTGGGACTTCTGGATGCTTAAAGATCTTTTCCATACTGATTACACTCTTCACCCCGGAGCAAATACAGGCTCAGAGACAACAGCAATGGGATCAAGTAACTCCAGGTTATCTGGACATGACTACTGCTTTTGCTCACAGTTAAGAAAGTGCCTTCTTACAGTTAGGTACTATAATGTTTATGCTTAGGTCACAAGAAAAGTCTTCATAGTGCTTCCCCACAGGTTCGAGAAACCTCAAAATAGTAATCCACATTCAGTTAACTAATATATACGTTTGCTCAAGAAGTCACTGTCATAAAGTAGTCGTACATAATGCAGGAGGGTCACCTCAGCCCTGGTTTTCTATAGGTAACTCAGCAACACCCTCCACCACCCTGCACTGACCATCTCCCACAGCTGCTTTTCCAGAGCTTGCTTACAAATACTTCTTGCTAAGCAGGTCATGACTGCTTTATGTGCTGCCTTCCAAACAAAAAAAAAAAAAAAAAAGGCACAATAGTGCTTTATTGAATTTCTTCCCTGAGTCAAACTGATCTTCAGAAGGAAAATAGATGTCTTGTCAAGCATAGAGTATCAAAGTGGCTTGCTGTCTTTTCTATACTTGAATTCCCTGCCTTATCCTCTCATCTAGACACCTCATTAACAAAAAAAAAAAAACCAAAATAAAAACACAACCACCTAGATTTATGACCTTCCATCAAAACCTTTTATAATAATCACTAACATTTAGTTTATGCATAGGGCTAAACAATTTTTCTTAGTTCCCTGGAGGCTTTTTGAAATCTTCTAGAAGTCTTTAAAAATCCATTCCATGCACACACAACAAATATCACCTGAGTGGTAGTAAGCACAGTAACTGGACAATGCTGGAAGTGCTAAATAGGAAAGGCAGAAAAGAAGTATTTGTTACTGAAGCATGTCAACTACAATACAAGCCCTGACTTACCAACATTTCTCAGCTGTGACCTGAATCTTATTTAAGGCAAAACCAGTTCAAGATCCACATTTATTCAGATTTGCACATTTCTCTAAAAACTGTTTTAGTGCCTATTTTAGTAATTAGAACTGCAGAGAACCTACTACTGCGTTTCACAACAGGTTAACTACTTTCAAGTAAGTACAAACTAGTAAATAATCCAGCATTTGGACAATGTGTGTATCTTTAGTATTCAAACAAAAATTTGAAAATAATTTGAAAACACCCCTCTTGACATTAGCCCTTTTTTCAGTTTAAATGACCACTGAAGCATTCAGATTAAGTATTTGACAGTGATTGCAAAGCTTAGCATCTCAAAACCACTGCATTTTGTTTGAAGACTCAACTACAGCACACAATTTCTTTGAAAACAGACACACAAAGTGTATCAGCAAGCTTCGGCACTGCATGTATACAATACTTGTTTCAGATTACAAAGTGAATTCAAAAAACATCTCAAAGTGTTCTAGTGAAGATATGCATATTCATTATTCTGTCTACTAACATTTTTCTTACAACAGTATCCTGATACAATAGTCTTGCTGCTGTGAGAGAACTTGATGCAAAAAATCGTTCACCAACTTTGAAGGCAACAATACAAGCCACTTAACTTTCCTAATTGCTCATCAGTTATTACAACTCTATAGTCTTTTCAAACACAGTCTTTATTCCACTAGGTGGTCCGATTAACTTGGGAGTCCTTATCATCACATTTAACTACTGAATAGTTACATACTAAACATGCATATTTAAGTCCAAGACTTCAATGTGGTTTAGCCACTGTGAAGTATACTAAGATTGGCATTTCCAAAGTGCAAATAACCCACTTCAAAATAATATACATTTTTCCAACGTAACTTCTAATTGCTTGGTGCAAGTGGTGTTTGCTTTCCTTTCTACATAATTATGCAAGCATGAGGAAGTCAGTAACTGCCTCTGATCACTTGTTCAAACTGGAACATCAGGAGAGAATTTATGAGTATAATTTTTCATAATGCACAAACAAATGCACAAAAAAGGGGAAAACCACCTCTTAAAGACTTACCTGTTCTCCAACGTCCAGCAGAAAAACTACTCTGATGGTACTTTTCCTTTATAAATCTCCATTTCTGCTGTAATTTAAAGAGCTAAGCAGAAAGTGAAAGGTCACTACATTCCAGCCTGGAGACTGGTTTCCAGCCTGCCTAAGAGCAATAGCACTTTCAGCTGACTTATGCTTAAAGTTGGAAATTAGGGACTGAAAAGTTAACTAGGTATTTCCCTTCTGTCCTATGCCACACTGGCAGAGAACATTAGCAACAGATTGGCTTTAAAGGAAGGCAGCTGCAGCAGGAGTGAGTACCAGTGATCTCTGTGGACAGCCACTAGGAAGGAATACTGAAACCAAAATATAAATTCAGGATGAAATAAAAACAAAACTAAAATCCACATGGCTTCCTTAATTTGTGCTTTGAGAAAACACTTGGGAACATCTAGGGCTACCAAACAGAAATATCTACAATCATTAAATTTTTCATATTTTACAGACTGAAAAATGTTATAATGCAAATAGCATCAAAACATTTAAACAATCATTTCAAATCACTTAATTCATAGTGCTTTGCTCTAGCTTCTGGGACATGCACTATTTTTATCTCCAGTCAGCGGTGAACTTTTTAACTAGAGGGGGTATATTACCCTCACACAAACATCAAGTAATACACATTAAAAATCTGCGAAGCATTTACAACAGTTCTTAGTACAAATCATTGGTGAAACTGAGCTTGTGTTTATTTCTCTCTTTAAAAGCAGAGACTCTACTTTCCTGGAGTTTATTTCCTGACTTTGGGGAAAAATAAAAACAAACTATAACAACGTTTTTATACATATATTGCTACCTACTTAGTAGGTAGTAATTTGATGGCACACAATTAGTTTTTAAATAATCAAACAAACTCTACAAGCTTCCAAAGAATATTTAGTGCAAAAAGACCTTATGCAAAAGGTGTCTAAGTTAAAAACAAAAGCTTTGTTACAACATATGCACCATCCTAGCCATTATCCTTACAACTGTATTAACTGCTGTCAGAGGTCATCCAACATAGGAAAAGCCTGATTTAGTAGCAGATCACAATAACAAGCGTAATTACTTCAAGACTTGAATACTACTTGTAATGCATATTTCAAGATATTTCAAAAGCCTGCCTTCAAGAGGTCTTTGCAGTCCATGGGAGGACTGCTAAATAGGCTAAAGAAACTACTTTATACAAGAGACTTTATTTATTTGGATTAGGTTGGGTTATTGTAGGGAGAACAATTACACCAACAGCTTTGGAGACTGTAATCTCTTAGCAGGCAGAACACCTCTCATCTCTGAGGGTTCCAAAATGCAACAGCGTGACTGACAGCTTTCTATCAACAAGATTTGATGCTATTCCTAAATATTTTTTACAAAGAATGATAAACATTCTATCCACACTAAACAGATGGGGAAAATGAGTCAGTAAAGCTAAATGAGTTGTTCAAGTTCACCCAAAGAGACAAAGATACTGACAAGGAACCCAAGTCTTATGCTCTGTGCACTGGAACACACATCCCTCTGCACCAAGAATGACCAACGCATAAATCGAAACAGAGGCTTCACTCATGCAGTCAGCAGCAAGTCTGCAGTCAGCAGACCCGAAGTAAGACTAGGCCTTAAAGCATTCAATCCTCTACACGCTGAAGTGTCCTTGAGGCACGCTCTTTCAATAACTTACAAAATAAACGCAAGCAAACACACAGTAGTATTTAAACAGTATCTTGATCTAGCATAGTCAATCCTACCTTGTGGTGATAGGAAGAGAAAGCTATTTCCCTTAAGCACCGTCCCTTACTGCTTTTCATGGGACTAACTTCTACCCTTGTAAGCTTGGAAAATAAATTACAAATTTAAGCCAGGCAGAAAGACTGATGCACTGCATTACTCCTAAAATCTTAAAAAATATGTCTTGGTTCAACTGTTGACTCTTAGAAATTTCTTTTAAGCTACAATTCTGTTAGCAGTTTCACTGTAGTAACTAAAGCTTCAATGTAATGACTTAGAGATTAACCTCACGTAATATTACAGGGCACAGCAAATAAAGTACTGTGAGTTATCGCAAACACATATAAGTGCAACGCTATACACACAGAGAACTGCAAACATTACAAACTTAAACCCAGCATTTGAACACGTCAGCAGTATTAATCTACATTTTAAAAATAAATAAAAACGCAATAGTAGCACAAACCTTATCGAAGAATAAGTAAGCGGGGACCTTTTCTAAAAAATATGGTCCTATTAATAGGTTTCTGTGTTTGCTACTTCAAATTTAAGCTTTTGTTGTGTTTAATTCAGCCTGAAGTCCATTTCTATCACTGTTTCACAGAACACTCTGCATTCCTCTTGTGATCTGACCTCCTCATCCTCCCAACTATCTATCTATTTATATGGCTGTATGGTGTCTAAACCTAATCTCTATGGTAACTAAGATTAGTTTACATGGAAAAAGAATATTAGAAATGCACGTAAATTTATCTGTCATTTAAATAAGTGTTTTTCCTTCTGGGAAAAAAAAAAGAGCCCTATACTGCCGCCTGTTTCTCTTGCTTCCATCTCCTGCAGCCCCACCAGGCAAGGAGCCATGAAAGCTCTGTATCATACTATTTCAACAATATTGTTGTTATAAATTTACAGTTTACTTTTAATGAAAAAGACATTTGCAGTATTTTAGTTCTTAACACTTGTTAAAAAAAGACCACAAGGAGGGCAATCAGAACATGATTTTTTAAAAGATACTGTCATTAAGCCACCAAAGTAAAAAAAACACATGCCTAACACTTAACAACTACACAAAAAGACTTTGTTTGCTGCTCAGCAACTCAGATCAATCTAGAAATTAAAAGGCCACATCATTTACCATTTCCAGCAGTAAATACAGCACTAGGTACACATTTTACATGATACTCATTTACAGACAGTCAGCACAACTCTGATAGTGCAAGACCTCACACACAGACTGCTGTTTTGTATTAATAAATACCAAAGAGATGATATGTCACAAGTTTGCAACAACTATTCTTTTTCAATATCTACATTGTTTTGGAATGAGATTTACTGCAGCCCAGCGGGACCAGGAGATGAGATTCATGTTAATATGAACAACAGTCTGAGCAAGACATCATCAGCAAAATGATAACAAAAACTAAAAAAAAACCCCAGTTGTTAAAAGCTACTTTTAAGCACACAGATCTTTGCAACACACATACGAAATAATTCTATTCCACTGATACCTTTTTCTAGAAAACTTGCATAATATACTGCAAATAAACAGCCTACAAGGCCTAAGTGAGCAATGAGGCATATGAATACCACACAGCATTGAGAAGAAAACGAGAACCTGTTTGAAAATCTTTCTGCACCTTACAGCAATGATTTCACTGCAGAGAATCTCTTACATGCACCCTCCCTGATCGTATCGAGATTATTCATCCAAGAAAACTCCTCTTATTCAACAGAAAGTAACTAAATTTACCACTTATCCTCTGTTCAAGCAAATAGGGCTGCACAGCCAGCACCTCCCCCCCCCCCCCCCCCCCCCCCCCCCCCCCCGCAAGGTTACTTTCTCGAGCAGGACGACTGTTCCCTGCTCCTCCATGAAACGAGCTCAGTCCACGAGAACGAGGACATGGCTGCCTACAAACAATGTCTCTGAAGGAGAACACCCCCGGCTCAGCAAACACCCAGAGCCTGCCCCGCTCTCAGCAAGGAGCAGGGGCACCGGCGTCCAGCGGTGGGGACAAAGTCGCCCGCGGGCGATCCGCACCGCTCCCGGGATACACGGAGCGACAGACAGGACCGCTTTTTTCCACGCAGATCTCCCTTGCCTCCCCTCCCCGGGCACCCGAGAGAGCGTTTTACCTTCATGGTGAGCTCAGGCTGCAGTAAAAGCCTCGGCGGGGGCTGCGCGGCCGAGGCTGGACCTGGAATTTAAAACAAAGCGCTGAGGTACCGCACCGGGGGGAGGGGGCGTCGGTCTTCTCCCGAAATTCCCCCCTTTCTGCCCGGTTACCCCCCTCCCCCCGGCTCCTGCACGCCGCGGCTCCCCCTCCGCTCGCCGCCGCTGACGCCATTTCTGTCAGAGGAGGAGAAACTTGCCACAACAACAACCAACCCCCCGGCAGCCGCAGGGTGGGGGGAGCTTGGCGCTGGGACCCCTCCCCAGCGGCGGGAAGGGAGGTGGGAAGAGACCCGCGGGGGTCCTAGCCTCGGGACCCCTCCCCACTTCTTGAGCCGGAGAGAGAGGGAGGGGAGAGGAAAGGAGGGCTCTTCCTCCATTGTACGAGTGAGAGGGGCTGTGTGCGCGGCGAGGGAGCGGGGGCAGCAAACACCCCCCGACACGCACAGACACACACACAGACAGACACGCGCTCACACGTACACGCTTGAGCAGCCCCCCCGACACACACACACACGCACCCCCGACACGCACAACACACGCTACACAACACAGCCTCCCCAACACACACACAAACAGCTCCCCTAAGACACACAAGCGCCCCCAGACACCCCAAAACACACACAAACAGCTCCCCGACACGCACAAACATACACACCCTACAACCAGCCCCCGAACACACACAAGCACACACACACGAGCAGCCCCCCACTCGCGCACACAGACAGACAAACAGCCCCTCCCCCGACACAGACAGACACACGCGCACACACAGGCACACACGCACACGCTTTTGTAGGGGCTGCGGCTCCGGATCGCGACGGCTCCTCCCTCCCTCCCCCTCTCGAATAAAGGAAAGCGCTGACTCCGCGGCAGGACTTTCAGCAGCAACAGCCGCAAGTGCCCGGCTCGGCGTAGCGGGGCCTGGCGGGGGGAGGAAACGAGAGAGGCGGCGGGGGTGAGGGGAAAAGGGAAGAAAAAAGAAAAGAAGAGAGCGGGGACGGGGGAAGAAGGGAAGGCAGAGATGAGAAAGCGGGGAGAAAGGGGCCCGACCTGCTCGGCAGAGACACGGAAAGCATGTGTGTCTGTCTGTCCGTGAAGGAGGGGGCTCTCTCGTCCTTCCCTCCCTCCGGGTCTCCGCGAGAGGCTGGAGCAGCCGCCGGTCCCTCCCGCACGCAGGCGGCACCCGCTCCCCCCCCCCGCTCCCCACTCGGAGGGGAGGGGGTGGAGGAGGAGGAGAAGGAGGATCGGCGAGTCCCGCCGCAGTCTCGCTACGACGAGAAAAACAACCGCCCCAATCCCCCCTCCCTGCCCTCTGCGGGGCTCCCGCTCCGCCCCGGCGCGGTTACCTTTGTTCCGCAGCGCCTGCCCGCCCGCCCGCGGCTTCTCCGGGGAAGCCGGGAAGGAGTCGGGGCGAAGCCTCCTCTCTGCTCCGGGCGCCCCTCGGGGGGGGCTGGGGCCTCACTCAGAGCTGCAGTAGCGGCGCTGCAGCTGCGGCGGCTCCGTGCGGCGGGGCCGACCCGTCCTGCGCGGACCTGGCGGTAGCGACGGCGGCCGCTCCGCTCGGAGCCTCTCGATCCCCCTCCCCCTCCCGCACCGACTGACGGCGAGGCACGCCCCCTGTCCCGCCTCTCCATTGGGCTCCGGCGCGCAGGGCCCGCCCGCGGCTCATTCTCATTGGCCACCGCGTCGGAAACATTGACATCATCCTTCTTCGCTTCCATGGAAACCAAGGCACGGCTCCGAGGAGCATCACGGGTAACGCTGTTCCCACACGCCCCTCGTTCCACAGTGAAGAGCGGCCCTTGCACGGAGAACTGGACTACACCTCCCAGGGCACCCCGCAAGCGGCTGCTGCGAGGGGGCGGGGCCCCGTCCGCATGCTAATGAGCCAAGGGGCGGGGACAGCGCCTGCGCCCTGGCGGGCTGGTGGCGCATTTTCCCCCAGGAGGAGAAAGAAGGTGGCGCGCGTCCGGGGCGGAAGGGGGCGGGGCGTCCTCGTGCTGAGCGCCCGCGCCGGCAGCGCTATTTTCTCTCAGGGCCGGGGCGGAGGTTGTTTGGGGCAGTGTGGCTGGCGGCGCCGAGGTGAGTGGCGGCGGCGGCGGCGGCGGCGGCGGCGGCCTGGACTGGACTGGACTGGGGCCATCAACCGGGCATTGCTGGCGAGAGGCGCTGCTGCCGCCCGGTGGAGGAGGGGGGCAGCGGGTCCTGTGGCCGCCCCGCCCAGCAGGGGCTGGCAGGACGCCCGGAACGGGAAGGGGGGGGCAGGGGACAGGGGCTGAACCAGGCGAACCGAGCTTAGCGCTGGAGGCTGGTCTGAGCCGAGCCGAGCTTGGCGTTGGGGGCCGGGACTGACTGAGCTGAGTTTAGCGCTGGGAGCCGGTGCTGAGCGAGGAGGGCGCGTCCCTCCCCGCGGCCGCTACCGGCAGCGCTGTTCGGGAAGTGGGGCTGCAGGGCGGGAAGGGGGACGAGGAGCCCTGGGCTTTCGCCTCGCTGCATCCAAGATGGCGCTGGTGCGGGGGGACCGGTTGTCCTTGGGTGGCGGAGGCAGCAGCTCAGGAGGCTTTGCCGCCCCCGCCGCGATGTGTTAAAACCCGGGGGGGGGGGTGGGGTGGGGAAGAGGTGGGGAAAGCTTTGTTCCTTTGTTTGTGATGCTTTGGGTTGGGGGTTGCTTGGGCATCTGCAGGACAGACCTTCTGCCTGTGTCTTCATGGCGTGGTGCGGAGACCCTGACAGACCCTGACAGCATGGCTTCTCTAGCGTTCCTGCTCGATTATACCTGGAAATCCTGTTAAAATCAAAGCGCCATTCCAGCAATACCGGTGTTATTGCTGTTGTGGCTTGATTGCTGGAGTTGTAGCTGTGCAAAGCTGCTTGTTTTCTTAGCTTGCATCTTCAGGGAAAGTGTCTGTCTGTTCTTCCGCCTGTGGGGAGCATCTCGGGTAGACTCATGTTAAATTGGTGCCAAAAAAATGCAAGTATTCGGTTCGATACTATGTAATACTGGCAGATTTCTAATTAGCTGGGGATTCTGAATATTGTCTTAGTATCGTACAGACAGGCAAGAAAGCTCCTGATTTCCGGAGGGTAGAGGAAGGACTCCTGTGTGGAGTTACCTACCCTTAGTTTTTTTGTTCCTGTCAATCCCGGTGGGGTTATACTGAGGACTCTGCTACTTAGAATGAGAATGTGGACTAGGGTGATGAGCATCCTATCCAAATTACCTTTTAATTAAGAGCCTTTTTGAAACAATACACCTTCACAGCAGTTTCTGTGTTTTCCTTCTGAAACAGACCTCACTCCTACATCCCTCTCTTTGGAGCTCCCTCCCCCCTCCCCCCCAGTTTGCAATAAAACCATATAATGGCATTAAATTGGAAGGGAAAAGATTTAGGTTAGCCATTAGGAAGAAATTATTCACAGTGAGGGTGGTGAGACGGTGGCACCAATCCCTTCCAACCCAAACCATTCTATGATCCAATGAAACCAGTGTCTTGGTGCGCTAAGTTCTGTGATGAAACAGATCTGAGAGGCTTTCTGGATGGTTCTTTTGCACTGCAGCTCTGTTCCTGTGGTGATTCCCTTTTTTTTTTCTGCATAACTACACTGTGACTGGAGCCACTGGGATGATGACGCTTTTGAAAATACCGTCTGTATGTTTAATCTGGACTATTTCAGTGATCATATTTCATTAATTTGGAGGACAGGGAGAATATTCTCTAGAATGGGATGAAAAGAATGGGCAAAAAGCTATTTTGTGAAGTTCCAAAGTGAAGTTTTTCTTTGACATGGAACCTAGAATTAATGTTACTTGCATCCTCTCTGGAAAGCTCCTAGACACAGATCACAGCTTCAAGTATAGTTTTAGATAGTTTCAACTCATGGAAGCCCATGCCATCATCTTATCCTAGCACATTGTGTGTTTTCAAATGGACTGCAATAAACCTCTCTAATGATCTAAAAGATGGTTTTGTAGGCTTTCTGTTGTGTCTGCACAGCCTGTGCCCTTCAACGGCTGTTCTGTATGCTTATATGGGGATACTGAGAAATAACTGGAAAAATAACTTAGTCATGCATAAACTGAAATGCAGCAAGTCTGTGTAGTGGCTTAAAATGAAGCTGGTTTAAAAGGCAAAATGGGCTCAACTGCTTTAATCTGTAGAATAAGTGTATGGGGAGTCAGTTCTTGCGCTTTCACTAACAGAAGCTTTGCACTCCCTTTCATTTGTTGTTTAAACTCCTGGCAAATTTATTTTTTTAATAGGAGGTGCTGGCTGTGATCTTGCATCTAAATACCTTCATTGAAAAGACTTTCTGCAACAGTCTTAACTTCTGTAGTAAAATGGTCTATTGCTGAGGCAGGAAACGTTTAGTATCAAGCCTTTCCCAAGTGTGTCAAATGTGATAACTTTGCAAAAAAGCTGAATGTTACAAGTATAGTGGTATTCTCGCTTTTACAGGCCTTTCTAAGCAACTTCATTTACGTATTTCTTTATCAACTGTCCCTTTTTTTGTGTAAGTTCGGGAAAGGTTCCACTCACTTTTCTGAGTTGGGTGTGTGTTAGACCTGTGGCTGTCTGGTGAGTAATCAGACTCTTTTCTCTCTTCCTTAGTTCAGGTTACCTATCACTTCATTTAAAGGTAGCATCGCAGTCTAGAAAAGTTTAACTATAGCGATCTAAGAGAAGTTACCATCCACTCTTTGTCTGCTAGAGCTATTTTGCCTCCTTTATGATTTAAAAAAAAAATAAATCTTGGCGCTTGTGGGAAAAGTACCTGAATAATTTTCTGCCAACGAGAAGTATTTCAAGTAGACTTCTGTTAGTTTGGTGCCAAAAAATGCAAATATTTAGTCCGATGCTGTGTAATGCTAGCAAATTTCAAGTTAGTTGGGGATTCTGAATATTGTCTTAGTATCCTACAGACAGGCAAGAAACCTCCCAATTCCCTGAGGGGAGAGGAAGAACTTTAGTACTTGCTTTTAAGCAGAAACTTTTACAGAGAAGCAGTTCAAGCCCTAACATCTCTTCCTAGCTCTGTCAGATAGCTAGGCACTTTCAATTCTAAACCATCTGTGTGGCTTTTTGACAAATAACAGTCATAGGAGAGTTTTTAAGTTCATAGTGTTTCCTTATATCCATGCTCACCAGTTTCTTTCTGCTTAAAACATCTGGGGATGGACTGTGATAATCGTTTTGATTTCACTTCCTCTCTGAAGTCCTTTGAGACTTATCCTTGGTATCTAAAGGTGCAGTTTGACAGCTGGCTCTCAGTGGCAGCGCTGTCTTAAAAGCAGTTCCTATTCCTTCAGTTATACCAAAAGCTGAAAACAAAATAGGAAGTTGAAGGTGTCAGGTTTGATTTAGATTACTGTGTGGCCTGGCCACTAGTTGTGCTGGCATGCTGTGGGACCGGATGGAAGGGCTGTACTGCTAAGAAACTATGCAAAGCTCCCCCAAAAGATGCAGTCCTACAAGCATTTTGTTGGTAACTGTTTAAATAGCTTTCTGGCCCCTGAAGTGCCGATACGTTTGATTAACATATGCAGTGAAGCAAATAAAGGATTTGATCCAAACTTAAAGCTTGGAATATAGTTATCAATGCAGATCAGTTCCCAAGTTTGGACTGGTGAAAATACTTACGGATGGAGGGTGGCAGTGTGACTAGACAGGATCTGATTGAGCTATACTGAAAAGGAAAGATTATGAATGGTGAGGAATACCAGTTTGTCCAGGTTGCTTAAGAAGAAGTAGTGATTTTAATGCTTATCATCTGAGTTTTTGATAGGAAAGTATTGCTGGGTAATTTTCAGCAAGTGCAGAATATAGTTTATTCCACTTGTGTTCACCACTCCCTTTTATGTACCTACATTAAAAATGCATCAGTCCATACTTAGAGATATCACTTTAAAATAATCTTTTTTATGGATAATTTATATAACTATTCAGTTGCTCCAGGGGCAAAAAATACATCCTTCCAGGATGCTAAGTAGCTGGGAAGTGGTGTTGAAGTAGCATGAGACTTTATGCTACTACTGCAGTTCCTGTCTTAAAATGACATTAGAAGAATTGTTTTCAACTGCTGCATCTGCAGTGCAGCAAAGACGGCTAGAGGTAAAAGGACAGATAATCTATTATAGAAAACAGACTGAAAAAAATACAGATATAGATGAACATAAGTACGTGAACTGAAACATAATAAGTAGAAAATTGTTGAGCTATGTAGGGAATGGATCCTAAAAGATTTATTGAAAGAGCCTATGATGCATATAGTGTATGGGAAAGTGTGTAAAGAAGCGTGTGTGCTTAAAAGGAGGTAAGACAATGGTATATTACTGTTCTGCCTTCTAAAACAGGGCTGAAGAATTCTATCAGAAAGCTGAAGCCAGTGTTCAGCTCATTACAGTTGCCTTGGTTTGAGATGTATTTTCTGTTCTCGGGCATCTCCACTTTTGCATAGGGAGGCCTGGTCAGATTACCCATGTGATGTTTTGTATGAGCATCTTGTAAAGACTTACAGTGAAGCTTCATTGCTGTGAATGCTAGTGTTTTAAATACTTCTCTATCACCTAATAGCTCTAATGCATATGAAAGCAAATGAAGACTGTGAGTTGGATTAAACTAATTAATAATTAAAGAAAACTATTAAATACACATGCTTGTTTATTTTCTAAATGACATCTGGAAAAAGTTTTTATGTAGAGAAAATGGTATTAACCAAAGGTATTATGTTCAAAATTGAAGTATTTGCACCTAACCTTGAAATCAACTGACTTTTTTGTTAATTGTATGTATCTTTTTACTTCCCTAATTTTTGGTCTAAAAAGTGTTAATAACACTTTCTTTAACAGCAAACTACCTCTTGAAATAAAGAAATGGATGGGATGGATGAAACGTCTAAAAGAATCCTAGAGCCATACCAGTATTTACTTCAACTACCAGGCAAGTTTTGTTGTGCTGTTTTTTTTTTTAAATATCAAAATTGTTTATATAGCAACTTTGGTATCAGGAAGTATAAGCCAAGAAGTTTATCCATTCTTGATTTATAGATTTAAGAGTAATATCTTTTTATTCCTCTTACAGAGTCACCCTTGTTGGTGAGATTGGTGCAATAGCTCTTTATTCTGTTATCCTGTAAGTAGTGTTTCAGTTACTCTGTTCTCCATTCAGTGTAGCTGAATTGCTACTTTTTAACACTGATAAGAGCAAGTAGTGAAGACTTGATCCAGTATTTAAACTCAGTGCTATGTTTTGTTCTTTATCTGCTCGCTGTACTGTACTCAATGGGTTGTGTTGTTTACAGTTTTTAAACAGTCTGTTTCTTTTATGTAATTTTTTCTTTCTAGTATGCATAGAACCACGTGTTCTTACAGCCAGTTTCTTCTATCCCTGGATTGTTTCCCTTGCCAGAGCATGTCAGTCCTCGTGTAATATCAGGTGGCTAGGAACACATTCAGATGAAATTTTCAGTCTTGAACAGTACCTATTTTTAGCAGAATTCGGGAGGCAGTTTGATAGAGAACTGTATGGATATGCCTCTTGGAAGCCTCTGATGACTAAACAGTTGCATTGTTTACTGTGGCTTTCATTTGTACTCCTAATGTGCAAGGAGGACCATACGACCTATCGAAGTGACTAACTTTGCAAATATAGTGGTACGACTACTTTGTCATCGAACTATTGCATGATTGCCTTCTGTCTGACTTGTATTGCATACTGGTTGGGTTAAGGAAGATAAAAGATACAGTAAGTATTAAGAAAAATAATTCTGACCAGAATTAGTTCTGACTGGGATAGAAGACTTTGTGTGTAGACAAGTAGCATAATGAATCAGAGGCACAGTACTAAGTGGCTTGTGCATGTCTGCAACAAGACCTGTATATCAACAGGGTAGGTCCTGTGGGTCCTAATTCACTCTACCTGTGGGTAATGAATTTCATTATTAATCTGTACAAATATCCAGGATTGTCTTATCTGCATTAGTGATTTCATTTGACTTGGCAGTTAGCACTGCTTGAGTTGAAAAATAAGAAAATGAAAGAATTTGGCAGTAACATGCCTTTTTAATGCCAGAAAGTTCATTTGGTATTTCCTCACGGTGTATTCTACTTGGGAATGTTGAGCTGGGTGGTGGTTTGCTAGAGTACTACCTCGAGAATGAGTCTGTGGTATTCCAGAGAGCTTTCTAAGAGCTGATTCTGAAGAGATTTAGTTTCCTCCAATACTATCTTTAAGTGTGCTTTTTTTTTTGGGGTAGATTATCTGATATAACCAAAGTATATTGTAACACCTCAGAATCTTTAGCTGCTAATTATTTTTAAGGTATTGTAGGTACCATCAGAAAAAGCTCAGTTGCCTAGTAGGAAATAAATAACAGAAAACGTGCTCAAAAAAAGGTTCCATAGGCAGAAGTGCTTGACTAGTAGCTTTTCAGTTAGCTTTCATTTTAAATGATACATCTAGGATATACACTTAACCTTCCCATCTTGACTCTTGTGGCTAAATACCTGTACTTTATTGTGAGTGCAAACCTGATCACTCTATACTGATTTTATTACACTGTTACACTTACTGGCAATGCAAGAATTTGTTATAATTTATCCTGCTAAAGTATCAAATCTGATTGCCGTAACATGTTGATCTCTTCTTAATTTATATTTTGGAGAAGGTAAGAGATAAGATACACTTCTCTATATAGAGACATGATGTCATTCAAAAGGGAAGACTTCTCTTATGCTAGGCAGGTAAAAGTGGTATACCTGTGGAAAGCTTGTACAGGGTAACAGGTGAAGCAGTGAAGGTTCCCAGTTGTAGAGCTGGGTGTTGGCTGTTTTTGAAACACTGTGGTTTTGCCCGGAGTCAGCTATGCCAAGTACAGATCAGTAGGACCCGGTTGTGTAAACCTTGCAATCAGCATGAGCACCAATGCCTGGTGAGGGGGAAAAATTTGGCATATGCTAGCTGTTCATAGTTAGGGTGGAGCCCAAATGAGATGCCTGAGCTAATCTGACAAGCTCTTACTGAAAGAGGGAGTTCCTTTCCATCCTCTGTGCTTCTGGCTGTATTCTCCTGCTGCTTAGCTTGTGCCAGTTCTCAGCTTGCTAAACAAGTGATTAGGTAGTATCAATCACCTGACCTGTTAAAAACTTGCCTGGTTAATCTTCTTGTTTTGTTGGTGAGATAGCACAAGGGTGAGGACAGCGAGCTGTTTCTGGGTTGGATCAGCTTGAGCTCCGAGGGGCTTTCACAACCTTAAAGATCACCCCACCCAGTTCAGCCCCCCTGCCATGGGCAGGGACACTTCCTGCCAGACCAGGCTGCTCAGTTTTAAGGCTTGTTAAAAAACAAACTTTCCAAACTGTTCAGTAACCTGTGAGAACTTGAATGAGTTTAGATACGTTTCAAACTGTGTTTATATAAAAAGAGATTGTGTAACAGTATTAAGGTTGGGGGGTGGGAAATAAAAGGTGCCTGTTAATGTTGTCTGTAGTGTAAGAACACAGATTTTTTTTGTATAAGTAAGGATTAATCCCTCAGTACAAGAGGAAGTTGATTACTCTGCTTTCCATTGATAAAATAGGACTTTTAACAGTAATAGTTTGGTGATGATACTTAAACTAAGCTTGACTATTTCTTTGACTTTTAACAGTACTAGGATTGAGATAAGACTAGACTTAAGGTTCTTTTTACTATGCTGCTATTTTAACTGCTAGTATGGTAGTTAATGTTTATTCCTTCACTAGCAGAATTTAGTGCTTGGGAGAACATACATTTTGGAACAGTAACTTGCCTTGTAAAATGTCATTGTAGTAGAACATTGCCATACCAGGTTATAGCAGTGTTCTGCTTCATCTAGTATTCTGTGCTTTAGTCTCATAAATGAAATGCAATAAACAGGTTTAACTTTCATGAATTACAATGTTTTGTCTCAAAAATAGCCTAATTCACACAGATGATGAATCTTTTATCTCTGAGTGGCTAAGTTAACAGCAGTAGCTGGTTTTGCAGCTCTAGGGGTACATGGAGTTTCATGGCAGTAAAACTGATACAGCCAACAGCTTGCTATTGAAAAGTTCTGATCCCGTGCATGACTGTGCATCTTCTTTCATGTGCATTGCTCTGGTCTTGGCTGCAGTCTATCCTGGACTTGTTCAGCAAGCTAAAAGACTGGCTTTTGTTTTTCAGCCTTTTCTACTGGGTTGTTTAACTTGACTAGCTTGATGGAGTTGAGTGCCAGAGAACATGATCTCTACCAGTGACTCAACTACACTTGGCACATTAGAGGCCTCAACCTGGGCCAAGTTCCCCAGGGAGGCTGCAGCTCTCTAGGTTCTGAACTGCAGACTTGCCTGGGGGCACCCACTGGACCAGAAGTAAGTGATGTTTCTGTCCCTAAAAGGTATGCAGTGGTGGAAAATGTGTATCACCAGTCAAAGGAGCAGTGGAAGGGGTCAGCAGGCTGGACAGAAATAACAAAAAGAGCAAGAGTCTGAAACCTCAAAGTGTATTGAAGGAGGGACCAGAACAGTCTGTGCATATCAGGTTTGGAAATGGTGAACTTGCAAACAAAGGATGTAGGCTGATGTTGATGAGAGACACCTTTTAATCAACTGAGCAGAGCTGAAGACAGCCCATCCCAGGTGTGTGCTGTCAAACAAGGAAGTGTGAACAGGAGTAGAGCATGATGGGAGAAGGTCTCACGCTTTTTCTGGGGAATCTGCAGGACTGGGTGCCTCTCTGAAATGCCTGCATACAAACACGTACAGCACAGGGAATAAACAGGAGGGGTTAGAAGTCTGCATGCAGTTTTATTGAAGTATCTGATGTGGGATGGCTCGCACAGCTGGAATGCTGCAATGAATGGATACGTCTGGGATAGCAAGGAGTGGGAGTTGCCTTTTAAGTGAAAGAGCAGGCGAACTGCATAGAGATCTGCCTTCAGTCAGATAATCCTGTTGAGAGTTTATGGGTTAAGATTAGAGAACAGATCAATAGGGCTGATGCTATTGTGGATCCTTGCTGCAGGCTACCTGAGCAGGAAGAAGTAGATGAAGGTCTTCAGACAACAGAGGATGCCTCATAAGAGACTTCAGCTACCTCAGTATCTGGTAGAAGCAGCAATGCAGCAGGGCACTGACAGTTCAGGAGGTTTCTGGAATGCATTAATGATGTCTTACTAACACAGGTGATTGAGGAACTGATGAAGGAAAGCATTATGCTGGACCCCACACTGAAAAACAAGGAGGAATTGGTTAGGACATGAAAACTGGGAGCAACCTTGTCTGCAGTGACCATGGTGGCATTTAGGATCCTAAAAGGAGGAAACAAGACAAAAATCAGGATCACAAGCCTGGACTTGTTAACCCTGTTTTGAATGGGGGAGTTAAACTAGACAATTCTACAGGGACCTTAATCTGTCACCAGTGACTGCCCAGGTTTAAAAGTGTATGAACCCGCTCTGCTTGTCTTTCTGCAGTTCATTTATGTTGGCTGTAGTGTTGATGTAGCTGTGTGGGAGGTCTGCTTGGGGTATTTATCCATTTAGCCCTAATCCATCAGGTTAAGATTTAGTCACCTCTATCAGATGAGAGAGCTAAAAATATAAGTGCGCAATATAGCTGAGGTAACATAGTAGCTTGCTTCTTCCAGAAGGGCAATGGTTGCTTCCTCTGGCTGTCAGCATCTGCTGCTTACCTTGTACTGACTCTGGCAAATCCACTTCATAAGCTGACTCAAAACATAAAGCCAGCAGAAGGCTAACCTAGCAAAAAGCAGATAGTTTTCTGCTGGAGTAATGAGTTGAATCAGCTTAGTGAGGCTTTAATGAGGGCTGGGTTGATAGTCCCTCTGCTCTTTCCCATGCTGTTCTAGCCTTTTTATGTACCCTTCACTCTAAGGGGAGTGCTGCCCTAAGGGCGTGGTTTGTAGTCACTTCAGTGCAGCAAGAGTGAAGCAATATTGATCAGGAGCCTGTCTAGAGCTGGAGGTCTGGGGGGATTTGCATCTGTACCTTGTTACAAGAACAATTGTATATCTGGAGAGTAAGTCTGCCTGATTTTTTTTAGAGAAGTATCTCATCTGTCTAAAGGTGGGAGGAATTGTCCTCAGTATGTCTTTAATCCAACTCAATCTTTATTTCAAGGATAAGGGGGTTACATTCTTATCTGTAGAAGGAATTTCACCAGAGTAAATACTATGTCCTGAGTATTTTTCTCACCTTTTCTACCCAGCATTACTAAGGACAAAAGCTTTCTATAATTGCTGTTTGATTTGGGTAATATTGGGATCTTAAGCATATTAAACCAAATGTATTTAGCATAACTTTGATACAAGCTTGATGCAGTAATGTCTGTAAGTACAGCTTTGTACAGCAGCTACAGCTGCTACTTTTGGAATTGAAGACCTCTGTATTCTTCAGTTCTACAATAGCTTGCTTAGAGTAAGTAACAAAAGCAGTGATATGTGACAGTGAAGAAACTGGATAGTTCTGTCAATGTTAAGTTTTACTCCTTTTAATGTTGTCCTAGTGTCCCTGGATTGTTGTCTTGTCTAGTTTGAGAAGAGCTGAAATGAAGGTTCCCACATCTAGAATTTCGAGACCAGTGTTAGAGGAGTTTGGTCGTTTGCCATCCTAGCACAACTGTAGGCATCAAACATGCACACAGAAAATTGCTATGATATTGGATAGACTGGTTAGGACCGACTTCAGAACAGGATAAAATAGCATTTATATAGCAATGATGTCTCTTTAAAGGGGCTCACGCAAGTAAATCCGCACCTATAAAAGAAAAGATGAATGTTTCACTATACAGTGTTTTTTTTCCTGGACAGTCAGTGTCTAGACAGCCTTGCTGGTCAAAGTAGACAAGACTAACAATTCAAATGCTGTCTGTACTAAGGAACTGAAGTGGCTAAATCCACTGTGCATGTTAATAATCCATTTAGAGTGCATGCTAGTAGTTACGTTCCTCATGATGAAGTAACACTTGTTGCTGAACATCTAGCATTTCATAAACATATTTTCTAGGAAACACATTCGGAAAAACAAAATTAGCTGCCTAATGTAAAAAAAGTAGGTGTTGCCTGTATCAATGTAACTTAGTGAATAAACTGCTGTAGATCAGGTACACTTCCTTTGTTTGATATTATTCCTGAGTAGTTTTCTTTATGGATGTACTGAAATATTTGTTAATACTTCATTGGCAAGCCAAACAGTTTGGCAGATGTTTGTAACAATTATTCTCAGTATTTTGTAGCAATCTTTTCTCCTCAATTAACTCACGAAACTGTTTTAAAATAAAATGTTGAACCTCTGATGCAGGGCCTTTTGACCCTCCCTTATGCAGTGCTGGTGGTCACAAATGTATAGTGAGTCAGGTCAGGAAACCAATCTGGCCAAAATCTAATCTAACCACATGGGGAAAAGGGGGGAGGTCTGAGTGTCTGCAGTGTTTCAAATCCTTAGCATCTGCAGGAGATGTCAGAAGCAAGTCTAACTTGAATTAGTAATGGTGCTTAGTTAGCATAAGAAGTTTTTGAACTCTTGGGTGCTACTCTAATTTTGTATTTAACTTTGAGCTCTGGTTACTTGTGTTAAAGTAAGCAAATTATTGATTTAAATAAACAATTAAAAAAGTTAGAACTAGAGACGTACTTTACTGATAGAGCACAAGCCTGATGTGGGAAACTTAAAATCTCTTCTGCTATTTGAGAGATAAAACAATCGCTCCCTCTTGCAGAAAGCTATTATTTTTTAAAACTGGGCACAGAAAACAAAACCAGAGAATACAATCCAATAACAGTGTCTGTCCAGATTAGGAGTGCCCTTTCATATAGGACAGAGCCAAAGGACAAAGGTGTTGGAGGGGAAAAAGCACCATCTTTTCATTAGTCTCTGCAAGCTAGAGCAAACCAAAAGATGGTGGTGATGGGAAGCAGTAGGAGCCTTTGAAAACTGAAACAAAAATTGAAACCCTTTGAGTCAGAGAGAAAAGTTATTGCCCTTGCTACAGAGCTGAAACCACAGTGCTATTGCTGTCCTGGTGTGGACTTACTTAGAAATTGAACTGAGGATTTTTCGTTTTCTCCAGGGTTATCACTGCAGGTGAATCCACCCATTTTTATTATTCTGTTCTGTACATGCTGGTCCCATGGCAATAGAGAAGCCTTAGATTCAAATGTTGAAATTTCTTCAGTGCTGTGAGCAAGATCAATGTGAGGACTAACATTGCAGAATCATTAAGTTATGTCTCTCAGTAGATCTTGATATGAGTAATATGGAACCCACTGTCTGGGCTGCACTGCTTTGAAGTGTATTTAAAACTTTTTTCCAGTGACCTTATTGATGTGAGCTACATACGCAGAGCTGTTTGTTGATACCTGTCTTGCAGTTATTCAGAGATCTTGTACATAGCCAAGCTTCTCAAAGTTCAGAGCAGCATTGTCTCAGTGTGGGTAGGGGGTGACTTTTTCATATTGATCATTAGTAGTTCAACATATATTTGTACATGACTCTTAGCAATTTATTAAAGAAAGCTGACATCAATAATTTATAGGCACATAGATTAAGTTCTACAAAAATTAACTCCATCACATAAAATGTATCTGGATTGAATGGTAATGCTTGTTTTAATACTCAGCTTAGACTTTTTATATTGTCTTTCATTCCTGTGAAACAGGGCAACTGCTTGTCTCCACCAAAATAGATTTAGCCAAAGCAGAACAAATCCTGTTATTCATAGGTAGACTTCTCAGGGATAAGATAAATGTCAATTCTTGGAAAGTTCTGTTCTATTTGGAATGTTCTGTTCAGATTTTTCAGAGCTATTTAGTAAGAATGTGAAATGTCATTTTCCTGTTTCAGCAATTGTCAGTAGCAAGTGAAGAGTGTTACAGGAGAAAGACCTAAAAATAGGGAGAAATAGGTACTCAACAAATACCGATATCTTCAACTAATAGTAAATCATAATTGAAAATTCTTAATCTGTTACATACACAAAATCACATGCCTGGCAAACTAGGGCTTACTTTCAGAAGTAGTAAGCTGACCTGTACGGGTTACCAGCATACTTGGCATCACTTGCTAATTAAACTGCCCAAACTAAACACAGCAACCTGTGAATGTGTTTTGCATATGGCTGTGAAATGTTTAAAACTGAAGTTGCTGACAGCTGTGGTGTTTATACAATGAGGAAACAAACTACAGTTGCTGTGCTGTTTTCTGCTTTCAGGTGATCACACTGATCAGCTTACTGCTCTCAAACCAGCTGTAGTTGTTAAGACAAACTGTTGGCCCTAATAATGAAATGTTTGTTGTTTTGGTTTTTTTTAATACTTGTAATATTTTTATTGTAGGTAAGCAAGTGAGAACCAAACTGTCACAGGCCTTTAATCACTGGCTGAATGTTCCAGACGATAAAATACAGGTACTGGCTGATTATTTTTAAAGGGCTGTTACTTTTCTTCCAAGACTATTGATAACAGATGATTCTCTTACATAGCATAGATGATTAGAAATCTTAAATGTGCTAGTTTCTGGGTATATTAAACTAAACTTTCAGGAAAAGAACTTTAGTCCCAGGCTTTGAGTGTGATGTGTCACTAAAGAAATTACTTCTGTGACTTGCCTTATGGTTACTTCTAAGTGTGCTTAACCTTTTACATTGTAGATAATTAGCTACCATTGTTACCCACTTCACATAAATCAGTTATTAACAGTGAGTTTTCAATGACTTGTGGAAGAAGCTAGGCAGTTACCTTGTAAACTACACAAATATAGTGGTTGATAATAAAATCTTACTATTTTGTTGCAAGAATATGAAAGACACTTCTTGTTCTGGACCTAAAACACTGGTGGTCTTACCATACAGCCTAGTGTCCTTACTCCCTAGTGAGAAGCATTGGACTAGGAATTCTGCTTTTGGTTTGTTTTTCTGTTGGACAAATCTATGCATGATGTATGGCTGTGTATTTAAACACTGGCTTGTCAAATGAAAAATTATCCTCTTAGACTATAGTTTTGCTAAAGTACATATCAAGAGTGCTAAAGATTCTTTGTGTCCAAGATAATGTAAGGAATACAGTTAACTAGGTATGGTTTTTGACTCTTAACCAGCTGGTCCCTAGTTAATTTCATTAATTGTAGGCAGAAGTACCTTTGGGGTTTGTGAAGGAATTCTTTTTAGGGTGGCTTAAGAGTGATGCTTCATATCTCAAGTAGCAAAATGTTGTGATTTAAACAATGAAGGAAGAGGCTGTGTTCATTATCTAGTAACTTTTTTATATTTTCCAATTTGTCTGTGTAACTTTATAGCCAGATTAATTCTAGACGTTTCTTATCCTCTGTGTTCAGGTACATATCCAAATAAGATGTATTATATAGTTAACTTAATGTATTGTATGCATGGGTTTAATCTAAAATCATAGATCAAAATACAAACTGGAAGTTATCACAGTATCATAAGGTTGGAAAGGACCTCTGAGATCGAGTCCAACCTATATCCCAACACTAACACCAACCATCATCTAAACCATGGCACTCAGTGCCTCATCCAGCCTCCCCTTAAACACCTCCAGGGTCGGCGACTCCACCACCTCCCTGGGCAGCACATTCCAATGGCCAATCACCCTTTCAGTGAAGAACTTTTTCCTAACATCAAGCCTAAACCTCCCCTGACGAAGCTTGAGTCCATGCTCTCTAGTTCTGTCACTGATCACCTGAGAGAAGAGACCAACCCCTGCCCATCTACAACCTCCTTTTAGGTAGTTGTAGAGAGCAATGAGGTCTCCCCTGAGCCTCCTCTTCTTCAGACTAAACAGCCCCAACTCCCTCAGTCGCTCCTCATAGGGCTTGTGCTCCAGCCCCTTCACCATCTTCGTTGCTCTCCTCTGGACACACTCCAGCATCCCGACATCTTTGCCAAACTGGGGGGCCCAGAACTGTACACAGTATTCAAGATGAGGCCTGACCAATGCCAAGTACAGGAGGACGATAACTTCTCTGGTCCTGCTCGCCACACTATTCCTGATGCAGGCTAGAATGCCGTTGGCCTTCTTGGCCACCTGGGCACATTGCTGGCTCATGTTGAGCTTCCTGTCAACCAGCACTCCCAGGTCCCTTTCTGCCTGACTGCTCTCCCGCCACTCTGTACCCAGTCTATAGCTATGCATGGGATTGTTGTGTCCAAAATGAAGTACCCGACATTTGGACTTATTGAACATCATCCCAGTAGAATCGGCCCATGTCTTCAGTCTGTCCAGGTCCCTCTGTAGGGCCATCCTACCCTGTAACAGATCAACCCTTCCTCCCAGCTTGGTATCATCTGCAAACTTGCAGATGGACTCAATCTCCTCATCCAGATCATCAATAAAGATATTAAACAGGACCAGACCCAACACCGATCCCTGAGGGACACCACTGGTGACCGGCCGCCAGCTGGGTGAGACACCATTCACCACCACTCTCTGGGCTCGGCCATCCAGCCAATTCCTAACCCAGCACAGAGTGCTCCCGTCTAAGCCATGGGCTGACAGCTTCTCTAGTAGTCTACTGTGGGAGATAGTGTCAAAGGCCTTGCTGAAGTCCAGGTATACCACATCCACAGCCTTCCTCTCATCCACCAGGCGAGTCACATGGTCATAAAAGGAGATGAGGTTGGTCAGGCAGAACCTACCCCTCCTAAACCCATGCTGGCTGGGCCTGATCTCTTGACCATTCTGCAGGTGCCGCATGATTGCACCCAGGATTATCTGCTCCATAATTTTACCTGGGACCGAGGTCAGGCTGACAGGTCTGTAATTACCTGGATCATCCTTACAGCCCTTCTTATGGATGGGCGTCACATTGGCCAACTTCCAGTCTTCCGGGACCTCTCCGGTGAGCCAGGACTGTTGAAAGATGATGGAGAGCGGCTTAGCAAGCTCATCCGCCAGCTCTCTCATCACCCTAGGATGGATCCCATCCGGACCCATAGACTTATGAGGGTCCAAGTGGCTCAGCAGGTCTCTAACTTCCTCATGGATTGCAGGAGGGCCATATTTCACCCTGTCCCCATCACCACTTCAGAGGACCATCTGTCAAGCGAACAGACATCCTTACTGTTGAAAACTGAGGCAAAGAAGGCATTAAGTACCTCAGCCTTCTCTGCATCTTTGGTTACTATATTTCCCTCCGCATCCAATAAAGAGTGGAGGTCGCTGCTGCCCTTCTTTCTACTATTGATATATTTATAAAAACTCTTCTTATCGTCCTTAACAGAAGTGGCCAATTTGAGCTCCAGCTGGGCTTTTGTTTCCCTGATTTTTTTTCCTACACGACTTAACAACATCTTTGAACGTTATCTGGCTTACATCCCCTTCTTTCCAACAGCGATACATCCTCTTTTTCTTACTTAGCTCCTTACTCATCCAGGCCGGCCGTCTGCCCCTACGACTCTTCTTACAACACATGGGGACAGCCCGCTCCTGCGCCTTCAAGATTTCATTCTTGAAGTGCATCCAGCCTTCCTGGACCCCCTTGCCACTAAGAACTATTTCCCAGGGTACTTTCCTGATCAGTTCCTTAAATAATCCAAAATCTGCCCGCCGAAAGTCCAGCATCGATGTCCTGTTCCTGGCTTATATACAACAACGCCTTGCTTAAAGCACGGCTTGCTCCATAGCTACTGTAGGCTTCTGGGGGGCCTTGCTGATTTTTGAAAATCTGAGAATACAGATTCTACAGCCTCTCTGGGTGTGTCTTCCCACACTGAACCCCTTCCATGACAACAAACTTCCGTTTTGTCCAGTTGGGTTTTCTTATGCCACAGTGGGGCTGTTGCCCGTTGCTGAGCACCCATGGCAGTACAGGTAAATCTTCTCTAATTTACTACAGTAAACTAAAGCTGCCATCCTCTCTGTAAACAGAAGTTACCAGTTCTACCTGTCAACTTTTAAACCAATAATCATGTAACTGACTGAAAACTGAGAGCACTTGTTCTGGTTATCTTTATGAAGAAAACCAATGCTTTAATGTTTCCTTTAGTGCTTAAGCTGCTTGCAATAGAACTTCAATATTTTCATTTTGGAGGCCATTTGAGGACAAAAACAAGACCCTGCATCTTGTCACAATTAGTACGGCTTTTGTGCATGCTTGTATGAATTTTAGTAACTTAAAAGTTGTTGAGGTCCACTTCTATTCATCTTTTTGACATGTCTCAATCTTAAGACATCCCAGTTGTCTACCAGTTTGATTCCCTTCCAGCTATTTGTATTTCTTCTATTAAAAATCAGATTTCTGGCATTTGTTATAGGACTTCTTTTACCTTAGATTGTTAGTCTTCTTGTAGTCTATTTAGATGAATACAGTTGAGGTTGCTGTTACTTGGAAGTTGATTTTTGACTATTGGTTGCCACCATATCTCACTTTTTTCCCCAGCCAAGAGGTCTCAATTTTTTTTCCTACTTAGTGTATCTCAAGTATTCATTTGACACTGTACTGATAGACTTCAGCTTGTTGAATTAGAGAATACTGTGTTTGTTAGATGAAATTTCTTCTAAGAAGGCAGTGACAAGGCCAAGCAAATTTCAAAGCTGTTGCAGGGAAGGAGGTAGAAATCCAGATGTTGAAGTGATAGATTAGCACTGATTACAGCCTAAGCTTAACACTCTGTAGGGGTTCTTCAACTTTCATTATGGGGAGCAGTCTTCATATTCTCAGGCTACTTCCTGATGCCTCCTAAAATAAGGTTTTTCTGCTGTCTGAACTTTTTTGCTCCTTTTAACTTTGAAGCGGTTTTGATCCTGTCTTAATCCTGCAATAAAAAGCGTATGTACTGTTAAAACTTTTAATTTCTTGATGCATTGTCCTGCTTTGGAATTGTTAAAGTTCCCTTTTAGTCAAATGTAGCCAGCTGCAAGCTTGATGTTCTGAACAGTTTATTGTGTGACCTCAGGTAGTGTATGATATTGATCTACTTGGTGGCAAATAATAAGTGAGTAGGAAGCTTCCCAAAAGAAGTTGCAGCTGTTGCCTTTCTGCCAAGAATTTTCCAAATGATGTTTCAGAGGGAATAGGCTGTCCCTTAAGAGCTCAGTACTCATGATAACTACACAAAGTGTGCGGAAAGAAAGAAGAATTCTCTCCACTTATCAAAACAAGGTATATGAGCCAAACTTGTTAATGGATGATACAGTGATATCTGGCACTTGCGAGCTGACTTTGGATGATCTCAGATTAGTGATTCTAAACCTGTCACAACATTATGTTGCTTTTCTTTTCCTCTCTTCATGTTTCTAATAAGAGTTACTGCATGTCTCCTAGACAATGGCATATTTTAGAGTTGTAGCAAGAATGAAGAGGAACATTCAGGTGGAAATACTTCAGGGAGTAAGTTTACTTCGAATCTGAAAACATTGCGTAAGACAGACCACATGATCCAGGACTTAGAGCAAACTGGCTGATGAAGAGAATCTAATCTCTATTAACAATAAAAGCAAGTGGTCTGAAGGGGAATGTCAGTGATGGAGAACATTGTTCTTTAAAACCTTATCTGTTTTAAATAATGGCTTGCAAAACTGGAGGTGAAATTACAGTGGGAGACTTAATTTTCTCTTCTTTTAACAGGTCATCATTGAAGTGACAGAGATGTTGCACAATGCAAGCCTACTTGTGGATGATATTGAAGATAACTCAAAGCTACGACGAGGCTTTCCCGTAGCACACAGCATCTATGGGATTCCATCTGTAATCAACTGTGCTAATTACGTGTATTTCCTTGGTTTAGAGAAGGTTTTAACCCTTGATCATCCAGATGCTGTTCAAGTTTTTACCCGTCAACTTCTGGAACTCCATAAAGGTCAAGGCTTGGATATTTACTGGAGAGATACTTACACCTGTCCTACAGAAGCTGAATATAAAGCTATGGTACTGCAAAAGACAGGTGGTCTTTTTGGATTAGCTGTAGGCCTCATGCAGCTGTTCTCAAATTATAAAAAAGACTTAAAGCCGCTTCTTAATACACTTGGCCTCTTCTTCCAAATAAGAGATGACTATGCCAACTTGCACTCCAAAGAATATAGTGAAAACAAGAGTTTTTGTGAAGACTTAACTGAGGGCAAGTTCTCATTCCCAACCATTCATGCAATTTGGTCAAGACCTGAAAGTACTCAGGTGCAAAACATTTTACGTCAAAGGACGGAGAACATAGATATAAAAAAATACTGTGTACATTACCTTGAAAATGTGGGTTCCTTTGAGTACACTCGGAATACACTGAAAGAGCTTGAGTCTGAAGCCTATAAACAAATTGAATCACTTGGGGGAAACCCTGAGCTTGTAGCACTAGTTGAACAGCTGAGCAAAATGTTCAAAGAAACTGAAAATTAAAAATTTAACTCCTGGGGTGGTGTTCAACTTTTTAAAATGACACAATAACCAGACTATCTGAGTGATACGATAATCTCATATAAAATTTTCTCTTGTAGCCACATTACAGAAACTACTGTTAAAAACAGTTTGTCACTGAGTATTGAAATATATACCCTATTAGCTATACGTCTTAACTGTTACTGCTTACTGATGGCTTTGTTTAAAGCAGATGCACTAGAATTGAAACAAGTTCTGAGTTCAAACGTGAGCATCTTTACACAGTCATCAGTGTTATTTCTGGCCTAAAACTCTTAATATCTTTAACCAGGCTACTGAAGGTTTCTGGCTGAAACTGTGTTAAATGGAATCATACTGACCTGAGTGTATTGTGCATTTTCAAACAATGCTCTAGTAACCAAAATGTTCAGTGTTAAATAACAAGACTTGCAACCAAAGTGCACATAAAAGTGTTGTGTGATATTTCAAAGCTAGACCTGTGAAGATCGTATGGATCAGCTTACTAAGTTCTGAAGTGAATATCCTATCCAGCTTCTGGGGTTATTTTGGGGAATGCAAGTTATGAAAGATAGTATTCTATATGTGAAGAAGACTGATGTTTAGTCTGAAATTGTAGCTTTATAAAGATTTCTAAATACCTTAAAGAAAAGATTGCATCACATCAGTAAAGCATAAATTTGCTGGTGATTCCAACTGCAGTGGATAATTTTGATCACCTGGTTTTAGATTTTTAAACTGTCAAATATTTTGTAACCAGGGATTTAAATCTGTGCATTAGAGCTCATAAATGTAACTGTAAATAGCAACATAGTAAGTTGTTACTAGAAACGGAATGAGATTCACACCAGGTAACTTTAGGACACCCTGACTGGTGCAGTTCTCTTAAATCTCTGCTTAATAATTGAGAGGGGTTTCTCTAGGAGTTGAGTCATAATTCATACTGCATTTCTGTTCTGAAATGCTATCTGAAGGCACGTTCTAGGTCTCTCCAAAGAACAAGTTTTGTAATTTTTTCCTAAGGCAAAGTACAGCATCTTTTTCTACAAGCTGTAATGCCACTTCAGTTTTGTTAATTGCTTAAATAGTGCTTTGAAATTATGTACATAGAATTATGTACATAGAATAGGAACTGAGAGGTAGATTGAGGAGGGGAGGATTGATAAGTGACAAAACTCTTTGTTCAATCTATATATAAATATATAAAAGGTGAACAAAACATACAGAGATATTTGTTTCTTCATGGTTGGGCTGGCTTTAGTCAGGTTCAGTTCCCTTAGTTTTCAGACACATAAAGCTTTGCTTTGGTGTAGGGAGGTAAAGGTTTCAATCAAAGGTAGGACTGGTGCTATCAGCGGTGCATACTCTTTAAAGAAATGACCAGAGATACTTGGCTTCTGTCAGCTGAAGGATAATTTTATGCAGATGCTCATTTACTGTACCTGGAAAGCAGGAAGAGGCATGATGTCAACCCACTGGGAAAACTATCTGAAGAAGGTTGCTGTAATGATTTCCCTGGGCAGCCTTAAGATTCATCTGAAAGTATTCAAGCCTGAAAAAGTTCAGAATGAGCACTTTCAGTCATTGATGTTATGTAGTTATGGATGATAGCCTATCCCTTTTATCTGCATGCTGAGGAGGAAACTGTTGTAACATATATACAATGCAAAGGGCCCTTAGTGCCGTTTTATGTCTGCTCAGTTAGTGGATTTTAACAGTTTTGTGTAATCAGACTTCCCTAATGAAGTAGCTTTTTTTCTTATTTTTGTATAAAACTTCTTTACCATTTGATAATTCTGCATTGTCACTTCTTTGGTTCATTCTAGCAACTCACCCCAGTATTTATTCTAATACCATATTTTGTAGAATGTGCTTCCATTAACTTAGGAAGAATGTACATTGGAAGTTTTCCAGCTGCAAACCCTTTAAGCCATAGATGAGTAAGAAAGGAAAAGTATCCCAGGATAAGAAAGCTGGACCAACAAGAAACTGTACAACTGTTTCTTATTCTAATGCCTTCAAGGTTTTTGATAGCAGCATTCAGAGCATACCCTGAAGGTTTATCCCAGAAGCAGGGTATCATTGATCTTCTCTTTGGTTAGGATGAGGTCTCTGAGTTTTTCTCGATGGGTTCGGGAGTGGGAATAGGCAGAGATAGAGATCTTTCCCCTTCAGGTAGAGTATCTTTAATTAATTAATGTCAGCAGTGATGATGATTCATAGTCAATGTAGATTTTGCATTTGATGAGACTGTGCCTCCTCATCAATATTCTGCAATATTGACTGGTACAAGCTCCTGGTGTTAAGCCATGTTTGGAAAATCACTTCCTTAAAGCAGCATGAGAGTTCTTATGGCTGCAGAATTAATTTGGTTATGTCAAGTGTGACTCTGTTGTAGTGCCTCCCACAACACAGGGAGTAGGGTTTTTTCCTGATCTTAAGAAGAGATGCGTTGCTGTGGAATGGAAATCTTGAGTTGCAAGTGGAAATGCCCGTGGGGAAGGAAAGGGGATGCTGGTTTCAATGCGGGTTTCAATGCGGGTCAGTCCCTCTGAGCTAGAACTGTTTCCCTTATTATCTTCCTACCATTGTCAACAAGTTCAACTTTGATCAGGCTACCAGTGCGTTTCTTGGGGTTTTAGCTTTTGCAATGTGTAGAAAGAGAAATGCAAATCCTCATCCTTCTCCAGAATTTCTCTTACTGCAAGCTGTTTTCTGAGTGTGTGCTTACTTGCATGTAAATTAATGCTGTCAACTGTCTTTGAGTGGCCAGGTCATTGGTGGGACATCTGTCTTGACTTCTTCAAAGGCTGATATTATGCCTAATGATTATAGTGAAAACTGCATGATTTCAGGATCTGTCTGAGGAGACAGCTTGTCTTCCACCTCTGCTCAGGGTGTTCAGGTACCCACTAAGAGCAACTTTGTATTGTGTCTGCCAGTTGTTGATACAAATAGCCTAAAAATATTGATGGCAGTGGGAAAGTTAACTGTTGATACTTCTTTATGCCTTAAACTTTGAGGGTTAGACTTGATCTTAGAGGTCTTTTCTAACCTTAATGATTCTGTGAACTTCATTTTGCTGATTATGAAATACCTAGATGCCTCCATGTGCTATGGAAATTTCCTATTTTATAGCTTCTTTTCTTAGTTACTTTTAAAATGCTAAAATGGTACAAAAACATGGAATTTGTGTACTTTTTTCACTGACTTATCTAAAGTGTTTGAACTCTAATGTGTCTTCAGCACTGAATTGAGCCAGGCTTTTATTCGTGTGCAATGGGTGTCTATTGCTGCTCTTCATTCTGTCTTAATCTTATCATTTTACATTTCAGGTTTGATATTTACTATGTTATTTGTATTATTTGCTCAGTACTTTCATTGTAATTCTTTTCTCAGCTATATTTCTGTTTTGCTACTAATGCCATAGCACACACAATACCATCAAACTCGTTGTTGATCCTAGATAAACGCTTTTGAAACGTTAAATCTTGGCTCATCATATGCCTTCAAAAAGCTAATCCAAGATTTTCTGCAGTCTTGAAATGCCAGAAACGTTTTTTCCAAGAAGCTTGTAATATATTTTGTGTTGCCATAAATTGTTTTTGTCCCATGTAGCTTGAACTCCTTTCCCTCTGCTACCCGTTTGCTTTCAACACTTATTTTGCTTTGGTGGTAATGTTCATTAAGCCTTTCCGTGAAACAACTTAACTCACCAGCCCTGGAGGAGAGGAATTATTTTTTGTCTGGGTTAATGAATTATCCCACTCAGCAAGAGCCTGATGACTGTAAGAGCTGGCAGGTGGACAGAGGGAAGAGCAGAGCTAGGGAAAGGATTTAAGAGAAAAAGAAGACCTGTTTTAGGCTCTGAGACTGTCTCATGTAATTTCACCTTGTTTTGCAGTATCTCCCTCACTGTGTTAGAAGATACTAAAAAGCATGGTTGGTTTCCCTGAGCTTCCCTTTTGCTTTCCAAATAGAATGTAAGAGGTATTAAAGTTAAAAATTATTTATTCAGATAGTTATTTGTATAACTGGCATATATCATCTTAAGGATCTGCACCTTTAACCAAAACAAACGAGTACATTTTCATGACTGTATTTTTCTTTAACCATTTTTCTGTTCCTGAAGGCAGGGAAATGTGATCTGCTATGTGCCTGCTTGATTTGATCATCCTTCCTGAGTAACTTTTCTGATAGCACTGGTGCTCAGCTCACTTTTTCTGCAGTGTTTTTTTTAAATTACTTCAGAAGGCACCTTTGTGAGGTGTGTCTAGGAGTAATTAAAGATGTGTTAATTCACTTTCATTCAAGAATATTATCTGCAAAATTTATATTAAAGGTGCAGGTTGATTTCCACATGATAGCATTCCTCACCTGTGTGCCCTGTGGAACAAAAGTTCTCAGTTAACTCTTTGAAAAGGCGTTACTGAGCACCTCTGTTTACTACAGCATAGAGAACCATGGGAGATATCCCAAGAAGGCCTAAGAGGACCCTTCCAGGGAGAGCACTGCAAAACCTGACATGAATCTGTGTGGAAGACTGTGATGTGAAGGGAAATCATAGATAACTTTCTGCTTTTGAACTCCACAACAACCCATGAAAATACTCCCTACTCTGTCAGTAAGCAGTTGCATCTTTTCTTGATCACAGTAAATTATTTTCGCTTGTTTTATAATGTTTCAGTTGTTATTTCTGGAGCACATGGTATGAGTTACTTAATCACTCAGTAAAGTAGTTATTAAAGTCTGTAAAAAGGGAAAATGGCAAATGCATACATTTTTTTATTATGCTGTTTAGAAAAAATACCCATAAAAACTGTCCTGTTCTCTTGCTGTGATCCAGTAGATGTTATTCTGCAGGGAACTGCTGTTAGCTGAGGGGGGTGTAACAACTTTTCACCAACTTAATATAAAATGTTACTTATATAAAATATATAAAATTGTGGTGACACCAAGGCCATGTGAACAAATAAAAGGAAAAAAAATACAAGTATTTGAAAAAAACCCCACAAAGTTCTTTAAAAATAGAATTTCAGATAATTGCAAAGTTAATACATCAAACATGGATTTAGCTCCTACAGTTTTCTGTGGCTTTGACAGAAAAATCTATTGCTACTTATGCTCTCTTCTTTTGGGGGTTAGGATGGGGTATCTGGGTCAAAGTAAAAACCATATGGAGGAATTGTCATTGCTATTCCCAGAAATGTATAAAATGTGCTATAAACCTAATCTCAATATTCAATAAACTGAAGTTAACTACTCTTCCACTTGGTGCTTGTAAAATGCAGAAGTTGCGGTTCAATGTAATGAGGTAAAAATATTAAATTGGTCTTGTATTGGCATTGGGACTGTCCTGTTTCTTCTCAAGTACATTGGATGAACTATAGCTATTTGTTGATTACAGTGCTGAAACAGAAGACAAAAAATGCAAAGAAATAGACTAAAGAGGAAGTTATGCTGTTCTCTATCATTTTAGAAACCCTAAATACATAAATTCAACAACATGCATGTAGATTCTGAGAATGCCTGAATTCCCTCTAAAACATATTGCTGGGGTCAGACAGGTAGCAAAAAGTATTGTTTTCAACACCTTTCCCAATGTGCATTCGAAGTGGAGCATTCTCTCAGGTTTGTACTTGGGAATTGGGAAAGAGTCTGGAAAGGAGAGCAAGAGGGCTTACTGCCATTGTTTCTGCTCTCATACTTACACTCTTGAAGATGCAAGCCATCAGTGTGCCGAAGAATTTCTGTATTCTCTATATTACTTTAACTGGATTATAGTAGTGTTACCAAATACCTGTACTTGATTTCTGTAATCAATATCACAGCATCAAAGCAGAAGGTACTAATATACTGCCTGCCAAAAGAGTTTGCAGAGTTATTTAAATACAGCAGAAGCACAGCATGAAATTGTTTCTTGATTGCTTACTATCATGATCATTTCTATGATATTGTTTGAATTAAGTTAGAAGACATTGAAATACGAAGCACATCAGAGATGAGCATATGTAGAAAATGTCAACTGGGACACTTTTGAGTTTATAACCACAGAACTGTGTGAAAGCTATTAGAGCATGTCATACTTGCACGAAAAGAGCTCTAATTTTCTATTACAGAAATTGCTGCTTAAAGAATACAGTCAAGTCTTTCAGGTTTTGCTGTTAATCCACACACATTGGACATCTTGATTTTTGGGGTTTTTTTTATAAGCTGTGTTCTCTAGTTGTTATGGCTCTTCTCTAGATCCTCTTTGAGTTAATTGACATTTTTCTTAAATAGTGGATATTGAAATAACTGACCTTAAGTTGCACCAGGGAAGGTTCAGTTTAGACATCAGGAAAATTTTCTTCACTGAAAGGGTTGTCAGGCACTGGCAGAGACCTCCCAGGGAGCTGGTTGAGTCTCCATCCCTAGAGGTGTTTAAGATGGGTAGATGAGGTGCTCAGGGATGTGGTTTAGCAGTGGCAGGTATGGCTGGACTTGATCTCTAAGATCTTTTCCAGCCAAACAATTCTATGATTCTGAATGTATCAGCAAATGTAGCAGCGTCAAATACAGCAGTAATGCAACTTCTGAGTTCTGTATGCTTGTTTATGTGAAACCAAGCAGCATCTGAGTTTCCCTGGCCAGCTGCTGCTGGGGAACTTGCTCACTGAGGTGTTCACACTCTCCTCATTTGCCATCTCCCAGGATTGCACTCTAGCCTTTAAATGTGGCTTTGCTGCCTTTGTTCGATATACAACTTGTATTTAGGCATAAAAAAACATAGTGCTTGCTTGCATCTTGATGTTGGATTTCAGTGGGTTTGGGTGAATTGAACAAACCACTGGTCTCATCCCAAAGAATCATAGAATGGTTTGGGTTGGAATAGACCTTAAAGCCCATCCAGATCCACTCCCTCTGCCATGGGCAGGGACACCTCCTACCAGACCAGGCTGCTCAAGGACATGTCCAACTTGGTTTTGAACACTTCCAGGGAGGGGGCATCCACAGCTTCCCTGGGCAACCTGTGCCAGTGCCTCATCACTGTGAAGAATTTCTTCCTCATGTCTAATCTAAATCTTCCCCCTTCCAGTCTAAAACCGTTTCCCCTCATCCTATCACTACTTGCCCTTGTAAAAAGTCCCTCCCCAGCTTTCCCGGAGCCCCTTTAGGTACTGGAAGGCCAATATAAGATCTCCCTGGAGCCTTCTCCAGGCTGAACAACCCCAACTCCCCCAGCCTGTCCTCATAGCAGAGGTGCTCCAGCCCTCTGATCATTTTTGTGTCCTACTCTGGACCCGTTCCAACAGTTCCATACCCTTCTTCTGTTGGGGATTCCAGATCTGGACACAATACTCCAGGTGAGATCTCAAGAGAGTGGAGTAGAGGGGGAGAATCACCTCCCTTGACCATGCTGGCCACGCTTCTTTTGGTGCAGCCCAGGACACGGTTGGGCCTGGGCTGCGAGCGCACGTTGCCGGCTCATGTCGAGATGTCGGGCTTCTCATCAACGAGCACCTCCTCGACGCTGCATCGACTGCTTAATTTTAACTGCTGATTAGCCCCGTGGTACACCAGTGATAACAGTGTCTCGCTCAGCATAAGCCAGCGATGGCTTGTCTACTGCTCCTTAAAGCATTACGCGGCACCAGTTCCCTGTGGGAGCTTCCCCGCGGCTGTTCCCGGGCTGGCCGAGCCCTCGGCCCCTGCCCCAGCACCCTCGGACGATGCCCATGTAGCGCCTGCCCAGGTCAGGGACCGGGAACACCGGGACAGCCATCCCCTCCTCCTGCCCCGAGCGGCTGGCCGTTGGGCCCCGCCCTTCGCACACCCCTCGCCCAATCAGAGTGCCGTTCTCTCGGCCCATGGAACGCTGGGAGCTGTAGTCCCTAGGCGGCAGATCCGCGCGGCTCGGCGGCCTCTGCGAACCGCGCTACCCAGAAAGACCTACGGCGGCGGTGCCCCGCGCCAATTGGCCGAGAAGGCGGTGACTTGAGCTGCCATAGACCAGTAGCAGCCAAGCTAGAGCGGGCACTTCGATCTTGCGGCCAATGGGAGCGCGTCGCTAGGCCAGAGGGGGTGGGGTTAGAGCTACCAGTCCGCGCAGGGCGGAAGTGGGGCTGGCGGGGTCGACTGTACTGGGAGGTGTCGGTGGCGGCATCGGCCTCGGTCCCCAGGCGGGGCTGCGCAGGGGCCGGGGGTGCTGGGGCGGGCAGGGAGCGTTTTGTGGGTTGAAGGCGGCAGGGAAGGAGGCCGCTCCGCCCCGAGGGGCTTTCGCAGCGGCGGCGGAAGCGCTGGGGGCTTGTCGGGATACCGAGGGTGAGAGCAAGTCTTCTTAAAGGCGTGATTTTAAACAGCGTTTCCCAGACACTGTTCAGAGAGAAATGATAACGCGTTGTGTTTAGTATGGCCTATGCTGAACAGATGTGTCTTCTGCAGTCGTATCTGTTTGCAGCCGTTCCCTATCTCAAACGCAAGGTCAGACAGAGCTGGCTCCAAAGCTCTAATCAGCAAGAGATTTAGCTCGAGTCCGGTCCCAATTTTGGGCCCCTCACTATAAGAAGGACACTGAGGTGTTGGAGCGCGTCCAGAGAAGGGCAACGAAGCTGGTGAAGGGGTTGGAGAACAAGTCGTATGAGGAGCAGCTGAGAGAATTGGGGTTGTTTAGCCTAGAGAAGAGGAGGGTGGGGGAGACCTCATCACTGTCTACAACTGCTTGAAAGGAGATTGTAGTGAGGTGGGTGTTGGTCTCTTCTCCCAAGTGACAGGTGACAGGATGAGAGGAAATGGCCTCAAGTTGTGCCAGGGAAGCTTCAGATTAGACACCAGGAAAAATTTCTTTACCAAAGGGTTGTTGGGCACTGGCACAGCTGTCCAGGGAGGTGATTGAGTCACCATCCCTGGAGGTGTTTAGAAGACGGGTAGATGAGGTGGTTCAGTAGTGGACAGGTACGATTGGACTCGTAGTGGAGAGGTATGGTTGGGTTTGATGATTTCAAAGGTCTTTTCCAACCAGGCAATTCTATGATTTGGTATTTTTGGTGTCAGGGGGAGCTCTGTGTAGGCAGACCTTCCGCTTGGGAGTCCAGCGTGGTAGGACAAAGCAACGTGAGGTGTTGGGTTCATGGAAGCAGTGGCTTGTGTGTGTGCTAAGGCTGTCATGTCTGTCTCTTACAGGTATATGAGTGGCTCAGCCTCGGATTTTCCCGTGATGAGTGCCATGGTACCTCCTGATGCGCTGGGTCGGAGGGTCCTGTGTGGCACAGAGTATGGGACCGTGCGCTATATTGGCAGTGTTTCTCCTACAGCAGGTAAGCATCACGGTAGTAAATAACCTCTATGTTGAATGGGTGTTTTCAAAATTCTAATTATGTTCTTCTTAATAAAAAAAAATTGTCAGCAAAATGTGGCGATTTACAAACTGTCTTTTCCTCATTTGCAACTTCTGATCAAGATAATTTGTTGGCTTTTTTGAGAAGTCAGAGTTGTCAAAAGTTGGAGTGTAAGAAGTACTTTTGGTTGAAATCAGAGAGCTGGAGCACCTCTGCTATGAGGACAGGCTGAGGGAGCTGGGGTTGTTCAGCCTGGAGGCTCCTGGGATAACTTATATTGGCCTTCCAGAACCTGAAGGGCCTCCAGGAAAGCTGAGGAGGGACTTTTTACAAGGGCAAGTAGTGATAGGATGAGAGGGACCGGTTTTAGACTGGAAGGGGGAAGATTTAGATTAGACTTTAGGAAGAAATTATTCTTCTTTTGTGACAAATGGTTACAAAGGTGACAGAGTCATATTCTTCTTACTAGTATTAGATTATGTACTAAGGAACAATGGCCACAAATTGTGACAGGATGAAAATTGTTTTCTCTACAGAAGTAATTCAAGTAATGGAGGAGGCTGCCCAGATCAGTTGGAATCTGGTGATTTTCAAGGTTGGCTAGGTAAAGATGTAGCTTTGTTTTAGTGGTGGTGATAATCTCCTGCTTTGAGAAAGAAGGCTAGACTAGATGAACTGAAGAGGTTCCTTCCAACCATGATTTCTGTGACTATTACACCATAAATTTGAAAATGTATCTACCATGTTTTTCAGGAATTTGGCTTGGTGTGGAATGGGATGATCCTCAGAGAGGAAAGCATGATGGCACCTATGAAGGAACGCAGTATTTCAAGTGCAGGTGAGTTGATTCACAGTGTTGCTACTTCATGTGTATTGACAAGATGGTCACGGGAAAATCCCCTTTTGCAATTTTTAGGGGAAACTGCTTTGTTATCAGTTGGCTGGTATTACAAAGATAATAAATCTGAATGTTGTGAAGAGGTATGCCATAAAGGCTGTTGTATTGTTATTAATCCAGGGATTAGAATATGGTAAATAATTAGAAAATACAAATTGTGCTTCCAGAGGTATGTAATAAAATGTGGCTTTTGGATGCTATTAATATTACCTTTAGCAGGTTTAGACCTTCTACTTTAGTAAGGAAATCAGTATGTCCTACTTACCTTCATTATGTAATTCTAAAATGAAATATTGGTCTGTCTTAACTGTCTAAAATACAGTTTAGATTTGGATATAGGATGACTCGTGTATCTTGTTAAGGGAAAATACGAAGTTCCTGATAATGTTTTGGAATATAGTTTTATATAAGGAATTGTTTTATATAAGAATTTTATATATTTATATTATTATGTATTATTTATCTAATTAATTATAATTTTCTAACATATGTTATTTGTATAATTTATATTCTTTATTTATATAAGGAATTGAGTACATACAAAATACAATGTAGCTGTGTAGGATTTTTTGAGTATATACATACATTACAATTAAGTTTAAAGACTTGAGCACCTAACATGTTTGAAATTGGGGAAGACAGGACTCTAAGACTGATGCTAACAGAAGTAAGCTGTTCCAGGTCAGAGAATGCTGCAGCAGCTAAAAGTTTGTAAGTTAAAAAAATAACTGGACCAATTCATAGGAGAGAAAGCAACCCCTAGTATTTAAGAGCCATTGATGCCAGCTCATTAAGTTCCCGAGCACTGAAGTGGTGAAAGATGAGAGAATATACTGTGGCTATATCATTATAAAACTTGCCCTGTTGTCATGTTTTTTCCGAGCCTTCTACTATTGGCAGCTTTTGGAGAAAGGACGTGGTGTTAACATGGATGTTTGTTTTGACCATTGGATCACAGCCAGTCTTGTGTTAATGAAATGAAACTTGAGAGATTTCTAGGTCTTTTTTCCCCGCTCCTACTTTCCAAGGCTAGTAATAACTCTAAAAGGGTGGTTTGATTACAATTTGTTCCTAACTGTTCAAGTGTTCATTCAAGTGAAATCAATCTAATATAAGTCAAATTGTGTGATAGTGAGCACTCAGAATTAATAGAAGGCTTTTGAAAATAAGAAAGTGACAAACCAAGAAAATAAATTAAAAATTTTCTGTGGTCTTGCTTTTGGATGTGTTTTTACTTTGCTTTTTTTTTTGAAAATGTAAGATGACTTTTCTCCAAAATTAATTCCTCACGTTAATTATTTTGAAAAAGGTAAAGCCATTGATGACAGCATAAGCAATCATCTTTTTTTTTTAACTTGCATGTAAATTAAAGTCATAACAATAGCCAGATGAAGTCAATTTGTCTTGCTTAATTTCCTGCCTCTGACACTGGCTATTATGACTGGAGAAGTGTGAAAGAACAAGAAAAGTAGTAGTGGTAGTTTTTCAGAGTCTTTTGCTAGTTGAGGTTCGAAGATTTTTTGAGAGTCAGAGGTGGTGTGTTCATACATGTACTTTGTTTTGCTCTCAATTGATGATTCAACAGAGAAAATTCATGAGAATTTCCTCCAAGAGAGTAATTAAAAGCATGTAGTAACAGTGCATGCATTTGCTAACCTTTGAGCAGCTTGTGCAAATTGTGGTCGTTTCCATTTTTATGAGTAGATGGGTTTTGTCACTTTCTCCTATCTAAATATAGGAATATGATCATAGAATCCTAGAATCGCTTGTTTGGAAAAGACCTTTGATGTCATTGAGTCCAACCGTACCTGTTCACTGCTAAAACACATCCCTGAACACCTGATGTACCCATGTTTTAAACCCCTCCAGAGATGGTGACTCAGCCACCTCCCTGGGCAGCCTCTGCCAGTGCCTGACAACCCTTTTGGTGATGAAATTTTTCCTGATGGAAGGGACTTAGAACCATTGCTGTAAAATGTCACATAGATGGAAAAAAAAAGAGAGATTGAAATTATTATTTCTATATGGTGGGCAAAGTACGTCTAATTTTGTATCTGCCAAAGGGTCTTTTGGAGACAAAAGGAATGCCCCAAGGTAGCAAAAGGAGGCTGCCGTATTTGTATTGAGAGCCGATAGCAGTTCAGGGATTGTTAAAGAATGTACTTCATTATCAGTTCAGATCAAAGTTGTTCTCAAGCCAGCAAATAGAGCTGTTTGGTTCCAGACTAAATTGACAGAACAATTTGTATATTAGATTTTAAAAAGTAGCTATTTTGAAATGCTTCACGGGAATACTATCTCTTACCTGTAGCCAAAGAGTAATAGGGAAGGAGTAGATTCAAGTTCAGAAGTGCAAATCAGAATTCTTAGTCTGAATCTTCTTAACTTATACATTTGTGTAAGGTGGAAGCCCTAGAGACCTCATTATCAGAAAATAAGATGATAAACCAAAATCTTTTCCTTAGATAAATAAATAAAAATCCCACACCTGTGAGGACTGGATTTTTTCCCTTGTATCTAGTAGTAGTAATAATAAAGCAAGGCTTAAGGAGGGTAAGTGCAGTTAATGCAAGGAGAAAAATCAACACTACTGATTATTTCTTAGCTGAAGAATTGGAAATTATGGTCTTAGAGCAGCCATATCTTTTGAATGAATGTATTAGCAGAAGTTGGTTCTTAAATGCTTTGAATTTAATTGAAGCAGTTTCCAAGTTGAAGCTAGTTATGTTCTGCTGCACTGGAAATAATAAAAGTAATTGGCTGGCTGTTCCAAATCTCTCTGGACAGAAGAAACAGTTGAAAATGGTGTGGATGTTTTCAGAAACTTGAGTGCTTTACATTTGTGTGTGTTTAGTATTTATATGCATATGTATAAACTCCTGCTTTTCTGGCAACCATCAGAGTGCGCCCAGGAGATGAGATCCCAGATAGCGATCTGAGCTTTTCGTGTAAGAATCAACTTTTTGAGTGAAGCTGCATATACCCCTAACAAATCTAAACATAGCGATTTTTAAACATGTTATTCTTGCAATACCTGTTTTTTGTACTGATTGTTCCAATCAGATAAATTCCTTCTGGGATCTAAGATAATAAATAATAATTCTGGCAGTCAGCCATGACTCACGGACATAACTGTCTGTGCGCACTCTGGTTTGTAGTTCATGTACCAGTTGTGAAAATGCTGGCAAACCTAAGTACAAAATGGTTGCCTTACTTATTAAAAAGATGTTAAAAAAACCCACCACCTAGAATGTCACCTCTTTACTATTACTATTTGAGAGGTGTGGGGGGGTGAAATTATGTTTCTATATATAACATATATACATATGTAAAAATAAATGCAATTATATATATTTTTTTTACTCAAACCTTATCGGTAGTATCCTTTGCTTATGAACCTACTTTGCTCACTTCCTGAATTCTAATAAGCAGAAGCAGTTGAAAAAGTAGCTTGTACAGTCAACAAATGCCACAAAAGGACTTTTTTCTCTTTTTAAATCTTCTTAAGGTAATTTTGAAAAGAATGCTTTTTTAAAAAGTAACTGATCATTCAGAATGACATTTCAAAATGAGATCATAACAGGAAAATTAAACTGAATTTGAAATTCTCATTACCAGAGGATCTTGTTGTATTCCTTATTTGGGTGAATCAGTAGGGCTGCTTACAGCTATATGTGGTCTTTGTAGTAAGTTTTTTGGAACTATGACCTGAACTTTTGTTTCATGGAAGTACATTTATCTGGGTCATATATTATGTGATGCTAATTAAACTTACCAAAGAACAAAACAGCTGTACTTCAAAATATGCTGGTATCATGCATGAGCATGTTCATCAACTCTGGATTAGGTGGAAATGGCAATGTGTACTCTACTGACATTTTTTGTGATTATTTTTTTCCTCATAATAGTCTTGTTTCCTAATAAGTGAGGAGGCTGTTATTTTAGCTGTCAGTTGCAGTAGTTTATCATGTAATTAAAATAAGCTGTGTTCTACAGTCCTTCAAGAAAACTGAGGAGTAATCAAGCCTTAAAGTAGTGTTAAAATATATATACAGCTTTTGAAACGTGAGTGTGCTTTCAAATTACTTTTTGTCCTTCAGACTCATTTACACAGTTATATGCATGTGCTCTCCAGGAGATGTGGGTTATAAACACACACCTCTTCTGCCTTAGCTGCACACACGTCCTGTGGGGCATGTGAGTCTTTCAGCTTCTGTATCCCTGCACCCCCGAGGTCACCACACACACACTGAGATGTGGGGCATATGTGTTGCGCCCCGCAATGTCTGTCCACGTTGGGTACAGGCTCAGCTCGGCATCTGACCAGGAAGCAGGTCTGTGTGGCCCAGGCTTTTGATGGTATCAAACCAGATTTTCACTGGTGCACTGGTACCCTCTTCTCTCTCCCCACAGTTGCAGATGTTCAAGTTTCTTTTATGCTACCTGTCAAGTGGAGTCTTCTCCTTTCCCCCATCCCCTAGTTTAACCCTCTTTTCAGTCAGTTTTGGCTATTCCATTCACACATAGTGTTTACACAGGCATTGCTATTTTAGCAGCTGTTTTTATCCTTCCCATTTTGCTGGGGGCGATGTGTGGGTTCCCCAGCAGTAGGTGATATCTCTGCTTACATCACAAGATGGAGCAACATTTTCGTCTATCACATATTTAGAGTACTTTGAGTCATAATTGAAAGGAACATTGCCCCGTTTTGTTCTTCCCAGATTCCTTTCCAGAGGAATCCTGATATTTCAGCAGATAATAGAATTACTATTACTAGAATTACTAAGCGCTACAAGTATTGACCATATTAAATTGTAATCCGTTTCCCCAGGTTTGATTTTCACAGCAAGCCAGAGAAATGGAGGGTAGTAAAGTTCATTTCTCTCATGTTTTTAAGCTGGACAGAGTTACAGTTGCTTCTCAGGTCTTTGTGGCCTTTTATCCCCCTTTTTGTTATTAAGTTTTCTTCTGGTGGAAACTTTGACTTTTGTGTATTTGTGTCCTGAAATGCCAGGTTTTCCCGGCAAAGGCATTACATTATCAATTTTTCCTTCTTCGGTGAGCTTTTTGTAAGTTGTATATGGACGTGTTTTTTAATTTGCAGGCTGCAGTTGTGTCCAGATGTTACTGTTTGCATGAAATTTATGTTCATGCTCAAAAGAATATCTGTTTATATTAAATTAGACTATCTCTCCTTCAAGAATGACAGATTCACCTGCAGGAAAATCTGCCTAGAGCACAAACAAATCTTCAAATACAGGAAGATGTTAATATCATTTTAGTGTCCATGAAGAAAAAGCGATTGCCATTTAGCGAGGGGAGAATGCATTCCCAAGAATCCTTTTAGCCTAGCCTCTGAAGGTCTCAGTTAGGAAGCTCAGACTCAGCTTTCATGTCAGTTTGGCTAAGGTAAACTTACAAGAACTTCAAGTGCTCGCTGATGTTTGCAAAGCTTCTCCTGTGCAGGAATTTGATAAACCATAGCAGATTAGTGTTAGGTGTCACAAAGTGTTGTTTGATGCCACAGCTGTCACAGACCATTCTAAAACTTGAAGTATTTTCTTTATTGCAATGCAGACTCTAGAAGAAGTCTGGTCGGTAGAGCAAATTCCCCTGAAAGGAAGAGATCTTATTCACAGCCTGTCTAGAAAATATATGCATGGTTTCACCTGGCTGTATTTTATGACACCTTTTGAACTTTATAGTGTGTGTGCTCCAGTCATGATGATAATTGCCTTGAGTTAATCATTACGAATATCCAGTACTGGGTAAAGAAGCCCTTCCATCCACCTTTACTATCTAGGCTGATAAGTCTGAGTTCTCTCCTTGGCACAGAAGCTTGCTTCTGCAGCCAGACAGCTCAAGTGTGTCACTGTTGACAGACCCCAGTTTATGTATTACTGCATTATTCTTCACGTACCAAGAAGTGTATGTGTGTGATGTTTCTCTAGCATATGAAGAACCATTATGTACCTGTAATGATGAGCAGTGCCTCCACTTTGTTTTACATTAGCAAGGAAGAATGATGCTGAATTTCCTCTTCCTTCAGGGAAATGGTTAACCAGTGGAAGCTAATACCTAATCTAAATTTTAATGACTACCTTTCAGGGGCTCTGGGCATGCCAGCAGATGGGCTGTGTTGCTCCAGGCTACTGAATCATGAATAGGTAGTGTCCTACCAGCTGTCTTCTGAGATTGGGGTCAACCTCCCTATTTTAAAAGTCAGTAAGAAGTGTCAGCATTAACTAGAGCCAGCAGGTTGTCAGAGCCCCGTTTGGGTATATTCCAGATTTTCTGCTTAAGGAAATTGGAACATATCTTCTACCACTTCATTTCTGCATGATGCATTGTACTGGCTACAGGACATTTTACATACAAGGGAGCAAAATCCCTGTTCTCAGATTTTTGAATGTTCAGCTTAAGTCAGATTGATCAGTAGTTCACAGGTTTTTCCATCTCATCATAGGCATGGTGGATGACTCTTTGGATTAGGATTTATCTGTTTAGTTCCTATTTATGAAAAGAGATGTTAATAGATGTGCTTTTTCATGAGTCCAGGTGCTGGTTTGATCTGTACATATTGCTTGTACCATTTGTATTCCCTAGTGTGAAAGATAATACAGGCATTGTATTTTAGGGAAAACGAGTTACAGGTAAGTGACCTCTCTCCTTGAACACACAATCACTTTGCCTGAAATTAGGTTCCTGTTACAGTCTCCTTTTCTGTCCTTATCTGTGACAGTTCTTGGAAAAAGTAGATCAGATTTATAGAATGGAACCGAAAAAGAAACTCAGGCTGTGGAATGGACCTGAGTATACAATAGGTAAGATAGCATGCATGGTGCTTGGAAGTGATCAGAACAAGAGAGAGAAACCCTATAATCTTGCTATAATCAAACTAAAAAAATAGAAGACTCTTGAGAGAGAAATGTGCCATACTTTTCCTGTAGCTTCAAATGACAAGGGGCAAGGTAGCTAGTTGCCTTTGCATTTTTTCCTATTGACAGAACTGGCTCCTGCAAAGAGTGAGGGAGGAGATGCCAATAGACATGGTGACCAGAAGACAGGAATGGATTTAGGAGTGAGTATAGTGATGGAGAGACCCAGAGGGCTTGGCTACACTAGGGATAAATGGCATGACAGGAGGAATGCAGATGTGGAGATCTTGATTAGTTCTGGTGAAGAGGGCTTGAGAGAGCAGAGGAAGAAAAGCAGCAGAACTGTTTACTGCAGAGGGATGGTGATGACCAAATGGGGAGGAAAAAGGACAGGAGGTGTCAGAATACACATGCAGCAGGACTTAGGGTGAATTACAGATACACAAGAATTCAAGTTTTCTTTCCAGAGCCCCGGGTAGAATCCTGCAGTGTCTGCCATCTATGAAGCTGCGTGACTTAATTAAATGCAGAAGTGATGTGCTTCGCAGATAAGAGATGTTATAATTAAAACAGTGAAAATGTAATGTACTGTACTGTTTAAAGAAGTGATGTTAATAAAGATTCACATAATTTTTGTGTTTGAGGAAATTTAACATCTAAACTAGCCAGATGTTTGCACATTATGAAGAACTTAAAAGGAATGCAAGAAATTACTTAAGAGAAGGTTACTGGTATAAAAATTTAGACAGTTGAAAATGCTTATCGAATATGAAAGTAAACACTGGGTTTACATTCTCTAAGAGTATGCATTTCTGCTTGTTTTGTAATCATTGCGCTCTAAACTTAGTGACTAGTAAACTAGACTGAAAATATTTTTTAAGTAAATAATATTTAGTTTCTACCCAGATCCTTCTTTAGGATATGAGAGTACTTAGATAAGCATTAGAAATGTTAACAAATGAAACTGACACAGGCAATTTCTGGTACTGATGTTTTAATAAAAATGTGAATATGTGGTGCCCAAACTATTCCATCTACTTGTAATAGGTCCATCGGATTCAGGGTCTCCAGCTACTGTTTTTCTAAGAGAATTTTGAACTCTGTAGCATTTGTGGCTTGTATTATGGTTTGCTAATTAGCCACTTAACGTTTACATGCTGTTTTGAAAAGTGGAGTTTTATTTACATAAGTGATTTCTTCCTCCTGGGTACTTTCCAGCCAACGTCTGTACTCGTCTCAGCTGGAAGGCTGAGGTAATCATAACTACCAGTTTTCTTCCTGCTGTTTTCTGGCTATCAGATCCTCGATCTGCTCTATGATACCATTCCCACAACTTGTCTTTGCCATTTCTTCCCAAATACTGTGTTTCCTTCCTAACTTTGATATAAATTGTTAAAGCAATTGCATGGTAAAAAATAGTCATGCAATCAAGTTTTTTCAGTGCTAAAGAAAAACTGAGAAAATTCATATTACTGTGTAGAGTATCCATTAACTGGATAATTCTGTTGAATATTCAGTTTGAAAATTGTTACCATGTTCATATCACAATTTTTAAAAGTTTAAAGAGTTCCAAGTGCAATTTGCATGTGTAGATGGAAGGACAAGGCTGCACTCTCTTACAATTACAAGTGAATTTTTAGTCTGAAGAAGAGGAGGCTCAGGGGAGACCTCATTGCTCTCTACAACTACCTAAAAGGAGGTTGTAGTCGGGCAGGGGTTGGTCTCTTCTCTCAGGTGACCAGTGACAGAACTAGAGGGCATGGACTCAAGCTTCGTCAGGGGAGGTTTAGGCTTGATGTTAGGAAAAAGTTCTTCACTGAGAGGGTGATTGGCCATTGGAATGCGCTGCCCAGGGAGGTGGTGGAGTCACCGACCCTGAAGGTGTTCAGGAGGAGACTGGATGAGGCACTGAGTGCCATGATTTAGATGATGGTGTTAGTGTTGGGATATAGGTTGGACTCGATGATCTCAGAGGTCCTTTCCAACCTTATGATACTGTGATACTGTGAATTACTCAAGTCAAATATAATGAGACAATAACTATTCGGAGTCTTCCTGTGGGTCTTAAGCTGTGGTAAAGCTCCAGAAATGTTTGTTATGATTTAGGTAGTTCTGTATCTATAGGTAGAAACCTAATTTTCTGGAAAAACTGAGTTCATAAAGAGTTTGGAAGCAATGGAGCATTATTTCTAATAATGGCACTGACATTGTAATGCTGATATGTAAGTACCTTTGGATATCTGGTGCTTCAGATCTGGTGGCATCTCACAATGTGAACTTGTTGGGACAAAAAGTGTACTTTTGTACACTTTGTAAGTCATACCTGGTCTCACTAAGTGGAAACAGTGATGTCTAAAATTGGTCTGTAGAACTGCCTTTTGATTGCTTTAGTTGCCAGTATTTTTAAAATGTACTTTTGAGACTAGTCATTCCTATAATAACTTCTAATATTTCACCTTTTCCTGGCTACTCTGTTCTAGACATCCAAGAGGAGGATCGTTTATTCGGCCAAACAAGGCAAATTTTGGAGTAGATTTTCTTACTGCAGTAAAGGATCGGTATGGATTGAATAATGAGCAAGATGTTCTACATGTGACAGAGAATGTAACTGTATCTGGAAAGACTGTGGAATTTATTGGCATGGATTCTCTTGCAAAACGACAAAGGCAAGTGTAATATATGAACATGTAAGATACACTCTTAGCAACTGATCAGTCAAGTAGTCGTTCATCTCTAAGGGAAGGAAGGCTGGCTGCCTTGCGTATAGTATTGTCATATCTCTAAAAGTAACTGCACTCTGGTTAAAGAGATGAGAAATCTTCCTATTGTGGCTTCCTAACTTACCTGTTGTACTGATAGCAACTGGAATTATGTCATGTTTGAGTGCTCATAATCCTAATTTCGATTTCATAAAGTAGGAGGTAATGATATTCCACCACTAATCTTCCTTTGACTCCCAGAGCGTACTAAGCAGTCTTTCTTGGAGAGTTTTTTGATAAGTGATGTAATGAATGCCCAAGTAACTTGGAATCTCTTGCAAAAAGTATTACAAGAAACCTGTTTAACTTGGAACCTCTAAATAAATTCCAATTTGCATGGCTATATTTTGTCTGGTTTATCACTCTTCCTTTTCAGCTGGATGAGGGTTCGTTGGGTTTTTTCAGGGGGTGGGGGTTGTGGTTGAACGAGGCCTATTTTGTAGCAGCACTGTAAAGGCAAAAAACATAGGCGATGTGCCTGGTTTTGAGTAAGAAAGACACTGCCATGTAGCAGTCTGCACACTGCTAATTCTAAAGGAGGAGATATGTGTGAAAAGGATGTTATTCAGTTGTAATAACCAGTTATTTATATAATGTACCTCTTCCTGCTTGTGGATTACTTAACAGAATGTTTTTTCTCATTTAGCCGACTGAACCAACTGGTAGATATCTCGTTGCGCGAGTGTGCGGTGAGCGGTGCTGGTCAGGAAGAGGAAATCAGCAGAACGTGTGCCAGTATCCTTTTTTTGCTATGTTGCATGACACCACAAATCAATTATATTTTAGCATTCCAAGTGTTTACTTCAATGAATGATATTTCTATCCTTTTATTAAAAATATGTTTAAAACTGCAGTTTATATTTAGAAGCTTAATGCAATGTTTATGGAGTTAAAAATAGATGCCTACAATTTTTGAGAGGGAATGCAAATTGTGGATAAAAATGGAAATATTATCATAGGTTGCTACTGTGACTGCAATTGCAGAAAGCTGTAGCAATGGTGGTTTTTTAAATTTAAGTGTAGAATAAGTAATGCCAGAAATACACAACTCGTGTTCTGTAAGCGCCAGAAGTTCTCAATATGTAATAAATAATGTATTCAATATACTGTGAATATTACAGAATATTCACAATATTACAGAAATATAAATGAGGTATCATTTGTTCATTTATAAGGACTCGTAAGAGTTCCTGTCAATACAAAAATTAATACATTTTAAGGTTTGTAAAGTTAATCTGTTTTATAAAACTAGAAGCTATTTCTATACCTCAAATCAAAATAAAATTTGGTGTAATTGAGCAGTTGTAGCTCTTAGCCCAAACAAGTCTAATCTGTTTCTCTTTATTTGATTCAAAATCAGATCCTAATTCTAATTTCTGAAAAATGAAGTTCAGATTTGAGATAAGTTTCTTTTTTCTTAATGTGAAATTTCAGATATCAGGTATATGAACCTATCAAAAAATCTAATCTCGTCTTGGGAGACAGTAACAGATATTGCTTCTCAAGTTCAAAATCTGGAAACACTTGATATCAGGTATAAACATTCATATTTGGGTTTCTGTTCCTTTGGGGTAGGGATGAAAAAGAAGAGGTTCTTTTAGATATGGGGTCAGCTTTCTAAAGGTCCCTCAATACTCATTTTAATGGGAGCTAAGTTTTTACATACTTTTTTTTTAATCTTGTCCTTAACTCATGTATGCTGTACTTTTCAGACATCCCTTTTTGAGGAAAGACTAGAACCCTAAGTGTGTAGCATCTGTGTAAAACTAAATTCTGAAGAAATGCTTGGGATAGATGGATGTTGCCTGGAGTTTTGTAAATTATAAAAAAACACAATTATCTGAAAAATAGAATACAGAATTCAGCCATTAAACATTTACAAGAATACAGGCATTTAACAATGTGTTCTACATAACAGATTTCATCATTTTTATGCAAATTGGCTTGTTGGCCAGGGAGACTGGATTAATATGCATTATAGTTTTTTACAGGGTGCTGTAAACTCTGTTAAGCCATTAGACTGAAGGTAAAAAAATAGAATTACTCAGAGTATTGTTACAGAAATGAGGAAACAGGGAGTATAGAACCTTAGGTTTACAGTGTCATGAGCTGCCCTTACATGCTTCTGTGACATCTAAGACAATTCTCTTGACTTTAAAGGCAGAACTGACTTAAGATGTGTGTGCATCCACGTCGCATGTGTGCGGTGGGTCTGGTTTGCAGCGAGGGGGCAGCTTCAGAGCCGGCAGAGCCAACTTTGCTGTGCGCATGTGCCCGCAGGTCAGACTCTCTTGGTACTTGTGCGTGGGGTCTGCGTGGCACTGCCAGAGCTTTGGGTCTCTACTGGCAGATGGGCCCTCAGAAGAAACCCAAGGCTTTGAGGTGGCACTACTGCAGGAGTTTGCACTTACTAGTAAGACATCCTTATCCCTTAAAAATCTAAATTAGCATTTTTTAGCTAGGTTTAGCAGTAGCTGTTTGCCTTCTGGGTTTGCCAACCTATCTGGGTTCTTTTTCATGAGTTCAGAATTTTTTTCTGCATAGAAAAACTGTAAAGTAAATATATTTTCATTTTCTTTTAAAGTAATTCCAAGTGTCTTAAGACTTTACCTCTGGGTTTTTTTTTTATTTTTATTGATATGTTCTGACTGCCCAGGCAAGTCTTTATTTAGGATCCCACTTTTGTTTAAGAGTGATGCTTCAACCAACACTGCCTTGACACCAAACTAAAATATCCCATAATGCTTTAACCAAACCTTAAGTATCCCAAGACACCCAATATATTCCTGTCCTGAAATGACGCTGATAATAACTGTGGGTCATGGTGGCAGACTTAGGGAAAAATCTCTTGTACTGTAATGGAAAATGAAGGGAAGATGTTGTTAAATAAAGCTACAGTTCTACTGAAACAAGAAAGAATTCACAGAACAATTTCAAAATTAAGAACATTTCTAGTACACGTGTATATACGCTGCAGCTGGCACATGCCAGAAAAATTTTCTGGTGTGATCTAACACAATGGATTAAAATTTGTAAACAAGCAGCAGTCTAAAGCACTAAATTTTGAGAAGTTAATGATATAGCTGTAACTTGAGGAAGTTTGTTTTATTGTCAATGTAACACCCTGACTGCTGACTCTTTTAAGTAGAATTGTTCAGCTGTTTTGGAGGTCTTACTAGTCATTGAAGACAGCAGCAGGACAATAGGTTTGAAGGCAGAAACCCAAAATACTTTTTTTTAGAATCTTGGAGATCATTGTTGGATTAGCAGCTTCCAAAGCCTTTGTTGTACAGCACACACAATGTAGCTAAAACAATCAAAAGTGATGTAAGCTAAATTGAAATAAATACCAAGTTAATTTAATTTAAAAGTGACCCCATTTTTTAATTTGTTCTTATAGTTAATGTGACAAAGATGTATTTTTTTAAATAGTTGTGGGTGTTCCATTTTCTTCAATAACCATTTTCTTCAGTATTTAACAGTGAACATCTGTTTGCAACCTGGGTGCTATTTGTAAATCCAACTTTTTCTAGATCGTATGTTGTCATGATTAATTATTATCAGCCTGCTTGAGAATACAGAGAATTTATTTTAATTCACCTAGAATATTTTTTGATTGTTGAAAAGTGCAGTCTAGACTGAAGGATTTTCAAAAGTTATTTGTGATAAAATTGGAAAGCAAAATAGGATTGATGCTGGAATCTGATACTTATGAAATAGTCTGAATTTGTTATTTATTGTTTTGACCTTCGGTGTACTTTAAAAAAGAAAGACATTAGCAGGTAAGTCTTTCACTGATTTTTTGTGCAAAGAATGTTGGAAGAAGAATAAGTGATTAGGCATCCACCAGCTCTCCAAGAGCTTGTTTAAAAGGCAGAAATTTAACCCATAAGTATTGTGAGTGTAACTGTCAGTAAACTGAGAGATTTTTAGCATAATATGCAGGTACATCACACCTTAAGAAGGAAAAAAACCCTTGATTGTTTAGGGGTGAGTAATGAAAGCTAACTTGAAAACTGCAGATTTGAGACTCTATTAACTATTTTGTAGTGATATTTTGTTACTGAGAGTGGATTTTACATAATTTGTTTTACTAGGGTCTGGGTAGTCGTGTAGACTTTTTATTTTCAGTTGCCACTAAGGAGTTTAAGCCCAAAATCTGACTTTGTTTCATTTAATATAAATGCTTTTTTGTTTCATATTCCAAACTTGTGGGAAGCCACAGAAGAATATATATGCATTCATGAAGCAGGAAAGTAAATTAGGCAAGAGTTACATTTGAATATAACTAGAAGGATATTTTATAATATTTTAAAATATTAACACTTTGGCAGTGACATTTTATTTTTTTTGTGTAAATCCTTTGTCTTTAATACATTATTCCATATTAGTGACTTAAATAAATGCAGTTATTCATTACGCAAATGCTTATTCCTTTAACACAGTGAAAACAAAATAAAATTTCCATCTACATCAACTTCTGTATCCAGTGTATTTCCAAAATTGAGGATTCTGGCACTTAATCAAACTGAGATAACGTGGACAGAGGTAATAACTTTTCCTGGTTTTGGTTTTATTTCTATTGCTAGTGTTTTGAGGAAAGAAAAGCACAATAAATATTTATACTTTATATTAGTCCACTGAAATGTAATCCTTAGAAAAGGAACTGTGGCATAACGGTAACTAATGTAGTTCTTATATAATCTAGGAATTTATATTGGCACAGGACTCTAATAAGAAACATTTAACTTCACCTATGATTGTGAATTACCAAGTTAAGATAAAGCAGTCGGAGTATAATATAACTTCCTGTCTCAAAGGTTTGTGTGAGTGAAAACTTTTTGTTTCTTTGTAGTTATTAAAGATTTATCTGTATTATGTAATTGAACAAATGCAAATGGAAAGAATGCATGTCATTGTGACATAAAGTACTAGTTTTGGCATCACTTTGTATCAGCAGGAGGTTGGCTTTGTGCTTTTGCGTATACTGACAATTCTGGAAATACATGATGGCTGGTTATATGCAACACAGATATAGCACAGATTAAACAAACTACTCAAGATGACCATTTATCATAGGCAGAAAAGACATTTTTGGTTCAGAAATCTTTTTTATAAAATTGAAATTTGTTTGATTAATTCCCCTGTAAGTGAGGAAACATAAACCTGTGCTTAAAAGTGGTGTTCTAGGGCAGGCAAACAAAAGGGAAAACATAAAGGGACCTACCTGACATTAGCTCTGAACAAATGACTGAAAGATGTTACTGCTTAAGCTATAAGGGGAGTTACTTTGAAAAGTCAGCTTTTTAATAGAGACTAATAATGATTATCCAAGCAGAAGAGAAATTGTCAATGTCGATGACAATTGACATTGTCATTGGGCATAAAAGCAAAGTCTGAAAAGCCTAGAAATGTTTTAATTAAAATTAAAGCTTATTCGCGTATATAAGAATATGTCACAATTGCATATGAAACTGGGTTTCATGCCAGCAATTTCTATTGCTTTATATTAACTGTTGATTTTTTAAATTTGTGTTCTCTTCTGTAAATGTTTGCAAAAATAAATCTATTTTAAGTAAAATAATTTTAATGTAATTAGAAATAAATTTTAAGATTTAAAGCAAATGCATCTTTTTTTAAATGTGTAACCCTTTTGAGCTAAATTTGTTTCTTTAGAGTACTTGAAAACTTCAGATTAGGAGCAGTTTTTAGTTGATTTTTAGTTGTTTGTGTGCTGGCTCAGTCCTATGACAGAGAAGCCTTCAAGCTCTGATAAATGAAGACATTTCAAAAGTCTGTCAGACCTGATGAGTTGTGTACAAGTTTCAGAACCGTTAGCAGTGAAGTATATGCTGCCATTTCCTCACCTCATCATAGGGATAATCTGATCGTTCCAGCCTCATTGAGTAAAATAAATTCAGTTTGCAGGTCACGCACCCTGAGGTAGGGCAGCTGCTTGCCTCAAGCTGCAACTGTTAAGTTCTGTGACTGTGCAGAACCTGTTTAATGTCATCTGTGCTGGTAGATCCAGACACAGGAAAGAGGCAGCTGGAAGAAAGGGAGGGCTAAGCAATCCATAATACTTGTTTCTCTGTTTTTAGAAGATATGGTTTATTCTGAGAAAGTCTGCATAAAATATAATTTCTGGTATAATTTTTCTCATCTTTTATTATATTAAATGAAGTTTTGCTCTTAGGTTCTTCTTTTTGCTCCAGGATGGCCATCACTTGAAGAATTGCACATTGCTTCTAATAATATTACAGTTTTGGAAAGGTAAGATGAGTCACATCAGTCAGTTGGTTTTGACTGATGTACTGCAAAGTTACATGGCAGGTAAAGCTACATTGCTGTTACATTTACATCACCATGACATAATTGTAAAATAAACGATGTAAACTTCATGTGATGTACTTCAAAATGTTTATAAATGTACACAATTTTTTGCATGCAGTTATATACTTAGAAAACCAGTGTTTTCATTAACAAAGAACTTCAAATGTTCTGCTGTTGTGTTTATTTTTTTTGGATGCGGCAGGCCTGATAATGTCCTGCAGACCCTGAAGTTGTTAGACCTTTCAGGCAACCAGTTACTGGATGGAAATCAGCTGCATCTAATAGCACATCTGCCCAGGTAACTGTTGAACAAATTTGCTGGGAATTCTTTGTCCTCATCTTCATAGTTTTTCTTGACTGAAATACGGTAGTATTGATGTTGCATTGAAGATTTATGGAATCATGAAATAGAGGCATTTTGCCCTCTTGAGGAGAGCAATGGAATTATTTAATTCAGCTATTTTAATATAGTATTATTTTTGTTGTATAGTTAACACATTCTTACATTCTTAAGCTGTATGTTGTTAGGTTTTCATGATATACTTATGGAACGGAAGTGATTTTTCACGTTACTCAGTTCTTTATATATTAGTATCTTTACTCAAGATGACAGGCTCATGTAATTTGTGTGGAGTGGCCAAGCGAAGGAGCTATGGAAGTAATTTCTTAGGAACAACTTTCTGACCATGACAGTGTAATGCGGGTTCATCGTTAGCTGCGCAGCCATCTCCGTGTGGTTTGAGCCTGCAGAAAGCTCTGGGGCAGTTTGTTGGAAGGTGTCACGCCCAAGGCCGACTTGGTGATGGATTCTTGGCTGAGCACTTCACACCCACAGTGCCTACTTATTTGCCCTTTGTAAAGCAAGCAAAAAAAAAAAAAAGGAGCTTGGAGGGAGGTAAAAAAGTATGGTGATAACAGAGACAGGGAAGAATTATCTGCTGTTATTAACCATGGGGAAGGTTACAGTTGCTACTCCACTGGCTGAAGTGTGTGGCATGTCCTCTGCACAGGCACTCTCTTTTGGAAGTTTCAGTGCTTTTTTTTGGGGTGGCTTAAAGACTTTGAAAGAGAAATGCTTCAAAACTGAAAAGGACCAAAACAAAACAAAAAAAATAACCCAAACAGTTTAATTCCTATACTGTGTTGGGTAAATGTATTCCCACTTTCTCAAGAGCCTGTCTGTGGTAATATCCTTTTTACACATATTCTTCTGGTTTACTGTACTCTCAATAGCAGCAGCTTTATGGTAGTTACAGGCTTGAGTGAGGATTCCTTGCCTTGGGGTTACCATCCAGGCAAAGGTGTGTGTTCCGTGTGTGTTTCTCAAGCGCTTCAGTGACTGGAAAATTGTGGGACTAATTCGATAGTTTTGCTAACTGCTGGAATCACTGTACACCAAAATAGCAGCCATGATGTTAAATAGCCACAAGCTATTTAAAAAAACAATTTGGAAAACCACAGGATTTAAACTTGGGAACCATTTTGAAAGACTGAAAAAATTGCATTTGTTCTCTGAAAAATGTGTTCTCTAAACACTCTGCTGAAGTCTGGGTACTGTCTGTGAGGCTGCTGTTCATTTGTCAGTAATTATGGATCATGGCAAGAGTTTATTACATCTTTGTTTAAAAGAAATTGAGGTTGTATTTCTTTAAAAAAAGCTTTCCATGCCATGTACAGTAATCATTGTCTCTATTAAATTTCAGATTAGAACAGCTAATACTTAGCAACACTGGAATACCTTCTATACACTTTCCTGGTGTTCGATTTGGTATGTAAAAGAAGCAGTATATGTATAGCTTTATAATTATGTTTATGTAAACTTTTCACTGTTGTCTTGTAAATTTACTCTTTTTCCTAGGATGCAAGACTAAAATGTTTCCTTCACTAAAACACCTTGCAATAGATAACAATAAAATATCTCAGGTAGGTTAGATTGTGATAGTTTCACATTTTGTACATGTGTGTATCTTTGTTTAAGAGTACCTTGCAATCTTCTTTTCTAATATTTCTTTGATTCTTTTTGTAAGATCCCAAGGTAACTGTTGAATGCTTTGATCAACACGGAGGGTTCCAAGTAATTTAAAAATTTAAAAACATTTCTTAACGTCTCAGTTAAACATGTTTATGGTAGGTAGTCATATCCCTCTGCTACCTCATAATTCATAGAATCATAGCATGGTTTGGGTTGGAAGGGTCTTTAAAGCCCATCCAGTTCCAACCCTCCTGCCATGGGCAGGGACACCTCCTACCAAACCAGGCTGCTCAAGGACCCATCCAACCTGGCCTTGAACACTACTAGGGAGGGGGCACCCACAGCTTCCCTGAACAACCTGTGCCAGTGTCTCACCACCTTTATTGTGAAGAATTCTTTCCTAAAACATCTAAATTCCTCCTGTAGAATCTCAATGATCCAAAATGCTTGAATAGTCCCTCGTTTGTTTGGGGTTTTTTTTACTTAATTCAATGTAATACAGCCCTTACCTTAGCTAGATGAGCAGGTTGGAAGTACTTGGTTTTCCTAACCAAAGGAATACTTTCAGTCATGGTCATTGTACAGGAAAAGTCAGTATTAGTGTGTATTGCTCTGAAATTATGTTTTATGGTTCCTCAAAAGACTGTTTCCTTCCATTTCAGTGGTCAACGATCAATGAGCTTGACAAACTGCCAAGTTTGCGGTCACTACAGTGTAAAAATAACCCTGTCATGGACACAGAGAAGAACCCAGAGACCCTGAGACAGCTAATTATTGCCAAGATAAGTCAACTGGAGGTTTTGAACAAGAGTGAGGTACATGATACTTCAACAAATTGCCCGAGTGTGGGGAAGAACATCAAATCATTGCCTGAGGAACTGTTTTCAGTTTCCATTAAGATTACTGTTTGTTTGGCTGCACAAAAAGTAAAGTGCCAACTATTCCATCACCCAGTCAGTGGGGCACTCTGTAGGGCCACAGGATCCAGCCCTGTTTGTGAGTGCTGCCAGCTCAGTGGGGACTGGGACAAGGTGGACGAATGGTGGTGTTTTTTTCCAAGTGCCTGAGTTGTGTTGTAGTTGCAGGACTGTTATCAAAAAACATATTCTGGGCAAAAAAAAAAAAGAAAAAGCAGCTTAGTTGAATCTATTTCAGTAACAGTAATACAAGCATTTGCCTCCTGCAATACAAAAATAGCATCTAAACCAAATCAAACTTTCAGGAAATGCTTATAATAAAAAAAGCAGAAGCGACATCTGCTCCATAGCTGAAAAAAAACCACATTCTTGTGTCATCATATACAGTAACATCTTTGCTTAGATTTTTTCATTTATGGCTCAGTCAGTACATGGAGGTAGGGGCTGTAAGAGTCTTAATAGCTTTCACATGTACTGAATACATGGACCAGTCAGTACTTGGAGATGGGGTTTATGAGATTCTTGGTAGCATTAAAACACTGAACATCTAAGAAAGAGCGAAGAGGCAGTGTCATTGATTAGATTTTTCTTCTCTGGAAAGTTGTATAATTATGTTTGCACTATTCCTGTCGGTACAGATCCTTCCTGCTGAAAGAAAAGGAGCAGAGCTTGATTATCGCAAAATATTTGGAAATGACTGGCTAGCAGCTGGTGGGCATTGGAACCCAGAGAAAAACAAACCAAGTGAAGAATTTCTTGCTGCCCATCCCAGATACCCATCGCTTTGTCTTAGTAAGTACAAGAATGGTAAAATGGTGTGGCCCGCAGGACTAGGGAAATGATAGTTCCCTGTACTTGGCACCAGTGAGGCTGTACCTTGAATCGTGTGTTCAGTTTTGGGCCCCTCACTACAAAAAAAAAGACATTGAGGCACTGGAGTGCATCCAGAGAAGGGCAACAAAGCTGGTGAAGGGTCTGGAGAACAAATCTTATGAGGAGCAGCTGAGGGAACTGGGGTTTTTCAGTCTGAAGAGAAGGAGGCTGAGGGGAGACCTCTGCTCTCTACAACTGCCTGAAAGGAGGTTGTAGTGAGGTGGGTGCTGATCTCTTCTCCCAAGTAACAGGTGTAGGATGAGAGGAAATGGCCTCAAGTTGCACCAGGGAAGGTTCAGATTGGGTATTAGGAAAAATTTCACTGAAAGAGTGGTGAAGCATTGGCAAAGGCTGCCCAGGGAAGTGGTGGAGTCATCATCCCTGGAGGTGTTCAAAAAAAGTGTAGATGTGGCACTTTGGGACATAGTTTAGTAGGCACAGTGGTGTTGGGCTGATTGTTGGACTTGATCATCTTAGTGGTCTCTTACAACTTTTCTGTGATTTTATGATTCACATTTCCTCGTTTCTGGCACTGTGGTAGCACTGGTTTGGTATTGCTTCAGTTTCCCTTCCCCTTGATGCTTTTCCCATGTGCTTCTGCTGCCTTAGTAAAAACCAACCCCTTGGCAGGCCTGTGTGCAAATGCCTTTTGCTTCTGTGGGGCAGCTGTCGGGGTGCTGTGGGAGCCTACCACTTTCTGTGCTCCGTATCCTGGCTGCTGAGGCTCGTGCCTCATCCAGCAGCACCGTGCTCTCAGGTCTGCTGTTGAGTTTCAGTCTTGGAAGGGTTCATGTCTACATGTGCTTTCCTTCACACAGAATATGGTGCACCTGAAGAAGGAGAACTGAAGGGACAACAGTCTTCGACTCTGAAAAGTCAGCTTCTGAGTAAGAGGCCAGAAATGGTCACAATTATTCTTTCTGCATTTAAAATATTTTAGTATGAGCTTAGTGTTTCCTGGGTGTATATGAAGAGCAAAAGATAGAGAAGCCTTTGAGATGTGACTGAGTTCCAGTGTGTAATTCTGCTTCTCTGAACTGTGTGTATCAGTGAGTTTGATGAGGTATCTGCTTCTGTGTACTTTCTCATTTCCCCCTTAACCCAAGCTGAATGGCTTTCTTAATTAAGAGACTTAATGGAGAATAGAGGTAACCAATAGCACATTCTGACAGTTGTGAATGGCTTCTCTACAGAAGATGTTTGAGATTTTTCACCTCAGCAGCTGCACTGTTTTCTGATTTTTTTTTAATAGCTTCTTAACTTCAGGACACTCAAGAAATTTGCTGTTTGGGGCTGGCTATGTATTTAAACTAAATTACATCCCAGACCTAAAAATTCACTTAGTTTTGCTTCTCAGTTGATAGAAGAACTGAACCTTTTCTTATTCCATGGGTAAAATACTGTTTTAAGGCATTACATTCTAATGCATTTAAGTGGAAGATGAAACAGAACAAGGAGTCTAGTGGGCTAGACATAACAGAAACCTTTTTTTAAAGGATGAGTCTTTTAATCCCCGTAAAAGATAAGGCTAATAACTTCCTTAAAAGTGTGCTTGTGTGGTGCTTTTGAGATACTGTGTGTCAAAAGCCTGCTTTAAACTGAGTAAGCAGTTTCCGGTCTACTGCAGGTTATCTTAAAAAGTTAACTAGAAAGTAAGCATTTGTAGGTAAATACTCCTTCTGACAAAAAAGGTTAAGTATTTAAAATATCTTCCCTAATTTACCAAATATGAATAAAAACTTGATTATCTTAATAAAATTACTTTTAATTTTTTGGAGAACGGCTAAACGCTATCCTGGCTGCTCAGATACAGGCTACAACTTTTTTTTTTTTTAGATGATCAGGCTGAGCTAGGGGAAACAATTTATAATAGAAACAGACTAGAAAGACTCTGCTCCTGACAGAACAGGCCTTAACGTTCATTCTCTGATGCCTCACTGTATCACTGTTTTTTCTTAAGGTTTGACAATTAAATGTCCTGAGAAACCTGAACAGAAGCCAGTAGAGAAAAAGCTACCAGGTAAAAAGTCTTAAGTTGTAGCTCATTTTCACATAACTGTCTTAAAGAATGGCAGCTGCCTCTGGCTCTGTCAGCTCCTGAAGATTCTCCCCTGAAGACTCTGTCATATAAAGAAATGACAAAAGTAGAAATTGTTTGAAAAAGTCATTATTTTTCTGACCTTTTGGTCCAGCTTGAGGATCCAAAGTTGATGCTTGTCTTATGACCTCTGCTGTTGCTTTCATGATTAATGTGTCTGAGACAATCAAAGGCTAATTAACTGGTATGAAATCTGGTGTATGTGTTAACCAAATAACAATAGTATCTAATACATTAATTTAGAAATCCAATTCTGACCTGTATCAAATTTGTGCCTGTAATGAGACTAGAGTGAATACTTTGTTCTATATCAAAGCAATGTTTTGACAAGATGTGTCAGAATAGAGTCTGAGAGAAAAGACATACCCAAACTTTACTCTAAAATAAAAATCACATTTATTATCACAAGTTGCATAAAATCAGATAGATACAGCTTTTACAAAAATGTTTGATAGAAAAATATTTGTCTAAGTACAATGTGTGGTATTACAGGAATAACTCACTATTGCTGTGCCTTTAGATAAAGCTTCAAAAGAAGTGAAAGTTCAACCAAAACATTAAGTATCTCTATTGCAAACACAGGTTCTCACCTCTGGAACAAACTACATTTACTCTTTCAAGATCCATTACAAAAAATATCCCTTCGTGTAACTGACTTCATAATATAAACCACTTTACAACTCCGCTGGCAATTTGTTTGGGACTAACTAATGTAATACCATTTCTAAGCATGGCACTAGCTCCAGAGTGACATTCATCTATTTGTGCTGGGAAAGCCAATTCCTTGTAATGAAAACTTCAAGGAACAGTCACCAGATGCAGGTAGTCAGAACCTGACTGGTCAGTGTCCCAAAGGTCACTTAGTTTAGCATGTAGTAAATACAAACTCAAAAAAAGATAAATTATGAAGCCATTAACACTTTAATTTGGTATATGGGACCAAATTTGGTATATGGGACAGGATACTAGCGTATCCTGTCCTGTCCACCAGAGATTAAACCACTTTCAATTTGATATTAGCAGTGATGGTTTCAGGTACAAAAGACATTATTGCAGTGTTAGAACTGAAGCAGCAATGCAGCCTTTCGCTGTTGCTATAAGCAAGTACGGTGAAACACTAATACCTTGCTACAGCTCAGTGGCAGCAGCAATTTTCTAATAACTTTTCTTTCTTTCCCCTTGGCAGAGTCTATGACTGTTCAGAGGGTCAAAGGATTGCTGTATCGTCTACTTAAAATTCCTGGTTCAGAACTGAAACTGTCCTACGAAAGTTCTAAAGTGAGTTAAAAATGGGTAATTCAACAACAAAATACTGCATGCTGCTAAAGGTCAATAGCACGTTCTAAAATACTACCTAATGGAATTGATTTTGCTTAAGGAGGGCAATCTTCATGCTGTGATTTAGGACCTAATTTCAGTTCTGTAATATGACAAATCCTCCCTGACTGCAACTGCCTGATCCGTGTTTGGTTTACATGAAGAGATTTCAGTTTAAGTCTGATAGGCTTTTTTCCTTTCTTATTCTAGCTGGCAGGAAAAGAAGTTGAGCTAGACAATGACTTAAAGCCTTTGCAGTTTTACTCAATAGAAGATGGAGACTGCATGTTAGTACGGTGGTAAGAAGGGACTTGAGAGAGACTGAAGGGAAAGCCAACGCTGGAACTGCAGGAGAGCGACAGACTGCCTGCGGACTGTCCGGACAGCCTTGGGCCAGAACACACGTATGGGAGAACGTGGATTTCAGAAGTGTCAGCAGAGCTATACAACAATACTTCCAGCTCCTAAATTAATTGGCAGTCTCCAAGAAAGCATTTTTTTTTGGCTGAATACTTGAAAGATACCAAACAGTGCTTAAATGCTTCGATGAAATAAAACTCAAGGGAACCCTTTTGCCAAGATTTTATACCACCCTCCCAGTGCAGCAGTGAGAATTTGTTTTACTGAACTGAGCACGACTTAGTTGGGATCTCTTTGCTCATAACAGGACAGAATTAGTTCTGCACTGAAAGAAGCTACTTGCTTTTATTGTTTTCACCTGCTTCCAAAGAGCTTAAAGCAAATAAAAGTAAAACAGCACTAACTGTAGAATTATCTACACAGCCTTAGACTATTGGAGCTCAAAATCTGACAGACCTCGATTTTACCCTACAGCATTAATACATCACACTATAAATAAGTTCTCAGCATACTGCAAGGCATTGCTATTATTTTACATTCTTTAGCGTGCTGTTCCTCAGTCTTATTTTACTTTCACTTGTGTACCCTCAGATTCATATCTAAGATCACGTTGAGCTATCAGGAGAGACAGGCCAAGTTTGCAGTACTTTAAGATTTGGTATAAGCAACCTTTGATTCTTTTTTATCTAAAATGACAATGGTACAAACAAACTAAACGTAAATCCTAACCGGTAGCTGTGCCAGCCCCTGCACAAGGAGGGCAGCCCCTCAGACAGCACCAAACCTGCTGCAGCAAGACTTACCAGATGTCCTGGTGCTGAGCACAGCCCTCTGCTGGATCCTGGTACAGCTCTATACTGAGTTAAATCAGTAGGACTTTAATTTACGAAAGACAGGCTAGTTGGCATTCTTATGTGCATTTATTAATTACAAGTAGGTCTTTGACTTTATAAAAAAATCCTTTTTTATAGTTTAAACGTTTTGGTTTTTGTCAGATCAAACACCTATACCGTAGAAAAGGAAGAGTATCAGTCCACTCAGAATTATCAAAAGGAATGTGCAAATATTGTTATACTTTAGTCAAAATCCAACTTTAAAATATACCTTAATATTTCTTATTGTTCCAAGAATGAATCCAAATGTACACTTTTTCATGATCATTATATGCTACCCTGTTTTCCAAGGCAAGTCCATCATCTTTCCTCACATCTACAAGGATCTCCACACAGTTCCTTTAATCTCCACAGCTCTCCCAGTTCCTGTGGAGAGTACTGGGGGGAAGACAGCATGCCACTCTCACACGTCTTCTCACACAGCCACAGACTATCCTGGTAGGGACAGAACCAGTTCAATAGTTTTTTCTTACAAAAGAATTTAGTCTTCAACAATCCCAACTTCCAAGAATCAGGCTTTCTTTGTTTCTAGCAACAAACTTCACACACAAAAGTCACCAACTGGAGGTGCACAGCCCTCCATGATCTGCCAGACCTATTCTGAGAACTTGGGGGGTGGGGATGGGGCCTGCTGGAGGGGGAAGAGTTGGTTTGTGGGGGTTTTGTGATCTTTCTTTAAAATACATCTTAAATTTTTTTCTGGATTTTAATCCAAAGGCCGTTTCATTTTTTTTTAAAGAAAAAACATTTCCTCAATTTTATGCTACTTGGAGGAACAGGCACGTTCTCTTTCTGTAAGATCAGAGAATTTCTTCAGACTTACCTGATATCGCTTGGGTCCTACAGCTGCCATCCAGATGCCCATACTCACATCTTCACCCTAAGACGACACATTAAAATGAAGAGCACAGGCATTAGCACCAGGAAAAGTATGAAGCATGACTTTGTGAACTAGAATACGTTGTATCATTTACCAGCAAGTAAAAAATGCTAACTACAAAAAGCTATCTGTGACTATTTTAGAATTGTGAAATGAATCCTCCCAGATTTCCTGTGATAATACATTGTTTTTAGAATAAGAGAGTACAAAAACATGGTTACAACTCCAGAGGTTTTTCAGTCCAGAACAGCAGGACTTTGACCTTGAACAGACACTAAGTCTGGTGACCAAAAGCACTGTGAAAAGCCAACATTAACCAGGATAACTCAACACCAACACCCGAGCAACACTCTTTCCAACTCATCCAGTACACAGGCTGCTCCCCAAACCAGTTTAAGATACAAAAACCGAACCAACGCTTTACTACCTGGTACGTCTTTAATCTCTCAGAGTTGCTTGCCAGCCACTGAACAATGTCTTTGGAGATGACGTAGCCAGACCCACAAGCAAAGGCTGGATATGCAGGACTTGGGTACTCCAGCTCTTGCCATTTCCCAGTTCGATCAACTGCCCAATTTAGTCTGAAACTGAAGACCATGTTAGATGTGAGATATTTATACAAAGCCTTCTGTGAAACCTGTTCATACAACTGAAGTAACACAGGTAGATCATAAACTGAACTAAGAAGAAGAAGTGGAAAGTGATCCTAATTATAGTTCCTAGCCTTATTTCTCAAGGGCACACATCTAATAGAACACAACAGCTGAAAGTGTTAACTGTTGATTGGTCTCAATCTTGGGTAATATGAGAAAATTCTCAGAACAGAAGCAAACCCAACACAGACAGTCAGGTGTTCAGTGTGTCTGCAGCCACTGCTGTTTTGTGATCCAGATAAGCACAAGCATCTTTCTTTACCTATGTTCTATAACAGGCATATCCATGTCCAACTCCCTTTGGTTAAGGAATATGACATGAAGTTGGTGCCTCCAGCAGGCACGCGGTCACAGCACTGTTACACAACCCATTTTCATGGTCACAGGTTGTGCCAGAGGAGGTTCAGAGTAGACATCAGGAAAAATTACTTCACTGAAAGAGTTGTCAGGCACTGGAACAGCTGCCCAGGGAGGTGGTTGAGTCCCCATCCCTGGAGGAGGTTAAAAAATGGGCAGATGAGGTGCTCAGGAATGTGGTTTAGCAGTGGACAGGTACGGTTGGACTTGATCTCAAAGGTCTTTTCCAACTAAGGATTCTATGATTCTTGATAAAACCAGTGGCTGCTTAAAAACCAGGAAGCAAGGCAAAGTACTATTTTTTATATACCTTCTCTAAGCTGTTTTCCAAATGAAACTCAACAAAGTTCAACAACAGGTGCCATCACTGAGTTACAAAAAAGCTTTCCTGGCAGTTGTCTTCTCTAAGGAAGATTGTACTTCCCACTGGAGCTCTGCAGAAAGCCAGCAGCGCTCTGTCTGCGCAGTCTCTCACACTGCCTCCTGTCCCCAGGGAGCGCAGCATAGCACGGCTTTAACTCTGCCACACCATGCGGCACTACGGGCCCTCTGAAACTGCTGTGCCAGGCTGTGAGAAGCCTTTCCTGTTCAGGAGCAGGCTGGCACTGCACTCACAAGTACCTCATGCACTCTCAGCTCAATGGCATAACTGTGTCAATACAGTGCGTTCTCCCCCTTTTGGCAGGTTCAAGTGTTGCCAAATTCAGCCATGACCACAAGCATATCAAAGCTTTAGTGAGCTACAAAGAATTGTCACCTCAGAGAAGAGCCCCTTAAGGGAGGAATTACAGCTGAGTGGCAGGTCTGTTATCAGACTCTACACATTCACAGCTGAAGCTGACAGGTTAAAGCACCCAGCAGGTAAAAGTCATATCTGATGTCTGAACTCACTTTGGACTCAGTATCTTCCACTCTAGCAAGTCACAGCAGGAAGAGAGCAACCATTTCCAGACTGAGAGGCACCTGCTTTGTTCATCGTTTTATACTTCTGTAGTGATTTCATCATTGTTCACTACATCTCACACTTGCCTTGCCTGAAAACTGTGACTATTAGAGAACTGACACCTGAAGATGTCACCCCTACGTAAAGCTCCCCACAGACACAGAGAAGACGGTTTTGTCCAACTCTTCTCCCCCAGCACGACTTGTCACTTCCTTTTGTTAGTAATCCAATAAAAATACTTGATACCTTAACACACCATTTTTACAGCAAGACTCAGCAAAACTCATCTTTCAGGCTGCAGAAGAAAGTGTTATCGATCCTCGTAGGTTCATTCAGCTGTGATTCGAAGTGAAGCCCAGTACGTTATCAGAACATGAAGCACGCCAACACTCAACAGCTTATCTCACACCTCAGGAAAAGTGAAGGTTCATCTTACAAATGAAACATCTCCATGGAAAGCTTCAAGTATCTGAAATTTCCTTTTGGCCTAATTAAGGTCAAGAAAAGGTGAATGTTCACCTCACGGCAGAGGAGCCAACTTCAGTGAACTGCCTTTTTTCATTTACAACACTCACATTAGATCCAGTCTTCCTCAGAAACAGCTTGGTACATTCCACTCCATCCTAAATTTGGTCATTTGCAGACATGATCAGTGACCTGTCAAAGACACCTCTTTTATGTCTGAGGACAACTAATCTTTTCACTGCACTTTTAAAAGAACAGAATAGCAGTAACTTAAGTATGTTCTCTCCAAGATGAGCCAAATAGGATACCTGAACCATCTGTTTTTGCAGCTTGCAGTCCTGAAATGCTCTGGATCAGCTAGACAGGCTTTTTAAATGGTGATTTAAAATTAATGAACAAACCCACTACACAATATGAAGTGGAAGACAGAAAAGACCTATTAACTGATAGGAGGTGTAGGTACTGCTCAATTCAAAGCATTCCCTTCCCAGTTTCACTGAGATCTCATCCTTACCTCAAGGGCCAGATATACTCCTGAGCCTTCTGCTCAGGAAGTTAAGGTCTCCACACACCAGAGCCAGCTCTCAGAGAAGGCTAACAGCATTTCATTTGCACTTTCATCAATGCTCGTCAAAATATACAAAATGTTACAGAGTCGAAAGGTAGGAGAGCTTAAGAGGACTCCCCAAAACCACTAAGATGACTCCTGTACACTCAGTGGTTACCCACAAAGCTGAACACATAACAAGGAAACTCTGGCCTAGGAACAGGCTGGTGGTAGGTAGGCTGCAACATAAAACTAGGGACACCAGGGAGGAGGGCAATCTCTATGGTATCACATCCTCAGCTCTTACAGCCAAGAACATGCTCCAGAAGAGCTTTCTCTACAGCAGATGGAACAGCAGCCGGAACAGCAGCCTGGGCAGCTTATATATAGTGCTATTTTTCCTTTTGCAAGTTGGTTTCCATCTTGTTGTCAAGTTCCCGACCTCATACATTGCTAGAATGAACCTATCCTACCTTCACCTTTAGCCTTGTGGTAAAGGCAGTGCCAAGAAAATTAACAGGCAGCAGGCAGCCAGGAGGTTTGTACAGGCTGGAGAACACATGCCCAGCACACAGATCTTTGTGATCACCACAAGACAGCCAGCTATTCCACACACTTTGAGACAAACACATCCACACACTTCATTAAATCACCTTACGAGTAAGCAACAGTTACAGTATCAGATCTGTGAAGCAAGACACCTTTAGCAGCAAGGGCAGCTTTTCTTCAGTAAGCAGACGGCAACAGGAAGACATATGATGCCGTTCTGCTATACTGGATGGTATAGCAGAGTAGCAATGCATTTCATGGATGGAAGGGAAGAAATGGGCTATTTTGGTCCTCCTTGTTATTCACAAGCACAGTGCAGGCTGGTGAACTTCACTCAGGATTTCATGAATCAGCCCTACCATTGCAGACAGCAGCACAAATGGGTAGCAACACCTGTTATTCACAGACTTCAAAATAAACTACAGACTAGAAAGGCAATTTTGTTTCTCTTATTTTACCCCATTTTCTCAAGCCCAGCAGAAAAATCACAGTGGCTTCAAAAAAAGTAATGTTTGCAATTCTAGTATGTACTTGCATTTTTACTCTATTTTACTGCTGGAATACTTTTGTTTACTTATGTTTCATGACAAAGAGTTATAGACAAGACATTGTAAAACCAGGTAAGACACTCAGCAAGTTCAGCTCATTGTAAAAGCACACTCTGGAGAGCTAGTGTAAGGAACGGATTTCTGTATTTTGAGATCCAAAGTTCTACACATGCAGAAATCCTGCTTTTTGTAAGTAGCTTCCACAAGCAGAAAAGAACCACCCACATGAAAATAGGCTTAAGGCAGTAAACTGTTCACTAAAGACATGGTAACTCTTAAAGACAAGTTAAAAAAACAACTCACTTTCCCCACCAAATGTTTGGCTTGTCCAATTTTTTCTGCTTTATCCTGTTAAAAACAGCCTCCAAATCAATGTAACAATCATCATCTGTCTTCAGCAATAAATCAAAACTGGTTGATTCAACTGTCCTGCAGTCAAAAAGAAAAGTGATGAGATGCTGAGCTGCAGCCCACAAATTAGATACACAACAGAACAATCCTCAAGGGTTTTCTGGGAAGCAGAGGGGAAGGAAGAGGAAAGGAATGTCTTTCCTACCCTTGACTTCTAAACGTTTTCTCTATTAACCAAGGCTGACCAAGGCTGGCTGCTTATCCTGCAGAAAGGAGAGGCAGCTGCATCCTATGATGATCTTACAGTATGGATTTGTGTATGAGCTGAAGAGAACAACCTTGAAATTTTGTTCTTCAGGACAGATGGTGGATTTACTAACAAATCTGTCTTAAACAGTATTGACCTCAGAAGGATATGAATCTGTGACGATGATGGCAGCACAGCTGTTAAAAGCTGGTGGCTACATGTCAGTAGCCTACTATTCAGGATGACTGAGTTCAAGGGCAATATAACAGTAGAAGTTTGTCATAAAAATCTGTGGAAACAACCTGGTACTTACTCTTCCTCAGTAAAGCAACCCTTCAAATATGAAAAAAGTAATCTTTAAGTGTCTGAAATAGTTAAATATTTCACTTGGAAAATAATCAAAGCATCTTAAGATTTTAGGGATTATTCCTGGGTTGACAAACAAACACTGGTTTCAAGGGTATTTTCTCTTAACAAGAAAGGCATTTGCATTAAGTCTTTTATTCCTAAATCTTGAAAAAATTGCTAACCTGTAAGAAATGATCATAAAGATCAAAGTTTTGACATTTAAATTTCCTCTTTAGAACTGAAAGCATGGTTCAGTTTTTCAGTTACATTCGTAAGTTTAGTAAGTCCATAATTTTGCAATCAACTGGAACTGTCACCTTTACTTCTAACTCCACAGCAACATCAATTAATTGTCTCCATGGAGAGGTATGGAAAGGTAATAACTTATGGAAATGGAAAGGTAATAACTTATTAAATTCACTGCAGACAGTGTAATACACTATGGAAATCCTTCCTCTCAACCTTCCATCCCTGCTGTACTCAAGCTTCCTATCCTTCCCCTCTACTCTGCACTGGTGATGCCGCATCTGGAGTGCAGTGTTCAGCCTTAGGCTCTTCAGTACAAGAGAGATGTGGACATACTGGATGGAGAGTCCAGCAAAGGGCCACCAAGATGATTAAGGGACTGGAGCATCTCTCCTATGAGGAAAGGCTGTTTAGTCTGCAGAAGAGAAGGTTCAGGGAGGAGCTCATCAATGTATATAAATACCTCTAGGCAGGATGTGAAGACACAGAGCCAGGCTCCTTTCAGTGGTGCCCAGTGACAGAAAAGGAGTCAGCGGCCACAAACTGAAACACTAAGTTTACAAGCTGGCAAAAGCCATCCTTTAAAGGACTAAAGCTGCTAGATTTCAGTCAGAAACAAATTAAAAGAAATTACAAGGAGACATGAAAATATTCACACATGGGCTCTTAGAGCAGAAGCCTGTCTTGCCAGCTCATGCTTATTTAAGGCACCAAGGGTCAGCATTCCAGAAATATAGATCCTGTTATTTTATTCACTACATGACCCCAAAATTGTATGAGAGAAATTCAACTAATGAAGTAAATCACGTAAGGAATGTATTTCATGGAACCTGTTAGATAATATAACATGCTGGATCTTGCACTACAAACAGCAACATTCCTAAGAGAAAACACTTTCTTTTCAACTTACCATCGGTAGAAGTTCAGCAGTTTGGCTGGAACATTTCTGTAAGTGTCAATAACATCTACAAAAACAATATCATCATAGGTACTGCTTTCTTCCTTCAACAAAGCATCTTCTTTTTCAAGATTTTTTATGTGACTTGTAAACCTTTCCGGGCGAGTATGGAGGCTTTTTAAAAGGGCATCACCTTCTGAAAGAAGCAGCACCCATCATTAAGCAAAGACGCACACCTGTATACTACTTCACATGTTTCTCTTGGATCATGCACAACATACAAAAGAAATCTGAAGAAGCCTTCAACTCAATGGGGTTATGAAAATCCTAAATTAATATTAAAATTTCTATGAAATATTAAAAGTTGTAGAACAACAAAGAGATATATTTTTGCATAAAGTCTTGATAAAGAAAGCTTAAAAGAAAAAAGTATCGTCTTCCTTTTCAGTAATAAAAAGGATGCAACTTTTTAAGAATCTTTAATATAAAGAGCTGTCAGGGACTTCACTATTATTCTTACTGGGAAAAAGGCTACTGTTAGAACAATTTTTCCTTAGCATATAAACCCAGCATAAAAAAATAAACCCCCAAACAAAAAAAATCCTACGCTAAATATAAAAAAATTGCCGTTGCTTTGATGTGGCATGGTTGGTCCCTGCTGCACCACATCACATAACTGACTGTAGGTAAAAGCCAAAAAAATAAAAAATATTTGCAAGAATACTGAATTTCTTCTTAAGGACAGTTTATGGTACTGAAGAACTTTTTGACAAACAGGAAAGCAAGGCTTTACCACACCTCGATTTAGGCTCCTACAGATGACAAGACAGCAGGACTGCCCGATTACATTTGCCAGGTCTAGCTACAAACCCACAAGAATAATGCTCTGAAAGTCACTGCTTATGTTGACTACGATGGACCAATAAGAATACATCAACTCTAGGGCTATGTGGCCAAAATCTTTGACACTGAAAACAGCTCCTATAAAGCCTTGGAACTCTCTGCTGAAATAACTGCAAAGAGCAACAGCAGGAGTGGAAAAGCAGGCCATGTTACGTGGTTACTGTTCGTCAGTAGTTAATATTAAACATCATGACAGCACTTGTAACAGCAGCAGGACTAGGAAAAGGTGTGAAAATAGTCAGGGAAAGACTTCATTGCACATTTTTTAACCTGGGTTTAGGTCAAGGACAGAGTCTAGGTAGAAATGGTATTTCTGTTAATAAAAAGTCAATCGGAGTGGGTTACAAAGGGCAAGCAAAGAGACCACATCAAGACACTGATATTAGGCATAAAAAAAAAATTAATTGTTTCTACTTAAAGAAAACTTAAGGTGATCAAGATTGTAGAGACAGCATAAATTTTTTACCTCAGAAATGTAATTTAAAGTTCATGTTTTATCATAAGATCAAATGTGATGCTACATTTTGCACTTGCCTTGAATAGTGTAAATAAAACCACCTGCTATTCCCTCCACACCTTCTGTGAGTTCATGTGGCAGTGACCCTTCCCCTGCCTGCAAGAGAAAGATTAATGGAAAGAAATAAATTAGTTCATCTTTCATTACTGATGTGTTTTACTTTATGATTTTAAGGTTTTCTGGCAATCGAGAATGAAATTAATTTAAAGCCCTTTTGGTTTAGGTACCTCCATAATCAAAGACTAAGACTAAGATTTTTAACTAGAAAGTTTTGTGGCATTTTTTTAAGTTTCACCTAAAACTAGTGGTAACACTGGAACTTTTAGAAAAATTAGTTTTGAAGTTAGGAGCAAAATGTAAAGTCATTCTGGCTAAATTACAACAGCACAGCATGTTTAAGCAAGCAATGTTTTGACAGGAAAAGAAAGACATTGCTAAAAAGCAAAAAAACAGGTTTAATCCTATCAATCAGAATTTTAGCACACGATTTTGACCCACATTTTGCCATCTCTGATATACCAACACTACTTCACGCTTCACAAAGACCACAGGTGAACATCACTCCTTTCAAAATAAGAGAGAATGTCACTTTATTAGCATCATTTTTCATACGCTCTTGTTCTTTCCCCAGGTAAAGTAAACTTTCCCTCTGAGATAACATGAGAAGCGGAACTGAATTAATGTTTACAAAAAAACACAGGAAAGCAAAATGCCAAACACCCAAGACTTATAGGAAAAGCAGAAACATGGTAGAAGGGAAAGTGAGGTGACTCACTGTAATGACTCTGAAAACTCCCCCTCCATCATTCACCATCACTTTATGAAGGTTTCTTGAAACAAGACCCTGAAGATCCTGGCTTTCCCACACAATGGTACCTTCAAAACTCTGGTAAGAGAGTAAAACACTGTTAGACAGGTATTCAAAGACTTCAAAGGATGAAAATAAAACAGTTTAGCATTTTTTTATTTTAAAATAGTCAACTTCACAAAATATATAGCTTGAACACACAACATAGATGTTTTAATTAGACTTCAATACAAATAAGTTACACATAAAAGCAATGCATCTGTGAAACTCGGTAACACGTAATCATTCTTTTAAGACTAAACATGAATCTCTATATTAGGAACATTAAATTTTTAACAGAAGTCTAGTGTAAAGAGCTTTGCCTTTCTAACATCATTAAGATGGCATTTACAGGTGACCTGAAGTGAATTTTTAAAAATCAACTATAAAATCCCGCATTACAAAGAGAATACGTTAAAACAGATTTGGAAATAAGTGCTGCTTTTTAGTTATCTGCCAAAACCAGAGATCAGAGACTCAAATCTGACATCAGCAAAACTCAAAGGAAAATACAGCTACCTTTATCCTAGCAAAGTGGTCACAAGCTACTGTAGGAGAGTCACAGAACTCTGACCTCACATTTTTGCTGCTAGGGAAGGGAGGAGAAAGGCACGTGAGTATTTGGAAAATTTTCTGTGTTTAACTGCTAGTTTAAGTCATGTTACTCCATGATTTTTGTGTGTGTGTAAATTCTTCCATTTAAAAGTATTTCATCTCAACCTGAAAATAATCCACCTAACAGTCTAACTATTACCTATTTTATATAAGACTTCCCTGAAGACTCCCAAGAACATGCAAAGGGACACGTGGTATGTTGTGCAGGTAAGAGAATTGGTAGTATTATATTTTTTAAGTTTTTTAAAGCAATTTCACCCTTGTGACAGGGTAGCATAGGGTAGCTGTGGGGCTATTATACTTCTGACTGCTACATGAGCACATTCCATTTTTTTTATCCCAGTTTCATAGGAAAAACACTATGTGTGGACCTTGGAACAGAGAAACAACTTGTTTCAACTATTTGTAAATGCAGCTCTGTTGCTGTAGAAAGCCTGTTTGCTTGTACTAACCTCTTAGATCTTCCCCACTTTAGCTTCCTCGTACTCCAGAAACCTCCAGAAACTCTCAGTTATTGATACACCATTAAATTCAGCTTAGAGTTCAGCTCAATTCTTTGCCTTGCTCTAGAAGCAGGTCTTAACATTGGCAGCAGTCTTGGTATTTAACGACAGCAGTGTATTTCAGAAGTCTCCCATCTATTATTAATAATGCCAGCTTTATAATCTATTATTGGATCTAGTCAGTGTTTATTCTAGCCTAACTTGCATGTTCAAAACCTTCCCTTTGTTTGTTTAATTAGCTGTCAGTTATCAAAATAAATAGACCACTATTAAGACTTTTTTTTAGCGGCAGGACCCCTGAATACCCTGCATGGTAAAACTCACACACTCCATTTCTCTACTGGCAGTAGCTGCCATCTCCCATTCCAATGTTTTTTTTGCTGTAGGGATGGGGCTCTAATCCCACTTCTGTGTCTTGTTTACAGACACAACCTTTGGTGTGTTGTTTAGAGAACCTGAGAGGCCTTTCACTGCTCAGCCACCACAAACTTTTAAATTCTCATGGCTGTCTACTACCGATCCTGACTTCAAACACACACTAAGAGCCTTAATCAGTTATTACCAGTGAACCTCAGTGCAAGGTGTCCTAAAGCAGCGAACTACCATTATTTTCCAGGTTGAGAGACTTGTAAGCAAATTTTCTAATGACTTTAGCCTTCAGCTATTCTTAGTCTAAGCCACTTAATGAAAGCTGAGGCCTGAAAATGCTCAAAGCAAAACAGAGTGGCACACCTGAGACTATATCATCTGTTTTTCCCCATTTAAATTCCAGCCTTGTTGCTGCCAGAGCGCAGTGGCATTTACAGTGAATACCGAACAGGTGTACTGACATAATGCAGCTCTGCCAAACTCCTTTCCTAATGTTAAACAGCACTGTTACTCCTCATTAGTAACACAGAGAATGCATAGTACAGAGTCCCATTTTCATGCAAGCAGCCCGTGGCTTTTGGACAAAATACGTGCATTGCTAAGACTTGGCTGTAAGAGCCCCTGTGTGAGTTTTAGTTATCTGGTAGTGGTTCTGCTCCTCTGCACTTTCTGTAATTCCAAAACTGAATGATCGATTCTGTCTTTGACAATCTGGCCTGCCAGATGCTTATTCTAATGCTACATTTCCCCTCCTTTCCCCAAGATGAGCAGAACGAGCAGCACTTCAGCTGGAAGATGAATGAAGCTCTTCAGCAGCCTGTACAATCCATTACTTCTTGAAGGTGGAAAGGCAGAGAATAGATATTGTCTCAGAAACCATCTTGTGACAATTAAACAGTTCACTAAATTTACTGCTCTCAAACAAGCAGATCGGAACACGTGGGCGTTCTGCCTCCTCTGAATCATCTCGTATGGTTCAGCATCCTAAGTACCACAGGAGACTACACACTGTGCATAAGCCCTATTAATCTACATTGGAAACATCATGTTATCCTGTAAGCATTCAGTGTATGACACGTATTAGATTAAAGAAGCCCACACAAAGAAATATATGAATACTAATATCCCCTTTCTAAATCAAATACTTCCCATCTGCCTCACAGGAAAAATGCAATCATTTATAGCAAAAGTTACAACTCCCTAGAATTTTAGTATCTCAGAACAAAGTTATACAGGGAAAAGGCTTACATGTTAAACCACCAAATTACTGGGTAACGAATACTCTTTTTTGAAAAGTAAAGAAAACATGAATCATTTTGATATCCAGTTAGACTGTCAAAACACATGCACAAATTGCTGCAAGAGGTCTGCTCACCCAAAAGTTGTCCTCCCAGCATAACCAACTTGCACAATATGCAGCAAAAACTGCTTAAGGTGATAAACCAATTAATCAGCTACACATTCCCCTTAAAAAGACCAGGTTTCCAAACACATTCATTCTTATAGAGCCAGGGGAAAACCGGGGATTAAACTGACCCCGAATGTCCTCTCCTTCCCCTTCAGCCTTCTCTTGCTCCATTCTTTCATAAAACACTTGATTTCTTGCATAAAACAACCCAGACCCAAAACCAACTTACAGAGATAGCAGCAAGATTGAGTTGTATAGGAGAATATTTAAATGAAAGGAAACAGCCTAAAACTGCAGCTGACATATCTTGTGAAAAAATCACTTGCTTACCAGGAACAATTCCTTGTACCTGGAATGTCCACTGAAAGAGAGTTCCCATTCTGAGTCAATTTGTATTCACCAAGCCTCCATTGCAACAATATAAGGTGTTTGATCACCTTGCTTCCTAAGCAGTCACAAGTAGGTTCTATATTCCTATACCAGAACTCTACTCTTGGACTGCACCCGAATCCCAAAAAGGATAACAAAAAACCCAAAGCTTTAGATCCTGTCTCATTAGCTTAGCTAATGGTATCTCTAGACAAACATGAATGCTAACACTCATTACTGTCCAAAAAGCAGTCTCCTCCCAAATTTCTGTGCCACATATTCCAACTAGACCCTAACAAAGATCGTATTGAAATTCTAATCTTTGTTTCCTTGCATGGTTCAATGAACAAAAAATTCCTTGCTAGTGCTGCCAGAAAAGGAATAACCAAAATTTCAGTAGCCCTCAGCATGAGCTTCTCAATTACAACTCTTCAACTACTACTGTCATTGCAAACGTAACATACAATACTCTGCTGTAATGTCCAAGACATCAGAAACAGAAACTTTTCCAGCTGTTCCCCAGAAATTTGTGACATTTTCTCCTCCTTGTCTTGTGTACTAATGTGTGAAAAAGCAGGAGGGAGAAACGTCCCATTCTCAGGTAAACTCTCCCACAGAACTGGAGCAGGTGCAATTTTCACTCAGAAACTGAAAAGGTTTGTGAAATTGCTACTATTTTTTAATGTAATTTTTTTAACCAATTTGTAATTTTTCATGCTTTTGTTTAAGAACTACTGGTGAAAAGGAGAGAGCGCAAAAGAAATTCTGGACTTCAGCATATCCCCTCAACTAATTCTAGAGGTTTTCACCTGGCCTTTCTCTGGCTCAAGCAAAGGCCAGTTTTATCAGCCAGTCTCTTCAGTTGATTTAAAAGAACTGCAGGTAGTTCTGAAACCACACATACCTCTGGCAAAATGAACTGCTCGACTGGCTTGTACCACAATCTGTTCACTTGCACTCCACAGCTTGGTGGACTAAAGCGAGCACTGAAGAGAGCTTCCTGTGAACAGCAGAAAAGGAAAAAAAAAACCAACTAAACATTAAAAGTACCATGAGATTATGCAAATCTTTACCATCTCAGTTAGTTAAAATGGAAAGAGGCTTATGGTTTATAAAACTTAGTGACAGTTTTATTTTCACCAGTCTCAGACTCCATAGAATTCATGTGTTGGATTGACATGGTGGAAGCAAGCAACCATGGAACAAGACCGCAAGTTCAACTAGAATCCAACCAACAGAGCATATCACCTGGAACAGTCAGACTCTTGTCCCAGTTTACAGACTTTCTATGTGCTGTTTAAATAGCTGACCATTATTAATCGCAAGAGAGGAAGCAAACACTTAAAACTTAACTGCTACTATATTACATGGCCTGCCAAATGGCTCTTAAATAATAATAAATTACAAAGATGCAGCATAGCCAGATTCCCAGTCTTCAGAAAACAGTGAAGGTATTAGGTCTTCAATGTTTAGAATTCTACAGTTTAGCAAATATAAACCTGATAACAGGACACAGCCATATTTCAATATATTTTCTGTACTTAATTATTAAATTAAATTTAAATTCTTTCCACTGTAGCATAGCCAGAAGTCTTGAAATTGGCTTATCATGTTATTGGTAGAGACAAATGCAATACAAAAAAAGGAACAATCACATTCAATGATTTTTTTTTTGCTTCTGGGTAGCACTAGGCTATTCTATAGAACACATAATGGCTTTGGAGTGGGGGGAATTATTGCTGAAGTTTTATTATTACCTGTAAATAATACCTGTTTCTATAAATGTCAAAATACTTTGTGAGAAGACAGACACGAAAAAAAATACAGCTGTCCTGCATCTCTCTGCTTGAAGGCACCAAATGTGTCTTGGTTCATGGGTGTTTTAATTTTATTCAACAGTTTATTTTATATTCCTTAATACCTATCAATACTTTAGAGCCTCAAAGGCATTCAAAATTGTGTCTTAGAATTAGATATAACTGCTCTTTCAAAAGGACATTTAAATTAACTCATATCACTTTGTGAATTTCATCTTTTCCTCAAGTGGAGGGTGTATGTATATACACATATATCTTGAAATAGGAATTTACAACACAACAGAAGAAAAATATAATTCACATGCTTGCCAGTTAAGTACTCCTCCTCTAAATCACCAACACAGCCATGTTGCTTTCTGTAACAACCTAATCCGCAATAAAGAGACAACATGCTTTAGTTCACTTTCAAAAGATAACTACAATACGCTACCTCATGTTCTGCCTGGTAGAGTTTTACAGTGATGTTCCTCTGGAATCCCACCCCATCAGCCTCATAAAATACCCCAAGACTGGTAATCACAATGGGGTAAAGTACACGGAAGTTCACACTGACAATTCTGTCTTCAGATAGCTCAGAAGGTACATCCTCAGGGAGACTGAATGCTTCGATTTCCTGATTCAAAACTATGAAAAAGAAAGGACAGAGGTAATGTGAGAAGACTTCATAGTTCTTGAGCTGGACACGCACAAAGAAGACTGGATACATGCAAAACATTCTGATTAATTAGAACAGCTCGCAAACGCAAAAGGATAATCAAACACTAGAGGAGGAAAAAATAAAACTGGCTGCAGACTGCAGCAAGGAGAATCTCAGAATGATGCAGCAATCTGCAGGCTACCAATTGCAAGTCAATGCCTACATATCCACAGGGAAAATACTAGAAACATAATAAATTCACAGAGGGAGGAAAAAAGTGTTATTTGACTGCATGAACATCTGCATATTGGCATATTAAAATAATTATCCATGTATCAAAATTACATATCTCCACTTAATTCAGCTGTCTGCTTTTTGGCATTAACGCCTCCCCAAAGTACCATTTATCCTTTGGAGAGCAGTTAAGCAGTCGATGTTGTCATTCAAAGAGAAAGTAAAAGAAGTTTCATTTTATAGTGAATCATGGCTTAAGTGCTAAGCAGTCCTTAGTTGACTTGCAATTAAAGAGCAAAAATTAAATAGAGGAAGAATTTACTATTCTAGTTAGGAGTTTTTGTATAGCAGTATTTCATTCTTTCCCCATGGTACCTTTCTTAATTGTTCTCTCTCTAGAGCAGAATCTGAAAAACCTATCAGTCAGACTTGCTTAGAATTCACTTTATCACCAGACACTCCAGGCTCTGGTGCCTTGCTATTTTCTTCATTTACAACATTAGACAGGGGTCATTCTGGCTCTCTCCAACTTCACTTTACACAGGGATAGTGTAAAAAGGTATGTTATATGGAAGAGACTGTTCCCTGATGCAAGGAAAATGCAAATTCATTAGAAGTCAATGACCTCCCCTTCACACCCCCAAAGATGTCTCCTTTTCATGCTTGTGCATGGTACTTACAGAAAGATTACGTAACTGTTAAGACAGCGAGCTCTAGGTGACATTTATTTTCAAGACTGGCTGTCTCAGTTAAGGACCTCAGACTACTCTCAGAAAAGATGATTAGTTCTAGTTCAGATCATGAAATTGTTTAAAAGTTAACTTCTATACCTGGGTTACTGATGTTCAGAAGTTTGCAGGAGTATGGGTCTTCTCTATCCTCCACTGGCACAGCACAACCATGCGCACCTATTATAAACTTCACAAGGACACTAAAATAATTTGGTTTTATTAACACCAGCTCTCTTCCCTCCTCCCGCCACCTTCAATAAACTTATTTCATCACAACAGTGCATCTTTCACAGGATTAAGATTTTGCACCCCTTAAAAATCAGCAATGAGAGTTTGTATGTAGAGCAACCACAGGAACCCCTTCATAGTCACTCGATTCCAAACCAACATTAAAGGTTTACATTTCATAATGAGGACATAAGAAGACTGGCAACTAGGAATGAAATTCAAGACAGTCAGCACACCAAACAAAAAAAGACCTAAGGCAATACTGAAGGATCCTGAAGACCTGCCTTTTCCTGCCTGGCTTTGTAACATAATTCAGGATTCTTTTAATATTCTGCATTCAAAAGGCAATGTAAAAAATAAGAAAAAGGATACATAGCATCAAAGCAGGAACAAGAACTACAGAACATACATTAGAATTAAATGTCTTGATTATAGGTTGTACCAAAACAACAGGTTGCTTTTTTCCAGCCCCAATCACGGTTGTGCCACAGTCAGGAGACAACAAACAGTATGAAGAACAAGAGCATCCACCTTAGCTCACTCTGCAGTAGTTTGATGCACCTGGTTCAGTGAGAAATAAACATGAACTTTACAGCTGAGGCTGTTGTAAAAGTTTTGTGGTTCTCTCACCAAATGCAATCCTGCCTGCTTTCAAGTATCTTGGATTACTAAGTATTTCAAGTTGCACACCAGACAAAGCGTACATTGCAAAATAAAAAAAAGGGAAAGTCATACATCACTAGCGAACAGTGGCAACGAATTGGAAAAACAACCAGCAGTGAACAGTCAATCGCATTTTATTCCTTGTATAAAAATTAGTTACGGCTCAGAACAAGAAGTATATTTACATATTACTAAGCAGATTTAAAAAAATACTAGGAGTACAAAATGATCACCAAAAAAAAGAAAAAAGGAAATATTTTCAGAGAAAAGTATGAACTTAAGATATTTAAGCATTTTAGTCTTTCACCATTGAAAAGCCCCACATGATAAAACACTAGAGATTACCGTTGGCTCAGTGCAGGATGTTGTTTCAGGTGCTTGAACCAAGTGTTCCTTATAACACTGCGTAGTTCATGATTGTGTCGAGCTGACAAAACACCTACAATAACATCATAATGTTTCAGCTTCCACTGAGGGAAGAAGGCCAGTGGACCTAGAAATACAAAGTGACAAAGATTCATTATATGCACACATTACCAGAAGCCTAAGTTGCAAGCAATAATTAAAATGCATCTCAGAAGCAAGAGTACTGAAAACGTGAAACACTATTAAAAAAAAAAGCTGAATTACTAGTGCATTCATGGCTCACAATGAGGGAAACATTTTCAGCATTCCAAAACCTTCACTAGGAATCTAGGAAAACTTTACTGCAATGAACTAAGCAAATCACCGTAAATAAACAAAACTAAGAAACTGGGACTCAGAAAGCAGGCAGGAGCATAAGCCTTGCTTTTGACTGACAGCATCTTCTACTCTTTAAATATTTGCCTGCCTGTCTTGGGAGCAACCAGCCCCCAAGGAACATGTTCTTGCTGGGCCTCTTCTATCAGTCATCAGAAACCTTGTGGGCAAGACAGAAGGTCCTACTGTTCCCTCTGCAACATTCTTGAGACAGTCTGGGCCTTCTGCTTGCCCACTGATACCTCCGCCAGCAGGATTTACTCTATAGCCTGGGGGCTTGTCATCACTGGTACCAGCACTACAGTATTAGAATTCACATTATTCTACCTAGGAAAAAAAAAGGCATTTAACCAAGGTCTGCCAGATTCAGAAATACACCCATTCCCCCCCACACACACTTCTTTTTAAAACTGCTGGATCACCTTTCTGCTTCACCATTTCAATCTAGCACATCAAGGCCTATAATTTCTACCATTTTGAAGCTGAACATCACTCTGCCTTCATGCAGGGTATCGCATGCCTGCACAGGGGCATGCTCTGGCTTTATTCATAGCTGGATGTCACCAACAACACCTGTAATCCACAATTTACTTTGTGCTATTTGAATTTAGAGTTCATGAAAACTGGACTTGATTTCAAGCAAGGTTGTGGCCAGAGAGAGACCTGAGAAGCTCTGACTTTGAGCCTGCAAGCAGCTGGGCAAGTAGCTAAAGTGAATTTGTGTAGTTCAGTTTAATTTATCAGACATTCTAGAGTTAAGAGTTTTATATTTAGCTTTAGCATAGGATTGCTTTCCTCTCATCTCACCATTCTTTTTTCATTAGGCTACAGAAAAAGAAAACAAATGTAAATGTGACGACCCTCTAAATTACTGCTTACAGCAGAGACAAAATTTTTTAAAATCTAATTTTAAAGAGACCAAAAATATTGCTGAGTCTGTATTTCGTACTCCCACTCAAAAGAGTTGAATTATAATCCAGATTCTACCTTCTTTACCAGCATGCCCTTTCTCCACTTTTGTTACAACTGATGACTAACCCAGGACCTCAGAGCATCTGCCACAAGAACTGCTGTGCCAAATCACACCACCACACAGCCATCCAGCCTTATATTCCATCTTCAGTGTGCAACATGCCATGGAGATGCCTTGGCCTTGCTCTGCACTGAACCAACATCAAGAGATTTTAGAACCTTTTTGGGTTTGCTTTAGGTGTGTATTGGATTTGCGTGGCAAGGTTTTGGTAGCAGGGAGGCTACAGGGATGGTTTGCATGAGAAGCTGTTGGAAGGTTCTCTTATGTCTGATAGAACCAATACCAGCTGGCTCCAAGACAGACCCACTGCTGGCCAAAGCCAATCCCATCAGCGACAGTGGTAACACCTCTGAGATAATACAATTAAAATGTGTAAAAGTTGCTGTGCAATGGCAATTGCAGTGGGAGGGAGCGGTGAGAATGCGTTAAAAGAAAACTCTGCCGACACCAGGACCAGAAGAAAAGGAAGAGGTGCCTCACACACTGGAGCAGAGATTCCGTGGCAGTCCGTGGTGAACACCATGGTGAGGCAGGCTGTCCCCCTGCAGTCTGTGGAGGTTAACAGCGTAACAGAAATCCACCTGCAGCCCATGAAGGACCCCACGCCAGAGTAGGTGGATGTGCCCAAAGGAGGCTATGATGGTGTAGGAAGCCTGCACTGCAGCAGTCTCCTGGCAGGACCTGTGCTGACAGGACTTGTGGCCCCACAGAGGACACACGCTGGAGCAGTGCATGAAGAACTGCAGCCCACGGGAAGGACTCGCATCATAGAAGTTCATGGAGGACTGTCTCCTGTGGGTAGGACCCCATGCTGAAGCTGGGGAAGGGTGTGAGGAGTTCTCCCCCTAGGGAGGAAGGAGCAGCTGAAACAACATGTGATGAACTGACCGCAACTCCCATTGCACATGAGGAGGCAGAGAAATCAGGAGTGAAGTTAAACCCAGGAAGAAGGGAGGTGTGGGAGAAATTTTTTTAAGATTTAGGTTTTATTTCACATTATTCTACTTTCATTTGATTGGTAATTAAATTGATTTTCCCCAAGTCAAGTCTGTTTTGCCCATGATGGTAAATGGTAAGCGATCTCCCTGCCTTTATCTAGACCCACAACCCTTTTGTTACATTTGCTCTCCCTTGTCCAGCTGAGGAGTAGAAGTGACAAAGCCACTTTAGTGGGCACCTATCGCCCAGTCAGGGCCAGCCCACCACAAGGGGCTCCTGATAATGGCTTGCACGTGACTCCCTAGTCCCAAAGCCAAATAAAACAGTGCTCTGCAACTGCTTCTTAGAACAGTGCCAGAGCAGGGAGAGTACAGAGCAATGTTTCCACAGGCAAACTTTTCCCAGTCTATTTGCCACTAAGTATTTTAGTTTTAAGTATGCCAACACATTGTCCAGAAAAAGGTTGTTTCACTATTAAATGAGTCCATACTGAAAACAGCCATAAACTTACCAATAACTTAAGAAGAACATTAATCTATTAAGATAAGTTTACATCAACTTATGCTCAGAACGACTTAAAAATGCAAGCAGCAAGCCGCTAGTTCTATTCCTCAGTTTTTCACTGAAGTTAACTGTTACATCTCTTATAGCAAACACTCACTGAAGATGAGGGTAGATGAGTTTTGTAGGGACATGGTTTAGCAGAAGATGGGTACGGTTGGACTCGATCTCAAAGGTCTTTTCCAAACAGAAGATTCTATGATTGTATGAATTGGTGGCAAGGTGCAGGAATGTGGTTGGTTTGCTGACGGAGTAACAAATCTACTGCCCTACACAACATCTGAAGAAAATTGTAAAACAAACACATTGCTCATTATGAATATAATTTTAGTTTGCCTTAATGCTGGTAAACATTATTCAGAGGCTCTGTATGTCTCTAGAGGTCATTATGTAGCCAAGATCCACCAGGTCTTCATGACAGCAGAGGTACACAAGACATCCACGTGTTTAGATTACTACAGCATTATATCAAATTTCTCTGTAGTCTCATAATCTCTTTTGTTTCCTTGCTCTTCTTCCATCCTTTGATTATTCTTTAAAGAGCCTCTGCAGCCTTACCCACAAGCCTTCTAATATAAATCTCACAGGACTAACGTTTGTAGACTGCACAAAGTATTGTTTACACCAATTTGTTTTTAAGTTATCATTTTTAATTAAAAGTAGAACCATTTCATTAAATCAAAATTAAAGAAGAACAAAACTTAGAGCAGAAGTCTATGGGGTGACCTGACTCAGAATAGCATGTTGGCTTAAATCACTTAAAAAAACCCCTAAAAATAAGCTATTCAAATACAATATACATACTTTAATTAGTTTATATTTTAAAATGAGTGAAGTTTTTCCTTATGAAACTTTCTCGTGGGAACAATGATAATGTAACAGATGCTTCAGAATTAATATCCTACTGCTTTTAGAACAGACAGCTCTTTCTTGGTTTAGTAAGATAGCATTACAGCAGTCTATATTAAGAAGATTGTCTTCTCTGTCCCAAGAGTAATGTCATTTTGCTTTTAAAACCACTGAAAATGGAAAAAAAAAGACAAAGCTTACTTTCACAAAATCCTAATGAATAAGCTCTATGCTTGTTAGCAAAGGTTTCTACTTCTTACGGAACAGTAGAAATAACACTTGCTAAACTTTCAGGCAAAGAGATTCATCTCTCTGTCTCTGAACTAGCACTATTAAAAAATGGGAGATAAAGTGGGAGGTACAGGGGGGAAAAAAGACTAAGGCATTCACTTATAAGCATAATTCTGATATGTGTATATATATATGCCCTGATGCAGAATAATTTAAGAGAAAACATTGCTGACCTCCAAGTCATTAATGACAATTTATACAAGCAATCAATACTTGCCACTGCAGACCAATCTTATTTACCTTATGTTCTATTTTTGTTATATTTAAGTGCTTGTAATACACTTAAAAAATACATACTCTCTGACCTTGATCTGGTCGTGCAAGATAATTAAGTCTTTCAATTTTCCAGTTACAAAGACAAAAGAAAATGTAAATGGGCAGAGGGGAAGCTACATATCACATTCCACGATAAACCCTAAAATGTTGCTAACCAAAGGGATGCAGAAGGAGAGGAAGTCTTTCCAGTTCAAAGGTGACATTTACCACTTGTCGTCTTGTTTTCAGTTCTTACCATCTTAAAGCTGCATCTTGGTTGTATCACGCAGCCCAAAACTTCTCACTGGAACATAAGCAGCCAGACATGCAATGCCTACCCTACACTCTTTTAGCATCAGAAACAAAATTGCTGTCACTTTGCTGTTTCGTTTAAGGCTGTTAACCTACCACAAAAGCTACAAAAACATGAAAGGAAGCAGCCCTCTCTCAGCTGCTGAGATCCATTTAGCTCTGTACAGCAACCGTAAGTACTTCTGTCACCTCTAAGACTGCCAAAGTCCAGTCTGCCCGAGTCTTGTGTCACACAGTTAATAACAAGCTCCTGCTGAAGCTTTTTTGGGCTGTGATATTTGTAAGGACAGGCTCCCCGCAATTCTCTGACGTCTGACCATACACATATTTCAATTAGTACAGTTTTTCACTTCAGTATGAGCTGCAGTAAGCCTTCACAGGATTCTCAGTCACTAACTGGCATGAAACTTGGTGAAAACACTGGTCTTTGGGACCTCAACCTGTCTGTCAAGCTTGTCTGAGAATTACCAACAGATCAAAGTTAGGGAGACATGCAAGAACAGGTAAACAAATGCATATAATAGAGCTATGCTCTTAGAAGACAAGGCTAAAGATGCAGAGGTATGTTTCCTGCTGACAGGCACTCTGCTGACCCTGGTCAGATTTTAACCACTCCAGCAGCAGTTGATAGCTCTTCAAATTTTTCAGAATCCCCAACTACAAAGACTAATACGCATCTCTTCTTCCTGTGAGACTGATTCTCCAGTAAAATGTCAAGTTATCCTCTTAATTATATTTACTGTCACTATAAGGACTTGAAAAGATTGAGAGATCATTTAGCTTGATTTTGTCAATAAACAAGGTAAATATGATCTTGCTGCACATATCTCTGTTGATGAGATAAACCAGCTGCTAAATTTGCCAGTCATTTTCAGTCAAGTTTACCATAGTGTGCAATCTCCAAAGCCATTAAGTTCCTATATTTCCCTGCACCGAGAAACACAGCTGTGTAGGCTTACCTGCACTATCAGGCACCAGAGAACCTTCACTGGAGGCTGTTGCAATAAGAGAGTTCCACAGAAAGCTGGGCTTTGCATCTGCTGCTACCCTTGCAGCTACTTTCTTTTCTTTCTTTTTTTTATTTTTTTTTTTTAATCAATGAATGGAACTAATTTAGGCCAGGCAGGAGTTATTAAGAATACTCTCAACTAATCTACTTCATAAGAGAAAACTAAAATGGAATATCACTCCTTCCCCCTGAAAAAAACCCACACATTCCAGGTTATCTCTGCCTATTCTTGTGACTTTGCAACCGTATTCCTCCTTTTAAATGCCTTTCTCTTTCATCTATGCTTTGTGAAAGAACCAAACAAACATGCAGGAAGGAATTAACTGAATATAAAGAAGGGTTGTATTCATAGAATGCTGACACACGCAGAAAAAGATCAAACCAAAGAGCAAAACCAGCTCTTTTCCTCTCTCTAATCTTCTTCACTTAAAGTAATCTGCTATAGCTCATCTGCATTATAGGTTTCTCTGCAAGCAGAGCCACACGACCCCCCTGCAGTACCTACTTTATACCAGAGCTAAAAATCACCGCTATGTACACCCTTGCTTTCTGCAGGGGCACAGTACTCCTTGAAACAGACAAGCTTTTAAACCAGCTTTACAGATGCAAAGAGGAAAACCTCTGTAAGCAGATTTATCTTTTTTTTTTGCTTGTTTACATCAACAGCATTCCCTTCAAGAAACAGAGCAGCAGGGTCCTTCTGAGTTGCAAAGTGACAGTAGTAATACTGGTGGGATCATGGTGCTCTAAACACCACTAATAATGCAGCATTGGCACACTCCTAGACAAATCCAGGAATCATGTCCAAAGCATCAGAAGCACACACACAAAAGGAATAAAGCAAATCCTTTTTCCAACACTGAAAATGATGCCCTTCCCCCTTTCTTTTCCGAGGAGGCAGAGGGGGGAGCACAGCACCTTTATCCCTTGAAAAGCAGTTACCAATCCCTCATGCCACAGAACAAAAGCCTCCTCACAGGAAAGGCTACTTGCTACCTTCTGGCTGTTCTACTCAGTGGCCAATTTTAACTGGTGAAGAGCTTCCTTCAGCCACAAGCCTTGCTCTCCATCTCTGGCACAACTGGTACTCTCTGCGCCTGCTCCAATGTTAAAACACAAAAATTGCAGCTCCAGTGCTACTTGTTAGTAGCTCCCAAAGTCTCAGACATCAGTCCACAGAATAACTGCAAACTCTAAAATAAATCCCAATTCAGTTGGAAAATACTGTCAGGTTTGTTGTGGATTCTTTGTCAGTTACTTCATACCCAGCAAAAGCAAGGGGGGGGTGTGGAGCTGGTGTTGTTGGGGATGTCCCATCACTGGAAAAAAATGTTATAGTAAGATCTCATAGAGAAGGCTGGGAACAACTGGTGTTTTAGGCAAAACTGCACAGCTTCTGCCAATGTCAAACCTGACCTGTTGATGGAAGGTTGCCATTTCCATCAAACTTCTCCACATGCCTAAAAAAGATGAAATAAATTTGTGATCGAGTCTACTACTCTTCCACAGACAGGCTTAACAGATTTCATCTTTCCTTAAGAAAGCATCACGTTTTGGCAGAATCTCTCCTTACAGAGTACGACACCACTCATAACCTCAGAGGTTGTTTCTACATTTTGCCACTTCAGTACTAAAAAGCCAAAAGCACTTTAAGCTCTCTCTCACCTGTCAGGTACACAGGCTAGTCTGTGAAAGGAGACAGCCCTAATTCAGCAAAGCAGACCACTAAATGCCAGCCTGACAACCCTTCAATTAGGCCACTGCCTGAAGAAGTACGTGCTGAACCGCAGGACAACAGATGGCACACACGCAGTTTCTAGAAAATGGCAGGTTTTAATCTGTTGCATAATTATTCAGTAATAAAAGAATGACTCTAACAAAACCAAAAGGGCCAATTCTTAGCTGCCACACTCCCCCCAGAAATGTAACAGGAATGATGTCTTAAAGGGCATTAGCATCAGCAGAGAAGTAGCATATTACACTGAATGTGTGGGGGTTTCTGATTAGGCCTGTAACTGAAGCCCTACAATGAGTAATTTCCTATCCAATAAGAATTATGCCATCAATTAAAACACACAATTAGCAAAGAATCCACCTGGAGTGCTAAAAGCAGGTCTGTCTGTTCCTTGTCAAGTTTCTGAGGTCAATTTATAATTAGCATTTATCTAAGATTTTTACAAAAAATAACCGACGCTTCCTACCCACGAACTTCCTTTGGATAGCACTTGTTCGTAACCGGTTAGACAAGGACTTCAATTAAACCTAAAAGCACGTTCTTGCACAAGTCTTGCTCAGAAGTGTGAATTACAGTCCCGTTAACTTATGAGCAAAAAGAAAGCAGGGAGCCACCAAAGTCAGGACACTGAAGCAAAGACCAGCGCCTTTAGTCTCAATACCAATCCTATTTATTTTTTCCAATTAATGAGTACTGCCTACAAGAAGTGTACTCTATCTCCTGTGATACCACAGTGAAAGCAATCATGAACACCGAGAAAGAATACTTCACAGGGAGAGACACAACTGAGGGCCAAAGCATGCAGGCAGACTACAGGCCTTTCAAATGGGATAGTTAAGAAGGTTTTATTAAAGGAGGCACTTCCAATAGAGGAAGAGAAATAGATGGAGTGAGTGAAAACTGGAACACTGTTTACATTTAAAATCATTTGACCTATAGACAATAAAAAGGAACTGCTTTCCAGAAATGGAAAGCCTATTATGCCAGTAAAAATCAGAAGTACCTTAAGCTCGGCTTAAGAAAAAAAAGGTCTCAAACAGATACCTTTGATCTCTATGGTTACATGATGGAGGTGTACTTGAAGGCAAAGACAGACCCTTTTAAATGCCAGCCTTAGGCATAAACCAGTTGCAAGTAAGTTTAGGTCAGAAATGAGGAAACATTTCAAATGCAGACAACAAGCTTCTGGAACAGCCTTTTCCCTAAGACTGCTAGGAATCCAAGCAAACAAACAAAAAGCCAGCCCTTCACTAAAAACATGTGGGCTGCCCAGCTGCCATTTTAAGACAGAATTCAAGATTTGCTTACTAGAAAAAGAAAGCAGAATTGATGGCCAGACATGTCTATTCCAGTTTTGTGTGAGTCAATGATGTCAAGGTAAATAATCACTAAACCAGGTTATCAACTTTTTAACAAATTTCCATTTGCGTGCATGTGCACCGTGACTATTAAGAGGGGAATGAAACACCTCAAAAAACTGAACTGCTGTTCTCTCTGCCTTTCACCTCCACTGGTATCTAATTTTGCAACTGTTGAGACACTACATTTTGCAACTGCTGAGACATGAAGAAACTACAAAGAAATACCAAAGAATACACAAATAATGCATTTTTATGTCACAGCTATTGTAAAGCATTGTCCCATGATGAGATTTATTTTTTATTCATAACAGTGATTCCAGGTAATAGGTAACAAAGAGCAGCTGGAGCAGTAAACAAGAGGAAAAACTAAGAGATTAGTCAATAATCAAATGAAATAAGGCTGGCTTTATCAAGCAGTACCAGATCCTCTTAAACAGTTTCAAATTCAAACAACCAAGGATCAAGTCTACAAAGATACAGCACACATACATTATCAAGCATTTTCCTATGGATGATGGAAGTTCTCTTATAAAAAGAGGTGTCAAGTTTTCCTCTCCTCAGTGTGAGCACATTGCTCAATATGTTACAACTAAATAACCCTTGCACAAACAAAATGTATACTTACTCTTTCAGTACTAAAAGAAAAAGCACTGTTTTTTTCAACAGATTATCCTAACATTATGTAATGCAACACAGTTTCACAGTAACAAACACAAACTCCAATAACTGTTTGTAACAGTGAATCTCTGAAAAGCAAAGCTTCTTCCCTCCCAAACTGAGAAACTTAGGAATTTTCTGTAGAAGTGTTTGTTACTGGAAAACACTGCAAGGGAAAGATTCCACATTGCCACTTCGAACCCTTAGTTAACGCACTGAAGTTACAAAAGCAGCACTGTGAGGGAACAAAACCAACCAGACCATTCAAACACATTTCAGACTAACAACTAGAACTCCTGTTCTTTTACAGTTCAATTGTGACCACCACTCGTTTGATATGCAACAGTCAGAATACAGGCACAGTGGGACCCGTACCATTCTGCAGCCTTCAGACTACCCAAATGCACTGACCTTGCTTCTTTCACACCTGCATTATTAATTACCACAGAGCCACAAAAATTATCCAAGGGCTGGAGCACTTCCTCTACGGGGACAGGCTGGGAGAGCTAGGATAGAGAAGAGAAGGCTCCAGGGAGACCTTACAGCAGCCTTCCAGTACTTAAAGGGAGCCTGCAGTAAAGATGGGAGGGGCTCTTTGTTAGGGAGTGCAGTGACAGCACAAGGGGTAACGGTTTTAAACTGAGGGAGGGTATATTTAGGCTGGATAAAAGGAAGAAATTTTTTACAACAAGCGAGGTGAAACACAGGAACAGGTTGCCCAGGGAGGCAGTGGAGGCCCCAGCACTGGAAACATTCAAGGTCCAGTTGGATGGAGCTCTGAGCAACCTGATCTAGTGAGGGGTGTCCCTGCTTCTGCAGGGGGGCTGGACTAGATGGCCTGTGAAGGTTCCTTCCAATCCAAAGCATTCCATGCTTCTGTGATCAGCAGTCTCTCATTTCCTCACAGCTGTGCACGCTCTGTGCAGGGAATAGGTGCCAGTCGCAAAGTGAGGCTTTATTAGTGAACAGGATACTGAGTTGCTAAACAGAGCTCAAGGCAAATCTCAAGTCAAAAGCCACGATTTTTTCCTTATCATTTTTGCAGGTACCCTGTAGAGTACTTCTTAATGCTCCCAAACAGCTCCTGTGGGTAGCTTCTCTTCCAAAGGATGCCTGTTTCTACCAGGGACTCAAACTTGCGGCCTGAAAAATACAACTTGCTTTATGTAGAAAGCAACATAAGCCAACAAGGATCTGATTTCACTTGTGTCGGATCATACATACAATCCCGTGAATAGCTTTTTGCACCACAGGGGGGGTTAAGGCTGCTAAGGCTTCATAACACCGTGCAAAGTGCTGTTTCTAGGACTGGGGGCGACCTGACACAAGAGAAATCGGTGGGAATTCCTTCCCCACGCACCTCTGTGGAAGCGGGAGGGGTGCAGGGGTTTCCCAGGGAAGCTGTTGCCCCGCAGAAAGCTGCGGCCATAGGCACTGCCTCCAGTTTAAGCCACAGAACCAGCGCTGCTCTCCCCAGCTCGACCTAAGCAGCTGCGACCAATGATCCCATACGGGCCCCGCGGGCACATCTTCCCAGCGTGCTCCTACCCGCGCCCGCCAGCACTGCCCACAGCCACAGGAACGCCGCTGCCAAGCCCCACCAGCACCAGCACCACGGGCTCGCTTCCCGCCTCTACTCCCTGCCCCAGCCCCCGGCCCCTCCTCCCCGCGCTCACGGGGTGAGCTCTCCCCCACTCCCCGCGTACCTGCCGGGTGCCTCCCGGTGCCGCCGGGGCAGCCCAGCAGCAGCCAGAGGTGCAGCGCGACCGCGAGCGCGCAGGGGCACAGCAGCACCAGCCAGTTGCGCATTGGCCGCCGCCAGCCCCTTCCTTTCCTCCGCGCCGGCCTCTCCCAGCGCCGCCGGGGCCGCTCTGCCGCCCGCGGCTCCTCCCCGCACCCGCCCGGCCCGCGCCTCCCCGTGGCCGCCGGGAGCTGCAGTCCCGCCCCGGCACCGCCCGCCTACAGCCCCCACAGTGCCCCGCGGCGGGGATGGGGGGAGCCGAGCGGCGGCGAGTGCGGCGGCAGCGGAAGGAGCAGCTGCTGCAGCAGCGGGAGCAGCGCTGCCACCACCAGCACCACCATAATCACCAGCACCAGCATTACCAGGTGGTGCTGTACCCCTGCACCCCTCCTGCTCCCACCGAGGTGCCTGGGGAAGGAATTCACACCGATTTCACTTGTCTCGGGCTTCACCTCGTTTTCCATACGGCGGAGATGCCCGGGGAAGGTTGGGGGGGAATCGCTGGGCACATTATTCTTACTGATTGCTCCCCTCTGGGGGAGCCCCATCACAAGTCTTATGAGAGGCAGCTGAGGGAACTGGGGTTGTTTAGCCTAAACAACAGGAGGCTGAGGGGAGACCTCATAACTGTCTATAGCTGCCTGAAAGGAGGTGATAGCGAACTGGGCGTTGGTCTCTTCTCCCAAGTGACAGGCGATAGGACGAGGGGAAATGGCCTCAAGTTGCACCGGGGGAGGTTCAGATTAATCACCAGGAAAAATTTCTTCACTGAAAGACGTCAGGCACTGGCAGAGGCTGTCCAGGAAGGTGGTTGATGACGGGTAGATGGGTGCTCAGGGATATGCTTTAGTAGTGGACAGATGTGGTTGGACTCAATGATCTCAAAGGTCTTTTCCAACCAAGTAATTCTATGATTCTCCTGTCACTGCTTGGCCGCCGAGATCACCTCTCACCAGGCTGGCTGTGCCCACAGCTCCCGCTGCAGCCAGAGCTGCACTAGGATAGCTGATACCAAAAATGCTGGCAAATAAACTCTTTAAGACTCTTCTTGGAGTTTCAGAAAGCAGCATCCTTTATTCAGTGCTGGATGTGTGAGGAGTGATTTCCATCAATCTGCATAATGACACAAGGGCTGGGGACAGAATGTATTTCCCACTTACATGCATATGTGTAAATTTTCCCAGAAATCTCATGCATATTCCATTACTTTCCAAGGACTAATTTTAGTGTTATTATGAACTTCACAACAGCCAAATCTCTTGCTGACTGGAGCTTTGGAGCCAGCTCTGTCTGACCTTGCATTTTAGACAGGGCAAGACTGCAAACAGGTGATTATAGAAGACACATCTGTTCAGCCTACCATATTTAATACAAGACATTATCATTTATCTCTGAACATTTCTCTCTGAACTTTGAAAAAAACGTGCTGTAAAGAAAACATGCTATCAGAGAGACATTCTGTCTAACTTTAAAAAAATACAGTTATTTAGGTGAAACTTAAGTGTACTTTAGCTTAAATCAAAATATTCCATTTTTTGTAATAGTAACTACTTCTTGTATCACAGCAGCTGGGGTAAAACTCTCCCCCAGTTCATCTTTGTGTGTACAACACCGCAAGCGTCTGCTAAATAGTCTCTTCTCAAAAGTCATCGTGTAGGAACAAAACAGCTCCAGAACAATCCTTTTCTAATCCAATAAAGAGGAGAGAGTGCTTCACTTCGGCAAAAGAATAGCAAGGGCTGTTACTGGAGAGTGTTGGTCACTTCTCCTGAGTAACAAGGGACAGGACAAGAGTAAATGGCCTCAAGTCACACCAGAGGAGGTTCAGATTAGGTATCAGGAAAGATTTCTTCACTGCAAGTGTTGTCAAGCACTGGAATGGGCTGCCCAGGGAAATGGCTGAGTCACCATCCCTAGAGGTGTTTAAAAGATGGGTGCTCAGAGATATGGTTTAGTACTGGACAGGTACAGTTGGAGTGGATGATCTCGAAGTTCTTTTCCAACCAAATGATTCTATGATTGTATGGGGTATTTTATTCATTCCAGCAAGGAAGATGTTGCTTGTCTGAAATTCCCAGAGAGGTTTTAGACAGTGTGTCCTTAACTGTGGCTGGATTGTGGCCAAGAATTGATGGGAGCATTCTCATTCCTGCAGAAGCACATTCAGAGATGTTAATAACCCGAATTCAGCTCTGCATCTTACCTACAGCCACCACTTTGACCAGCTGGATGGATGCGGACTGGCCTGCCATGGGGACATCTCTCTGGAGAACACCGTGCTGGCTGAAGAGGTCTACATGGGACTGGATGGATGAGAGGGTAAGATTATCAGCCCCTTGAGACTTAAGTTGTCTCTGGACCCTCTGAACACAGATAACAAAATGTTACCTGGACTTCTGTGGGGTGAACCTACCTGAAAAAAAGTGACGTGGATAAATAAGCAGAGGCTTCTCGGAAGTTTAATGTATAATCTAGAACTTTAGTTGTAAAAGCCGGTAATGCTTAAATGAGTGCTTGTTGGTACTATTCTCTCAGAAACACATACTGTAGTAAAAGAACCTGATACATACGAAGTATAATTGAAAGAAAGGATTGCGTTTTCAGGAAAAGAAGGTTAAAATCTGCTTTTGAAAATCCCCAAGCCATGAAAAGTGTTTGGAAAACGCTTAAAGTCCTTTCAAACAGCTTAATTAAGATTCATTTTTCTTCCAACTGGAGTGAGATATTAGAAGGAAAACCAATTACTTTAACCTTTAAATATTGGGTGTAAAGAACAAAAGGAAAAAGTTCTGGAAATACATCAATTTTGGTTTGTTTATGTGCTTACACATATTTAATATGCGATGTAGTTTGTACTCGTCAGCAAATAGTAGTGCTAGGAAAAGTATTTACACAAAAATGCTGTTGTAACTAATCGCTATTTACATTTCACTTGTCTTTCAGCAGGTTCAGCTGTAGAAATAAAAACTGATTCAACTGCTAAAAACATTCTATATTTGCTCATATTCCTTGTAGTCAATATGTTAGGTTCTCTCCCCAAGCCTTACCCCAGGCCAGGTGAACAGACAGGTATTTTATAAACATGTCTGGGAGTGATTACTTCCTTGCAGACAAAACAGATGATCTAATTCATTGATATCTTGCTTTCTATACAGTGGTAAACTTACCATGCTCAGGGACAAAGGGATATATAACGTAGAAAACAGGAGAAATCTGTTCCTACTTTTATCTTCCACATTACAGAAACAGGGTATCCTGGTCAAAAGGATAATATATGTGCATTTTTTGTTAGTCATACAGGAAATTATAAAAAATTCAGTTCACTTGTAAAGAACTGGATTTTCCAACTCCATTTTCTATCAGATTCTCTGCAAGATTTTTTAAAATCCAAAGATGTAACCTAAGCCTCCCAACTTCATCATCTGTAGAGGGCAAAGCAGCAGTACTTCTCATGTTGTGCATGACACTGTGAAAGGGTGCACTTGGTTATAAATCATGAGACAGTCAGAACCAACCATTAACCTGGTTTTCAGAAGTTCCCATTAGCAAAGTAGTTTCAGTTTACATTCCTGAGGGCTTTTACAAGGACTGGTATTTCGGGAAAGCAAGCTGATAGCAGAGTGTCTAAAAATGGACTCAAGGCACTGAGTTTTTGGTACACTTTTTGAAGTCTTAGTCCATATAAAAATTAGACTTTTTCCAGAGATTTTAGAATCATGGTTATATATACTATGAAAAGATAGATGAATCTGAAATACAATTTCCAGTTAAAGTGAAATTATTTTCCCAGAAGACAGCAGATTTTGGTTTGGGTTATATCAATTCTAGATAACATTCACCAAAACATACCATTTTCATTCTGTCTTTTCTGAGCAGATGTACTCTTCTGACATTACAGACTCATATCATACCTCTGACACACAAAACACAGAACAGGCACAACACATTGGGCACAAAAGCTGGAGACAGGTGAAACGGAAATTTTAGCCCCCAGACTGCTTGCAAGCTTAAGGTGCTGCTTTTGAACTTGCATAGTGTCTCTGGATAAGCATCTCCTGCCTGATGGGGAGGAGACAGGCATGCCCTGATGAATACCAGAGCCATAGCTGTGTACCACAGTGAGCCAGTCAACAGCATTCTGTTTTTTCAATGTTTGTTCTCCTAATTATTGCCACAAGCAGGTAACTGGGATTTTTTTTAGGCCACTAGCAGCAGATGGAGAGGAGCAAGAAGCAGGGCAGAGCTGCCTGTGTTTTAACAGAGTTCATCCCCAGGGAGTTGTGTCTTTTATTGATCTGTGTGTGCTCCATCTGAAAGCAGAGGAAGGACGGGTGAGAGATTCTGCATTGGGGATTTGGAGCTTAACTTTCTCCTCACCTTGCAGTAATATTGATACATCTTTGTGCCTTCAGTTGAAAGCAAAATATTAAAAGACAATACAGATGAAGGTGTGAAGGATTTTATGAGAGTTTAAAGGGTTGTAAATGTGCATCCCAAGAGAGTGTCTCTTTTTTTCCCAGTGTTCATGAGCTAAAAACAGATTCACTGTCTGTATTGTGGAATTATCAATCCTTTCCTTACCTTCTTTAAGATCTTTAGAAGAAATAGGTTTTGTTTATTTTCTCAAACAAAACAGGTGTCCCCTTGCCTCTCCTTTCAGCTTTCTAATCCAGATGAAGTGAAGTTGCAGAGGAGTTCCCAGACTCCTCAGCTTGGGCTATTAATGCACTCATTGTCACTGGGGGTCCCCTGAGGACAGACAAAGGAATTGTGTGAAAACTGATCTCTGGAAAACAGGCTGTCCTGCTGACGGGCCTGCCAGCTCCTATCATTAGCAGCAGCAAACAAAAGTCTGTGGTATGTGACCAGCTGGCTCTAAGGACTGTGATGGACAGACATGAAGAGAGATGCTATAGAAAGGTTTGGGCAGCACACAGCATGCAGCCGGTGCGGCGTGAGACCTGTGTTCATTTGTACACTGAATGGAGGCAAGAATCTAACAAGATTTTGCCCATGGCAAAAATTCCTTAATGGTGTCTTAAGTGAGACCTAGTATTTTCCCTTAAAAAAATACGCATATGGCATGACTACCAATTCTACTCTATGTTCTCCTTTATTAAGAGATTCAAAGAATTGAAAAGGTCAAGGAGGCATCAATTCCTTTAGAGAAATCACATTATTTGACTCTTTCCGTCACAGTGGTTAAATGCTTCAGGGCATGGTTGTAATGGAACTTAATCTTGCAACTCCTTCATACCAGCTGATCATACAATAGCTCACAGCTGGGACCTGTGAGAAGCTCTGAACCTAAAGCACTATGGGGTGTCATAAGTTGCGCTGATTTGATTTTATTAAGGCTGCCCAGATGCTTCCCAGTTGAAGAATGGACTCTTTTGAAGGTATTCCACACTTTAGCTCTTTGGGCTGAGAGTTGCAGAGATGACAACCTCGTTTGCACGGTGAAGTTTGATAAGTTTTAGCTGAAATAATTTAACAATTTCTGAAAAAGTTAGGGAAGTTAACTAAGAACATCAAGAAAAAAATGTACTTGTTTTGTCTAAAATTATTTTCTATTATTGTGCTGAATTTTTTTTTAATGAAGTCCTGATGTCCTTTTGGAGAAGTAGCTTTGAGCTTTGCTGAATTAGCTCAGCAAAACAGTGTTGTAACTTGCTACTTTTCCCTCGTTTTCTGTGTAGAAGTTTTAACAGTTCTGGCACATGACTCTGATTTGTGGCAGAAGCCACAGTTTAGAATGACTTTGCTGAGATCCAAGAATATTTTCTAGGGTCTTCCTTTCACTGGCATTGTAAGAACCCAGCTACTAAAACAGCTCTGACATCATATTCAGGCAAAGATAATCCAACTTTCCTCAGCTCACTTTCCTTTATGGAAAAGCAGAGCTTTGAGGTTTATCTCCTTTCACAAAATGGTCATGTGAGCATCCTGGTGGATGATAAAGTCACCATCCCTTATTCTAGAGAGGGGTACATTAGAATATTCTCATTATCTTCTGAAAAGGTGTTGTTCAGTTGAATATTTTTTTTTAATCAGAGCCAGCCTAACCCACACAAGAGATGTTAACTGCCATACAACACCCACTGGCAGGACATCACAGTTATCCAAACATACCAACATGGTGATAATGTTTCACATTCTTAGCTGACCCCTTGTCATGTTCATGACAACCAAAAATAGAAGTGGAGTCCAAACTGCCTGTATGGTAGCTGCTAAATCTTGACAGGCACATCTCAGAGAGTGAACAGGGGAGTGTCTCGCAAAGATGCGGAGCAACACTGAATGTTCAATAATCAGGGAACAGCCAGCTGGTGGGGTTAGCTACTTAATGTACAGCTAATGCACAGCAGCACAAAAACTTTAGGATGTGGGTACAGAAAAGAATAAAGTTTATAGGAAGTCTTGCTGAGACCTACAGCAGCAAATATGCTTTTTAATCACATGCCTGGTAGAGAGTTAAGCTGTAGACGGGCTTACAAAAGAAGACTGGCCACATATTATTTATAATTTCTTTATAATCTGTCATTGGATAGATAATATTCAAGCAATGTTTATTTAAAAAAAAAAATTGACACGATTTAAGCTTACCCTGCTTAGGATGGACATGCTCTGCTGGAGAATGCACCAGATGGCTGCTTCATTTGTTGCAGAAGATGTGAGGCGATTGAGGTGGGACCATAAAATAGTGTTACAAGACAAAGTGGCATTGCTGCTTGGGAGAATTGAGTTCTGTCATTGCTCCTGTGCAATACCAGGAAAGACATGAAACTAAGCATTTCACATCACTTTTTTCCCTTAGCTTCTGGGTGTTTGCCTTGCAAAAGTCACTCCAGTTGGTAGAGCTGAGGATTCACAGCTTGGCTTGAGCAAATTGAGACATTGCTTGAGATTGCTGGAAGAGCTAACTACTCTGAAGAAGCAGGTAGTGACAATCTCACCCGCTCTGTTCAGGCTCTGCCTCAGCTTCCTACCATAAGATGGAAACAGTTCCACCCTCACATTCCTTCAGGATACTGTGGAGCTACTTTGTGAAGCAATTGGTGACGAGCACCATAGAGAAGCTCATCAGGGAATAGTTCTACATTGAAAGCAGAATTTGTGAGTAAATCAGGCCTGGGGCTATACAATGGATAAAGACACCAAAATAGTATCGAGTAACTGCTCATTAACTGAGCATTGCCTATACTATGCCTTGTGGGAATTCCTGCAGTGGCAATCTAGAATAGTAGTGCATACAAATGAGAGAGGCAAGTGGAAGATGCATAAGCAAATTTAACTCTGACATTTCTTAAATAGGTACTTAGCTCCTTTAATGATTTTTTAATGCATTTCTTGCATTTATTTAGGTTCTGTTTAAACATTCTTGAAAGTGTTCACATCCTTGTTTAGCTGGTATGGGCAGAACTGTGATGTAATCACTTTTATGGCCTTCTAATTTTTAATGAATATATATTTCATAGTTGCTCTCTACAGTTCTTTTCCAGAGTCTGAAGCAAACTCCCAGAACAAAACATGCACGTGCTGGCTGAGAAAGAAGAAAAGACTCCAGAGAGGCTATTATCTGTAACATTCTTTATATTATCAAAGTTTCTGTTGAGGTGTTTTTTTTCATAAGAATCTCAGCATCTGGATTTTTTTCACTTGATCTTTTAAGGTTATGACTCACATGTTCATATCAACTCTGCAGATAAATATATTGGAAGTCTGTGTGTTGTGTTCTGATGAGCAGGATAAAAGCTGGGGTGCTCTCCATGGGGAATCCTCTCAGACAATAATCAGTACAAGAACCATGGTAGTGAACAGTCTTTGCAACAAAAAAGTTAAGGTTAATTTTACAGCCAAAAGACATGTGAGCCACACTTGCCAGAGAAAGGCTGTCACACTGTAAAGGTCTTTAAAGTCACTGCTACTTGAAATGTTTTTTTTAAAAATCACAATGGTTCTTTTCTATAAAGTTTGGTTCATTCCTTCCTTTCACCGAACAAAATTGCACATCTCTTCAGAGCATGCTATAAAAAAGAATGAAGGACTCAAGTATGCAGCCTGAAGCTCAAAGGCACAACAGGATACAGTACAGTGGGAAGCTACGCAACAAATAGATTTTGTGGAATGGGTGGTCTTTTGAAACATGTCCTTATGCCATGCGTAGTGAAGTCCATTAAATGCTTTTCTAAGCATAGGCAGTGGCCTAAGCTCTGTTTTGGCATTCAAGTATTATGTGGCCTAGACTCCAATAACTGGAAAAAAAAAACCCAACACCTTGAGATAAAATACCAGAAGCCAGGAGCAAAGTGCGACTGTGGAGGAACAGTGCAGCTATCAGTGAAAGCAGTCACGGTTCTGCAAAGAGATGGCAAACAGGAGAGATTGTTAGCGGCTCACCGTGCTGGGGGCCAGCTTGGCCCTGGGGCCAGGCCCCTCTGCTGTTTGCAGCCACATCACCCACTCAAGGAAGCAAAAGGCAAGGTGTAGGTGGTGGCACAACTGGTGGCGGTGAGGAACAAGCATCCAAGTTATAAGTGAGCCTGGAAAAATATGATTCAAGGAGGGAGCATGTAGCAACTCCAACTGACACACCTGAAGATTTCCACAGCTTTTGAAGTGTTGTTTAGCTAAAAACCTGACCTATTTAACCAAATCATGTATTTGACGTCTGTCTTTTCTTGAACCGAGAAGCCTAGAACTGAAGTGTGAGGTTGAATCACACCCCAGCAGTATCACAGTGACAAACAATGCAAACCATGAAAGCAGAAGTGCTGGTGCTCTATTTTAGAGAGTATGTGTATTAATTTAAAGTCCCCCTTTGAGGTCATTTCTAGTTGATGTCGGTTTTTCTGTTTCAGCCCGCTGTTTATCACTTTATCAGTAGGTGGCAGTAATAGATGATCCTGTGCTACTTGTAAGAGGAGTCTGGGAAAGAAAAGACCCTATTTTAGGGTAAAGCTGCTCGTTTTGTTTGTTCACAAGTGTGACGTGGTGTAAATGTACTTGACAAACTCAGACATACATCTTCCTCTAACAGACAGCAAAGTTGTTTCCGTACCAGTTCTAGTATTTATGGCTGTACTTATTTTAATAGTGCTATAAAGCTAAATTCAATTAGATGCAAATGTACAATATTTATTCCAAACATCATTCTTCCTAAAGATTAAATATGCAGGTGCCTGTAACATTTCATATAGCACTTATTCTGGTAATCCTGCCCACTATTTTTCACACATTACAGTACTATTTAAGTCAGTCTAATGACTTGAAGTATTATTTGTTTTCAGTGCAAGACACATCTATTTCTCAGGAACCACTCCTCCTCCAAGTTTTCTTTAGTTGCCTTGAAGAAACAAATCCAGATTTTGATGCAGCCTCAAAGGAGAGCCCTCCCTTATGGCATTTTCTAGGAGAATTATTTATAGATTTTTACCCCTATACAATGAAGGAAAAACTATACGATCAGGTCCTCCCAAACTACATCTTTTGTTAGTCCTTTGATATCAGAAATCCAGCTGGATAAATGACTGCTATATTGCACTTCCAGGCTTTAACATACACCTATAGAGACCACTGTTTTAAAGCGTTCTTTCCTTCTGTGGGAGTTCATCCTATTCTAAGTCACTGCAAAAATGCTTTTTACAATGTCCTTCCAAATCAGTTGGCAACTGTATTTACCTTTGTGTCACTGTCAGCAAAGTTGGTATTTATTTTAATCTATGGTGTGACCTAGAAAAGCTTAATTTAAACTTCCCTCCATTTTTCCCCCTCCTTCAACAATAACTAGAGGCTACCTTAAAAATCTTGCCTATAAGCAGGAGCCAAGCACCCTGCTATTAATTTAATACATGGTGCAGGAAGCAAAGAGGGGGAATTTGGTACGTGTTAGAGAGGAGGGAAATAGCTTCTGATTTTTAAATTATTACATACTAATTTAAAGGTAGACCAAGGATATTAATCTGAGAAATGCAAAAAGCCAGCCCCACAAGTGCTGCTGATACATTTACAATTTACCATTCATCCAACATTGGGAAGTCTCATTTCATCAGGGTAGCGAGGGCTAGGATATGAAGAAAGGAATAGTAATAATATGTCAAAAACTCCTTGAATCTGACTTCTGTTCCAAAGTCCTTGTTCTGTGAGATGACAGTTCCAACTCACACTGTTAACAGGGAGTGTGCATTATTTTCTGGGCCTAAATTACAAAGTGACAAGACTAATGGCGTATGAAATAAAAAACTGAGAGAGAGAAGAGGACAATGCTAGGATGGTAAAAGGCCTAGTCTTGTTCTCATTGAAGTTAGAGGGAATAGAATAAGATCGTTTGGTGAAAATAAAACCTCATTGCTTCAGGCTATAGGAAACCTTGCTGTGAGACAAAGCTGCATTTTGGAGGGCTGTTTTTTAATATATATATATATATTTGAAACCATGCTATACTTGATGATACAATATGTATTTATTTGAGGAAAATTCCAAGAACTTTCAGATACTTTTGTGCAGAGTTTGAGGCAAGATGTTTGAGCATAAAACTCCACTATCAAACGTAGATTATCTAAACCACCTCAAAGGTCAAAGCAGCACAAGATACAACAACGACAAAGACATTTTATGGTTTGGAGGAAAAAGACATTCTTTTAAATAGCATAAAAAAAGCAGATGCTGCCATGCTTTTCAGAGTCACTATTTTGACAGTGTTCTTGAATAAAGTCATTATGTGATCCAAAGATGTTACAATTACTTCAACCTCCAATCTTCCAAGAGTGCCCCCCCCCTCACTTCAAATCAGCAATTTGCCAGTAGTATCTATCCCTTTGAGAAACTGGTAAATAAGGCCCAATGATGCTAGAGGAAGCTGTCCTGTTTTACACTAAGAAGTTATGCTTATACAGTTTATTCTCTTCAGACACATTATAGACATCTGCTAAAATAAATATGCAATTTACTGTACTCCATGTGTTTTCTTTTTTAAAAATTGTAAGCATGAAAACACCTTAACAGAGACAAAATTTTCTACCTGATAAAAGAAACCACAAACATGAAAATCAGCTATAAAAACATAAGAAGTCTAACATGTTCACCAGTACTTGAGTAAAAATTCTGGAGAAAAACCTTAAGTCCAAAACAATGACATTCACCTCTTCTGAATAATAATACCGGATTTTGGTATTATAAATGCAGCTCTTGTAACTAGTGATGCTCAAAACTACTGTGAAATGTTGCAATCGCAGGACCTCAGATGCTCATGCTAATTGGAAACAGAAAGCGAGCTGTTTGCAATACTTTAATAAGCTGTGGCAATTTTGTTATTCTAGATGGGAACGTTAATGATGAGCCACAAATGCAAGTTGTTACAAAGCCTTTGAGAATAAAGCTGTATGCCCTATATTCCCCTTCCTTGCTGTTCCAGTTAAAACCATACATGCGGAAAGACAAATGAAAATGTTGCCATGGTGATGAGAGCAGTTACCAAATCGTGTACAGTGTGGGAAGGACTCCCTAAAGAACCTTATTATGCTTTTGTTGCTCCTTTTTAACAAATATTTTCAGAAAGCCATTTTTATTTCAGTGTCAATAAAACAGCTACTCAGCTAAAGCCTGTTTCTCTACCCCAAAATAAAGCCGAACACACCACACATTAAAAAAACATTCTTGTTAAAAGTTAGGAATAGGAATCCTACGCTGAAAACTTTAAAATAGGAACCAAGGATGAACCTAGCCAAGCCAAGACCTGGTCAGGCCATTTGAATGCTTTTCAGAGTAGGTACTGTGAAGCAGTTCTGTGCCTACCAGACTACAGATGTCTTCAACTGCCAAACAAAATCCCAAACCTTTAAAAGAAAGGCATCCCAAAAAGAATATAGTTTTTTTACGATAAATATTATAGGAAGTAAATTAACATGGAGGTGCCGTGTTAGACAGATGTGGTGAATGAGGTGGTCTGCAGTGGAATCACAGTCCAAAGCCACCTCTCTCATGTGACTAGACTGGTAGCCAAGTGCAGTTGGGTGCAGCACATTATCCAAATTGACATAGAAAATAAAACCTGTATAAAGCAGACATTTCATACTTTCATTGCACAAACAATACAACAAACATTGAGAGGAAACTGCTAAAAATAAGCTGAAGCAGGTATGTGAATTATGGGCTAAATGCAAACGACTTCATTTACCAAACTGCCCTTTTTAGCATCTAAAATCAGCATTTAAATATATCCCAAGGCTCTCAGTTCCTCTGCTAGTCTTTCCCTTGTAGGTATTTAAGATGCTGACGGAACGCAAATTTGTGAGGAGGAAGCATGTTCTATGGGTGGCTGTTCAGAGCCTCAGCTCAGTCAGAACCGTGCAGTTCTCCACCAAAATTGTCTCCTGCCTTACGTGTGGGGTTGCCTTCACAGGAGTTTCTAAGGCGTGATATTTCCAATATGTCAACACACTGTACATATAAAGCACTGCAGTGAGGGAACTCTCCTATCAGACTTAAAGTCTATAATGTAACAGTTGTTTCCATCAGATGACGTGATTGAGCTTAGTTTTACTTAATGAAGACAACACATCAGTCATTCTCCATACCTCATTCTTTTCTTCTTGCTGCACTTGAAACAAAGTCAAAACAAAAAACCTCCCAGAACCTCTACAAATTACTTGCTGATATCTCATGACTAATCTGCGGCTTCAAAATATAGAAATTTAGTGTCTGTCAACAGCACAGTGGTTTCCTTGCATATTCTAGAACAACATTCATTTACTGTTACTCTCCATCCCCATAAAGTCTTGCTCTCACAGGCAAAAGTATGTAGAGAGCTGCTTAGAAAACATAATCCCCCTCCCTGTACTGACCAGGGCAGAATTTCAGACCCTCCACTGAGCCCCTCAGGAACAGCTGAGATACTCAGTTCAGCTTTCTTTCTAAAATAATTTAAATCATTACCACTCAAAATAAGATAAGCAGCCATGTTTTTCTACAGTTTTATTGATGCAGTCCTGGTGTGTAACTATACATCTTCATTTTGGTTGTAGCTACAATGTTGCTTTAATAAGATTGTTTCTGGAGTCAAGTTTCTAACAGTCTTCACAAAACATATTTATAAACACCACTTAAAGTATAAGACTGATTTTTGCAAACATTCTAAATCACTGGCACTTTTCCTAAGTAGTGCTACTTGAGGAAGGTCACACTTCTCTTTTTAGATACTAATTTGTAAAGGCAAATGAATTAAATTCACCTTCCAAAGAAAATAAGAATGCTAAAAATAGCTTCAGAATTGGTATGACTCATTTAGGTCTCAAAAAAATCTATGACTGGCAAAGATAGCTACAATTTGATACTGTACTCAGAACTTTCATTAAGACCAAAAGAATCTTTAAGAAGAACTGAAATTAAACTTTTACCTTAGTCTGAAAGCTAAGAATTACCTTGAATTTTTTAGGACTTTTTTCTTTTTTTTTTTTAATTTTTACCAGAAAATGCACTACCTTCTAAAAAATATTGTAGTTATAGGCTAAGTATTCATATCTGAAGAAAAAAATACTAAAACTAAAAGCATGCAACACCAATAACAAATTTTAGCAGAAGACATTTTTAATTGAAAACTGACTCAAAGGATAGTACAAAAGAGTTTCTTCTCCCTAAAGGGATTTTCAGATGCAGGCACTGGAATAATAAGAGGATCTTCTCCAATATGAGCATCACAATATGCCAATAAATCTGCTGCAGCCTTGGATACCTAATAGAAGAGAAGAAAGAACTACTGTAATGCTTAATTCTGAAGCAATCCGCATTGCATAAATATTCTTCATATAACACAAGATAATGGCAACTATCACAAAATAGGAGTAGATTGGTTTATCCTTTAAACTACTAGAGACCACAACTCTGAATTTGCTCTTTAGACCTAGTAATCCTTATATACGTTTTATCTAACACAGTGGCATGAGATGGTGTCCATTTATATGATTGGTTCCTCTCCATCAGAAGGAAGGTCAAGAGCATATACTCATTAAAACATACATTTGCTAATTGCCTGTAAGCTATATGTATTCTCCTTGAAGCACATGTTTCTGTAGAGGCCACCTTCTTCAGCTCTTGTTGCCAGTCACTGGCTGTGAGGTTTTCCACAAGCACTCTCTCTGCTCTTCTGATGCAAACCACACAAACAAACAAAAAGTTCTTTAGGCATACGACCGTGGGATTAAAAGTAATAATAAATCAAGAGCAGGACTTGATTGTCATGTATTTTTAATCTTAATATTTTTATACTTCTAAAATGAACAGCTCTAAAGTCTCCATTTCAGAACATTGTTTTATTCTTACTGAAGAGGGCTACAGAAACGCAGCTGTGTTTGCCTACCAGATATTTTTCATGAAATAAAAAATTAAATATTAAACCATTTCAGCTGTAGCTGAAACCTTGCAACCTTTGCAGATTTGTGCCATAAGAATATTGGTGACATTAGGTTGCAGCGAGTCAAGTATTTTTTCAATAATTTAGAATGCATATGCAAAATATTTTTATTCTGCTCAGTTAGCAAGATATTTACAATTACCTGTATTTCTTTGTTTTGTTTAATTATCGTGTTTCCAATATTATGATAGTTGAGAAAAAGAGATAGGAAGCCTGTACAAAAAAGCCTTTACTCTGAGCACCATGCAACTTCTCCGGAGTCAAACTCTGAGGTCAGCATGTTTGCAAAACTATAGTGAAAAGGAAAAACAAATTGGATTTCTGGTATTTTCCTAGCAAGAGTGTCATCACTGTTAGCTTTAGCTTCCTCACACCCTGCTTGCTTTGGCACCAGTCCAGTCTGTAGCAGGCTTTGGATTAGAGCTATGAAGGTAATGCGTGTTAGATCAGGATTTGCATGAAATCTAACAACTTCTGGCAGAAAATGACTGACTTTTTATTTTTTAAACATCATTTAAAACATGCCTTTGTAGAATGCTTAAACCCATAAAGTGCCTATGGCTCGCATCCCAGTACAGGCTATCCTCCTACCAGCGGAAACAAAGGATGTTTAGGTCACTTAAAATTGGTTTGCTTTTGAATTGGCCTGTAAGACAAAAGGCTGGCAGAGACACTACAGAGAACAACAGATTGCTGGGCCAAGGCAAAGCAGAAGACTGAGCCACTAAACTGAGCAAATCAGCAGAGATATTCAGTAGGATCAGTGATTCTCAAAAGAGAAGGTAAAAAAAAAAAATTGTAGAAAATGACGGACTTCAAAGTACAAACAAAGGATTGCAATTATTTTCAACATACTTTAGTTAGCTACTTGCTAAGGAATACCAAAGAATGAGGCTCAGAGCGTGAGGGCACTATCTAGAACAGAGAGATAGAACTGTAAAGAACAAACAGAAAACTTATGATTCCTATTGTATACCCAATTTTCACTTAAATTTACTTGTGAATGTTTAAAAAGCAGATTCTCCAAAGAAAGGCACAATGTAGGCAGACTATGAAATTCCTATCAAGCCCAAAACCCACCAAAAGACAGGAAACATTTTTCTTTGCTCATGACCTATGCTGTATCTCACTGAAGTGTAAACTAGCGTAGAATGCATCGACTGAAGAAGAGGTCAGCACGTTTCCAGTAATGTTAGGAGGAATGTACCCTCACAGGATTTTGGAAAAGTATTTTCAAGAAATGACAATCACCATTACATTCATAATTATTTAACACAAACATTTTCACTTTTCTATTGTCTTTCCAGCTCAGCTGTTTGTCTCAAAGTAAGGTAGTTCTATGCTCTAATTAATTCATTAGCTGGACCTGAACTCTTGCATTCAAACAGAACAAGTCAAACTCAGAGCCACAGGTGCCCACAGAAAGCTTGATGACATTTTCAGTGCTGTCGTAATAAACATTACTGCCATAAAACCTAATAGAGACTGAGACTAATTCTCTGGGTCCCAGAGACAGGGTTTATTAAAGATGCTCAGCAGATTTCACCTTCAATTATTAAGCTAATGAGTAAGTTATTTTATTTATGAAACCAACAATCCTTTAAGCAGATTGACCCTACAGGAGGAGGGAACCAACAAGGGATTTAATAAACTGACCCTTCCATAACTATTGTCTGTTCCACGTACAGATAAGCAACATCAGCCCAAATGCTTTCCATTGGATGGAAGAGAAGCACAATTTCAGCCATCACTCTTCAAAGGGATAAATCCAGTAGTATAATTTTCTGTTTCTCTACATGCTACTGTGCTTTGACATAATATAAAAATAAAAAGGATTTTCCCTAGCAAAACCACAACACAAATTTTTGTATGTAACTTGTCTAATTCTGGTAGGAATGACATGAAGTAGAGCAAGGACTTTCTTCAACATCACAGTGTTTCAATGAACCATAGAACAATTTAGTAGAAAACAAACCTGCAAGAAGGAACCGAGGAGCATGATCACATTTCAGCACATCATCATAACATAAACCTGTACCAGAGCCATGTATTTTCATCCCTCAAAAAAATAAAAGGTTTGGGGAGGAGAAATCCTCCCACTGGGATCACAGGAGTTATAAAAGTGAATTACAGCCATTTCTTCACTAAAAGTGAAGTAGCTCAGGCTTGCAGAGTGGAATAACAACCCTCGCTACGGGGAGTTAAGTTAGCTGATCACATTCCAGGAGCAATGAAAATATTGGTTGCTGTGAGCAGTGTTGGCAAAGTCAGAATTGTGGCCAAATAAAGGGCAAAAAACAATGTTGCCTCCAGCAAGTTTCCTGCTCCTTGTTATTACTCGGAACAGCAGTGGTGGGAGACCTCTGCCCAGAGCATTGCGTTAAGGCTACGCCAGAGCCGGCTGCTTTAGCTCACGTCAGCAAGCAGAGGCGGCCTGATGGCCAGTTCTGTGATCTGTTACTGCACAAAATAACGTGCTGATCGTGCTATTTGTGTCATGGAGGAAGTTAACTCAAGGCCACTTTATCATATCTTTTACTCACCTTTAGGTTTATTTGTAGCTGAATGCTGCTGGACAGTTTCAGAATAGCTTTTATTAAGGTTTAAAATAAACACATGTAATTTGAATATTCAAATGAAACTAACACATTCATCATTTCAGCTCTCCCACGCAATAAAGCTTGGTTTGCAGATTCAAAGTAATTTATACAAATTGCAGAAGTGGCTAAAGAAAAACATCAGACTCCAGTTTGATTGATGAATTCTAACAGAAAGTTAGCATTTCATTTTTTTAAAGCTTTTAAAGTGTGTACATAGAGGGGTAGGAGTATGTAGGTATCACACTGATCTCACATTTTATACAATTATTTTTATTCTATGTAGTAAAAAATACATCTGGTTGTCAAATAATCATAAGGGGAAAAAAAAATTCAGCACTGATGCTTTAAAGAATTTGTCTCAGAAGGACAGTGGAATTTTACCATTGTATTTCAGAATAGCAGAGGTGATAAAACCAGCCAAAGTTAGAACATAATCCTGTTAGCTGCACTAATAATTATAAGCTTCAATGACAGGCAAAAATGCTACAATTACTATGTCATCTGTCTTGTCATGGATTGTGACTAATTACCATCCTTGCTACCACACCCACTCTGCTTATCCCTTACATCAAAAACAAAGGGATTCACACATATTTATTGGCAATCCCATTGCTTATCCCCCAACACCATTCAGAACCAGTTAGGAATATTTTCTGCCTTCTCAAGAAAAAAAGTAAATGGACTAATAACTGTTACACCAAGATTCTTAAGCGGCAGAGCACTCCTTCCTATTCTGCTTGCAAAGAAAAGATTAAATAGTGCTTCACTTTGGGAACAACTGTGATAAAGCACCAATATTATCTTTGCTTTCTCAACTTTACTGCTAGTACCTTTGAAAGAAACATTATTCCACTAGTCATGAGGCCACAGTTTGTCTAATTTGATTTGATGTTTCCCAGCTTGGTATCTGTGCCTCCTGCCTTCTACTTACTTCTCCATTATAATTCTAGCTGTTCCTTCCACAGGGAAATAAGGCAGGTTCAAGTTACAATCCTTCTGGGATTCTTATGGTTTACAAAAATGCCACACAGTAATACTCCTTCCAACTATCGATCGATACACCGATAACATCATACTCCCCTTTGAAATTGTCCTGTTTCTTTCACACTTCAACAGTGAGCTGTCTTTGTGGAACCTCAAAACGCTGCACTGCTTTCTGCTCTGACTGGTTATAGGACTTGATTTTTATATCAGTTGAAAAATCCAGAACACAGCGGGAACGGGCAACTATCAACACACTTCTAACTACGAGATTTCACACTGAGCAGACCCAATTCTTGCTGGTTACAGCAGCTACTGTGCATGAAAAATAAAATGCCTCTGTAATAGAAAAATGAACTGGAACCTGATTTCCCTAGTCAATAATGCAGGCACCTTTTTAATGTTAACAATGTAGTCTTGTCTATTATGGGAATAACCACTTGACTATAGCTACTTGCAAAATAATGCTAAATTAAATTCTTTGGAAAGACTTATCTTTTGTTAAATGTCTAACTAGTTGAAGCAGATGCAAAACACCAGAAAAGAAGTTAATTTCTCTGCCTTTATAGTTATGATCTGAGAACTCAAAATCTGTTGAAACAGCTGGAAAGTCTCTCAGTAAAATTTTGCTATAGGGTAACACTCACTTAACTGTTTCAAGATTAAATGGCAACGCAGAACTTTAGGAAATAAAAAGCCAACCAATCTCTTCTCACAGTCCCTCATATACTTATTCAAAGAAATTATAGAAACCAAGACAAACATCCTGCAGATTGTATACAGTTTGTATTAGTATGTACACGCTCAGAATGCTGAAACACATTAGATTTTCTTTGCTGCCTTTTTGTTTCCAAGCTGTTTTCAAAAGTGAAATAATTGCACTTTCAAGCTATCTGTTTTTCAAGTCTGCCACACTTCCTAATAACTGTGTTCTTTTTAATTAAACTAACTAAAAATAACCTATGTCTTTCTTACATATGTAATTAAGAATGTTCTACATCTAACTAATGAAGCTATCTGCATAACTGAGCTAGTGATGTAGCATGTGAAAGTTACCACTGATTATATAAAACCAAGTATAAGACAATTTACTAAGTATCACCAATTTTAAATTCCAATAAACTAGGCCTTGATTTTCCCAATCCTTCCCTCTGCCACTCAGGCACACCTGTCTTCCTCTTGGCCTGAATGAGGGTACTAACCCCACTCAACACTGAAAAGGCAGACATTCCCCTACTGGCAGAAATAGAAATACCTGTCCCTCTGAACAGGCATTTTTATGTGATGAATCCGTCAAGACACTATATGACACAGAAACTATAGTTCTGCAAATACAATTGTCTTACAAGACATTCCTAAAAACTGGAACAAAATGGAACAATTGAAATTTCTTTTTTCATATAAGCAAGATTGACTACTCATGTGAATTGCACTAATATTTCTGAATTATAAATACTATCTAATTAGTGAGTTTATGATCTGATACTACTTTAAAATTGTAATTGGATACTGTTGCCCACATGCTACCTACACCCAGAATTTCAGCACACAGAATGGATGAACAGACCAAGTTGAGACTACTTGAAGAATATAACGTACAACATTTCTAAATGGTCTTACTGAGTTTCTAACCTCCGTTACAAACACTTTCAGTTTGTAGTAACTCGGTTACAGTTTTTTGCAGAAAAACTGATAATTTAAATACATTTCTTTTCCTAGTCTTTCTGTCTCTAAACTCTTCTTACTTGCAGAGGCTGGATTTTTCATCCAAATAATTATTTCCTATTTTCAGAGAGTGAGAGAGTGAAAAAGAGATAAGCATTGCTTTCTTAAAACTTTCTCTGACATCGTTAGTTTTTAGGTGCTTGATTTATTCACAAAATTTTTGCCTAGTGGAAGGCAGAATGACAGGGAAGAATAATCATAGGTTTTTCTGTTTAAAAACATTGAGAAACTCTGTTTCATAATGCCTTTAGTTACAATATTTAATCCATATACATTTAAATGCATGATAAAACCAGATCTTCACATACAATGGGCAAGTGTAGAATCATAACTGAACATTGCAATCATCGGTACTTTTTGTGCAATGATGTCTGTGCTAAAACAAAACAAAGCAATTCAGTCCATCTCATCATTATTCAAAAATATTCCAGTTCTTAAAGGAGAAGAACGTAGAAACCTGAGCTGCACTTATATTCAGCCACAGGTGACAAATAAGAGCATCTGTGCATCTGTCAGCTGATTTTAAATATTCCACAAAATAGCACTTGGGACACATATAAAAGGCGCTCATACAGAAGCAGACTAGAAGCCAGTCTTTGGAAATTGCTTCAGTTGAAACAAGCAGTTCATACATAACCAATTCACAGTACTGAAAACTGTTTTATAGTTCAACACATATTTTTTTATTTCATCTGATCAAGTCTTTCTGCAATATTAAAGGGGGGTTTTACCACAACCTAGTGACTGAATTCAAAATATCAACAATGAGTCTAAGTTTACCTTCATCCTATCCATGTATGCTTCCATTTTTAATTGCTCCACAGCTTTCCTGGCTTGAGATATACTTGTTGTACTGTTTGACACTAGTTCCTTCATTTTGTTTTTCCTAGAAGAAACAAGGTTGAGACAATTCGTAAGTACAGGTACCAAACACAGCAATCGGTGAGAGGACAGTTATCGAAAATCTAACCCATCCTCGCCTACCACATTGACGCTCCCAGGCTGTAGGTCACCAATACAAACCAAACACCATTTATTTCTGTTCTCTTGTTAATAGCACCTTATTGCATTACACATTCTTGTCCTCCACTGCCAGTATTCCATCTGAATTCTGCAAACAACATACAAATGCAGAGTATATGTCCCTTATTTCAGTGCAGAGATGGCTGCTTTGGTTCAGATTGCCAACGCATAATGGCTTTTCACAAATAGACCTTGCAGCCATTACACAGTTTGGCTCCATACCCCAGTTACACATAGTAACATAAAAACAAGTCAGAAATGTGTGCAATGGAAATGAACGCTACGCATCAGAAAGAGATAAATTTTAAGATAGAGAACAGGTCAAAATTCTGAGTACAGATTTAAGGAGTTTAGAAATTAAGTAAGATTCAGAAGAAATCAGGCAGTGGTGTCCAAATTTTTGCTTACACATACCCAGTTAAGCCCAAAGTTGACTAAAAAACAGTAGATTATGGTATACAGTATAAGAATGCATTATTTTTTAAGAGATCTGCAGCTCTTGGGAAGGGTCATCTAATCAACGTAGTTTGTTTATTTCTCCTGCATTGCAACGCCCTGAGGGTTTGAGGGTAAGTACCATCCTTATCTTGCAGCCCTCGGCATTGTTACCAGATTAGTCAAGATGACTACAATGGAACCTTGAATAAATGTACAATATGCATGTCCTAGGTGGTCCGCATGTCAGGGGACCTCGTGCTGACACTGTTAGGCAGCCCTGGTCCAGCACAAGTAATAGTTACTATTTTGATGTCATTGGAAGTTGGTCTAAGCCCAGATGGGAAGAAAGGTAAGACAGAATACCAATGACCTAGAGAAGTGCTGGACTAGTTGCACTGCCTAGTAAGACTAGGTGCTGAGTTCTCACTCATCCTGTATATATGCAGTACACCTGAAGTGCCACCTGAAGCAAGATCAGCCTAGTGCCGAGTGTTAGAAACCAATACAAGCTGGGCAATGCAAAGGACACAGGGTCTGAGAAGCAGATGGGACGCAGGAGAAAATAGATAAAATCAGGTCTTTCAAAATGAATACTTCCAGCTTATTTCTGGACAAGAAGTAAACACCTAGAACAGGAGTGTCAAACTCATGGCTCCTGCAGTGTAACGCGCGTCACATACTGCACACGTGACCAGCGCTGGCAGGAGCGCAGGGACAAGACGCTCGGCGCTGCCACTGGGTAGAAACAACGTGGAGGGCTGAATAGAACAAGGTGGAGGCCTGGATTCAGTCTACAGGCTCCGAGTTTGACACCCCTGACCTAGAACTACACAAATTTCCCTTCTTGATCCAGTTACTGGGGTACAAGATACAAACAGGAAATTAAGTGGACATAGAAACTGCTCTTGCAAAAAAAATTGTATATACAATCTCTTAAGTGTAGTAGAGTCAATAGAAGTACAGAATCCAGAGCATAAGAAGAATGGAGCAATAACTTTTTACTGCTTCAATTTCACAAAACAAAGACAAGACAAAGATAGCTGTTTCTTCTCCTTTTCAACATTGGTAACCCGTGCTGTAAAATAGGATGGTAGGATACAAATACAATGGCGAACTGCACTCAAAAATAATTTGAGGAAGCGAACCTATCTTTATCAGCACCTGTATAAGTCTAGGCAGGGGAAATGCTACCTTAAAATATATAAATTCTGCCAAATGAGCTTTAATACATGCCAAGGCAAAGACCATGTTTTCTGTCAACGTGCCACTTGAACAAAACATACGTTGCCCCTTTTTGTGCACTAATGAATTAAAATTGTCAGAACACAATTTTTTCTTCTTGGTCTTTGTTTACAATCTTTTAACTCATTTTTCTCACAAGGCACGGGACTAAATATACATAGAGGAACTGGCTTGGCATAAAATGCCATGTATGGTACAAAACTCCACAACCAACTAAGACCCTCCAAAGAACCTTCAGGTGTATTTGGATTTGCAGAGGCTAAGCAGAAATGATACAAGAGCAGGAGGTTCTCAATTACAGCTCATCTCTGAACTTTTTCTTCTACTCAACCCACTACCTTTTAAGTCTTGACCTATCCATAAAGATAAGAATAAACACATTTACCTTTGTTTACAAAATGATACCCCGGTAAGTAAGAATCATTTAAATTTTGTTATCATCTCCACAGCTATACTACTAATGACCACAGAGCCAAAAAAGTCAGACCTAAATGAAGACACAAAGTCATTTCTACATCTGCCACAACCCAAGTCCAGGGACAAATTACAAATTTAATTTAGAGTAATACATTTAAATTAAACTGAATTAAGCAACTGAAACTCCATGAACAGTCCAGAGAATTCCAGATCTACCAAGCTTTTCTGGCAATTCATTCACTCACTCTGTAAAAGTTATAAACAATAGAGCTAGACAATTTGAACTGTCACTGGCCACATCACAGCTGGTAAGAACACTGTTTCAAGTACTTCCAGCTAGTTTTTAAGTATCTACTGAAGAAGAGATTGAATGGAATTTTGAAAAGGTTATTAAGCACAAAAATGCTTTGAAAAAATCCAAACCATGTTTCCAAAACAGTGCCACAAACATAGTACACCCTTACTTATATTCTGAAACAACAAATGGGGAAAAAATTTAAAAAGGAAAATACATATCTTCTCTGGTAAACTATTTCATGATATCAGAAAACAATCAGAAAAAGAAGCTTTAGAAAAAGAACTTTAAAGAAGTCTGGCATTAGGTGTTTTAGCCACTGGAGAAAATTTCCACTTACTCTGAGTAAGAGGTTTGTTTATACTCTGAAGCACAAACATTTGTTCTGTTCCAAATCTTCCTCCTACCCTGGCCTTTACATGCACTTAAATATTTAACTACAGTATTTCTGGAAGTGCTTAGTATCTATTTAAGTATCTACGTATCTTTTTTTCATGCAGACAGTTCTGATTCCAGAACTTCATACACTGGACTTCCCGTTTTGAATTTCACTTGTCAAGCTACATATACTTCTGCCTTCTCTCACTCTCTGCAAACACAGTATGTATATGAGCATCAGTTAAGGCCCTATTACATATGAGTTGATATCGACAATGAGAATTGTGTTCACTTTCAAACCAGGCTGCGATGAACTGGTCCTCTTTGCAGACAGAGATTTGGCTCATGAGACCTGGTTCTGCTCTCTTTAAGATCTGCAATATTCTTTAATAACCTTAATACTTTTTAATGAAATAATATTGCTACTTAGAAAAAAGCTCTGGAGAGAAAAGAAATTTCAATACCAAGAGAGTCTATTATATACCCTCTCCCTGAACAACCATCCCCTGGAACGTGAGGAATCTTCCACCTTCAAACACTCTCAGTGTTTCCTTTGAGGCTGCAGCCTGACAAAAGGCTCTGATTCTCTCAGAGCCCTTTTAAAGAGTCAAGTATTCTTGAGGCCTTTAGACCCTCAAGGTGGCACAATCAGCTTGGCATCGTACCTGGAAGCAGCCTACAGGGTCACAGAATCATAGAAAATTTTGCATTGAAAGAGATCTACTTCCCCTCCCAGAATGAGCAGGGACATTTTCAACTACATCAGGTTGCTCAGAGCCCCATCCAACCTTGACCTTGAATGTTTCCAGGTATGAGGAAACTACCACCACTCTGGATAACTTGTTCCAGCATTACACCACCCTCACTGGAAAAAAATTGTTCCTTTTAGTTTAAAACCGTTACCCTTTTGTCCTATTGTAACAGGCCCTGCTAAAAAGTTGCTTCCCATATTTCCTATAGGTCCCCCGTTAAGTACTGAAAGGCTGCAACAAGGTCTACTCAGAGCCTTCTCTTCTCCAGGCTGAACAACCCCAGCTTTCTCAGCCTCTCACAGGAGAGGTGCTCCAGCTCCCTGATTGTATTTGTGACCCTCCTCTGGACCCGCTCTATCAGGTCCATGTCTTTCTGTGCTGAGGACTCCACAGCTGGACACCGTACTCCACATGGGGTCTTGTCAGAGTGGAATAGAGGAGCAGAATCATCCCCCTCAACGTGCTGGCCATGCTTCTTTTGATGCTCGAAAGCATCTTTTAAATTAAATTTAAATTTTAAATTACCTAAAAAGCCTTGAAACAGGAACTACACCGCTGGGTTCACCAATGTTCATTCTTGGTTGTTTTCCAGCAGCTCTCTATTAAGTTAGATTGATACAAATGTACACAGGTCCTGATAATCACCGTAGTTACAGTAACCATGTAGTGATCAGACTATGTGCAATCTACATGTTTCTGATGCATGTCACCAGCCCTGGATTGCATAGGAGCTCATTCATGCAGTGTACATTTATGCAGCACACTGAGCTCATTAATCCAGTCTCTGTGACTCTTTTCTTTCAGGGGAACGCTGATCACATTGACAAAGAATAGATACAGCAGCGACACGGCCTTTTTCAGCCCGGTAGTTTCTGCTGAGCAGCACACCATGCCAGCCAGCTGCTTCCTAAAGCATTGCTCCTGAAAGCTGCGTAGTGACAGCCTCCCAGCCAGCTGAATTTTCTGGGATTTTGGGGGTTTTACCTCATACGAACTTCATCCTTTTTCTGGATGCAGTTAAGTCATTTGTACCAAACATCTTAATCTCCAGGGCCCATAAAAATGCTTGTAAATGACAATTTTTCTTTATTTGTTTTTAGAATAGATTAGATTGTACCCAACAGCACTTCAAAGGCCCGCTTATCTTATGACAACCCAGGAAGTTGCACAAATATTTGCAGGTACAGCTTGACCTTGCATAGGGGTAAGGAGTGTAGCGTGCATTTACTGAACTTTACAAATACTTGTCAGTAAAATGCAGAAAAAGTCTGAAAATTTGAGTAACATCAAGAAATACAATTTTCAAGCTCTTCAGTACAGACTTCTACAAGCAACAGGGATGAAAAGCTGCATTGCAAATTCCTCCCCTCCACTTCCAAGTACAACTTTAAAACGCCATACCAAAAGAGTGACTTGTAGAATTCAATCCAAAAAGCCCTAAACCCAACCACTGCCTTTTATTTTGTTTCAGCAACCTAAACTGATGGACCTGAAATTACCAGACTAGAGAACCTGGGGTTCATGACTGTGAAGAACACCTTCCCCACGAGCTCTTGGACCACACAGGACAACAGAAAAATTAACCTAATCCCGCAACTAAGTCCCAGTGATATTAGAGAGAATCGACCTGCAAATCACATTCTAAATTGCAGAAAGATCCCTGTATTTCATTGCCCACTTGCAAACACGCCAGGAATATAAACAGCAAAATTTAAAGCCTCACAGCTGTTTGATGCCAAACTGGCACATCAAAGGAATTTCAGGGGATAGAAAAATAAAATAAAAAAAAAGGAGTTCTACAGTTGCTATTTAGGTAACTTCAGAAATACCCCTGCACTAAGAGACCTCACTATCTGAGCTTGGATCATTATCCTCACAACATAGGTAATTCTCCCTTTGTCTGCAGGGCATGCATGGGACAGGAAGGACTGTCCCTGCTATCTCAGTTCTTATTCCAAAATTTACTGCACCTGATACAGCTCTGTAAACAGAGAGAGGGGCTAAGGAATACTTTTGCTTTCTCTATCTCATGGCTGCAAGAAGAAATAATAGAAAAATCACTACAATTTTATACTCCATCCACTAAGAAGTTTAGTAGTATGAGCAGAAATGTTTAGATTAAAGGCAAGAATGTTGTTCACTATAAGGAGAGAATATAGTTTTCATTCTATAAATACAGTGGCTTCAAAAGTAACTGCTGATCATAAAACTGCAAAGCAGCCAAACTTCAACAGCTCAGTTTGCATCTAACATAAGTCCTATACTCAGCCCAACTGTCAAGTTCCAAAAATTCTTGCCACCATGCTCTAATCTTTTATCCAAAAATATAAACTCACTTCTCAACATTTAAAAACCTAAGGAAACACAGTGGCTGAACCACTGCGACATTTCACAAGGACAATCTTTCTATGCAACACATTTATCATCAGCATTCAGGTTATGTGCACGTACAGTCCAGCAAACCATCAGAGATCTAGAAAGTCCGAGACAGAAAGATGAGACCTCACTACTATTTCACATCTCTGGCTAACTTTAAAAGATAGTTGTGACCTTTTAACAAAATATACAGGGGAATTTGACTATTCCACTTAAATCCTGTTTACAGCCTATCTGAACTGAATTGTAACACACAAAGTAGAGAAAACTTCCCATGAGAAGCTCGGCGCTTTATTACCTGCAGGACAGAAATGCTTTTTCAAATTGTTATCCCAAGTTTTCCGTCTCACTGCGCTACCTCAATGGTTTTGCTGTGCAGCAGATCACAGCACCGCACATGAACAAAGCTCGCCCGCAGCAGCTGGGCAGCGGGACTTTACTTCTACATCAGTGCGAATCGGTCAGCAGGAACAGCAGCCGCTTCCTTGAGTCTTCACCCCAGGCAGCTGAAGGAGGAGGAACAGGCACGTTGGGTTGAGCTCCCAGACCTCTCCTGAGCGGGAAGGGGTGTCTGGTGTCCAAGCAGGTTTTGCAGAGGGGTGACCTGCAGAATTCAATCTAAAAAAGCCCTAAACCAAATTTATTTGTTGCCTTCTATTTTGTTTCAGTGACCTAAACTGATGGACATGAAATTACCAAACTAGAGAACCTAGCGTTCGTGACTGTGAAGAACACCTTCCCCACGAGCTCCTGGAACACCCAACTGGGTAGGGGGCTCATTCCTCCATCAGTCCGAGCCAGGCAGCAGGAACAGCAGCCGCTTCCTTCACTCTTCACCCCAGGCAGCTGAAGGAGGAGGAAGAGGTACGCGAGGCTGATACTCCTGCCCACACCCCAGTGGGAAGGAGTGCCCGGGATCCAAGCAGGTTTTTGCGGAGGAGAACTATTACCCCCGAACACAACAACTACAACGAAACCCAGAGCCCGAAGGCGACTTTTGCAGAAAAACAGGTAAAAACTCCCCGCCGGCAGCCGCACTCCGGCTTTCCCAGGATCCCGGAGACGACCCCGCCGGGAAGAGCCGCTCCCAACCCGCCCTCCTCCCGCTTTACCCCACCCGGCACCGTCTCACCTCGCCGGGGCGGCTGCAGGCAGAGACGCAAGCGGAGGAGGAGGCAAGGAGGGAGGCAGCAGGGAGGCTGCGGGCAGCCCGTCCCGGCGCCCCGCACGTGGCGCGCCCCTGGCTGCCGGAGGGGCGGGGAGAGGCGGCCGCGCGCCCCACGGCTGCTCCTGCCCTCGCTCCGCCCCGCCCTCGCCTGCCGCCCCCCCTGCCCCGCCCCGCCCTCTGCCCGCGGCCGCCCCCCCGGCGCCGCCCCGCCCTCAGTGGACAGTCCTGTGCCGCCTTCGAGCGGCCTCTTCTCGGGTCTCGGCATCTCCTTTTCTGCGCTGGAGGCCACTGCTGCCCCGCTCCCAGCAGACCCTTAGAACCACAGCATGGTTTGGGTTGGAAGGGACCTCAAAGCCCATCCAGTTCCACCCCCCCTGCCATGGGCAGAGAAGCCTCCCACCAGACCAGGCTGCTCAAGGCCCCATCCAGCCTGCTTTGAACACCTCCGGGGGCGGCATACTCATCTTCCCCGGGCAACCTGTGGCAGCGTCTCACCACCTTCATCGTGAGGATTTCTTCCTAATGTCTAATCTAAATCTTACCCCTTTCAATTTAAAGCTGTTCTCCCTCATCCTATCACTACTTGCTCTTGTAAAAAGTCCCTCCCCAGCTTTCCAGGAGCCCCTTCAGGTAACTTGAAGGCTGTTATAAGGTCTCCCTGGAGCCTTCTCCAGGCTGAACAACCCCAACTCCCTCAGCCTATCCTCATAGCTGAGGTGCTCCAGCCCTCTGATCATCTTTGTGCCCGGCTCTGGACCCGTTCTAACAGTTCCATATCCTTCTTATGCTGGTGATTCCAGAACTGGACCCAAGCAATCACCCGGGAGTTTCTAAAACATCAAACAGGCAAAACCAGAACTGCACAGGGGGTCTGGGTAAGAGCCCCTTCTGTCTGTTCCTTCCTCGCACCAGACAAAGAAGAATGAAGTAAAACAAAATCCGCCCATTGTGAAAAAAAAAAGAACCACTGTGACAAAGGGACCACTCAGGCTTGCTTCATGGAAGCTGGCGTGTCAGAATAAAGCAATTCAGCTTTATAGATTGATTTTTTTTTATATACTTCTCTATTACAAATTTGAGAGTTGACCATAAAGGTCAGCAGATGTTAAAGTGCCAATTAACATTTTTAACGAAAAAATTAGTCTGCCCCAATAATTAACGTGTTGGCAGGAGTACCACCACTGCCATCTCCGTTATTTTGTTCGCCAGTAAAGTGGTTGTTCCCTCTGGAGAGGCATCCATTTGTCACCCTTGTCTCTTATCCCTCTCTCAGCACTTTTTCTCATTCCATTTTAATAGAGCAGAAGCATTTCCAAGTCACATTTATTTTCTATATGAAATAAAACAGGCAAGAGCCTCATTTTTAAAGGTGATGGCTTTTAATGCGGTGGTTTGGGAGAAGGAAATGCAGCAGGAGGAAGGTAAGCATTACTGAATACAAATAGGTAAAAGTGCATAAGCACCTTAACTAGAGTTCCAGAAACCAATCGGAAACTTAAGTGGCCTATGCTGCTGCTGTTTTATTCATGTTTAATTGCACCATCATTCTACGAAAGGCTCTATCTATCATAGAAAGTATTTACACGGTATTAACAAAGAGCTCTTGCTGAACGGTTCAAATAATTTACACAATATTTTTGCCACTGGATTCTAAATACTTTATTCTTTAAGCTAAAATATGAGGGGCAAAAATGGCTGTTTAAAAATGTATTTGCATCATATATTACCTAGACACATTCTCTTTTCAATCTGCAAACTGATATAAAGCCTCCTACAGGCTTTGAAAGCAACATCTGTAACAGCCAGCATGAACTTCTATTCCTTGAGTTTACATGAACTTGTCCCTGGTGAGGGTTATGTGGGCCTTATTCAACTGTGATAGGGAGCTTGGATTTTTAATTTTTTTTCTGGAAAGGGTAGCTCAAAACTGGAAGCTAAGAGCAAGCCCATGCTTTCACTCAACCATTTTCTGGTGGCTATCCAGAGTAGTCTGCCAGTCTAGTCATACATAGTTCTTAATCCTCTTTCAAGGGACCTGCCCACATTGTGAAATACACAGCAGAGCCTGTTACAAAAATCCAGATGCAAAATCAGTGACTTTATGACCCTACTACTCCAAAGCAGTAAGGGCAAGTAAATCTCTGAGGTCATTTGCCAGTAGTTTTTAACTTAAAGTAGCAAAGAAACCAGTGCTGTCTGTATCTCTAGAAACTTAACTAGTGTTCCAGTGGATATTTTTCAAAGCAAGCAGAGCTTTTAAACAGTAATTGTTTAAATTTTTTTTGTGATAGAGTAGCAGCATAGGGAAGTCTGACTTCTATTTGCATATACAAGAAAAAAAAGCCAAAATAGCTTTAAAGGAAACAAAAGATAATGAAAACTAAAAATTAATCTGAAAGTGCTATGAGAACATCCCCCTCTCCCCTGCCCCACCTCGCTAGAGTTCTAGCTACAAAATGCATAGTAAATCCCAAGAAATGATGGGAGGGAGGCTCTTGCTCAGTATGAAGGAACTCTTTCAACTCTTTCTCCAAAGACAGATGTGGTTTAAATGCAAAGATCCTTAAGTTGATGCTTCAGAGTCAAAGATGAAAGCTATTTTTATTTCGTCACAGAAACCATTTTTCCTGCAGAAAATTACATCATGGTTAAGTCAGTTCAAAGATACAGTTCTTTACTGATTTTGATTCTCCTATCTGTTGTGATGGGTTTGCCTAACCAGTGAATCCTCAAACCTGAGATGAGGGTTGCCTTTTTCCGGTAATGGTTTGGAGACTCTCCTCTCCCTACCACAAGTGAATATCTGGCTATTGCATCCCCTTCCCTTTTTTACCACCTACCTTCACAACCAGAATATAATGATCTGGTTTTACCACACAATCCTGCAAGTGGTATGGGATACACAGGCCTTGCCACATGAACCTCTCCCAAACTCTCGTGTCCAACAGTAGGAGCCTTGCATCCTACTGCCAGAAGCCTCTCAAACCCCAGTCTCCAATATCCACCCAGCATCTTTTTCTCCTTTCCCTTAGAGCAGGGGTGTCAAACTCACAGCCCGTGGGCCAAATCCAGCCCTCCACGTTGTTTCTCCCCAGCGGCAGCACCGAGCTCCTTGTCCCTGCGCTCCTGCCAGCGCTGGTCATGTGTGCAGCGAGTGATGTGCGTTACGCTGTGGAGATGGAGAACGAGGGAGCTGTGAGTTTGACACCCCTGCCTTACAGAATACAGGAAAGAACTGCTGTTCTGCCCTTCTTTATGTCACTTGCTTAGGTTTTCAGGGAAGAGGCAGCAAAGAAAAGGGGAAATGTTTCTTTGAGAGCTATCACTTTATCTGAATTGTAGCCACACATCCTATGGGAAGGAAGGACACATGCACATATGTGCAAAGTGATACGCTGAGAGCTTCCTCTCTTCCAATCTTATACTCCCCCATTCAGATGAACAGCCAGTTGATGCAGTCCATAAACAGAACTTCCCCACTTCATGATTTTTAAAATATAGTATACATAAGAAACAGCAGAACTTAATCTGGAGCAAGGTGTGCAAGATCCCTAAAAGAAGAGAGGTGACACTAAGCCAAAAAAACACTTCTAAATACCTCAAACAAGTTGGTACAAAGATCTGTTTATTACCCAACAATGTGACAGTGTATATACAAAGACAGCACGGAATGCGACATTTACAGGAAATTTCAGTACATCATGCACAGATACTATTGCAATGTTGTTTTACTAGTTCCAGTATGTTAAGCTGAATAAATATTCCTTGCTTCAAAAAATCATTTTTACTTTTACATAAAAAATATATAATATTGCACTCTTTACAAGGCCAGCAGTTTTGCATATTGATTTGTAACAAGTGGAGTTCTACTTTATAAAAATAAGCCTTTGTGAGCAACATCCCAAACCAGGGAGCACAAAAGCACCCCAAACCCACAATATTTGTATTTTTTCCTCTTAAATAAAGCATACTGCTTCAACATGAGCCCGGAAGCTTCTCAAAGTCTGTAATTGGACCTCACATTAACAATTAGACAGTGAAAGAACGTGACTAAAGCCATCCCATACAATGCTGCTACCGTATACGTGGTTAAATATTCAGTTCATACAGTACGTACTCACTTGCTTAATTGAACCAAAGATCACCCTTTGTGTCATGGACTATGAGAACATCCAAAGACTGCCTGGAATTTTCTAAAGAATGGTAAATATTTCTTATGTGTGTCATTTTCATCACAACCTGACATCTTCATATATGGTGTTCTGAAGGGAGATGAGCCTTAAACGTGAGAAGACACAGCAGTTTGTATGGCAATAGCAGAACATGTCAATGATACAAAAGCAAAGTGATTAACAGAAAAATGTAACTATATCAGACTTGCGTAGCATTCTTGTTTTACCTCTTGCATGACTGGTAGGCACTCATTCACAGCGTCAGGTTTAGAGGCCTTCAAATCCATGAACTGAAATGCTAATTTTTGATCTGGCCTAAGAATTCAAATTTATTAAGCCTTTCACAACAGAGGCTTATTTTTTCCCCTTGAAAATAGCACCATGGAATAAATAACATATTTGCACAGTGTATCTGTGTAAACTCCTCCAAATCATCTGATGCCTATGAACATTGATCATTCAAGCAGTTAGATTCAAACATTTTACAGTGCACTGAACTTCAATGACACTAGAACAGAAGTACAACTGTGTCTTCTTAACCCCCTTTTTTTAGAACTCTGGAAGATAAGCTGTGTGTGTATAGTACATATTCTGCCATAGGATTTCAATAGCTGGGTGTTACAAAGGTAGGGAGTTAGCTAAAACAACAAAACCAAAATGTGATATCAATATTGCTTCATGATGCCATGAGGTGTCTACCCATCAGTAAGAAAGACAAACATTTTTGCCTGTCATAAAGACTATTATACCAACAGAGAAGATGACAAAAGTTACAAATATAAAGATAGCAGAAATTATTTTTTTTCAGCATTACAATACCATAAGATGGTGCAAAAAGCACCTACTAAGTTCTTTGCTTCTCAAAAAAGCAATTTTAAGTGGTCTTGGATTTTTAAGTTTTGGGTTGCTTATCCCAGAGCTAACTATACCACACTCAACTAATAGGACATACATATGCTAACTATTTATTAGATATTTACAGAACTTCACGCTACTGATATTTTACAACCTAAGAGGGGGAATAAGCATTATCAATTTTTTAAAATACTTCTGTCCAAGAAGTGATTTTAAAAAAATTATGTTTGATATTGCAGCATTTGGACTTGTATGTTAGAGCATTTATGAATCACTTTGCTGGTATTGGAGTATATGACCAGAGCTTCCTGGTAACCTGGATATGCTTCAGGTTCGTGCATGCACATATGCAATTTTACAACCACCTTAGACTGCTCTTAATCTATTCAGTCATTTTAGAGACATTCAAAGTACTTAAAAATTCCAGTTAAATAAGAGATTCTATGATCTATTTTGGATTTAAAGTGCATCAGAGGCATGAGTTAGCAGCAAAAATACTCATCATCCAGCCGCATAACTGCTAAGGAATGAATAGAACATTGGTAACTTCAAGCGCTGCTGGTCCTTGCGACACCAAGCGATAACATTTCCGTCACTATTAGCTGTGAACAAGTGGTGTCCATCACAGGAAAATGTAAGGCTGAAAAACAAGACGACAATCTGGTTTTGTGTCATATTTGGCTATTTAAAATGCTAGAAGACATTAAAAATCCATGAATGTAGCCAAAGATTAGCTCTCAGGCAAAACCCGAGTACATTAACATAGTAATACATTTGCATATGCCTGCCTATTCATTTTTGTAACCAAACAGGCTGAACTACAGCTCTGTCCTGCTCTTCACCGTGCCATGCAATTTAATACTCATTTCTTCACAGCATCAGAGAGAAGGGCAGGATCAGCAACAGCATCCTCCTCTTTCCCTGGGCTGCCTCTTCTACTTCTGAAAGTAAGGCTTTTCAGCAGCAGAACTCAGCGCTCTCTGAACTTGCTTGCTGACAAAAGGCAGAAACTAAATTCATCAGATTTCATGGCACAGCACCGGGCTTTTGTTCAGCCGGGCACTTATTAAGCTAGAACAGTAGTAAAGCCCTTCAGACTTTCCATGGGTAATGTTAGAGAGCATGAAGGTCAGCATCCATTTTCTGTCTCATTTAAGCAGGAAACTTTAAATTATTCAGTAGCTACTAAATCATTATCAACAAGCTTTGTGAAATATGCTTCTTAAAGGAGGAAACAGAAAGACAGTAACTGCTGTCATACGTTTTTTGTTTTTAAAAAATGGTGATCAGTGGTTTGGGTTTTAAGTTCTATTTCAGCAATAGCCAAACCTAAACTGTTTTCCAGAGTAATTGGTTACTACACTGACATTAAGATTATAAAATTTTGGCATAACTCTAAGGTCTATGTGCAGGGTACTGTACCACTGGGGGTATCAAAGACTCAACCCTGTGACTGTGCCCTGAAAGCACTTTGGCTTGAGAGTAATTCTGCTTATATAAATTGTCAAGGGGACTCAAACAAAATTACACAAGTACTCCAAAATGGCAGCTTCCAGGCTCTTTTGACGTCCCTTTACTCCCTTTTCCACCATTTCCTTCCATCACCAGAAAAAAAAATGGTCAGGGAAAATGCAGTGTTTTCATTTATTTCTGAGGGAGAAAAAAACTGTCTATTTGGGTTTGACAAAGTTAATATTATCTCATGATTTTTACACAGATCCTGGGGAAAAAATATTTAACTTAAGAAGAGTAGCTATTGTTCAGTTCTCAAGGGAATCCTGGTAATTTCTATCTCCCAGCAGTAGGACCTGGTTATTACTGTCATTACAAATACAGTACACTTGTGCTCATTTGGCTTTCATGAATAATTAGTAGGATTGCGTTGCTCTTTTTAGACATGGGTGTTTACCTCCTGTTCTCATGTCAAATCCTTGTTCAATACTCAAGGCTGTTTTGTTGTGTGGAGGTTTCTTTTGTTTTATTGTCCCCCTCCATCCCCAAGGAAAAAAAAATCCGTTTATTGTATACTTAATTTTTTTTTACCTTACAATAGGTTTGGCTGACTTTGAAAATGTTATTTCTCGTACTGGCTTCAAGTCCCACGTACTCCACAGCCTGAAAGAAAGAGTATTTTTTCTTCACATTTGATTTTACAAGTATTTCAGTGATAAGCATAACCTGTTTAGCAGCTACTAACATTGGAAACAAAACCAGCTTGTCCACCTTCTTTAAAGCCAAATATCAGCATGGTGTTTGGCTACACACTCTCCAACTGTGAGCCTAAGTTATAAAGCATTTTAATAAATAAAAGTTTGAAATGCTTACCTTACAACTCCATTTTCAAGCCCCCCTGCAATCACATTGACAGACACTCCTTCAGGCTGGTTAGAGAAAGCAACAGAGCAAATACTTTCCCTGCAGTGTACATGTCCCACGAGATCACCATTAACAGTCCAAAGCCTCAAATCACTGCCACCTCCAACTGCAACAGAACATAGCATGGGAGTATTAAGAAAATAGATCTATACTACAGCTAGGTCTATGCAACAGAAGTTAAGCGTTAAAAATTCAACTTGTTGAAAGATCAGAAGGTTCAAATTACATGGAGTGGTGTGGACTGCAAGAAACAATTAACTCTTCCCTCATTTTGTGACACAAACTACCAATCCATTGCAGTGATTTAGAAGACATCACTTTATTTATGGAATGTTGTACTTAAAATATTATATGAATTTTCATTTAATGACCAATTTTTGTGCACTAACAAGGAAGCACTAGGAGGGAATTCATACTACTTTAGACAGCTTTAAACATTTTTGTATCCTGGCCTGCATTTGAAGGAAAATAACTAAAATGATACTTTTAAGTATCTTACATGGTTATCCGGGATTATGCAATTCTGTCAAAGAACTAATAATCCATCTACTGCTCTGTCTTAAAAGGGATCGAAACCCACATCTCTTATCAAATGAAGAATGCAATCTTTTCCAGAAAAAAAAAAAATGGTTTGTGAGCTACAGCTCACAAGTCTCCATGTCAGTTTAAAACAAATATTAGTTTTCTGAAACCAGCAGAATGATTTCTTCTTGTCCTTTAATACTATAAACTAATATTTTTCTACACACTCCCATCCCCACCCCAGTTTGGAACAGTATTAGTTTCAGCTCTGTCTGTGGATGACTACAGAAAGAAAAGGTGGCTAAAAGATACTTCAGTATGCAAGACCTATCTAACCCAAGGCAAAAGAGAAAGACAATTGGCCCAAAGCGAGAAATGGGTCAATAACTTCTAACAATATGGATAAACAAAGTTTAGCACTCTTTCCTCTTATTCTGTTCCTCCTTGGGTCAATGGACTGATATTCTGTCCTTCAGAGCCTACATTCCTCCAAGTCTCAAGTTAACTTAATACACACAGGTATCCTTAGAGACAGCAAAGTGGCATGAGGACTCTGACTTATCCCTGCTTTACTGACAGTCTTGTAGCACAGTCAATCTTCACGTCAATGAGCATCCTCATTTATGAAATGCTCAAAACCCCACTGCTCAAATAGGTCTTAATGCTCAAATCCAGATACAGTCTGGAAACAAAAACAGTACAAAAACCTGCTTTAAAATAAGATGGAGGAGAATTATTTCCCTCTGGAGGAGCCCTAATACAAATACCTACTATTTTTGCTTTAGCATAGCTGGTTTTCCTCTTTGCTTTAAACCAGTGAATAGCTAAGCAAATCTAGGCTTGCTTCTGGAGATAGGGAAGCATTTAAAAACTGACAGAGGGAATAACAAACTCTGTTGCTCTGCAGTACACTGTACTCCCCTGAAGAACTGTACCTTTGACAACAAATCTCTATGAAAGCAGCCAACTTCACAGAATTTAGGTCTCCCAGGAATCTGCTGAAATTTCAAGTCTTTAAGAGGAGATCAAGATGTTCACTTCTATATTTTACTCAAACACCTCCCTAATAATTTCTGGAGAGATTTCTATGTTCCTACTAAAAAAAAAAAAAGGCATTTCCTACTTGGCCAAATGCATTCTCAGATGATTAACACACACTTAGTAACTAATATAATAGCAAGTGTCATGATTTATTCGGTCAGCAAGTCAAAACAGCTTCCTTGACTGCCAAATATACCTGAATCACAAACTGTTGCAATATCACCAGTTGTTTCACTAGCTGAAACTGCAGTCACAGGACTCTTGTGTCCAGCCAGACTCTGGACATAGCACAGCCTGAAAAAATAAAGAGAACAAGCCTAAAGTTCAGACTCAAATACAGAAAAGGTTCTTTGACGAATATTTAAGAGTTACATTAATTTCAATCACCATTTTGCATTATGATGATATTTTTTATATTCATTCTAGAATTCCAGCACCTTTCATGGGGAAAAAAAACACTTCACATTTAAGATTACATAGAACAAATTCAGTTAATTTTAAGAAGGTAAAGATACCCAGAAGTTGGAAAACAAGTATTTAAAAGAAAGTCACTGGAAAAAGTTACCTGTTCAAATCCCATATGATGCAGGTTCCATCTTCGCTGACACTTATCATTATACTGTATGGTTTGCACACAAATAAGCTTGTTATTTCCGCTGTGTGACCATACAGATGGACTTGAGACTCCATTTCTATCTCTGAAGGCTGAAAAACAGCAAAATAAAATGCAAACTCACAGAAAAAACCCTAATGTCTTTTTTTCTGAAAAGACTAAGTCTAGGGGCAAGATTCATTCTTACATTTCAAAAATGTTGCTATTGCTTTTAATGTCATCTGTTTAGCTAAGCTGTTAATGCTTTATGTTTAATGCTTTATAATGCGATAAGCCATACGTATCACTAAAGTTCAACTTTTTGCTTCCAGTGCTTTATTCTAAGCAAACATTTTGATGTTGTCCAATGAATCGAAAAGAAAAACTACTGTACTTGTCTCAATTACACACCTTGTAATCAGCTGATTTGTTTTCTGCAAGACTGCTATTTCCACATGACAGCAAAAAGACTGTCCTCAATATTTTAGCATCTATAGGAAGCACTTGGAAACACAGAAGGAAAACCCAGCTCAGCAGTTATCACTCTGTACAGTACATTACTGGGAATTCCTCAACTTGGTGCCAAGTCCTTCAGCGATACCAGTGATATGCAGGAAGTTTAAATATAGAAACTGCTAGATAAAAATTAAAGCAGCAAATTCAACACCAAATTACGCTTCTTATTAAAGTTATATTATTTGAAATGATCCAGACTTTCTGAAGGAGCTGATTAATCAGAATACTAATGCTTTAATTAAGACAGCTTGCTCTACAGAGATTAGAGAAAATATTTTCTTGTAAAAGAAAGGAAAATTTTTCTACTTGTTTCCTCACATGTCAGAGCACATTGTCTGCATTTTTGAATGCTACATGATGCAAACAGCAGGTCTACAAAAACCTTGAAAGTAGGAACAGACAAGATAAATATACACATATGCTTAACTCTTAGTTTGCAGAAAATTTACGTCTTTCTGCACTAAAAGAGAGAACAATTTATGTACTATTGCAAAAGTCAATACACTTTCTGACAAGACGAAGACCTATTTTGCTCTTGCTACTGCGCCTCTCATAGTAGGAAGACACACTTATGAAGTGTGGTATATAGCTTATAATTGTGGAATCTCACATATGCAGATTCTTCATTAATGCTTGCTCAGTTTAGAGCAAAGTTATACAAGTTTTTCCAGCGACAACCAAGACTTAGGATTTTCTGAAGAACAACTGATTTTGACAACCCTTTCACTGTGTTCCGCTTGCCTCCTTTAAGTGTTTGCTGTTGATCTGTTTTTCAATACCTGAACTGCAAGCAGGATTCACCTTTAGCAGCTTCTCTCTACAGCTGTAATAGCTAGCAATAGCTTATTGAGTCTTAGAATCATAGAATCCTCTGGTTGGAAAGACCTTTGAGACAGAGTCCAACCGTACTGGTCTTCTGCTAAACCGTGTCCTTCAAAAACTTATCTACCTGTTTTTTAAGCGTCTCCAGGGATGGTGACTCAACCACCTCCCTGGGCAGCCTCTGCCAGTGCCTGACAACCCTTTCAGCAAAGAAATTCTTCCTAATATCCAGTCTGAACCTCCCCAGCACAACTTATGGCCATTTCCCCTTGTCCTATCAGCTGTCACTTCAGAGAAGAGATCAACACTCGCTCTGCCACAGCCCCCTTTTCAAGCAGCCATAGACAGCGATGAGGTCTCCCCTCAGCCTCCTCTTTTCCAAGCTAAACAACCCCAGTTCCCTCAGCCGCTCCTCGTAGGACTTGTTCTCCAGCCCCTTCACCAGCCTTGTCGCCCTTCTCTGGACGTGCTCCAACACCTCAATGTCCTTGTAGTGAGCAACAAATCTGGTTTATATAAATTCAATGCATAGGCAGAAATGTGAAAAAAAACATGACTATTTTGTACTGTAAGTACTGCATTTTAACAGACCATTCACTTTGTCATGGAACAGCTGACAAATGCATACAGAACAGATGACAGGCTGCACATTTGCATTCCCTGCAGCCCTCACTTTGGTAACTGACTCAAAAACAGGAGCTACAGAATTGGCACAAGGTCAGTCTGCCTGGGACATGTAAAACTGTCAGTGCTGAGAAATTCAGCAAAGACAGTCTCGAAGACAACATCCGCATAGCTGAACAAAAATCACTTGTTTCTAAGAAATGCTGGGAACTTAAGAACCATAACCCCTTTACTAGAGTTTCTTCTCAGCACTGCAGAAGGCAAGTATATTGAATTTCTGTTTTAGTACCTCAAAAATTTTTAACTGGAATCCAGCTCTCAGTACAGGTTATTTACAAGCTCACTATTCTGGTGAGCAGTTAAGGTGCTTGACTTAAGATCCAACTGATTGAACCTTGAAGGCTTCAAGCTCTACTTCATTTTTTAAGCCCAAAATGCTGCTGAGCTCAGGAAGTCTGAGTGGCAGATCACCAGAAACTGGAAGAAAGACAAGGAAGATATCACTGTATGTTTGTGCTCTTCCCAGCCTAAGCACCTCCTTTTTGTCATTGTTGAAAACAGGAAACTGAGTAGACATAGCAGATCATACCAAGATTCTCTCTTGCCTGTGCTACAGCAGTGATTCAAGAGCATCTAGAGTACAATACTGCAATTGTGTTTGCCAATACCTGTATCTGTACCAAGCTAAATTTGAGAAATCAGTTTAGTTTGGTTGCTGCTAAGGGTAATTCTGAAATGACGTGTCAAGAAAGTGAAACTGTTAAAGCTATGAAGAGAAGTTACTGATGGAGAAAATTAGACAGAAGCTCAGAAACTCAGTCTGAATCAGAAGATGAATTTCAAGTTCTATTTATGTTTTCATACCATGCTTATTGCCACATAGTATCAGGATGATCTCTACCAACATTTTCTGCTAATGCATTATGTAATGCAAGTTCCTTTTCTCCCTGCTCTCCTCATAGCTTTTCCTCTTTGGGAATATGACAAAATGAAGAGGCTTAGTGGTTAATATATATACTGTCACAGATTTCATCCCAGCTCTCAGGAATTTAAGTGCCTTCTGCATTTGAAATGTTGTTTACTTTGGGAAATTGCATTTCACAGTTTCAATTAAGGCTCTGAAAGGCTACACCTCCTTCACAAAAACAATTTACTCCTTAATGTAGGGAGCTTTATTGTGCCAGAGAGCTCAATTCCAAGCCTGAGCCTGAATACAGTCAGCACTGTATGTGTGATCAGCTATGCACCCAGATGATGAGGGCTGACTAAAGGCTAGCAGCATGTCAACAACAGCTTAAGGAAAGCTCACAAATAAACATGCTGAGATAAACCTATTTAACAATGTCAAATGATCCTTCAAAAATAAATACTAAACAATATGACATTCCCCTTTTCTCACTTTTTCTGCTTAAGAAAAAGACTAACACCGAATACAGCTAAATCCCTAAATATAAACCCTATCCAATGAAACTTACCGTATTGCTCGTGAATCTGTTCATATATGCTGTGATGACACCAGATTTACTGCCTGTGAACAGCTGACAACTGTCTGGCACCCAAGCGCAACTTGTTACCTTGAAAAAACAAAATGAAGCCAAAAAAAATTAGAACAGGAACTATTCTAATTGCTATTTTCATTATACCATAGCATTTGGTCAAACTAATCCTTTATTGGTTATCCTAAAAGAGGCCATGTAAAATGCCTAACAAAGAAGTCCAAGAGTTAAAATATACCCGCTTGAGGTCATATTTGCTATTACTTCAAAAACTACAGTAAAGAAGGAAATTCTGGGTAGCTCAGAATTCACAGTTGAAAAGCAGTGAACTACTGCAGACCTCCAGATGTACAGCCACATCAGATGTACAGCCAGAATCTTTTCAGTAGAATCTCACCAACCACTGGAACATAAACAGATCATGCAGTGTACCCCTACAATCTTTCAGACAATCATTCTCAGAGGAATCCTAAACCATAGTGGAGTTATGCTTCTAGTGTGAGACACCTATAATTTTTCCCTATAGTAATTTTTTTGGCTCATAATTTACACTTTCATAAATCCACACTAATATTCTACAGAAGGAAAAAGATAGGAAAATCAAATGCATTCAAAAGGGATCTTTACCCAGTACAGGAACACATCCAGGAGAAATGAGGGACATAATCTGTCTGATTCTCCTTTGGAATAACAGTTGTGTTTGGATGCTCATCCCCAAGAGTAAGATTTGTTATTTACCATAGGCTTGGCAAAAAAAAAAAATTAAGGCAAGACTACCTTCTGCCAAGTAAGACCACAGCTTAAACTAGCAATATTAAATTGAAGACCAGGATACTGATATTTTTACCTGATGGAACTGTGAACTCTGTATAAAATTTACTGGAGGTTCACTTTGCTTGCTTTTCAGTCGTAAAATGTTATCTGCATAGCCCCAGCTCAGGATAGCCGACCACTGAATATCTGTACTGTGCATGCTTCTCACACCTGCAGGGAGGCACATACTGTTGTGTCACACATGCAACAAGAGAGTTGATCACTTTAATAATCAACAATAAAAATCTCAGGTCTATGTTTTACCACAAGATGGAACATAAACTCCCAAGTTTCAAATAAGGTACTTTCTGTTAGGCTATGACTTAATCTCTAACGTAACACGGTTTTCATGGTTTCTCTAACGTAACACGGTTTTCATGGTTTCTCTAACGTAACACGGTTTTCATGGTTTCTCTAACGTAACACGGTTTTCATGGTTTCTCTAACGTAACACGGTTTTCATGGTTTCTCTAACGTAACACGGTTTTCATGGTTTCTCTAACGTAACACGGTTTTCATGGTTTCTCTAACGTAACACGGTTTTCATGGTTTCTCTAACGTAACACGGTTTTCATGGTTTCTCTAACGTAACACGGTTTTCATGGTTTCTCTAACGTAACACGGTTTTCATGGTTTCTCTAACGTAACACGGTTTTCATGGTTTCTCTAACGTAACACGGTTTTCATGGTTTCTCTAACGTAACACGGTTTTCATGGTTTCTCTAACGTAACACGGTTTTCATGGTTTCTCTAACGTAACACGGTTTTCATGGTTTCTCTAACGTAACACGGTTTTCATGGTTTCTCTAACGTAACACGGTTTTCATGGTTTCTCTAACGTAACACGGTTTTCATGGTTTCTCTAACGTAACACGGTTTTCATGGTTTCTCTAACGTAACACGGTTTTCATGGTTTCTCTAACGTAACACGGTTTTCATGGTTTCTCTAACGTAACACGGTTTTCATGGTTTCTCTAACGTAACACGGTTTTCATGGTTTCTCTAACGTAACACGGTTTTCATGGTTTCTCTAACGTAACACGGTTTTCATGGTTTCTCTAACGTAACACGGTTTTCATGGTTTCTCTAACGTAACACGGTTTTCATGGTTTCTCTAACGTAACACGGTTTTCATGGTTTCTCTAACGTAACACGGTTTTCATGGTTTCTCTAACGTAACACGGTTTTCATGGTTTCTCTAACGTAACACGGTTTTCATGGTTTCTCTAACGTAACACGGTTTTCATGGTTTCTCTAACGTAACACGGTTTTCATGGTTTCTCTAACGTAACACGGTTTTCATGGTTTCTCTAACGTAACACGGTTTTCATGGTTTCTCTAACGTAACACGGTTTTCATGGTTTCTCTAACGTAACACGGTTTTCATGGTAAACATTCGGTGCTCTCCAAAGACAGTCTGGCACCTGGTCAAACATTTTTTTTAAGAAACGTTGCACCTATTGGGAGTAGAGAAAAGGGGAAGAGGCTGATAGTACTTCCCACCTAGCGAAATGATTGTTCATAACTTCAAGGATAACGTTACTAATTTTTGTTTACTAAATACGAAACTGTTAATTTTAAAAATCCCTTCACTACTACATGTTACAAAGAAAACAATAGAGGAGTATGGGAACATCATACATTATCAATAAGAATCCCTTCAAGGAGTTTATCTGAAACCAGAAGATCCTTCATCTCTGCTTTTTACTGATAGCTTCCCTCATTCTCTGCCTCTAAGAAAAAAAAAACATTCCTTGAATTCTCCTTCCTGTTGCTAAGTGTTTTTTTCATCTGTTCTTCAATTCTTCTTGGACTGAAATGGCTGACAAGTTCTAAAGTTAAGTCTTCATGCTTCAGTCACTTTAATGAAAAATATCAACCTAATTACAGGATGCCTATATGCAGTTTTGAAAATTAAAAGTAAAATCCACTCTCCAGGAAAGATACCACAAATGGGGAAGCTGTTTCCGGATTTCTAAATAAATCTTTGGGAAAACTGACTACATTTGGGAAGTTTGCTGGAGAACAATAGTAGCATTAAATTTAAAATTTTTATGGCTCATTTTTGCATGTATTGTGCACAAATTCATACCTTGCTCCTTGCTATATATCATCAAAAGGCAAAACTTGCGGGACAAACCACAGATCGCTTTAGTTGGCAAAGCCTGGAGAGAGCCAAACCTTTCTCCATGTGGTTGGCTAAAGCAAACAACAGGATCTGGAGCACTTGGGGAACCAACATATTCTCCCCACTTCAAACCTTTTATCCATGGTAGTGGACTCTAAAACCAAGCACAAGTATGGTTCAAATTAAAAGGTGGTAAAAAGTTCTCAGAAAAATATAATTTCATTAGTAAGGACAATCATTCATATCACAACACCATGAGTAATCATCACATTGTAAGGTCTGCTTAAGTATTCTAAAAATTCTAGTAAGACAAGTATGAAGCACTGTAGTATCATCAGCTAAACTATTAGCTTTAAGGGAGTTTTCCCACTTCTTTAAATGCCGAGATACAAGCGGGCAGTTCAGGTACTGTAGTGAAAACTACCAATTTTTTAAATGTAAAAATTATAGAAAAACTATAGGGAAAATAAATGTTTGAAGTGAAGAAAATTGAACTGTCTTGCCAACAATTACAAAGTTGAGGCTGGAATAGCACAGTATGTGTTTACCTAGATTGCACATAGATTCCAGAGCTGATCACTGAAAGTACAGAACTGGTTAAGTGAAATGCTTTCCAACATTTATTTGCTATAACCAAGATAACTTCTGATCTTAGTTTGACACAACATTTATCAAAAATGTATTAAAACAATATTCTCTATCATTTTACTGATTTGGTGTATTTTCCTTACAGTACAATATGGGTAACAAGATGCAGTTTTAAGAAGGAAACTAAATATAAAGGTACAATAATTATACTATATGAATGTTAATTAAACCATATGGAAATCAAAGTGACATACTGGATATATTATTTCTTTAGTGTGTTCTCTGGTTTCTCTGAAAGCAAACTGCACCAGTAATCCCATGGCAGCAGGAAGTTCTCCTTCCATGATAAGCCTGGATCCAGGTCTGCTAACATGTGCTGTATGGAACAGCTGGCGAGGTGTTTGCCCATATGTTTTTATCATTGTTTCAAGAGCTCTTCTCTGAACAGGATCCTCAACAGCAGAAACATCCATCCCAAAATAGGTCTAGAGAGGAAAAAAAAGAGGGGAAGCAAGAATAAGCTTGTGTAGTTTGTCTTTGGGAAAGATTCATCAGTCCATGCACAAAAATTTAGAAGCAGAGTCTTCACAGTTCTTTGGTTAAGACCTGGACCAGAAGCCACCCCACTATGGCTGTGGTGACTAAAGAGCCACTGAGAACAGTGGAGATATTTATTGGAGATAACCACCACTTTATCACGTGAGCTGCTCCTACAAGCATTCCATGACTAACTTCTGTCAAAGAGGTTTTCTTAGCAGACGTTTCCTAATCTGTGCAAAAGAGAGGGGCTGCTGCTGATAAACAAAAAAAAGCAGAAGTTCTTCTGTACCTCTTTTTAATTAACGTGGTAAAGCTCTGGTTTGGGGCATAGAGGGAGGAAGAACCTTCATATTTCAGGAAAGTGGCAATTGTTTTCTTTGTTCTGCCTGTCTTTTTCATGTCTCTAATTGCATACCATACACTCTTCCTCAGTCACACAGACAAAGGCTTTGACTTTTCTCTTTAAAAAACAATGAAGAAACTCCCAGAAACTTAATATTTGACATTGAAGGTAATAACTAAATCAATATTTAAGCACAAAAAAAGAAAAAAGGAAAAAGGAAAGCATTTGGATGGCTGCATGAAAAGCAAAAGCCACCGCTTACAAACACTACTGTTTGATTAGCTCTTCCAGCTATAGAATGAACACTAAACACACGAAACATGAATGGCATTTGAAACCAGGACTGCCTGGCTGAACAGACCTTATGATAGTAAGGACTAAAGTTAAAGAATAGGATCTGAGATACCTGTTTTATAATTAAGTAATGAAACTCTGGAATTCTTCACATTAAATAAGTCTTATTTGAAATTAAGTTTACTGGAGGGGAAAATGTTCGTTAGAGGGACAAAACATAAGATGTATATGAAGAGAAGAACACAAATAATGAACTAGGACAAACAAAGCTATTTTAATTGTAGCAAAAGCTGCAGAACAATCTGCCTAAATGAAAGGCTTCTTTTGAATGAGACAGAAACAGGTACACACAAACACAACACCTGTACACCACTGCAAACAACTATCCAGCAAGTCCAAACCCCATACCTGATCATACCCCATGAGAGATGAACACAAATTCAAAGTCTCATAGCAACCCCTGGGATCTTATCAGTTCTACATTGAAATAGTTAAAACCTTTTCTTATTATTCAACACTTCACGAGCAAGGGAACTTGCTTCATGCTGAATATTTTCCAAGCAAGTTAGACCAAACTTTCCCCCACTAAGTTACTAAATAAAATGAACAAACACACTGCTTAACAAATACTTACTGCAGGATGAAAGACATTAATAGCCTGAACAGAGGCCTTGCCTTTTTGCTTAAAGCCAAACACCAAGTCAATCCAGTGACAGATTGTCTGGGAAACATGGTCAGACTCCAAAGCCTGACGATGAATCAAGATGAAGAGACGAGGGTCATTACGAGCCCAGGGTGGAAGATTGACATGGTTAACTCTGTCACCATTTTGACGTACTCCAAAATCAAAACCTAGAAACGGGGGAATAAGCGTTCCAACATTTTAGTTGACAGTAACTTCAAAAAGGTCTTCATAGCATTCTATGAAAGCTAACCATTAAGCACAGTGATTGCTGACCAACAAAGTAGCACAGTTATCAAGTTACCCCCAAACACATCCAAGTTCTATACTCTCATTCAAATGGAAAAATCCAAAGGGAAACTCCTGCGCATCTCCAACATAATTATGAAAAAAATTCCTTTAAAACCTACATAACAGGTTTTTTCGCATATCCAACAAATTCATGCCAGATTTCTCCCATACATTTACTGCTTAGCATATTCAGTCAAGGGATATAAATGTTCTCAGTTTTAACCCATAGGCTCAACCATACAGCTGTTTGGGAATATGATTTTGGTATCCTCTTAGTATACCTTCTCTGTTAACTAGAAAGTCGGGAAGGTAGAAAAATTCTGGGATAAGTTCCTTTACGTCAGTCATTGATTCATACGAAGAGAGTCGCCAGGTTGTATTGGTAGAGTGAAAAGTTCTGTCTGGGATGTCAAAACTTTGATCTGTAAAGAAATCCAAACTAAATTTATTACATCAATGATGGACATGGTAACAGTCGCACATCTGCAACTTCAAGTACTTAACTGCTCTTCAGTTAGCTGAGAACATTTAGAATTCTTCTGTCTGAATTACTGTGTTACCCATGGACTGCAAGTCAAACAGCTTTTTATTCTACATACATAAGGTGTAAATACATATAAGATGTATTTATGGTCTAGCTTGATAATTTCAAAATGGGTGCACTGTGAAAGCATACCAGATTTAATTTTACTGAACTCATCTATTTGGAATTGATAAACCATGCTAAATAGAGTAACATAGCATTCCAGAGTCATTGAGACAAGGCTCAGATGTAGCAGACAAGTGCAAGCAAAAGTAATCTTACCTTGATAGGCTAAAAACATTTTAGTAAAAGGTGGCAGCCTGACTAGGAAATGAAGCACAGTTCCACTGTTGGAATAATGAGATCCGTAGTGATATGGTTGTACAGGTGGCATGGGATCATCCTCTCGAGCTCCTTTACGGTACTCTTCCTCCAAGTACTAGAAAGGTAATAGGAAAAGACAATCACAAGCCTCCTACTTATACTACATTGCAATAACAAAAACAGTAACTTAAGTTGCTTAGAAATAAAACTTAGAACTTGGAGAAACAGATATAGAAGACATTTGGAACTAAATACACCTTAAGTGTCTGAAGACACGTCAACACTTCTAAGACCCAGTTAGGTACCGAAGTCTTAAGCCAATTTAAATGACCCGTTTTCCATTATTTCTTTTGCTTTATTTTTTTCTCTTGCTTTCTAACACAGCAGTTGTTGTAAAGGCTTTTCCACACTAAAATGGAAAAAAACAATATCTGCAAATAACACACAACGCCATGATCATATATACACAAGTTTGAAGGTCCAGATGCAGATGCTTTCATTCCCCAGCATGCTATTTTTCCTACAGTATTCAAAACATTCTAAAGAGCAAAAATCCAAGTGCACCGTAATCGTGGTAGGGCATGTTAAAATAACTGAGTACTTGAGGGAAACAGCTTTTCTGTTACCAAAGAATAGTGTTGCCCAGGGAAGCTGTGGATGCCCCCACCCTGGCAGTGTTCAAGGCCAGGCTGGATGGGGCCTTGAGCAGCCTGGTCTGGTGGGAGGTGTCCCTGCCCATGTCAGGGGAGTTGGGATGAGATGATTTTTAAGGTCCCTTCCAACCCAAACCATTCTATGATTCTACGAATAGCCTGAAGTCCTACTGAAGTAATTTCAAATAAACAGTGATAAGTTAACATCCTTATCTTTTGGGATCTTTATATATAGGTATGCTTATATGAAAGAAGATACCAGTTTAACCTCCTCAACAGCATCACACCAAAAGAAGACACTGATTTATTACTTCAGGTTGAAGAACAGGCAAACACAAGTTCCAAGCATGTTTTAAAACAATTCCCAGGAAACACGGCATACTGGAAATGAGAATTTCAAGTACATAAATACTGAATTTGTGGTTTCTTTCCCCCTTCTATCAATTTGTTAAAAAAAAATAAAGCCTCCATGTCATTTATACACAGGATAAAGGCAAGAATAAAAAAGTTTTCCAAATTACCTTGTAAGTATCCACATAACGATCCTCTTTTTCTTTAGACTGCACAGCTATCGGTTTGACCAGATTTCTGTAACATAAGTAGTACTGATACTTCGTCATTTTTATAAAGATGTTGATTAACACCATTTAATTATGCATTATTAAGAATAACATTTTCAAGAATAACATTTTCAATATGATGAAAAGGACAAACAAAACGTAATAGCTCTTTACAAGATAGTTCAGAAAGTAGAAATGCCATTTTTAGTCAGTGCTAAGGGCAAACTTGGATCCACAGGCTACTCCATAGCACACTGACAAGTAAGCAATTGCAAAGTGCCTCTGTCAAATCAGAGGCATCATATAAAGCTAAAGACTTTGTACACATAAATGCTAAATAAGCTTAAATTTATTAGGGTGGGACAACTCACTTGTCTTCACTGTGACTAGATCCAATATGATTTTGTAACAAGCCAAATATACAATTACTTATTCTCTTTAATTTTTACTAATTAGCTGGAACTCTTTAATCACATGAATTTAAACAGCTTTTATTAATATCTGTGGACTATCCATGTCATAGTAAAACAGCATATAAGCCCAATTCATATATATACACATGTTCATAACACTAGGCACTTTATTTAAATATCCAAGGTGAAGGAGCCATTTATTGTAAAAAGCCCAAGTTATTACGGATGAGGCTTGTCCCTGAATAGTTCCATTCACACACGTGTGCAGTTTAGTACAATGAAGTTAAAAAGCTATACTGGATGATCAGTTCAAGTATTTTCAAGTAACCAGTTCCAAACATTTCATATTACCTATACACCGATGGATCATTTAGGTCCAGTGTTTCATTGGTGTAGTCAGAAAGTATAAAAGGAAATACTGGATATTGCATGAGATCATTGAAGGAACGGCCCGCGTGTTTGTTTAAATGAGTCAGATATTCAAAGTTAGTAATCTGTCCTGTGCACCAGAGGTGCGTCAAAGCAGTAATGTTTCCATACTCCAAAAGGTTAGGCAAATTGTTAGTTAAGATGTTGTGGTACACATCATCACGGACCTAGAAGAAAACACCATAGATTTAATCATAATTTCAAAAGATTAAAACTGCCAAGACTTAGCAAGTTGCTCTTATTTTACAAATTTCTAGGTATCTGCTGTAATGAAATTATGTTTAGTATCACTAAGATTCCTTAATGTCCTAATACATCAGAGACATGTTTTACAACATGACTGTGTTTATCTAAAGCTAGCTAAGCAAAGTTTTTTTAAAGGTATTACACAGAATTTAATTAGTCCATGCAAAAAACTAACACCTGGATGTACATGTTATGAAGACAGCAAAATGCTTTGCTTTGTTGTTATGAATCAGTGCTACATTACCTTTGTATTATCAAATGCCAAGAGTAAAGTTCTGCCATTTGTTAGAAATATTTCCACAGCGTTGTCTCTTAATTGCCACCAGCGTTTATGAACTTCCTTAATTTCCTCATAGGTCCAAGAAAATGAAGCTGGTTCAGTTTCTCCATGAAAACTCTGCAGAATTTGCAATTGAAGACATAATTTTAAATAATAGATTTTCCAAATAAGAAACCCTCCAAAACATCCAGTTTATAACCATACAGTATATTGTAAGGTAAATTTTAATTTTGCTGTGATGCTTTAAGACATTGTTGTGATTTTCTTCATAAATATTTTCCACCTTCTGCTCTCCTCAAGGCAGTGGGCACAACATCATACATGTTCCTCAGCTGCTCCAGTTCCCACATCCACCACCAGCACTCAATGCCATGATTTCACTGTATCTTAAGCTAAAATATTGGATAGCCAACCAGAGCAAACAAAGCTTTGCCATGAATCCCAATTCTGACAGCTCTGTGAAGGACAAAGCAGCAAAACAGGTGGTAGGATCTTAAACCACAAGAGCTGTGAGCTTAGTCAATGCAAGGAAGAGCTCCAGCAGCATAAAACATATCTTGATTGATATTTTGAACTCTCTGTTGGGTATATGCACTTTAATACTTCAGAGCCTTTGTATATTAAAAGGATTAGGGTAGTTCCAGTTTCTTCCATGAAAGTCCTCTCTTGTATAGGAGAAGGGAGTGGGAGCTAGAACATCCTATATAATGCAAAATTCATGAACCCAATGCTGTAGAGGACAGCACAATTCTTAGACCTGTGAGTTTCTGCACTTCCTAGTGCTCGGGCTTCCAGTGAGGCAAGTTATTTCAAAGACAGACCAGAGCAAGCTCTGTGCACTTACACCGATGAACTCTGAGCACTGGACAGCAAGGTGCAGAAGCCTTCCCACATCACCCCCTCCTCATCCCCTCCCAGCCCCAGGCCAATACCCTTCCTGCTTTCTGCTATTGCCACCAATTCCACAGCCAGATGCACCAGAAGCAACACTTGAACCCAAATTTAATCAGTTTGGCTGGTTATCTAGAGACCTCTAACTCTGGCAGTCTCAGTGGCTGTAGACAAAAGCCACTCATGGTCATGCATTTAACAAATTAAAGATGGACCATACACTAACACTTACTGAATTCTCAATTGCGTCTGAAGCATTGTCTTCAACAAAATACATGCCACATTTTCCTGTAGGAAAAAATAGTCGCAAAAAAGGTACAAGGTATTACTATTTGTATAATGCATCTTAATGTTATATAAACAGTATCCAGGAGTTAAGAATACTAAGAATAGTACCCAGGCAAGACAATACTTGACAGAAATAGAATTTATCATCCCACATCTTGTAGCAACTGGTCTGCAATTTCAAAACTTAACTACAGTCCAAATAGCACCCATGCAAACAGTAGGGAAGAAAGGCAAAACTTATCTATTAAGCATATAATCCATAAGAAGTCAGGCAACAGCTCAATTATTTTAAAAACAATCAGCCAAGTTTATCTTGGCAGATCAGCAAAATCTTACAGAAAGATGAACAAAAATTCTACTCACCTAGCAACAGTTCACCAGCAGTCTCTCTAGAAGGTGCCACGCTTATACATCTTCGATTAACTCTGAAATATTTCCAAGGGTGTTATTGCTTACAGATTTACGTACCTTCCGGCACATACCTAGAACCAACACTCTCAAAGGCTACAGTTGAAGAAATAATTTAACACCATGACTCTAGTGGTTCAAATCCCAAGGAAGGAAAGAAAAATAGAACCTCAACTTTCTATACTTGCACGTTAGTATATTTGTATTTATTTCTTTGTGTGTTCTCTGCAGTTATTTTAGGCAGCAGTGCCTGTAATAGGTACTAAACTGACACAACTGCAAAGCTGAGTAACGCAATGATAAAAGCAGATAAGATGAAAACACAATTTGCTTTTGAACACTGATGGAAAGACCTACCATGTCTAGTGGCATTGCCTCTCTTAGATACCTAACTGACAATTGAATAAAAGAAATCCCATCAGGTTATCCCACAAAAGTCCCATCCCTATATCACAACTGATGGTATTTGCTCTTACTGAGTTTTGAAGTCATTGAGATAGAACATTTTAAGACTCAGAAAACACATACGTTGGTAGCTCTGATCTTTTGTTTATGAGTAAACCAAAAAAACCTACCATTTTTTATAGTCTCCTATCTCACTTGATTTTTTTTATGTTTATTTAGACAAAAAGTGAAGAGAACTGTTTCTTTGGAATGGGACAAGGTGGGAAAGGGAAGTAAATGTGACCCAAACCCTACCTTATGTGTTCACTTGCAGCTTTATCCTTTACCGTAGAAGAGTGAGAAGAATGTGTTTTGTCTTCAAATAGATAGGATAATGGAGTTTTTATCACACCTATAACGAAACCACAAATAAGGCACGAGTAGTCATTACAATTCAAATGTACTCCTAGAAGATCCTATAATTACCTTCCTGTTTCTGCCTGTCTGGGAGAAGGTACTTGTTTGGAATAGTTAGGTAACACCTCTGCAAGCGGCGCCTCTCTCTGTTTGGACCCTCTGTTGGATCCAGTTGCCAAGAAGTTGGGTAATAGACAGGGTCATACCAGAGTGCTCTGAAAAAACAAAATATTGTAGACTTTGGCAGCAAAGACAGTATATATGCTTATTCATTCTGTTTTTCTTTAAATAGTAGAAAGGCAGGAGTTTCACAACAGTACACTGGGCAGTTATTGCTGAAAAAGTACCAGAAGACTGAATTCCGTAGCTTATTTTCATGAGCTGTCCCACTGACCGACTACTTATAAGCTACTACTGTAAAAACGCCCTTGCAGTTATTAATTGCAATGAAAACAACAATACTATGCATCCAATGCTATATTTTGAAAACTCAGCTGCTACAAACATGACATAATACTAGTCCTGCAGTGGTAAAAATACTATTGTTTGGTTTCTTGTCAAGACTTACTAACATCTTTTGATCTATGCAGATTAGTGAACATGGTATCTAGATGCTAATGTGAATAACATTACCCTAAAAATGTTATGTTACTCCATCAATGCAATGCAAGATATGAAAGCTTTGACATTCTTCATTCTATTAGGCACAGCAAAATGTATCTGACAAAATCTGTAGAAATACTATTTAGCTACTCTGCTACTCACCCTAAAAACGGGAAAACATTAAGTTTACAAGTCTTTAATCAGATGATTAGCAAAAGTAAGAAATACTAAATTTAATATCATCCATATTTTGTGTGCCTCTAAGTAGAAAGAGAAGCACGTCAGGCACCAAGCGTGTCTCTCACTTTTTCACTGAGATGAGAGAACTCACCGATCATGGGTAAGCTGCTGAACAAGTTCCTGCCAATGTCTGCTGGCACTTAGCTCTGCCTTGTACATCCCCCTGATGTGCTGGATTACTTTCTTCCTTTCCATTCCTTGTGACAGAGACACAGCTTGTGTGATGTCTCCAGCTATTTTAGAAATGTCTTTAGATTTCATATCCAGACGTTGAAAGAGACTGAGGAAAAAGAGTTGTGGTTTAAAATGACAAATAAACACACTGAAAAGGGAAGGCAGGACACCAAAAATCCCTTATAAAACACAATCAGTTTAGCAGTAGATACCCATAGTTTTTGTTACAGCAGCTGCAGAGCAACTTGACCTACATCATTTCCACAAAACTCAAGAAAACCTTCTGCTTCTCAGCCTTTGAAGAAGATACTACTTGTGGACAAAGTCAAGCCAAGCCAATCAGATCAATGGCTATTTATTAGCCTGCTTTACTAATGAATGTATACTCATTACAATAAAAACCTGAAGTAAGAACAGTAATGTACTACTGCTCAGATCTCTTAAGTTGTTCAACACAGTAAAGTCTTATTCCTTATCTGGACAGACTTGACTAAGCTGACCTCTACAGCTACTACAGCTGCCTATGTTGAAGCATGTTGTGTGTGCATCCCACATCTGATTTTTATGGCAAAGTCTGAGATATAAATTAATGGAAACAACCTCTTAATCTACCACAAGCTACCAAAATTTACATTACACCAAGTAGCAGCAGTCTACGTAGCTCACAGAAGCATTCAAATACTACATAGCTACTTCATTTGTTGAAGATCAGGATTACCTGCAGGGACATTTCCCTTACACTTAATTGCACAGCTCGCAGCAACAGGAGAGGTGATTGGACAGATACAAGAGCTGTAAAACTAAGGATGAAATGCCAACTATGCAAAACACAATTCAGTATTCTGAGGTTCACACAATGTAATACACTACAATCAAGATGATTTTATAATGGTAATATAAAAACCTGAAAATCAGCAGCACTGTTAATCTGGAAAATCATCTATAATAATGACATAGCCAACTTGGCAATGGGGAGTGCTGAACAGAGAACATTCTTACAGAGTTCTTGCTTTAAAAGGCAGCACTTACTTTTGCCGATTATTGGCCATTGTCTTCTCCCAAGCAGCTTTGTTTACACCTTCCTCCATCTCATATTTCTTCTGATCCTGAATGGAAGTTTTATAGATTACTTCTTTACTTTATAGATTACTTCTTTTTTCAGATGGAAAAAGTAAGGCAGCAAAGACTAAAGGATTTGCCAATTTAAAAAAGGAAGACTGACAAAACTGTTCAAATGATATCGTCGCTGCATTTAAAACTATCAAGACTTAATTTCAGTTACAGAAAATATTTCGTATTTTCTTTACAAGGAAACAATTTTTTTCCTAACAATGAGAGATACTAGTGGCTTATTATGAACTTCGACCTTTGTCTGGGTTAAGTAATATGCTTTAGCCAAGAAGCATTAACATGTGAGCTTGCTGCAAAGTCTTGAGTACATGTGACAGAAATATTCAGAGACCGAACAGAACCCTCAAAAGCAAAAGCCATGCTCCAAGCAAATTAAAGCACTGCCCGCAATAAAACTCTGACTCCGTGTAACAGAAGATTGTTTCAAATAGACCCAGTTTCTGAAATAAAGTTCTTATTTACAAACCTCTTTCAAAGCTTTTACTAGTTCTGGTTTTGGTCGTGGACTCAGGGGGATGCATTTATAGCCACAACACTTCAATGTATTCACCAAGTCTCCTGCTGCTCTTTGTTCTTCTTTGGTCATTTCATCACTGTGATTGTGCATTAACTCATATAAATAGAGCACTAATTTAGGTCCATGCTAGAAGATGAAAAGAGAAGAGGGGAACAGAGATGTATGGTCATTCTCATTTCCACAACACAATACTGAGCAGTTTTTTTCCTCCAACTTTATTCTCCTTTCTAGTCAGCCAGGACAGATTTCTTCTAATTTTTCTGTGATCTAAAGAAAATGGCTGTTTTAGTCAAACCACAACAAATGTTTGAAGACAAACTTTTTATAAAACTAGAAAGAACATGCTGAATTTAATCCTCCACATGATAAAACTTCCCCCAGCATTTTGTGACTTTTCAAATGGCTTACAGGAAAGTCAAGATTATTTTTCAAGTACTCAGCTCCTGCAGCCTTGTTTATACTTCAGGAAATATGTGCCACAGACTCCTAATTTTGCCTGCCAAGAATATTATACCTTGTTTGATTAATTGAATTGGAGCTGACAAATAATGAAATTAAGCAGACAGGCCACAAAAGCACTCAGTATGACACTCCCTCAAAGAAACCCTTGAGAGTGTATCAGCACTTTTCTTAACGCTGGTGAAAGCGTTAAATTAATTGAACAATGTATATGTGATCAGAAACACAGAAATGTCATAGGTTCATCCAATAAGAACTTTCTCTCCTTAGTACATAGTGATTCAGACTGTGGCAGGTCTTGCATAATCTGTTTCATTCTTACAGTTCCTGAAGATCTCAAACAGCAACATTGCCACCCATTCCTGATCACGGCTCTAAGAATTGCTCTCTTTCAAGTTTGCACTAATCGTAAGGGTACAACCAAAAAACCTTTTCCCTGACAAACTCAGGAAAGTAGGGAGAAACTGTTCAGCTATTTCAGTTAAGAACAGAGAGTGCACGATACCACTTAAAGAGTTAATAAAGGCTAAATAAGAAAATACGGAGTACTGCTTTGATTGATGACTGACTGCCTCTTAAGATCCAGGGGCAATCATTTGTTACAAGTTTCAGGAAGTCTGCAGTTAGAGTTCCAAGGCAAGGGTAATTCCTTCATTAATCTGCTTTTTCAGGGTATCTTAAGTGCTAGCATCCTCAATAAATTTCTTTGTCTTAAAACTAGTACAATCTTGTTTCTGCACTACACAGGAGATGTGATGTTTGATGTGCTATGGACTCAACATACCCAGACAAAATCCTATCTTGCCTCTTACAAAAATACCTATCATCTCAAGGATAAGTCAGCAGATGTATATACAGGTATTCTGTTATAACATAACTTTGTCACTACATTAAATATTGCTAAAATAGCGGGAAACAACTTTAGCCACATACTGTTCTAAATAACTGTAAAATGTAAACAAAAAATTGAATACAGGGTTTGCAAATTTCTCTCAAATAATCGAGCTTACTTGCAAAGTTGGGCTAAGACAGTCACGCAAAATCTCTTGATGGTTCACCTCATGTGCCATCTCCAAAGCCTGCTTTCTCTCCTGCAGTGGCCTTGCTGGAGAAAAGTTGTGCACAAGAAGCCTCCCCAGTTGAGTACGGAATGTATCCTTACATGCCAAGAGGATTTTCTTCCACTGCTGCTTTGGTGCATTCATTCTGCTGGGGCCCTAGTAAAAGAGATGACTTTTTAGTAATGCAGAGTTAGGGCCTCCTTTTATCAAGTTCTTCACATTACAAAACACAGGTGACATGACGAAATATAAGATGAAGATTTCTCCACCAAAATTAAGTGTTGAATTATTATGGCTTAAAATGTGTTCTACTGAAAATGAAATAAGGGTTCATTCATTCTAATTAGAAAAAGCATATTTTTTTCAACTTGCCAATATTAGGCAACTCTTAGCTAAACTGAATATTCAGTTACAGGGACTATAAAACAATCCAAAAAGTGAAAATTGTTATGTAGAGAGTTTAAAACTCGAAGGGGATTTTTTGTTTGCTTATTTAAATCAATAGCTCTTCTACATTAATCACTAGTTTCAGAACAGGTTACCTCAAAAGATTAGAAACCAGGTAATGGATAGATGTACTTGTGCTTACAAAAGAAATTTGCCACCTTTGAAACGTACTACAAGTATGGCACGGTGGAAAGACTACAGATCTAACACTTAATTTTCTGGACCTAAAAAGAAAATTAGGTTGAGCTGGTTTAAGCATTATTTAAGGACAACCCAAGAGAAATAAAGAGGCAAAAAGCAATAAGTTACGTTTTCCACTAAAACCATTTCAAATTACCCAAGTGAGATCTGATCACCTTGGAAAGGTTGCCAAGCTAACACCTGTGTGCTAGAAGAGAAAAATTTGGCTCTTTTGCAACAGCTGAAAAAGAGAAAGTTCCCCATCCAAACTCTAAAATATATTATAGACACAAATGGCTCTGAAATTCTTCATATGTGGAGGTGCAGCAGATCTTGTTCTACAGGCTCCAGCAAACTTAAACCTTGAGGTTTAAGAGACAAAGCAAACTTGTGGACTACAGAGAAGTCTATTTAACCTTTGTGTGCTTGTTCAAGAAGCAGAATTTTGCTAAATGTTAAAGTAAAATGAGAATAGATGCATTTATTATTATGCAATTGTAGAATAGCTGTGAAGCTGAATAGTCTTTAATGCCACAGCTGAATTGAGAGAGGCAGTAAGAAAAGCATTTATGAACTTTATGCATAAAAGAACCTTACAAAACACGCTTTAATGTGAAAAAAGTCTAATACTTACAATGGATACTTTGACTCCTTCTACCAACATTTTGAACATCTCTTTAAGAAAAGGATTTGTTCTGTTAGGCTGTTCTTGCTGGCTTTCCTCTTCAGGAACTTCCAGCTGGGATGCTGAAAGTCTGCTTTGACTTGTATTTTCTGTTATACCCAGTACATCAAGGCACTCTTCAGTAGACGCTTAAATTTTAAGAGGCACAGATTGATCAATACCATCTCAAGACAATCATCTGATCCTTTAGTTGGCATTAAGTTAAATACTGCCTTTACTACTATACTTGCCATGCTTACTCTTTCTGTTGTTTCTGTGGAATTTGAACTAGCCTTGAAGTCATCAAGTCTTGCTAATAACTGTAGCCATTTCATGGAAACATGCAAACTGATGCAATTTAAGAGAGTGGATGTTCCCTACGGCAGACTTAAATCTTCAGGTAATAATTCAGGCAGTTAACACATGAATGGACTAACAGAATTAAAACAACTTGTTCAGTTCATTCAGATAAAAACTGTATCCAGATTGTCAGTTACACAATACTGAGACAAATCGCCAAGAGACTGATGTTTTATGGTTAAATCCATTAAACTAGCAATTACTTTCCTCCCACTTCCACACTCCAAAAGCGAGAATCCATTTTTCATAAAGAACTTCACTGGCTCTGTCAAAACAAATGAACAAAAAGAACTCCTACCTAAATAAATGAGCCTGTTAACAGCAAGGACAGTCAGCCTCTGTAACCTTTGCACAAACTCATTCTCAGTGGCTTGGACAGGATTTTCTTGGCTCATTCTCCGCTGCATCATCATGTTGAATTCCTCACTTGCTAGCGAGCGCATTTTCATCAGCAGAGCATCAGACTGGGCAAGTGAAAATTTTCTGGAGCCTTTAAGTAGAGAAGCATTAATAGAATCCTACTAAAATGCACAAAAAATTTAAACACTGAGCAACTGCTTTCATCATTTAAGGAAACAAAAAATTTGAAATACATTAATATTGAAGAAAGTGTTATTTGGGTGTTCGTCTCTTAAAAGCTCTTCTATTTGAAAATAAAATGTAAAAAATTAACAAAGTGATACCGTGAAATGCATTAGTCTCCAGGTCAGATTTATTGTACAACTTCTACATTTTCATGTAAAGCAGATTCTAAGAAAGTGAAATCAGGCATTAAAAGATTATCAATTAATGATACAACAAAAAACTCACTGTATATTGGACAGTAGTCTTACCAGCAAATGAAGTACGTTATATTAAGAGCTTATAGATAAACACATTCCGTATCATACCCATTGCCACTAAACAAAAGTACTATTTCTATCTTAAAAGAATATTCGTTATATTTTTAAGTGAACTAGTGAGCCTTGACTGCACCCGCTTCTTTCAAAAATAACTATTTTTAATTTATCTTTAGTGCTTTATCAGAATCACTAATATAAAAATATTTTCACTGTATTTACTTAGGCTGATGGAGAGGGCCTTGAAAGATGACCATATCAAGAGAAACACTCCCACAGGAAATAGGGAATAACAGTGTGTTTTGGTTTGGTTGTTTGTTGTTTTAAAAAAAAACCCACTTAAATAAATGTCAGGCTCCTAAATCATACCTTCCACAAAATCTCAAACGCAGCTTCATTTATGAGAAATATACAAAATCAATTTTCAGCTAGAAGACTCCAAAACCTTTACAGAATGATTCACAAGCTATACCGAGCAAATACTACTGCTAAAGCTAGAGTTGCACAAGTGTTTCACAAGCACAGTCACAGTGGAATCTAAGATTTTCACATTTCCAGCTATAAATTTAGTGTCAGCTGTTTACTTCAGGATGATCACTAACTAAAAATTGTGCAACAATACAATCCCCATTTCACAGCTGTGTTAAAGGATAAAGCTAGTACTTGTAACTTTTTCCTTACTGTGAAGTCGGCTCATCAAAACACTATATATTACTTTTAAAATATCTGTACTAAGCAATTGCGAATTGAAGAGAACCCCAAAAGAAAGCAATACCTGGCTTTAGACACTGTAGTGAAAATAAGGTGACTTGAGGTTTCATTTTTGTACCCTACATCCTCCTAAGACAAAAACCCCACAAGTTCAAAATGGATACAGGTTACACAGTTCTAAAATATAGATAGATAGATATAGATTTATAAAACAAATCCACAGGATTTATTTGTTGTATCACTGACACTACAGTGTGGAAGTAATACAAATGGAAGAAAGTACAGGAATATTACATTTCTGCTACTCACCAGCAATGCCTTTACGCTTTTGAAACATTGCGCGATGTGGAGCAGACGGCGATGGGACTGAACCTGCCTGTTCCTGAGCATCTTGGTTTGCTGTAGTTTTTATTAATTCAATAGCTGCTTGAAGAACTCTTAACTGCAGAACAGCTGCCATGTCTACAGAGAGAGGTAAACAAAGGACACATGAAATTCTTTACATGTCTTCAAGATTTTTTTACCAGATGTTTGTAAAAAGTAAAAGAACACAAATGTGTCCAGAGCTGTATAATTCCTGATTATATAGAAGTCACATAGAAAGTAACCTCACTATTCCACAGACAGTACAAAAGTGAGTTCTCATGGAAAAGCCGTTGAGCTTGATTACTCTGAAATAAGCTAAATTAAATTGTACAGAACATTTCCATTTAAATATCCTTGATGAACTTTTACAATTACTGTTTGTTCAGATTAGCAGCACACAACTTTCTACCACAAGGCAGGCCCATGAGGAAAGCTACAACTTTGAGAACCACTTAGAACAGAAAGAAGATCCATCACCAGAAAACGCCCCCTTCTCCCTCAGCAGGAATATTAATTTAAAACAGAAATCAATGGGGAAGGGATTTACTTCTCCAGTCCCATGACCCCAAAAATAAGCAGATAACTTACTTTGCATCCTTGCATTTTTACTATTTTGGAGATGACCCAGCAGCACAATGAGGTCTTCAATAACACGAAAATATTGAGAACCTGAGGAGCTGCAGGCATGAATTGCAACTGCTACCAGCAGCTGTTGTATATCGCATGCAAGTAACTTGTAGTCATTCAAGGGAATGCTGCAAACAAAGTTGTAGTTACCAGAAACATGACAATTCTAGCAGACTGCAACCCACAACAAGACCCATTAATATTCCTCTGCCAACCTAATATTATACCGTACTTCAGAAACACGTTCCGGATGAAGGCTAGAAAACTAATCAAAAATATCTCTTCAGTGTTAACTTTGGCAGATTGGATCCCTGCAAATTTTTGAGATATTCTAACATTAAAATTGTAACAAAGGTAACAAAGTTTTAGTGGAAAAGCAATGATGCATCATCATATTTCTAAGCTGAAGAACAGGTCTGAAACCCCATATTACTCGAAAAAAATCAGGATCTCATTTTGTAATGATGCTGAACTAGACCTGTACGTGGGTAAAATGGAAATCTACCTATTTCTTCAGGACATCAACTACTGAAAAAAATTAACAACCCCCCACCTCTTTGCCCTTCACTGAATAAACTTCCTTAAAAGTACAGAATGTTTGTAATTAATGAAATCATTTAAGTTACTCAAAATCTCAAGTTTAAATCACAGACCTTTCCTGCAGTTCTGACATTGGCTATAGATGCAGGGGAATTCCTGGGCCTTTACCTCACTGTTCAGCCGAGTTTTATTAGGAAAAGCATCCAAAGTGCAAACAGTGTGACAAACTTGCATTTTAAAATGTCACTTCACTTGGAAGTTTAAAGGTATGGAATATTTTTTATTCCACTGTTTGAACTGAATATCTGAACAGTGACTTTCACTTACAGGTATAATTAAAGCTGAAAACCTCAAAAACTAATGTTACTTTGTGCACAGTCTCTGATCATTTTAAAAATTGGAACAAATACAGTACAATAATTTTTGCTAGACTTATGATTGGACCTGGACTATTCATAGCAACTGATACAATACTCACTTTGTTTCCAGTCCGTTGAGAGCAGCCAGTGTGTTACACAACACGTACAGTAAACCGTTATCAAGCAGTAGGTCTGCAACTTTTGAGCAGGAATTTATGATTTGCAGCAGGAGACAGAAGCAGTTATGCAGCAGAACATTATCATACAGAGAGTTCTCAATAAGACCCAGAACAGGAACAACACACCATTTTCGAAAGAGTCCCACATTCTTGACATCTTCCAGATCAAATCTATTAACATAAATATAAGCAAGTGACATCCTTAATATAGCAACCTGGTACATGCAACTGGAAAACCAGTCGTTTGGCAAAGATGAAGACAGCAATTTTCTACATTGCACTGCAGTAACAACACCCATCTACCAAAGGAAATGAGAGAAAAATAAACACTTACAAGAGCCACAAGGAAATGAAGAGCGTAAAAAGTGTATCTGAAGCTTTAGCTAACTCCCAACTGTCTACAATACAGACTTCATAAAAATAGAGGGGTTTTTAATCAGTGTAGAAAAATAACATATCATCTTTCCAGTAATACGTAATACAACTGACACAGACACTATCAAGAAATCAGATACACCTTGGCATCAATGTAATAACATACTGACTGAGAGTAGGCTTGATATCCTGTATCCATTACTTGTGAAGGTTAAGTTTGGCAACTTCTGGCTGATTACAATTGCAAAATTCATAACAGTGCTTTAGACTTTGTATTACTTGTGCACTACGAAACTGGATTACTATTCTAAGCTTATCAGCACATCACATGAGTATTATACAGAATCCTAAAAACCTAAGACATTAGAATTACCATAATTGATTCTGAGGAAATAAAAGCTCTCTGCTTTGGGGCTAATTAAGCAGCCAGGTTTAAGTCTTGCAGTTAAACAGGAATATTTTTTTTGTGGGGGGTGAAGATGAGGACAACAGGCAGAAGTAATTTGGCTAAGAATCCTTCAGAGACAGAAACTGAGAGGGAGCTTTTTGCAAGTTTTTTTTGCACTGCTGACTAAACGTTAATGCATGTTCTTTCCATACAGCAATTAAGTACTTGACTAGTTTTTAAAAATGTCATTAGACATTAGACAACTGTCTGCTCAAAGGTAATCCCCTTTCCTGTCAATATGAGGTGGCTCTTTGGTTCAAGGAAAGGGTGTATCTGTGGGATTTTCCCTAAAGGAAATTGGGATTTCAGCTCAGGGCCAAGCCAAGGAAGCAGCTGTAAAACAGCTTTTTCCTTAATCATGTACCAAAGTCCAGCAGCACAAGTCTAGCGATTACTAAAAACTTATAAGGAGATAATCGGAGTTTCACATAGGATCAGAAAGAATAGGAGGAGTTAAACTGATTACAGGACAGTCAAAGTGCAAAGCCCTTGGAAGAGCTGGGGGTTTAGAAGATCCCAGCTGACAGAACACAGCAAATCAAATTGCTTACAAACAGCTTAAGGGCCATACAATAGTTATAGGAAACGTAATACCTTTCAGTGTTTAAGCAACAAGCAAAAGACTTCAAAACAGTTTTGAAGGAACTTTATGGTTGTTGACTACTACAAAAAGAACAGGAATTAGAAAGCTATCATACCCATGCCTCCAGCAAAGCGCACTGCTTGTATTTCAAATATTAAGTTACAGGATGCAAAAGCAAAGCATTACTTACTCTTCATCCAAGCTAACAGAGCGGCCAAAAAGCATTTCCAAAAAGCACTCTACAACTTCCTGAGTACCCTGGTGGAGGTAGAGTTGGTTGGCTAGCAAGGAGAAGCCACGATTCTTTAAGAATTTCTCCTTCTGCTCCCTCCTTGCTCTGTTGAAATATGCATCCAACAGCTAAAAATAAATGCATAATTAAGATGTAAGATTTAAACACTTAGTATAACTCCCTTGAAAGTTAAGTTCTTCTCTGAATTGAACAGTTTGATATCAAAATTTTTAAAATTCCACATTAAAACCATCAGGTGCAGTATTACAACTGCAATCTACACTGCCTTTGTTACAACTGACAGCTGAGTTTATCCTTTTAATTTGAAGTCTCAGATTTTTAGTTAAGTTTGGGGAAGATGAAATCATACATAACAGTTATACAAAGCATACAGAAATATGATCAAACTTTTTATACTTGTTAAATCTTGCACTTCAGTGTGCATCGAAGCGTATGCATGATTTTATGGATAATTTTGTTAATAAAGCCATATAATCTTTTTTTCTTCAAATTAAAATACAAATCTACTCAAAGATTTTCATCTACCTAATGGTCTCATCCAGGAACCTTGTTCTTGTCAGTACTACAAAAATCTCTGAAAACATTTTGAAGCCTCAAACCCATGATCAGGCCACAGATGCGTGGATGACTGGCCCAGAATAACTGAAAGCCAACCATGTTAGAAGCCAAAACTTCACGTTTCCAACATGTTAACTATACTACTTCACAACTTTTTAGTTGAAAACATTTTATATAGGCATACTTTAATGACTCCCTGTTGTATGAGAGGAGAAGAATGGTTCACAAGAACTATAAGGTAATCAGGTTGGATAAGTTTGTCCATCACATCATCTAGCATGACATCTGGTAGGATCATGAGAACTCCACGCAAGAGGTCATATAATCCACAACAGATAAGCACAAGACTGTCTTCTGTACACCTGAAAAGAGAGGATTATATTTTACTATGGTTTATTGCCTACAACTGAAGACATAAAAATCATGTAATTGTACACTGCTCTTGGGAAGGGGATGAAATTTAGCAAACTTTTCTCCAATACTCCTATTACCATTCTTCATTAACACTTATTTTTTGATGGCAGAGAGCAAAAATGATAATCTGATCACAACTACTTGCTTGAGGTTTTTTGTGAGCTGGCGTAACAAGCTCCAACTCCTACCATCAAAATTCCTGATTTTTAAAGTTATGTTTTAAAGCTATGTTAATAGTGCAAAAACTGAAACAACACAATTATATAGACTAAAACCTTAATGAACTAATTTATGAAGCCATTGAAAACATTTCCTTTATTTTCAGGCTTCCCATTTTTGTACAGTAGTAATGAAGACCAAGAACTATGAAATTAAAACTCACACTGAGCTACTGCTCATCTATTTTTCAGTTTATTTCCTTACCTGTCATCAGATGGGTTTTGGGTATTCTCGTTAATAGAAGAAAAAGCAAGACTCTCCCAGTCTTCAGGAAGTACATTCTTGTCAGCAAGGCTTGGCCAGCGAGCAATGGCTGATGATCCACCATGAACTGAAAATGCTAAGCCTAAACTTGCAAAACTACTCTGAATCTTCTGCAATGAAGGCAGTCCTTTCAGATTGTCTGGACGACATAGTGATGGCTCAGCTGTAGCACCACCACCTTCATTACATTTCAGGTCTGCATCTGCTTCTTTACTCTCAAATGCATTTTCAGATAGCTCTTCTTTTGCAATATCTTCAAATGTTTCAGCAGATGTTAACTCTGAATCACAAACTGTTTTTGCAGACTCACAACTGCTAAGAAAGAGTTCTTCTTGTACTCTTTTTATGGTTTCAGAACTTCCTACAAAACCAGTTCTACCCTGGAGGTCAACATAGTCACGCTTGTCAATAACCTGCAGGTCATCAACACTCCTTCCCATTCTTTCAGTTAGTCTTTTTTGAAGAACTTTAGGTGAGGAAGTAGGAGATGCTGGCAAGCTTTTGCAAAGCCTTTTAGGTTCCTCAGAGCCTATCTTCTGCTGTACGCTAGCCTTGGAAATGTCCCCTAAAGAAATGAGGATATCTTTAGCATTCCTTTTACCCTAGAAACAAGCTTTTCCCCCAATTTAAGACTCCACATACATTTAAAACAGTGATGATGCAAGCTAATTTTATGTGACAAAACTGTTTCAACACCTGGCATAGCTCAGATTTGGCTGATCAAGTTAACTATTATGCACAAATAAAGAAAAGTATTGGTTTAATGGTTTTTTACAAAGACAGTGAGCCATATTGTAGTAGCTGTATGAGAATGCCTTAAGCAGCTGTCCTATTTAATCTCTAGCAGATCTGTTTAACAAATTAAATTGCTCAGCTATCTGGTCCACTTCACTGCCTGAGCCATCAGTGTGGCAATTTGTCTCAACTTGAGACTGAAGAACAGTTCAGGCAGCACGTTCAATTCAATCCTTCCTACTCTGCAGTTTAGACATCAAGCTCCAGGGGGCATGGAAAGCTTTTCAAGAAATATCTGTGGGAAAGTAACACTTTAAAGCACTCTACTCATCTTCCAAAGGACTGTGCCTTAAAGTCCTTGTTTTTCCAGCATTGTTTTACCTTCCAGTGGTGAAGCTGTAAATCCAGTTGGAGTCGTAATCACAAATGCAGAACTGTCTATTGACTTCCCACCACTGCTGGAATTTCTCAGGTATACAAGGGATTCAACTTTCTCCTGAAAAATTTTGCCATCTAGAAAGAAGAGATCAGGGGAAAAGTTACATGGAAGCTTTCTTAAGTTTGCATTCTTGAAACACTTAAGACTCACAGTAACCAGGTTACATTCCAAACTGATTGCTGAAGGCTAGCTAATAAGAAGTCCTTAACCAACAAGAAAAGGCACTTGAGAACATTCTTTGGTTTAGTTATCTATCTTTAAAATTTACTTCAGAACACTGGAAATATTATGATGTTCTAAAGTAATTATATTTAAAGATTCTATAATTCTATGAAAGATGGTCCTTGCAAGCATACAAGCAGTAGTAACTGACTTTTTGCCATGTCAAAAACAGGTGACTGTTCTCAAACGGGTTCATCTAATAAGGCTCCAAGTATCAAAAAGTACATTCTAATCTTATTAATAAACAACTGTACTGCCCTTGAAACTAATTACCAAAACTGGAGATACACACACATCTGCAAAAGGAGAAAATACTTTAAACTTGGGTGATGCTTTCCATGTTTATATAAGTTATCACTAAGGCTGTACAATGCAAATATTAAAGCACGAACTATACATCTCCCAGCTTCTCATTTTTTAGAAAAGCAAGCAAAAATTTCCAGAGCTCATAGCACTCATCTTGTAGTACAGGTATATTAAAAGACAGCTGTTGTCCTAGATCTGCACCCTCACAGCATATCAGTACTTTCTGTAAATTGTAAGCAACGCACTGACAGTGCCTGCCAAGGACGTTTTGCAGTGCAATCAATCATTTGCTAAAAATGCTCCTCAGACCTTTTATATTACTAGGAATTCAGTTAACAAGAAAGCAGAGATGGAGATAGGACCATATACACGTATTTCTAAAGAAGCTTCATTTACAGGCAAGTTAGATATTTTTCCTCTAAGATTTGCCCACCGGCAAATGTGCCCATACAGGCAGCTAACATTATGCATTCCATTTAGCAGCAAACCGTAAAGATATAACCACCAGAGAGATGATCTATGGCCGCAGAGAGAAGAAAGCTATCCAGAAGAAAGCTAAGCAAAGTTTAATGTCTCTTGATACTGTAAACTACTTTTATTTTACTAAGTCCCACTGGTTCAGTTATTTTTTTTATATATGCTCATTACAATACAGCAATCAAAGAATATATTCATAAAGAAGTAATTTATGAGTGAAAAAAGGTTTTTTAGATATTAGATTTAGACTAGATTTCTATCATCATTTATTTCTAGTTAAGTGTGATATATCTACCTATGTGCAGGGAAAAGTAGAAACTGGTAGGATTGTGACAAACATAGGTATTAGTGGGAGGGTGAACCGCTAAAAGGAAATTGAAGACTAGTGTCAGCAATTCCAGGTCTGGAGGAGATCCAAGTACTTCTTCAATTATTTTCACAAATGACCTGCAAACCTCCCGAGGCAGGGTTGCAAGGTGCCCTTCTTTGTGCTCCTAGAAAGGAAGAGCAGTACAATGGTAAGTTATTTGTATTTTTAATTTGACAGAAATTGTCTTTAAAAAAAAACAAACCCTTTTCATGCTGTATTAGAACAACAGACAAGAAAAAGCATAAGTAATAAAGCCTGTATTCTTTAATTTCAGAGGAGCTACTGTACCTATTCAATGTTACCCAAGTCCAGCACACTCAAAATTGAGGCCCAAACACGACATTCTGGATGGCATGCCAGTTTATTTAGAAAACGAGCATCTTCTGCATGCTATACTACTCTGACTTGAAATAGTGAGCCTTAGGATGTGAATTACCATTGAAAGCGTAGTTTATCATTGTATTATATACTTGTAGAAAAATTAAAGTAGTTGCTGATACTAACATTTTAAACTTAAGAACTTTCTCAACAGTGCCACGCTGCGTCTTCTGTATTCTACTTCAATAGCCATTTTTATGAACCATATACACTTGAGATTTCATTGATATTTATACTTATAATTTCTGGTTGATCGTTCTATACAGTTTGACAATGGCTATTTGAAAAAAAACGTTAATTGAACAATGATTTTAGAACAGGATTTTAAGAAACTTGAGGGAAACCTTCCAGTAACGTGACCATTGTGATAAACTTGTTTCTAACTTCTCTAAACTTCACCTCTCTTTTTGGTTCCCAAGCGCTGTAACTGTGACTGCTGTATGAAAAACTTAAACGAAGTTAAGTGAGGTTTCCAAGAGAATGGCTTATACAGTTTTATCTTCCATTCCATCATTCAAAAAAGATTGCCAAATTCTTGTTAGCCAATTTGATTAGTTTTTTAACTAAGAAATTATTTTTTCCCACAACAGGCATGTATTTGGGTGTTTGTATTGTTATGCAAATACTATGCAACATTTTTTTATCTAGGCATTTGCATTAATATACAGTTTTAAAAGTTAATGGTACCACTAACAAATTCCAAAAGCAGGGAGTACCACATAAAAACGAAGAAATTTAAAATTTACAGCAATTTAAAGATACTTTAAAAAAATCAAAGAAAAAAAGCCCGCTAAATACATTTTATGTGTTACAGTGAGAAACTCAGAATAAAAAGGAAAGTTAAGACAGAAAATAGAGAGTAGAAAAAAGGGATTACAATACATAGTTCTACAAACAGATACACACTATGAGCAGTAAAACATTTCAAATCATGTTCCTAAGAAGTGTTTATCAAAGGGCTGTAGCACGCCCCCACAGCCCTTTCCAGAACAGCTATCTCCACACCAGGGAGGATGCTACTACGCGATCAAAATTCTGTGAGGAGTGCTCAGACTGGCTACTACAGGCAGGTTGCCCTGGTGAGATACAGGACAAAGTTTCTGCTACTTGCCCAATATCTACGTTTTTCAGGGAGACTTGAACTACTAAGAGAGATCTCAGGTCTTCATAAAAGGGGCACAGTTCATTTCAGTTCCTACTCAGGTATGAATGGTTGGACTCGATTTGCAGGGTCTCTTCCAACCTAAATGATTCTGTGGACTGTGCATGGAACCTAGTGCCTAGGTTTCCAAAGAGTACCAGATGGTTAAAATCTCTTGTCCCTTCTGTCTAGCAGTCAATAGAGCACCCAGTAGGGAACTGTATCACTTTGCAGCAACAACGCCCATTGAAGATGAAAGAGGTCTGGAAGCACAGAGGACAGTCTACTGAAGCAGTTTTTTCTATAGCATTTAGTCTCCACCCCCCCCCCCATTCTTCCCCAAGTAAACCTGAGTATTTGCCAAGCACAAAGTAGGATTTCAGAGTGAAAGTACCTGCAGAACCTGACAAGTTAACAGGAAGTGATGCACCACTTGAGCTTTCAATAGCTGTTTAATGTTAAACATCTGCTGGTGATGGTTAGCTCTGATAAGGATTTCTAGAGCTGCTAACAGGGTTTCCCAAACACCTTGCTGAAAAACAAAACACAGAAACATGGCTTCAAAAATACACTTCTGAGCCAACATACTAAGAATAGAAGAGCTAAACAGTTTAGGAACATAACCAAGTCAAGTTAGTTTTGCACTAAGAAAGAGTCTAAATGACTGTAAATGGTCTGGTCAGAACTAGGAACTATCAGAAAACCATAAAATTAAGCGTAAAAAAATTACTTCTCATCTAAAATGCGTTTTGCATACTCTTTGCTATATTAACACTGGATGGTTTAACTCCAGAGGGAAGCAGACTGTCTTAACACATTTATCTAAAAAATAATCCATTCAACTAAGCCATTTACATACATTACATTTACAGATTTTAAAACACTACAGCTATTCTGTATCAATGATAATGGGAACTTTGATGCTACTACAAGCTATTTAAAGAAACACAAGAACCATTACTTTTAGAAGATTTTAGTAATTATTAACATCTGACTGGAGAAATGAATTTCAGACCTCATTAATACTTTCACTTTTTTTTTTAAATACTGACACTTAGATTTCATCTTTCCAAAATCAAAGTAATTACCTTTGCTTTAGACCATATCTTCCAGTCAAGTAGCAGCTTTTCCAACAATTGAACATCTTGGATAACCGCAGTAGAATCTGTGTCAAGTATGAATTGACCATTTTCATTTACGTAGAGCATCTCATCACTGCAGCATCCTTCAAGGAGAGTCTTAAAGAGGGGGAAATATTGTTTTTGAGTGTCATAATCACAAATCAGTACAGACTTCCTATCCACTTCAGCAAAATTTTTAGAGACAAACTCTTGATAGAGAAGGTATGCAACTACCTGGTCAACTTTGAAAATAGTTACTGAGTTTAGTAACCCCACTGGAGGCATTTAAGAGGTTTCATTCTTATAAAAGCAGTACAAAGCAGTACAAATTTTTTTTTAAACAATTGCACTGACAGTTTTATTAATTGCTTATGAGTTTAAGTTTTCTCAGAGAAACAAAGTTGCTTCCTTTTCACCCCATCATCTCCTCTGAAATCAGGGTCTTGAAACACTTTCTTTTTCTCCCCTTACCTATCAGGAGTTTCTAGTACAAGGAGAAACACTCCTAGACTAAACTTGCTCCAAATCACTGTTCTGCCTTTGTAAAGACAGCTTCAAATGCAGAATTAAAATCACAGAGAAGTTCATATTTGTGTTAACATTGAACATAATATCAAGTTTAACGATCACTACCTTCAGCATGCAAAATCCAACAATGCATTTTGGTTTGATTAACACTCGATGAATCATAGAATAACCATTACAATTGTCCATCTCCTGTACTCTCTGTTGATTGTATTTTGTCAAAGACAGGACAAGCTGTAGTGCTAAAGCTTGAGTATCTTCACAGCTGCTAATCTCTACAACCTGAGAAAAAGGCAAATTTAATAGAACAGCTTAAATGAGAAACATTTAGAAAAATGCCTTAAAAATGCTTTATTGCAGTCTTAAATCATAATTTCTGAATTAAAATTTTGAGATTATGTACATAACCTTCATATTTGCCTATATGTGTACAATTAGATGTTTTATCTGAAGTGATAATTCCTACTGGGGTAAATTATGATCTGCTAAGAAAACGGAAGTCCCATTAAAAGAATCCCTTTGTAAGGAAAAAAGTCTGTTCTAAATAAATTTTAAGTAGAATGCACCAATTTATTCTTGCTATGCCATAAAGTCACAAGGCCATGAAAAATACAAGTCACTAATAACAAGAAGTTGTGTTGTCTGCTCTGAAAAAGAGTGTTTCCTAAATGTTTAAGGAAAGCTTTAAATTAAGGTTCCTGAAGGCCTAAATTCTCTACCTAGAAGTGTCAAATGCAAAAAGGTTTAAAGAGACAAACAATTTGAGAAATGAAGGCCAAAGATGATTCTTCACTTTTTGCTTCCTACAATTCTTGAATTCCAAGAAAGAACAAATAGTATTTTTACCAAAAATATACAAGAAGGAAATACCACATGAATGGAATTTCAGTTCCTATATGTTCCCTTATTGTGTACCTGTTAATTCTGCTGCACGTGTATACCTGTATTGTCTGACAGCTAATCTAGTGTTTGCTTGCTTTACTGAAGCAAATAGTGTCTACAGCAGGATCTGTAGTGTGTAGGGAGCATAAACTTGCACAATACAACAACATGAATAAGGTTTTTCTCCTCAGATTCTACTACTAATGTTAATATTACAGCAGGCAGCATCTTCATAACCAGAAGTCTGGACAACTGACTCCCCACATCTTTCAGAACATTACCATTGCCAAAGGCACACAAAACCAACCTATTTTAGGCCTACATTAGTATTTTGAATTAACTGTAGTACTTCACAGTCCCTAGCACAAGTATTAGCCTCTGAACACGGCTGAACAACTCTCTCAAAAAAGCTCTCACTGTTTATCAGATAAAAATCAAAGCTCTGCACATTAAGTTCTCAGTTTAAGACAACCTGCATGATGCAATCTGTTGTGCCATGGGTATTTTCCACAAATTTTCTTTAAGAAAAAAAAAAGAAAATCACATGCAGACTAGAGTATGGCAGCTAAAATGTGATTTGCTATGATCCAAGAAAAATTTATATGGGAGAACATATTCGTGCAACCCCCTCCTCCAGCATCCTTACCCTAGCAAAGAGGAAAACAAACGCCCCAGTTCCTCCAATTTCATGTAGTATACTCTGAAGAGTCTTATATTGAACAGGTTGGAGTGTTTTCAGGTGATGAGTGTCCAATACATTACTCTGAACTTCTTTTGAACTGAAAGGTCTCTGAGAAGGCACAGTTTTTACTTGACCTTTCAGTCTAATAACAGGTTCATAGATTGTGTACTGACCAGGGCAGGCTGTGGTATAAACAACAGCAAGGCTCTCCTGAAACAAGATAAGTTTTTGCAAGAAATTTTAATACAAAAAAACCCCACCACAGTCCCAAAACACAAAAAGCCACATTCAAAAGTCACTTAACATCAAGTAGCAGCAACTCTGGCAGTTCATTTCTGCTTTACTATTATCATGTTCTTCAGTTTCATGTGGATGCACATGCACTAAAAAGCAACAGGATTTCTGATTTCTAGCAAATGTGCACAATAGCTACAGCACAGAAAGTTAAGAAAACAAAAATTCTACCAAGGATCCCCCTCTTATCACCTGAACAAGCATCACAACTTGCCTAAAACCAGAGTTACTGACAAATTTTAAAAAAATGAGCATTAAGATGTATTCAGCAAATTTCTCCCCTTTCTGAAGTGATGAGTCCAAAATAGAAATTTATCTGCAATATTTTCCAAATTTCTCAAATTTTTGTTTTAAATCAGTCTGTCAATCAGCTGCTGTAGAACAAGGTCAGAAAAATCCCTCTAGTGGAAAGAATTCATACAGCAGAATATACCGGTGCATGGTAACTCCCCAGCAGGCTTCATGGATAGGAAAGCTTTATTTTATTCTTTCTCAATGTAAAAGAATAATACCTATATAGTGTAACTATAGTGTAAGTGCATATTTAACTAAATAGTGTAAAAGAATAATATACATACACACACACACACGTACACCTGCATCTGGCATGGCTGCTTCAGTCAGAAAAAGTAAGAAAAGCTAAGGTCTGCCAGCTGGAAAATTACTTTTTTTTTTGCCAAACATGATGCAAACTTACTCCCTCAAAAGACTGGAATTGTCTTTCGCTTTCTGTTAAAGCCAGATAACTTGTTTGTTCTCCTCTCAGGTTTAATGTCAAAAGGTTAACTAAGCCGTTCTTGGCTACCCTTACACTAATAGAAAGAAGAGCTATGTATTCATCCCAGGGCACTTGGAGATGCCTGCTTATCTATAGATTACTTATGCAGTATTGCAAATGCTGGAACACCAGAATCCAACCTAAAGCGAGATGAAATGGCCACCTTGTGTGGAGTTCAGCTCCCACTGAAATAAGTGGGAAGAACCCAACTTTAATGAGAATTAGACTTGCTCCTGCCTGCTTTGAGATAGTGAAGCACTTTGGAAGACAGCAGGAAATGTGTTCCCAGTTCCCTAACCCATTCTAAAGCATTAAGATCCATTCTTAAGTAGAAACTTACAGTTAAAGGCCCAACATCCACTTCCTTTTTTGCCATGAAGAGCTCCTTAATTTGCTCATACTGTAGAATCTCTTTACTGATGTACTTAGAGCCATCAGTCGATATTTTGCCATATTTACAAGGCATTACAGATGTGAAGTCTGGCCCACATGTGTATAAGTAAAATGCTTCCTCTGGTCCAATCTTCGCACCTAAAATCCAGAAAAGCTGTTAACTCTTCAGTAAACGATAAAGCAAAATTCATACATGGGCTAGCAGACTGCATCTGAGACTTTATAAGAATCATCATGAGCTGGTTTTCACAGACCCCACTAATGAAAAATGATCAGTATAGTTAAATGCTTGCTATTGGCCATTGTAGATCAGCGACTTCTGACACATCACAGACCAGTTCAACGCCATGGCCGAACCAACTGAAAGTAAGTCAGGAAAATGTTCTGCATGAACTGAAAACCAATAGCTCTGAATAATCATTTACACTTCTACATTGAAAACTCATCTATCCAACCCTCAAAGTTTTCAAAGTGTAGCAAGATTACAGGTGGCAACAACATGCTACAACATCACACAGAGTTGAGTAGAATGACCAAAAAGGATGGAACAAGAATACAACTAACAGAGAGGAAAAAAAAAATGTAGGAAGTAGAATGCTAAATGAACCACCCTCCCCATTCTGGACAGCACATCTCTGGTCATCTGTGAGAATGCACATTCACAAGAAGCATCTGGAAGGACCCAAGTCTGATATACAGGTGCATGACAACTGGATAGCAGTAAATCCAGTGTTCTCTGGACACATCAATTATGCTGCCAAGCTTACATTGCTGACACACATCTCGCCCTCACAAATACACTGCACCTACACAGACACACATCACCTGCAAGCACCACACACCCTGATATCTCTTGAGTAGTAGCCCTGACTGGGCCACTGCACATGAAGAAATGTCAGATGACCAGTAGTGCCTTCAGCAATAAGTAAACAACCAGAAGTGCTAGGCAAAATTTTCCAAAGAGGAAGGAGAATACTACATCTAAAACAGCCAAACTAACTTCAGCAGTTTCAGAAATATGCATTCTTAGCTCAGACTATTCAGTGGTTCAGACTTTGTTTACTTTTTAATATGCCCAAAGTAAATTGAAACTAGCAGTTTAGAAGCAGGTAAGTAAAATCAATTTTCCAGCAGGGAAGAGACTGAGTGCTTTATGAAAAAAAACCAAAGCAAACACCACCATTCCTCCAATCCCTACCCTAAGATGTTATATAAAGAAACACTAAAGGAACTGCAATTGCCAATTATGGCACCAAAAAAAAAAGCAAGAGAAAAGTGGCAGAAGGGCACATTAGGAAGTACCCAATACTGAAATGTCTGCATACTTTCTCCCTGATACATTAAGCCGGTAAAGAATGTATTGTTGCTTTTAATATAAAAGTTTAGCACGTTAAAACAAAATATCAAATTAAGCCTTGGATCTTGGATAGTGAAGAGGAAATGAAGATTTATTCAAGAGATAAAGCATACAAAAGTACCATTAAATAGAAGCAGATTTCCAAGATCCCATCTACCCGACAATCGAAGCAATTCTTCTTGAGACGATACACAATGGCCAATCATACAAAATGTTTTATTACTGTCAGATGATAAGCTTGATTTCCTTGGTAGTGCGTAATCTAAATTAATCTCACATTTCCTAAAAACACATATAAAGAAACAAGTTTAAAAATTAGAGAAGTGATCAAAATTGCTAAGGTAGATTGGAATATTTAGTAGATGAGAAGCCATGCTGTTATCAACAATAAATTACTAAAGTCATCTTGAACATCTAGGTACCTTAAAACTCAGCTACATAATGATGTATTCAAAAACTGCACAAGAACAGTCCCAACTAGGGTTGCCATACAGTCAGGAATTCCTAGATGGAAATTCCTTCTTCTGAGTAAAAAGAAGAAACTGCATATAACAGTATACACACTTCTAAAACATCACAATTTTTCAAGCATTTCTACCATTCCTAAAAAGTCAAAGGCCTTTGAATATGCTAATGCACATTAAACTGTGGTTCACATATGCTGCAAGACCCCATGTTTAGGATTTGCTTATTTCAGGGAACATCGTCAGAGCTAGTGTGCTGAATAGACACCACCAACAAGCCTGATGCTTTCAGAAAGCATCCAATTAAACTTATGTGCACTTACATAAACAAATCAATTGGGCTGTAAAGGTCATCTGAAGCTTCCTGGAAGAGCGTAAGTATTAGCAAATTGGCAACTGTCTCAGTAACTGCAAATGTACAAAACATTGTAGTATTTTTAGATTCCCCTATATCTCCATATTTGGACTTTATTACACATCAGCATGCACAGACTGAATAAGGAGGGGGAGGAAATCAAGTTGCTTAAAAATAACAAAGTGAAACAAGTATTGTACTTTACAAATCCAGGTTTAGCTGCAGGAAGAAATACTCTGCAACAGCTTTTACTTAGATATAATTTTAGGAATGTCTTTAACAACATTGCTCGTTTACTGACCACATTCTAGAGGAATAATAAAGAACGTAGTGATACAGGTAACTGATTTACAACACTGCATTTTGACCACCTGCTTGGTATTTGGGACACAAAGGAAGTCTTCATAGTCTGGAAGAAAGGATAAAAACTGTGATATATAAATTCCTTTTTCTCTAGCCAATAAATATTTCATGCAGACACAGGCCCACGCAACCTAGCATCAGGTACCTCATTTAAGAATCTTGAATTTCCAATAGAAGAAGTAGTATTTTCCATTTGCTGGTTCAGATCTTGTCTGAAATACCTTTTTTTTCTTTAACTTCTCCCCTTTCCATTTCTCTTGGTGGACCAAAACAACTGCCTTCTGTCCATTGCTTCTGCATTCCTACTTTCAACAGTATCATCAACAGCATCTGAACTATACATCCTTAATTTGGATACTTGACTTAGACATTATGCCCACTGCTAACTTCATGCCGTAACTTTTTTTGGATTGTACTCAAAACCTTGTAATACTTACCCCTTTCACTTACTCGTGATAAAGAAAAACATTGATTGCAGTGGTCCATGGTATGAACTGAAGATTCTCAAATAAAACAAGACAATTCTGGATACTTCTAGGGAATTCCCAGCAGTGTAAGACACAGCCCTCCTGTACCCAGAAGGCTACTTAACAGTAACTTCCATTTGTACCAAAATAGTGCAGATGTTTTCCTATTAGACAACATCTTTTTAAGAAGATGAATACCTAGGTACAATTAACATATACTTTACCTCTGACCGGAAACCCACAGCAACAGCTTTCCATGGATATTTTTCTTGCCTTCTGGCTGCTGCAGATATGTTATGGCCAAATGCTGCCACCTGCCCACAAGGAAAATATTCTCTGGAGATTCAGCCTGTGCCAGCAGACCAGCTTTCATCTCATCATTTGGATCCATGCACATACTATGAAATCAACGGAAAAGGAAAAACAAGTTTGTTGTGTTTGTTTTCAAATTTGCATTTTAAGACCCAAATCTGCCTTTTTTTGGCCTCAGTTAATTTAAGATTGCATTCCTTAACTTTCATACACACATTTTATTGATCACAATGCTCTATTTAGTGTTCAACATAGCTTTAACATAGTTGTTTAAATGTAAGCAGATTCATGGAAACAAGTTAAGATGAGGATATTGTGTCTATTTTACAGATAAGTTAAATTCAGTTTACTGAAAAAATGCAGGTGCTTTGAACACCGTGAAACAAAGGGTTCTAAAACTGCAGCTTCAGACCTATTTTAAGGATACATTACTTAAGAGAACTAAAATAGGGCAAACATTTACTCTGAAGATTAAAACCAAGATTGTCATGGTAAGTATTAAATAACAGCAGTTTTCACACCTGAGGTGTGAAAACCTACAGCTACAAAAGCTTTTGCTTATCTTCACACATTCATTGTGTCATCTCATTAATACTTGATTCACTAGCTCACATGGCATTATGTTTACGACTGTTCTTGCATCTTACTTTGGGCAATTATATATATGACTACATGAGACACTCGAGACCACCAACTAACACTTCAAACAAATGAACCTGAACATTTGCAATAAAAACTAACTAGATCTTACCATCAGTGTACAAGATGACTCTACTACAGAAATTAGTTCTCTACTCTCCTCCAGTATTCTCTGCAAGCTGCTACTGGAAGCAACAATACATATGTTCACAAGGAGCTTTTGGAATACTATACCATACCGAAATATAAATGCTCCAGTGTTCAAGTCTGCCCAGACTTGTATCATCAATGTTTTGGAACCCAGCGAAATTATATGAATACAGCCATCTTCAACAAGTTTATCTCCCAGGTATTCCATTCCTACAGACTGTGTTTCTTCTAGAAATATAAACACGTTTTTACACAATTACAATAGAGCACAGCAACATTGCCTGTCCTACAAGCTATCAAGTGAGAAAAAATAGTTCAGATACTGCAAAAAATTAGGTTTTTCTGTTCAGTTGGGTTTTTATTGTTCCCTCCCCCTTTTTTTTAAATTGAGTCAACAAGTATGTGTGATTGATACTCTTCAGACACCAAGCTCACTTAAACTGAAAAAGAGCATGACATTAAGTCAGCACTTCACACGATTTTGTTTGTAATCATGTAAATCCACTAAGCATGAATACACTCAATGTAACTGAATTATACTTTCAACATGCCATACCATATTACATTCTTATGGTGAGTCTGGTAGTCTGGTAATGTGCCCCAAGAATCATTTACGGAGTGGTTTTTCACAAATTCCACTACCATTTAAGCATGATCTTGCATTCAATATTTTTACTTTACTTTGCCAAGCAGAAGCACATACCTTCTAACAAAAGCAGGTTGAGTGAGCTCCAGGAATTTTTCCTCCCACAAATTATAAACCAAAAGATTCTACTCAAGAGTTTGGGAGCAGGTGAGTCTCCACAAAAGTATAAATAGAAATATTGCACAGTTACTGACATTTACAATGGCAGACACAAGAGGAAAGTCAGAGGACTTATATTGCATCAGCCTCAAGCTCTGACTTAATAGATCCGGAGCATCTTTTAGCTAAGTGTTTCAATATTTAAATACTAAATAACAAAGATCTACTAGCTCTCTATTAAGGAGAAAGAGCACAAAAGCCACTTACTTCAATACATAAAACCAAATAAACTTGAGAGTAGTCTTTTCCCCGACCTATCAGCTTCAGCATTTAATATTTTCTTCAGCACAACATGAAGTAGCATAAAGGCATTTTATAGGAGTTTTGAATTCAATGAGAATATTATAGTTCTAAGAAGCAGGCATTAATCTAACAAGGACTAGTGCTGGAAATGTTTTACCTTGAAGTATGCAATATAGTACTCAAAGAAAAATCAGAAATGCTAGCTCTCCTGTTTAATAACTATCATAAGAGAAAGATTCAACTTTTTGTATATGGCACACTGATTAGTAATACTTGTAGCCAGAATCCTTCAGTGTTACTTAAACAGAAACAGGAAACACTGTATCCTCACCTGTGCTGTCAAAGCTGTTCTCTCTTACAGCTACCAGTCTGCTTCTTCTCTTGATTTTTTTCCCTTTTTCTGTTGATTTTTCTGTTTCATGAGCATTCTCCAGATGAAACCACAGTGAGACACTGAAGCCATCAGACATGTGAGGCCAACAGTTCTGTCCAACTAATGGCAAGTGAATTGGGGCTACATGCCAAGAAGAAAGCAGCTGGTGACTCAAATTTTCACCATCTGCCTCTTTCTTACTCTGTGAAAGTTTTCCTCTTTTTAATAGCCCAGCAGTTTTGCTGTTGGAAGTGCTAACAGACTTTTGTGAAGAACTACTACTCAAATTTGTGCTGTGTAGCAAAGGGAAGGCAAGGTACTGTAATGGGTTCATATAAATATTAGTTTCTATAATCTTCAATATACCCTTGAGCAGTATCTCCTAGAAGAAATAAACCAAACAAATGAGGAAAAAAAATCAAACTGTTTACACAATGTAGTCAAGTGTCATTTAACTAAACAGAACCTCACTCTTAATTTATATTTGGATTCATTTTTTCCAGAGGTGGACTTGCACATCCAAACTGACACACATTTACAAAGCATCAAGGAGCAACTTCAGACTATGGCCCAGTTTGGAGGGTTTAGTCAGAACAGATCAATCAAGTTACCATGTTTCAGATTCAGCTGAACCATAGCAGGTGGTCACTGCACAATCTTATCTCACATTTGTTATGTGCTAGCAGATTAACTTACACCTCAGCAAAAGACCACACCTTTTAGCCCATGTTTGAGGCTGGTTAAGAAAGCACACACAGACTATCACTTGGTTATTGCACAATCATTAACAAAACAAGCTGAACCCTTAAGCCAAAAAGTTTCTGTCATTACTTAGTCAATCTACCTTGGAAAAATTGACTGCTGTCTCCTTGTTTGGCGTGGTACTTTTTTGGATTCCACAGGTTTACTTCCTTCCACTTGTTTTTTTTTTTAATACAGACTCCCACACAAACCAGCAAACAGAGTTTTCAGCAGTATATCCCATACAACCAGTAGATTCCAGCATTACACCAACCAACTTAAAACAGTTTTGAATGTAACTTCTGATGCTAAAGCATTCCTGAAATAGCAAGGTGCTTTATAACTTTAAAGGAATTACTTCAAATTTTATAGTATTAGTGTGCTGTCACCCATAACAACAACGTCAGTCTCTAAAGAGGAACCCTATTTTCTCATGCTGAAGAGAGTCCAGGGCTCTAATACACCTTTCAAAAACATCTCTTTTCTATGTCCTGTTTCATTTCCAGATTTTGAGAATTAATTATTTCAACATTGAAATTTCATTTGCTCTTGTAAGGTAGAATGTTGCTGTTAGTTTCCTTATTTCCCCAAAAACCTGGACACAAAAGAATTTTTTTTGCTTCATTTTTCTTAAAAAGTCTCTAAATTCTGCTATTGCATACATACCGTACAAGGTGTCTTCTCCAAAAATATCCTCAGAAGAAGAGTTAGCTCTTCTGAACATGTCTGTGAACACATCAAGGAAACTAACAGGTCTACCAGCACCATCTGACATGCTAAAAAAAAGACAAAATAACATTCTTGAAAACAGTTTTTAAAAGCTTTAAAAATTCATATTCCATACTATTACGAGGAAAGATTAGCTTTGAACCCAGAGTGTCTTGCAAAAACATTTCAGACTTGGTAACCAGTAACAATTACAAGATGAATTCTAGAGAGATTCAACAGTACTTCCTGCCACTATTGTTAAACACAATTTTGAACGAACATAGACGGCTACAGCAAATCTGGTCCTAAGTTTGCGAAGTGGAGTCTGAAAGTCTGGGAACCTTGCATCTACATTGCAGAGGCCCTCCCCACAAAGCAAGGGATCAAAGTCCTGGAATGGGATTAGATCATCATCTGTGGAACACCCTCATTATGTGAAGCTACTTTAGGGCAAGTATTTAATTTGCTTCCACATTCTTGGATTAGCCAGCTGTTTTCCGATTGGAAATAAAACTCAATCAAGACATCACTAAGATCTCTCTTACAAAGATACTTGAAATAAAAACTTGTGTCGTGGTGAAGCCAAATTCAGTCAGTAAGGTAACCGCTACTTTTCCCAACAATGTTTAACACTGTCACCCTAGGTTTATGATTCCAACTACCAATTTCAGATCTGCCAGATTTCCACTAGTTCAGAAATAACTCTGTATTTACACAAGTCAGATACCTGTCACAAGTTAAAGCAGCTGCATAAATTCACACATATCAATGAACTTGCTTTGCCAATTTTGCGCTGCACTGTGAACTAAAAACCTGAGTGTGTATACTTAGGTTATAAAAAAATAATATTTAAGTTACTTAGACCTTGAACTCACCATGAAAACTAGACTCCGCTTGTGTCAATATTTTCAGAAATCCTCCCAAAAGATGTTTAACAGCTCCCTGTTAAAAGAATACAGGGAAAAATCAATATCTGAAGAATATATACCACTTCAAAGAACCACGAAATAGTTTCTAGAAAGTAACCTTTGAGCCATTATCAATTCAGTAGCTGAGATCTTCCTTGTCTTCTCCCTCCTAACAGAATTACAGGGTTTGACAGGTTGTGACAAAATACAGCATGTTGGTATATAGTGACACAATATTGAAAGCAAGTTCAATCTTTCCACAACCTTTTCATGCAAGATTATTTTAGAGCAATTACAAAAAAGTCATTTACTTAAGAGCATCCTTCACAAACGCATCTTAGATAAAGGGAATTTGAATATTTCTGATGTTCAATAGACTGCTCTTTCTAAACAATGCTGAAGAGCAATGAAAACAAAATTATTTTGAACAATAAGTAACTACATGTGTTGAAGATCAGAACAAAGAAACACATGTGCTAGTGATTTGAAGCTAATAATTCATATAAACAATTGGAGTACTGAAGTAAAACATTGTTTTCTTTTCCCGCTTTTGGTTTACACTACAAGTCACTAACGCTGCTTTTTATTCAAATTATTACATGAACAAGCACTTTAAGCTTAGGTTACTTAACCATATTTTCTTCTTTTATAAAAGGCATATTCAGTTTAGCTATTAAAAAGCAAAAATCAAGCTAACCATCAGAAATTCCAAAAGGAATATGAGGACATCAAGATGTGCATAACTAATTTCTAGGATAATCTTATAAAGAATTAAAGCATGAAATATTTTTGAGCTACATCACTGAAAGTCTCTAAAAGTACATATTGAATACATATATGTTTAGAATGTTTACATAGGTATATATACACAAGAATATATTCGGTTTGGGGTTTTTTTCCTCCAGTGGCCTGACAATCATATCTTTATAGGTCTGAACACTCTTGATAAAATAAGGTAATTGTAAAATTCAAAAGTTTTGTAGGTCAAATACATTTCAATACATAAGTTAACTGTGTTTCTATAGCTTCTGGTAACTTAAATACAATGCAGCTGGCAGTATCAGTCATTTACATTGTTTCAGGTCTCAAATGCCATAACAAGTGAGAATATTTGAGATCACTCTAATAGGTAAACTGGTACTATAAAACTGAAGAAAAGATGTGTAATTGCGAAGCTGTTGCATTTGTTTAATAACATTTTTACCTGTTCTATAAGTACAGTGGCATTCCTCTCCTTCTGGCTGACGATTTTCAGGCAGCTTTGGAATACATGAGCAAGCACGTCTAAACTTGCATTACCAGTTGAGAGCAAGTTTAATTCTAACATGCAGATTCCAGGATACATCAATTCCCCTTGACTGATGTTCTCAGCTAGGTCATTAAAATAGCCTGAAGATCCAGTATATCCTGGTTCTGCCTTTGTGTCTGCTCCTAAAAAAAAAAAACACTTGTCTTACTGAAACTTACTAAGCTGAATACAGCTTGCATGATTTATACATTGAAGAACATAATTTCTCCAAACTTCCCATAGGTACAAAAGAAAAAAGTCACTAGCTTATAAGCAGTTTTCAAAAGTTAGTAACCTATTCTACTTATTTTTTTCTATTTTCCTGTCAATACAGAAGGGCAAGGATTAGTTTCTCCCATTACATGCTCTTTGACTATGTGCCTTCTTTTTCTGGGAACTGGATACACATAGTAATGAGGAAATATACAATTCATGAAACACGACAGTAATATCATTGTAACAGAGCTTCAAGCTCTTTTACAACAGAGGAGATAAATTATTTTATTTCATGTTAAAATGTTGGGGGAAGCAGTTTCGTTATTGAACTCAGAAAATGCACATGACAACACATAACGGTATCTCTCTGACAAGCAAAACACAAAAAGAAATTAGAACATTTAAGCCTCATCTCTTGCGTTTTGGAGAGGATTTAAAACACATTACTTAAAATTATTTGCTATTGACATATGTTTCGTGGATATGTTTCATGGTAATATTCCAGGTCAAATTTCTCATTCAGAAATGCTTTTAAAATGTTGTCCATCTGTTGATAGAGCCTAGCCACACAGGTAAACAGCTGAATGCAGTCCTAGTAAAGGCTCCTATTGCTCATGCTGACACCATACAGGCATGTAGTAAGCAGCCAGATGTTAAGCACAAAAGAAAAAATTAGAGCAAATTCTTGTTCAGAAAACTACACAAACAGAATACAGCAAGTGTTGTGCACATTAGTCATTGAACGAATATGAAGAGACATGATTATACAATTTAATTTTTACCAGATTGTTATAACACTAAACAAAAAATTGAGCATTTATTTTCAGACAAACTACTAAGTTTCTCTGGATAAAACTGCCTCTAGACCACAATAATACTTTTGAGCAATATGACAAAAAAATAAAGTCACATCAATCAAGAAAAGCAAGAGCAGAACAGTTCCTGTAACACTCAGTATGAATACCATCTCTTTACCCGTAACAGCATCTTACTAAAAGTAAAAAAGTTAAACTATTTCTATCTGTTAAAAGTCTCTGATGCTCACTGTTTTTGATCATCTCAAAGGACAAGTAAATTTTGTTACATAACAAAGACTGCTTTGTATAGTCAGAAAGTTCACATTTACCTTCATTCTCGGTTTCACTGTCATCAGGGTTACTTTCACTATCTGCTTCATAGCCTTCCTCTTCAGCAAAAAGTTTAAGACTACAAGACTGTGATTCTTCAGTTTCTTCAGAAATATCTTCAGGTTGTGATACAGGCTCCTTTTCAGTGTAATGGGTCTGTATAACACAAACAAGTTTACCATCTTTGGTCAAAAAAGCAAGTAATTTAAAACCCTCTAGATGCCTATGTTCTCCAAGACCATTGTCAAAAGAAACAAACTAATCATACACTTAAAGAAACTTGAGACATTTTTTATGGATACTTCATTCTTACACAGAAGATGGATTCTGAAAACATGGATTTTTCCTACCAATCAACCTGACAAGAGTGGTGGCCAATGTAATTGGGTAAATCACTGTCATCATAAACATGCACCTTGATATTCACTCCAAGGTGAAAATATGTCTGCAGCCACTAAGGTCAACACCCCTGTTTGAAGCTCTTCCTTTGAGAGTTTGTCAAACACTGTTGCAGGACGAAAGAGTGAAGAGAACATCAGGTTTCAAGTTTGTCCATAAAGCATTACACCGCTTGCTCCTTTTTGGGGCTTCACTCATTTCTGAGCAGTAAATGTGGGGAACATATCAATAACCAGCATTGCATGCTTACGTATGAGAATAGAGAACTAATCTTCTACAGCCACAATAACCAAACACAAAAAACATCCTATTGAGTTTAAAAATAGACCCAACAAAATAGACCCACTGAGCAAACCTCTCAGTAGAATTAGACCACTTAGTTGGTGTTTCGTACCTTCTCAATTTTTTCTTCAGAATGATCCAGATCATCAGAAAAAGTGCCCAATGCAACACGAAGCAGCGAATCAAACAGAGGCTTTGCCAAGTCAGTTTCTATCACTTTTGATTTAGCAAGCTCCTCTCTTATTTCAAGTAAGATATCATCCACACAGGTATTCTATGTTTTGGGGGAGACAAACATTTTGATTCATGTTATTCTGTTTCGGTTACCAGAAACGTGCTTTTATTTAAGAACTTGCTCTTCCACCCACTAATCTGACTTCTCTATTAAGGCCATCAGACTTCACCCTGTTTCTTGCAATAAGAACAATTCACCCTGTTTGCCATGACAGAGATCTAGGTAGTTAAGCAATGTGCAAACTGAAAAAAATTGTGGTAACACGCTGTTTCCCAAACATTGCAAGTGAATTCAAAAAGAAGCATCTCTGAAACAATTTCAATTACACAGTGCACTCAGACCACAAGACAAAACAGAGTGACATGTCTAAGTTTACACAAAGAGTACATGGTCCAGACAAAATTCCAATTTCCAGTTCTCTCCCATACTTAAGACCACCTGCTTTTGTAATAAACTGACAAGTAAAATTCAAGTCACCAGTTAAAACATTAAAGCACAGTCAAGATGTTTTCTGTAAATTAACAACTTTGTGAAACACTGAATTTGTCCACCTCTAAGGCTTAAGTAACATTTTTTTCAGGTGTCCTTTCAGTATCTGTGCCCTGTATTACTCCTCTTTATCAAGCGCCATGCTCTGCTCAGAATCGTCATCAAAAACACCATGAGTAAGTTGCTACTTATACTGCTCACATCTTGCCAACACAGCTCTACTTCAATTCCACTTCTGTCACATGTATTCTCCACCGAATGTACTTTTGAAAAACCCACCATTCAAATCCCACCAGCTCAGACAGCCTCTGGAGAATGTGGGACTGGACAAAAGGACCAGATGGGGAAACTGTCCAGAAAAAAACCACAGGCATAGTCATCCAGCAATTCATAGTTCTTGACATCCACTACTGCCTTTGTAGACAACAGAAGCCACCCCTTTTCTCTAGCTATGACCATTTTATGCAGAAAAACAACAACAAAATAATCTTCATCTGCCAGGATCATAGGGGTCAAGACACATTAACCCAGAAAACAGCATCTGATATTGCGTTCAGCCCTTAGCCACATTGACCATGCTGGCCCAAACTGTTAACAGAAACCAGAAATTTCTGTAAACCAGAAATACACTTCATAAAAGTGAGCAAGGTAAAAATCTCACCAAGCCTGGACCAATCTGCCATGCTGAAAGGCTCTCCCAGCCCTTCAGAAGCAGAGAATTGGCATGAATAGGGACACAACCCAAAAGAGCAGAGGACAAAGTTCATATTGGAGAACAGACAAAGGGGTGTAGGGTTCTTACCAGCATCTTACTGAATACAAAAATCTGAAGCTGACACATGGGGATATGCCTTCTCAGAAATAGCAACTGTTTGTTCATCCACCCACTCTCATTTTTTCATGCCTTCTGACCACTAGCCTGACTACCAAGCACATCATTTAACTGTACAAGCTTTCAGAACTACACAAAAAAGATAGAAAACCACTGTTAAAATAATATTGTACGTAACGAACACGAGTAAAGTAGGCTAAGGGAACTTGCACAGTACCTGGTGAAACATCTCCACTTCCATCTTCTGCTGCGTGGTGCTTGCACTGTGTAGACAGATTGTCAGCAAAGCTTCCAGAAGCCTGATACCTTGAAGGGCCCACTCATTCTCTTCTCTTACAGAAGTCTTCCTTTCTTCAAGGTTGTTAATGGAAGTAACTGAAGTGTGTTCCCTACTCAAAGAGTAGTCACAGGAGACACATTCAGGCACCAGCTGTTCTGCACCAGCAAGACTGTCTGAATTATCGTGCTCCAATTGTGTCACCTCTCTGCTTTTAGCCAGCTGAGCAGAGTCATCCTTGTCAAGAAGCTCACCATGAAGACTCTTACGTGAACTTCTGCTGCTTTCACTCAGTACTCTACCCCTATTTTCTTGCTCCTTTCCCTTATTTTTTGCCAACTTCTGAATTATCAGGATTAGTAACCTATGGCATGCTTCAAAGCCTCCAAGTCTATGGAACTGTCTCTGGAAAACTGAACTAGACAAATAGATGGAACGACACATGGACCAAATATCGGCAGTCCTGTGAATATGTCCCAGGGAGGGCAAAGTAAGGCTTTCCAGTGACAGATATGGCAGTTTGTGGCCTAATGGCTCACTAGCTGTACTATCATAACCTGATGTATCTTCAGAGTCATTAGCTGAATCCAGATCACCATCCGCTTCTTTACTTACGCACAAAAAAGCAACACAGAGGAAGAGGTTTATTGTGTTGACATGAATGTCTTGACTCACAAATTTTTTCTTTTTTGGGTAAGCCTCTTTCAAACCAGCATAAAACTTGCTCAAGCTTTGAGGAACTTCTGAAACAGCATGCTGGCTACATAGAGAAGCAGGCAAGTCAGACTCGGACTCCTTTTGCTCCAGTTCTGGCATCGCTTGGTCTTTCTGCTGCTCACCAAAGCAGAGTATCAAAGTCTCTAACACTTTCAAAGAATAGCTTCTTAAAGTATCTAAGTAATTTAACTCAGTCATTTGATTCACTCCATTACAACTGAGAAACAACTCTCTAATTACCCTGCAAGAGAAAGCATCAAAGTTACCTTATAAATCAGTCACAAATTCATGTAGTTAAGCACATCTTAGCCAAAAATAACCGATCTGCGTACCTGAGTAACACCAAGGACTGATCATGTTTACAGTAATTGCTAGAAATTACTGCAAACTGTAAATGAAAGAGAGAAGGAACTTGTCTGCAGTAATCTAGAATGGCAAATAAGCATCATCCATCTAATAGCAGAAAATTCAACTTTTTTGTAAGATATAATGTAGGAAATAATAACTTCTAAAATGCAGACCACAAAGATGTGTCATGTTCAAAACAAAGATGTTTTGAATTAACTTTATTTCTGACATTTGCTCTTTAGTGGTACATCCTCCCCCTAACATTTCACCAGAAATTGGAGCTAGTAAATACCTATTTCCTAGGTCTGTTGACTTCACCAGAAAGCATAGATTCCTCCTCAAATATACTTGAAGTTTTTAGACGTTTTACTTGCTGTGTCTGTCTGTTGCACGGGTGATGTATTTAGGATAGAATTCAGGAACACGTTTCAAGCACAACTTTTTGTGCAATTGTCACATACAATGTAAAAAAACCCCTTTCAGTATGGTTTTCCCTTCTTTCTGCTCCTCAAGTATCACATTGAGCTCATACAGAATTTGAGGGAAGGATTTGTAAGCTTCTTAGCATACTATGTTTGCTTGTAGACATCCATCTTCCTCACCTTCCCATTTTCTTACTACTGTCAGCTTTTACTGCAACAGTTACACACTAGAGTCAAATGAATCATGTACTTGTATATTGCCATCTTTAAGCCAGTAGGAAACAGGACATCTTAAACTCCAACCTAAACTTTACTTCTCTTGCCTCTTTGCCACTGAGTACACTTTCAAAAATTAATAGCTTCTGATACAGTTTAGATTAGGATAAAATTTAAAAATGTATTAGACAATCCTTTACATAAACTGGAACACTAGTCCATCCTTTGCAATTGTCTCAGATAATCCTACTAAATTCAGTGCAGTTTATCAGGTCTCCAATAGAAAAGATGAGAACCTTTCCCAGACAAAAGGACAGATTCATACTAATAAACTTTCATATATTGTATTGATATTTCACCAATTCAGCAACGAGTAGGAAAGTTTCTATTTCATGCCTTGGTACAATGTTTGTGGGTTGGGTTGTTTTTTTTTTTAAAAAACTATTTTTAAGTGAACAGGATTTAGTAAATTTGAGAACAGTTACTTCAGGACAAGTAAAGCCCTCAAGCCTTATTTTTGAGAGGTGGTCTCCCTGAAGACCATTCTAGAAGGAAAAGGGAAACTGATCAAAAAAGTAAGTAGTCTAACTGCCAGAGAGAAGTGACATGTCAATCTTTTTCAACTTTCTTGACTCACTTTAACATAAAGAACGAAGAGGCAAAGAGCATGTCACACTAGACAAATGTTTTATTTTTTCCTACCCACTTCAGCTTGCTAAAGACCACCATTGGTAGAGAGCCCTCACTTTTGATAGTTTATGAATCTAAGATTAAATTTTAAGTTATTAATTTATCTTGTTGCCACCCCTCCAATACCCAAATGCAGCCTACAGTCCAAACAAAACTTATGTTCTGATCGGTAACAAAAATACAAAGCTCTGTATATAAACAGCATGCTTTTCATTAATAAACAGAAAATCAACCAACCTGGATTTAAGCAACACAGGAAGTGTCTGCAAATAAATCTGAAGTACTTCAGAAGACAAATGCTGGCTATGGTAACTGCACATGTGTTTATCAGCTGTAGTTAGTCCGAGCTGTTGAGCATGGCAAGCTAGCTCAACCCCTCTCTGAAGCACAGGATTGTAAACACAGTTATATAGCTTCCACTGGACCACTGCATTTCCCTTTTGAATTAAGTGACAAATATGGCTTGCAATCTGCATGCCGCGTAGTTTGTCTTCTTCAAAAATAACGTCCTGATAAGCCTCCAATGCATCCCATCTTAACAACATATCTTCAGATCCACTGCTAGGCAGAATCCCCTGAACTCTGCAAGAGGAACTAGATGCAAGGCCAGCATCACTAGAATTGCCCTGCAAGGCATCTTCCAGCTGAGCAAGCTGATCGCAGTCAACAGTACATATATTGCATGATGCCTGTATAATTTTTGGAGAAATTTCTGCTCCACCCAGCTGATCCAATATAAACTTGTGAAGCATATTCAATATGTGCTGTTGGAAGTTTTTTAATATTGGTAACTTCAGCGCATGAAGCAATGGGACGATGACAGACTTGGGATCCATACAACAACATATTCCTACATTATGTACACCTGAGAGAATTTGAACACAAGTACTGCTCTGCGAAACCTGTTGCAACAAGTGCAAACACTGGTGAGCACAAACAGCAATGCAACAGCATCTGTCAGGATAATGAACTTCTCCATCAGAAGTTTCAAAGGGGTTTTTGGAAGCTTGGTTTTTAAAAGCAGATACAGAGAGCCCAGAGAGATCTCTATGGTGATGCATGAAGTGGGAGTACTCACATCGTCTGTGCCGCTTTCTTGCGCACACTGATTGATGGAGCTGCTCTGATTTCACTTTTTTGACAGTGCTGATTATTTTCATGATGCTGTTAATTAGGCGTTTCAGATGCTCTGAGGCTTCCCCAGTCACTCCCTCATCCTTCATACACAACCACTCCATTTGAAGAACAGTTACTTCAAACAGCTTAAATCCCTGATGCTGTATGAACTCGTGAACCAGATCTATAGCTTGGCTAAAGTAGAATGGATTGGAGGCTGCACTTTGTAGGCAGCAGATCAAAATCTGCAAGACTCCTTCTATAACCTCAGGTAGAAGCAATGCTCTGTGATGATGTCTAGAAAATACGAAGTCATCCTGAACTGGCTGCTGTAGTGTTTTCTTGTATCCTGGAGCAAAAGGATCAGGTTGCTTTTCCAAGTAAATTCTGATCTTTAAAGCTGCTTTAAGTAAGTCTGTTAAATTTCTTCGTAAGTTCTCAGGCAATGTTTCTGTATTGCTAATATCTAAAGACATAAGATACAGCACTGTTCGAAAAAGCATCCTTTGGATCAGAGCCACAGGTTCTCCTGTCCACCCTGAAGAAACTACTTCATTGTCTGTGTTACTACTAACATCTCCAAATCCTGACAAGAACTCAGTCAATGTGGGCACCACACTAGCTGAGAGAGTAGAACTGTGATTCAAAGTAATATCAAATTTGCACACCTTCTCTAAGAGTGACAATAAGACACAGCATAAGTCAAAAGGAGAGTTATCCACATTGGTCTCAGCAACTCCTGCAGCTGGCTCATTCAAAACCTCTGGGTTTAGCTCATGTTCTGGAACAATCTGGCTGGAGTCTTCTAGATTAGGGGCATCAAGATTAGTATCAGGTACCGTTTCCACAGATAGGCAATCACTTCTACCTACGAAGTAGTTGTCCCTAGCTGGATATGTTAAAAAAGGCTGCAGTAACTGGGAGCGTCTATGTTTTGTTATTACAGTAGTTTTGTCATCAGAATTGCCTTCTGAATCTGATGTAGACAGCTGAGATCTTGTTGCATCTCGGACAGAGTAACGATGGGTGGTTTTGCGCACACGTCCACTTTTTCGAGATCGAGGATTTAGTTTTATGGAAGTCTGAAGAGATGAACGAGTGCTTCCATCTAAGCCTAGATTTTCCTGAGTAGATTTCATGGTACTTGAATTCTCTTTGGTCAGAGATAAGTCTAGTGTAAAGGGTATATTGAAATCTGTTGAAACAGAAAGACAAAGGAACATTAAAGGAACCTTCAGGAATTTTAGAGTATCTAAAGCATTTTTCCTAATTTTATAGTTTAACACCTCCAGCTCAAAAAATATGAAGTAAATTCATATCTTAATAGGCCATGGTTTTGCATATATGTATGCCTGGCATTTTCAGCGCAAAGATGTGAGCAACAATTCACATTTAGAAACCATACCAGCTATTTTCAAAACCTACGCAAATTAGTTCATTTTCTAATTATGATTAGACAAAAGTGTGCTAGAACGTTTCCTAAAAACATTTTTGCAGGTGCAGCTACACCATTTTCTTAAGAAAAGATGTTATCAAGGTAGATGGAAGGACTTCTTGGGAAACAAAGGGAAGAAAGCCTAGTCTGAAACTCTTTTTTCTCCCCGTTACAGATAAGGAACAATATAGCCAACAATTTGAATTTAAATACGAATATGTTAGATGTGCTAATACAGTAGAAGTAAAACATTAACCAGTAGGCTACCAACTCTGACATCTCCTCTATTACATAGCTATGGAAGCAGTTTTAGGCAGTTACTCAAGCAATGCTTCCTTTGTGTATACCATTTGATATACTTGAAGTCTCACTATAAGCATTGTCCAATGGCCTTATCCCACAACAAGTGAAGAAAAACTTTAAGGGGAAGAAAAAAAGGCTTTTTCAGCTTGATGATCCATTGACACTTTTTGCAACTCAGCTGCTCTAGGAACTAGATGCGTTAATTCACAGCCTTCTTTGAATGCATGAAGAACTTGTTAGAATACTAGTGGAAATACAGAAAATACATTTCTCTCTTTAGAAACTATGCAGATCTTCAAGTATACAGATGTCAGGCTTTACTTCAGCATAAATTGTTCCAAACAAAAAGCAGAAATAAAGGTTTTGGATTTTAAAATAGTCAGGGAAAGAGATGGAAAGGAATAACGTTTAAAGTGCTAAATATTCCCACAAAAGCCAAGACAAAATAAATCTTCCAGCTACTCAGAATAAAACAGTGAATATAAAATTTAAATCTGATTCAATCGGCAAGAAGATTTTGAATAAAACACAAGTATTTGCAGTTCATTTGTATTCGTAAACTTGGATCATAAACTGTTGAAAAAGCAGGCAGAGAAAGAAGTCTGTAAGTTCTTGCATAAAATCCATTGTTACATTCAAGTAGTAGTAGAACTGGTAACTGGATGCTTTGAGTAGTAAAATACCTACATAAAACAACTCTAAGAATCCACCATTCAGTAAGTTTAGTATTTAGAAAAGTGTGATGGTTTACAAAAACAGCCTCCCTAGCCCTACAAAGCCCCAAAAGCCCACACAATAGCTAGAGTAATTAGTCAAACTGAAGGCAAAGACCGTTCTTCCATGTGCAAACATGACCATGCCTTGCTGTTTCATAAAGTCAGTTACATTCCTTACTTAAGCATCACCTACTTTGTAGGCAGGAAACTAACCAGGAATACTTTATCAGACAAAGGGTATTTCCTGCATCAAAAGTAAAAAAGCTGCCTGAGGTAGCTGGATTAAGACCAAATGAAAAAAACTTCTTAGAGGATACATCATGTTTATTGCATCAGTACTATGAATCAGACCATTGTAGAAGCAAAAACTGTACAAACTGTACACTATGCAGCGTGCAAAACGAGAACATCTTAAGAGCTATTAACACTGCAGCATTTTAAATTAACCATGACAGAGCCACTAAGCTCTCATAAGGTATCCTAAGTGTCTCTAATTTGATTATCGTTACAGGAACATAAAGAAAATTGTAAGCAGGAAAGTTAATTACATGAAAGTGGTATAAAACCAGCACTTTAAACACTTCAAGTATAAAAACATTAATACAAGTTCCCAATTCACAGCTTAAAATAGCAAAAAAACAGAGGGCTTCAGATGAGAATCCTTAGCAACTCTCTCAAACAGGCAGGTAACTACTCACTTCATCCTCTATTTTATCCTTTAATATGGAAAACTATGTGTTAGACAAATGTAAGAGCCAAAAACAAAAAACAGAAAAGAGAAAAGAAATCACTGTAATTTCCTGGTGTAGTTTTTGCATAGTTTATCTTGTATTATCCCTTTCATTTCTATAAATGACTTTAAACTGACTCTCTGGCAGCTGAACCCTTGTGACTTGATTCCCCAATTAGCCATCAGCTTCTGCAATAGAACATCATGTTTCTGAGGAACACAGCCTGGTTCTGTTTATAACCATCCAGTATGATAGGCCTGCCTCCCTGATAACACCACTGCTTTCATACTCTGTCCGTTGTTTGGCTTTAACCTTACCATCTACTTCGCATTTCTCCAATTCAGAAGAAAATTTGTGTCAGAGACAGAATAAGAAACTAGCATTAACAGGTATTACTTCCTTGTTTTTAAAAACAGGGTTTTCCCCTTCACATTACCAAAAATATGAACACTTTCAAATCTTCCTCCCAAGTCACTGAAAAGAAAAAAAAATCTCACCCACATCAAATTCAGCAACACAGTATCATAAGTGCTGCCCTTCACACTGACCAAGAGCTTTTACCTTCCCTGTGCAATCTTGATCTTCCTTGGATACTGACAGAACGCTGGTATTTGAGCTTAAATTCTTTGCAGAATCTACATCTCCATTCTATGTTAAAAGGATAAGTATTACAATGAATTACTACTGCTCTTTAGTTTTAAGTCCTAGGCTCTGTAATAATACACAAATCACTCCGAGGTCCTTAATCCCACAAGTGATAGAACATACCTATTGCTTTTTCTTCTTGGACAGGGATTTTCCACACCAATGGCAGAAGTGACAGGAGAAGTGTCAGAAGTTCTTCCCGACATGTCAGCTCCTAAGTCAGAAACAAGAGAAACAAAAGGTTATGTACTTTAAAAAACATAATAAATTAACCTTTTTATTTTACAAAGCTATTAAACAGGGGATTCCCTTGCCTTTCTGCTGATTTATGCACTGAAAAAAGTGATCTCAATCGAAGAGTATCATAATCATTAACTACAGCCAGTCAGAAAGCATCTAAAATATTTATTACACCTCTACAAATGTTTCTATACAAAGCTCTCTTAATCCTTCTTGTTGAAGGAATTCTACACCCAAACAACAAAACCAGTAAAGTCAAAAGCAAGTAACTTGTTGGCTTAAACAAACGCAACATTGAAGTTTCAAACTTGTCTTGATTTCCAAGTTACATGTTTGTAACTGCAGAAAAAATTTATGGGAAACTTTCTACTTTCTCCAAAATGACACTTTTAAGCAAATGAAAAAGATTACACATATCAAGTAATGTTAGTGATTCACAATAGAAAGGTGAAGTTTCATGGGAGAAAAGGGAAAAGGTTACTTCTACTGCAAAAAATAACAGAACAACCACTAAATGCCTCACTCCTCCTGGGATCCTAAGATTTCAACACTAAGAATTTCAACACAGAGGAGCAGTAGAAGGCACAGAATTTAATACCAGCAGACAGTTTCAGTCCCAAAGAACAAAATTTCTCCACTTTTTCAAACACAAAAAGCTGTCTTGAGCATTTTGGCAGTTATCATTCTGGGATAAGCAGTTGAAGCAACATCCTCCTCCAAAAATTCAAGGTAGCAATGAAATAAAGATACATGGAGATAAGCAACTTAAACACACGTAGTTACGTATACAGCTATGGAGAGAGAGATATATAACAAACATATTTGCCTGATGAGATTATCAATCTAAACAAAACTTCCAAAAAACCTAATATTATCAAAACAATAAAACTAGACCTGAAAAGAAAGTTTTTTTCCAAGTGATTCTTCCAGTTCTCTTTTGTTACTAAAAGCATTTTCAGCAAGACTGAGCAACACAGCACTCAAAGCACAATAAACCTAGAAAAGCCAAAAATAATAATTTTTCAAATTTCAGTGGCAAATCTGCTTTCAGAATTCAGCTTTCCTCATTAGTCAAATTCTTTCTCCTTCTCTCAAACTTATTTCCTTAGGAAATACTTGCTGATGTTTCATGAAGAATGCCACAAGCTTTTTTCCCATTTACTTCAGAAGTGCGTTTTTATTGAGGGAGAAGCACATGGAATCACTCGTTTTCTTTTTACATGAAAGCCAGCTGCTTTTCCAGCAGCTCTAGTTCTGAAGCCTCTATTAACAGCAACTATGCAGAACTCGGGCATCTAAAAAACCTGCGGCTCTAGAATTGGTAAGGATTCTTCTTACTAATTACATTTAATTACATTCTTGTGGGCTTACTGTTTAGCCAGTGCACCTATTGGAATTCAGAATCAAGCCAGCAGATCTGACTGGAGTCAGAGTGCAAGTCATAGATCCATAGAATTACCCGAGTTGGAAGGGACTCAAAAGGATCATCGAGTCCAACTCCTATCCCTACATGGGACACTCCCAACATTCACACCATATGACTGAGGGCATTGTCCAAATGCTTCTTGAATGCTGGCAGACTCTGTGCCATGACTGCTTCCCTTGAGAGCCTGTTCCAGTGCTCCACCACCTGCTGGGTGAAGAACCTGAAGTCATCTCATGAAGTAAATGCAAACTTCTAAGAATAACCTGTCCAGTGTTAACAGCTGACATAATCTAAGACAAGGGCTGAATAAACTCAACCAGGGTTCACTTGGTTCATTATTTTTAGACACCGGGATCTGCAGTTTCAGAGCATAAAGACCTAAAGCACACCTCATCCTTTCTAGCCATTGCTTAGTACAGATGCAATAGTGTTGAAGAGGAAAGAAGAGAAAGAAGGGAAGGAAATGGACCTTTGCAGCTACAGGGACACATGCTAGTTTTTTTCATAGTAAAAATAGCACAAACTCATCATCTTTTCTAAAATGCTTTCCCTTTTGAGCTATACTTCCAAAGTATTTGGTTTCTATTATATTCAAGAGCAAGTTAATTAACACAGTAAAAATATATATCGTGACCCATAAACAAAATAAAAAGGTGTGTATTTAATTCTCAAATTAAAAACAGTCAAGTTTGTACTGCGGGTTCAGTAAGTAGAGTAACTTCTGAAAATTCTAACCTATCGCCTCTTTCCACCCAGCTTCACACATGCCTTAACTAGTCAAAAGTTTGGTAACCCACCTGATACTGATGCAAATAGGTACATGATTAGCTATTTTTTCTGCTTCTGTTCTTGTTGAACAACAGGATGCAACTGCAACACATCCTTTTAAACTTCCAATCTTCATAAGTAACTCATATACTTTACCGTAAAAAGGCAAGGAAAATCGCACCAAGAAGAACATGAGCCAAATTCCTTCACAGTCAAAGCTCAATACAAAAATTATAAGTAGGTAAGAAAAATTATTACCTGATCAATAGTTGAGTTCAGTGTGGTGAGCAAAATAAATCCACGGCCTTGAACTAAATATTGTCCCAGGGCTGCCATATGAGTTTCTTCCTCTTCATCTTCCTTGGACTCTGCTCTCTGGACCACTGCATTGCACAGTCTGTTGACATCGGTCAAGAATTCCCGTGCCAGTGAGTTACTGGCACTGCTCATGTCTGAGCTGTTAGTAGAGGAAAGTACAGAAATTAAATCCACAAGAAAATGCATTCCTTATGGAAAAAAGAATGAGGGAAGAGAGGAGTATTTTTTCCCTGTTTTCCCAACTCCCCATAAAGGATAGAATGTCTGCTGGACTGAGGAATCAATATACCAAAGTAGGGTAGAAAGGAACAAGAAGTATGGAGTTAGACGATTTCATTTATTTCAGTAAAACTTTAGCTAACAGCTCATAATCCATTTTATAAGCCTATCAAGTAAAAGGCTGTGACACAGCATTCCCACCCACTGCATAAATGAAAGTTAAAGACTTTGTTGCAGCTTTTCCTTGTAACCTAGATATGTGCTTCAATCTTCATCTACTTCTAAAAGGTATTTGACCTGAAGCATAAGTGGAGAAAAGGCAGCTCTTACACAGCATTGCATAGAAAACATGTATTTTAACAGAAGATAATGTATTCAAATATTCCAACAGCAGGCAGATTTTTTCAAGGGAAAAAAGGAAAAGCAATTAATGAGTTAAGTCAAATATGTGAGTTTCATAAATACAATGCTTTAGATTTACCAGCTCTCATGGAGTTTTCCTTCAAGCAAGACTGAGGGTCACTACTATAATGTACTTAATTCAAGTTAAATTCTACTGTAATGTTCAGGAGAAAACACCAAACGCATTGGTACTGATACCTGAACTGATTAATTTTATTTCAGATAACGCACACAAGGCACTCGTACACTTCCTCTATTCACTATCTTATAAAGCACTTTTTTGGTTTTCTCTTACATCAGAGCTTGTTTTGGTTGTTCAGCACTAGCATATGTTGAAAAGTTTAAAATAAATATTAAAACTAATGAGACAAGAAATTGAAGACTTGGCTGTAGGAAACTCAAGAAGATACTAAGGAAGACAAAACAACACCAAGAATCAGTGATGGCAGCTACAGAAACAAGAACACAACCCACATAAAACACACTTATGAAAACTACAGCACATTTATCCCCTTTATGTCTGTATAAACAACTGAAGTAAAACCTTCAAAACTGAAATATTTCCATCATGTCCAAGTACAGAACATGCAAAAAGAGAGCCAAATACTTTCAATATAACATTTAAATACCACAGATGGATTAATACTACTTGATCAAGAACTATCTACACGCAATTAGTAGGTAAAAAAATAAAATCTTGTACAAAAGAGCAAGTTTATTAGCATTCATGGTACAAAGAGATGCTTTTATTGACAAGAGTGAACATTTATACATGTAGACATATCCACTATAGAAGTAACAGGAAAATTATTAGAGTTACTTTGCCAACTTAACACATATATCTTCTATTTGAAAGAAAGCCAAATATATTCTGGAAATATCACCCTTGGTTCACCTGTTTTTAAAGGGAAAAATACATCATGGGTAATATGCAATTTCTTCAAATTTTAAAACTCATTTTATGATAACTGTTTGATTTTTATGAAGTCCTTGAGGATTTTTCTGAGCTTTCAAGGTCTAGGTTTCACTTTTAATTTATGATTATTTACAAACAAAATCCTGTAAGAGTGAAAATAATTGGTGCATATAAGGTGAGTTAACATAATAAAATTCATTAGTTTTTTAAATGTAAAATGAGCTAGGTATGTAAGTTTAAACATTGCGCTCTAGAAACAGTATGAAGTTTTAGTGATCACTATCTGCATACACAGTACGCAGTAAGGTGCATTTTCAACCCATCCTATTTCGTCCTGACAAATAACCAGTCTTGATCACTTAAAGCATTGGGGAAGACGTAGTTAATAAAACTGGAAAGGAACAGTATTGTACCTGCTCTGTACAGCCCACTAAGGTAATTTAAGAGTTACTACTTCTCTCCTACCTCTTTAACCCCCTCCAGTCCGAACCGAGGATCAGGAAAGGCAATGAATTTTTTTCTTTTTCCTCCTAAGCCAAGTACTTTACCCCTGTTTTGAGATGTAATTAGTCATGAGAAGAGACTAAGATAATATGGAACTGGCTCTGGAATGACTAGAAATAGCAAGTCAGTTACCCCTAGTACACACTTTGTGAAAAAAGCCAAACCAAAACAACACACCAGCCCTGTCTTTGAGAGCTCTACCTCAAAGGTGAAAAGATTCAGTAACTACAAGGAAAACGATTGCTATAGAGAATATGCATTCCTAAAGCGCCAACATCCCAAATTCCTTGCCGTGAGCTAAACTATCAAAGAGTTTACTAATTTTTCATTTTAAAATTTCAAGTTTATAATTATCCCCTCACACCTCTAGAGAATATTCAATCTAAGAAAAGGAAAAAAAAGTTAATCCTCCCGAAATGCTCTTACAAGATTGAAGAGCTCCTTAAACAGGCTGTAAACCCTAATGTATGGTTTTGTCTGACTGACTGACCACTTTCTACACTGCTTCCTAGAAGAGTCACAAATAAGTGCAGAGGCCATGTTTATTTCTGCAGCTTCTCAGCATTTTTGCTACTATTTTCAAATCTTGAACAATTGCTAATTATTTAACTATTCAATGGTAACAGGACTCCTTACCATTACTCCTTATATTTAACACAAATTATTTATACTACTGTTAGATGATTTGTTTTTTCATGTCATTAAGTACATTTTAACTGAGCCCAGTTTCTAGAAAAGCCCTAAAATTCTCAGAAGTTACATCCACTGGGACATCAGGCATATGGAGAAGGCACTGTCTAAACTCATGCTTACTGAAGCACACGAAATGGGGTGCTCCACCTGCAAGCTACTCTTAAAATGTGAAAATCTCACCCTCTAGACATGGTAAAAAAGCCAAAAATGCATTTGCTATCAGACTGCGAGGTGTAGTAACCCAAAAAAGCCTCAAGCATTCAACTACAATGGTATCTAGCTAAGCACTCATCCACAATTATTTAGTTGGGGGAGTGGGGTGGTAAAAGATTGAGACAAAAAAGAGAGGGAAAGACTGAATGCATTCTTTTAGTATTCTCAGGTGGCAATGAAGTATCAACTTTAAACTTCAAATCACAATGAGCATCATGTCCTTAAGGAAGGAGAGAAACACTGTAAGTTCCCCAGGCAAGTTTCTAATAACTGGCCCCTTATAAGTGCTTGGGAATAATATATTTCATTCACAGCCTCACAGAAAACCAACTTATCCACACAGCTAACATTCACAACTCTTTGCAGTTAAGAAGCTAGCGGTTTTGCAGTTGTACCAGACTTTATTAGAAGCTGTAAAAATATGCTGTCCATCACATGTTCTTCCATCTGAAACATCAGTCTCTGTGTTTCCTGCATGTCTTGTGCAAAACATGGATTTAACATATATTGCCATATTCTGGCAAAAAAGTGAATTCACAGCATCACTGGGTAAGATAAAGTACGACTGTGTTGATGCTAATGCAAAAAGACATCAAGCTTGTTTTCTTACTGCAAGAATTTAATATACAATTGGTAAGGAATTAAGATGCTCTCATTCTACAGTGCAGAAAAAAAATTGTAGAGAGACACCATGCTGGACAATGAGACACTTCTATTTTAAGGACTTGTTCCAACAAGTGCTAGCTCCTTCTCAGCTGTACCTATTTCTTTTCCTGCAATTAAGTTCTGAAACAGACTGACAGCACAAAAGCATCTTTGGAAACAGTTTCAGGTACAACCTTATTCATCTCATCTTAAAGCCAGAGACAAAGAACAAAATAAAGGGAACTTAGAAATAATTAAGAAGCTGGAAGTTTCATGTGCACAGAAAACCTTCTTCCCTTTCATATTTTCTTCTTGACAAGTGATCTTGGCACTTAAAGCACACTGCTTTTCAAAGAAGAATTCAGCGAACAACTTGCCTTGCTGATGCTCTCACACGGAAAACGTTCTGCAGAGGTGGGTGGGGGTTTTTTGGGTTGTTTTATTTTTCAAAACAAATCCACTCCACTCTAAGAAGGTTTCAGCTCACTTGCCACCTTCTCTTTCTGTTGCAGGTTGTGGTACACTAATACTACACCCCACACAGCACAGCATTGCATCTTACTCTGAGAACATATGCCAGCCAATTTGCTTTAAGTAAGAACTACTGTACTGCAGAATTTTTCCTTTGCTTAAAGTAACACATCTTTAACTGCTGTGGTGCCTGGTAGTATGGAAGCAGGTGCTACAGAAAACATGTAATGAGGTACAGTGCCTCTCTTTAACTCTTTAGACTTCAGAGACTTCACCTCAACTAGGGAAAGGCCCCAAAACCTAAAACATCACACAGGAACTAAGCCATAAAAGAGCAGAAAAATCTACCAGAATATCAGGCTGCATGCAATCTTAACGGGATGCTCACAGTTTTGGAATACACAATGTGTCACGGCTTCACATAGCTAGCCCTGAAAAAAATAACCTTAAATGCTTAAATTCCATTTCACTGATTATCACATTTCATAAAATCCACCTCTACTAGATCATATTTATTTCTAAAAGGAAAAAATTCACAAGCTTTAAAAAAAATCACTTAACCGTGAATGAGTTGATATTCACATGTAATCTGCCTTTTCATGTCCATCTTTCTATCATCCTCAATTCAACCCATATCCCGTCTGCTCTCTGGCCCCTTTCTGCACCAGCTCTCAAGGGATTTACTTTCTATTTGCAGTTGTGCTATTAGGGACCTATTTCCTGCATTTGAAACTTCTATTCTCTGGACTTCTTTCTATCTTTACAGAGTTGCTCATCAGCTGAGCATCTTGAATATTAGGAATGCCTTGTACTTACTTCAGTGGACTTTAAGGCTTTAGAAGAAAATACAAACCCCCTTCTTTAAGTAATTTAAAGGATGGAACTCAATAAGACCAATTTAGCAGTCTTGAAGACTGAATCATGACTATACTAACTTTATATAGAGTTGATGATTAGATGGTATTACCTCTAACATCGGTGCAACTTGGCTAACAAAAGCTTAGGGCCAGAGTCAGCCATCTCTACATAAGTGAACTGGGCTCTTATTTGTTCATGTTTTCAGCAACGCATTGCCCAGGAAGGCCTGGAATGTCCACTAATACAATAAAAGGTTAGTAATTACTAAATTACTACAGCAGTATTGTATTTCATTAAAACACTAAGCCAAATGAAGTAAAAAAATCCCGTAATACTACTTTAAATTATTATTTTCAGTAACTGTTGTCCAAAAGCTACAGCAAGAGTACAGGAGAGGCAGAAAGTTTGGTGGTGGTCTCCATTTAACAGCCTAAATTAGCGCTCTAATAAACCTACCTTCCCAGCAGCCTTTTATAAAAAAAATTAAATGTTAATATTCTAGGACTAGTTGTTATGAAGTAGATGTCAATAAATTCCTTCAAATTGCTCATCAGTAAATAGTTGCATCGCTCCCAAATGAGCATGCTGCTGGGTGCTGTTCATACTGCTGTGCAGTCTGGTTGAGCGCCTGAGTGAAACAAAGTGACAGCATATCTAAGAAGGAATGCATGGCACACATGGGCCACCTACAAGCCTTAATTTTCTGTAGCTCACTACTGTTATCTTCAATAAAGACAGTCTTGTCTACCAAGTTATAAGAGTATATTGCTGCACTAAATGAGTGATAGCCAATCTCACAAGAAAAATAAACTTATTGGAAGCAGATCATGCAAAGAGGAGTAGAGAACATAACTTCATGTAGCTATTGATGTGTTCACCTTACCTAGTTTTCTGTTTCATGGAAGAGACATGCTGACCAGGCAAGGCATGGCTACTAGTCCTTTCGAGTAGAGCACACAACAAAGTTGCATTTTTTAGCAGGTACTAAATTAACACTTCGAATAAAAAATAGTTTCTATAAGCCATTGTACAATCCAGTTACTTCTGGCCTCTGGCCTTCAGTTCAAAACTTCCAGGCCTTTTGCCCATTCTCTAGAATAAAGTATATGGGAATATGAATCACCACTGGATACATCTACTTTACGTGGTATTAATTCCACCTAGCAAACACTGGTCCCAGCTTCGTTGCTTATATTTAACTTTTATGCTCTAGAGAACATGCTTGTGACCACTTCAATAATTTTAACATTAATATATCAGCAATTACTTCAATCACATTTATTCTGGAGTTAAACTTTCAATTTAAGCTCAAGCTTGTGTTAACAGAGGACAACGGGCATAACACAGAGCACCAGCAGACTACTGGCACTGAGACACTCCATAACAGGCTTTTCTATTGTGGCAGAGCTTGTTGGGTTTATTACAGAAACTAAGTTTATCTTGTTAGTAGCAGATACAAATTTGATTGCCTTCTGTTTAAAGGAATTTCTCAGCACTAATTGTAGCATTCCCTGAGTTTTAATTCCTCTGTGCAAACTGGAGAAATAAAATAAAGTAGAATATTAGAGAGTAAAATAGATAAATACTTATCTACTACAGCATGGTCTAGAACAAAACTGAAATCTATCCTATAGCGCTGCCCTGAGGTCTGTACTTGGTGGTGAAATGCAAGTAAAGCCTCAAACTAAAGTGTCACCAAAATCAGTACTCTTCCTTTTCTGTCTTTTTGACATCATTCAGAATTTAAGCAGGCTAGAAACAAATACTGAGATGACATTGTCAAAATGGGTTACAGAGCAGTAGCAATACACAAGCCTTTAAGAAAATATGTGCCTGCAATTCAAGTAGAGCATCAACAGAAAACCTGAGATGCTTTGATGCCTTGTTTTACCAATGCGAGGCAATCAGCCAAAAGTGCAGCTTATAAAAGGCAGTGAACATTTGCTAACCATCCAACAACTCTGATATTCAAAACCATGAGCAAACAAGAGCTAAAACAAGACACTTCAAATATGATTTGTTCTCAAAACAAGACATACCAGACAACACCCCAGCTCTGCACAAAACCTACTTATTCTATTTCTGAAGACTTTTTGCTCTGTCCTTCGCTATTAACTATTTGGGGTACAGAATCAGACAACTTAAAACATACTAAGGCAGAATTTATCATGAGACTGCGGTAGATGTCAAAGTTCTTGGCACAATTCTACTGCTGACCCAGTCCTTTATTTCATCAAGGATTTCAGTAACTAGCTTTTAGTTTTCTGCACAATCCACTAGATAAATATTATTTCCATATCAGTTAAGTGAAGTCTTTTGCCTCAGAATAAAGTAAAAAAAACAAAAATGCTTAGTACTTTGGATAAATAACACATGTGCTGTCCTTTTAACTAACCAGGGAAAAGTATATCAAGTTACAAGACGGTAAGCAAGTATTATGTTAATGAACACTGAAAAGCAGGTTGAGGCCTTCAGAGCAATGGTCCTGCTGTATATACAGATATGTTTATGTAGGTGTAATCTTACTAATGCCACTTTTAATGCAAACTCAGAAGTAAAATCTCACCCAGGTGGGATGCTTGTCTTGCAGCACCCGGAGTTTGAGAAACTTGGTTCTACGAGTATCTTAAGCCTCATGTAAGTATGTAGCCTAGTATTAAAATTAAATTTAATCTGTGAAGTTTAGCGTTTACACAAACTGAGAATTAGAAAGTTTCTACCACTAAGAGGATGTGACAGCTTTATATCTTACAATGAAAAAATACAGAATTAAGGAATTGTATTATTTGTGATTTCTGGAAAACAGTCATTAAAGAAACAAAAATATTCATATTGCGTACAGCCAGGAAACACTGCTGTGGATGGCTAAGCCAGCCATTCCTGTTGTAGATAGAAGTGCCAAGGAAAAAAGCAAGCAAGATCAGACAAATGCAATGCTAGATTCCATCAAATTAAAGAAACAGGCACTTTCCAAAATACCTATCAAATATGTACATAAACAAGTCATCAAACCTATAATTAGCAAACATACCCAACGCTACAGGCATCAAGGGATATAAAAAGTGGTGCTACCTGTACAGGCAGGTCAGCTTCCCAGAAGCAGTTTCAGAGATGTCATTTTGCTGCTGTGAGGCACTTCACTGAATGTGGGGTAAGTGAAGCAAAAAAACCAAACCCTTCCTTATCCACAAATAATCATTTGCCAAGTATTTTCAGGCCTCAGTGGTTTTTTGACAGTTAGAAATAAAACTCATTGGTAATTTTTTGGGGCACAAAGTTTGTTCCATACTACACTACCCAAACGTGGCTTGTATGTTTTTTCAAAGTAACTTAAAATGCATTCGCTAGAGTTTAATCTAATTCCCGTGATATATTATGAACTGTAAGTGTTAAGTCTGCCTCCCCAACAACGTGACTATTTCTAGAATCTCACTCTAGCATAATTATTAGTAACAATAGCTCTGAACAAATGATAGAAGCACCACTCAGAAAGGTATAGAGATTAACATGTAAACAATATTCTTGTTTACATACAACTAAAAAATCTGTTAGCCACAACTCAGTTTTCCTGTTCAACAGTTTCCAGAGCGTGATCTTAGCACATCACTTCCATTAAATGAACTCTGATTTAAACCCTTAGTGTTTCCACTAAACACTAACCCACAAATGTCCCTGAAGTGCGTAAACTCGCACTGCATGGCAAATAAAGACTATTGACTCAACAGAGCAAGTTTCTAACCTATCAGCAGCCACTGACTACAAAAAGACTATATCTAGCAGCACCACAGGGACAAGAAACCAAGGCAAGAACATTAAGATATAATAAACTGCATTTAAGAGATTGACCAAAATAGATTACCAGAACCAGAAGAGAGAACTTGGCAAGAAAAAGGGCAGCTGATACACATCTCAATGCCCCTAGAGGAAACCAGCTCATGTGCAAACTAACTGCAGGCTTCTCCGCATATAAGCAATGCACCAGACATTCACAAATGAAATTGAGCATACACCAGTCTATGGCCAGAGAATCATACAATCACAGGATACCAGGTTGGAAGTGACCTTAAGGATCATCTGGTCCAACTTCTCTTGGCACTAGCACGGTCTAGACAAAATGGCCCAGCACCCTGTCCAGCTGAAGCTTAGAAATGTCCAATGCTGGGGAACCCACTGCTTCCCTAGGGAGATTATTCCAATGGCTGACTGTTCTCACTGAAAAGTTCTCCTCTTGTGTCCAATCAATAACTCCCCAGGAGTAACTTGTACCCATTATTCCTTTTCTTTTCCATGTGATTCCTTGTAAAAAGGGAGACTCCATCTTCTTTTTAGCCACCCTTTAAATACTGGAATGTCACAATAAGGTCTCCCCTATGCCTACTTTTCTCAAGGCTGAACAAACCCCGTTCTTTCAGCCTTTCCTCATATGGCAGTCCTTTTAAACATCTTTGTGGCTCTTCTCTGGGCCCTCTCCAGCCTGCTCACACTTTCTTAGTATAGTGAGGACCATAACTGAACACAGTATTCCAGGTACGGCCTGACAAGCACTGAATAGAGTGGGACTACTTTATCTCTGCTGGTGATGCCCTTGTTGATGCAACCCAGCATCTTCCTGGCCTTCTTAGCCGCAACAGCACAGAGGTTGCTCATATTGAGCTTGTTGTCCACCAGGACCCTTGCGTCTCTTTCCACAGAGCTGCTCCCCAGCCAGGTACATCCCAGCCTGTGCTGCACTCCTAGATTATGTTTTCCCAGGTGCAAGACCTTACACTTGTCCTTATTATTATTGATAGCCTACCCTTCCAGCCTATCCAGGTCTTCCTGCACAGCAGCTATCCTTTCTGAAGCTCCCACTTCGCTACTCATTAGCACCACTGGCAAACTTCACCAGGGCACACTTGATCCCATCATCCAGATTACTTAGGATATTAAACAGCATTGGGCCCAATATTGATTTCTGGGAGACCCCACTTGTGACAGCTTTCCAGTTTAAAAGGAACTATTTACAGCCATCACCTTCTGGGTGCAGCCTATCAGCCAGTTGCCCACTCACTGTACAGACCACTTGTCTAGACTGTAACACACAAGTTTCTCTAGAAGGATAATGATTTAGAGGTAATTCCAGAGGAAGAACCTTCATCATGATTATAATGAATGACTACTTACACCCACTATGATGAGGCTACAGGCAAAATTTACGATTTCAGCAACAGACCTAGCCTATCAGGGCCTCACAATTCTGGGAAATACATGGCAGAACCTGTACTGGAGTACAGTAGTAGCCAAATTACATATTGTTCAAACCTAGCAGGCCTTAGAGAATGACACTGCTAACATCACTCTCTCATCCTAGTTTCTCTCGAGTGTTAGCTGTCCTCATTCACATCACATCTGCAAACTAATACCTTCTGGAACATGGACAATAGCTTTCCATGACTCACATGAAGTTTCTAGCATAATTCTGTATAGCAACTTTGATTTAGTTAATACTTTGTCAGGAGAATAATTTTTAAGAATGTCTCATTAAGGTCAATTCAGTGAGTTTTGATGCAGCTTTTGGTGCATCATAAGCTACTGACATTAACAGCAGCGAAACATAAGCGGCATTTAATCAACATTTATCTTAAACTACAGCTTCCTGTCCTGCTTGATTGCGAGGTATTCATGTCATAATCTGTTCATCATTTTAAATGCTGCTTGCAAAACTAAATTGTATTACCTGCTTAACTCATGACAGAACCTTTACAAGTAAATTTTATTACATCACTGTAATTTCAATATGCTTAAAAAGTTAATTTGTTAAACTTGACATATGTAGCACCAGAAAACCCTATTCAAGCTTAATATTTACTTCTTGGAAAATACTGTCATCTGGAGGACTAGAATTAAATGCCAAGTGTCTACTTGTATAACAACCATTATAAAAAGCTTTGAATACAGCTACCATCACGTGAGAAAAGTGAAAAGAAAATCTGTTGGCAAACAAATAGCATGTTTTAACATTTTAGTTTCATGAACCATCCTCAATTGTCCACATAAACACCTACTTGACACACCTGACCCTTATCTGGAAAAAAAAATATTAATTGAGGTAAAGATTTTTTTAAGAGTCTTTAGTACGAAGTTTTGAGAAGTACTCACTGTAACAGTGACCAATGCAAGCTAACATAATGAAACAGAACAATGCAATACCAGCTACATACTAAGAAGGAGGCACCAGAGATTAAGTAATCAATGCAAAGAAAGTTCTTGCTAAAATTCATCAGGTTGTTACTGGGTTCTGCCTTGAACTATAAAGAGCTATATATCCATTACAAGTTAGCAGATCATCAACAATTTCCTCCTTTTGAGTCCGGATGAAACACCTTCTAGACAGAGTTATAGGCAAAGAACTCCACAAGCCAGCTGGGTATTACACAACTACTTTGGGACAGCTTCTCAACACAACCTAAAATTTTATTGAGCCATCAAACAACATTAAATACCTGTGAATGCATTCTTCTTAAGCCTGAAATTAAGTTAAAAGATGAAATGATTCATCTGCAAGATAAAAAATACAGCACTAATGAAAAACAGGCTTTCAAACAACCACCTATGCTCAAGTAATGCACTAACCCTGAATATACACTATGCTCAAGTTTATGCTTAGCTTGTGGTCTTGCACTACCCCAAGTCAGTAACTATGATATAGTTTTTAGTTAATTTCAAATTTGTATTTTTCAGACCAGTGCATAAAGACGCAGAGAATAAACATTCCTTAGAACAGGCATGGGGAAAGCTGAGGGCCTTCAGAGATAAACATTGTAGCATTAACCATATTAGAAACAAAAACGCTTGCTATCATGGATAAAACACACTGAAGGAAAAGCATATTAAGCTGTTATCAACCCCACAAAAATGCTAGAGACAAGCTTTGTAAGCAGAGATGAAGACAAGGATCTCTGTTTCAGATCCTATCTGATGTGCCAGAGAACACCACTTGTAAGAAACACATGGTACTTGAGAAAGGAACTGACAAATACTCCACCACAAGATAGGATCTGTGTAGAAAATAAGCTATGAAAGACCAGTAAGTTCTTCCAAAAGAAAACTGAAGGATTAAGTTCTATAAAACATTTAGAAGTGAAAAGGCTGAAACAGCACAGCTCCCAAGTAAGCCTTGTTCTGAACACTACTAGTGAGAGTGCTAAAAAGTTCTTCCCCAAATTAAAATTTATACAGGTAATGCTCCTAACTATCTTTTTCCAAGCTTGAGGTTTGATACTTCCTCCCAAAACACACTAGAAAGCAAGCCTTGGCAGCCATGGTTGCACAGTAATAACCAATGACTTGAGATCAAGATTAACCTCCAGAGACTCCGCAGAGTGAAAGAAGCATTCTGCTACACGCAGTAAGTTAGAAGTTCAGGGCCTCTCCAGTACAAAGCCCACACAGACCAAGCCTGTAAAACCAGGCAGAATTTGTGAACGCCCTCTTATGTTTATCTGCAGTACGGCAGGTAGTGTGGTCTCTGGCACGACTTGGGAAAGCACTGGAGTCGTGACCACATAGCCTCTACCTGAAGATTATTTTGAACAACTAATGTATCACTCAAATCGTGATCTGGAGAATCGTACAAATGTTTGTGTAATTTATAACATTATACATTTTGGTTGCACCAATACTCGGAGAGACAGAAGAGGCAAAAAAAGTTGATTGGTATTTTGAGGCACTCTTGTTGCAGGGATATGAATGGGTAAAGGCTATTCCTGAAACTGTAAGCTTAGTAGTTAGAGGATTAAAACTAGAAAGTAAAGTGTTTATATTTTGGCATTGTGTCTAAAGCACCTGCTAAGAGCAGTTAAATAAGAGGGCAAGGTCAATGATCAGAGATGAAAAGAGGGGTCATTAATGGGCAGAAGACAAATTCTGCTTCTGGGACTTTAAAACTGGTCAGTGAAGCCCATATTTTCTATTAGCAATCAGATGCAGATAAAACAGCATATAGCAGTTCTGAAGGTGGTATTAAATAAAAAAATCATTTACCTGAATATCTGAGAGTTTCATAAATTGTTATTCCTATTAAGCTCAGTCTGCCAGCTTTTTCATAAAGCGCAGACAGCTTTGGTTGCTTTAGGGAAGCAGACTGTAATTCTTCCAGGTTTTAGAGCAAAGAGACACTTGTTCCAGCTGTGCTGGCCCCTTTTGCACTGAACTGGCCCCAGAAGACCCAGTCAACAATCAAGAGAACTAGAGGCAAAAGGACTCACATCTCGCAACAAGTAGCTTTTCTCCAGTGGGAATGCAAATAAGAAACATGAAAGATTTTTATTTTATTCTTCAAGTCTAGACAGCACTCACAGCAGTATAGACCCCAATAGAGAAACTATCATCAATATGCTTAATTTCAGAGTAACTAAGAATGAAATTTCTCAGTATACCTACTATTACACAGACAAATATTTAAGAAAATCCTGAACCACTGGAGAAAAAAACTAAATCCATTCACAACACAAGAAATACCCAAACTTTGTTTAAGAAGTCCCCTAATTATAGATATCAATCACATATGTACCCACAAACAAGATTTCACATTGTTGAGAGATGGTTGAGAGACTCTTGGGGTTGGGCTACACTTAGAGCCAAGTACACTTTTCAGTAATCAAACCATATACTTTTTTCCACAAATGCTTGGGATTTAGTTGGACTCCAGTAATCAAATTGACTTTGTAAATGAAGTAATTTAGGATTCTAAAAATAGTTCCAGTTTAATCAGGAGTACCTTCTGGAGTTGAAAAACTCTATACACAGCTTTTCATCTAGATATCCAGATGCAAAAGAAATTCTGCTTTCATCTTTCTTGTTAATTGAAATGTATAAATAAAGAACAAAACTGCAAACTCTCTAGAGACTCAAATTCCCCCTTATAATTGAAGGATGCAAGGAATACAGAGACAAATATGTACCTCAGGTAGCACACAAAGTTTTACAGTTAGGAGCTTTTGCTTTGTTTTCTTTACAACAATCCATAAGAATGTTTGGTCTCAATTCTTTGGAATTAGGACTGTTAAGCTCTCTTGATTCCCAGTAGACAGAGAACAGGAAGGTGAAAGACTTGCATTTTTTGGTTCATTTTAAAACTACTTCAGTGTCTGAATTACTGAATCAAAGCTGGAAAAATGTCTGCTCTTGAAATATTACAATAAGAGCCCACTGCTGGACTTGTATGAGTTCCTGCAATACAATTATGAACTATCAGGAATAGTTCCTAAATGTTTTCCTTTCCAATCCACTCTTTTCCATAAAAGACATTGAAAACTATTCATCCCTTCCACTGCTGTTTCTGCTATTCATTCCTCATCTGGTTAATACACTAAAGTCCGACCAAATCAGTTGCTTACTGAGGTTAACAGATCTCCTTAGATGCTTTTTGCCATTTATTCTCCCTCAAGAGCACAAATCTTCAGTAAATGCCTCAATAATACTAGAGAGGAACACATGAAGTCAGGCATTTGCCTGGACAAAGTTAATGAGTTTAATGCCTCAAAAAAAGCCTTGCATGTGGCACTACCTGATCGTAATTCCTTCTCATACTTCATCTTCCTGTTTGTCTCTTGGGAAAGCAGAAAGGTTTCTCTCTACTGATAGAAGTCTGAAGAACCAGGAACTCCCTCCTCCCGCCTCACATTTAGTACTTCATGCTCCCATACTTTTCCATGGAGCTTGGTGAAGCTGATAACCAAAGTCAAGGAGATCAGCTTTCTGGGTGAAGGAAAACAGAGCAAAGAATGCATAAATGTGAGAATTGGCTGAGATTGGCAGATGCTTGCTTAACCACTCTAACACAGACACAGCCCAACAGGCACTAGTCTTCCACCATCTTTTGCAAACCACCATTCATCATTTTTGCCCTCCACTCCCCACCTTTCAAATTATCCATAAAGTGCAGACAACCTTTCACCATATAGGTGCCTCAGTTCCACATGGCTCAAAAACTCCACAAAAATACAAGCGCCCCAGGGCAAGCCCAAGATGCCTGCAGCAAACTACACAAGCTCTGAAGCACAGAAGACAGCCATTTCCATGCTTATCCACTAATGCAGCCACTGTAACATCCCACTCACAGTAACAGCAAGCAGCAGCAAGTAGGAGAGAAGCAGGTGAGTACAAGCCTCACTGTTCTGTCACACACCAAAACCCACAAAATTCCTGAGCTACAGAACATCAAAGAAGCTGAAATGTGCAGTGGTGACTGAAAAAGCCAGTGCAACTTAAAAGAAATATCCAGAATGAAGACACAACAGAAGTTTCAGCCCTTACAGGTACCAAGATATAGCATGATTCCAACTTCACTACATTGATCACAGCATTACACATTTATCCCTTCTTCAACATATATAAGCTAACAAATCTTGTGTTTAATTTTGTTCCATCTTGCTCTCACACTCAGTATCAGATTAAAGCTGTATCTTCACACAGAACAGAATATTACCTAATTATCTATAACCTATAGTTACCTCAAAATCAAGATTCATGCTTCCACTCTAATAGTTAGTACCAATAAAAAATGACTTCCCCAGGAAAAAAGGGATTTTTCACGTCCAGGCTGCAAACATAAAGAGCTATCAGCTTATAGCAAGACCTCAAAACTGCACATAGCATCTTCTCCTTCAGACATGGCGGTATCAGTTCTGTACAGAGTGCTTTATCTGGAGGCAAGACATTCCCATGCAGTAATTTCAACAAATCCTGAAAGACATGTTCAAGTGCAAGACAGAGGGAAAAAAAAATCCAGATGTAGTGCATATCATGCTGCTTTATTAATTCTTCTCAAAAGACCATGACAGCTGAAGCACTAAGCAAAAGGCCCCACCTCCTGAGGAGCAGCTTGGGAACAGTTAAATAAGAGAGCTCAGCCCACTTGACAACCCATGACTAGCATGAAGTGTTGCTGTTCCTGCCCAGCACTTCTTCCCTTCTTCCTCCAGCACTGCACTCATCCAATTCCCTCTCAACATAACTAGTTTCCTCAGGTGGATTGTCTTTTGGTAAATTGCCACGTGCCAGCAAAGCAAAGGAGGCAGGAGGAACAAGCTGCTCGATGAGCTTAGCAGCTCAGACAAATCAGTTCAAGAGACAGAACGGAAGCAACCACAGATCTCTTCTACCTGATACTGTCCCACTCTAAAAACAGGTATATCATCTCCAGATCAGTGTTACCGCAGGAGCTGACAGCTTTAATGATACCATCTGAAGGCCTATGCATCTTCATCAAGTAGTAGTTTGCCAGAGTAACTGACGTTCTCACAACTGAACTCAAACAGAAAGCATGAGTAAAAAGAATCCCAGACATATATACATAGAGCCCTCCCTCCACTGCATATTATAATCCTTATCGAATATTATAATCAAATTTTCAAACAAATAAAAAAAAAGATGACCTGAAGGTTGAATCAACAATATCGAGTAGTGACATCTCAAGCAACAGCTACTACAGTTCTTCACTAAGGAAGCCCAGAGCCTGATATCTCCACAAAAAGGAATAAAATAGATATTAATGAGGTCTTGTGGATGACAGCTGTTCAATCCAAAGAACTTGAATTCACCCGCAGAGGACAAGCAAGCATGGTCTGGACAGCAAGCGCTTCCTGGTGTGACAGAATCCTCTTACAAAATAATCATTTCACCCTATGTTCCCTTTGCCCCCCTCTGCACACAAAAGACAAGTATCAAAATCAGTTTTGCTTCAGAATTCTTTTACGTGCAATGTTATCTTAAGTGAAAAGAAACTACCGGGACAAGGGCAAAATTCTTCTAATACGAATGAAATCAGATCCTTGCACAAGCTGCAAGGGTGTACAGCTGCATCTTAATAAAGATGCATCATGGTCTCTCAAAGAAATCACTAAAAATAAAAATACAAAACTGAGAGCTTCCTGAAGTGTTTCTTCAGATTTCATAGTATTTGCCTATACTTTTGGAGCCTAACTGTAAAGAGAACTATATAAAAGCAGCAACTTACTTTTAGTCAGTGTTAAGAACACAGTTTCTCTCTTCTAATGTTTACATAGCAAGTGTCTTACTTTCCAACAGATCTTACACTATTTACAGTTCAAGGTGCTTACAGTCTCTTTTCGTATTGTCTTAAATCTGCACGAAGAACTGATGTGGAGGCACATGGAAAATCTACCAGTGAGTAAGACAACAGAGGAAGCAAAAGAAGCATTTAAGAATAATCTTAACTAAATGGTTACTAATACACCAGAAAACCCCCGCTTGTTTACAATTAATTAAACATTTTTAATGGAAAGCTGTCTTTGAGTTTAGTAAAAAAAAAAATAATGGGGGAAGGAGAAAGAGACAGCAGGAAGGGAATGACATTAGAAAAGCTCCTCTGCAGAAATCTGGATATAGTCTTACAAACCAAGTGATGACTGACTTCCTGAGGTCTCATTTATCATTAGCTTTGGTTTTAGAAGTAAGGCATTGGAAGCTACTGGCTCTTAGCTTACAAGATTCTCTGTCAAAAGCACAAGGAGGAAGAAAGAAGAGTAAAATTAAAATATCCTAGAAAAAAGCTGATTTTTTTTCTTATCTATGACAATATGTGAAAGCATTCTCATTCTTCATTCACTCTATTTAAAATGTTCATCAGAAACTCTCAGAGCCATTCAACTACAGATTTTCTAAGACATTTAAGAGGACATGTTCTTTGCATTGGTGATCTGTGAGCCTACAGTTAAATGCAAAAAAGAGAATCAGCGTTTTCCTGACTTCTTACCACTCTGTAACCCTATTACATTAACAGCTCCATACAGACATAGGTCTTGTCCAAGGAAACAAATGCAGTTTCTTCCTTTGGGAAGAGTTAAATGTTCCAGACATCTATTTTCTGCTACCTAGCACAAGATCATCATACACCTGAATAAAACAGACCTCCTTGATGTCTTTTCTGCCAAAGGTTGTCCTACCACCCCACAGGCAACAGTATGATTCTGTTAGTGACACAAGCTGGTGTCACCAATTCTAAATTTCTCTACATCCTTATACTGATTCATGTGGCACTACAACTAAAGAGGAGAAAAAACAGTCTCCCATCCAGATTTTCTTCTCTATCCAGTTCCAGTTTATAACCACATTCAGATGCCTCTCCAGCTTCTAGCCTATCACATTCACTCATGTTCCTCTTCTGAATTTCTTTGATTACTCTGCTTTCCCTCACACAAGAGGTTCTATTCTCACTTCCAGTGATGCCCTTGCTTTCTTTGCCTTCTCTCGCACTTCATAGGTAAGTAAAAGGTACCTCCTTAGTCCATTTGGTGATACCAGGTAACATCCAATTCTTAGATTTCCCCTCCCTCCCCTCGGAAGACTACCTTGACACATTCCCCCCATGCTCAGAGGATATCTAGAGTTCTCACTGCTCCTATCCACTCCTTAATTGAAAAGACATTGATCAGGTGATGAAATGCTGCAACTTGTATTGCATCCATCAACGTTATCGCGTTTCCGTGAACGGCCTACGTTTGCTTTTCTTCAGCTGTTATCTTCTATCTTCAACAAACGCCTTGTTGACAGCCAGGCTTTGCGTTCCAGTTTTGCACAAGCGCATGGCAAAGCACAAACCGAGCCCATGGCTTCCCGATAATACGGGAAGGAGTGGGTACCAGCCCCGCACACACCTGCTGTAGGCACACATGGCAGCGTTTGTTAAACGCCGGTAAAAGCGGAGGCCACGAGTTGGGATGCAACATTCGGGACCACAAAACGCCTGATTTAAAGGCGCCGAGCGCAAGTAACAGCCTCCCCTCCCGCCCCTCAGACACTATGGGGGTCCCCTGAGTGCGCTCCCCCACACCCCAGACACGGGGAGGGACGGCTGAGGGCGCCTTCCTGCCCCTCCCCTAGACACTCAGGGAGGGGGGCCCTAAGGGCGCCTCTTCCCTCTCCTCCATCAGACGCCGGGGGGGGTCCTCTCCTCCCCCCATCAGACGGGGGGCGAAGGGCCAGAGGGTGCCTCTTCCCCCCAGTCAGACACGGAGGGGGCCCCGGGGGCGCCTCTCCCCACCCCCAATCAGACACGTGGGGGGACTTGGGGGGGGGGGGGGGGGGCCTCTCCCGCCCCCCCATCAGACACGGGGGGAGGGCCCTGAGGGGGCCTGCCCCCCTCCCCCGACTCCCGCCCCTCAAACGCGGGGGAGCCCTGTGTCAAGGGAGCCACCGGCGGGCACCCCCGCGCCACCGAGGCGGCAGGCGACGGTGACAGCCTGCTCCGCGGCTCCCGGCGCCAGCCTCGGCCCGCAGGTTGGGCCTCCATCCTTCCTTTTCGGCCCGGCACCGCCAGGCGGGCACCCCCCCAACCAGAGGCGGCGGTGCCCGCCCCACCCTTACCCGCTGCTCGCCCTGCCGGCACTCCCGGCCGCCCGCGCCGCTCTTATCCCGCTGACAGCGCCCCGGCTCCCATTGCGGAGCCCGGCCCGGCCCCCGCCGCCCGCCCGCCCCCGCGTCGCCCCGGCAACGCCCCGCCCCTCCCGCCCCACGTGACTCCGCCGCCGCCGCAAGGACCGGACGGGATCACGCGCACGCCCAGTCAATCGGCGGCGCCGCCGGGCAGAGCCTGGGCCGGGGAGCTGGAAGGCGGGGCGGAAATTCCCTCAGGGCGGGGGGGGGGGGGCGGTGCTTCTGCGCGCGGGGCATTGCCCTCTCCGCCACGCTCCGCCTCCATCGTCGCCCCAGGGCAACGGAGCGCAGCGAGTGGCTGACGGGCTCTCCCTCAACTACTGGTCCGCTACCACCGGGCAGGGACTCTACAACCAAAGCATCACTCGGTCCAGATTGTTGTCCCACTACCACCGAGCTTTAACGTCAACGTTCAGCAACCTGATCCAGTGGGAGGTGTCCCTGCCCACGGCGGAGGGAGTATGGAACTGGCTTGGCTTTAAGGTCCCTTCCAACCCAAACCGTTCTATGACTCAATGATTCTGTGCTTGGTTCTATGATTCTATGATTCAAAAACGCTCTTAACATACACTCTGAGAACTGACAATTCACTGCTTCCTCACAATGGAAGGAGGAGCTGCAGGTGCTGATCTCTCCGGTGACCGATGATAGGACCTGAGAGAATGGCAAGAAGATGTATCAAGGGAGGGTTAGATTGGATACTGGGAAAAGGTTCTTCACTCAGAGGGTGATGGAGCACTGGAACAGGAGGCACTGCCAAGCCTGACAATATTGCAGAAGCATTTGGACAATGCCCTCAGATACACGGTGTGAGTGTTGGGGGGGTTGTCCTGTGCAGGAACAGGAGCTGGACTCAATGCTCCTTGTGCATCCCTTCCAACTCAGGTCATTCTATGATCCTGTGATATGTGCCACATATTTATGCCTAGTATGCACATTGGCATCAGAGGCAGCCAGAGCCAGAGCACGTACTTGGTGTTGCATCCGATTTCCCAAGTTCTGCTGTGTTGCATTACTCATTTCCCAATGGCGGGCTCTGTATATGAAGGACTTTGCGAGCACCGTGGGAGTTTGCACTCTGGTATTTACTCTGAGTAAATTCTTGGCGCAGATTTACGGCTGTGGAGCTGGGCTTTGATACTTGGCTGAGAAGCCTGGAAGAAAGAATTGCCCTGAATGCTGCTTGATCAACTCCAGAGCTGGTTCACATATGCCAATGAATGGATAACGTGCCCTGACTCCATGCCACTGCTCTTGGCCTCTTCAGGAATTCGCCTTGCTTGGCCAGGACACTTAATGATTTCTTGCACATGTCAGCACTACGTTACAGGCAATGTTAATGAGCACATGCTTCCTATATTTGTACATGCCCAGGTTTCACGTAACCTTCCTAATTCTTGAAATCAGGAAAAGATATGCAGGGTGCACGGCTGTCCTCACCTCAGTGCATCCTTCTCACATCCTTACACCTCTCCCTGGTGCCTTAGCCTCCCACTCCCCAATCTCTGCTGCCTTTCCTGGGGAGGACTTGCTTGGACTCTGTGACCACATTTCAGTCACCATCCTAAGGCCCGATGGCTACCTCTGTGGCACCCTGGGTTTGTAAAACTCAAGCCGGGGGGCTGACAAGGATGACACAGATGGACAAAGCCAGATCTTGGGAACGCTTCACACAGCTGGATTCCAGGACCTACCTGCTGAAGTATGAGGTAACAGCAGTCAAGTCTTTTGCAAAAACAAACTTCAATCTGCCTGCACACCCTGCTTCTCACACTCTTTCCCATCGCATCTATTTGTGGACATATTTCTTATTTTATTCCTTGGCACCTGCCTTTGGCTGTTGTTCATGCTGGTCCTGACTTTATCAACAGGAAGAAACCTGCCTCATCAGATGGGTACTGGGCTAAACTGACCTCTGGTCCAAGCCAAGAGAGCAACTTCTCTGCAAGGGCCACCTGTGCAGACCCAAAGACAGCGCCTTTCTCTGGAAGTCAGGCACCTACACAACACTTCTGCGTTGAAAAGGTTTAAATCCCTGAAAAAATAAACTCCTAGACAGGTGGCACTGGTATTTCACTAAAACCAGGAAGGGCAAGGATCCTGGTGCACCTCCCTGCTGTTGAGCAAAGTTACACAGCACAGAGCTACAGGCATGGGAGTCCCAGTGGCATCCCATTACCCCAGTTAGGTGCCCACCCTTGGGATGGCCAGATCTCAGCTCAGAGACAAGTGGCCTTCAAGGGCACCCAGCTCTCTTCAGTGGCCACAGAGTACTTAGGAACTTTAGAAAAACTGGTTCATTCAATGCTCTGGAATTTAGACGCCAGTTTCTAATTCTGACAGACTAAACTCTACTTTTAAGACAGTTTATTTTAAACTCCTGGAGGATGTGGTAAGATTTGATCCAGCCTATTCTAGCTGGTACTTCAGCTACTGGAGAGAAAAGTGAGCCAAAACGCTCAGCCTTGGGCTCAGGGAGTCCTTGCCCTGAAGCAAACTCCCTAATGCTCACATGAAGCTGCTCCAATTTCTGCAGCAGAATAAAAAGAGAGAAGTCTCTTTCACTTCTGAACCAGGGATTCCTGTTTGCCAAAAATAAGTGATAGCCCTATTTTACCTTTCTTTCAGATCTTTCAGCTGCCAACTGATGACTGTGTATGTGTCTCTCCTTGGTGCTAGCAGCAGCAAGAAGACGGAAGTTTCTACTGGCCTTTACCATGAAAATCCTGCTTGCCAATAAATCCAAGGCTCTTTGCTAGTACCTCTGCCCAGTTTTCCTCAGCAGCAGATGTAAGGCATGGCCAAGTCAGTGCTTGAGTTTTACACATTGTCTGTGGTTTTCTCAAGGAGACCAGTGAAACTAAGCAGCCTGTACATTTCCTTGCATGGTTGTGTGGCAGAACAGAAACAGCAGCAATGAAAATTAAGTCAATGGCCAACCATATATGAACTCACCCTTAGAATATTAGCTTTTAAAATGCAAAGAATAGGAACATTTCAGCTTGATAAGATAAATTTCACTGAAACTAAGGGTTTTCAAATGAGAATTGGCCACTGCATACAAACCTCTGAGTGAATTTTTGCAAGGCATCTATTAAAATATTCGGAACAGAAGTCAGCCATAGCCTAAGTCAAAATGCACTGAAGCAGTTGTCATGTAAGTGCTAAAAAAAGATTATAAACTTTTTAGACTAAAAAATTATTGAGAAGGTTAAGTAGGTGCAAATAAAGATTCTATCAGAATGGTAATGTTCTCTCTTGAATGCTTCAAAGTGCAACTTATCTTTCAGCTCATGCAGATTTTCTTTAATTGAAACAATTAAAGCTCCTACTGCAGATATGACAGCGTGCCTGTTGTTCAGTTTTAAATTGGAGTTTTTCAGTGAAGTATTACACATTATGAATTCATGTATGTCTATGTAAACTTGCAGCAGCTCCATGAAAGTGAGTAGAATAACACCAGTTCATATCAGAATAACTTTAAATCAAGTCTGGTTCCTTGTGTTACTGTTGGTTCATTTATAAATCCTTCTAATTGTACAAACAGTATCTGAATTTCACTGGAAATCTACAAAGCTTTTCAGCAGAAGTCCTCATGAATTTCTATTGTGATTCTTTCTCTTCTACATGCACGCAGAAGGTAATAAGATGTAAAACATGCAAAGAACAAGAATATAAATATTATTTCCCTACTGTGCTCTTGGCCCATAGAATAAGCCCAAAGCACTGAGGCCTGCCCAGCTTGCATCAGCATTCAAACTCTTTGCTACATGGTGTTAATGTTCACAGACACTAGATTTAGATCAGTGGTTCCAAAATTTTAGGGGTCAATGGACCACTTTTCAAGTATCTACCACACATTTTTCATAAGGCACCATCTTACTCTCATCATCAGAGTTTTAAATTTAATCTAAGGCCCAGATTTTGTGGGCCATTTCTACAGTCTCATTCTCTCTTTCATTTCAAATGAGTATTTACCTGCCTAGGAAAATTTACCTGTAATAAAGTCAATAATAAAAACTCTGTAGTAATACCTATAATACGTGAGCTCACGGTCTTAAGTCTGAGAGGTTCATGGAAAGAACATCTTTTGTCAGCTGAGGTAAGCAGTCTTTTGGCAGGGAATGAATAATGGTGTGTTTTCCCAAGGAAGCACATTACTCCATTTTTTCCTGATGCTATTTTAAAAGAAATTTGAAAGAGTAACATAGTGAAATAGTATTGTGCTTAGGGTATCAACAAATGGTCTGAGGGATTCATTAAAATAACATGTTGATTTAGGTGTGGGTCTGTCTATATTATGAGAAGAAAAAATCTGTGAGTAGTTACACTTCCAGATTGGTGTTGGAGGAGAGAGCTGTTGAAGAAATTGAAGGACAAACAAATCCAGGCTGGTCACATTTAACATCTGGGTTCTTCACATTGACTACAGTGGTACAGAAAGACCAGAGAGAAAAGGAAAACATCATTCAATGGGTAGAAAGCAAAGGGAATTAAATGAGATTAAAGGCTTCCAAAAGGAGCTTAAAGCACAAGAGTTGTGGGAAGCCTTCCCTAGTTGTTTGCAATCCTTGTTTAGGCTTGCCTGCTGCAAGCAGGTCTTGATTCCCAGTGATGCTTGATTTCACTGAAGTAATTCCTGGTCAGCACAAGGTGATGTAAGGATGTATTTACTGATGATTCTAGCTCGTGTTTCCAAAATAGAAGAGCAGGTAGCCTGATAGCCTGGCTCTCACACATTGTATGATGCTTAGATTTGTCCAATGTCTAATCTAGATGAAAAAAGTTAAAAGACTTGCATTAGCAGCGAGTCTACTTTGACCAGCCTTGGCTTTCCCATGTAGAAGGAATTCAGTTTAAAGTTTACTCAAAACCAGTTGAAATGGAATTAAATTGTGTTTAGTGCAGTGAGTTTGTATAACGTAACAAAATGTGATTGAAATCAATTTCTATAGGAATAGTTGAAGCTAGAATAATTTCCACTACAACAAATTAGAAGCCTAATGAGAAATCCAGATAGTATAAATGCAGTATATAGGACTCAGAACTTTATTTTGCACCTTCTCATGGCTCTGAAATGTATGAATTACACCAAATCACAGTCTTCTACAGTTACACATTGTCATGTATCTGTAACAATGTCTAAAGACTCCTCCCTGTTCTACAGTAAATTGTCAGGCAAAGGATGTGTTCTTGAACTGAGTCAGTTCAAGAGGTGAAATTGAGATGAAATCTCGATAAAGGCTTGTCAGGGTTAGTTTTCACATCTCCTTATTATGTCCATTATTGTCTTTAGCTGGAGCAACTACTCATGCAGAAATACTAGACCTCCTAATCCACTGCAAAAAGCATATCTGAAGTTCACAATAACAAATATTTTATCTTTCCTGATAAACACTATGAAATTAGCTAACTTGTAGAAAGAACTATTTCTATTTCTAGAAAAAGTCCTAGTAGATTTTAATTTCACCAGCTATATGTATTTTCTGATATTTTTGCTGCTTTTCTTAAAATATTAAATTAAGATTGGACTGAAAATTTAAGATGGGTGGATATTTTATCAAGAAAAAGCAAACCCAAAATTAGGTAATTCACAAAAGCACAAGGAGGCCCCTGAAAATGACCTAGTTGCTATATGCATGTTTTTATCATAACTTGCTGATGCATTCATACAATAATGAAGGTTATCCCCAAGAACTTGTCAGGGGAAATGACAGCTAACCTTCCTTTGCTGTTCAGTTTGACAGGGGAAAAATTTTTGTGTTTGTTTCAGTGCAGGTACCTCCATGGATTCTTCACCATTTAAGTTTCCTGCTGGATTCTACTCATGTCTTAAAAATTAACAGTTTGGGTCAAACTGGAGATTCATTCAGCACAGTATCAGTTGCAGTTGCCTGCAGAGAGATACACGAACAGGACAAGCGTACGATGACACTTAGTACCTGTTCAGCTCACACTGCTCTGCAGCTCAGTAATGTCCTGGGAAAGATGTGTTATCCTCCTGGTTTGTGGGCTTTTGATTCATTTTTTTTCCTCTGATTTGGCCAGTAGCTGTGTGAGCCAGTGTAAGCCTTTGGCATCTGCCAAGTTCCAAAGTTCAGTTACACAGCTACCTATAAAGTAGCTCTTTTTGTTTGTTTTGGACCTTTCACCTGCCCATTTCTCTTGGTTTCCTCTAGTGCTTCTGCTTCGTGAAACAGGGAATAATTGCTCTCTAGTCCCTCTTTCGATGCTGCTCATGGTTTCAAAACTCATTGTCATTTCTCCCCTCTGTTCCTGTTGTTTCACTCTGAAAAGTCCCAAAGAATTTAATTATTCACTGAGTACCAGTTGCTTCAGCTTTCTTACCCTTCTTTGAATATTTTCATGTTCTTCATAGCATGAGAGAAATAGAGCTGTAGACAATATTCAAGATGAGAATTCACCATAAAATTCCCGCTACTGTGCTTATGTTTTACTCTCTGTTCTTTCCTTAATAATTCTTAGTGTTATACTCACTTTCCTCCTCCACCACTGTGCATTGGGCTGACAACTTCATAAAAATGTGTGTTGTAACTCAGGGATTTCTTCTACCCAAGAATGAGAAGAAAATTCATCACTGCTCTCTCTGCATGCAAAGTTAAGATTGTTTTGACAGGGCTGCATTGCTTTGCTGTTATTAACATTGGGGGTTTTGTGCCATTTTAACAGAATAACTCATACCTTGAAATACTTTTCCCAGCTGACTTTCATTGTTGCTACCTACAGTAAACTACAGCATGGAAACAGTATCACTTCAAACTACACTTCTTTTTCCACGTAACTTCTATGTCAAACAGCATAAGCCCAGGGGCAGATATCTGAGACTTCACTGGTGACTCCTGTCTCCTCCTTCGTCCCAAAAAGTGCCAGTAAAGCTGTGAGATACTTTTTCTACAAAAGCTATACTGATTTTTGCTCATTGTATCACATTTGTTTATGCTAATTACATTACATACTATAGTTTCTACCAATTTGTTCATTATTTTTGCAATTCTTTATGATACTCCAAAATATAAACATACATAAACATATATATAATATAATAAAATATATGTCAAAATATAAACATAAAACATTTGTCGTGATAATCTGTATTTCTTTTTTTTTAAAGCCTAGTTTTCTAAGTTTCATGACTTTCATTACAGTCAATGTAGCATTAGAAATATTCAGCAACAAAACTTGATCTTTCACTTAAAAAGGTATGTTGCTCTATATAGATTAGATTTTGTTGGGTTTTTCAAAAAGGAAAATCAATAAACCAAACCAAGAACACAACGCTCTTAATCACAACAGTATGAATAAATTATGAGATAAACATAATCATTTTCTGGCAAATTGACAATGATTTTTCCAAATATATTAACTCTACATAAAAACAAACAAATCAACCTGTTTAAAACATTTCTGCTCCTGCATGGGATTCATATTGCATTTATCCCTGTGATTTCTGATTAGCAATTTAATAGTTTTGTTTCCAGTCCAGACATGAATTTCATAACAAATTATCTTTGCTGGAAAAGGAAAGTTAATTCAGCAAAGATAAATATTTGATATTTGCAGATACTTTTTTTTTTTCAGATTAGAGCATTGTATGTCTCCAGAATCAGTAACCCACCTCCATGTGTGGAATGCCGGAGCAATTGTGGTAAAGCAGACACAGAGCAATCACTGGGCTGCTCTCAAATACTCCTGTGGCACTGGGGGTTCGTATCTGCCTGTCCCTCCAAGCAGTGATGAGGGGCTGGTTAAGTGCCTGTTCCCACTCGTCACAGCATTCATGGGAGCTCGTGTTAGTACTGCAAATGGGACATTTCCTTAGAGCTGGTCTAATGGGGGCAGTCAGCTGCCCCCAGCCCTGCAGTTCTGGAGACTGGGCATCTAGGTATTTGATTCCCTGTTAGTAGGTATTCAGCTTCAGTTCTGGCACAGTGTGGGGATCTGATAAGAAGAATGATGATGCTGAGCAAGTGAAAGGATACAAGAGAGCCAGTGTGGATGGTACGCAGGGTTTGCATTGCCTGCTTTGGAATAAATCCTGCACATGAGGTAGTCACTGTAACAACACTAAGCCTTTGTGCTTTTCTGCTTTTCTTTAGTTGGTGCTGCCTCCAGATTAGCATTTCTGGGCAGTCACTAGCTCTGAACACGCAACAGGGCACAAAGCATGCTGTATTTTAGACGCTGCCCACAATCAGCAGCAGCCTGTGCTTCAATCTGAGCCTTTCTGACAGTGTTATGTCAATTCCCCCATGCTGCTCTTACTATGTTTCTGGTTCTTACTCCTTGAGCAGTGCTTCAAGCCACCCATTTGATGCAGCATTCAGAAAGATAAAACAGCATTTATTGAAGGCAAGAGAGGAAGCCAGTTTTGCAGTTGTGTGTAACCCAGTGGAGCTCTGTAGTTATTTAGTTGCCTTGAATAATTCAGCGGGGAGGCAGTCTGAAATGCAACAGCCTCTTTGTTTCCTATGAAAGGTGATGCATGCTCGTAGGGCTTCAGACACCTATCCAGTAACCAGCACAGACATTTTTAGAAATACATGCTTTTACAGATTCAGAGACTAGGTCCCAACACCACTTCAGGCCCTCTGCCAAATCTTGTCATTTCACATTGTAAAGCCAAATCCTGTTCACAGTTTTGTCAGCAGCAATCTACTGCTTTCAGCAGTCACCCCAGAGTCACACTGTGTTTCTCCAGCTCAGCACACAACATCCTAAACCTTCTCCCCTTTCTGGCCAGTAGCATTTCTCTGCCTGCTGATCTGAAACACAAGCTGATGCATGAATACCAAATCACAAATACCAATCCCCAGTTCCAATCAGTCCTCAGACAAGCACCCAAACATGTGTGAGAGCTGCTACTCACCCCTGAGCTGTTACATCCTGATGCCAAATGTGGACACTGTCAGGATCCCCACCACTGGGCTGCAGACCTCATCAGAAACCTCCCTGCGAATCTGCACCCCAGGCAAATGCCCCAGCCTCCTCTGCTCAGGCTAATTTCCCTGCACCTCCTCCCACAAGAAACCTGACTATGGCAAGGAGAATGACCCTTCTCAAGAACCTTTCTTCCTCTCATGCATCTTCACAGTTTCCATGTAGCTTATGGAAATGCTTCCTGTGGAAATTAGGCATCATTCTTAGAATAAAAACTGTTTAAAAACCTGTAGAGCATACCTGGTTTCCTCAGAGAGTTGCAACTAAAAAGAAAGGGGGCAGTGACACAGAATGGCATCCTCCTCCTGGGGGTCTTCTCTGCTAAGCGTTACACACAAACCCAGTCAGAGAGACGCTGCTGCATCTGCACAAACTGCTGCAGTGAAGCCTTGGAGTTTCTGTCAGGTTGCTGGATGAAATCACAGCTTCTTTGCTGGTATGCTCTGGCTCCTTTTCAGCTTCACACAAGCAGCCTGTCCTGCAGAGGTCTGGAATTTGGAGATTGCTTTGGTTTGTTTTTCTGTTGTGCTACTGTGTCTGCAGTGCTGCTGGAGAAAAAATAAAAAAGGAAGGGAAAGAAAGAAAGGAGAAAAGCAACTCGTGCAGGCTTTTACTGTCAGTGGTGCAGGAGGATGAGTAAACAATGCAGACAGCTAAAACATTGTGCTAAGTGGAGCAAGAGGCTAAAAGCTTTCCAATATGCCATTCTCTTGTGTTTGCTTGAGTATTGTATACAGGCACATTGAAAGGGAACAGTTCAACCTTAAGGCCACATTCACAAAGAGAGTTGACTGGGTGAAGAACTCATAACTCTGTCCTGTCCAGCCAAAAATACTTTCAATGAGCAAATCAGAGCTGATCATCTGAAAAATATTTCTGGTCTCCAACTGATGTTATTTCTCTAAGCACAACATCAGAAAAAGAAAAGAGTGATCAAACCACACAATTCAAAATCTGCACATACATCTCAGAGCCTGCAATTTTAGATGTTTCCTTTTCAATTTCCATCTGCAAGGACAGCGGGACAAGATCCCCTTGTTCTAGTCACAATAAAGAAATTATATTGGTTCTAAAACACCAAATTACTTGATCTAAATGTGAGTGAAACCAGCTGTGTAGGCACCAGCTCTCTTATTGATAATGCTGTGCTGGTTTCAGATAAATGGGACGAGATCCAGAGCCGTGAGCCCTTTAAGAGAGTGATCTCTCTTTACGCAGCTAGAACCGAGAAGTTACTAAATCTTGATGCACTTCTCTGAGCACTGAGCTGAGATGTCAGTGTAATTGTGTTTCTCGTGAAGAACTGATGGTTTAGACTGCTTCTTTGATATTCCCTGCCATATATCACCATGCCAATTTACCCATTAGTCCTAATATACTTAATTATAATAACTTTATGGCTTCTCCTGCCAGTACAATATGGTCTTGCGATTTGCCTCAAATATTTACTGGGCAAGTTCATTTTTTACTTTCTGTGTAGCCACAGCTACATCTCAGGGCATAGTTTCAGTAGGCCCAGGTGCTTGAAAGGGAGTGCTCATGCTTGTCTGATCCTGCAGTCAGCTGCATCAGCCCACTGCCCCAGCTGAAAAACAACCAGCTGTTTTTCTAGGGCAAGTATTCAACCAGATCAGCTTGTTGACCTGTTTGATGGCATAGTCATGAGTACTGTGCCAACACAAGGGAGGGAAGGGACATGCATCTGCAAGCTGAAGGGCAGCACTATCCATTTTTATTTCAGTCTGCACATCAGTCTGTTAAGCCTCACCATAAAGGCAAAGTTTACCATACGCTTGCTGAACAGTGCTGGTGCTGGCTAAGCACAGTTGTATTGTGTTTGACATTTCATTTATAGTCACCAGATTTACAATACATTAACTTCAGAGAATTTGCCCAAATTTATAGTTATCTGAGGGGTAACTCAGTCAGTCTCTGTGGAAGTAGTAGCTTGGTGAAGGAAGAAGATACAGATTGCTATCAGTGCAATGTTGCTGAAAATTTGTAATAACTATTTAATTTGACTTCTCAGTTTTGGCAAGCTCTTGGAAATTCTCCAGACAAAGAAGTTTTTCCTATTCTTATATGAAAAGAAAGCTGCTTCTCAGTTTCAAGGAGACAAAACCTGGCACAGAAGGCTATGAAATATGATAACGGAATTTTCTGTCTGACACAGAAACCTAAAACAATTCCTGCATTGGTGCTGTAGTATCTTCATGTCATAAAATGACCTAGAAATCTGTTTATACATCTGCTTGGGCATTTATAAAAATTGTGATAGCTCTTTAAAGTTTTGCTTGGAAGCTGGACATCTGCAGCAGGCAGATGAGGCATGAGGTTTCTCTTATCAAACTTCTCCCCCCCACTAAGTTAGACATGCAGTCTAAAACAAAATTCTTATATGGCTAGGAGAGATAGGAACTTCCAGAAGACAAATCAGACCATCCTAACATAGGTATGCTGCACAAGAGGGGTGAACTGCCCCCTGAAAATGCCCCTTTCCATCTCTCTCCATTGATCACAGAAGAAGCCAAGGCAACTGCCTTAAACTGCAGAAGGAAAGGAAGTCCCCTGCACTCATTAAAGGACTGATGTGAACCAAAGAAAGCCTATTTAAAGGACTGATGTGAACTAAAGAAAGCCTAGATTCATGAGGATGAAGTGGGCTGTGAGGGTAATCCAGAGCAGTGTGTGTCAGGTACTGTCTCAGCTATGCACCCATCTGCCAGAAACTTACGCAAATCTATTTTCTTCCAAATTCTCGAGTTACCCATAGTCTTCTTGAGCCTATGGAACAGGAAACCAGAGTGTTCAGAGGGCTGGTGGTCTGGAACAGGGTGTAATCAGGCCACTGAGATGTCCAAGGGCCCATGCAGTTGTAGCAGGGTGGGAAGGAGAGTCTCCTTTCACAGGTATGTGACAGTTGCAGGCAGAGGAGCCACACACTGAGCAGGAGGTCAGAGGTCCAAAGCCAGGGTAGAATTTAGTTCCTCCTCATCCTGAGGGTATGCCCAGTATCCTGGGAGACAAGCACAACCACCTGATGAAGGCCCAGTGGTCTGTAGCATCTTAAAATCTGGAAATGCTCTTCTGGAAGTGAGTGACAGTATTAGGCTTTCATGTCTGATGTTTCACAAAGTCAGTTTGTCACTTGCTGGCTCCAGTCTAGGTAGGACATAAATCTTTCCATGAGGACATTTTTAAACAGACCATTCTGCTCAGAGAAGATTGCAAGCTTGTGTAATCTGGGAATAGAAAAGCCTAAATGCTGCACATACTTAGCACCGAAACCATTATAATTTCCATGGCCTGTGTGTGTCACAGCTGACAGCAGCGGAGCCTGAGTGATGGAAATGGCTTCCTCCAGGCAGAGCAGGTTTGTTGTGCCATTTCCAAGCCCTTTGCTTACTTCTGTTACTGGAAATGACTTACATTTGTTTCTAAATCTGTCTCTATTGATTTGCACTTAGTAAGTGGCTGCATGGCTTAATACAATGATCATAGCTCTCACTCCTTTTGTTATTTCTGATGCACAGGAGACTGTTCTTTCTTTTTTAAGTTGCAGGATGTTCTCATTAGCTCAGCTTAACCCTCTGCATACATCGCAGCCCAGGATATTTGGGTTTTTCTTTTAAAGTATTTTATACTGGCAACAAATAGAAAAAGAAGTGCATATTACTACTTCTGAATGAAACAAGAGCTATCTTCCAAAACACTAATGAGGCATAAAACATCATATAGCTCATCAGTTTTTACTGCACTAGGTATTTTGTTGGCTATCTTTATTACATAAAGTACTTGTTATTCCTACAAGTATATTAATTACCCTTACAAACAGTTTTGCTTTACACTGCTTGTAAGTCTATACTTTGAATGAAAAGTAAAATTGATCTTTTATCAGAGGAGTCCATTAATATTGCCTTTAAATGCATTTATTGTAAATATCTCATTATGCAATTACTTTTACCTGACAAGGTACTGGATTGTCTCTGCACTGATTTCCTCACTGTGGCATTATACTTTTTGTGATTGTATCACTAAACATCTTTTACTTAGCTTATGCATTCCAGCTCCTCTCCTGAGGAGAACTTGATGGCAAATGTCAGTTACTGGTTACAGAAATTTATTCAGCCATTTTTTTCCAGCACTTTCTACTAATTTTCATTCTGGTAAGAGAGTTAGTTGGAAACCAAGTAAATGCAGCACCAAAAACCACAAGCTCCTGATGGGGACACAGACACTTTCATTTCCCCATTCAGCAGTTCTGCAGTTGCTATTTTTTTATTTCAGTAGTCAGGAACATCAGTTTATGGTCAGAGTCTGGAACCAAAAGCTTGCAAAGAGCGGTTTCAGGAGCAGCATGGAGCCATTCCCTCAGGCTGCTGCTCAAAAAGTGTCTGGTGACAACATAATGAATTTTGGGAGCATTCTTTGAGTCTCTGACTCCCCCTACACAGTCCTGAAATCAACTCAGTTGTCTCTCAACTATTCACGACCAGCAGGAAATGAAAGCTAATCATTCACCTTCATCTCTGTTCTCAGAAAAGGACTTCAAACTGGTGCTGGCACTGAAGGACTGATTAGAATAGCTCAGCAGATTATAATAGTTTTCCTTTTCCACTCTACAACAGGGTTTCCTTTTGCAGACTTAGGAGAATCTACTGCTCCAAGTAGCTGGAACAGGTGTCCACGTCATCATGACTATAGATAGAATTGATATGAACACTGTGGAGACAGAAGGAAGCCCCTTGCATCTGGAATAATGTGCTTGCTGTGTATAAGAAAAGTCAGTTTTATTTATGCTGGTGCTGACTTGCCAGGTCAGTTCTTCAATATGTATTTCCACAAGGCATCCCTGGAGACAAGAGACTCTCCATATGCCATGCACTCTGCACACCAGCTCATATTTAACACACCCTGCTCATATTTAACACACTCCAGAAATTATGCTTTAACATTCTGGATGTTACAAGAAGTGTCATCTCAGTATCACAAATGCTGTCCTGGCCAGTGATTACAATGCTAGGCTTCTTCAGAGATCTGGATGTCTGTTTCTGTTACCACAAAATCTCTAAGAGATGAATGAGAAATATTACAAAAATTAGAGATAATGCTAACATAAACAGCTGATATGGCTTTAGCTGCAACATACAACAATTTTTAGTCTCTCTTCAAACGATGCTAATCTTTATCTTGGCAGGCTGATAAACAAATCCATAATCACAGGATACACAAATGACTCATCACGGAGGGCTCCACTTCTTCAGCGTCAATGTGATATTCCACCCAAACCACATAAAAGCAGACTGTTATTTAAGAGTCAAGAAAAGCTGTGGGTGCTATCCTTGTCATCCACTCCACTGCCCTCACAACAGCCTCCCTCCTGACCCTGTGTACAGTGTAACAGTTCCTTGTAGGACTGTAAGAGAAACACAATGCAACTTGGTCACAGATAGAGGCTGTCATTTCAGTAAAATGGCCAGAATCAAAGCATGAACATTGAGGGAGATATCCATTTTGAAAGGTGATGTTATGGAAGCTCTCTTCTTTAGTTTCACCCTGACCTAATTTAGAAATAAACAGCAAACATCCTTACTTCTAATATTTAAGCACTTTCCGATGAGATAGAGACACATTTGTCTTATTTCATTTTAGTTTGCCGCATTTTATTACTAAAATGGGAGGAAGGATGGTCTTGTGATTATAGTTTCAGGCTATGAGTCAGGAGACCAATGCTCAGCTTTTCAAAATTTTCCTCAATAGCTTTCATCTCTTTTCGCCTTAAGAAATAGTGGGTAATGTGCTTCCTTAGCTTACAGGATTGAAAGAACTTTTAAGATGCTAAAAAGTACTTTCAAGGTCTCTGACTACAATTTCAAGTCTTTAATGTGGCAAGGTCCTTGATTTCACAAGCAAAGCTTTCACAAGCAAACCACACTGTTCTGAAAATGCAAGCCTATAACACAGAAATGAAAGGCAGAAATGTTGATGATAGTGATTCAAGGGAAAGGGAAAACCCGCTGTTCTTTGACTGCAGCACAGATGTTCTAGGAAAGTTAGTTAGTGGAAACCAAGATTGGTGTCAGATGTGATGAAGACAGACCAAGCTGTGATCAACACTAGGGAAACATAGTTTACATACAGGACCTATCTGGAAGCCCTTTGGAGTCATCGTGGTATTATTTCATTGCTTCTTATTAATCTGATCAGTCAAGCCAAGACCTGCCACGTATTTGGAGACACATTTCCCATGGGAATGTGGCCTAGTGTCCTCTTCCCTGGACACTATTTATCCTTCAAAAGAAGGCTGAAGTTGAGTTAGTACTCTAACTTCACTACCTGCCCTTGTCCTCCAAGGTTTGGCTCGCAGACTTACTATGAAATGTACACCATTGTGCAGGATCTCATCTTGTCCATCCCTGCATAGGTGCAGCGAGTCTGCACTGTTAGCAATCTCACTTCAAAGGCAGGTCTTGTGCATAAACCTTAACTACAGCTTACGTGAAATAAGAAGTCACTGTACATTGTCCTACAAAAATAAAACATTTAAAATTAAGGACCTAGCATTCTGGGTTATTTCCTGCTTTCTGTAAAATTCCTCCGTTGTTGGCCAAATTGTGCTTTGAACAGATTTTTGAATTGTTCTGTGAATAGAGATGCAAAATGTCAGGAGCACATTTGACATAAAAAAAATCTGGAATTAAAGTCTGGTAGTTGGATCAAATTTTGGATAACTAGGTCTAGTAACATTCCTGGCAGAAAATTTGTCTAACTGAATGCTCTATATGCTGAATCAATCTGCCTGCTCATGTTGCAACGAGCTTGGGGTAAGCATCTGGTGGCACACTGATGAACATAGGGCTCACCTATGAGACACCATTTTTGGGTCATGACCATGTAAATACAAAAATGCCAATTCCTAAATATATTAGCAGGATGAGCTTTTCCATAGCAATGTGACATGGAAACATCAAGTAGTTTTACTGTTTACACAGTGGTACTGCCTAGAGGCCAACCCGTTTAGGGTCCCTTTATACCAGGTGTGGCATGAATAAATGACCTTCCTGAAAACAGGTTGCGGTGTTTAGAGGCAGGGAAGAGCTTACTGCATTCATTGCAGAATTACATGCTACATCTGAGAATGTTCACTACTTTGTGGGAAGTTTTCAAGGAGAGAAACAAATGCAGCAAGCTAAAGCAGAAAGGTGTGCTCCTTATTAAAATATTGCCATTCAGAAAGGAGATGCCCCTGAGAGTGAATTCTGGCTGCCTCAAGCTGTGGGAAACTTCTGAGAGGGCAGGCCAAGGCAGGAAATAAAAAAGCACATTGAATAAATTACTTGATGCTCTGATTAAAAGGCATGGGACTGTGTATCATGTGATAGTTAAAGCCGTAAGCTCCAGCCTTGAAGATATTATTTGGTACACGAGCAGTCGGAATGGGCAGATGGTATTCATGAGCAGGATTACTATTTCTAGCAAAACAGGTCAAGCCAAGTCATTTAGAAATGGAATTTAAATTTAAAGGTTGTTATCTCTGAAGGTGTATGAGTTTTTAAAGAGAGCTAATGAATTGGCCTCATTATAATTACTTCAATTTAGAAAACAAAATAATTCTGTGTAATAGTGAAAAGCTTTGCCTATGTTTCCTTTCTGTTAGCGCATGTTTTCCAGCATGAAATTTGCCTTCATATAGGAATGGATCAGCTGGCTGGTACTGACCAAAAGTATTTATTTTCCTAAACTACCCAATAAGGCCATAGGCTGAGTAACATTGTATTGTGAATAAGTACAAATGCTACAAACAAAGCGTGATTCACTTGCAGCAGTGTCTGTCTTTCTGAGCAGTACCCAGCCTCACTTTCCTATGACGTTTCTGTAAGCAGGCACCTTGATGGGTGGCTGACTGCTCTGAGCTGGGGGTTAGGACAGGTTGCAGAGGCAGCTCACAGACAAGACTGTCTGCCCTGAGAAGTTACAGAATCATTAAAATCAAACATGCAGCAGAAGTGCAGGACTGGCACAGGGCTCACCTTACTTCTTATGACAATGAGTGGACAGCTTTGCTACCTCTCGTTGCTGGCTAGTCTGAAGTAGAGGGTAGGAGGAGCTGCTTTTGCAAAGACAGGTTCCAGCAGCCACTAAAAACATCTGACCTCCCCAAACTGAGGGAGGGGAAGTGAGAGGAGGGGAGATCCCAGGGTAGCAGAAAGAGCCAGGCAGCTGCTTATAGGGGCAGGGTGAAAAGCAGGGTCCCTGCAAGGAACGCGAAGGTGTTTTGGAAAGGGACTCACAGAAGGAGACATCCTTCTGCCGCAGCCCTCTGGGACCATTTCTTACAGACTCACCACTAGTGTTTTTCTTTGTCCTGAAACGCCCCAAGCCCCAGTATATTAGAAGAGCATTAGGAGGAAAACAGTATCTTGGTTGATTTTAATGGACACTGAACACCTGGGAATTTCAGGTGCTCTGCTTTGTCTTACTGAGCCTGGCTGAATAAGAGCCTGCTGTGCTCTCCACTCTGTGGCTCAGCGCCTCTTCAGCCCTAGGGCAGTCTCCAAACCTCCTCAACACCACCTGACATCGGGGAACCAAGGCAAGGCTGGGAAGTCTCACCTGAGCCCATGCCTTACCCCAGAAGCTTGCAGGTGCTGGGGAAGGTGCCTCTGGCCTGTGTCTCCCAGTGCTGCTCTGGCAGGCTGGGCCAGCCAGGGCTGTTGAAGAAGCCAGGCAGCTCCCTAGCCACCGGCATGGGAGGAAGCAGCAGGCAAGAATTTCAGAAGCCTGAATAGAAAGAGGCCATCAGCCTGGGACTGCTCTACTTGCTTGTGAGAAACAGGGTGGGCTCTTCTCTGCTCCTCCCATGCTGCTTTTGCATCAGCAGTCCAAGGAGTGTGAGGAAATTAATTACACCTGGGGCAGCCACTGAGCCTGTAAAGTGCCTTGCTCCACCGGCTGTTGGAGCTAAGGCATGGAAAAGCCATGGAGCTGCAGGAAAGCAGAGTTGCAGTAAAAGAAAGGTGAAGACTTAAGGGCATTGTCACAAAATTAATTACTGTTTGAAGAAGATGCTCATCATCAGGCAGTTCCTGGATTTTGAGCTGTTCAGAGACAGCCTTTGCAGCAGGAGTCAAAATCACCTTGTTACATCCATGTGGAAAGGAAGGCAGTGGGGTGGGCTAGTTAAGAAACACCAAAGGGGCTCGGATTGCATTGGGACATTTATTTGCTGGGCACTGCACAAACTCACAGTAAGGCTGTCTTTGCTCCAAGGGGCTTGTGCTGCAGATAAAATCACTGGTAAAAAGTAGAAGGAGAGAGGACACAACAGACCGTGACAATTTTATCTGAGGGACGAAAGGAAGTACAGTAGGAAACAAAGGCTGAAGGTGGTAAACCGCGGATGAAGGACAAGTGGAGGAACAGGCAATGAGGAGGGCTGGAGGTGCAGGGACTGGCAGGAAGAGATGGTGAAGAGTTTGGCTTCATGGCCGATCTGCAGAGGAGGAAACCAGTGACACTGCACAAGCCAAGCACAATGTCAGGGGATTTTGCCTTCATTCTTTTGCTTAAATGACCCTCCCTGTATCAGCCAGCTCTGCCTCTGGTGCTATAGAGAGAGCGGCTGGTATGTGAAGAGCAGATGTTGAGCCGCATGACCGTGAAGAGAAAGATTATGTTAGATGAATACCACACCAATTTCTGTGCCAGAAGGTGCGAAGCAAACAGCTACATATTTTGGCTAGATATGAACGATACAGCCTTTGTCCCAAAGTGGGGTATAACTCATTCTGAGGTAATACTTTTATTATAAGCCTCAGACTCTTCTGCAACTAATCAAAATGCACTTTGTGCTTATTCTACCCATGCTCACATATGATTTCAATGTGTGTGATCCTAACATTGTGAGAAATATCAAATGAGGCTTTTAGAAAGTAAAGCCGTGCATTTAACCACAAGATACATAGAGCGTAAGCAGGGCCTTTAGTTGGGCTTCTTTCAGCTACAGGGCCACGAAGCGTGGGGGGCGGAGGTGCTGGAAGCTTTGCCTCTCACAGACGTGTTGCTGATTCTCTGTGCTGAGTCTTTCAGCAAATGTGGCCACTTCTGGCAGTGTCTGCAGTGTGTACTGGCCAGTGGCTGCTCTTTTTAGAGCTTCAGCTAAGGAACATTTATTGATTGGTTGTCTGTTATGCCTTCCTGGTTTTCTTTTTTTTTGTTTTTAGTAGACTAGAAAGAAAGGCACAGAGAGCAAAAGCTAGCAAAGGGAAATCAGTATCTTTTCTTTCTGGCTCATGTAAACCTGAAACGTTGCCAATCTGTAGGCAAATATGCAAAGAACTGAATCTAAGCATCCTCATTTGAACTTTTAAACAGGATTTAAACGTTGCATTGGCCTTATGACTTCTCTTTTGTCTTCTACTATCTGTAAATCATTATTTGTTTCATGTCACTTGTTGGTTAAATCATATGTATTATTTCTGCTATGCACTTGTCTGCTAGTGAGTTTATCTAAAACTGGTCTTTGAAAAAAACTCTCCAAAATGTGAGTTAAAAGAAACTCCTTATGCAAATACTGGTAAAAAATAAAAGGAGAATAAAAGTGGGGTAAGTTTGAGAAAAAGTGGCTTTTGGGTGGGTAAAAGATTTGGAAATAGTTTCTTTCCTTTTTTCATTCACATCCTGTCAGGCTATGCCACTTCACCCAGAGAGAGACCAGGCACAAAAGTTGCAAACGTTATGTCAGATACAGATAAACTTCTCTTTTATCGCATTATGTAGTCAGTTTCTGAGCTGTAATTTGAACCCTGGATCAAGTAAATGTAACAAAGGCACAAAGCATTAGTCAGACTTCAGTAGGCACAGGTCCTGATATACAGTTTCCAAACTTTCCAGTTTGCAGGGAGTATCAGATATCATAAGCCTTACATCTGTTCTTTTAAAAGGATTCAGTTGTCTGAAGGGAATATAAGAATGCCAGTGACCACTTATGGAATGCAGGTGAATAGGTTTGCTCTTATTTGCCTCCTTTTATTATTTATCAGATTTTATTGCAAATCTTATCTTGCCATTTTATGAGCATTTTTATTTGACAGCCCCCAGCAAAGAAGCAGCATGTGATGGTCTGGCCCCAGCCTTTCAGAAAGATGAAGAGGAGGTGTTTAAGGGGAGACTGGATGAGGCACTGAGTGCCATGGTTTAGATGTTGGTTGGTGTTAGTGTTGGTGTTAGTGTTGGATTATAGGTTGGACTTGATGATCTCAGAGGTCCTTTCCAACCTTATGATACTGTGATACTGTGACTGTGAGTTTGGGCTTTGCAGACCATATGCCCACTACACAGGTGCACCTTCATTTACGCTGAGGCATCATCACCACATCTTAATGTTAGGGTGATTCAGAGAGGCTTTTGTGTAAGTAAGCCAGTTCAGCAAGATGGCCAACATGCAAATGAAAAATAAATGACAAACTGGTACTGCTTCGGCTTGCAGAGCGTCAAATGACTCTTGGAAAGTTGTTCGTACTTGCCACATCAGTTAATTTCCATGGAAGCTGGGAGATTTCAGCGTGGCCAGAGTTGCTCCATCACTTTGTAACAGTGAGCCTTAGAGAACAAGAGGACCTTCAGAGCCCCAGAACTACGGGAGCCTTGCCTGTGTGACAGCTACATACATGGTAAACACAGCTCTGGCCATGACTCCTGCAACCCCTTGTTTTTCTATGGCAAATAAATGGAGGTCCCAGGCACTCTAGACTCTGAAGCATTACTGAATAAATCCAAGGCCATCTCTGTCTCTTTTAAGGATTAAAGGCTCATTTTTAAGTCTAACTGTCCTGAGGAAAACTTCCTTTCCTCCATCTCCACAGCACCAGTGTGTCAGTCTATACAACACTTATGTGATAGATATTACTATTATGACGAAGGCAACAAGTTTACCGGCATCTACTGCATGCAGGAAAGCTGAAATTTCTACTTATTATCTCTGCTTTTAATATCTGTACTAATTCATACCAGCTGGTCAGGTTCATTGAGAAGAGGTGCATTTATCAAAGCTGGTATATTTATTTTAGAGAATATTTACGTATGTACTCCCATAGCAGCTGTGTACACCACAGACTAAGTATAACCAGCCTAAGCAGAGCCTATAAAAGCCTAAGCAGAGCACAAGAGGCAGCAAAATTAATTCTCCAGGCCTTGCTGCTTCGCCCCTGCAGAACCCACATCACCGCCTTTAGTCACTCTGATACTCAGTAACTTTCTAACATTGTTACGCAAATAATTTACAAAGAGATTGGTACTTTTATGTTGCTTCTCTTCAAAAGGTTTATGTTGGTGTGTCTCTGGCAGGCTGGGGCTCTCCCATGTGCTGCCTTGCCTGCAGGTCCCCAGGGGTGTGCGAAGCCTCCAGTGGCTGGGGCCATCATTTACCTGCATAGGAGCAGGTAAGTCTGCAGGATTAGGACTCACATATGGAAGTAGCAGGCTGTGGGGTCACCCTCTAATTAGGACATTCTTCTTTCCTCTGTATTGTAACACTGCCTGTATGCTACACGTAAGGATGAGATTCTTGGGATTTCACGAAGTGGAATTGCGCACAGACAGGAGAAATGAGTCACTAAGCATGAGGAGTGCTGCTCAAGAGAGGCACATTTAACAGTGCCCAGTGGAGATGCCTCATTAAACTGATACAAACCTAATAAATGGAAGAGCAGCTAATTGTCAAAAGGAGTTAAGCAAGGAAAGGTGGCAGAAAGTCAAGCAGAAATATTGAGCCTTCTTAATGCAAAGGGGAACTACCCAGCAAATCTGCAGTTTGTAATACAAGAGCAAGGAAGAGACGGGAACCTTTTAAAGTGATGACTTGCATTGTATTAGTAATCCTTTAGTGTATTTTTTTATTGATGCTATTTCTATAAATCCAGTGGATTAAAGATGGTTACAGAAGCCACTCTGTTTTAAAAAAATACTCTGGAAGCCAAGGTATTCTTCTTTGGAAATAAAAAAAGTTGCTCTAATAGTATTTAAAAAATGGCAGTCAGAACTACTTTCCATAAGCCTGCCATATTGCACGATTGTTTTATGAGGAGAAAGTAAAGGGAGTTTCAGGAAAGGAAGCAGATGCCACAGAAGACAAATATTGCATATGCACTTGCATTTCTAGCTGCTAGAAACCCAAAACACAGGAACTGAACTGGTCACTATGGTTACAGACAGATGTGAAAGCTCCCTTTGAACAGGTGATCAGCTGCTGTTGCTGAGTGTGGCGCCCACAGACAGGCAGTGAAGGATGGGAGGGAGTGGCAGCCCTGCAGAAGAGGATGCCCGTGGTCATTCAGAGATCTCTCAAAACCACGCTCTGCTAAGATGGGGCTAGAATTAGCAAAAGTACTGCTGCCACTGAGCAGAGATTGAAATGGAGCACAGATAGTGAGAGTGTCTCCAAAAAGCTGATCTGCCTCTCTGATGCAAAGGCAGGGAATGAAGTGGATATTTATAGGCAGCCACCAGAACTTAGGCAATAACCTTAAGCAAAGTAGACACCTTCTTCAGAGGTGGGATTGAAATGGAGATAATGATTACACATCACAGATCCCATCCCAGTGCAAACCAGTTCTCTTCCTTGCTTGTAACCCATTTGATTTAGTGTTTGCGTAACAAAAACTTCCAGTCAACACAACAACATGCAAGGACCTGGATGTTCCCGAGTCAAGGACTCTCTGGCATAAATTATTGCTCTCACCTCAAGTGTGGGCAGGCAAAAATTAAATCAAACCTACCATGACTGGAGAGAATTTTGCCCTTATATAGCACTGTTTTTTGGAAGGAATCATTCCAAGTGATATTTCCATGACTATTATCAGTCCTGGCTGCAGTCAGTCAGGAAACCTTGCACGTCACTTGTGACACTCTGCCTACTTCTCTTTGGGATATGTCTGCATATGCACATGGATATCACGCATCATTTTACAAATTGCTCTAGCTGCACTCTCAGGGAAATATCTTTATAACACAGTTATAATTAACAGTTTTCAGAGTCTTGACATTTACTTGGTTAACCATTAACAGAATCACCCTTTTTTACAAAGTCCATAAAGTGTATGTAAGCACAAGGGACAACGTTCTTCCCTTCATCACACCACGCTCTGGTCTTCGAGGATACAGGTGAACACCTGCAGATTTCTGAGATGTTGTTCCATTTGCACATGTGAACTAGAAATATTTAACTTGTCATTTTATGCAAAATTCCAAGAGCCCTTGGGCAACTCTTTTCTAACCCTACATAAACTCTCAGAAAGGAATGAGGGGCTTTGGGTACTATTTCTATGAACTATGTTTGTTCTTCTACAGCTTTCTGTGTGCTGCTGGACAGGGAGAGGTGGGAAAATAGGTTAGTCAGCAGCCTTGACTGTAGAAAACAAAATGTATGCAACCAGCACCTGGGGCAGGCTGGTATGAAATAAACTGCCAAGAGCAGAATGGGCTGTTTTCCTGGGGGAAAAAGCATCATGGTGGACCCAACACAAGGTCCCATAACTGAGGAGTAATTTCAGTAATAAAAATTTTAAAAGGACAAAGCATAGGAGGGAAAGGTGCATAAGACAATATACAAAGAGGGAGAGAAAGCAGAAAGATGTTTTCTGGGAAAGTAAAGCCTGTTGCGTGGCTACTCCTGCATTTGTAGTCATAATCTAAATTTGGACTCAGCACTCTAATCAAAGGACACTGCCAATTGTGCCCAGTGAGTTAACTAAGTCTGGCTTGTTTTGGAACGAGAGCTGTATCACTACAATTATTTCCGATAGCACTACTATCCTGGACGGTACGTGCCTTAAAAACCAGACTCCATGGCATGTCTGTGGAAATGAGGAAGAGCTTGACTCACAGACCTTGTCTTGAGGGATCTGTTGGTCTTACCTCATGAAAACCGTCTCTTGCTTTAGAGTATATTTGGAGAGACAGTAAAAGAGACTCAGATCTTGAGAAGGAACTGCGGCTACTTTTTCCTTGAGGAGGACTATATCACATGCCTTCAAATCTCATTAACATCCAATGGCATTTCCGTGGTCTTCAAAAAATGTTTTTCTGTATTGTGTAGCAATGTGAAAGGCTCATTCATTAACCAGCTGTGGGATAGGAAAAACAAAAGTTTGGGTTACGCTACATGCCTCACAGCTTTGACATGAGTTGATCTCACAGTCATCAAAGGGAATGGCATCTTCTCCCCTGCCGCAGCTTCCCCTTCCTTCCTCCCTCCTCTTCTGGCTCTGTCCTGTCAAACCACCAGCCTGGCCCGGCTCCCTGACTGGTCCCATATGTAGCAGCAGGGGACTGGGCAGTGTAAGGGACGTGGAGAGGAAGGAAGACCTCTCCTTCTGCTGGCACGGAGGTGTTGTAATAACTTAGTCACAATGTGCAGCTTTGGATGCTGAAAATGTACAAACGCGTTGGTAAATGTACAAAAGAAATAGTCAGGGTCACAGAGAAATAATTTCTTCCTCTAGCTGCCTTCGGTTGCCACATGCCAAAGCAGCATGTGAATCATTGCACAAAAAGGTTGACTTTTAAGCTGCAGGCTCTGTTTCAAGCCCAAGGTGATAAAACACCATAAAATGACTTATAATTTGGAAACTGAAATTATGCCCTTGAGAGGATGTTCTGCCACTGAGAGACCGCATCGCACATGCTTTCCAGCCCCAGCTCTGCTCTAACACACTGTCAAGCAGCAGCCAGACCCTGCCTGAGTCCAAAGGTGCTCTCCCTGCTTCGTAAAGTGTGAGTTACTCTGAGACCTGGTGAAAAATGCCAAGCAAGGCCCTCCTTGTGTTAAATGCAATGTATATTGAAGTCATATTTACAGCTTGCTAAGAAAAAAAAAAGTATGAGGTTTCACAGTTAGCAATGAGCAGATACAACTAAAAACACAGACTGAACCCAAAGAGAAAGAGAAAGCAGGTGCTTTTCTCAGAAAGTATTTCTACCTAGCTATAAAACAGACGAGGCATCTGTCATTCAGAACAGAATAAAGAAACTTGAAAGCAAAAAAAAACAGCCACAAAGACCCGTTTTGCATCTAGAAGATGCAGACAAAGTCATGACTCACCCTTAACAAGCTCGTCTGCTATTTTGTGACTAATGCATTAAATTGTATAATTCATGAATGTCCTACTCTTTAGGATTTTACTAAAAGCTATTTGCTGGATTAGAGATATAGATAGCAAAATGAAGTGAAAAAGCAGGGCCTCTTAGAGAAAGGGAAGCAATCAGCACTAATGGATTTATTGTGCAAAAGCCCACGTGGTTGAAAAAGCATGCACGTACACACACATCTGGCTGCTTCAGCTGCTGGTAGTCATGATGCTAAACAAAAATCCACATCAATACAATAATTTATTTATTCATTTTTGTAATATATATCTCAAGATATTAGCCACAACTGTAGCAACAACAGAAAACAAACAGCTAGGTTTTCCAAGAGAAAGTTAAATTCGAACGAGAGTTAATTAAAGTCCATGCTAAACAACTTAGCACATAGATTGGCAGGGCTTACCTACTGAATCACAGAGGCATCGTTTACAATGACAACAGCTGGGATATCACTTCCAAAAGCTCTTTCCCTTTCTGATCCATGACTCTGACCCCTGTGTATAGGTCAGAAGTGTGTGTACTACGTATACTCGGCACATTGTCACACCAACAGCGTAATTAAAGAAAATACAGCCTTGGAGTTAGAGACACACAAGTACCAAATCCTTATCTAAAAGGCCATAAAAATAGAGTTTTGAAGAGGGTATGGGTAAGTGAATAGAAATTGTCAGATAGGCTCATCTTAGGTAAACAAGATAAATCTCTGTCCAGCAGTATAGACAAGTTAACCATGTTTAAAAGGGAGCATGTAGGAAAACATTTGGTTGGTGCCTGCAAGGAAAATAAACAATTAGGCTGAACTCTGGATGCAGGTACTTGGCTGTCAGGAGACAATGCCAGAGCTGGAAATTATTTACCGTTCCTTCACTCCATTTATTAGCACCTGGTACTTCTTATGTTCTCAGGCTGTTCTCTCAGCCACGCCAATTCTGATGAGTTCATCACTAGTTTCATAATATCGGATTGTCTTTCATAAAAGCCCAGCTCTTGCACTTACGTGGTCAACATAGAAACTCCACTTCCTCTTTAAATATTACTCATATCCTCAGAGCTGCAGATCAAAGCACGGAAAATGAAAGTGCTGAAGTCTCAGAAAACAGAAGGCTAAAAAATAAATTAATGTTTAGAATTCTCAGAAACATGAATTCAAAAGCAAATGCCATTATTTTATATAGGGAGACTCATTCATGGCTTGTGAGGCTCTGGTGTTACAAACAGGAGCTTATGCAACCTTCCTCCCTGAGCTGTAAACATGAGCTGAATTGTCCCCTATATTCTGAGGCTCGTTAACATCACACACAATCCAGCAGAACTCCTCCACCAGAAAGACGTGTGTCCATTTTCTAAAAAATGAGAATTTTATCACAAATATATATTTTCTGAGAACTTCCAAATTTCTGAAGAATTAGATTTGTTTACACTTCAAATTTAATTGTGCTTTAAAAACCTGCAGGGTTTAGATTTTGGTTTTCTTTTTATTCCACCCCACCACCACCACACCCCAGCCCCTCCCCACCTTTCACCCCTCTGCCCCCTACTTGCCAGCACTGTTTGGCAGAGGTGACCAGAAGAAGGCTTTCATAACATTTTAACCTCTGGTTAGTGCTTCTTAAATATAACACTGTGTCTTTAAAAATCACATTCTTAAACCTCCTACACACTTTTAGAGGAAAATCCTTGAAATAATCAGTATGCTTCCAAAATTAATGTTGATAAGTGATCCTGAATAACAGCCTTCAAAAGTAATGATTTACAATTAGTTGTGAAAATTCTTTACAGTCTGCACAGTTATCCCTTGATTAACTGTGACCACACCATGAATAAATCATGACAAAATTGAGTAACAGGTTATCAACTTTAATGGGAAAATTAAGTTTCCAATGGTTTCTTTGCAAGGGTTAGAAACCTGTTTTGAAAGGAGAAGAGGGATCATTTTACACATTTCTTCAAACTAGAAGAGCTGTGTGGAGGCATGTCTTGCAAGCGTGCAGCGTCTGGCTCTGATAACAATTCTGGGCACCCACAGAACCACTTTTAATCAGCATGGTACATTTAACACAACAAAACACATTTCAGCACAGAGTGGGTAGGTTGATGTGCGTTCAATGAAGCTATGATTCTATCCATGGTACACGTTAATTGTGTGCTATGCTTTGAATACAAAAGAAGACCTAGTTTAGCCAACATTTATATAACATTCTTCCTCATTAAGAATTTATTAGCAGTGTCATTGACACTGAAATCACAAGAAGGAGAAGAAAACCCAAGTCCATTTAAAACCACTAATTAGCTGGGCAATCTGATTATACATTCACAACAGCTGTTGCCTTCTTGGGGTTTCAGCAATCAGCTGTGTAAACAATTGTACACTGGAACACATTAAAAGAAGGAAGAAACTTTTTTGTGAATTAAAAAAGCCCTCAAAGGTGGAAAAATTCCATGAAGGTATGGAGCACATAAACTTGCACAGTCAAAATTGTATTTTGTTTTCCTGAGGAGCGTTAAAAACATTGAAAACATCTCCTGCTGCCACATGATTTACTTCCCTGATGAACACTGAGTGCTTTCCTGAATCACAGTCACACGGGGTTCGCTGCATACTGCAGCTCTTGGTTTTGATTATAATTACCCGATAGGATTTGTAGCTTTGGCCTCTGTTCCCCCTGAAGACAATGGGAGCTGTGTTATTGATTTTAAGGAGACACAAGTGTCGGCAGCTTTTCCACCTACATACATGCAAGAACGTGCTACCTTAGGCTCCAGTTATGTTAAAAGCTGAGCGTACAGGAAAATAGCACATCTTTAACTACTCCTTGCTTCCTGCTCCCATTGACAACAGCCACTAATAACACTGACTGCAATTACCCTTTTTGTCTTAAGACATCAGCTGTTATTCCACTACCACCTCTACGGAGAGCCAGTTACTGTTACAGGGCCAGTGCTACTGCCTAGATTGGGAGGACTTTTTAACCAAGAAGGTTTCAAACCTGAGATCCTTTGAAGGGCAATGAACTTCATTAATTTCCTTTGAACAGAGGGTGACTAATTAATTCTTTTGTACACTGCAGTTGAGGAAAAGTCATAACTTCAGTCAAAAAACTGATACCCAGCTAGTGTAAATCACACAATGCCAAAATCATATGCTGCTTTTAATGTCATTTTAAAAGTGGTCTGTTTGTGCTATACTAGTGTGCATGTCTTAGCTGATGCAGGAGGTAGTTTCTCATAGACTGTTTCATGTCTGTTCCAGAGGGAATGTGAGTTGCTATAATAAGATCCAAGTCTACCTTCCCCCCTTCAGATGATCACAGTTCCCAGGAAATACTTTTCATGTCATCCCTTAGTAGTAAATGGAGAACAACCACTGAAAGATTCTGAAATCTTCAGGCAAGACCATACAGCTGGTGAGCCACTCCAAGCATCTCTAATTACCCAGCAGAATTGGAATACAGTAAACATACTAGAAAACAAAAGAAGCTCCAAAATCACAACCCCAACCACTGATGTAACTTCTGCGAGAATTTCAAGAGTGAAGGCATGCCCACTCATTCCTAATTCATCACAGAGAAGACAGAAACAACTATGTTTTGGTGTTCAAAAAAGCGATGTTTTGGCCCAAAAATTGGGAACACCAGCTTTTAACAGCAAGCTTGTGAAAGAGTTTGCCATTTACTGGTATTATCTGATTTGCTGTATTCTAACATCAGAGGCTCAGAGAGCTTGTCAACATGTGAGGAGTTTTTTAAATCTTTTGGTTGTAAATTACTCCTTCTACAGGCTGAAAATATTTAAGTAATAGTTGTTAATATAAATTTTTTCCCAATTATTCTTTGAAATGAAGGTATAAGAGCTGAGTATATAATTTGGTTTCTTTTCAAACAAAGAACAGAAATACCTGTGAGCACTATTATACTTATTCCTGACAGATTTAGGAATCCTGTCTAATAATGCAAATAAATATTTGACTTTAATCTCTTTCTATCTTCTGTTGTTCTATGGGTGCCCATGCTGGGTGTCTTCCCTGGAACTGTATGAAATCTGCAAGTCTCTTTTGGCAAACCAGAAAGCAACTTATTAGGATTGTACTGCTTTTCATATTTGCTTGAAGTTTGAAATTCTGAATTGTTGATTTACTTGAAACCAAGTGCTCTGTGATACATCTACTGCAAACAAGAAAGAGCCACAGACTGGCTCCCTGTAGATGACAGTCCTGGTCCTGAGACTGTCCAGAACAACTGGCTTATCTCCAGCCCCATTACTTTTTGTTATCAGTGGAAAGGAAGGAGACCTACATTTTATTCTAAAGGTAAATAAACTAATCTAAAATGGTTTAAACTAATCTAAAAGGCTCCATAAACTGTCGTGAAGAACTCAAGGTTATTACAGTTGGTTCACATGCTCTGATAGAATTGTTTATTTTAGTACCGTACTTCTGTTACAAACTCAGCAGATTTTAGGGTTGTTTTTTTTTAAACACATTTACTACAAATTGCCAGCCTTGTCCTCGAGTAGGGTATTCTGCAAGTGTAACTTCAAGAAAATGGAAAAAGAAAAAGTAATCAAGGAAATACAGCACCTTGCTGCCAAAACCCCAGCATGCATTAACTGGTGAGGGAAATTTAGACATTTAAATATCAATTAGTTGTTGAAAGCAAAAAACATATGCTCACAAGAGGGGTTAAAATTCTTTGTGACATTGAAAAGAAGAAAACAGACATTTTATCAAGAAGACTGGCTCCTGATTGTGCCCAGTAACTTCTTGCCACTGGAGGTGTCTTAGGACTGCTAAATGTAAATACACAGGGAGGTACACTGATAAGTCATGCTTTACGTGTTAGCCTGAACTTTCACTGCTTATCAGGTCAACAACGTTAACCTTACCTCTGTCACCTGAGACCACCATGGTCAATGAGACCACAGAATTTGCTCAGGCAGGCAGTTAATCTTGTTGAGATTGCCAAGTTAGAACACCCAAAGGTTTGAATCTAGAGCTGACCAACAACAGCAGCTTGGAGTGAACTCCTAACTGAGGGCCCTAGGAGGAAGAATAAAGCAGGACTAAAGACAAAGACCCTACCAAGATACTGAGAGGAAATCCAGGCAACAGGAAAGCCATTTTGAAGTGCAAAGTTTTCTATTCATTAATCCTTCGCTACTGAATATTTTCATATATCCCCTTGAACAATTTAATATATCCCCTCACCAAAAGGAATAAAAATCATAGTATTTTAGTAAAAGTAAAGACAGTCACAGAGCAGTTTTCAATGAATGGAGCAATAAATAAACACCTCCAGAACTGCAAACCTGTAATGGTGCAGTCTCTCCTGGAGACTATATTGTACTGTATAAAGGAACAAAACAAAATAAGGAGGAAAGAGTGAGCAAAAGATTTTATCAGCCAGAGTTTCTAGAAGATTGTTGACGAGATATGAAGGCTTTTGACTGTGAATTGTTCCATTAAGCCCAGCATGAGTAATGGTCACAATTCTGCTTCTCTGTGCACCAGCTAACCAGGAAATCACTCCATTTTACTTGACTGATTTAGACCATCTCTGCAGAGAGCAGGGGTCAATCAAATACAAGTCACTGTGTTTGCCTGCTGCTGTCAGCCCCAGGAGAAAAGTCTCATAGATGTGGAACTACACTGAGCTTCTGAAGAGCCATGGCTGATAAAACCATGGCTGATTGAACCTTAGATACACTCAACAGTTGATCCTGGGATTTCACACAAGACACAGGAAGAGAGGGAGCACACTCCAGAGGGGCCAGTGGCAAGCAAAGGTACAGATGTGCTGGTAGTGGTCTACTCACCAGGGCAGGGGCAGACTGACAACAGAGTACAGAAGCTTATTCTGCAGTTATCTATGAGCTCCCAGGTTTGACCTCACTAACCCACCAACCAGTGGTTTCATGGTAGTACGCTGTCAGCACAAGATCCAGCTGAAGATGTTCCTATACCCAGTCACCCCTGACTCTCTGGTAGAATGTGAAGTCAAGTCACCAGTACAGGTGCTCTCAGACACTGTTTAGAATCCAATCACATGAACAGCTGAGTCAGCTGCAGCAGGGAGAGAAAAGAATATTTTAAGGCAGACTTCTCATCACATGTTCGTAACATGAGGGTAAAACCTTAGCTACTCTGTAGTGCAGCTCTAACTCTAGACTCTTATTGTGCTGACACCCTTGACAATCTAACTCAAGATGAGCTCACTTGGATAGCAGTTTATTTGACATGTTGCTGCAATGAAAGGAAGCGCTCTGGTCTTATCAACGAGCTTTCATTCTTGAGCATGAAGTACACTGTGCGGAGCACACATATTTTATTAAAGCTTAAGACTCATCCTTTCCCTTCCTGTATCTCATGGAAAGTATTTTCTTTATCCACAGGGTTTGGACTCAATTCTTATTTACTGTGGACTACTAACTCTTCAGGTTTTAGTCATTGCATAAGAGATGACGTATTAAATATGTTATGCCTGGCAGCCTGAGCACTGTTAAATCAAATTACAAAGACATCAGAAAAAACTTGCAGTTAAATACTCATGGTAGCTAATACTATTAAACTATTGGACATGGACAGATCACTACAAATGGAGTTACTTGTTGCAACATTTAAGGAAGTAGAGTAATAACCCAGTTCCGCTAATCACTCAATTATGTATGAAATGGCTGCAGTTTTATTCTCCTGCTTCAAGAAAGACTCTCTTTGACAGGTGTACTGGAACTAAAAATATTATATATATATTGTTTCAAAAGAGGAAAGCATCACAACATATGCCCCATGGCACCATATATAACTTATCATGCATAGGTGAATATGACCTGCATCTAAAATGAACGGCTTCTACACATTACTTGTGTGAACACCACTAGAAATCACCATGCAGACAGTCTAGATATACCTGAAATCCACCATCAGTTCCTACAAGTTGCCTTCTGTCTCTTTTTAACTAGATAAATGTCAGGCCATTAGAAATCAATATTTCCATGCTGGCAAGAACACTCAGGGACCATGGCTGAAGTGAAGAGCAAGGGAAAGCTTCTTCAAGCTCTCGACCACACATTACAAAGTAGACAGAAAAATCACAAATGCTGAAAAAATATGAACAAAGGCTTAAAATACTCAGAAGACACTGCTTCCGTATGTGTGACGTGTTACAGCTAATAAACAGAAGCCCAGAGTAATACCCATCTGGATTTCTGTGAGAAGCTGTAGTGAAACTGGAGAGAAAGTCTGAAAGGTCTGAAAAGGTCACAAAGGCTGAAGAGGCCATTATTATTATGGTCTTACATAAGGGTGCCCAAATTGAGAGTGCTGTGTCCCTGTCTGGATTCAGTAGGTCTTTTAGCCCATAAAACAGAGACAGTGAACCTGTGAGCATGGCATGCAAGGGCACCCCTCAGCACACTTAGGTTTCTGCATGCCATAAATCTTGCTGTGCAGCTCAACAGTTCCGCCAGCCGACAGTCAGACTGCTTCCAGTTACCTGTGAGACAACCATGTCTGCAGAAACAGATGGGCTGCAAAGGTCTCAGCTCCATTTTTGAGTCCCCTGCAAGAACCATGGGACTTAAGGATTTGGCAGGTGGAACTTCACATACTTTAATTGAATAAAATAAATACTTTTCACACAGTATCACACAGTATCACACAGTATCACCAGGTTGGAAAGGACCTCTGAGATCATCAAGTCCAACTTATAGCCCAACACTAACACAAACACTAACACCAACCATCATCTAAACCATGGCATGCAGTGCCTCATCCAGTCTCCCCTTAAACACCTCCAGGGTCAGCGACTCCACCACCTCCCTGGGCAGCGCATTCATCAAGGAAAAAAGTCACTTTTGCGTTTTTTCATACAGAGCTTGGCCCAGCTATCCATGGTGAAGTTGAATACTTGAAGTCCTCCTTCTACAAATGCAGAGTCAAAAGACATCAAGAGAAAGGACGAGCAGTGTAGTGTCTCCTGCAAAGAGGAACGCTGCAGCAGAGCTCCCCTCAAGGGCTGCCAAGGTTCTTCTCTGTTGGCAAGTGGCAAGCCTCTAACAGCTCAGTAGAGTTTATTGTGCAATTTTCTTCTGGCCATAATGTTTCTGAAGCATGCACATCTGCACATTAACCACTAACTCGTTTTGTGTCATTAAACAGTAAGAAATGGCTAACAACCCTCTCCTTTTTCACTCTTTATCTTTCCTAATGGGAATGCAGGGTTGGACTATCAGTGAGCCAGCTTGTTTTCAGCCACATGAGGAAGCGGAAGAAACAGTCTTACATGCTAAAGCAGGAACAGGGAACATACATATCATCGATCTTTATCACCCACTATATGCAAACTGTGCCTTGAGATAAGAGCGTATTTCTGAAGAAATCCCCCAAGACCATTTTTGAAATGAGGAGGTGTGAGTTCACAAACTGTAACTCTCTTCTTCCTCTCTCTGTTTGCCTCAGAATTGTGTATACCACCACTGACATTTCCTGACTATCTGCAAGTAGATTTGCATGCAAAGCATGTCTTAAATTGAGGTTTCAGATGAATATCATAGGAAATGTAATTTTTTAGAACGCAAACAATAAACCAGATTTGAAGCAATGTATGAGAAATCATTAAACCTCAGTAACTGCCAAAACACTACTCAAGAAAGAAGCAAGGTACCATAACATGCTAAGCCAAATTTCTAATGACATATACAGGCAAAGGGAAGAACGTGATGCAATTCAGTACATCATTTTCACATCTATAATATATCTGACACATATATGCAAATAGACTTGTTATATATATTGTTCAAAACCAATGTTTACTGTTCAATTTTCTTGCTTTCCCTGAGAAAAACAAATTTTAAAAATGTGAAACTGGTCATTAACTCCAATTCTAAAGACTTTTAGTTAGTAAAAATCATCCAAAGCAAATAAAAAACATTAACTGTTTTCCTCCCTAAAAATAAAAAGAAATCTATTAATATTTGGGAGAGTACAATGTAAAAGTTATCTGATTTCTTTTAAATATTAGAAGTATATCAGAATCTCTGAAGACATCTCTTTCTGAAGCTGGTGGTGACTTAAATCCTGCATTTTTTCGTCACATCTCACAGTTTGTTAGAAACATACAAATACTTTTCCCTCTTGTTCCCTCATTAGTATGACATTGTTCTGCAACATGAACAGTTCACACTCCCAGCTGCAGTGGAGCAGGCTGTAAACAGAGGAAAAGAAGCCGTTGGCAGTGGCTGACCTGATCGGAGGGGAAAGCTCATGAGTCATGGAGTGTTTGTTGATTTGGAGATTAAGTTTGTACTCTTGACAAGAAAGATTTTTCCATCATTCTTTGCCTGAGGAGGAAAACTATAACATAAGTCTGATGGAGTGTGAGCAGTGACAAAGTTCCTTGTGCAAGTGGTTGTTTTAAGAAAAGAAACCACGTGAAAGTGGTTGAATATTTTCTTAAATTGGAACTTGCTTTTTGGTGTTCAGTACCTTGGCCAGTTTTAGTTTAATACCTCCATTCACTTTAAAATCCGTAAATATAGGGGTTTACATTTTCTGTCTAGTATTCTACATCTTGACCAACAGCTGCATTTAATTTTTTTTTTTGACTGAAAGTTCCCCAGTTATATTCTCAATGAAAATTACGAGCTGGATATATTTTCTATACCACAGTTTAGAAGGCAGAATAGGAGAGCTTTCTGGTCCTTGCCAGGTGGTAGGACTAAAGATGTTCTGACTTTTTCTTCCTGAGAATTTGCTATCACATCAGCCTGGGGGCCAGCAGGTCCAGTAGACAAAGTCAGAATAAGGAGAACCCTCTACTATCCAGATTAGGAAGTGCTGAAATTTATCAGTCTTTCCAGAATGCTACTGGAAAAGAAGCAATTAAAATAAGACAGCAAAATGGAAGCGATCTCTTCAGAGACAATCAGCAACTGTATCTATAGACTGCCTAGAGATAGAGGTCTTTACAGGATGTATCCTTCCTTTGTGCTTCAGAGGTACAAAAGATTGCTGTGTGATTTACCTTCCATCAGCTCTTAGGATGACACCTTAATAACAGGAGTCATAACAGACAAGAAACATCTGGTGACACTTCCACACTGTTACAGGTTTTCCAGTAGGCAAAGCAGGTATTTTAGGCTATTACCCTTTACCATAAATGACTTCAGAAGGGTTGTGTTGTGGGTAAAAAGGTTTTAACTGCACTACCTTTTAAGTCCATGTTAACATTTCCATTTTTCTCTGTAGAAATGACAGATAACCAATTCCTAATAAAGCACTTCACCCCCTTCAAGTTGAATGTTTTAAAAATAAATGATAAAACGTGAAAAGGACAAGAAGTCCCATACTTCAGGACTAAACAAATCCTAGTTCCCAATGCATAGAAGATTGCAATAGAAATCTGATACCCCACATCTATCTACTTCGTCACTTACAGCCTCCACTGTCAGGACTGGACTCAATATGGCGACTCTCAGGAAAGGCTTTGCACACGCATGAACTATTGTTTCACTAACAACTGGTGTAAATCAGTGTCAATGACATCATACAGCCATAAAAGAAGTCCATTAGGCTGCCTGCTTTCCTGCAGATACACCATCTGTTTCATTCAAGGGTGCTGGAGGCTTTTGTCAAAGCCCATTGAAATTACTGCAAAGATTCCCATGAATCTTTGACTCTGTGACTCATCCGTAGCTTATACAATGCACAAAATGTCAGGCACCATGCAAGAAAGACAGCTAAGGCTTAAACAAAACACAGAGCAGCAGATAGCTCTCTGAAACCAACATATGCCAGGATTTGATCTGCTGAAACTATCACAGCTGCAGTAATGTACAGCAGGAGCAGGCAAAAGAGGGAGACAACTCTGAACTGATACCTTTTACTGGGACGACTTTACAAGACAAGAGAACTCTCAGAGCAAAAGGAACCAGTTCTGCTTTCCTTTCACTGGGGTGATACTATAATACCCTCAGTGGAGATGACGCACCTAAAAGGAAAAACATGGGCCATAATGCCTGAGGAAATCACACACCATAGGAGAAGTGGGAGGAAAGAATCTCTGAAGGAACATTAAGAATAGGCAGAATTCAATGGCAGTGAGTAAAATGGGAGGATGACATAAAAATAGCCAGCTGTATCTATGGATTCAAGTTGCCTTCCTTAAGTAAATATGACGGTACTTTTTTTGATTATATAAAGGGACTCAGCATGAGTCACTTGTGCAGACTGCTGGGAAGTACATCCCCAGGAGAGCTAATTATTGCATATATCATAACGAGCTTGCAGAAGAGGTTTTATAAACATCTGCCACTGTTTCATTATCTCCACTTCAGGAAATAGAACAACTGTCAGCCTAAATGACATGGTTTGGTATTTTCCACAATTCTGAAATAAAGAAGTGAAGAACAAGTTCTGACAACACCTTTGGTTTCAAAGTTATTTTCAGGTAAAATGTGTATTTTTAGAAGTATGCTAATTCTCTCCCCAATCTCGCATAGGAACATGCAGTAGTTAGGACCTCTTCTCTCACTTTATGGACAAGAAGAAGCAGGAAGAACCACAAGGCCACCACATGTCTGATTTCACTCTTGGGCCTGCATAAAACAAGCCACTATGTCAGTGCTAATAGTTCAGCAGAACTGAGTCAGGTGATAAATATGAAATTTGATTGTATAAAGCCAGCAGAACAGAGAAGAGGAGCTCTACAGTGAAGGGCACAAACTCTTCTTACTTTGCACTTTCTCCTCCTGTGAAGTAGATAGGAAAGTTTCACTCTGCACTGAGTAGCCAGGATCTGAGACCCTTTGTTATATTTATTACTACTTACCCAATCCACATGCCTCCAAATTACCTGGGAAAGCACTGGCATCAGATATTATCTGGCCAAACTGGAAGAACTCCAAATCAAATATATAGCACTGGCCGCACCTACTGTTTTGTGACTGTATTTATAGAGCAGGGATATGGAAACATTTAATAAAGGAAAAAACACCCTATTATTATGGCTTGACCAATTTAGAAATTATAGAGTCTATACTAACACTGCTCGAAGGGTTGTCTGACGTGGACTGTCTAAGGGAAGATGTCTGGAGCTGAATTTCCCCCTTAGTCCAAGTTCTTTCAATTATTTTTCTTTTTTTATTTGCCTCCAGCTTGCTTCCTCAGCGGAAAGGGTGTAATGACATGGGACACTCAGCTGAGCTGGGCTGGGCATGCCTGGGATGATGGATGATGGGATTAGTTGCCAAAAGCTTGCATGCACTGCAGCAATCTCAGGGAAAAACCCTGTGCATGTCTGCTGCTGTGTGAGGCATTGCTTGAAGGAATCTTTTCCAGAACAAAGCACAGCATCATGGCCCACCATGTTCAGCAAAATTGAATTCCTATTAGAAGGGACACAGAGAAAGATATTGGGAATCTAAAACTATCTTATAAGAGGAGACAAAACCAACTAGACTTGTTTCATTGAACAAAGTCTGGACTGGCATGGGATCACTTTTTGTAAAAACATTGGAAAAAAACACAAAGAAAGGCAAAGAGCAGTTTAAGCAATGGGGTAATGTTGGCAGAAGAACACATGGCTGTGAACCAGCCACATAAAAATTTAGACAATTATTTCTACCCATCAATAAAGTAGTGCTCTGGAACAGGCTTCCAGGCAGGAACAGTGGCTGCAAGAGGCCTAATCAGTTTTAAGATGAAGCTTAATAAATCTGATCAAGAGATAATAGGACAAAGTTGCCTGCAACAGCAGACAACTGGACTCTGTTTTAGCAGATTGCTCCAAGCACTAAGCGCACAGAAAAATGTAGCAGTACATTTTCATGCTATGAGTACTTACTAAAGAGTACACCAAGTCCAGTAAAATCTGTGCAGTATTTGGCCTAGAAATGTGTACTTAATTCAGGTCTTGGCTTAAAAACTTTGCTATTTCAAAGTGCCAGGTATGAAAAGTCTGGTTTTTTGCATAGAGAAGAAAACCGAATGGCACATTAGTGTTGAGACAGAATTATCTCAGATTTTCTCCATCTGTATCAACCCTTATTTTCATATACTTACTTGATCTTATTATTGCAGTTTATCCTTCCATTATTATTTTGCAAGGTACTAGTAACTACCCTCATTATTTTGTGCCTTTAATACAAAACACTTTAAATCTTTTCTACAAAAGGGGTCAATTTATTAATTAATTAATATAGCATGCTGTAATGCCCAGAAAAACTCCGTATGAAAGATCTTTAAAATCAGGGATAAAGTACCTCACTCAGAATTTGGAATCCCTCCCTGAAATATGGCAGTGGAAAAACACTTAGGCCAGATATCTCAGTGTTGTTTAGCCCCTGGCTCGAGGGCCAGTGATGATCCTCCAGAATAATGAGACATTTTCAGTGTTGTTTTTTTTTTTTTTAACCTATGTTCCCATTCAGTTGGCTTAGCTACTTCAATAGCTTTACAATCCTTGCCTGATGGAGGAAGGCAGCTGCAAATCTTGGGTGACTTGAAAAGTCAAGGTGACCAAAGGTGGGACAGCATTCTTTACAACAGCTTCCTGACAAGCACGGTGGTCAATCCTGAACAGGCACAACAACTCCTCTGCTAAAGAAGATTCTGGATTTTTATTTTTTTCTCAGAACTAGAACAATTTGAGACAGAAGGTTTAGCACGTAAAAAATATATTTTGTGAAGGTTTAGTGTCAGGTGAGTCATAGATCTGGACCTTCTCCTGCTGTCTATTCCAATGGCTCCACTGTGCTCTGGGGTAGCCAGTGGCCAGATACTCACTGCTTGACTGAGCCTGTGGGGCACATTGGTAACCCAGGACACTGACTGCCTGGCGTCCCAGCTGGTCCTGATGGGCTGGCAGGCAAACTGTCTGACTGACAGACCCAAGAGTGTGCCAGAATTAAAATCAAACCTGTTGGGATTTGATGTATGTCTTACTGGGATTAACATTTTCACAACAGGTTGCTTTGCTGCAAATTTTTTTCCATGGGGAGCTATTTAATGAGAAGATCACCAACTCCAATATTACTGCTGGCTGTTGCCAGTACAGAGCAGAACTAAGGTTATTTAGAATCATAGAATGATTTGGGTTCCAAGGGACCTTAACGATCATCTAGTTCAAACCCCCTTGCCACAGGCACAGACACCTCCCACCAGACCAGGCTGCTCAAGGCCCAATCCAACCTGACCTTAAACACTTCCAGGTGAGGCACTGGCACATGAAGAATGAAGAATTTCTTCGTAATGGCTAATCTAAATCTTCCTCCTTCCAATATAAAGCCATTCTCCCTTGTCCTATCACTGCTTGCCCTTGTAAAAAGTCCCTCTCCAGCTTTCCTGTAGCCCCTTCAGGTACTGGAAGGCTGCTATGAGGTCCCCCCAGGAGTCTTCTCTTTCACAGGTTTGAGCTTCTCTCTGCCTGCACCATGCGTGTGTCTCAAATCAAACCTTAACATTGGCATTCATTATGTTTTTTCAAGAAAAATGACAGCAATTGCTGTGATATCTATCAGTGATAGAAATTAACTTAGCACTCTATTTCAGTGCAGCTTTTCGGGAGATTTGCTGTGAAGCATAGTCCTGTCCAGGGACATGAATCAAAGATTGCAGAGGGCCTAGATGCTTTAATGCAGAGTTGCATGACAGCAGCTAAGAGCTCCAAGAAAATTTAATAAAATTATAGCAGCTTTCTTAGAATAGTAACCCAGAAAGCTTGTTTGGAACAGTGCCTTCCTAATGGGTTCACCTCACCATGTTTGGCCAGACTATGGCTCTTCTCTGTTTGTTTTGCTATTTTATTTTTTAATGGGAGAAAAAGGTTTCCACTCCCAGAGCTGGCCGCTCATCTTTTTTGTTCCATTTTCTACCAACATTTTACTTACTGAACCTTTTTGTACTTCCTCTTGCCACCGTTTCAAATCCCCAGCCACCACAGGTTTTGCAGGGAACATGGACACTTACATTCCTTTGTAGTCTAGGCATCTCAGCAGAAGTTCTGCAGGTGCAAACACTGCCCAGCCTCTCCGTGCCCCGATCCCACCCCGACTACGCCTGCTTCAGGTTCGAGAGGCTCACAACAGTGTGGAAAATCATGTCGTGTTGATATACTCCCACCTAGCGGTAAGTGCTGCTCCCACCCAGACTTCCGTGGGACAATTCCCTATAGCACGCTCCGTTCCCAGACTCCAGAACTTCATTACACAGTTTCAGGATGAAGTCCGGAAAAATATCGTGACTCATGCTGGGCCCAGGCATTACTCAGGCAGCACCTTCGGGCTGCTGCTTTCTTGCTGGTACTGCTCTTTCACGGGGCCACCAGGAACAGCAGCACTGACTCTCGACATGACTTCGTTGCTAACTGGCTGCCCGCACCGCTCCGTGCAAACCATCAGTCGTCCCATGACAGAGCTGCAGCAGACAGGGCTAAATCTGTCCTTGAGCAGAGGTGTTTAAGTACCGCCTTAGCAGAAACTGCTGCTCTCCAGAGCTCGGCTCTCCCTTTCCAGGGTTAAGTAGGCAACTGGGCTCTTGATCTGCAAGATGGATCCAAGCTTTCAAAGTGACTCTTTTCATTTGGTTGGAAGGCCAGTGACAGCTTGGCCTGTATCACAAACAGTGTGGCCAGCAGGACCAGGGAAGGGATTGTGGCCCTGTACGTGGCATTAGTAAGGCCACACCTTGAATCCTGTGTTCAATTCTGGGCCCCTCACTAAAAGAAGGACATTGAGGTGCTGGATCATGTCCAGAGAAGGGCAATGAGGCTGGTGAAGGGGCTGCAGAACAAGTGCTATGAGGAGCAGCTGAGGGAACTGGGGTTGTTTAACCTGGAGAAAAGGAAGCTGAGGGGAGACCTTATTGCCATCTACAACTGCCTGAAAGGAGGTTGGTACGAGATGGGTGTTGGTCTCTTCTCCCACGTGACAGGTGATAGGACGAGAGGAAATAGCCTCAAGTTGATTCAGGGGAGGTTCAGATTAGACATTACAAAAAAATTTTTCACTGAAAGGGCTGTCAGGCACTGGAAGAAGCTGCCCAGGGAAGTGAATTGAGTCTCCATCCCTGGAGGCATTTAAAAGACGGATAGATGAGTTTTTCAGAGATATGGTTTAGTAGTGGGCAGGTATGATTAGACTCGATGATCTCAAAAGTCTTTTCCAAACAGGTCATTCTATGATTCTGGGCAAATTCCAGCTATGCAGCCACTGGTTTCCCAGGCAGACACCCCGTGCCTGCCCTCTGGAGCAGGACTCTTTAGCCATTGACTGTGAAAACAACACAGCCCAGCTTCAACAAGCAAAAGGAGACACTGGGAAACAGCTTCAGCTGAAGAAGGGCTCCTTATCTAACACTGTACTCTCAAAAACAATTCCACTTGTACTCGTCTTTTCAGGCCTTGCTCCAGAAGATGTGGGAAACATATTAAGGTAAAGACACTCTAACATTTTAACCATTACAAATTTTTGAAGATTTGAGAATGCTATGCAGGCCATGAGAAACTAAAGAATAGGGGATGCATGAAAATGCCCTCCCCCCAATACAGAAATGAACAACATCCCAAAAAAAAACATGTGCCTCAGTAGGACAAAACATTGTCAGCACGAATACACAGTTACAAAGCACTCATTTTTGCTCCTGAGAGGAGATATGCGAGTACTGGCCTTATATATTTCCTCTCTGACTGAAATTCACCCTCCTTGCTTTTTGTTTGCTAGTTAGCAGATTTTAAAACTGGAAGCGCAAAAGAAGTGTTAACTCTCCCATCAGCAAAAATACGTGGTGAAAACATGCAATAGCACAGAGCTCTAACCTCAGCATTCCTTGGAAGGAAAGTGGAGAGTTCTTTGCAAAAGCTCTTCACATTGTGTTTCAGCTGATTTTGCAACTTGGCAGTTTTTCTTCATCCTTCATCCAAGGATCACAGCCCACTACTTGGGGACTGCAGTGAAATACGGGACAATTATTGCTTAACAGTTCCTTAAGTAAAGTGTTTCTAAAACTGACAGACTGCCTTTCGCATACACCTTGTGGGAAGTTTTCCACTTGTGGAACACTTTACAAAGGTGAATCCTTTTCAAATTCCAAGATTGGTTGTACAGGAGCAAGGGAGAAAAGCAGTTCAAATTTGGAATGCTGTACTGACCTTTAATTAGAATGCATTCTAAACACATTAACAGATAACTGTCACTTCTACTGGATTATTTCAAACAAATTTCTTAAAATTCTAGACTGAACCTATTATTTATGTCTTTCTCCTATCGCCACGATGTATGTTATCTTTTAAGTCTTTTGTTCTTCCTCTTGTACAACCCTTCCATTAATTTCCATCAGTGATGCTTATGTGACTTTCATTGTAGCCTTCAGGCAATATCACAGTGCTTGGCCTTGTCTGCTACAAAACATACCTGCAGACTTTCACACAAAACCACAAAATATTAGTTACAGAGAAGTGTTGTTAAGCCCCTTCACTACATCTTGCAGAGTCAAGACACAACACCCAGCCTCACTTCTGAAACCTCCCTTTTTTTTCTGTCCAGTCAAACATTCCTTTCAGCCAGCCATATCACCATTCAAGTCCATAACTAGTGCTGATAAGCTTGTCATCCAAATCTGTTAACGCCCTGCTTTGGCAACTCACCTACTCCCTGCTGATCCAGATGACTCTTTCTCTGGGTTATCCAAACTGTCCTGGGTAGAGGTCATGATTTTTCCTCTTATTAGCCTCAACTTTAACCCTTTGTTGTCATCTCTGGTACTAATTTCTTGACCCTTCATCAAAATCTTCACAGTCTAGTTCTACCTTAGCAAAAGGCTGATTTTCTACATCTTGTCTTTGCTGCCTCCCACGTTACCCCAGAAAAAACTTTCTCTTGCAAGTCACTAAACCTGCCACTTGTACAGTACTGAGTTCTTCTTCAAAAGCATGACCTCCTGGTAAATGCAAACCAAGTAACAGCAGTAAGCAGTGAAGCCTATGGATGCAAATTTTCACCTGGCTGTTCCTGTTCGTTTCCCCAGATCCAGCCCACTCTTTGGGCTCACCTACGTAGAACATAACTTGTTTCAACCTGTAAACCTCCATGCACTGGGCTGCCATTGTCACGATGCACTTGTTTTCTCTCACATACATATACACACTGAGTGGAATTCATATCAAACCAAATCAGAAAAGGCTCCTCATTGCCTTAAGTTTGATAGCTCTTTTTATAGGCATGAAAGTTATGCTGACAAAGCATTTTTGCAATCTTTACACTTTAGAGAAGAGTTGTGAAGAGCTCCACTTGTTTAAAGATGCAAAAAGCCCTAAGTTTCCATAATCTGCCCCTCCTTCATCTCCATGAATGTGGCCTTACCTAAGGTATCTTAGTAAACAGCTCACATACAGGAGTGAAGGTCTTGCACCGTGCTGTGAGGAACAGACTTACTGAGTGGGCAGCAGAGATCTGGGGCACTATTATCACTGACAATGGAGCAGCAAACGTGGCCAGACCTTTTGCAGCCTTCCTCCTCATTCATCTCCTCACATTAGACCAAGGCTGCATCTGCCCTGGTTCTGCCAAACAGTAATTCCACAAGCCTTCTCATACTCATCACCTAAAGTTGCTTCTCACCTCATGGTTTTGCTGTCAGGATCTCCCCAGTTTTAAAGCAAAAGAACTGGGCAAATCATACTAACCTGTCATAAAATTGCCAATAGAAAAAGTTTGAACACAAAGCCTTGTGTCCAAGCTTTGAACACAAGATGCTTAGTGCTGTCTTTCACACTTGACTAACACAAGAACTAAGACACCATGTAATTCTGAAACTGCCAGTTATTTATTCTTAGGTCTGTAAAAGTTCTGTCATGCACAGCTTGCAATTCTGCACACTATCCAAGCAGAATATCTACTCACAGAAGACCACAGAGCAAAGAAAATAAATCAGATGAGCCCCTATGCCAACTCCCAGCAAAGGCTACAAAACTTTAACCAACTGGATGACTCCCAGACCTCTCAGTCTAACAGACACTAACCACCAAACTTCCTACCTTTCTCGCCTCTAAAAAAGTCTGCTCAAAAGGTGCAAAATCTTATTTTAAATTCAGAGCAGCTGCTTCTGATCTATAGTTGAAGTATGTTACTTGTATTTTACACCTGTTTCTTAAAACTACTTCCCCCTAGCTGTTTGCTCTAATAAATCACAGCTTCCCAGTAATCTGGCTCCTTTCAAACAGCTGGGACATCAACAATTTAATTTCTGTGTCAGATCAGTCTGTCCATAGGATTGCTCGACCAAAAGCAACAACACAAACAACTTGCTGGAGATGTGCAAAACCAGGCAGCTGCCAGAGAGACTTGGAAAAGAGAAAGCGGCTGGGTCAAAGCTTCTTGATGTTGGGCCAATGAGTCGGAGGTGATGGTTGATAGGTGGGCAAAAACCTGCAGCTGTTGGGGCTGCGTAAGGCTGAAGGTAGAAAAGCTAATTCAAAGTGCTGGCAGCAAGTCTGGGTGTAGTGATGAAGTGGCTGCTGGGTGGTCCTATGATGACTGGCTGAGGATGGGCTTTCACAGGTGCCTCTAGGGAAAAAGTAAGGAAGCACGGTATCAGCATTGGGCTCTTTACAACTTCATGCTTCAGATATTTTTTTCCTAGTGGTAATGGAACTGATTAATAGCAGGATTTAAGATTTGTGTTTCCTGTATCAAGGAATGTAGAGGCTGTATTTTAAGAGTTTTGTTAGTAAAGTTGTGCTTGAGCGATCCTAAGTCAAGGTTTTAAATTTACTCCACGGATTGCATGGATCTCAACTTTTCATATGGCTCATTAGAGACACTAGATAAAGCAGGACAACAACTACTGTTTTTTCTCGAATATGATTGTTAATACAAGCTCTCTCACTTATTCTACCTTTATGTGAACAACCTGCCTGTTTAAACACATTTACTTCAAGGCAGAGATTCATGTCTCAAGTTTTCTGTGCATAGCCTAAAGCTCTAGTAAAGTATAAGGGTCTTTTCATAAAAGAGAATGAGACACAGCTGTGAAGTTTCGGGTTTCAGCCCCTCTCCAAACTTCAAGTTTGGACTGGAGTTCACAGTTCCTAAACTCTACATTCCTATTTGGATGCTCTGATTTAACTGCTAGTCTGTTCTTTGAGACAGCTCTTTTTTGTTCTCAGGGGCTCTGATATTAGATGTCAATTTAAGACCTTCAGGTTTTAAAACATTGACCTTGCCTTTCACTTATCTATTGAAGAGTGAAGGATTGTCATAAAATAAAGTACAGGGATTTAAATACACAGTTAACAGGTGACATCTGTTTGTATTGGGAAAAAGCTTCGGAGAGCAAGACATAAACTCTTTATCAGCTTCCCGTGCTTTGAAGAAATCTACATTTTAGAGAAGGGGATGATTTTCAGATTTCCTGTTATTCAATTTTACTTTCTTTTGACAAATATTAATTCCTGACTGATGGGCTTTGTAGACTTCAGCAAAAGAAAGTATCTGGTACTGTTCTCAGTTTTAGAACCTACTAATACTATGTCACAACTCTATATAATTAAGGTTGAGCTTTCTTAGCACAATAAAGCCAAATTTAAACATAAAAAAGAGAGCAGCACAAGGACCCATACTATTAGTAGAGAGCCTCCACAACTAATCCACCATGCTGTGCTAGCCAATAGGAAATTAGTCACTCAACATCCTGTTTGCAGCTAACAAGTAAGTAGAAGTAAAAAAAAAGGTATGTACTTATTTGCAAAAGAATGGACAAAGGGCACTGAAGCCTTAAACAAATGTTTGTTTGTATAAAAAAATAGAAACCAAACACTGAATTCCTTTGCATTTTTTAGATGCTGCACTCTCCAATAACCTCAGAACAGCTGAATGCCTGAAGTTTTAAGCAAATATTAGGCAGAACACGTGTTGCAAATACTAAGCAGTGCTTTCCTTGCAAAATTTTCCTGAAGTACTGCACTCAAGTAGCTCATGTTTTTAAATCAGAACGGACAAAACAAGCCCTAACTCACAACCCAAACAAAAAATCCATGCACAAGTAGGAACAAACTGGTGTCAAACGTGTTAGCGAATTCTACACATCAGACCACTCCTAAATTAGATACTGACTGATCATACTCCTTGGAAAATAATTTCAAATGATAAATACACGGGTGATGGCTGCAAAGTATTAATAGATGATTTGACAAGATGATGACTTTTAATTTCTTGATTTTTTTTTTCTTGATTTTTTTAATTTCTTGATTTTGTGGATCACTACAACAAATACATTTTGGTCTGTGATCACAGAAATATCTTCAGCAAGATGATGATATTCATTGCAGGCCATAAGCATTTGAATAAACCCTAGAGAATGGATCAACACGATTGTAATCAGGTTACTTTTGATCTTCTGCCATTAGGTGGTGTCCAGTTACATGAGCTGTAACCACACCTGCATTAATCAAAAAACAACATTCAGAATTGCTGAGTGCTCCCTCTTACATCTTTTGCTGATATTTTGGGTTAGCTATTTTCCAGGGAGTTCTGGCTTTTCAGGCCCTACGTTTGATCTCTGTATGGTCTTTTAAACGAGGAATGATGAAGCCTTTGATGTGGATTCTTGCATAAACAGAAGCAAAGAACTACAAGAGCACCTAACTGCAACCATGGAAACGTGAGCCAGGGTTGAAGTGATCCAAAATAATCTTTCTAAAAGCGGGGGGAAATGGAAAGGGGAGTCCAGACAGCAAACACCACCACCACTATCTGACCAAGCAAGCAACAAGGATTATAAAAGCCAGTCTGAAAAAAAAATTAAACCCTTCCTGTGTGTTGTGGAGCTTGGTATGAGGTCCTTTACCTCTCATTTGAGAGCTACTGTAGGGCCATAGTGAGGAAAACTGCAAGAAAAAAGAAAGGGTAGAAGAGCACAGAAGAAATGTGGGATGCAGACAGGAACGTGTACTGGAAAAGATCATTTTCTTTTTTGTCTTTACTCCTTTATTACCCGTATAATTAAATACAAAGACAAACGGAAAACTCAGTCCCTGCAAGGCTTCATTCTATTCCCAGCTCTCCTAACAAATAAGGCACCAGGGGGCCTCAGTCACTCACCAGCAACAAAAACAGGGCACGTTAACTCTTTACTTGCTGAATTGATACACTTCAAAATCTTCATCTAGCGAGAGAAAAACGTCTGCAAGGCAAAAGAGGAAGAAGCAATAGAAAAGGAGCACTCAAGCTCATCTATGCAGAAATTTGCAGTAAAATTACTAGAAAATGTGACTTGAACTCAGTTTTACTGTTAGCATAGAAAGTCTAAAAGCATGATTTCATGGTGGAAAGACAACAAAGCCCCCTTACTTACCAGTGTCACAATGGGGGATGGAGTGATTTAAAGCTGAATTTAAAAAAAGAATGTTTGAGACATTTTAATCAGCTCTAGTGATAAATAATGGGAGGTGTTCAGAGCTACCTATGCTGTTTATGAAGGAAACCAGTGATAAATATCATGACTTCAGAGCTGTTTACCTGTAGTTTAAGAGAGTTCAGTCAGGTTACAAGTGGTCTTCCTCCTACAGCCCTGAGGCTGGTAACTGCCAGCATACTCTAAAACAATCAATCACAATTCAATCAAAATCACAAATGATAATCACATTAATTCAGATTAATTCACATTTTCTGCAGAATTACCTTGATATTACTTTTTTAATTTTAAAAAAACCATTAGAATTACAGCCATTTGAGTTGCTGGAAGTTGACTGCACAGCAAAGTAACAGACAATTACAAGCAGACTGAAAAAAAAAGAAACAAACCCAACCTTCTCTCTCATGCCCAATCTATTTTCCATTTGAGACAGCTGCAGCTGGATGCATCTTGGAGCTCCAGGCAACACACTGATCCAAGACACAAAGAACAAAAGATATTTCTCTTGCGCAACTCTGGGAAGCCTCTCAAACCATGAAAACGGACATGTGCTTAAGGGAACTGTACCTGAAGCCTTTCCACTTGGAATACATAATTCCCTTGAAATGCTGAATCAGAAATTACTATAATTTAAGTGGTTTCAGGCAATTTTGCATTAAGAAAATGTTATCTGGATCATATACTACACTATGGCTAACTTGAGGATGACAAACTTCCTACTTAGGTGGCTCTTTAATGACACTAACCCAGGACTTACTTAGGGTTTAAAACATTGTTTGTGTTATGCAACTTGATAATACACCTTGATATCAAGGATTAAATTCTATGACTTGCCTGAAGGCACATTGCACTCAGCTGTATTTTGCTGCTGAATTATTTCACATCTTGAGTCGGGTCTGACAGTCTTTTTAACCAAAGTCTCTATAGACAGTTCTTCTTAAGAACTATATTCACTATTGTCCACTCCAACCATTAAAGTCAAAGTCCTGGTCAGACAACTACATCCACCTCCTCAGGACTCATAAGGCCATGTCTGGAGCACATGCATGTCATTTGGAGCTCTCAGGGCAAGAAAGATATTAATAAACCGGAGAAGGTTCACCAGAGACCACTAAGATAGTTAGAGGGCTGTAGTGCATGGCATCTGAGGAAAGGGTGAAGCAACTGCTGACTTCTACTTGGACCGAAGTAGAAAGGACCAAAGGCCAAACCCTTTACTACGTTGGTGTACTGGAAAAGGACAAGAAGCAATAACGACTAGTTGCATCAAAGGAAATTCCCACTGGAACTGAGGATTTCAAAACTATTGGAACTGACGATTTCAAAGCCAAAGTGCTTCAGTACTGAGGTATTGTCCAGGGAGGCTATAGCATCTCCGTCTTTGGAGATTTCAGAAAGTCCTGAGCAATGTGCTCTTATGTGGATGTTGTCCCAGCTTTGAGCAGGACATCAGACTTCAAAAACTCCAGAGGATATTTCCAATCTAAATTTCTGCATGAATTTTCTAAGGCATACAGTCAACATAAATTTTGGGGAAAAAAATAGTATTATATGTGTTGTTCTTTTTATTTGCCTTTTGGAGTCAAGGTTATTGGGAGTCATGTATAAGAGCCAAGGCTTTAGGAAAACATATTATTCTTGATAAAAATCAGTGAGAAAACTCTTATTGTGTGTTCATTAACTGTTGTACATTTGTTGCTCATTAAAATAATGTCTTAAGGAGTTTCTAACATAAGAACATGCTCATCCTCCCTTTGTGATTCTTCATTCAAGTAAAAGTCAAGCTGAAACTGAAAAAAATTGCATAATTGCAGATAATAAGTTTGCCAGAGCACTGGAGAACAAAAAGTGAAGCTAAATTCTCTTGCTCCACTAGTAATAAAATACTGCACGAGAACAAAAATATAATTTACAGAGGGTTTTGGACACTAATGCCATTTCTCACAGGCAGCCAATCTAGCAGACAAACTAAGAAACAATCAGACAAATATGAGTATTGCCAACTTGTACTTGAAAAGTCTGGATACTGGGGAACACCCAGTGAGGACTGAGTTTCACAGAGAGCACATAAATCTCTGTGAGGACTTCCCCTCAGAAAAACAATTTCCTCCTCTTTGTCTTAATCAATGGCTAACATTAAAAACATCTTTAATGGTGAAGTCCAGATTCTAAGGTCATAAAATCAATCAGTAAAATCTTCCAGATAGAGGAGTGCAAGTCACGGACAGTGAGGCCAAAGCACATGAAGACCACAGTCATCTGTCATTGCTGAAAGTTGCTCCTATCATGACAGAGCACAGGCAAGTCTATCTATCTGGAGAAGACACATCATGCCAACACTTCTGGCCCAGGACCAACCACATTTTATTTAATTGATACAGAGGCCTTATTATTTTAGACTTCCTGCTCTGCCTTATTACTTGGGTGTTACACAGTAGAAAATCTAGCAGACATGCCAGGGTTGAGGCTGAAGCAACTATAAAGCTAAACCCCTTTCTTCTGCAGGTTAAGGTCAGCTGAAAATGTCAGTGAGGCCTGTCCGCCTAACAGTGGAGTTACAAGGCATATAAGCACAGAAACTGACTGCAGCACATCAAACTTTTACCACTTTGAATAAATCAGTATCATGGTTGCACTGTCACTTGGGAGCCAAAATCTTAGAAGGAGATTCTGCCTGAAAGAGAACAAAATTAGCTGTGTGGTTTGCCATTTCCCCTTATGTATCTGTTTGAAAGGACAACAGGCCGCTGAGATAATAATTAATTACAGTGTGATCACTTAAATATACATGAGAGATCAGCCTAAAGGTTAATAACCAATAACATGGCTTGTAATATAAGCAAGGTGAAAAAAAATCTCATGCTTACAAATGTGTCATCAGGGCCCTTTGGATTCAAGCTGCTGGACAGGCCTAGCAGCTCGTTAGCAGACTGGTGCTTTGTTGCTATTCATTATTGAAGAGACCCCTGTGACAGACTTGGTGTGCAGTTAATGAGCACAGCAAGTCATAGCAAGGGGATCTTGATCCTGGAAGAGGTGGTGCAGGTGGGAATTAGAAACTATTTGGAGAGTACAAAATTGGGAGAGCAGCTGCACCATGAAATGCCAGTGGTGGCCCACCAGGGTATTTGAGGCTGTATCAGGAACGAGGGTGCTTGGCAGCGTGTCCTCCCTCTAATAGGAAGCTGGATGGACTGTATTATAACTCTCTTCTGGCTTATTTGCCTACTCTTCTTATCTGCATAAAGAAGGGAAGAGGCGTGGGAAAAACAAATATTGGGTTCTTGGGTTTTGTCCTCAAACAGAACTGGATCTGAGATTCCACTGTTTATCGCACAGTGCCTGAAGAGAGCTGCTGGGTCAGTAGAATATTCTGGTTCTAGGGGGAAAGTAAGAGACTGTCCTGGTTTCCAGAATCCACTATAATACAGCAACTCTGCATCTTAGCCTCCCTCACTCTGTCCCCAGCAGTGTACTGACCACAAAAGCACAGTACTAAAACCATTGTGCCAAGACTTCCTCCACCTCCCAAACTTCACACACATCTCTATCCACTGCCATCTTCTTCCTCATCACTTGCCTTTCACCACAATTCTACTTCCTCCATAATCCTAAACCTGGCTCTTGGGAAGATTTCCACTGTCATCCCCGATGCAAGTTACCGGGTCAGATCCACAGTCGCCACTTGGCATGCCCCACCAGCATCCGTGCAGCCCTACACGACACAGCTCCTCTGTCCTCTGCTTCCAGCGTGTTCTAGACACCCCATGGGGTAGGAAACACTGCCTGCCCAGAGCAAGCACCACCACCACAAACCAAATGGTCTCCAGGGAATACTTAAGACAAAGAAGCCAAAGGCTGAAATACCCCATACTGGTTACTTGTGGGAATGGCAGTCTGTCCCCATTCATCAGCTCCAGAAATCTGTCTGGAAACAAAAGAGCACTAAGTTACTGCAGCCTCTTCTGCTTTGCCACAAAGCAGCAGGGAAGCCCAGTCACTGCATTCCACTGGCTGAGAGCCTTTTGTTAGTCAAGCAAAGCTCCAGAGTCATCAATATGTACATTTGCGAAAGAAATATTCTGGTTGTTTACCTGTTTTACTGACATGCTGTCCTAAACTTACTTATAAGGTAAAGGACAGATTTCAGGTGGAGTGGAATTTAAACAAAGGAGTGATTCAGTCACTTAATGAACAAATGGCTGCCAGATCCCCAGCTGAGGACTTCGGTTCTGGAGGCAATATTTAGTTTTTACAGACAGGCCAAGCAGGGGGCTTCTCACAGCTGTAGTCTCTACAGCCATATGTATTTCGCAACTTGCCTTTTTCTCCTCCCAGCAAAATCTCCAAGCACTACACTATGAAATACTACATAAAAATCAGTTTGCATTTAACCATAGGTTAAACTGATGCATTGTGACACTGCCATTGAGAGGCCATTATCCTCTAGTAGTCATCTGTCACATTTAATTATATGCCTGCAAGTTAAAAATCTAATATGTTGTGACAAAACTGTGCAATTGAAGAACTGCACAGTAAGCAGTTCACCAACTTTGAACAACACTGGACAGGATGGTGGGTTTGAGAAAGCCACACTGGCTTTTCACCATGAGGAGAGAGTTCTTCACAGGTTAAAAATTGAGTAAAGCCAGGGGTTTCAAATACTCTTTCAATGGAAAGGTGGCTGAAACACCCCACTCAGTCATCAGGAAGCCAGTACTACTGTCAGTATAAACATCACTAATGGTGTTACCATTAAATATTTCTGTGTGTGCTGGAAGATCTGAATGGAAATATTTAAGAAAACAATTAACTTGCCTCTGAATATATTTAAGTAGTATTTTTTCTTTTATTTAACCATTGAAGCAATTGTTCTCTTTTCCTGGAAAACCTGGGAATCTACTATTTTTTGTAGCAAAAAATGTGAACTGCTGTTACACTGAATCTATTTTTCAACGACCACAGCACCAGAAACTGATATGATTACCAGCCTTAGCCCATTACAACAATAAAAACAAATGTTAATAATGAAATAAAATACATTCTATTTTTGCATTATTTTTTAAAACCAAAACACAATGTGAAATTATATCTGAAATTTACTTACTCCTGAGCAAAACTACAACAGTCAGACACAAATAAGCAATAGTCAGGAAAAGGATTGGGTAGATGAACTACATCCAGGATAGCATGAGAAAACCATGTGTTATAAAAGATGCCATTAACTCACTAGAGTTAGAAGATGGAAACAGAAAATTCACATTTTTATCATTCAAAATACTAGTAAACATTTAACTGAAAAAATATGATAGGCACAAGACAGACATCTTGGAATGGTTAATGCCAAGTCTTATCAAAGGATGAGATCCCTGCCCAGACTGTGATTAAAATAAGGAACTCAAACCACAGATCATTTTAGAGGCCAAAGAGTTAGCAAGATTCAATGAGGAAGCAAACATGTATAGGAATAAAGAACTCCAGAGTGGCAGGACCCAGAGCACACTCCCACCACTAGCAGCTTAGGTGGCTGTTCATGGCCAGACAGTTGACCGAAAGTATGAAGAAATCTTGAAGGAACTTCAGCAGAGGCTTTTCCTCCAACAGCTCTGTTGGGAGGCCTCAGTGAGGGCAACCCTCTCTCCCTTCAAAGCTGCTTTAAAGCTGAGGCTCTCATCCTGGTCCTTGTCTGAGCTGTGCAGCAGCCATGCATCCTATTGTTCTGGATCCTGGTCAGCTTCCCAGCCTGACTGGAGGCCTGCGTCACCACTATGGAATTGCCTGACAATCACTGATCCTGATCAATGCATTCATAACTGATCCTGACACCGACTCAGCTTCCGAACTTGACTTTGGACTTACCGTGTCAGTAGAGATTTGCTGGGTGGTCTTGCCCTTAGGCTGAACCTGAGTACCTTATCGTCACTGTCTGCCTCACTTGGGGTACAATGGGACTGGTCCCTTGCTGGTGAAGCCACTGCTGCTGCTGGCCTTGTTATCATGCTCAGTACCTGGCCTCCTATCCCTGAGGGGATAGCTCTGCTCTTGCTGCCCTTTGACAAAGAGCTAGAACAGCTGAAGCTAGCAACAAGTATTTACTCAGAAACAAAATCTGATGTTTGAGCTTTTAAAAAGTTCCCAATTTTTAGGGACTGGAATGCTGAAGGCCGCTTCACAGTTGTGTAAACTGCCACATCTACACTACTGGTACAGATCTGCTGAAAATTCCATTAGAGGAAGTGCTAGCTACCATCACATGTGATACCAGAGGTAACAGAATCAGTCAGTCTAAACACTCAGTCCATAGTAATATTTTTTCTTTCTTTGCCCCACAGACTACATAGAGGCTTAGCTATTAACACTTCAGGTTCTGCAGAGGTGTATTTTCTTTGACATCTTCATCATTACTCATTGCTTAGCACAGAAATAGCTCTCTCAGAATTAGTAAATTAGTAATTGTCATAATGCACAAAGAGAAATAGTGTGTTGGTCCAAATCCAAAGCAGGCAAACATCAGATTTAAAGGATCAGAATAAAAAAAAAAAAAAAGCATACAGTAGAACAAACTAAAGGCCCAGTTCCCTCCGATTCCATCTGTAGCCCCCAGCATGGATCAATACCAACCTCCTCCTGTAACTCCACACACCACCCTCTAGATCCAAGTAGCTCTCCTTGCTGCCCCACTGTGCACCTTTCCAGTGGCTCGCTTGGCAGCCATGCTGTTCTCCAGCTGTCCTACAGAGTATTACTGAGCCTTTTGCCATTCCCCCTGAGGCACTGGCATGCTGTAGCCATAAAAGTTAAGGAGTTTAAATCTCAGCATCACCACCTCCAGCAGATCACACTTCACTTTTAGCTTGCAACTTGTCCTGCAGCCACAGCACACCTGCAGCCACACACAGAGGCCGTGTGCTGTGGCACCAGGCAGCAAAGTCACCTAGAAAGTCAGCACTAGCACATCTTTGAGCAGAGGCATAAATTCTGTCCCCCATTTAATCCAGTTCATGCCCCACAAATGCGCCAATGTAGAAGTCTAAAGTATAGTATAACTGAATTGAGCAGTTGACAAAGTTAAACAAGAGTTAACAACCAGTAAGTCTGTGAAAACAGAGGAAGCTGTATGTTCTTTAAGTGCTCTCACATACTTGTTTTGAATAAGAGTAGGTCACTGGTTTTGAATAAGAGTATGCTACTGGTTTCAAAACACGGAAGCCCCAACAGCAGTATTTCCCCTATTGTGTTGCATCTTCAAAGACAAATATCATCACCAGATTTAAGAGATAGCTAAAACCCAGAACTCAATAGGAAAAGAGAATTGAGACACAACATATCAACTCCTTCTGCAGGCGTGACTTTCTTTTTTATAGAAAATAAAAACCAGAAAATTTTATTGACTGTACTGTAGATACCTGTACAGAGTGTAAACTTTAATATTTCACCAGATAAGTGAATAATTCTGGAGAAAGAGTTATCAAGCACCTTCATTTCAACACATTTTTGATATTTACAGTAAGACATACCTGATTAAGTGTATGAATAAAATGAATTAAAAGTTACAAAAGTTATTAAAAAATCTTTAAAATGTTTATATGCTTTGTTATTTTATGATAAATACACAATTAAAGAAGAACACGTCACACAGTTAAGACTCGGAATTGGCTCTGTTGAAAACTGTTACTGTAGTGTCCAAAGATGGATGGAAGAAATGGGGATGTTAACTTATTGCTCTGATGATGGCACTGTGAAATGTACTCTGGCAGAAGCCTCATAAGCCCTGTTTCGTTCTGCTGTTGCAGGCTGGCTTGTGGGTAAGCCTCCTTCCCAACACACAGTGTGGAAGCCAAACTTCACTCCCAGATTTGTACTGCTAATCTGACATAAGAATATGCATTTTGATTTTCCCTCCCTGCTCCAAACTTATTCGTGATGATGAAAACATCAACTTTGCTTTGATTTTCAGCACACCTTTCTGCTGTTACTGAACATGGGTACACAAAGGGGGGCATGGTTATCTCTTTTCTTCTAAGCATCAAGACACAGGTGACCTTCCTGGAAACCAAATTTTTGACTGCCATGGTTTGTCATGCTTTACAAAAAGGCATGGCATAGCATGGTTTGCTGAAGAAGAGAAAGTGCTAGGATAGATTTCAAAAACCACTTTCAGGCTTACAGAATGAAACACAGAAATACTATCTTAAAAGCTCTCGGAAAACAAATGTGACTGTGTATCTCTTTAAAACCAAATGCCTCCAAATGAATCAACTTCCATTCTTTGATGAACTAACAGCAATTGAAATCTATAGCTAAAGTTTGTTTAGTGGATTTTAGCAAACTACTTCAGCAATCCAGCTCAAACAGAAGAAAAAGAAATCTCTTAAAATCCAACAAAAACTTCAAATATATCCACTAAGCAGTGTTGATTGTCTATAAAGAATCACATGCTACGGGAAAGGATCACATGAGCTAGGGTGAGAACTACCCTCGGAGCATACGGATAAAGTATTTTCATAATACAAGGGTCAAAAGTTGAGATTCAAGTTTTGAAAGTAAAAGGACTGGTAGTGGGAAGGAATGCAGTTAGGCATTAAATCTGTGATATTAATGGGTGTTCCCATTCACATCTATTCATCCTTGGGACCCCTGGTTGCCTCTTGCTAGAGATATAACCCAGCCACATATATGATGGGCTAAGCCTGCCACTATGCAGATAAGCCCTGCGTACTCTGAGGTACAACCCAGTCTCAGGATTTGAGTTGTGCCATACTCTTTACTCAGATTGGTATTAGTAACTTTAATTTTGCCAAGAGATATGTCCTCCTAGCCCAGCACAGGTGCAACTAAGGCCTCCACATTTACCTTTAAAAGCAAGGAGATAATGCTACAAGGAACTGGATGCAGTTGGACCCAGCCTGGGCAGTTCTGTCTTGCCTAACTGCTACAAAAGAGTCATTGCCTGTCTGTGTCTGTATATGCGCATTGTAGCTTGCTGTCAGCAGCATGGAACACTTATCTTTAGGGCCTGATTGTGTTGATAGGAGTGAACTGTTTCCAGCACATTTCCATAAGGTTTCTGCTGGTCTAAAGCTTATTTTAATGTTCAGTTTCTTTCTATACAATCCACTCCAACTGTGTTGTCAGGACAGCGGCAAGAACGACCTCCTGGGGTTGCCAAGCAGAGGTGAGTACAACCACCATTGTTCACTGTACAGTAGTTATGTCCTGGAAAAGAATGGAGATGTAAAGTGTTAAAGAAAAACAAAAGCAAAACCACAGTAAAATCCAAAACACATACATACAAAACACGTGCAGATTTCATGACTCCACTAGAGAAGCAAGGCATAATGAGACTGAGGGAGAAACAAAACTATGCATTGGGAATATGAGAGTTATAATATCCTTTGTGTCAGCTTCTGATATTCACCTCAAAGGAAGATCAAGATATCAGGACAACCCAGGAGAGGCAATGGGAAAGAACTGGGCTGTTCCTGAAATGCCCTTCATAAACTGGCCAAGTGGTCACAGATATTAGAATGAAGAGACAGTGTGTGAGGAAATAAAGTGCAACATGTGGGGACAAAGTCCAAAGTGTTACAGGACATCATCCCTGGATACCACCCACTACAAAAATATGGAGGAATGACCCATGAAAACAAAAAAATTAGGTGGGTGGGGAGGAGTGTGTTAATGTTAAAGGGTAAAATGAAAGAGAAGACAGTGTCAGTAGCAGTGGGTCTGAGGGGAAAGGCATCCAATCCAGCAAAAGGAAAAGACTTGAAAGACAGAAATGTGAAAGAAATGATACCAAGGTTCTGTATATTATAAACATGAGCATTTTCTCAGAACACAAAACGTTGCTCTGTTTCACACTGCCTATCAAAATGGAACCATGAATTAACTAGTAATAACATAACTGATTTCTTACTTATGACATTTATATACATTTTTAACTTCTGAACCAAGCTTTCTATTATCTTTTTTTTACTATATATTTTCAATAATTTGAAGAGAAACTATCTTAGAGTCTTTATAGGCCTAAAGTAAGAACACCACAACTCCTGTAATTCCAGCCACGTTGTAAAAATAAAAAAATTATTTCTTCTCCTAGCTGTGATTTGCTAAGAACGACACAACTGAACAGTGATATTGCTTCCCAAAGAATAAATTGTTATGTCAGGAGTATTAACTTCCTCTCTTCTAAGCTTCACAAGGGCCTTTTAAATAATGTATCTGTAAAACAACATTCAATGGAGCAGAAAGACCAGCACAGCCACTCTCCCACCTGCTGTTTTCTGAATATTTCCTTTTTAAAAATATTGGATCTCATTAAGAACATCTGGAAGACCATGATATTTCTGTAGTTTAAACTTCAAAATAAGTAAAGAAGGCTCCAGCCATGAATATAGCATTCAACTTGGACAATAACAACACAGCAGCTTTAGCCAGGTCAGATCCTCATCTTGATTATACACTTGTTTTTTCATAAAGGATAGAACATGATCCTTCTTCCCTCCCTGTTCTGGTTTCATATGGTAACCACAACAATGGCTTTTATGAAAAAAACTTAGGTGGATTTTAATTTCTTATTAAATGGAAATCGAAGCATTAACCAGTTCTACATTAACTACCTAGGTCAGCTGGCAGCCTATCAATGGGAGCTGCTACCAAGTTCATTTATATGCTTAAGTGTTGCACAGCTGTAAAAACCTGAGAATCATCTGGATTACCTCCTGGGCACTGGGCAAAGGCTGTAGTGATTCCATAGAGACGGGAGCGCTTGTGAGGCTGGAAGTTATCATTTTCTATTGAAATCGTGCGATCCACTGCTACAACAGCATCCCTGCCATTTGCAGAAAAGAATATACAGAAGTGAGATGAAGGTGGAAGTACAGGGGAAACCAAAACCAAACCAAACAAACCAAAAAATGGAAGAAATCTGAAGTTGTTTCTGTTCTATGATTAGGAAGCAATGTCAGGAACAAAATCCTCCAAGATTTTATCTTTCCTGGACAACTCAAATATGTCATACCTTCATTCTAGGCAGCTAAGAAATTTAGCATAGAGCCATGTTACTAATTTTGAAGGTAATTCCAACACAGGACTATGTCCCTCTACAGGAATGCATCTGTTTTAGTATCTCCCCTCTACAACACAGCAAGTACAGCCATAAGGGAAACATGTTAGCTCCCACTCCTTTCCCAAAAATGCTTAGTGTTAAAAGCATTTTCTTAGAAGACAATCATTATGCTGAAAATGAAAACTCAGTTAACTGGCAACATCAATAGATCAACTCTACAGATCCACTCTACCCTGCATGAGCTATTGCCAGGAAAGCAAAGAAACAGGAATGTGCAAGAGGATAGATATGAGAAACATGGTATATACTCCAGTTTCTAACAGGGAGAAGAACAGACTAAAACATTTCATGATTTCTTTAGCAGATAACATACCTTCTCCAGTCTGTGTAGTATAAATTCTTCCCATAGCTTGTAACACTAAAAGGATACTGAATTCCTTCAATAATCTTTCGTCGACCAAGCTGATTAGGGTTCATGCATTCCAGTCTCTTGGTACCTGGGAGTAGTGAAACAATTAAGCCTTTGAACGTGAGCAAGATTGTTCTCATGAAGATGCAAGCATGAACAGAGTAAACTTCCTGGAACTTCCTTTCCATATGCTGCTAAGCCAAAACCCTCCCCATGCCACATCTCTGTATGTGCCAGAGACTGGACTGAAAAGTACTTTGGTGCTAAGGCTAATCAGCACATGACCTAACTTACAGGAACACAGATGTCTAGTGCAGTCACAGCCATTGCTCACAAGATTTCTGCTACAGATACCAGCATCCTCAGGCTGGTGTGAAAGCTAACAGAAGGTTTCTTCCACACTGGAGGGATACTTCAACCATTAATCCACCTCCTCTGGAAGGCTCTATTGCAAAGTTAGTTTGGTGAGCATGTTCCCAAAATGTTTGCTGGGCTGGGTCAATAAGGCAAGGCTGCAAGAAGAGCATCTAACTCATAGATGCAAAGAGGGTGTAAAACAGTCCATCTATAAAGGAACTACACACGTTGGGAACATTGCCAGTGAATGTAAGCACCTAAAGTTTTCTCTTAAGTAGCAGGTCTCAAGATTAGGGAAAAAAAAGGAAGAGACAAATGTGAGAACAGGAGAGGAAGAGAGAAAGAGAAAAGAAAGATAGCACAAGGAGATACATTTGAAAGTTGCAGAAAGTGTCTTACAGTGAAAAAGAAAGCTCGACCTTTTTAGTTTATCAAAAACTTGAAATGTGACTTGAAGTGTAAAAGCACGTCCACCAGAAGAGATCAGAGTCTACAGGGAGAAAGACAGGAAGATAAAAAAGTTCAAATGAGAACTAAAAGTGCACTTTTTTTTTACTGGTCAGACACTGGCATTAAACTAATGATAGGTCAGTGGCAGAACCTTCATCTCTTGATCTTTAAATCTAGTGTGAATTGCTTTTTCAAGACTTGCTTCAGTCAAATATAAATCAGACTTTGCCTAAGGTTATAGGTCTTACAGCAATAGTGCCAGAATGATATTCTGCAGAACCAGATTAGATGAATCCATGTTTTTTCCTGGTCTTAAAACTCACAACTTCTTCTACAAAGGCCTAAGCACTACCTAAAGAGATACCCACATACAAGACACAGACATAAACCTGTTGCATTCCTAGAAAGTTTTCTGATCAGAATTGAAATCTTTTGGTCTCCAGACAGTCTCACATGAATGTCACAAATAAACTGAGAGATTATTAAAGCCAAAAAGAAAGGCAAGAAGTCTACAATGCAGTCCAAAGATCTATAAACATTCATTGGCTGTGCATAATTTCAGGACTGGACATACTTATTCTACTTGTATTATGAAGAAAGATCTTAGCACCTCTTTACCTGCATCTACCCAGCACAGCATTGAGGAATAAGGATCAAATGTCAGCCCATTTGGTAACCCAAGATCATCTTTAACAAGAATTCTTCTGTTTGTGCCATCCATGTATGAGGTTTCAATTTTAGGAGCTTCTCTGTTCCAGTCAGTCCAGTACAAGTTTCTTAAAAGGAAATTAAATTAATTAAAAGGGAATTAAGATAATGACTGATCTCAAAAGATATTGTAATTAAGGAAAATGCTAAGGACAAAAAAAGTCACATGCACATACCCTAAATCATTTAAATAAATAAGAAGGACCACATTGCACTTTGATATAGAAGTAACAAAAGCATACTAAAAATGGAACAAATGTTACACTTCCATTAAAAACAAAGAGCACATGAGAAAATAATGCTTTCTCTCATTTTTTTAGATTACGTGCAAGGTATCAGGCAAAAAAGACCTCTGTGTTAACAGTTCTGAGGACCATTCAAAATGTATGTGTGTCTACAGCTCTCCTCCTCACCACTCATGATGCCTGCTCAGGCTAAGCTGCAAGAACATTTGGCATACATTTGTGGAATTCATTCAGAACTACGTTTTTCATTGCAGTGTACCAACTAAGCAACATACAACGGAATCAGAGTAGTTCATGGTCAGGGCACAGCCCCAGAGAGGGCCATTAATTCAGTGATGTTTTATTACTAAAGGCCATTTGTTAGTGTTTTTTCTCACACCCATCCACCCACCCCCAAGAAATATCTACTAGGAGACAGAAGTCCATGTTACTTGACCTGAACGCAGCACACTACTCACTCAATGGGTTCTGCACAGAACAGAGGTCTCTCCTCAGTCTGATTACATTTGTGCCCTTCCCTTTCTCTCACACCCTGAAGTACATGCATTTTTCCTTATTATTCTGTCGCTTGATGTACATCCACAGATGTTTCCACCCACTGTTATGTGACTACTATGTAAAAGTTTCTATTAAAGGAATGAGAGAAGTCAATACCATTATTTTTTCATTTAATTCTGTAACACTGAATTTTTCATGGATCACATGCATTCTTTGCTCACTACAAACCTGGTTTGCAAACATCTGGAATGAATAAGGATGCACCTTCCCAAAAAAATCTCCCTAAGCCATATAGTACTTTTGTTCATAAAGGAATTCTCACCTAAAGGCACTCCAAACGCCTATTATATCAATTAAGCAATCATTTAGTAGAGCTTCCCAGCAATTCAATACTGAAAAGAAAGCCTCTTTGCTTCTGTGCTTCTGAGTATTTTGATTGAAATGTCTCTTTTCTAACACACCACAGAAAGTTGTGCCAGGACAACAGCAGGCAACTTCAGACATTAATGAACAGACATGTGGTACTACCAGGGACTCAGTAATAGTTTTAATTTTCCCTGTATTTCTTCCAATATTCAGAGATAAAAAATCTCAATAGATCAAAGACTACATAAAAGTATGTATATACTTCCATTTTTTCAGGCTGGAACAATAACTTGAAAATAGTTACACTTTGCTACTGACACTCTGCCTAGCTATTTATGTGACTGAATTTTACAGGCTCAGTTTTTAAGGTATGTAATTATCTGCATCTTCAAATAGAAGCCTAACAGGACCTTCTCAGGCAGCTGAATGGCAGAAGTGAAAATGATGACAGAAGGGACACCATGGGAGTTTTCAAAGAAGGAACACTGTACAAAAAAAATATGATTGCTTAATCTAGTATTTTAGACCAGTAATCTTGCAGAAAAAAAATAGTTAAGAGTGTTTGCCATCCTGCAAAGAACGTACTGAAAGTAACGTGCAAACAATGTACTGAAAGCAACGTACAAACAAGTGTTTGACAAACCTCTCAACAAAACATCACAGTTTTACCTAGCAGGCATTTTTGAAGTTTTATTTCCAGTGTACCACTCAGACGCAGGACACAAGTAGATTGTTTCATTCCTGATTGTTAGTTGTTTCAAGAAAAAAAAGTCCTATGATTGTCTACAGGGAGCCTAAAACCATGGACTCAGAGTATATGCTCATGTTAAGTATAATAAATAAATAAAACCAAGCTTTGCACATCTCTTGACAACACATCCATACCCTCTCATAGGATCCGCAACAATTGCTCTGGGGTTCACCAGGCCAGTATCAAAAAGGATGCGACGCTGGCGCCCATCCAGCTTAGCCACTTCTATTCTATCCAGCTGAGAGTCAGTCCAGAAGATGTTGCGACCTAGATGATCTACAGCTATTCCTTCAGGGCTTCCCAAGTCTGCAAGAGGACAGAGAAAAACATGCTTAGACATTACATTTATTCCCAATATACAATGTCAGCCTCATAAGCGTAACTCTTAATTTAGATAAGTTTTCTTCAGTTTTCTGTCCAACAAAAGTTTCTTCATTGGAAGAGGAATACGCATTTTTTCTTAGAAATTTTAAATACACAGAACTCTCATAAATACACATAATGACAAATTCTATGAGGAACCAACTCATCATGCATGTAAGGTTTCTTTGGGAGGCAGACATAGAAAAAGAGTTGACATCAGAGAAATAAACAGTAGAGGTTCTCAGAATCTTACTCTGCCCTCAATAGCAGGCCAGGATCTAGAATGTATTTTACAATCCTTAATATTTCCCCTTCTTTGGTACTGGCATACATGACATCCCTCTGAAAGCTAGATTTATGCCAAGTTCCGCCAATGCAATACTTAAAGATAATCAAGCTCCAAAGCACCAGAGAGAACGATATTAGCTAACTGAATGCAGATCCAGTCCTTTGTTTTTGCAGAACGATCCTTTTTGGAACATGTTTTAGTACTTTCTGTGCACAGTTTTTCTTGGACAGTTACTTGTTCCAAAAGCAACAGGAAATCGCAGATAATGACCTTACTGCTTTAGTATTAGTAATTTCTAATTCAGATGAAGGATGCAGAGTAGATATATATCACTCCAAGGTTTAATTCAACCACTGCAAAAAACTGCTCTGTACTTCTCAGGGTTCATACATCCATTGAAAGACAGCAGGCAGGCTGTGTGGGATATAATGAAGATAAAGATGGGTACAAATCAATTTTAGTCCAATTTCAGTTCAAAAAGAAACAGAAAGAACTGCACATGGTCACTCCCAGAAAGATGTGAAGTGGCCCCTGACTTCACAGAATGTGGCCCGTTAAGCCTTCTATTAATTCTCAAGTTTATTTACTGACAGCCATTAAACAAACAACAGGTGACACAAACAACCTTTCCGGAGAAAAGGCATTTGGTCGAGAACACTGGGGAGAGCTTCTGTGACTTTGCTATGAATAATAGTTACACAATAGCATAAATGGCCTCTGCTCTTTCACATGGGTAGATTACACTTACTGCACTTAACCTAGACATGTGATGTTTTGGGTGTACATTTATTTCTAAAGAGGAAAATAACATGTATCTCATTGCTTCTGACTTATAGCTCATACACAGGCGTCTCCCAAGAAAGTAAATGTGAAGTCACAGGTCCTGTCCATGGGACAAAGGCTTGTACAGACACATATGGCTGATATGACATAAGCATCTACAACAAAGACGAAAGCTCTCCTTCCCGAGCTTCCTCCACAGCTGCAGAGCTCAGAAAGCCTCCACAGGTTACACAGCTGCAGGGATAGATGAGAACTGGATGGGTCTCCACAATGAAACATGTTTCTGCAAAGGAACCCAACTTGGATCACAAGAGCTTTAACAAACAAAAAAAAATGCATTCCACAAAAATACATGTGAACCGAAGAATGCAGCTGCAGCTCAAAGGAGGAAAAAGGCAAAGATCAAAACAAAACAAAGAATTCTCGTGGGTCTTCTGAAAGAGAGGAATTTTCCTATTTCCTGAACTTTCAAAGTTTCAGTTTGGCCAGCACAGAAGACATACATTCAAATACTGAATATTCAACCTTATTTTCTTCTGACTCCTTATTAAAGAGCCAGTTAACACATAGAAAGCAAAGCACAACATCACTCAGCATCTCTTCAGGAATGGCATTCACTTCCTACGCAAACAACAGAAATAGATGTCTTTATACATACAATGTTTTTTGTAGTAGACAAAAACTATGAGGCTTCCATGCAGCACTGAAATATCTTGAATTACCTAAAATAACCAAATTTAGCTGAAAGCCTTCACAAATATTTCTAAAATATTTTAAATACTGCAAGATTTTTAATGCGTGCAAATAACACACTCTCAGACTAATTTATATCCATATGAAATTTTTAGCAATAGCAATTGCCCTCACTTTTTGAGAGGCAGAATCTGAGAAATTTTTTTAATAGTTAAAATTAGAAATCCTTTCCCAATAGAATCTGTACTTGTATAGGCACATGCTTGCATCATAGGCTAGAGTCCCTTTCAGGTTAAATATGTTGGGATGAAAAAGAAGTCTTACAAATATCACAGCTACTAAGTTGTACAGAAATACTAAGCTCCATAGTTACTGTGGTGGTTAGGGATGTCATTAAGCTCTTCCTTCCTAGGACAATGGTAGGATCCAAGCTACTCCCATCTCTCTGCTGCCCTTAAGAGTCTGAATAGAGTCCCAGCAAACTGGCTGTTCTGAAGCATGAACTTCAAGTACAGATAATTAACACATTCAAAGAAAACTAAAGCGAACGTATAGTTGACTTTTGAAACTGGATGATATTTTTTGCTGAAATAATACCCTGAATTTTTGTGACAACAGCTGCGAAGGATTGAAACTAAGGGAGACATCCTCCAGTATCTTGCCTTCACAAGTGTTCTAGGATCCTGGGTACAAGAGTATTCAAAAAGTGCCTCCAGCTACATATGTTGTTTTTTTAATGCCTCCACATTCACTTTCTTCTCGAAACCTATCCTTCCCCTTAACTCTTTCCATTTAAAAAGGGTTTTCATACTTAAGGTGCATGGGTTTATGCTTACTCTTTGAATAAAAATGAACATGGACTGCAGTAAACAGCAGAGGCTTGCAGTAAAGAGTATAAGAACAGACACAAACTGTAAAAGCACTAACGGCACTGCTCTCTAGTCCGGTTCTCAAATCCTTGAGCAACTCCAAAGGGAAGAACCAAACGAGATGGCTTTACTTGGTTTTGTTTTACAAATTGAGTGGGAGGCATGGAGAGTCAGAGCTGAAAGAGTTTCTAACCACCTCTCAGCTGTTTGATCCCTAAGCCCAGGAACAGAAAGCAGGGGTTCTCGTTTTCAATCTCCCTGCTCACCAGTCCTTCCCCAGCAGAGTGGACAGCTGAGAGGCAGAGAAAAGGACTATACATAATTAAATCTCAGCTAGCCAGTGAATTACCTACCTTGCTTGCCAGAACAGAACAGGGATATAAATGGATGATACTTCTTATGAACATATAAATGCAGGTCTTTAGTCAGCTTGAGTTCTGATTATGTACAATATCCATTCAACAGCAAACTGACAATCCATCATCCCCTTTTCAGATCATAAATACATTAAAAAATGATGGATCTGCCCTAGCACAACCTCAGTTTTAATGATAACCTTTCTTCATCGCATATTTACATCTTATAGTTATTGCATTATTGTAAGCATGAATAACATCTATCTACAGCAGTCTGAGCTTAGCCCAATGTGTTCCTTTTCTCCTGGCCAGAGACATGGGACCTTTTCAGGAAGGATGTTGGATTGCCCTTTCTGATCAGTAGGATTGACAAGACACAACACAACTATGAAAGAAGTAGGCTACACAAAGGCTGCCAGTTTGGGCACAACATTGCACTGACGATTCTCTACACAGGAAAGTGAGGTCTTGAGTGCAGTTTAAAAATCTGGGATGTCAGAACCTCTGGATTTGCTCTGAGAGTACTAGCTATGCTGCCCCACTACATGGCAGCCCTAAGGTTGGCCCCACAGGTAGAGAGCATTAAAGGCCTCAAGACTACCTCAAGATTCCTCCCTAGAACTGTCAAAGTATCTAAAGGAGGTGTTTGGGGTTTTTCTTCTTTGTTAAACACAGCAAGAGTATAAGCACGGGCTACAGCTCTCTGTGGATACAGAAATCTTCTAAGTATCTGTGTGAGGAGCTGAGACACCGTCCAAAGCCCAGACTTGTAAGACTCTAAACACTGCATCCATTAGTGCCTTGAGATTTGCTTCATGCTTGATTCATCTTTTAAACCCATCAGCCAGTCCTCAGTGATGTTTACAAGACACTCAATGATTAGACAGATACGGTATCCTACAGCTGCAAGTAAGGACAGAAATATCTTGCTGACATGCTGCTTATTTAAAGAGAACTGATTTCTTGCTTATCTCAGTAGTGAAAAGGCAGCGAAGGGCTATTGCATAAGGAACAGATATTTTATGTTATCCAGATTATTTGGTTATTGTTTATAAAAATAAAACCAACTTGTAATGCTACAGCTCAGGCAACACCTGGTTATACTACTAAATTCAAGTTTCTAATACCACTCCTAGGAAGCAAAAGAGGAAGAATTTTGTCGTGTTACCTGTTTTGATGATGGTTGTTGGCTCCCCACCATGCAGACTAGCTCTGCTGATCGAAGGGCCACTGATGTCCGTCCAATAAACCATCTTGTCTGTGCAATCATAAGCAACTCCAATAACAACTTTGTCCTGTTGGTTAACAAGAAAATTTAACTTATGCTAAACAACAATTACTTGCCGTAATCACTAGTTTATGGATCTAAGTCTCAAGCCTGAAAAAAACCTTCTTGATGAAAGGTGGAGATGTGGAGTTAGGCAAAGAAAATAATAGGCTGGCAGTCATTGTAGAGTAGCTCAGAAAAATGCTTTCAGTTATAAGTCCCTTTTAACTAGCAAACATGATTTACAATTATCTTATTTCAAAGAAGCAATGTAGATATTAGTATGAACAGTTGGTCTCACTTCTACCTGAATATCCATTTAAAGAAAGTTCATGTTGGTGTTTTACTGTGTTATTCCTCATCTGCTTTTTTATTATTCCTCCTTGAAGGGAAAGTATGAGATGACTCCAATCAAATCTGACTTTTGTTCCGTATATTCATCAACCCATGCACAATGGCTGCATTTCAGTAGTGCTACCTATGTAGAACCATTGGACTCAAAAAGTTCTAGCAAAGTAGGTTTTAAAAAAAAAATATAGCTTAAACAAATACTCCATAAATCATTCTGTTGGAAAGAATACCCTCAGGAACAAAGAACATATTTATGCAATTTTCCAGGTAGGAGTAGATAGGAATAGAGATTGAGTTTAATATTGAAACTTTTTTCTGCAGTTAAGTGAAAGAGACTTTCAGGGTTTTATATGGGTTCCCAGGTCTATCACCTTTGCTGCTTTTGTAACTTGCAACTTTTTAGAAACACGGTCCAAAACCATCCATTAAAACAGATGCATTTATTCATCCGTGTACATTAATGCCGTAGGTTACAACACAATCCGAACACCTCTACACTGCTAACACTGTCACTTTGCAAATATGCAACACTGAGACAACACAAGCAGAGACAACATTTTTAGCAGAAACTGCAAGTTTCATTTTAATGGGAAGTTTTAATGAAGAGATGCATCTTATGTCATGAAAACTCTGTCCAGAAGATGCTTATAATTAATTCATTTAAGCCAGATCAAGGAAATAATGAGACTAGCTGACAAGGACTAAGAATCAAGTGTCTGTATCTGCTTAACTGCCCTATTTTGCACACAGTACTTTATTTTTATATTATTACAGTGGCAAGGGACAAAAGCTTGATTTTGCCCTTAAATCCCAGTACAGTTTGTGAACTGAATCTGTGTAATTTAGTCAGTGTTTGGTCTACTAAACATTCACAGTAATGTAAACATGAGGCCAGCACGCTATCTGCTTTGCTATCTATTATAAATACACTGGAATGAAAAGAAAAATCCCAGGCTTCGGGTAAAACGAATGAATGTGATGAAGTTGGAAGTGAGAAGAATTAGTGTGTGCCACAGGTGATGGAAAATAGAGGTTCTCAGCATCAGGGATTCATTTTTGAGGAAAACAGATTCTCAAAACAGTAGCACGCAGTGTGGGAAAAGATTTACCACCCGCTGGGCCTGCACATGGAGAAGAAATCAAAAAAGAAGAAAATAAAAATTATCTATATATGTCTATAGCCAAGATGTGCAGAGAATTGACTGAAAACAGGAAGAGATTAAGACTTAGGAAAAAACTTGAGGGAGTAGGAGAGAAAAAAAGGGCCTCTCCACATATTAATCTTGCAGGTCTCCTAGACTTTTATACCAGAGTCAGAAACCCAATGGAAATGTGAGTGTAGAAACATTTATACGACAAGCTGTTGGAGGCATGTGATACCATAAACATGAGATTTTTGTTTTCTAACCTATTCTTTAAAGGCAAATAATTCCTTCTATAGCTCAGTTTTAGGCTTTTTGACTAGTCAGGACAGGAATTTTCAGTGACAAAGCAATCAAGATAAAAATTGATTTTGGAACTTAAATTACTTAATTACATAGACAAACACTCTTACTTTCATCTTTACTGCAAGTCTTCTAAAACATATGGATTTAGTATAGTAGTTACTTACTGGAATATGCAAGAGTGCTTTTGCACCATTTTTCTTCATATTGTTTCCCTCTAGTGGAACGTGTTCAATTTTACCACTTTGGGCAAAAAGCAAGTGGGTTCCCGGAGGCAGAGGTACTGTATCTGGTCGAACAGAGGGCCCAATAACAACAGGAGGAGCAGCTGTACTCAGACCTTAACAGAGAAGGAAACAGATGGGGAAAAAATTAGCCTGTACAGCATAAAAAGGCTCCTTGTTATTTGCAGAGACACAATTATAGTCAGACTTCTTAGAAGGAAAAAGTCCTAAAAGCAGACACTAATAACTATAATCAGATGCAAAAAGCTTCCAAATTTTTACCCTTGGCTGACAGAGATGGAGTAATTGACATAATAGGTCTTTTCATGTTCAGCTCTGTAACTGCTCTTTCCTTCAAATATTTAGAAAAGCCGAATCTTATTTTGCAGCTGAAGTGAGGAAAATGTAGGAAGGAACATCCTTCATTTCCTGAGGCAAGTCAGTTACCACACATTCAGATTTGCCACAGCTCCCAGAGGGCATAAACTATAGAGGGCCCTCACAGGCAGGGAAGAAGTTAGAAAAGCATGTTCTCATTCAGAGGCTCACCACAGTTGTCCAGATGCCCTGGCTGAAGGAAAAGCATACGCTGGAGTTACCAAAGGGCTGCAGCACAAGGCGTATCATCACTGGGACAGCAAAGATTTGCATTGCTCCAAGTCAGTGCTGTAGAATCTCAGGGGCATGACTAGTGCATTTGGGAGACAGTGCACTTGGGCAAAGAGACACCCACAAGAAACAAGTGCTTCAGGCACTTACACGGTGGTCGAACTCCTGGGCCGCTTCTAGTGCCATCAATCTCATTGCCATCCCTATCCACACACCAGCAATATCCACTGCTAGAATGGCACTGTGTGGGTAGGTAATTCCCATGCTCATCACACTGAGGAATGAAGTGACCAACTCTTATCTCCCTTGGGAAGTAAGGGCCTCCACTTCCAAGAGCTACTTCTCGTTCACGCTGGCATTTGGTCTTTTCTAATTCTGTGAAAAAAAAAACCAGAACAGTGAGTATTTCTGTTTTAACTAATAATTACATTCCATTAACAGTTAGTGTCTGCTCACCACTTCTAACACAAGTATTCTTACAGCTGGAAGGGCATGGCACTATTACAAACCTTGAAGGCACAGGCCTTCAGTGCACCTTCAGGAACAGTCTGCCTTATGTAAATATGACACATTTGCCTTAAACTTACATCATGTTATCTTTCACTGTCTAGTTTAAAACAGAACAAACAGCGCCCCTGCAGCTTCCTACACTGAAGAGTCACAAACGGAAGCTGGAAAACACTGTCTTTCTCCTTGAGGCACATTAGTAAGAACATTCTGTCCCACTTGCGAACCTGATGTCTACTCATTTGGCCTTAAAATGTCAAGCCACAGAGCGGATAAAGGTTTTTTGTAACGCTGAAAGTCAATTTTCCCTTCAGAGCCACAAGAGAAAACCACAACAGAGGCAGATGCCGAGTTGTCTACAGAACCTAGGAAGTGAAACAACTCATTGCTTTGACATGTATTAGGGTTTTTGAGTTCAGTTACCAAGTTTAAGCACTTGTTTGATACTTTTACACCTAAAAAAGGAACTGCAAGGACAAATTATCCAGTCACTGGTAAAGCCTATAAGAAAGGCTACACAGAAAACAGGAATACTACTACATATGCAGGGAAACCTATGATGGACAGTAGCTACACCACACATATTTGTATTATTGTAGTGTTTACAGAGAAAAGACCATCTTTCCAGATTATCAGAAGATTCAGGGATTTGGTTCTTTTAGTTTCAATTTTATGAAACAGTCTGGACTGAAATATACATCTCACACTATTACCTGTTATGCAATAGGGAATGTCATCTGGATCAATATATCCTTCTGGATGCCAAAAAACATAAAGAAATTAAAAGTATACAATAAAATTCATCTTTTTCCTTCTGTAGACAAAGAAATCTGTCTTAGTTTTACCTTGGACTTGAGACCACTGAAGGGTTCTGTGCATTGGGAGAGAAAGAACTCTAATTATGGGGGAGTATCTTTTTCCTGTCAGTGATTTCCACAGTTGGAAATACTTACCACAAATTGCCTGCTGAAGAGGCTTGAACATTACACTTCCACTTATTCCCTTCTTGTTTTCACGTTGCCTGGTGGACAGCATTAGTTACATGTGGCTCAGACTAGACTCAGCCCAGCTGAGCAAAAAGCTAATCCCACACGTACACAGACTACTGTGGTGTAAATCACACAAATACAAAAAAGAAGAGTATTTTTTATTATTATTTAATCTAGTTATGCAAGCAAAAGCTTTGGACAAGTTTCATGCACCTGGACACAATTAGAGTAGAGAAATACAAATGTCTGGAGAACAGTTCACTCTAAACAACTGAAATATTTGGCATCAGCTTTAATGTGGGTGGTGAAGAGCCTTGAATCAACCTAGAAAACCAGATCCTGAAGGAAAGCCTCTGTTATCTATCTCAAATTTTGCTTGCACATTCAATGTACTATGCACTACGCAGGTAAAAGAAACGTTGATTTCAGTAACTGGATAGTTTTGCCACACTTTTTCTTCTTTTTTAAACCTCTAAATATGTGCACCACTCCTTAGAGAAAGCAGGGGGAATACAAGGCACTGGTAAACTGACTCACCCTACTTTTGTTCATTGAGAGACTCTATCAGCTCCTCCTCAGTGGGACAGAAAGGTAAATGTAGAAGCTGGTTGTTTTTCCTTCCTATCTGAAACTCCGAGAATTAGAGAATATCCAGCAGCTAACAATTTTTAGATCAATAGAGTAGATCAATTTTATGGAGTTAGCAAATATGAATTATACAAAGTATGCATTCACTCCCAGATAGGGTCCAGGACCCAGCTGTTATATATAAAATATATATGTATTATGGGTAACTTGAAATATCTATGTCTGTTCTAATTTCAAGACAATGTTCACACTTACATCTGCAGATTTTACAGGAATACTGATGAAATTTTTGAAGAGCACTTATATCGCAATGATCAAGAATAATCTCACAACTGGTCTGCTTATGCGATTAGCCCCGCTAAAGTTGCAAGACTGGTATAACAAATTAATTTTCAAAACTACTATTCAGTTTCTAGAAGGCAGAGAATGTGATTTGTTCCTTCTAAAAAATCCCATCAACACTGATTTTTCAGTTGCATAAAAAGATGTCAAATACTCTATTGCCACTTACTTTTAGGAATAACTATGTATTTTACTGCTTCTGTACTCCTGAAAGTCTATCATATTTATGATAAACATTAACAGTATCAAGGGTGATAAGTAACCTATGTTAAAAAAACACTCTGAAAAGGAATAAAAGCAATGTTACCATGCTCATCTGTGCCGATTCAATCATTTTAACCTTTCAAAATTAAACTAATTTCACCTCATTAACATGAATATTAAAATTTATAAACAAAAAAAAGCCCGTAAACTAGTTAGGACAATTCAAATCAGGCACTTAGGTTCTGTACTGTATTTTTTTTCTCTCCTTATTTCTGATTCATGTGCAGGATTACTACGCCCCATATTGCAGCTCACTAACTCTTACTGCTGGCAGGTAGGCATCTTCGCTAACCTTCACTCAAAACATATTCAGAAGATGTTAGTCCTGTTTGAACACCTTTTACCACAGAAATCAGCAGCGAGAGGATGTACAATTTCTTTATCAGGCAAATGTCCTTACAAGATTTTATGCTTTCTGAAGGAATGCCTCCTGTGCAGCTGTAGGCTCCATGTGGTGTGACTGTTTCAACCTCTCCAGCTGCAGCCATTCCGTTGAACACGAGTTCATCAGATATTGATGGGCTGCTAAACACAAGAAATGGCTCCTTGGTCTCAGAGTTAAAGCTCCCCAGCTAGGGGTGAGAAGTCAGACCGAGCACCTCAATTTACACAGCTATGCGCTAACATGGCCATGTAGTCTCCTTGAAGCGGAGACAAATCTAGTCAAAGCCGTGTGTTGATCCAGGCTTTCATGTTATTCTGTCATTTGTATTATTCTGAAGAAGGCTGAATCAAGCCCTGTACTAATCACCAATCAGATTTCCACTCAGTATGAAACCAGCCTCAACAGTCAGTTTAGAGACACCTAAAAGAAACGGAGCTGAATCCCAGCCCAATGCAGCAATGAAGGCACAATGACAGCTGGCTGGGATAAACAGTCTGCTTATACAACCAGCCTTTTTACCCAGTATGCTTTAGAGGAGATGCTCTGATTTTGCAAGCTTTAAATTGTGCTAATTAACTGTCTGAAGGGAGGCCAGCTACAACTGAGTGTACACGATCAGATTGACACAGTAAATAAAGCACATTCTCGGCCTCGATGAGCTAACAGTACAAGCTAGACAATACATACAACAAGAATTGGCATAAACTCAGGTAGTACAAGGACTGCTTTTAAGCCAGCTTCCAGATACAAATATTATGGCTAGTAACTTTCCCTCAGTATAGCTGCCTAAATGAAGTTCCTTAGCACTCGTCCTTTAATATAAACACAGTAAATACAGACAAGCTACTTCGAAGATACAGAACAATTAACATTCTTATCTCTTGACTGGCATGAAGAAAACGTCCATTAACTACAACAGCTAGAGCTAAGAGCAAAAAACACTCACCTGGTGTCACAGTGTTGTTACATTTACTACTGCACCTGATTGCAACAACTGGAAAACAAGTCATGCTTATTTCAATGCATCATATCCAGGAGTTACCAACCCTGATTTTCAGAGGTTCTTTCCATTCTCGAAACCCACATTTGAAAGCCAAGCCAAATGACCATGTCAATGATGAGAAAAATGGTCTACACTAGGGCTAGTTTGTACTGCCAGAGATGAAATAAACAGTATGAGGGCAAGACCTGGGTAATCTTCAGTGATTCAGGAAAGTGGGGGTGACAATGGTCTTTTATTAAATGCAGAATTAAGTTTCAGTGTTTTCAGTACCTACGTTTAAACATTACTGGTCAGTGTCTGTCATAAAAATGATTAAAAACCTGTTCTCACTGCTTTCTGATGCAGTTGACGTTTGGCTAATGAAAGTAACATACTGACCTCATATTTTTGCATTTCCCTATGGCACTCTACTTATGCCCACAGAACTGTAACATTTTTGAAACAAAGAATTATACCGTGGACTACCTTAATTAAATAACTGAAAAATCACCCAAGTCAATGGACAAATGTTGTGAAGTTGTAGTGTTTCTAGTAAGTTCACATACTACCTGGTTTTAAAGTCTTGGTTTAAAATTTCCTTATTAAGAAATTTAATTCCTTCTTTAGGATTCCAGAGGAAAATATACAACCGTAGGTTGAAATTCATTCACATAGTCAAATGGAAAGTTTCACTTCTTGAAATATACTGTGTAGACCAGCCTCTAAAGATAGACTCATCTTGAAAACCACAACCAAAACAACGTGATCAGCAGTTCACTGCTATCAGCAGACAACTGCAAGGAGATAAACTGCCAGACCCCAGCTCAGTGCTGTAGGGATTGTAAGAGGGTATAAATAAGAATTTAGCATATAGACAGGGAACACTGCACAGGTATAGAGAAGCAATGTGGGACTAGGGAGATGATTCAAGAAATACTGGGTCCAGCTCTGGTAATCATAGTTCAAAAGGATAGTGAAAATTGGCACCAATGTACAGAAAAGAGCTCCTAAGAGAGAAGCTGTAGTGCAAAACAGAGATCAAAAGCCTCATGAAGTTATGTTCCATGGACCACAGTATACACAAGTCAGGCTATGTAAATAGAATGGTGCATCCTGAACTCAAACTAAATGTATACCCTTCCTCAGACAAATAAATTTGAATTTAATGTTTTAAATGTATTTTTTTCAGTTGTTCCATAAACTACCAGTAGCAATCCGGAATCTAAAAGTCACTGAAATATATAATGAAATTTGAAAAGATGAAATGGAACTACATTGATGGAAATATATATATAATATATATACTTAAGTATTTTTTATATATATGATACAGAAAGTGGGACAGATGAAAAACATACACACACTCTCTTCCCATACAAGCAAAGAAAAAAAAAGAATGGGATAAAAAACCATCTCTAAAGCTGTATACAAGCATTCAAGTCTTTTTTGGTCATAAAGGAAAATTCTTGCAGCAGTACTGCAGAAAATGATTTATGGACTTTTCAAAAAAAAGATGGAGGCTGAGAAAACAAGATGAGGAACAGGGGCTTCTTCCCTTCCATTTTGCAGGGAGGATTACACTCTAACACAATAAACCAAATTCAGTTAGTTCTGTGATGGCATTCAAAACTTTTTAAAGATCTGATAAAACCACTCAAACAGGTTTTCATTCACAATCTAAAAAGACAGAAGTATTTAAAACTGTATCCCAAATCAGTATGTAATCAGAGTTCTTTTTAATTTCCTCTGTGGATCACTTTATTCCCAACATATCACAAGGAGTCATACTGACATTTTTATTTACTGTCCTCAGACACTGTCAAAAAAGAAGAGGAAAAAAAACAAACCAAAATAACATACTTCCCTTTGTCCCTTCATTTTCCTTTGTAATCCTTCACTTAGTATTGCCATGTTAAGTGCATTTCTCATGCGAAACAGATTTCATACAGAGGACCAGTGAATGGCTCTTAACAGTCAGACTCCTAGTTCCGAGAATCTAGATTTGTTTCTGTTTAGTAAACACTGTCTGGGGTCTGCAGGGGTAGAAACGCTCAGACATCTGGTTTTTTGAAATAGAAAAATGAAGCGTGAGGAAATAATGAAGTACAGACTTTCCTAATAGCTGTGAGCAGTGGGACATTCCAGCATCATTAACTCTTTCATTAACCTACTGGTTCACTCCTACAGACATCCTCTTGTGTGTGACTCAAATCCATCTTACTTGTTAGTCTACTTGATGCAAGAGTTGCCATTCAGCAGTGATAAGATTCAAGAGCAGGTTTCATATAATAATACAGACATCAGACAAGTAAGCAATTGTACACACGGATTGGAAAAGGGTTTTGCAAAAAGAAATGAGTGTTTGGATGAATTAAACTTTCCATGCTGTTAACCACCAGGAAAGACTTCAGTCACTTGACTGAGGCATTTAATTAGATCAAAACATTAGTGGGTAAAAAGGGGGAAGAAAGAGTCTCTAATTACAGCTGAATACAAATACAGCTTCATCTGGGATCTCCATTATGAAGCAACTTTACAAACCAAGCTGCATTTTGCTAGGCTTCAGAAAGTATATCTTGATTCTGCCTCTTGGCAATGATTAACTGTTGGATATATCCATTTTAAAAGTACTAAAGCTTTAGCAACACCTGACTTGGGAACTATTGTTCCATTAACTCTCTGAGAAGGGAGGAGCTGCTAAGTTTTTATAAACACTGCCATTGTCGCAGGGAGCAGAGCATTACAAACACTCTGTACTTCAGTCAGGAGTCAGCAAAACTGAGACTTCTTATCTACACAGATTTTTTTTCTGCTCAAAGCATTTGATGAGCAGAGCTAATTGATACAATGTTTCTAAAGCATATTTTCTACTGGTAGTACAAAACAGCATAAAAAAGTAAAAATCAGAGAGGCATATATGAAAACTAACAAAACCTGTCAGATCCCCACCCTCTAACCTAGCAGATACAACAAAATTCCCCAAAATATTTTGCTATCGTCATTAAAAATGTGACACGGAAAGGTCCTCATTCAAGATACAAATGTGCTGAATATGGAAAGTCAAGAAGTGTACAAGATAAGCAGCAAAAGGTAACACAAAGCTACTTACAAAGTAGTACACTGTGCTTTGCAGTTTAGTAGACACACTAACCACTGCATGTGCATGCTGGTTTTGGCTGGGGTAGAGTTAACTTTCTTCATAGTAACCAATATGAGGTTATGTTTCAGATTTGTGCTGGAAACAGTGTTGAAAATACAGGCATGTTTTATTTATTGCTGAGCAGTGCATACATAGAGCCAAGGCCTTTTCTGCTTCTCACACCAACCCACCAGTGAGCAGGCACTAACCAGTGAGGAGTACACAAGAAGTCAGGAGGGGACACAGCCAGGACAGTTAACCCCGACTGAACAGAGGGATATTCCACACCATATGGCAACATGCTCAGCACTAAAAATTTGGGGGAAGAAGAAGGAAACGAGGATGTTCAGACTTAGCGTGTTTTGTCTTTCCAAGTAACTGTTACACCTGATGGAGCCCTGATTTCCTGGAGATGGTTGAACATCTCTCTGCCAACAGGAAGAAGTGAATTAATTCCTTGTTTTTCTTTGCTTGCATATGCAGCTTTGGCTTTACCTATTAAATTGTCTTTATCTCAACCTATGAATTTTCTTACTTTTACTCTTCTGATTCTCTGCCCCATCCCATCAGGGAGGAATGAGCAGGCAGCAGTATGGTGCTTAGCTGCTGGCTGAGATTAAATCTGCAATTCCCAAATTATACTTATGGTCCAACTTTTAAGAACTATAAAATTTTACCTCCTAACACACACCGGAAACCATCCCCACGATAACCTGCCTTACACTGGCAGCTGAAGGACCCAGGAGTGTTGTAGCAGAAAGCATCTGGATGACAGTGGCCCTGTTGACATTCATCTACATCTGTAAAAGCAAAAATCAGTCTCAGATAACCATTCCTCCCGATGGACAAATCAGGGTGATAAATTGCAGTGCAAACCTGTCATATAACTTTCAGGCTTTTTTAGGATACCTGATCTTTGGAAGAACATCTATACACAAGTGCAAAGAGGAGGGAGGGAAGCATGCATGTATTAAGGTTCTGGTTCTCACCAAATCCCTGCATTCTGCTCTTTCGATGGGTAACTAGCATTGTTAACTCACATAGTATTTTAGCAATACATGCCAATGTTTCTCAAGTAAAAGACAACACAGAAGGAGAAGTAGGTTTTGGCCAGTAAAGTTTCTAAAATGTACTTACGTAAAGTGTTCAAATTTATACAAAACAAAATATAACTTTTTTACATAGTTGGAGCATTATGTGTTACCACCTTAGCAATGTAAACCAATACAAAGCAAATAGTTCCAGCAGATGAAGAACTGGTCTACTAGCTGCAAGTTCTGCAATTTTTGCATTTACCCCATCTTGGGCCTTCTGTAGGTCAAATATTGAAGAGTAAATTCAAAAGTGAGGGGAGAAAAGGACAAAAGATTAAGGCATTGGTTGCTTGAAGGATTTAACTATGAAACATCCTACTTTAAATCACAAGAAACTGTAAGACATTGCAATGACCAGCCAACTTGTGCAATAAAGAGTATAAAAACCCCATAAGAAATAGTGTTACTCACCCTCACAGACTCGCCCATCTCCAGAGAAGCCAGGGAGGCATGTGCAGATGTAGGCAGAGCCTCCGGTGTACACACACTGAGCGCGCTGAGGAATGTCACAGTTGTGTGTGCCTGTCTGGCAATGGTTTACAGTGTATTCAACAGCTGCAGGTTAGATGTACAAGAGAGGAGTTGAAAATCTGGGTTTCTCTCCACAAAGTCTGAAGCTCATAAGTTTACAGGGAGAGAAGAATAGCACACAGAAGAGAAAGGAAACAAGGAAACTGAGCTTTTTGTTATGGAGTTCAGTTTTGAGATTTTTTGCCCAGATCTCCACTTGCACTGGTGTTAAATCTTCTTATTAATGTTCTACAAGGAAAGGAATTCATTGTCCTTAGCACCTCATAGATATTTGTTAATATAGAACAGGGCAGAAAGGCTACTACAGGGACAGATCCTAACATCCATCACGGTTTTGTTTATAAAAAGGAGTGAAGAAAAGCAAAGCATCTCAGAGAGGTACCTCACACGTCAGCTAAGTGGCCAGTTCACTGTGCTGGGAATTACTAGATATCCTGCTACACTAACCTAGCACTGACTCAAGGCTGCTGCCACTTGGCGACAGATAGGAGCTGTGACTCACTCAATAGAAGATAAACACATTTGTCAACCATTGGAGAGAATTTTGACCAACTCTGGAAGCTGAGAACAGTCCTGTGTTTTTTTATAACTTTCTCAGCATTGACGGCAATGAATGTGAAGGCATTGCACTGCTTTACACATACATTATTTCAGGTAGTCATTGGAGCACTGCCTATGCTTACCTGTCATGTCAGAGAAGAGGAAAGGAAACCATGGTATTTTTGAAACAGAAAGAGGTAAAATACTACAAAAACTTTGGGCCCAGAAATAGATGAGATTGCAATTTGTACATCTAAGAACAGACTTTCAGCTGCTGTAACAGAGAGTGTACTGAAACGTTCTTTACACAGTTCTTATAAGGAGCAGATGGGACCACGATGAGACTCTACAGTGCTGCTTTCATCACAGTACACAGATGGAAACCACACAGCATCGGCAAGGAAATAACATAAATCTGCCATCAGAGCCAGATCTGAAACCAGTCATCTTTTCCAGTTCTCTGGAGATGATATCATTGTTAGCATCATTTGTATCTGTTCTGTTTGATGAAGTAAGTTTTAGATTACAAAAGAATTCATTATAAATGCATAAGATTTGGAGCTGGAACTCAAAGGGAGTCACAGCAGAACAGTATTTATTTACAACTCTCTTCTAAAGCCATCCAGTGAGTAACACAGCTGGTATGAAAAAACTGCAGTTACAGAAAAGCTGAGTCAGAGCTCGTATCCCAGAGCAAGCTGCGAAAGTACAAAGAGGGTAGCTGTTCAAGTGGTCTATGGGTTGTAAAACTCTCCCTTGTGGAAAGGGGAACAAGATTACCATGGTATTTATTTTCAATCTGATGGCAAACTAGAATTCATCTTCTCTCTCTTCAGTCTTATGGATATAAAATTTGTTTGTGATTGAAGGAAGGGCACAAAACGAAGTTCCTCAAGCTAAGCAAGGAATTATTAGCACTTCGTAGAAATGTGACACGTTAGCTTCGTGGGAAAGCAGTAGAGTGAAGCCTGCAAGGTCATGGCTAGAGGGAAGAATGCTCCCTTTCAGGTCCAAGTGACAAAAGGGCAGTGGTGGACATAATGGAAAGAACATAAAGCCGCTCTCCCACATCTCACCCTATACGTTCCAATTCCTGGTAGAAGTTGCTTTTCCAGCTGTTCTGCAAAGGGCAGACTTCGGGTGCACTGTGAGCACACATGAAAGGTAATTCTTACTGGAGTAGAGAAATGGGGCTCATGATGGAATGTGACACACAACATGCAAAGTCATACACTTAAGGGAATTAATGCAACTTCCTGCTGCAAGATGAAGGCTCCTCAGTCTTAGCTCAAGAACAGTCTCTGCTATAACGAGGGAAGACCTGGGTGCATTAGCTGATCAAAGGGTAACTAAACTTCCACTACAAAGAAGCCATGACAGACACAAACATAATCCTCAGCTGTTATCAGTTATTCCCAAAAGCAACAAGAACTGGTCCAACCATGCTGGAAGAGTGTGAACAGCTTTTTGTCATCACAGAACTACTGTCAGGTTGCAAATGAAGACAAAAATTCTAACAAAAAAAGCAATCTGGTTTATATTCTTAATGTTGCTGAAAGTAAAGCTCATGGGTTTTGTTTCTGTGTGGAAAATTCATTTTCAATACACATCCCCCACAATTAATTCTGCTAGCTACCAAATGGAATTTCTACAACGTTAGTGAAAAGCCAGAGCAAAAAAGGAAAAAATAACCCTCAGTTGGCAATCTTAGTCCAGCAAGTACAGATTAACTCAGGCTTCCTCCAAAAAAAAGGTTTTAAATTAAATAAAAATAACTAATTTAGTGACAATTTTTTTAAGTTGCTTTGGAGTTTTGAAGGTTTAATGATCCATTAACAAACCAGCTAGGTTTTCTCTAAATCTCAAAGATTTTAACAGTGAGATGATTTGTAGTCACAATTCCTTTTCAGTATGATTAGCTGTCACTTCAGGACAAGCCTGAAATAGCCAAGACACACAAAAGGTAGAAAAAAATCCTACTTCATCTTGAAAATAAGATGCTGCGAAATAACAACAAATTAATTACTGTTCACTTTAATATTTCTTCTTGTACAAATGTGAATTTTACTTCCATGTGAAATCTACAGCTAAATAATGGTAAAGAAAGGACAGAATCATTCAATAATCATTTCCACTTTCTATTTGGACACTTTCTGAATGGGAAATTTTTGAGACGAAAACTAAGTAATTCAGGCACCTTAGTCAGTTACCTAATGGATTGTAATCACTAATTGCAGCTTCAACTCCTAAATTCAATTCACAGTAGAAGGCAGTGCAGATCCTCTAAGCTCTGTTTTCTGTCTCTGTGAGATGAACCATAGCCTGAAAGACAGCAGGCGATGCTTTTAAGAGCTGAGAAACTCACCAACACAAGTCCGCCCATCGGCTGCAAATTGGTACCCTTCAACACACTCGCAGCGGTAGGTTCCCGGCTGGTTATTACAGTCTGCGTTGCTGCCACATAGATCTGGTTGCTCTGAACATTCATCAACATCTAGAAGATTATAAGGATTCCAGTTATTAGAAGGTGAATTTAACACTGTTGCAATAAAAACAGAAACTGTGCAGCTGTTGAATAACAGGAGGCTTGTGTATTCAAGCCACATCTTGGATAGACTCTTACGAAAATAAGTTTTCAGGCAACTATGTCCTCAGCTGATCTGCACCAAAAACCCCAGAAAAGGTTCTATAATGGAGTAATAATGAGAAAGAACAGGAAATTAGAGAGAAAGGAGGAGAAGCCAGTGAGACAGAAAATGGTGATCAGAAGCAGTGATGACTACTTGGGGAGGATGAACTCCAGAAAAGAATTCCCTTTTCATTATACATATATATCTCTAATTCAGTCACAGCAACAGAGGACTGGAGGGCCAGTGGGAGGCTGTTTTCATTTACAAGTTGGCTTAAGGGTTGGAATGTGGGAAGGGTTGTCTTTGGTTTTTTTTTTAATTACAAACCAACAATTAGTTAACTAATAGAGATGATGAATATTTCATTAATACACAGTTTCACCTATTGAAAACAAGTATTTGTTTTCAAGCAGCAATCTGGTCTAGTGGGAGGTGTCCCTGCCCAGGGCAGGGGGGGTTGGAACCAGATAATCTATAACGTCCCTTCCAACCCAAACTATTCTATGATTCTATGACTTGTGTCCAGATACATTAAAAATACAGAGCTGGAAAATAAGTCTCCTAGAACAGAAGGGATTTTCAAAGCAGATCTTGAAAAGGATGGTTTCAATGGATTCCACATATCTGTGCTCTGTACACACATACATGTGCCATTCCTCATCTCCCGCAAGAACTTTTAACCTAGTTGACTCATGTTAACCAGAACTTACATTACAGTAAGTTTCTCACGGCTAAGTTCCCATAGGTTTTATGAAAAGACAAACTGGGTAAGAAAAATGCTTTGTAAGCCAGCAAAGCGTACCCAGGTTTGACCCTTCAAGACATCCAAACTTGCTTACTTCGATTATCAAGATACATTAGCCACCCCAGCATCCCTCTAACCTGTCTTTCTCCAAACCAGCCTCTCAGGACAGTTCATCTTGCTGAAATGGCTAGTCCTGAGGGTCAATACATTCCAAGCAAGACAAATGCTACATTAGCTGTCATTTTGTAATAAAAGTTTTCTGATACCATAACAAACATTTCCATCTCCACGGAAGCCAATGGAACATTCGCAGAAGAAACGATTTCCAGTTCCTGGACGACATATGGCATTGGTGTCACAGTTATGGGTACCAGTGTAGCAAGGATTCCGGTTAATATCAGCAGAACCATCTGACAAGAGAGACCATATTTAGCCAAACTGTGACACCATCACAACCCTATCCAGGTAAAAGCACTTAGGTAAGGACGAGAAGGAGACTGCTTGTAGCGTACACGAAACAAGGAAAGAGAATACTTTTTGCATCAGGAAGATGGGTACTTGCAGGTGATAGGCAGGACATGAATCTCAGATATGGCAATAGCATATGTATTCCTTGTCACTTGTGCCGAGTTGAAAAACAGAGAAGCCACAAAACCCTCTCTAAAGAGCAAGACTGACAAAGATAATGCATCTTCCAGCCACTGACATGAGACTCAAAATGTGATTCTTAACAACTTGGTTTATTCATTTTAATCAGTAGAACTTTATCTTTTTAACACATAAAAGTGAGCTCAGTCTTTTCTTGCACTCATCTGGTGTGCACTTTCAAAATTCTCCTTTGCTTTTTTCCCTGATTTTAGTACAAACAGACAAAGTTGGGAAGCTCATTCAAAAAAAAATACACTTCATAGGCTACCTACCTTCCAAAGATAAAATGCCATGTTTCAAGGTAACTTACAGAAAACTAACTGTTGCAATGGCAAATGCTACTTCCCTCATTTTCCCTTTGCTCTGACAATTAAAAAGTCATTAATAGAAGAGCTATAAATTTGGTAAAGATAAACAATATACTCCATATATCTGAGAAGCAATAGATCAAGGAGGTATGCTGAGAGTATTCCAAGGAATTAGACACTAATCCCACTGAATTTCAAGAGGAACTAATGACTTAAATAATCTTCCCCAAGTGAAAATATTATACAAACTTTCAACAGTCCCATCTTTCTTCTTTATTGATGGACACAGAATTCTACTGACTAATGAAACAAATTGATGTAAAAGTCAGTAACTTAACCAAGCTAAGGCAGGCTGGAAAAAAAAAATAGAAGCCTGCTCTTTGTTACCTACAGAAGAGAAGAAGAAATATTTCCAATTCATACATACCGCTGATAGGGCCAATGGAATTACTCATAGCGTATCGTAGAATCTGCTCATCTCTGTTATACAGGACAAACACACTGTCGACTGAGAGCTGCTGAGTAGCAGAAGCAGCATGGTGAGAGTCATCATGAATGCATTCATCAAACGAGATGGTCTGTCGCCACTGATAGGCTCCCGTGTATGTGGAAGCAACTCCATCCCTTTCTGGCTCCGTTACTGTGTACTCCCTGGTGGACGATGAAGTGATCACTGCAACATAGCAAAAACCACACTGATCAGAACACAGAGCAAAAATACTCTGCCCAGTGCTATCTTTGGACTTGGGATACAGGCTGAGTAGTGCGAATAGAAATTTCAAAGGCAAGAAACTAAGATTACTCTGTTCTCAGCTATCACAGCTTTGAGGGAAGAATGTCAGAAATTATCTTGACATATTTTAAACACTTTACTTTGTGGGTTACCAGATAAAGAAAGAAAAATTCAACTCAAGAAACTCAGAGGATTCTTTAGATGAATATACATAAGGATATATGTATACATATGGATCTGTAAGCTAAGAAGGACAAGAGCCTCCTCATCAGCATCAAACTACACCCACTTTAAGTTCATTGTGGTCTGTTGGCCTTGAATTTTGACAGAGTCTTGAGAAAGATGCACATCTGAGAGCTCCTGTATGCTTCACAACAGTTCTCCATGTTGTGAAATACTGTGACCAAAACTCTTCAAAACAGATCTGAGCTTGCCAATCCTCCCACCAACAGAATTTTATTCTTCATATGGACACCAGAACACACCTGTATCAATCCACTTGCAACGGCTGGCAAAGCTGGATTTAAGCTAAGTAATGGTCTATCAGATACGTCATAGCACAGCACAAGAATAACTATCTGAGTACTGGTAAATTGATTGCAGCCTGAAGGATGCGTTCTTCCAGCCCCTGAATCTTCCTCCACAGGGACAGCATTTCTGCCAAGAAGGTAGGTGTTCTACAGAGCACACACTGCCCAAACAACACCTCCAAAACTCTAAAATTTTTCAGGACAAAGCAGAAACTTCCTCCTGCCTCCAGCTCCTACTCCTCACAGTCCATAATAAGTAGCAAGAGGACATCATCACTGGCCACCAAAGCCAGAGATTGTCAGATATGAGGCACTGATGATGCAACTACACTCTTTTCAGCTATCTCTAGCAATCAAAGTGCACCCTTGGAGCAAAGCATACTCTCTCCAGTATTCATGTACACTTGGGTGCACCACAGGTTGCTTCCTCTTTATTGCTCTTTGACAACTGGGCAGGCTGTCCAGCAGTAACATTCCAATCTCACTTTGGTTTTGCTGTGTTGAAACACCCGTAATTTTATCCAGGGAAAGGAAAGCCAAAGAAGGGAGATTCCCTTGTAAACAGTGAAATGACGAATGGCTCTCTTACCAAATCTCAGAGTCTGAGATAAGGAAGAGAGAGAGTAAGAGATAAGTACTGAGGAGACAATGGAGGAAACTGATAAGGGAATTAAGAGGTTCCTAATTTTCTGGTCAGTTGTATAAATTCAAGCTCAAATAATACTGACAAATGTTTGTTACGAATACAAGGCACAGCCAATGCAATGCAGTTTACATGACACATAATGGCAAATAACTGGAAGCACAGTCTCATCAGACAAAACCAAAGCTCCCTTATTGACATTACAACAAAAAAGGGACACACCAGTATGGCTCCTACTGAAGAGCTGTGGACTCTACAAAGAATTGCAATTTGTATGACTGCCATCAGCCGTGCAAAAACAAGGCCAAGGGAAAGGGAAATCGAGAGTGTGTTGCAAATATCAGTTCAAAGAAAGTTAAACTCACATTTTTCAATAAAAAGATAAAAAAAATTTCATTTTCCTGGTCAAAATCCACCTTTTTCTGGGACATGTTCCTAGGAGGCAACAGCAACTTTCTATAAATTGAAGGGTTCTAAGTACATTTGCTAAGAAAGGAATAAAATTATGTTTTCCAGATTGGCTCATTCTCTTCTCTGAGAAATGTGCACTTTATCATTTCATTTCTAAGAAACCTTACCAGAACTAGAAGTGTGATAGAGTTCAGTGTACGGTTCTATGTGGACTGACGAGCCAGATGGGATCTCAGGTATCCTGCCCTCCATTTCTGTGCTGATGGTAAGGTGACCATGCTCATCAATTCCACTGAATTTCTGCTTTATAACCAGCTTCTCGTTGTTGCCAATAAAAGTTACTTCAGTTTGCCGTGTAAACTCGCCACCTAAAGAAACAAGTATTAATTCAACATTTAACAATGATTTCTAAATCTTTCTGTTAATGCTTTGATACAGCATAATTGCTAAAGTTTTGGGTTTCTACAGAAAAGACTTTCAGAGGTATGCTGATAATATTCTTAGATGCCACAAGGAAACTTTCTCTTCTTAAGCACTAAATGTGCTAAATTGCAAGTAAGCCTGAGGAAGCAGGGCTTTTTTAATTAAAAAAAGTTCCAATAAAGCTAATAATAATAGGCCTTATCCTACCTGTTAAAATGGCAAAGGAGATGTACATTTTACAGAAAGCCTCCATTAGGAATACAATGAGTTAAAAATAAAAATTAAAAAAATCTAGTAACTCAGTTTCCAAATAAAACCAAGTGAACCATATGCTGTAAATTACAGAACAAACTTCAAACACACCAAATCCAAGCAAAACACTGAAACAAAAAGTTACCTTTAACTAATTTCATAGTACAACGACATAAAGGATAAAATTTTAAAAAGAAACACATGTTCTCATGAACAGATTGGAATTACAGCTTAAATTCATGTGCATAACCAACCAGATTTGGCCTCAGACTCCCATGAAAAGCTGTAATCATTAACTCAGCTTTTCCTCAAATAAGTTAACAGAATCATTTGCATCTCATGCAGAAATTGCTTCTGTTAAGAAATTCAGACCTTTATGAGGTCAGATTCATTCTTCTTTTGTTCTGTCGGTACAGTCAGGCAATTCACATGTTAGAGATCTTGTAGATGTAGGGGCAGCTTTTTTCAGAGGCTCTGTATACTCCAGTGCCAAAATCAGATCCTTTTTAAAAACCTCTTTCTTGCACTGGAACTGGCCAAGCCATTCTTCTTTCTAACAGACTTCTGTGTTTTTGCACCAACAGTAAATTAAAAAGCCCAGTATCTATACATTGTAAAGAAGAAAAATGGTGAGAAGTTTGATTGCAAAGCAATCCATTTGCAGCCCACAATAAACATGTTTTCATCTTATTTTGCTTCTATATATATATTTCTCTCAAGGTAGAAGAAAACATAGTACAGTTTTTGAACATTATTTTAATTTAGACGTTACCAGTAACACTGAATCCATTTTTGTATCCTTGCTGTTCCACGGCAAACATCCATCCTATGATACCTCCAATAGAGGCAAGAGGCAGTAAGGAATACCCTAGAGCCTCTGGGATTGTGCTGATAGCAGTGTAGGCACGCCCTTGGTTCATCACAACATAGGAGTGGAGATCAGTGTTCTCAAATGTAACTGGAACAGGGTTATTTCCTACAAAGATTCTTCCTTTAACCTTCCCGTTGACTCTCTGAGGAGAACCTGGCAAATCAATACAAACGCATCAGAACAAAACAACAGTTCTCACACACTCAGAGCCTTCACTACATTCAAAGACATTAGTGCTGAAATAAATGCCACACATGCTTATAGAAATCAACAGACAGGAAATTGCCCACAAACAATGTGTTAATTTGCTTACACACCAACATGTGTGCCCACGTGTGTGTTGTCATTATACAGATGACTAAGTGGCCAAAATTGCCTGAAAAGATGCACTTTATCCCAATAAATGATTTTGTCTGCAAGGATAACTTCATAAACAGACTAAGCTGTTACAGTCTCTGTGACAGTAAGTGGCAAACAGAAACTTCTTTTGATGATCACACTTCATATCAACACCTACTGAATGCAAATTTGTTAATTTCCTATTAGAAGGCTAACACAATTAAGTGTTAGAATAATTGACTATTACTCTAAACTATTCTATTCCTTGACTCAAAACTATTGACTATTTTAAGACTGTGTTTTACAGAAGTAGCTACTTTGGATTGCTAGTTTTCCTCTGTGTATAATTTCCTACGTGCAAATTCAAATTCCATTATCATCAGATTGTTCTTTTCTTTCTCTGGAAAACTCAATTTTATGAACTGAAAACTTAAGTAGTAGGTTTTGCTTTCCTGCCTCATAAAACACGAAGACTGCAGTCAGCTATTTTAGCTGTCGAAATGCATCTATACTCTTGAGTCAAGTCACTATGAGGATTACAAGTGTATATATAAGAAATTCCTTTATGGATTTTACACAGGAACAAAGTTTAAATGGGTATCTAACAAAAAATCTGGCAGATTAGCCCTTTAACAAAGAAGCTTAAGAGCCAGACAAAGAGGAGCCATACTCTTTACCTTGATGATCAAAATTAATTTGTTCACGCCCTTTGAACTGTCCATTTCTAAACTGGGGACTAAATCACATTATAACATGTTGGAAGCTCATGACTAATTCTAGCAATAAACACTGGAAGTTATGCTACCTATTAAATCGTGTCAGTTATGTAAGAGTATATTTTTTCTAAAAAGTCATGTTCAAACGTACAGTGTAGAAACAACCATCTAAAATAATTTGCTTTATTCAAAAAACCACACAGTTTTAGAAATTGTTCACTTCTTAAAGTACCTTTCAACATATCTCAGTAATAAGTCTTTCAAGAAGTATTTCACGACATCTTTTTTAGTATTGAAAACAGGTCACCTCATTTAAGAATGCCATGTGCAATTGCTGTATATGTACCTCATTTTAAGAAAAGTTACCTTCTGCTACACATTGTCTGCCATTTCCTTTGTAACCAGCAATACAACTGCAACAAAATCCATTGGGATAATCTTTGCAAACAGCATGTACAGAGCACTGGTGGCGGTTGTTAGCACAGGTCTCTTGGACATCTGTGTGGTAGCGAAACACTGTAGAAAATAAGACCAGACACTTATACTTCATGTAATTACTACAGTATTCATGTATCTCTTGTTTAGTTTAAAAATATCTCTAGACTAATTTGATTCATTTTTTTTAATTTTCTTTTTAAGGAAAACCAACAATTGTGATTGATTTTTGCTAACCTTGCAACATGCAAGTAACAGTCCACTATTTTGCAGAAAACATCAGGGCTTCAGATGTTAGAAAACTATTTAATTCTATTAACTTCAGCAGATGTATATTAATGCAGATCAGTTAAACTGTCTGGCGAAACTAAATACACAATTTTAACCTGTCCTTGTTTCTAAACCAAAGCAAAAAGCAACCTTTCCAACCTGAGGACAAAGCACCTCTGTAGAACATCCAGGACTGTGCACCAACTGATGCACCCTGCAATTCTAATTGTTTTACCCTGCTTTTTCACAGAGATGGCAATTCTCACATATTCTTCAAGAAACAATTAACATCTGGGCAGTCAGTCACCCTGGTTTGAATTTTCTACAAATGGTTCTTTCAAAGTTAGAATCGCTAACCCCACCCTTGCAAAACTTAAGGCCACAAAATGCTAGCCAATAGTCCAACAGTTTTCACAACGGTTACTATTCTCAAGCTTTGCTAAATCACACGTATTCAGTAACACATCTATGAAAGGAAATAAGCTAGGTTTCAGTAGAACTGACAATAAAACCCTTACCAGGAACAGTCACTTAATGCAGCTGTTAAACTTAAGATCATAGCTTTAAGAACAATTCTGGGCAAAAGATGACGAGAAATCAGTTGCCACTAAGCATGCATCAGCTTTCAGAATAAAATTATCCGTAGAGGAACCTTCCTTAGGAGAGATTCAGGCTCCACAGACACACTGTAAATGTACTCTGCTGTGAGCTTGACTGGGGCACTAGTTTACTAGACCAGCAAGATCTGAATCTGAGGTGACAACCAAGTTAACTACCTCGATAAATAACACAAACGTATTCAATGTGTCCCAATTTTCAGATATGAAGGCACTGAGAAGGAAACAGATTATTCCTTTAGCAGTTCAATTGCTTGCATAACTCTGGTTTTCGCAGCCTATCCACCTTAGAACTATTCAAGCTGTAGAAAAGACCTTACCTATACCAGTTTCATCAAATTCTTCCACATCTATGACTTGGGGTTGCTGTGGGGGGAATTGCTGGACATGGAACTGACGAGGTGGAGCTTTTGCTGTCGGGAAATCTTGATGACTATAAAATGACTCAGTTGAAGGTGTTCCTGTTATATCTTGGTATGAAGTCAGAAAGTCTTCTGCAGCCAGCTGAGGAACACTATAAGTAACATGGTGCTGATCATCTTCTGTGCTGTCTGTACTGCTCGTGACATATTGCTGCCTTATTTCAGTGGAGCCATAGTCTGACATAAATGGCTTTGCAGTCATCTCCTGGTCTTGTTCATTGGACTCCAGGGTCTCCAAAGCGTTGCTGATCTTGGCAGGCACAATACTGTCAGATGAGCTACCAATTTCGAACACCCACACACCTTGCTTCCCAGCATTGCTGCTTCTATCAAAGAGAAGTGTATGCTAAGTCAAAATGAACAAGCACAAGTTGTGTGTTTTTTCTAGCCTACACAAAATGTCATCCGTCACTGAGAACGCCAAATTATCTTATCTACAGGTACAGTTTATTCAGCTATAAAACAGTCCTGACATTTTTTCTCTGCTCCCAGAGCTCTCCTCTTGAGAATTTCTAGCCTTCTTGTCTCCAAAGTGATGGGAACAGAAGGAGATATTTGGGCCACAAAGATCTCACTAACACTTACTACAACCTTCTAACTCATTCTCTTTCTTTCTTGTTCACTTTTTCTTTAAAAAAAAAGACTGCCCAGGATAGACTATAAAGAGTTAAAGCCTGAAGTGGTCATATTTTTAGAAGGGCTAAGTATATAGTAGCTCTTACCAGTAATAAAGGATCTACAGACTTCTAACAAATTAGACTACAGTACTTATATTCCTCAACAGGGTGAAATTTATCTAATAACTTTGCTATTTCGCACGCAATGGCTAATGGAATCTTATTATTTCTCATTGACTCACACTATAATTAAGAAAAACACAGAACTCCTTGATGTTTTCCTCAGGAATTTAAAAAAAATGAACAACTAAAAAGCATACTTGTGCAGGTTTCTAATGCTGCCTTCATCAGCAGCAATGACGTTGTAGGATCCTGGCTTTTCCCAAAAGTAGTAGTTTGTAGAGGCTTGACTAAAGCCAACCATAGCAGGAATCTTTCCATCATCATTCTTGGAGTCTGTGCTATAGAACTGCAAACTATCTTCTGGGTAAAGGAAAATAGCATAGGAACTGGAGTCAGAAGAGGCTAAAACAGCCTGGAATGTGTTTCTCTGTGGAAAAAAAATTAACATCCAATTATTCATGGAAAAATTATCAAGATAGACAACAGAATAACATGTTTTTTAAACACAAAGTCAAAATCAGAATTTCCATCATACATAACACATCAGGTACTTCCTCAGAGAAATCATTATTATACAAGCTTATGTTTTGCTAAGGCAGTTTTATCTTTATCATGCATAAACGCTAAAAAGAAAGCATTATCAAAGGTAAGTTAATCTGTTAGGAAACAGACAAAGAGGCTGCCTAAACCATAATTCTCATTTCCATAACGTGCATAGGGTGCTAGATCATCTCCTTAAAATAAAAACGAGTGATGTCCTAGACTAAATAGAAAATTTCTGTAAATAGAATATTCAAAGAAGGGATCAAGTTTCATGTTGATGAAGTGTCTTTTCCTGTAGAAACTCTCCTACATACTGTAGGACCCATCTAGACAGTACCTCAGACATCAGCTATTCGTTGCTGCCAGAGTGCAGAATCATTACTGTGAACACAATAGTTGTGTCAAGTTAGGCAAAAGGAATTAATCTTTGATAAGATTTAGTAAGTCATGGTACTGCTCTCAACCTCATACATTGTGAGCAGGCTCATCGGCTGGGATAGTTATGGTGCATAAAGTTACATATCTTTGCAGGATAATACCTAACATGGTTTAAAAAGGGAAAATTGCTTGTAATTAATACAAATAATAGTCTCTAACTGCTTCTTCATTCAGTACTTGCTACAAAGCACAACTTTTTTGTGAATGCAACATTATCTGCGCAAAAGGGATTCACACCCTGAAGTTCCTGTTAGTCCGTATACCTATCAAATTTTAGATAGTTTGATGTCAAAATAACTTAAGAGTCTGTTGAAAAATGCAAGCCAACGGCATTATATTGCACAGATGGAAGGTAGGATTCTCCTACTATTTCAGTTATTACCACATCACACTTAACATTCAAAGTAAGAGTTATGAGGAAATACAAAGAAATCAGCTATGTAGATTCAAGAGTTTTCTTTTGAATGAATAAAATGCTGTAAAATAAGAATCAAGTAAAAATTCTGGAAACTCCTATTTTGCCACAGGTTTTTCCACAACAAAATATGTTCTTAACTGTACAGGATTCATTTAAACACAAAGGAATTCAAGCCTTCAAAACAACAGGTAACGGTGTTACACTTCAGCTGAATATGTGTCCAACATGTCTTAAAACTCTGATTAACATTCACCTTTTCTTCCAAAGCATGATCTTCTCCTGGTGCCTGGTAAGGAGCCACACGCTTCCAGGTAACAATGACAACACTGATGGGATCAAAAGTAGTCTCAGGAAAACCTCTTTTGATGTAGCCTGATGCAAGTTGCAAGACATCTGAGGATGAATCTTCTCTGTAATACACATCTCCACGTCCATCTGTTGTGTCCAGGTCAGCCATAAAAGGAGCAATAGCCCCAAAACTGACTGGGAACTGACCAAGATACTTTTCTTCACTTGAAGGTTCATTCACTGCAATAATCCCATTAGTGGTAACCTAATAAAAACGTGGAAATTGTAAGATAGTTACTGTTCATATTACAGTCTCCCACACCCACGTGCTCTAGATCACAATATATTTGTTGCATTTCCAAAAGAATTGAGTCAAAAGTCAATCTTGTGTTTGTAAAGTAAATTAATTTTTTCAAGATGTTGGTTTGTAACCCAGGAGTTCTGGGATTTCAATTGTCCAAACCCAGAACATCTGCTTTAGAGACAGACTAACCTTTTTTCCCCTAAATATTTAGCTATTTAAATTTCAGACATTTAGTGCCTCTTCTAAGACACACATAATCACCACATTTCACAAGTTTCTAAATCTTTCTCAGACAAAGACCCAGCACAACCCCTCCGTGAGTCTGTCAAGAATTGTGTACAGACCCTTCCAAATGACCAAAAGCTCTTCTTGCTTTTAGCTGTTACTCTCCTGAAGAGCAGTTTTGTCACAGCATTGCTGAGAATGGTAAGGATGAAGCAAGTATTTGCAACAGTTATTTTTGGTTAACCAGCAAGCTAGATTCTTACCCGGAGTAAATCATAGTGGTCTACAGAGAAGATCTACTGTGCTGTACACAATATTTCCAAGTGTCTGACTACTGCAGGCAGCCAGGCACTCACCAATCTAGAGCTGCTACCACACGTGAGATGACTCAGAAAGGGACAGAGGTCCCCAAAAAAGAAGAGAAGGCTCTGGGAGGACATCATAGCAGTCTTCCATTACCTGAAGAGGGCCTATAGAAAAGCTGGGGAGGAACATTTTACAAGGGCAAATAGTGATAGGACAAGGCAGAACGTCTTTAAACTGGAAGGGGGAATATTTAGATTAGACATTAGGAAGAAATTCTTCACAGTAAGGGTGGCAACACACTGGCACAGGTTGCCCAGGGAGGTTGTGGATGCCCCCTCCCTGGAAGTGTTCAAGGCCAGGTTGGATGGGGCCTTGAGCAGCCTAGGTTAGTGGGAGGTGTCCCTTCCCATGGCAGGGGGGTTGGAACTGGATGATCTTTAAGGTCCCTTCCAACCCAAACCATTCTATGATTCTATGAAAACGGCACCATAAGCTGTGAAACTAAAATGATCTCTCACAGATATATCTCACTCACGGGGACTAGTTCGAGAAGAACAAACTGCTGCTAGATCTTTTCACATGGTCAAGATGTTCACAAAATTACACAGCCTTTATGAATGCCCAGAAGAGTGTCAAAATGGCCACCATGACTCAGACTACAAGGCAATCTAGCCCAGGTGCCTGTCCCCAACAATACCTGGTAGCTTACGGATTCAGCAGAACAAGAGAAGGACATGCAAGTACTCCTCCAGCCAGCCTCCAACCACACCAAGCTGAACGGATTCCCTGTGGTTTCACTGTTTATTCAACATCAGTGGATCTCCCTCACGTATTTGTTAAGTCTTCCCTTCAACAAATATAAACTTTATGCATCCACAAAATAGTTTCAATAGGAAATCCACAGATTTCCGACTTACCTTTTGAGGTTTCTCCTACTTTTGTTTGTTTCCAGTCTGGCTCCCAGATTCATTTGATGGCCCCTAGTTTTTGTATTTGGACAAATCCTGCATGGTCTCTTGCCCTGTGTAATTTCTTCTCCAGAATGAAGACCTCCAGACTATTTATGCACTCCCTGCGTAAGAGCCATTTCCTCTGTCTGACCATTCTCATTGTCTCCAAATTTTTCTCCCCCTTTTCTACTACACTCGCTTGGAAACAAGGAGGTCAGTACTATATATATGCTTCAAGACACAGAAATTGTGGGCTGTGCAAGCATATATGAGACGTTGGCTATGTTTCATATGTCTTTGTAACATCCTTTAAAATCTGGACAACCATTACTACCGCTACCTACAGCAAATCTAAAAAAGTATAGTTTGGGAACTCTTGCTACAAATCATCCCTTCATAAACAGCACACATCTATACTTTGAACTACTCTTTGGCTACTCAGGGGTCAGAGCATGCCCTCTGCCATAGGCTAGTGGTCAGTCAGCTTGGTATATAACTGGATAACGGTTGGCACAAACCATTAGCTAAACTTAACAAATAGTTCATATGGTATAGCAGAATTTACTTTAAAAATGGCTTGACATACGCTGACTGTGTTGTCTGCAGATGTATAATTTCATCAGCTGTTACAGTGAAAAATAAAAAAGATAAGATCATATAAAAAATGGGAAGCTGGCTTTGTGAGTGAACAGTATATCTAAGATATGTAAGTAGTATGCATTTGCACAAGCATGATGGGAATGCAGGTCATTTAGAAAGAGGGAGGAGAAGCTCAATATTGGGATCATTTTTCCTCTAATCATTCGTGACTTAATAGTGGCCACAGTTCTTAAGCTGAACTATCACTTTTAGGAATACAGAACTAAAAACCAGCATGGGTTACCCTAGTCTAGACCCTGCATTGCAGGCAGACATGAAACAGAGATCCAGTCGAGAAAGGTTCTCAGAATTTCTGTTACAGTTGTACACTGGAAAATCCCTAAAGCAAAGCTAAAACTTACCCTAAAAATTAAAAGCCACCAATTATACTATAGCAGTGCCTTACAACAGAGAAGATGGTGGGCATTAAGACATTTTAGCAAGGAGATGCACTCCACCATTAAAGTAAAAAAATTCAAGTAAATTAATATTTTTTTTTCTCCTTGCTTACACTTCTTGTACACAAGCATCTCTCCTCCTATTCTAAACAGTTTTGCAAGAGATGACTGGTGTTTAAAGTATTTTAAACAAATTCCATGCTCTTCATCAGATTTGTTGTGTGCAGACTTTGTGGCTGCATGGTCCCCCATTTATGGCAGAGATTAAAATAACATTAAGAGGAAATACAATCAGGACTAGTTAATACTACAGAACAAAGAAGAGACCAGAAGAAATGACCTAACATCTGACCTTCCTCTTTCCACCTATTGGGGCAGACTTCTGACTATTCATTTCCTATCTTGCTAAAAATTTAAATGCAGCAAGTAACTTTACCAAGGAGATGCAAAAATGCCAACCCATTTTCATTTGTTTGTAGTTTATAAATGTGAAAGTTCAGTTTTAAATGTTAAGGAAATGTTTGCTTGCAAGTATTCTATCACCCAGAAAACATTCGCAAGCCATTAAATTGAAATAAACACACAAGCTGCTTGCTTTGTGAAGGGATTTTTAGTGTAGAAGAAGAACTTTCATCATTAATAAAAGAAAAGCATTTATTTTTTCAAATGTAACAATACATTTATATTGATAAAGATAGTGGATAGTTTGATTTAAGTTGGCCCTGTTCTTTAAGGTCATACAGATAATTAAAGTGTGAACCTCAAAATATAGAGAAATACCTCAGGGTAAGTATTGGGTTTCATTACAGTATTGTTCCTGTCAAAGGGGAAAGAGAAAAGGAAAAAAAAGGCCTGATGTAGGCGTTGTCTAAAGACCAGCTGTGCTGTACATCTTTCCTTTTAGGGTATAACACTATTTAACTTGACAGGAACTAACACAGATGTATTTTTAGCATGTTAAATTTCTGGATTACACACATAGTTAACATACATTCGTGGTTTGCAGCAGAAAAAATCACACACACTAAGTTTACCCTGAAAATTCAAGTGAAGCAAGTACAAAGTACTTCTATTGAAAGAAAAAAGTGCATCCCTGTGTGTATAACAAAAATCAAAGTTTCAAACAAATGACGTATGTTTCCCTGTTCAGCTACTAGGCATTTTGAGGACTTAAATATTTCTGAGTAGGAAGTTTAGAAAAATTATATTTATTTGTATAATGAAGAGCCAGTTGACTTAAAGCAGCAACATTTTCTAAACATAAACATTAATTTAGGTGGTTAATAAAAGTAATGATTGACAAATTATTCCAAGCTTGCCTTCAAAGACTCTGATTCTTCCCTAAAAGGAACTAATCTGTAATCCTTTAGCTTTTCCACATCACTGAGCCCTAGTGAAAGCCAAAAAAACTTTTATTAAAGTGTGCTATTAGAACAAGTAGATCAGTATGGGTTAGTGATAGGATTCAAAGTTACAAATCTTGCATAGGAAAACACAGTGTTAAAGGTTCCAGTATGCAAAAGTCTGTTTCCACTTAAAGCAAATAAAATTCTCTCTTCTGTCTATGAAAAGAAAAAAAAATGTTGCCAGGGATTTTACAACAAGTTGATACTAAACAATCTTTCCTCCAAACGACTTGCCTTTTTATTCATGTGTATAGCTAACTCAAACAACTCAGCTTCTCAACTGTTGGAAAAAATAGAGAACATATGTGTACTTTCAACTGAAAGAAGGCAAAACTTGCAAAAATCAAGCACTCAAAAATTAAGATAAGGTTATCGCATTATCCTGATGAACCATACATAAAGATGTATTTCATCACAATAATTCAAAATCTGATCCAGCCACTCCTTTAACTATTATGACGTATTTCTATCGATAACACAAGTGAATTGTATCAACTTGATAATATTTACTATCAACTAGCAATACTTTGGTAAATTTTGCTTACTGAATAGCATCATAGAACTTAATAAGTACTCAGTGCCAGTATACAATAACACTGTGTATTGTGAAAGTGCATTTAAGAATGCTCAGTACATTTCCTTAACAAGTATATTCCTCCTTGCCCTCCTCCCATGTAGTTTGTAATGTGCTTCTGTTTTGCAATACTTGTGACAGATTAAACACAAGTTAAAAGCCTCTGATTATTATCCAGACCGAGACTGAAATACCATTCATTATCAGACTTTGCCTACATTAAAACTGCACATCCTTAGCACTGAGTAATCACGATGCCAGAGCTCTAATAGTGATTCTGGAACAGCCTCTAGATCGGTATTCTTCCAGACAAAAACTAACTAGAATTGTTCCTGTTTTATGGCACAGGAAAGTAACAGGGCCATTAAACTAAAGAAACCTAGTGTTGTTAAACAATCTACCACTCTTTGAAAACTCTGTCCCCTTTCTGTCACTTATCTGAGGTGCTACTTGTTATCTTTGCTTCTCAGTGACTGGATACACAGCCTGCTATCTTTCAAGAACATGTCTGTGCTTCAAAGAGAGTACTTTTTACTTGAGTTGACTAATTAGTGACCAAACTTAGAGTACAGAAGACAAGAAAATGAACTAAGGGTCAAACTGAACTCTGAACTCCAAACATACATAATACGAATCCCTCAAAATTTTGAATTTCAGATGTGATTTCAGGATTATCTTGGTAGGGGCAGTGTGGACAACAAAAGAGCACAACTAAAGTGGCAGCAGTAATATAATTCAGTGTAATCCAAGCAAGTTAAATGTTCAGTGATAACCCATAAAATGGCCTCAAGTACTACATGAAATTTTGAATGACTGCAGCCACATGGATGTCTAGTTTCCCAAGTGTCTCCACGTAGATTAGTCCCGAAAGATGCATTAGACCCACGCAGCTAAAGCACGTTTGTTTATCTAGACAGGGAGGTGGGTTTTAACTTGATCAGATTAACACACTGAATACACTGGGCCTTCCCTACTAAGACCTTTCTAAATATGCTAGTTAGCATCTTCAACTGCCAGCCTAGATGAGTCCTCAGGGAAAAAGAGGCAATGATAAAACAGCCAGTACTCTTGCAGTGTTCCGAAGACATGCTGCCATTTTAAATGTTTTGTTGGGGGTTTTTTTGTTACTTTTGAGCAGCTCTGCTCCAGACAATCTGTTTTCAATCCCACCTTCATATACCAAATGTCCTCCACTGGCTATAAACACGCACACACAACTCTGGGATGCAGTCTGCTATGAGGCACGCACACATGGCTGGGGTCTGGCTGCAGCCCAAAGCCTGCAACTGCTCTGGATGCGTATTTCACCTACCCAAGACACCCTTGAGCAGCAAACATCTAATAATGCCCAAGACATTAGGGGCAGAACAGCACCCTCAGTGCTATGATGTGCAGGTCTTGGACATGTCAGGCTGCTGGCCAGGCACTCACAGTTTCAGTTCTGTGACTTTGACATGCTGCAGCACACAAAACAGAGAAAATGACAAGGATGGACACACACCCTATGTGGGAGTATAGAAAATGCTAGGGGATGGTGTTTAGTATGGATAATCGATTAAATTCTCTTTACTCTCCTACAGTCTGCTCTATTGACTGGGTGTATCTCAAAGAACCAGCAACAGCTGTAGTGTGAGAAGGGAATCATAGAATCATAGAATGATTTGGGTTGGAAGGGACCTTAAAGCCCATCCAGTTCCAACCCCTCTGCCACGGGCAGAAACACCTCCCACCAGACCAGGCTGCTCAAGGCCCCATCCAGCCTGGCCCTGAACACTTCCAGGGAGGGGGTATCCACAGCTTCCCTGGGCAACCTGTGCCTGTGTCTCCACCCTCAGCACGAAGAATTTCTTCCTAATGTCTAATTTAAATCTTCCCCCTTTCAATTTAAGCTGTTCCGGCTCGTCCTATCACTATTTGCCCTTGCAAAAAGTCCCTCCCCAGCTTCCTGGAGCCCCTTCAGGTACTGGAAGGCCGCTAATCAGCTCGCTAAGGAGCCTTCTCTGCTCCAGACTGAACAACCCCAATTCTCTCAGCCTGTTCTCATAGCAGAGGTGCCCCAGCCCTCTGATCATTGCAGCTCTTCTCCTGACCCGCTCCAACAGTTCCGTAAGCTTCTTACATTGGGGATTCCAGAACAGTGTGAGGACACATGGATGGAGCAGTTAGGCGCTCTGGACCGAGCTCTGACCTCGGTACTCACACAACCGACATGAAACCCAACCAGGGCCACCCTGCACCAATACAAAGCCTGGCAGCACCACGGCAAGAAGCGACAATTTCATACCGAATGGGTTGTGGGGTACTGGCAGAGGCTGCCCAGGGAGGTGGCTGAGTCTCCATCCTTGGTGGTGTTTAACAGACAGGCAGATGAGTTGCTTAGGGATGTGGTTTAGTAGAGGACAGGTAGAGCTGGATTCGGTGATCTCAAGGGTATTTTCGAACAAGGCGATTCTGTGATTCTATGAATCCTCCCGGGAGCTCCCCCCCAGCCTTCCCGCCCCCCTCCCGCCCCGCACTCACGTAGAGGGAGCGCACGGCGGTACCGTAGAAGCGCAGCGCCGTGCCCAGCTCCAGCGCCGCCGAGCGCGCGTCGTCCCCGGGATCCAGCGCCGCATCACCGCGCCCCTCGCCGTGCGGCAGCAGCTCCAGCCGCTCGGTGGGCAACGCCAACGCTAACGCAAGCGGCAGCGGCAGCGGCAGCAGCGCCCAGCGCGCCCAGCTCCGCGCGGCGCGCATCCCCGTGGGTCCCGGCGCGCCCGCCCCGGCGGCCGCTATGAGCCCGGGCAGCGGGGGCGGCCGCGGGGGGCGCGGCGGCCGCCAATGGCAGCGAAGGGGGTGCGGCAGCGGCCAATGGCAGCGCGGGGGCGGGCGGGACCCAGCGCCCCCTGAGCGCCCCCGGCCCCGTTGCGTCCGTCGGGACCCCCGGGGCCTATCCCACAGCTCAGAGCCGGGCAAAGTCGGGGCCGATGGCTCCCGGATCGGGGCTGCAGGAGCCAAGCGGCGTTAGCTCCGGCACGGGGTGGTCAGGCACTGGAACAGCTGCCCGGGGAGGCGGGTGAGTCTCCTGCCCTGAAGGTGTTTAAAAGACGGGTAGATGAGTTTCTCAGGAATGTGGTTTAGTAGCGGACAGGTACGGATGGACTCGATGATCTCACAGGTCTTTTCCAACCAAGCGATTCTATGATTCTATGATCTCTCTGGGTCTCTCAGGAGCGCAGAGCTGGCGAGACTCGGCCACCTTTGGGATCAGAGCAGTTTGCTTGTGAGGAGAGGAACTGGGAAGTTAAATCTGTGCTTCCAAAGGTGCTTCCAAAGCTGTTGGCTCTCTCCCAGGACAAATGGGGTTTCTGTCTTAGTTTAGGAAATCATAGAATCTCTTTGTTTGGAAAAAAACATTGAGATCGAGTCCAACCATACTGGTCCACTACTAAACCACATCCCTAAGCACATCATCTACCCATCATTTAAACACCTCCAGGGATGGAGACTCAACCACCTCCCTGGGCAGTTGTGCCAGGACCTGACAACCCTTTCAGTGAAGAAATTTTTCCTAGTGTCTAATCTTGAACCTCCCATGGTGCAACTCATCCTATTGCCTGTCACTTGGGAGAAGAGATGATCTCACTACAATCTCCTTTCAGGTCTCCCTTCAGCTTTCTCTTCTCCAGGCTAAACAACCCCAGTTTCCTCAGCCGCTTCTCAGAAGACTTGTTCTCCAGCCCTTTCACGAGCTTCATTGCCCTTCTCTGGAAACGATCCAGCACCTCAGTATCCTTCTTGTAGTGAAAGTTATTCCAGTAGCTGCAGTACTACCCCCCAATGTGCCAACTGAAGCAAAGTACCAGAAATCAGCTTGAAACGAAAATATGAATCCCTGTGCTACCTTCTGAAATTATTTTGAGACCAGGTGCTTTTTATTGGGTGGTGAAATGAAGGTGGAAGATTCAGATTAGACATTAGGAAGAAATTCTTCACAATGAGAGTGGTGAGGCACTGGTACAGGGTGCCCAGGGAAGCTGTGGATGCCCCCTCCCTGGAAGTGTTGAAGGCCAGCCTGGATGGGGCCTTGAGCAGCCTGGTCTGATGTGAGGTGGTCTGATGCAAGGTATCCCTGCCCATGGCAGAGGGTTTGGAACTAGGTTATCTCTAAGGTCCCTTCCAACCCCAATCATTCCACAATTCTACGATTCTAATTCAGTTCTTGCTGTACTTTCACCTGCAATTTCCCTCCATAGTTTCAGATGATAACTAGTGGATTTAGGGATATCTGTCTAACCAGTGCTAATAAAGCAGGCTCTTGGCTGGATCACCACCATATCTGAGCATAGTCATATGCACAAAGATATCTCAAGATACCCAGCTGAAGTACTTTTCTCTGCATTTGATAAATGGATATGTAAACTTCAAGCAGTTAAGCAAACTGTAACTTCGTACCCATATTAAAATGTGTACACTGAAATACAACCAACTGCCTTCACCACAAAATAATCCTCCTATTACAATCCCCCCTCTCCAGCATAGGCCTATTTCCAAACCTGCAGAAACCTATTTGCAAACCTGCAAAATGAGCTTGTGCAATGCAGCTCCACAGCAAAGAGAAAGTCTAAATTAAACCCCATAACACACCTCCAGAACCCCACATACACATTTATAACATAAAAATGTTATTTATGCTAGGCTTGAATTTTCCATAGCCACATTTTCCCTCAATATGAGAAGTCAGCCTCAATGAGAGGAAGGTGTAAGCACAACAAGAATAAAACTCTGAGAGAGTAAATTTCTCCTGTCAGATCACCATGATTTCCCAGCATTATGTCCAGAATTTGGAGAATGAGGACCACTGGGAAGCCAGAAACTTACTTTAGTATATTTGAAATTGATTTGAAGGCTGAAGAGTTAAATAACTACATCTGCATGTTTAAAATACAGAGTGATAGCCACATTATGGTAAATCCTTTGTCCATTAGTCAGTATATTGTGATGGTTTAGTCTATTTTTACCTTAAGAGGATTGCTGTGTTTCTTTTGTAGCTGAATAAGTTTACCTTGTATGCACCTCTCACGGTGAGGAGTAATGAGAATGGTTAGTTCGAAGTCTGAAAAGGATCTTCAGTTTTCCTTTCCTGCATCTTCAACAATGACCTGAAAAAGGGATGGGAAAGCATGCTTACATACCATATAATTCATTGGGAGATATTAATTGCTAACACCAACCAGAATGGAGAACGAAACAGACTTTAGCAAGATTTAAGAAGGAAAGAAATGTATTCAGAAGCAAACTGCAGTATCACCAGCTAACACACTATCAAGAAAAATCTTCCAGAACATAGCTAGTATAAATACCAAGAAGAACATAACATTTTCAATGGAACATAAATCAGATATGACAGCAGCTTACAATGAAACAGCATCCCCAGAGCAGCCGCTGAGATCCTGTACAACAAATGAGCTGTTTTTATTGTGTTACAGGGAGGTAAGCGACGTTTTCCATAGGGATGTAATGACACTGCTTTTCCAGAGATTGCTTGTGAGAACAGAGATCAAAGATTCACCACTGTCCAGAGTGAAACAATAAAAGTGATCTGAGGACTGGAGGGAGTGACATACAAGGAAATGTAAAGAACTGAACATATGTACTAAGCTAAGTGATAATGGGGAGGAGGTCTGATTAACATATTCTTTCAAAGGTATGGAGTGTCTTCAAACAAAATATCTGAAGAGTGCTACCAAACAGAAGGAGGAATTATATGGGTGAATTTGAGGAGTACAGGTAACTAGGAGAGCAAAATGACTAAATGAAGTCATAAAAACAAGTATCAGAAAATGCTTTCTTACCGTGGGATCTGCTTTCAGAAAAATCATACATTAAGCATAGTGGAAGCAGAATGACAGAAAGCTTTTGAATAGTCCATCTCTAGGTTGGTCAGATTGTTAACAACAGACCTTATGGAAAATTTCTGTATTTTATCATGGGACGAGACAGCCCAACAGATTTTGATCTATCTTTTTCTATGCTAATACAGTACTAAAATAGCTCACAGATATACACACACACATATTTGGAAATTTCCACTGCCCACATGTGAGGAGATTTGGAAAAGGGGATTGCAGATACTGTGATTCTCCTGACCTTCTCAATCTCCTCCCCACTCTACTAACAGAGAAAAGGGAGTTAGTATCCATTTTGCTGGCATGACAGGAGGAAAAAAAGTAATGGCCTGGGCTCCTCATGATGATCTTCTCTGTCCAAAGATGATAAACCATTCTAGTGGTCATAAACTGGAGAAAACTGCGCATTTAGGATAACGACAGGGAAGAATAGTACTGAGGTCTGCTGAGAAGAAGCATTTTTTTGAGAGACAAGGTCACAAGAATAAGAGGGTCACTAACAAAGGCAATGCTTGCAGGAATATAATGGAGTGAGCATCATAAATTTAAATCACTGTCTTGGAATTTAATGTTGATTATTCATTAGGTCATAACACGATGAGATTCCCTCTATAACTCTACATGAGCCTATATCACTATGGAGGTCACAAGACTTGGGAACAACTTCAAAAAATAGCATATTTTGCTGCAGAACTCTCTAAAGAAAGAAACTAACTTTGAAGCGCTGTTAGATACTCTTGAGAAGAGACGCACATGAAGGGCAATGCTGTATCTCACCCTCTCCATTAGTGTAGGGTATAAAAGATTGTAGTATCCCTCCTTTTTCTCTCATGCGGAGATCTTAGAGGGCAACAAAAGGACAAGCTCCTTGGGAGCTTCTGATCTCAAGAACGGCTGGACAAGAATGGAGATGTGTTAACACTTGGCCAATGATCTGGTCGGTACAGAAGAGATGTACTGCTACGATAGAACACATAGCACCAACAGATTAGTAACTGCGAGGAGCACGGCAAGAAACATGGGAGAACAGTATCTCTCAGGCCCTTCCTAGGTCTGGTGCTAAGAGAAACTCTTTACTTTTATAGGGTTACCTTCATCTATTTCTATGTCTCATTATTAGAATTGATAACTATATTAATAAGGGACAGAAAATATATCACAGAAGAAGTCATATGGTGAAATTATATTCATATAGAAGAATGAACAATTATTTTCATCCTAGTTTACAACTTAGGAAATATGAGATGGAAAATAAAACAAAAATATCAGCATCATGCAAATTGGATAGATAAAAAAAGCAGCCTTACAATCCTCCCCTCTCATGTAGCCACGTGAAAAATATGACGCTTTTTATCTTTTTTTAATATTTTATCAAAGTATTGTTCTTATATCCTACTCTTTGTTGTCTTTCAAGAATGGATTCTCTAATCCAGTAAGAACAATAGCAATTCTCCATACTAAGAGAGAGTTGTAACAGGGCAAGATGGCCTATAGTCTTCTATTCAAATATTTAGCACTTCACTAACTACTATATCTACTCCAGATCAACTACTACATCTAGTCCAAGTCTTGCTGATTTGTTATTATCTAAAAGTTTTAGCTTTTATCAACAAAAGACTCCAAACAGACAATAATAACTGACTCCAGGCTTTTAAAAAACACAGAGGAGACAGGAAGACAAAATCTATGAGCAGTTTCTCATATATGCAAAACCCACTTACAATATGAAGGAACATTGTTTTCTAAACAATGGGAATGGCATGTGGAAAAGTAATTTGAACAGGACAGGAAAACAGACATGGAAAAGCCTTCTATCTTCTCTGAGACTAAAGAAATTACTACTCTGGCCCACCGATATCTCACTGTGTCAGATTTCAGAACAGAGATAGTACATGCAGGGACAATACATCTCCTTGTAGTCTGGTGATGATATGGTATTCAATGCCCCTCAAGTTAAATAATCATTTCAAATTGAATAAACATTCAAAGCAAAAGCATTGCTAAATTTGTATTCTGTTTTACACGGGATCCAGATTTTGACTGCAATGACTGTGAATTTCAGTTGTTCATGAAACACACAAAAAAGGTGTTGCATTGAATCCCAACAGCAAAGCTTCTAAAGAACAATCAATGAGAAAAGAGAGGCCAAACACTGGTCTGATATCTCACTGTGTCAGATTTCAGAACAGAGATAGTACATGCAGGGACAATACATCTCCTTGTAGTCTGGTGATGATATGGTATTCAATGCCCCTCAAGTTAAATAATCATTTCAAATTGAATAAACATTCAAAGCAAAAGCATTGCTAAATTTGTATTCTGTTTTACACGGGATCCAGATTTTGACTGCAATGACTGTGAATTTCAGTTGTTCATGAAACACACAAAAAAGGTGTTGCATTGAATCCCAACAGCAAAGCTTCTAAAGAACAATCAATGAGAAAAGAGAGGCCAAACACTGGTCTGATTCTAGACATGTCTCGAAATTCAATAACAAATTAATTAGGAGAGAAGCTCAGCCTCAGCCTTTCTATAAACATTCAGAAGGGCTAATAAAGTCTGAAACATTGGCACAGTCTCTCCTGAGACAGTCAAGCTACTACTTCACGTCTGCTCCTTGTGCCTGTGGAGTGGAATCCACTGCCTAATCTAGTGAAATTCACTCAGGACAATATGTGGGTTCCTTGAGCAGAGAAACTGATTTTCATTCAGAGTAGATGAATTGGCAAAAGCCAACAATCTTAACTACTGTTTTTAGCACAGGACTGGATACAGGACAAAATAATTAATAAAGATAACACCTATTCTTATTAACTGCAACAAGTTAACTCTATGGTCCCAAAATTAGATTATGGTTCATCTTTACACAGATAGCTGTGAAAGTCCTGCATAGAGGGAGAACGATGTTCCCCATATAACTCCATGCTTGTCCAGAGTGAACAGAAGGTATTAATATTTCCTTTAATGAGTTTGCTTGTAAACATTTTCTTTGTTGGACAAGTTCTACTAAGAAAGAAAATGTCTCCATCGAAAAAAAGATGTGTTTCTTGACCTTTCCTGGTCAGCTGCTCAAAGTCGGCTACACCAAAGGCTTTCTGCATTCAGGAATCCACTCAGCGTACACCAAAGTTTCCTAAAAGTTACTGAAATTGAGCTTAAGATAATTTGTTGAGCATGATGAATGTAGTGTATGCTCGAAGGCTAAAATGTTCCTTCTGAAAAGCTTGCAGGAGGATGGCTGAATCATACCCTTAGACTCCGAGAACATTGTCAAAATTTTGGAGTGATGATTCTGCCAGTCATTCCACACAAAATACTAATAAAAACTGGAGGGTAGCAATTCGCTGTTTTCACAATTTTAAAATATCTTTTTCTTTTTTATTCTTCATAAGATTTCTAGAACCTGGAGTTGAAATTGTAACTATGAGGTTCTATAAATATAATAATTTATTCTTAGATTATGCATGCGTAAGCTTAAGAATCTGCTATACATTTATAATATGAAGCCCAAATTTGTATGCTTGGAGATAACTTACCTTAAAATTAGTTGGACATAACACATATAGATGTATAATACTGAAAGAAGATTTTTATCTCCTCTTCATTTTGATATCTATGTAAAGACTGTGGACTTTCCCCTGGCCTGAAAGAAACCAGATCCAAAAAAACAGGAGTAATTCTGTGATTTACTGCTATTTATTTTTTCTGACCCAAGGACTTACATTGCTGTTAACTTCACTTGGAATCTGCAGACTAATCTAAACAGTGGCCCACTCATTTCTTCCCAAACACAGTTTAGTGTTTTAGCCTAGGATGTTCCACTGCAGTTTTGTCGCAGAGCAACAATAAAACCTGAGGGTCTTTACTAAAGCAACTCTGCAGAAGAACAATTATGTAGCCCGTGAGGAAAAGAGGCATTATTTGCAACCACTGGGACTGATGCAGTAACTTATTCATTGGAGAAGTGTAGGAGCAAGAAAAGCAGTAACTCTTTTTTCCTACAAGAGGCTGCTGAGAACAAACTCTGTGTGTAGTCTACACTCCAATTAAAAGAGGGACAGGGTGTTATCCCTGAGGCCGAGTAGCAAGGACTGGATTGTGTCCAAACTGCTAACCCCTAGATCTCACTGACTGTGTCCATGCTACATAGCATTTAGCCCATGACCTTTGCTGGGTTACTGTAGCCCTCTAACACAATTTTATCCTCTCCCAGCAATTCACAGCAGCTCAGCAGTGGTTTAGTTACAGCATGAGACTAAGGGTACACGTCATATGCCACAGCCTGTGGCATGAGGGTACGTGCAGGTACTAGAAGTAGCAAAGCCTTTGGGCTAGCTTTGGAAGACTGGATAGGACCAAGTCCTTGTGACTTCCATTTGAGCTTGGTCCTTGGAGCAAACTGTTCCCAGAGCACTCCTGTGCTTTGACTTGGAAAGAGCTGTTTGGAGCAGGCAGAAAATCAGCTAACATTTAAGGAGTTTGGGATATTTAGGAGTCCAACACATGAGAGAGATCCCTGGTCCTCTCTCATTTAGCGATACTGATGTACCTGTATCTGCAGTCAGAGGCATATCTGTAAGTTTTCCAAGGGGGAGAGATAGCAAGACTGTTACAACTGAAAAAGTTAGACTTGCAAATGAAAAATTACCAAAGCCTTTTCCATGTAATTATTTGTTCTTGCTGGGTAGTCACTATTGGATTTGTAACTAAATAATCTTTCTTGTTAGGTCTTCTCTCCCTTGAGCTCTCTAAACCCAACGTTGTCATCCTCCTCCTTTACTTTTTCCCTAAAAGGACCCTTAACTCTATACCGGCTGTGTTCTTCCTAGTTTCCTTCCTTGGTCTTTTTCCAGAGGAGACTCTTTATCAACCTTTTGGGATCTTAAGGCTTGAACCACTTTATGGTTCATTGACCAGTTCTCATTCCTTGAGTTCTTTCTCAGAGAAATTCATGTCTGTTTTCCTTTAACAGCAAATCTTTTATGATTCTCTCAAACTTCCTGCAAGAAAAACATTGAATGTTTTCCAGCAGCACAGATCTTTCAAAGCGCAGTTCTGACAGCATGGGTTATTCTTATTTACAAGTAAAGGCAATAAACTTAAGGAAATTACTTAAGAAAGGAAAAGCATTATCCAAAAAAGATCATCTAAATCTGGTTCTTAATCATCTTCTCCCCCCTACACACCTTGAAATATTATATAACAATACTTACTTAATCGATTTATGTTTTTAATACATTTTTCATTTAAAATAATGATCCAATTCAACAATCCCACCCATCTTTATAGCCACTAAATACAATACGAGATTGCCATTTAGAGACCCCTATTCACCCATAAGCTTATATAATCTGAAAATATTTGGAGATGCAGTTATTGAAAACAAACAATGGGGAAAATGTGTATTACATTGGACCTAATTTTTAACAAAATGTTTCATTTTTGTGGATGTACTAATATTTATATTTTTATCATCTGAGGAGAGAATCTTACTTCTGAAGAATGCCACAGCATTTGGACAAACAAGAGCACTATTCTTCCTGAGGGAAATCTACTGCCTTCTGCTTCTTCCATATTAGTAAATAAAATTCAGTTATTTAAGTACTCAGCACAGGACTTGGCCTCATCCAAAATGTAATTATTTTCTGCAGCTTACTCCCTGCAGCAGTGCTAAAGCACGAAGCAGATTTTCATGTAGCAATCACGGTATAACAGTCTCAAAAGCACTTTCCATTGCTACCCTGTCAAATCTCAAAGCCTTTCCTGGTGATTTAAGAAACATTTATTATTATTCCACTTCATAAATAGAAAAATTAATGCACCAAAACAATGCAGCTTGTCCACCTGGCAAACCAGAAGACACACAGGAAACTTAGAGGAGAGTTCCCGATAACCAAAAGTAGCTTTCTGAACTGGAGTGGATCATGTTTCTTCCTGAGACAAATGCCAGTTTCAATTAATAACTGTCACTGTGGGTATCCAGAGTGTGAAGCTGCGTAGTTGCTATTAATAATCACAAGCCTCAGGAAAGCTCACCAACTTCAGATGTTCAGGGGGCCACCACATGGCAGAAATTAATTAAAAAAAATCACAAGGGAAAATTAAGAGTCAGGTTTTTAAGGTGACTATGTAACAAAGTATTCTGTTCCTCACTGCCAAATTTAGCCTTACTGAGGGGCAGGGGGAGGTGCATATGACGGATAAATTATATTTCAGTAAGTAGAGAAAGATATAAAACTTTTGCAACTACTACCATTCTGTGTATTGGAGGAATTAAAAGATTTGTCTTAAATACCTGCAAGCTGCTTCTGATCTCCATAAATTGTGGCATTACTTTGAAAACAGGATGTATGCTTCAGAGTAAAGTAAAACAAACAGACTGATTTAACACAAGAGGAGCAGCAAATCACCCCTGACAGTGCAGTATTTTTCAAATAACCCTCTATCCAAAAACAGCAAAGTACAAAGAAGAATTAGAGAGGAACTTCTGCTTGGAATGATTCTTGCCTGAATAACACCTTCCATTTAAAGTTTCCATAGCATCATTTCCATTTCACATGGCAAAATATGAGACCAAGATTAACTTCATTTTCTTGTTTGCCAATGTTCACTTCCACATAGTCAGCATGCTCTGCATGTTTCATGTACCTAAGTGTTCTCCAGAACTTTGGGATATTTCTGCCTGAGCATTTGCAACCTTGGGGCTTATATTTAATATCATATATATTATACGTACAGAAGATCTTGTAAGTGCATTACCCTTATAATTTCACTGCTACTAAATCTGATAACACTTTCTGTTTCTACAATTTCTGAACATTTTCTACAGTGTCCTTTGCCTTGCTGAAGGACAAGACTTTTGTAATTTCCAAAGAGCCCATCTTCACCAAACATGCCTTATCTCTCTTGCCAGCAAATATAAATCTTCGTGGCATGTGTAGCTTCAGCAGAGTAACAGTTCGGTTACTGTTCCAGCAGCTGCAGCAGCTGCTTTCAGCTGCTCCTGGCTGTGGCAGAGCCAGACCCAGAACAGAGAAGAGGAAGCCTCCTGGATTTCCACTGGCCTCCATAACCTCATTCCTTACTCTGAGGATATCTTTTTTTTCAGCTGAGAAAGAATAAATCAGGGAGGCGAAAAACTGGATTTCAAAAAGGAGTCAGACAAGAGAAGGATGGTGGGAAAGGGAAAGAGAACTTAAGTCTCTTAAGTCAGAGAACAAAAATACATGCCCTGACATTGCCAGTATTTATGCAGGCAAATTGTCTCCTTCACTTTAAGGGGGCTGATCACATAGCAATGGCAGCCAAAAGAGAACAACTTGGGCTATCCAATCCTGCAGGCAAAGAAGATGTGGACTGCTGCTTTCCCTGCTTACATTCCCAGTCCTACCAAATGAAACCCAGGATCTGCTGATCCTGCTAGTTTTGGCACCCTGTATGAGAAAAAATGGATCTCTTCTTTGAAGATCTCTCTGATCTTCAATAATGCTCAGCTGAGTGAAACCTCTAAATAAGTGCCTGCTGTGTTTGAATAAAGGAAAAATGCTGCCACACAGTAATAAGGAAGGATGCTTAGAGAAAGGAAAGGAATAGACATGCCTGACTCACTAGAAACAAGAGAGGCACTGGTACTCATCCAAAAAGGGAAAAACGAGTTAGTCCCAAACAGAAAGACAGAGCTGCATACATGAGACACTAAGAGTCTTAAACTGTGTATTTCAACATTATTTGTTGTTGAGATTCATTCCTGCTTCCTACGTCTAATAGTTTGTTTCTGTCTTCAGACTCTGTTCAGTGAATATTAAAGATTTCTTGGTGTTGCAGGCTTTCTCTTTAGGATATCTGGAAAACTGCAAATATAACAAAGCAGAAGATGAGGGCTCCAGCAGGTTTTCCTCTGTAAGAGTTTCCATACCTGTGAAGCCAACCAGCAAAGATCCAAGCAGATGCCATTCAACTTGCACGGGCTACAATACGTGATACTTTTAATAATGCACACCTTGCAGCCTCTAAAAAGTGACTTTTCAAAGTTGGCATTAGGATTAATTGAAAACAGCCGAGAAGTTACCTTATCACAAGGGAAGCAAAAACTCACCGCAAAGGATGTACCTGTGCAGCCAAAGCTTATGCTAAAGAAGATAAACCCCTGCTGTGCAGCTCCTCAGGGATTTTTCAAAATAGAGACAGAGCTTAAAATCAACCACCGAGCATGACAGACTGAGTCCAGTGACTGATGAGAACCTCTTGCCTGCCACTTTGTCATGCCTTACACATCGAAAGTGAGACAAAAATCTGACTCCTACCACACAGATTTTTGCAGCACTCTGCTGCAGGCTTTTCCTCAAGGAAAGCTGTTCCCTCTCTGCTTCCCCAGCTCTTCTCGAGACGCTATAGCTACCCCACCTTGTCTTTCAGACTGGAGACAGTGCTTACTAACTATTTCATAAATTTTCGAGGCTGAATTGGGTATGAGTTTGCACAGGCCATGCTGCCCCCCCCCCCCCCCCCCCCGGTACACTGCACTTCTCCCAGTACGACTTGACTATCTTTTTATTTTCCACCACACTCCGGTACAGAAAAGTAACAACAGCACCCTCCGCTGGCCTCTGCCACGAAGACACCTCCACTAAAGGGGCTGAGAGGAGCTGCTGCTAGATCTGGTACCTTAAATCTAGAGAAATACATATTTTTACTAAACATACTAATGGCTCTTGTTCTCTCTAAGTGGCTTCCAGCTGCCTCCAGTCACTACACACATACATATGTTAAAAGCAGAGGCAATGACTACAAAGCTTATGCACTGAAAGAGCACTTAATTTTAGTGTTAATAATAAGAATCATAAATTATGTTGTCATATATGAAAAGATGTATTTCCCCAACAGACTAATCTTAACTAGCACTTTAGTTACAGTACCGATCTTACATGGGAGCTTGTAACAAAAACTTAAATTGGATATTATCATCATCACATATTTTTCCTCCAATATTTCTGGCCATTGCATATGTGCAAGCATCAAACAAAAAAACCCTGACAACCTAAGCCACTGCACACTGTCTGTGGGCTTGAGAGCTTGCAAAAAATGTCTTTCATTTGATCCAGAAGTAAATAGCGAATCTCTGTGATTAAGCACATTCAGCATATTTTAACTCTTTTTCTTTGAAGATCACCTGTAAATTATTGATCTAAAAAACTTTACTTTGGGTAGTTATAAAACTCTTTGGCCATATTGAGGCATCCAGTAATAAAAACACAAAGGCATTCTGAAAATAACAGTCCACCTAAAACTGTTAATGATTACATATTTATTTGGGGGAGATATTTTCTTTCTTTTTAGCATATGTGCATTCATGCATGTTAACACAGTTTATCTTTACTTTAGTGTCTGCTCCTGCAGAGTAGCAGTGATTCTGAGAGCCAGCTGATAAGCATATTTGATCCTGATTACTCTTACCAATTACATAAACAAGAACACTTGGACTGAAACTGGGAAAGGTCATTTATAGCCATTATATTTGCTTACTGTAAGTACACAGAATACAGTTATTTATGTGGAATTTAAATAGATAGACTGCATTTGAGCAGGCTATTTAAGCACAGGTTATTTTCTCCTCTCTCTTTCCAGCTGTGGGCAGCAACACTGGAAGAAACAGATGCACACAATCTATTAACACATGGCTCTGTGGCTGGTGTCATAATCACGGTTTTGGCCTCTGATAATGGGGTGGCTTACATGGCAGTAGGATTGATGGTGCCTCACAAGATTCACTTTTCTCAAAGGGGAAAGAGGATTTTTGCTCACAAGCTTTCAGGGCTTGTTGTCAGGGCTTTAAACTAGACTTGAAGGAAGGAGGATAATATCAGGCTTGCTCAGGACAAGCGGAGGGATGGCATAACAAGGTTAGAAGAACAGGGTGCAACTGAGGGCCCTCAGTCTGCATCTCTGAGACATGCTAAGTACACCAGAGCACTACTGAAGCTGTACAGAGATGAGCCAGGGGCTACTCAGGTAATTGGAGTCAAGAGGAAAACACCAGTGAAACACTTCAAAGGAATTAAGGGGTGTTCCTCTAAGAAGGTGACACAGCCAACAGCCCAGCTGAAGTGCCTCTACACCAATGTATGCAGCATGGACAACAAACACGAGGAGCTGGAACCCGTTGTGCAGCAGTAAAACTGTGATACAGTTGCCATCACTGAAAGATAGTGGGCCCAAAGGAGGATCCAGGGAATTGCAAGCCTGTCAACCTGACCTCGGTGCCAGGGAAGGGTATGGATCAGATCATCTTGAGTGCTTTCACATGGCACTTACAGGATAACCAGGTGATCAGGCCCAGTCAGCATGGGTGTATGAAAGGCAAGTCTTGCCTGACTAACCTGATGTCCTTCTATGACAAGTTGACCCACGTAGTGGATGAGGGAAAGCCTGTGGATGTCGTCTACCTAGACTTTACCAAAATCTTTGACATCGTTTCCCACAGCATTCTCCTGGAAAACTGGCTGCTCACATGCTCATTTAGGTTGCACCTTTAAGATCATCAATTCCAACTGTTAATCTAACACTGCCAAGTTCACCACTAAATCATATCCTTTAGTGTCACATCTACATGTGTTTTAAATATCTCCAGGGATGGTGACTCCACCACTTCCCTGGGCATCTTGTTTCAGTGCTTTTCAACCCTTTTGGTGAAGAAACTTTTCCTAACACGCAGTCTAAACCTCCCCTGGAGCAAACTTGAGACCATTTCCTCTTGTCCTTTCTTAACTGACTTTTGACTACCAGATCACACTGCCTTTTTTTATAGCAAACTTTCTCTGAAATGACTATTTTGCTTCTCTTAATTAAAAATTATCTCCAGTCATAAACACAATAACACAGGCAGGCCATTAGAATAGATCTGATAAGATCCTAACTAAATTATAACCAAAGCTGTCTGAAGATCCAGACAGAGACTTGCATATCATCCTACATTTGAAGATACAGTCCTGGAAATTCTTTCTGCTTCATATCTTTAAATATCTATCCTCTCCTGCCATATCTTTTAACACAGTACGTGCTTTAGGAAGGTGCAATAATTGGCCTAGCAGCGTAGGCCTCGTAAGACCAAATGTCGGGTACTTCATTTTGGACACAACAATCCCATGCACAGCTACAGACTGGGCACAGAGTGGCTGGAGAGTAGTCAGGCAGAAAGGGACCTGGGAGTGCTGGTTGACAGGAAGTTCGACATGAGCCAGCACTGTGCCCAGGTGGCCAAGAAGGCCAACGGCATTCTGGCCTGCATCAGGAATAGTGTGGCGAGCAGGACCAGAGCAGTTATCGTCCCCCTGTACACGGCACTGCTCAGGCCTCATCTTGAATACTGTGTGCAGTTCTGGGCCCCCCAGTTTGGGAAAGATGTCAGGATGCTGGAGTGTGTCCAGAGGAGGGCAACGAAGATGGTGAAGAGGCTGGAGCACAAGCCCTATGAGGAGCGACTGAGGGAGTTGGGGCTGTTTAGTCTGAAGAAGAGGGGGCTCAGGGGAGACCTCATTGCTCTCTACAACTACCTAAAAGGAGGTTGTAGACGGGCAGGGGTTGGTCTCTTCTCTCAGGTGACCAGTGACAGAACTAGAGGGGATGGACTCAAGCTTCATCAGGGAAAGTTTAGACTTGATGTTAGGAAAAAGTTCTTCACTGAAAGGGTGATTTGCCATTGGAATGCGCTGCCCAGGGAGGTGGTGGAGTCGCCAACCCTGGAGGTGTTTAAGGGGAGACTGGATGAGGCACTGAGTGCCATGGTTTAGATGATGGTGTTAGTGTTGGTGTTAGTGTTAGTGTTGGGATATAGGTTGCACTCGATGATCTCGGAGGTCCTTTCCAACCTTATGATACTGTGATACTGTGACTACAATTTTATACCTGTGGTTCTCTGCAATTTTCATTCTGAAAAAAATCCAGTCCTTAGCTCAGCATATGTAGTGGACAGCTGAGGTAACCAACCTGAGAAATAATTGTGACAAGCAGTCCCAACACATGACAGTCCCAACAAGCACTGTAAATTAGTTAAACTGACTTTTGATTTTAGCTCTGTCACTGATGCCACTGAATGAGGTCCCTTTAGCACATCTCTCACATTTAAACCAACAAATTAGATTCTGCATATCTCCAAACATTTCATACTGATTGATCAGACTCAAACTCACCTGCTCAGTTTCTTTCATTGAGGTAATTTGAAATTCTGTATATTTTTTTCTATTCATTAATCAAGTGATGGTACCATCTTTGCCAAGCTGAGATTCAGGCATTAATTACTTTTTTAAAAAGTCTGGGCCAACAAAGCATGAAAAGAAACAAAACCAGAAGTCAACAGTTTCTGATGAAACATTCTCTGCAATGGCATAGTTAAGACAGAGCAATAACAGCTGCACACAGTAACACACCTCTTAAAATTTCAATAGAAAAAAATGATTGAAGTCCTTTTACTGCAATGTTGTCAGTTCTACAAGAGGATTGGAAATCTGCCATTGTATTATACCAGATTTTGCTCCAAAATAAACTACAGCCAGCACCGCTGGAAGTGATAGAAGTATGTCCAGGACAAATATCTACTCCCTGTCCTCCAACGCAGCTATGAAATTACTCTGTTCCTTTTCCTTTCACAGCACGTAGGACTGGACAGTTTCTACCCTCTCCTCTCTACAAAACTCCTCAGCTGTCCTCATCCTGTAGTTACAACGACCTGATACGTCCTTACGCAAGCCCTTATTTTACCAAGCCCCAATTCATATATATCTTACACCTTGCAAACCACCATACCACTTTCAAACAACTCTGGTTCCTCCTAGAACACTTGTTCCACTACCATTCTCTCCTGTGAATGAAACAAGGATCCTGAAGGAAAAACAATCACAAAAGGTAGGACAAAAAAGCACTTGCAAAGGGGTTCAAACAAGACTTGCACAGGCCACCTTAATTCTACCATTTCCTAATCTTGAAATAGTAAATAGCATGTAATTTAATAATTATACATTATAATTTATTGTGTAGTTATAATTCATATTACATTTATATTTAAAAATATAATAATGTATAATAACAATATAGTTACATATGTTTCCATTTGATTTCATCATTATTTATTATAAGTGTATTATCAAATATGATTGTTAAGGAATTCTAATTGTAGCTAAGATGTTTATTTAATATAATAAACTTACACAGACACAGGTTTATGAAAAGAAATGAGAAAAACAAAGTTTTTGCTATCAACATGATGATATCATCAAACAACTTGCTTGTGAGAACTTTACAAAAGTTCCCCAAAGGTTAAGAGATCTGCATAGTGCTTACTTCCTTACTCCCAGCAGTTTCTCTTTAATGTACTTCCTGTAATAACAACTGCAGCTCTGTTTCTTACAACTTCTCCTTGCCTCTTTTTTCACTATTTACTTTTTTTCATACTTTGACAGTTCTCTGCTCTGCTCCCCCCCATTTGGGCAATTTATTCAGCTGGGCCATTTGAAGTCTAATGCATTTATTGTTCTGTCACAGTATAAACATAAAGAGTTGGCAGCATTATTAAATTCATGAAATAATCATCTTTTATTTTAGTGTGTGAGAAGCAAAAGCAGTTCTGTTTACAAACATGCAATATAGTTTTGGCACTCTTCCCCCAATAAACCCAACATTTTGTTAAGCCAGCTACCAGTAAGTTTACAACTATCTGAAAGGAGGTTGTAGACAGGTGGGGGTCGGACTCTTCTCCCAGGCAACCAGCAACAGAACAAGAGCACAAGAGCTTAGACTCTGCCGGGGAAGGTTTAGGCTGGATATCAGAAAAAAGTTCTTCACAGAGCGAGTAATCAGGCATTGGAATGGCCTGCCCAGAGAGGTGGTGAATTCACCATCCCTGGAGGTTTTTAAAATAAGACTGGATGTGGCACTTAGTGCCATGATCTAGTAATCATGATAGTGTTGGATTAAGGGTTGGACTTGATGATCTTGGAGGTCTCTTCCAACCCAGATAATTCTATGATTCTATGATTTTATGATTCTATGATTTCACATAAATGTATTTTAATGACATTAAGGAGGAGGTGATAAAGCTCAATTGATTTCTGCCACTGAGCCGCAATTCATGAACAAATAAAATCCTGCAGAAGCAACCAGAACAAAGAGAAGGAGGATGTTGGCGGCTGCTTCACAGCAGGGACAAAGCCGGAAGAGCTGCTGGCTGGGACAGGAAACTGCCTGGCCAAATGCAGCTGGATGAGGGACAGGAATCTATGCAACAATGTCTGTTTCTCTTCCAGGGAAATTCTATGAAGAAAACAGGCATCTTCACAGGCATGCATTGCAGAGAAGCAGATGCCCTTGTAACACTCAGAGTCAGAGCGTAAAGAAAGTAGCTGCAGTCTCTTATCCTGGACTGCACCAAAAGAAGCGTGACCAGCAGGTTGAGGGAGGTGATTGCACCCCTCTACTCTGTTCTTGTGAGACCTCACCTGCATTCAGTTCTGGAGACCTCAGCACAGGAAGGACATGAATCTGTTAGAGTGAGTCCAGAGGAGGGACACAAAGATGATCAAAGGGCTGGAGCACCACCCCTCCGAGGACAGGCTGAGGGACTTGGCCTTGTTTCAGCCTAGAGAAGACTCTTACAGTCTTATAGCAGCCTTCCAGTGTTTAAAGTGGCCTACAGAAGAGCTGGAAAGGGGCTCTTTTGATGCAGCCCAGGATACGGTTGGCTTTCTGGGCTGCAAATGTGCATTGCTGGCTCACGTTGAGCTTCTTATCCACAAGTATCCCCAAACCCTTCTACTCAGGGCTACTATCAATCCATTCTCTGCCCAGACTGCATTTGTGCTTGGGATTGCACAGGCAATTGGAATTGAAACTGGTCAAGAAGCAGCTGGTAAAACCTTTCCCATTTCTCATTTTCCTCTCACAGATCAATGCCCAGCCTTCAGCACATGAGATGGCTGTGTTCGCAGAGTGGCAAGCCCACAGCCAAACCCTGCCTGGAGTATTGTGTCCAGCTCTGGAATCCCCAACATAAGAAGGATGTGGAACTATTGGAACTGGTCCAGAGGAGGGCTACAAAGATGATCAGAGGGCTGGATCTCCTCTGCTATGAGGACAGGCTGAGAGAGTTGGGGTTGTTCAGCCTGGAGAAGAGAAGGCTCCAGGGAGACCTCATAGCAGCCTTCCAGTACCTGAAGGGGCTCCAGGAAAGCTGGGAAGGGGCTTTTTACAAGAGCAAGTAGTGACAGGATAAGGGGGAATGGCTTTAAATTGGAAGGGGTAAGATTTAGATTAGACATTAGGAAGACATTCTTCCTGCTGAGGGTGGAGACACAGGCACAGGTTGCCCAGGGAAGCTGTGGATGCCCTCTCCCTGGAAGTGTTCAAGGCGAGGCTGGAAGGGGCCTTGAGCAGCCTGGTCTGGTGGGAGTTGTTCCTGCCCATGGCAGGGGGGTGGAACTGCATGCTCTTCAAGATCCCTTCCAACCCGAACCACTCTGTGGTTCTATGATCCCAGTGCTCCCTTCGCCGCCGGTTCCCGCCGGTGCCGGGCGGCGCCAGCAGGGGGCGCGGCGGCGCCGCCGCGGCAGTGCAGGGCGGGCTCGAGGGGGAGGGTGCGGGCGGCGGTGCCACAGCGGCCCAGAGGCCTTGTAACTGATGCTCACCGCTCTCTTGTCGTCTGCCTTAGTGCCCGTGTCTGCCTTCGTGTCCACCCCCGCGACCCTGCCCCTCGAGGCGGCTGACGGAGGAGGAGAGGCTGTGAGCGAGCCCTGGATGTGGGCAGAAGGGATGCAGGGGCTGTGACTCTAGGCCAGAGGCCCCAGGCTGTCTTTGCCTCCTTTCTGTTGACCTCCTTTCTGACACCTTTGGGGTGGTGGGGACACCGATCAGTCCGAGGTCTGTGGATGGATGACACCCTCTTGCCCTGCCAGCTCTCTCTGTTCCAGCGCTTGAACCTGGAGGAGCTACCAGAGTCCTTGGCTCTCAAAGGGCTTGTACAAGCCACAGAGTAACAGCACAAATACGCACGCACAAACATAGGGTACAGTCTACAAATCATCTGTGTGTGTAGGGCAAGGGGTGGTGCTGTTGGCTGGATCTTGTGTGTCGAATACTGAATGCAATTTGCTGTAAAGGCTTGTTTACTGGTTGGTTTTAGCCCATGAGTTACTGTCTCTCAGCTCTTCTCAGACATCTTAAGTACAGATTCACTAGTGATCAAAGAAACCGAATCCTGTAGGAATTAATCTCTGAGCCGTAAGGTTTGATGCATAGCTCAGGAATTCTCTCTTCTTCTGCACAGCTACATCACCGTGCAGTCCCAGACACGATCCTTTGCTTCCCGCTGCACTGGGTACCCCTTTCCACCAGACTGGAGTTCTGTAGGCTCCTCACCAACAAAAAAATCTTCATCAAGGAGGGCCCTACACCTGAAAAGTTTCTGCAGTGACCATTCAGAGTGCAGGCTTGCCAAGTGCAGATTCCGAAAGTGAGGAAGGATCAAGCTGCTCAGACTGTCTGTGAACCCACTTCCTAACATTGCACAGTCCTCTGAGCTGTAATGGGTATCAGCACTGACTGGAGCAGGTTTAGGATACTGGAGTTAAAAAACCCTCTCCAGGCATTAACCTGAGAAGGTTTCAGCAAGATTCAGGACTTTTTGCCTCCACAGCTGAATTCTCAGCTGCTTGAATGAGGAAATAATTAGGGCTAGAGCAGATGATTTCTAGTGTGGGGCTTTGTTAGCTGTGAGCCCGATGCTTCATATTGTCTAAGTATCAGAAGCCAAGGAAAGAAAATTAATTAACTCCCTTTCCTGGGTGGAGCTGAAATAATCCTATTTAAATGGGCTTTTAAAAATTTATTTATTTAATTTTAAAATTATTTTATTTATTTAATGTATTTATTTTATTTGCTCATCAAGGTTCTTGTGAAGAGAAGATATGTTCCCTGCCAGGATGTGTCTTAAATGATATGAAACCCCAGACACGGGGCCAAGTGATCTTTAGCACTCGAGTCTACCTCCATCTGTAGTCAGTCCACATCTAGTCCACCTCTCTTTTCTGGTCAACTCATAGACAGCTCCCAGATATATCTGTGGGAATCCTCACTGAAGGGAAATACCTAACTTTTAGTTCCTCTTTTATGTTTTTTTCCAGTGAGGGTTGGGGAATTGTGAGAAGAAGGAGGTAAACCTTAAGTGAAAGAAAACAGAGAAGACTAGCAAAGGAGAGAATATGTTCTACTTCAGCTAACGTGGCTTTAAAGTATCCTTACGGGTTATGAAGGCATCTGGGAAACTGAAAGCTGCAAAGAATTATTTAAACAATGAAAAGCAAAAAATCCTTTTCTGTGCTTTTTAATCTTAGATCTGCAGATTGCTAAATCTTGTTTAAACCCCAAGGAACGTGCAGAATGGACAGAAATTTCAGGGTGTTCAAGACTTTCTTACCAGTCTGGAATGCAAACTGCATCTCCAAGCTTGGGTCTGCTCCTGTTGCATGTTGTGCAATGAGGAAGTCTGTAGGAGAGCCTGAAGTCTGTGTATAACAATCGTAATAGTGACAAAACACCAAAATGAAACAAAGACACCAATGTTCTGATGCTTCTGTTTCACAGAATCTGTCTCTTTCTATCATCTATTCACTGAGTAACATATTGAGTTCTTCTAGAAAATTTTCTTCTGGTCAAGCATTTGCTGAAATTATGAAACCACGGTTTTCTTGCTTTAAAGCTACTTGCATTACTCTGATTAGTTTGTGCAAGTGAGTTCCTGCCTTTGATGCACAGGCATTGCTTTATTTGAAGCCAATGGAAGCTTTGGCTGCCTTAAGGATTAGGGGTTAAGGCTCTACGTTTGTACTGTTGCACGCCACTCTATGACCTAAATGAGATTAGAATAATAAATCCTGATTTATTATGAGGGCTTTATTTAGACACGTTTTGAGTATGAGGTCTGTGTCAGGATTAATAGTGAAATCTAGCATGCCCAGGCAGAGGGAAAACCCAGCAATGAAAGGACACTTTTTCCCTTGAGAAAACTGGTTCCCAGCCCTCTGTTTGGCTTTTGCTAGAGTTGCTAAAGATTGAATGGCACAGAGACGCTGGATCCCAAAGACAGTGACGTAGTCCATGACTTGGAGATGAGTCCATACCAAGTGAAGTACAGAAGTGTCCCATCAGCAGTATTTACAAGACTAAGAACTCATGCTCTGCAATGCAGTAGCATTGAAAAAGATTCAAACATAAGGTTGTTAGAATCCAAAGACAAATGAGAAATTGCCATTTCCATATTTACTGGCTAATTCATCCGTCATATTGAACAGGCAGTAGTTTAGGTTTAGTTTAACTAGAGCCTGCCTTTTAGTTAAACAAGTTTCCTGAACTTGTTGCAAGGGAATATCCATTCTTTTCAGCAGCCCAGCCACCATCTCTCATCAGGAAACCTGACATCTTGTCATGTAAGACACCAAATTGCCATGGCCTAAGTATTAGATGCAGAAGGTGTGTGCATACATCATGCAGTTAAAATTCTCTGCTCTAGTAGCCATGTTACTAAAGAATTCAGAAGAATTTGCCTTACAAAAAAAATTAAATTGAAATAAATGGACTGCAAGGACATGAACTAGTACTTTTGTGGGATGCAAAATAAAGAAAGAGGGGCTGTAAGCATTGTGACAAATTTAGGTGAATTAAATCATCGTGAATCCCACGGTATCTCTACCTCTTGTCTAATTCCAAGAGTCTTAATACTCCCACTCTCCACCAGCTGGTTGATGGGTCTTGTTCAACAGCAGATTTCTGTCCCACCAGGTTTTTTTAAATAGAAATAGCAAGAATTGTTTCCTTCAAAGTGCTGTTGTTGAGTTTTGTAACTGTAGAGCCCATAGAGTGCGGAGCAAAGAAAATGTTGAACCACAATACCATTTTCTTTTTCTTTGGATTGGCAAGAGGCTTGCCTGCCTGGCAGCCTCTCCTGATACGTCCTAGTTGGGGTGCAACTGTATGGAACAGCCTCTCACAATTTTTCAGATAACTTTATGGAAAAGCAACTTTTGAAGAAGGACAGACTTTAGGGTCCAGTTATGATACTTTGCTCAGTACTCGAGGTTTAAACCATGAGAGCCAGGTATTTGTAGGAAACACAATCCAAGAAATCATTAAACCTCAAAAGAATAAAAAACCTGCCAGCGTAACTGAGTCTCTGGACTCTGGTAGTCTCTGGACTATCACAGTATAAAATCAATATAAAGGTGGTTTAGCATCTAACAAAATCTTAAATTACTTTTTCTTTACTTTCTAGAAGTGTTCTTTTCTGCAAAAACTTTTCTAAAAGATTTTTTGAACTATGCACAAGATAGTGAGAGTCATTAGGTGCAGAGTGCTTTACTACACAGTGATTCGCTAACAGTCTTGCCAGCAAATTCATTAACTGTAAGTGACACAAAAGATGAGAACTCTGGACCTCTCTGCTCAGGAGTGGGGCAGCAGTTCAACTTGCAGAATACAGATACTATAGGTTATCTACTTTAGTTTATTTCCAGTCAAATAACAGTGGGAAAGCCTAGCTAAGCAACTTTTTGAACCCTTGAGCTCCGCTCAAGTTTATTCATTTGGACAATGACCTTTAGAAATCAGTAATGCAAACAGATTTCCTAGGACTGCCTAACACCCCTAGACAGCAGCAGGAGTGTGCTGAAGATGAAGCAGTAGCTGAACTTCTTAAGCACTGGAGAGCTTTGTGGGAAATTCGGTCTATTAAGAGATTTCTTATAATGCTGCAATGCAGAGTTTCCCAGCCAGCCTCTGCTCACTTACTGGCAAAGATACACATCTGTGATGCAGTCTGTGTGACCACTGTTTTTGTTTTTTACTGTCCCTTGACAACAACCATCCAAGGGAGCAGCAGCTTTCTTTGGCTGTTTACAACATGCTGCCCGTGGAACATGAGTTGGCAATCACACACACAGGGGCACTAAGACAAACCAGCACTTTGTTATGCGGAAATGGATTCCTGCTTCTCTATACATTTTATAGTATACTTCAGGCTTGTGGCAGTCTTAAAAACCTGGTGGTTTTGCTGAAGGCATATCATGGAAGCCTTTATCCTAATTTAGCAAGTTGAAGTCTTATAGCACAAACTATGAAGAGTTGTTATAGGTGACTGATAAAAAGCAACAGAGTGCTTGGGGCCACCATGGGTTAATACTAGCCTTAAGCATAATCAGAAATTTTGTGCTGAGAGAAGAGAGGTGCTGTGTAACCCGCTGGATTTATTATCACTGTCCTCTGGCCTCTAGATAGTGCCTGTATGCGCTAGGCTTGGGGAGACAGGGGGATGTGTAAGGCAGGCCTGTTAATGGAACTGGGAAGGGCTAAGAAGAAGTTTTCCTTGTCTGCTGGAAAGAAGTATGTATCAATGTATGGTAGGTGTTTTCCTGATCTGGGAGGTGGAACCTTCTGTAGTATGGATTGAAATATATTTTGTTGTATTTATTTTATTTGTTATAATATTGTCTAATTCAGGGCCTTTATCTTCCCCATCTTTGCTTAATGAACCCAGTGGTTCTCTGACAAACTTGCTTCAGTAACTGCTCAGTTTTCCCGTTCTACCCTGGTATTGGGTCAATTTTACTTTTTTTTCTATGAAATATGCACAATCTAGGAGGGGGTGCTAATTTAAAATTAAGTACAAGTTTATTTATGTTGAAGCCATAAAATTCCTTTCCGTGCAAGCTCTGAACCTGTACACAATTTTTAGTGCTTGGACATTTCTTATGTATGCTCTGTGCTCTTTCCCATCATTCACTGTGTGTTCTGTGTGTAGTCAAATCGACACAGCCACTTGGTGCTGGGTATCACCCTGCTTCTGTGAGCTGTTTATCCAGGATTTCCAAAGCTGACTGCTCCTGGTAAGAGTCTTAAAATCATATCTAAACACCTTAATAGAAGGGACCTGATTTACAGAAGCACTGAGAATACACAGATCTCTTTCCAGTCAATGGGAGTTTCCTTAGCTAGCACCTTTAAAATCAAACTGCTTATGTTTCAGTACCTAAATATGGATTTTGGATCATAGCTTCAAGTGTTCAGTATGGGTATTTTTTTTCACTGCTCACCAAACATAGGGTCCTCCCTGGGGATTATTCCAGGTAACAAGCGCTTCTTGTAATAGCTTCTTACTAAAAGTGATAGAAGAAGACATGGCAGTGCTCCAGCCATAACCAAGGTATCTTTAAAAATCTTGTTATTTGATGGTATATGACGCTGTACATGACCTAGAGTTAAATGAAGAATTTCCACCACGCTATGTCTAAAACACTCGGTTTCAGTTCTCACTGCTTGCCCCCGTGAGTCAAACCCAGCAGCCTGCCATAGCACCTATTAATTTATAGATTTAATCCCAAGGGCACATCTGCACACTTGTGAGAAGGCGTGTCTGGTCAGCTGTTGCCACAGTGATGGCACAAATAGACAACAACCAAGAAGTAAAGAACTTGTAGCTGCATGTACGCTTTGGTGAATTTGGTATTTAGGGGGTTTGATTTGTTCCTGTATATGCCATGTTTGGAAGTCTTTGTGTGCCTTTTCTCCCATTCTAATTAAATATCTTATGTTAGAAGCAAAAGAAGATATTGAATATGTTAGATTTGATGTGCAAATTTTGTATTTCCTTGTAAATACAAAGGTTTCTGCAATGCAGAGCTGAACTGTTACAGCTTATTACAGTGCTTTGAATTTCATGAGTACTTCAAGGTGCTTAAATTTTTTCCTAATGAAATGCAGCTAAATAAAGTACTTGCTAAATGGGAAAGAGGACAAAAAAATCTTACAAAGAGATGATGTGGCTGCCACTGGGAGAATGTCAAGTACCTGCTTCTTGTGGAAAATAGAACATTACTTAACTAATTTAAAATCCAGATAATTTTCCTTACGAAAAAAAAATCAGCAGTAAACCATTAAGAGGCTGGTGGATTTCTTTATTTCTTAAGGATGATACAGATTCATGCACAAACATCAGCACAGGGCAGCTTTCTGAGCTGTTCCCTGCCAATTGCTGACAAAGGCAGTCCTAATGAATCATTCTGAATTGTGATCATGTGCTACCAGCCCACAGTGAGCTGCCAAAGAGGAAGTGCAGCTTGTTTTCTTTCATTTTCTTGATTCCTATGCTGTAGGAAGATGAAAGGAGACGGAGGAGGAGGCAACAGCAGCAGCCAAACTTAATAAATAATTCTGACGATTCCTGATATCAAATGGAGGCTCCTGAGTGGGACCCACTGAGAAATGACACCCTTCCACCGACCCTGACGCCAGCTGTCCCTCCGTATGTGAAGCTGGGCCTGACCATTGTATATACTGTTTTTTATTCACTGCTTTTTGTGTTCATCTACATCCAGCTCTGGCTGGTCCTTCACTACAGGCACAAGAGGTTCAGTTACCAGACTGTCTTTCTGTTTCTGTGCTTGTTTTGGGCCTCTCTTAGGACTGTGCTCTTTTCATTTTACTTCAAAGACTTTGTCACAGCGAATTCTTTCAGCCCCTTCATCTTCTGGCTTCTTTATTGCTTCCCAGTCTGCCTCCAGTTTTTCACCCTGACTCTGATGAATCTTTACTTTACACAGGTAAGCAACAGATATTTGTTTAATTAATTCTGACAGAATGGTAAAATATTGTTTTGTAAGAATCATGAGGAAAATGTCATTTCCAAAGGTACCTTGGCATTGCAAAAAGGAAATTTCAAATCTCAGTTATTTAGTTGGAAGCTTTAACTTTTGATCTACATGCAACTGATCAATGTTACAATGAAACTGGACCCTGAAGTGGTAATTTCAGGAACAGCAAATAATATATGTGTTGTCTATTAAGTGGGTGTCATTTAATGTAAATGTCAGGGGGGGAAACGTATAGGAGAGCTTGAAGGCTGGACATCCAAAATATTGTTCTATTATTGTTCTTTATTATCATTGGTGTTAATAGACTTCATGAACCTCCTGGCTTATCAGACCTCATCTCTGTGTGTAGCCAGAACTGTAATTTCTAATTTTGCTGTCTCTCCCTGCCCCTCCTCCCGGTTTTCCATAAGTTGGCTAACATGTTTCTGAGTGAGATTTCTGTTCTGTTTATCACAAGCAAAACTGCTGATTGAGTCCTGCTGCAGACCCGAATAACTATAATGATCTGTATTGCATGTAGCAGTCATTCCCGACCCCAGTAAGTGCTAAGTGCCATACAAAATACACATTCTGTATCAAGGATGCTCTGATGTAAAAGTAAATCAGCTGTATAGTGAGGTAAAGTATCTGCATTTCAGAAAGGGGTCTTGAGAGAGTATCTGCTGTGGACAGCTAAGAAGCCAGATGAGTTATGCTGCACAGTGCTCCACGTTGCTGCAGTTAGACTTGCTTAGAAGTATTTATGGTGAGTCTGGACTGCAGGGTGGGATATTGGCATTCTGAGGCAAAGAAAGGCTTCTGGGCTTGCCTAAGATCTCACAGGAAGCTCACAGGAGGACAGGGATGGGATTCTCTATCTCTTCAATCCCACTATGGGATGCCAAGACTACACTCAGACGACCCTTATCAAAGACTGCTTTCCCAGTGCAGGGGTAATTGGCCAGGAGAGCATCAGCCACCCCTGGAGCACCCCAGCAGTGTTCAGGATGCTTTGGGTGTTGCTGTGTGTCCCACTTGTAACCAGCTTGATGTCTGGGTTCTTTGGTACTGTCTGCACTGTTTGACAGTTCTCTGTAGTGATTACAGGCCTGTCAAATCTAACAGCCTGGCTGGAGAGATCAGGCTGCTTATGAGAGCTGCCATCCCAAAGCTGAAAAAGCAGCAACGGTAAGCATGACAGCTGTAAGAAGATCTCTTGAGTTGTAGAGGCTATTAAATAGTTAGAACCACATACACAGTTTTGTGCTTAGGTTTACTTTTCTGAATTCAGTGTCTGAAACACCTGCTAACTCACCCCACTCCACTCCCTGGGACTTGAGATATATTAAGAGATTGGGGGAAGCTTTCATCTACATGCTATTCAAATCCAGCCCAGGCATGTGGTGATCTATGCTGTATCCCAGAGCTATTGTGACAGTCATTTGATAATGGTGCAGTTCCCCAGGGACAAACGTCCATCACCATGCAGTCCATCCCCATCACGGTGGCTGGGACTAAGTCATAGCCCTAGGTCAGATTCTTCCCTCAGACACACACGCAGGGCTGTGTGGAAGTCTGGAAGCAGAATGCAGCACCCGGGCTCTTTGCCAAGAGAAGCCAGGGCTGGCGTGAGCACAGAGGGGGCACAGCAGTCTGCACTCTGTGCATTCAGAGTGCCAGCACGCAGGGATTTAGCCTTGTGGATAACTGATTCCTTTCAGCTAAGGAGGATCTAAAAAGAGAGCATACAAAGTGCACACATATACCCTTTTAACTTATTTTTGGCATCTCTGTCTGTTATCATTCAGGAAGTAGAAGTCAGTCATTGGAAACAAAAAAATGCTAAGGCTATTGGTTCTGCCTTTGACACGATTTCTGCTTTGTCAACATGAGTCCTCATGATCGTCCTCCAAGCCCCTCTGTAACAGAATGTCACAGTTACCTGTCTTACAGAGTTGTTGTAAGAATTCGGCAACAATATTTGCAATGCACACTCAGAGTTTGTGATGTGTGTCATAATCTTTAAAGATCATGGGCCACTGTAGACTGGCATATTATTAGCACTGCTGTTAGCTTTAGAGCTGGTTGCTCCCAGTGAAATCTCATTTCAACTATCTCCCCAGCCAAAACAAAGCCTAAGAAATACAAGCAAAGCCATTGTATGAATGTGATGTAAGACACAGAATAAGTGCACATATTTTTAATTCACTGTTATTATTTCTTTACTTCTAACCATTTAAAGGTGGTTTGGCTTGAAATTCAGCATCTTCTTGAGACTATATATTTAACGTGCATCTGACTTTCCACAGTAGGCAAGCAAGAACTAGTGTGAAAGGGGTGGGGAGAGAGAATTTTGTTTTCAGTAATGGCTTATAACTTCACAGACCTGTTCAGTAAGGACTTTTATCCTTTTTTTTCTCTACAAGGCATGCAAGAAGGGTCTGCAGCTGTGTCTCATTGTGTAAAACCATGCTATTTAACTGGTGATTAGCTAGAGGAAAAGGAGAGATCTATGTACAGTATAGGGATAGAAGAATGGAAGAGACCTTATGGGTCTCTGGAATTTGCAGGTGTTTATTATCTGCTGTACAGCACCCAGACATGTGGCACTGCTAGTAAAAGTTTAAGACATAGATGTGAGATGAAAAAATGATTCAAAAAAATATTGCAAATCCTCCTAGCCAAAAAAACCTTATTTGGCAAGTGCCTGAAGGCATTTTTCAGAATAATTAGTGCCTTTGAACTTGACAGAAAGTTAGCCACAACTATTCTCAATTTAATAGGTATCCCAAAGCAGTGGGGATGCAAACTTAGACTGTATTTTATGTGTAGCAAGACAAATAAGGCATGATGGCATCAACACAGGAAGGGTTGTTCCCAGACCTGAGGGTCCCCATCAGCAGATAGAGAAGAAGGAGGGGCAGCTTGCCGAAGTGGGGAACCTGTGGATGAAAGAGAACTTACAATTGAAATAGTTTTGACTCAGAACAATTCCTGAGGGATCTTTAGATTAAGAGCCAAATTTAGGGTCCTTTGCTATGGTTTTTATACTTATTGCAGAAAAGCAGATAAAGCTGCTGAAGATCAGGCTTATATAATATTAACTTTTCTCAGAAATCAGAGCACCAAACTTATTAGAATTTATTAAACTTACGTCTGTATTAATTCTTTTCTAAGAAAAAAATATAGCCTGACCTAACTCTCTCAGGATAAACCTCTGCCTATTTAGAAATGATTAAAATAAATCTCCAGTGAAGATGAGATCCAGTGTCACTTTTGTAAAACAGCAGCCCAACATCAGCAAATAACTGCATTGTATCAGACCAGAGCAGCTCCTTGATCCTGATCCATCAGATGGGGACCTAAAATGTGCATTTCCACCTACAGAGACCAAAAATTCTATAGATACATTTGCTGCACACCTACAGTTCCTACAGGTTTATTTTGCTTCTTCATAAAGCAAAGATTGCAAATCGGCAAATAGCATATTTTCTACTTTAAGTGACTTCAGACAGGGAGGATCTCAGGACTCAGGCACTCTTTTATCTATGTCCTGCCTAGCCAAATCATCCCGGCCCTTGACAAGGAGAAACTGAGATGAGTCCTCAATTCTAACAGTTAGTGCTGCTGGCAAAAGTGTAAAAGAGGCTCTTGGAAATAAAAGAAGTTGCTTTTTTTGGTGTGTATGAGGAGCAGGCAGAGAAGAACTTGGTTCACTTTGTCCTGTTTTCTTCAGACTTTACATTTCCCTGGGAAACAGGATACAAATGAAGCAGGAGGGAGGCTAGGATGGAGGGTTACAGACTCAAAAAACAAGGTCAGGGCCAAAGACCGTGAGCTGTAGGGGATACTGGAAATCCCAGGCATCCCCTGTGGCCAGGCACAGCAAAACATTTGGTGGGCTGTAGGTTAAATCATCAGGTTGGGAATTTCTCCAGGACCTAGGGAATATGGTGCTGAGCTTCAGAACAGAGAAGCTGTATGGGTGGAGGAGAGCTGTTAGGCAGATTTACCTCTCCTTCCTCCTCCCTAACCATATTCTCTTTTCTCTGGCATCCAGACTGAGAAGCTTACCCTGCCTCCCAGGCAGGGCTGATAAAATCAGGGACTTTCAAATGAAGAGAAATTGTGCAGAGTAAGACTGTTTAGAGGGGAGCTAGCCATGCTGGAAGTGCCTGGCAGGGTGGGGTAAAACCAGTGCAAGGTTTTCAGAGAGGTCACGTGTGTCTCAGTGGAACTGGGGTATGCATTAGGTCTGGGAAGATTAAGAGAACTTCTCGTCTTCTATATACTGGGGATAGCATTTCAAAAGTAACACCACCAGTGAGAGAACAGAGAGGGCTTTTTATTTAGGACAAATGTTTATTTTTTAGTAGAAATGAACACACTATTTTACAAAGCTTGTTCTTAATTTAAAGCGTGCTTTATATGTACATAGAACTACACAGGAGTCTAGCTACGGATGGTAAAGCATCAGCAAATATAGAATCGTAGTATAGTTTGGATTGGAAGGGACTTTTAGAGGTCATCTAGTCCAAAACCTTTGCAATAAGCAGGGACATTTTCAACTATATCAGGTTGCTAAGAGCCCCGTCCAATCTCACCTTGAATGTTTCCAGGGATGGGGCATCTACCACCTCTCTGGGCAACCTGTTCCAGTGTTTCACCATCCTCATTGTAAGAAATTTCTTCCTTATACATAGTCTGAATCTACCCTCTTTTAGTTTGAAACCATTACCCCTTGTCCTATTGCAGCAGGCCTTGCTAAAACCTTTGTCCCCATTTTTCTTATAGGTCCTTTTAAGTACTGAAATACTGCAATAAGATCTCCCCAGAGCCTTCTCTTCTCTAGGCTCAACAAACCCAACTCTCTCAACCTTTCTTCATAGGAGAGGTGCTCCATCTTTCTGATTGTTTTTGTGGCTGTCCTCTGGACCCTCTCCAAGAGGTTCATGTCTTTCCTGTGCTGAGGGCTCCAGACCTATACACAGCACTCCAGGTGTGGTCTCAGAGCAAAATAGAGGGGCAGAATCACCTCCCTAGACCTGCTGGCCACACTTCTTTTGATGCAGCCCAGGATATGGTTGGCCTTCTGGGCTGCACGTTGCTGGCTCATGTCCAGCATTTCATCCACCAGTACACCCAAGTCCTTCTCTGCAGGGCTGCTCTCAATCCCTTTGTCTATCAGCCTGTATTTATACCAGGAGTTGCCCTGACCCAGGTGCAGGACCTTGGACTTGGTCTTGTAGAACCTCTTGAGCTTGCCCAGTTCCCTCTGGATGGCATCACATCCCTCGGGCTTGTCAGCCACACCACTCAACTTGGCATCCTCTCCAGACATGCTGAGGGTGCACTTGGTCCCACTGTCTATGCCATTAATGAACATATCAATACATTTGGCACAAAATGTTGCCCTCAGTATGGGATCTTTAGGAGATAAATTGCAACTGCAGACTGGCTGGCTGTCAGCATCTGACATGAAGAATGAGGTCATTTGACTTTTATAAAATAATTTGATAGGAAAGCTGCACATGCAGGTTTACTGTGGCTGCCGACCGCACAAAAGTCCCAGTCCTGTCAGAACTATTTTTACCATTTTATGCAAGGCTGAGTATGTTAATGAGTCATGTTGCCCATGTCTGTAGGCCTTAAAAAACAAGGGAAAACTTGTATATTTTGGTAAATCTGATCCAAATGAGAGAATGAACATGGGAGAAAGAAAGAAAGAGGAAGTTGGGCTTTGAACTGGAAGATACATAGCGGAAGAAAGGAATATGTGCTGGTGGTGAGGGGCTCTGGGCCTTTGTGAGGTTGTGGCATATATTCAGAATGCAAAAAGAAGTTTGCATGGAGTGTGACAGAGAAAGAGAGAGGCTGTGGTGAATGGAACCGGGAAGGAAAAGTTCATGCTATGCTCTTTATAGAGCTTTTGAAATGAGAACTGATGAATAAAACTGACTTCATTACTGTGCAGAGGGCCAGCTTGAGACATATGCAAGCACTCAACACACACCTCAGGCTTTTTGGTAAGCTGAGCTGCAGCTCCTGTAAAAATGAATTCATCAGTCAGCACTAGTGGGGGTTTGTGCCACATCAGTTTAGCTAAACCAGAGCATGGGCTGAAAATTGCTCCAGTGAGATTTTTTTTCCTCTGGGAATATGTGACTTGGTTTTGACACCCATTTCATTGATCCTTATAGGGCCAGAGCAGCTCCTGATTTAACCTTCATAACCGTAGCTGGAACCCCGTTAAGGTACTGCAACCTGGCCCTCTCTGCCTTCTCTGCTGCCCAGTGGCTCTGCCCAGCTCTCTGCAGCTGAGCTGACAATGGATTCCCATGCCATCCTCACTGCTTTTCTGCTGGGGCTTGGTGAAACGTCTTTAAGGTCAGCTGTTTACATTAGTTCCTGCAACAGAAATTTTCCATGGCTCTATGGAGGGTTTTTGGAGTCCTTTTGTATAGCTGCAATTTTCTAAGGCAGACATATACCTCAGGGGAGTGGAGGCGGGAGTGTGAGAATCTCATTTGAGGTTTCCAGTCCTTCGGCAAAAACAAGGGGTCAAACAGGATATTTCTCCTTTAAAGAGCAAGCAAAAGAGGAAACGCTTTTAAGAAGAAAAAGTAACCCTTTAGACATTAGGAAATTAGCAAGGAATTTCACTGAGTTTTCTGTGTTGCTTTTCACCTTGGGGCTCTCTGAAAGTTCTTTTTTTTAAAAGTCTGCCTTCTGCTTGCTGTTTAGTCTATTCTTAGGAATAGCCTGATTTGCTCTGATTTGCTGGAAGACTTGCTTAGATGACTCAGATATTGACTGGAAGCTTTCTCAACACTGTTGCGGGAGAGGCCATTGGGCAACATGTCTCTTCAGCTAAATAACTGCTAAAAACAAAAAAGCTGCACCCACGCATGTAAAGGTATATTGAGATCAGCTTCTGACGTCCTTACTCCCACTGAATGGCCCTTTATTCTGTGTCAATCACATTGCTTCCAGCAAGGCTACTCATGAAATAAGGCCCGCCCAGTGTTTAAGCAGAGGTGGCAGAACTTGGCCGCCCGAGTTTCTGTCTAGCGGTGAGTTTGTAAGTGTGGCATCCAAGTGTACAGTGTCCAAGACTGTCCACTGTAACTTTCATTCTATGTAGCATCCATTTTCTGTGCAGCATTCATTTTGTTTCTAAACGGTCATTGACTTCTGACAGCAAAATGCTCAGAAGCATTTATCAGCTGGGACAGATCCACCAAATGCACAATCACAGTAACAGCTGTTTTAGAGGGTTTACATCTGGAGATCCTGCTGGATCTGCAGCAGAAACATTATATTTGGTTTTAGTGAAGTTGTCCGTGGAGCTTTTGCTGTGTAGGGCAGCCTTGGAATAGTTTATGTGACAGGACTCCTCTGTGACATTATAGGGATGAGTGAATCATTTTGGGGAGACTACAGGAGATGTGTATACAGGAACTTGTGAATTTTCTAGGTTTTGTGGACCCAGTACAATTCATTGCCCACTGCGAATTGTTTGTCTTGTGCAGTTGTTTGCACAGGCTCTGAACAATTCTGTTCAGTGCTGCTCCTGAAAGCCGTCAAAATTAACGGTACAGTAGGTGTGAGTAAGTGCTACTCAGAACAGGTGAGGATTGTGGAATGACCCCAGAGACAAGTTTTACTTGTTTAGTTTCATTGAGGTCAGGAATCTGTTCCCTCCCGCTTTTCCCAGTATATTCCGGAATAAGCAGGGCAGGCAACAAGTCTGGTACAAAAAGCATACAGGAAGTATTTTGAACCCCATCTCTTCTCTATAAACTGACAGCCCTTTTTTTGCACCACGCATGTAAAGGTATATTGACATCAGCTTCTGACGTCCTTACTCCCACAGAACATTCACAACTTTCTTGTACCTCTCCTTTCAGTAACAAGTAGAGCAACAGACAGCTTCTTCCTGAACTCCTGTGAGAATTTATGATCCAGGGATTTGGAGACTGAATTACATAAATCTTCTGTAAGGGATGGTGCCAGAACTGTTAACTATTTGAAAACAGCATCAATGGTTGCAGAATATTTTTAGAGATTATTTTTCCCCCAACTTTTCAATTTTATTCTCAGCCATGATTTTTCTAAGCCCTGCTGAAAAGCTCAGTGTTCTCTGCCAGTTCAGCTAGTGCTAAGCAGGCTGATGTGTCACAAAAATAATTTCCATGGCAAGGCAGCTATTTATGGTGAATAGGAGTTAAATGACAAGTTGTTCCAGGAGTGATGGAATAAGTGAAGCCTGATTTTCTGCAGATCTCATGCTTGACTTTAAGCTGTTTCTATAACTGAGGCATTTCTTGTGATACTTTACTATGCATATTAGGTGATATGTAGGGTTATTGTGTAGGATCCTCCTCACACAGGTCAGGTATCAAATGCATTTATAGCGTTCTTTGCTGCTCTTGGGTCAGTAATTTTTTTAAGAGTTTGATAAAGGGTCATGTCTTTGATGCTTCAAGGAGTTTTCCATTAGTTCTCTGACCAGAATATTTTAAGATTAGTGGGGGTACAGAGAAACAGGTTGATAAGCAGGCACATGCCTGCACATACACAGGGATCGTGTAAGTCCTGTTTCCTTGAGAAAGCATGATGATCATAGCAAATATGAAAGCTATACTAAAGGGCATGCAAAACCAAGTGGAATGGATAAGGCAGGATAACTTGAGGAGAAAACAATTAGGAAACAACACAGAATTAGTCATATAGCATGGGTTTTTTTTTTTGCAATGCTAGCAAGCACTATGCTTTGATGTTGGTTTAAATGAACATCTGCAAACTGTTTGGAGAACACGTTAGCTTATGAAAAAGCAGTGCTTCCCTGTAATTTTTTAATAAATAAGATAAAAAATATACTAATATATTTCTGTTTAATTTTTAATGGTGGTTAAGCACCTGTGACTGATATTACCTAGCTACATTGCTGAAAATACGTCAATATTTTGTCTTTTCTGTTACAGCAGGGTAACAACTAGGCATGAGCTATCTCTCTGTAAAATATTATTGCATAGTGAACAGACAGTCAGCAGAAGCCAAGTATACCTCACAGTAGAAGAATGAGTTTGTTTTTTGATGGCATCCTTTTGGCAATGTGGCATGGATAGAAACATATATGTTCAATTTCAGGCCAGGGTACTATTACTAACTCTTCACATGAACAGAGCATCTGACCCAATATGCCAGTATGAGCTGGCCTACCTGAGAGACATATACTGACATGCAAGAGCCCAATAGTTGTGATTGTACTGGTACTGGTCCTCTGGTGAATACTGGTACCAAGGACCTTGTTCACAAGCAAGGGTAAGTGAAAATAATGATACAGGCAATTTGTATATGAGTACATTGTGGTCACCTGCTGAGTGGTTTTCATACTTTGCTTAGAGCTTGCCTGCCATGGTTAGGCAATAAATGCAAATCTGTTATGTAATGAAACCTGTCATTACATTTCTTGTGACCTGTGAGACAGGTTTCCTGTGGATCACAGCACCTTTCTTTACTTACATGTAGCCTATGTTTGACGCAATATTTTTCTGTTTTGCAGGTGATTTTCAAAGCTAAGTCAAAATATTCCCCAGAGCTATTGAAATACAGGTAAGAACTATGAAAACATTCAATGTGGTAGAGTAGCCATATTCTTTGAGAAACACTGCATCTTGGATAATGGTGTGCTTATAGCTCAGCTATTCATATTTATATGCCAGGGTTTTATTACAATGGTTCTGGGGCCAGCTTCTTCCTATGACATTTAGTAGTCTGTGTTATTTTTCAACAAAAGCACCATTTTTAGACATTCACGTATTTCAAAGGCAAATATTTAAAATGCAGGTAGAAAACACTCACCCTGGTGATTTGTTTACAAGTTCTTAAAAATTGTATCACTAGGTGAATTCAGATCCAATGTTTTGGTAAAAGTAGCAGAATGATGTATTTATTGTGACAGGGATGATTGGGACTGGTTATGTATTAATCCATGAGGTCAGACTCAAAAGTTTTGTGAAGATGAGATGACGGTTTTGATGGCAAAGAGGTAGAAAGAATGCTTTCAAATTGATGACATGTTTGGGAGCTCACAGGTAACTTCTGCTGACTCCAAAGAGTTGAGGTTATGGTATAGTAGCTTTGCATTTAGATGGAGAGATTTTGTGTGGGGTCATGTTGAGCAGGAGGGATTCACAGTAACTACATGAAAGCTCCCCAAAGGGGAGAAAAGAGCTCAGTAAATTAATGTTTATTGTGGCATTGCCTAAAATCCTCAATCAAGAGAAATGTTGTTTAGACAGGGGAAAAGGGAGATGTCTCCATTACAAAGAGAAGATTTATAATCTGAAATCAGGATAGGAAAGCAGAGTGATTTGAAACTTAAATCTGTTATTTGCTGACTGTTCGGGAGAACACAGTACTGTATCAATAGGTCAAATATTAATGTTGTCCTTGCCCTGGAAAGTTTATTATCCAATTAGATTTTGATATATCTAGAGAAGTGGTCATCTGGAGCAAATGCTTCGGAAACCACGTTTGGCAGAAATGCAGTACAATGAGAGCAAGGTTGGGGTGGGCTGTGCTTGGTCTGGGGAGGGTATGGGACACCCATGGTGTGATGGCTCACTGAGGGATGCGGACTCCATGCTGAACTGCCGAAATTGTCAGGATGGGAACAGAGACGCTGCATCTATTTTGGTGGCCTCAGGAATGCTTTCAAGTTAGTGGGTCTGTGTGCATACCTTGGCCAAATCCCAAACCACAAGGGGCAAGAGCTGGATGCTCCCTCATAAACACTGTGGCATACAAATAAATTCACTCCCCTTTGCACTTTGGTTTCTGTGGGAAGGAAATCCAGGAATATTGGCTGGCAGACAAGCACAGCACACACCACCCCAGCGAGCCCCCAGTATAAGCACGCCTGCCCCTGATTGTAAGCATAGGCAAGAGGAATAATGAGGATGCCTTTGCACAAAGCCTGGGCTGCAGGTCAGGGTGGTACAGGGCGGGCCTGTGAACGTGTCCCTGGCTGGCTTTAGAGGTCAGAGGTGAACTTTGAACCTCACTTGCTACTGATGTTTGTCGCAAAGCTGAATTCCTGAAAACTGCTTGAAAAATGTCTTTCTTCAAGCAAAGGGAGCTTGTGATATTTAGTTAATGCCTATGAAGTGACAACATTGGTGCCTTGCTGATGTAGGTCTTCAAGCATTTTTGTTCCTAAACACTTATATATCGTGATTGGAATTACTCATGCACAAACTATCCTCCCCACAACAGCTTCATGTCCACCCTGAGTCTTGCCTACTGCATTTCTGACACAGACCGCTCTCGGACCTGGTCTAGCCTTGTGTCTCTTATTTAGCTCTGTTGGTAAAGGACTTCAGTAGCATTTTATTTTAATATCTAGAACCCTTAGCATGATTGTGGTTAGCCTGTGTAAAAGCACCATACAAATGAAGCTCACCTCGTTTCCTTTCTTAGGGCAAGTGAAAAGTCTTAAAATCACAGAGTGGTTTGGGTTAGGAGGGACCTTTAAAGATCATCTAGTCCAATCCCTGTCCCCTGGGCAGGGACATCTTTCATGTGATCAGGTTACTTAAATCCTGATGGAAAGATGATGATGGATGAGATGACCTACAGACAGGGTCTGGAGTCTGCACTTGCTGAATTTGATTATTCTTCATTATTGAATGTTCACTTTTTGATTTGTTTCCCACCCATTTTCTTTAAAAAAATATCAGACCTTATTGCCTGGTATTGGCATTCTTCACTACATAGTGGCAACAAAAACAGGACAATAGAGAGATAGGACTGCAGTCTATGTATTCACACAGGTCTCAGAAATCAGAATCATTTCAGATACAGAAAAAACTGATAAAATCATATGAGAGATCCAGAATCTTAAGCAAACTTTACTGAACACAGCCTTTATATTAGTCACTGTGACAAAAGAGCTCATGGCAAAGGCTGTGCCAGCTCAGCTTCATATTTAAATGATCCTTCAGCATATCTCCCTTGCTGTGCTGTATCAGAAGCCTCAGAAGCTGTTTGGTTTTTGAGGAAGCTGCATACAAAATGCAGTAGTTTGAAACAGATTTCCTGTTAAACGAGGCAAAATTCACTGCATTCATCTGAAAGTTGATTTTAAACTCAAAGGAAAACTTAGGGGTGCATCCAGCCCAACACAAAAGGTGTAGAACACTCTGCCTGGCAATGCCTTCCCCAGCCAAGCCAGATTACACACAGCTCCTTTTAAGGGACTAGCCCTAAATTAAGGACTAGGCACAATAGGGTTTTTGAACAGTCACTGTTGTGATCTGGAAGCACCTCTCCTGCCCTTTCTGTTTTCTAAAAAGCCCCATATGCTTATTCATGCTTTCTAGGTGCCCTTATAGTCAAGCTGTAAGGATACCTTTTGCCTTTTAGTGAGTTAGGAATGCTTTCTGCAGCTGCAGAGACCCTAAAACTGCCCTGAGAGACACAGCCTGCATCTCCATCAGGGCTTATTCAGAAGTTCAGCAACAATGCTTCTATTGTCAAAACAGGCAGCAGTTTTCCCAGCCACATCATGTCAATAAGGGGTATGGAAGATCATTATGTGAAGAGCTGCACAACTGACTGGCCATGACAGCTCACCCTGGCACTTACGGGAGTGTGTGGGCATGGGAGCGTGACAGTGCTTTTTTTTAATGCTAAACTCTATGAAGGAGGAGCATGGTCTGGAAGGCTCTGAGCCTTGCTGGTTGCAAGCCAACATCAAGGGCATGCAGACTGCGCTGAAGCAGAAGGTCCCTCTGGCTAAGCTGAGCAACAGAGAGCACATACTTACTGTCCCACAAGCAGGCAGCATGTAGGGGCACAAATTTCCTTGGAAACCCAAACCCCATTAAGAATATTTTACCTGCACTACAGTGGGGGAACAGAGATGAACCTATTGAATGAACCTATTCAATAGTCTTTGAGAGGAGAAGGAAAGGAAGACGCGTGAGCATCACTTAAAGACTTCGGAGATATTAATAAAAGCTGTAAATGTACCACCACTGCAGCTGGGAACTGCTTTCTCCAGAGGAAGCTGTGTAAGAGAGAGGTTTCAGGACTGCAGTGTTTCCAGCATAAGACTATGAGGTTTAAAGGAACTACTTCTAGCTGCTTATCCTAAAAACAGAGCCCTGCCCTGGAAGGCTAAGAATGAGCACAGTCTTCCTCCTGGGAGGGAATTTCCATGACTGGCAAGGAAAAAGCAGCATCCTTGCTCATTGCCAGATGTAACTGGAAAGAAGGGCACTGATTCAATCTTTACCGCTAAGGCTGGCCCTGGAGGTAAGAGAGAAAGTCTGGAGAAAGGAGGACCTCCCTTTGGTCAAGGAGGATCAGGTTAGAGATCATTTAGGCAAACTGAACACCCACAGATCCATGGGCCCGTATGGGATGCACCCACGAGTGTTGAGGGAGTTGGCAGATGTTCTTACAAAATTACTCTCCACCATCTTTGAAAGATTATAGAAAACAGGAGAGATGCCTGAGGACTGGAGAAAAGCCAGTGTCACTCCAATCTTCATAAAGGTGAGGAAGGAGGACACAGGAAAATACAGGCCAGTCAGCCACACCTCCATCCCCAGAAAGGTGATGGAACAGCTTATTCTGGATGTCATCTTTAAGCATCTGGAAGGAAAGAACGTTATCAGGAGTGGTCAATATGGATTCCCCAAGGGAGAGTCGTGCTTGACCAATCAATAGTGGAGTCTCCTTCTCTGGAGATATTCAAAACCCGCCTGGATGTGTTCCTTTACACCCAGCTCTAGGCGAACCTGCTTTACCCAGGGCAGTTGGAACTAGGTGATTTCCAGAGGTCCCTTCCAACCCCTACAACTCTGTGGTTCTGTGACTCGCAACCAAGGACTTTTAGGCTTTCAGTTCTCCTTGTTACACATTAAAAAGGTCTCAAAGTTATCCCCCTTCCTTTCTTGCCTTCTGAAAAGAAGTCAGCTATGCTTCAGCTTTCTAGCTGGGATGATGCTATTCCAAAAGGGTAAGAATGTGTGAAAGAAAAAGATCACCATTGGGTAAAGTATTTTTAATCAATTGCAATTTGATTACTCAGGGACAGTCTGGATGTTTGCTGTCAGCCAAATTCAAAGTTCCCAGCAAGCACGAAAAGCTGCAGCCAAAACCTCTTGTTCAGTGCCTGCAGGTTATGACCCTTACCAGTAATTGCCTCGGTCAGCAATGATAATGAAGTAAGCAAACACCTGACACGGAAACATGCTTTTTTTTAAAAAAAAAAAAAAAAGAAAAAAGCTCCACAGCTGTGTGTAGGAGTAAAGAGGAATGAGAAGCAGTGTTCCTTGAGTATGTGGTGTACTTGTATTGCAGGTATCAGTGGTGGGTAGGTGGGAAAAAACAAATGAAGACAACCAGTCCAGCTTCTGGGCTTCTGTCTGTCGTGTTTCTATTCCAGCTCTCCTCCTGTGGTTGTGCAAACGAACTTTTGCCTGGCAGAGCTGGCAAAATGCCAACCCAGAATCAATAGGCATATTTGCATATCTCAATGTTTCTTTCAAGAGGTTGCCCATGACAAAGCTCTTTAGGAAAAGGGACAGAGAAGGATGCTGGGGAACCAGTAACTCTGAGATTTTTCCTAATCAGAATCAAACTTCCCTAATTGAATATGAAGTCTGAAGGCAGACATCAGCAGTCAGTGATGCTTCTCATGGCAGTGGATGTGTAGTAAAACCAGGATGAAAACCAGTCTATTCTAGGCAACTCAACTTTGCCAGGTTTCTCCTGTGTTTATGCTGTAAATGAAGTGCATGCTTTAGGAAAGTACATGTGTATTTTAAGTAGTTTTAAACAATTGTGATGTTGTATTTCTGCTGCAAACAGTCTTATGTGTTTTGCTGCTTGGCGTTAGTTTCTTTACTTGCAGCTTATTGTGTACCTGTAAAAACAGGTTTGAAATAAACTAAGTTAATCTTTCCAGCAATCTGGAGCACTTTGACTGGGCTCGGGCAGCTGATCACTCTGTCAGCTGTGGCAGCCCAACACATGCAGCTTTCATTGATCAGAGAGCAACTTCCACCTCTTGACTGACACTTGCTGAACAATGTCGCTAAAACTGTTTTATCCTCATTCTCCCAGGTTGCCCCTCTACCTGGCTTCTCTTTTCATAAGTCTCCTCTTCCTCTTGGTGAATTTAACATGTGCAGTATTGGTGAGGACACAGAATTCAGAGAGAAAAGTCATTGTCTCTGTCCGGGTGGCAATTAATGACACGTTGTTTGTGCTGTGCGCTGTTTCACTCTCCATCTGCCTGTATAAGATTTCCAAGATGTCTTTAGCCAACATTTACTTGGAGTCCAAGGTAAGGTACATTTTCAGTTCTTTTCAAGTACCTTCTGAGATCCAGGGGCAGTGCGAGCCAAAGCCACACAGTCTTTTATGTCCTTTGAGAGCTGGAGGCCTTAAACTTCACAGCTTGTGTTTAGCTGGCCATCCTGCTTAATATATGAATTAAATACTAAGTTCTAACAAGGATGCTTTTAGTTGACACCACTGACCCCAAAATATATATTTTTGAGGCAGAGTTTACTGAACTTATTGGCTGAAGTTTTTCAAGTGGATACTGATTTCTCCGGATTCCAATCTGAAGCCCACTTCATTTCAGTACTGCTACGTAGAAGTGATCTACACTTTGGCAACCTTCAGCTGGTTCAACTAAGTTAAAAGTTTAAGGTGGCAGCATGCAGAAGATAAGACAGATAGAGGAATATGAACCTCCCTTTATACATTTGCATACTGTCCTATAGATAATGAAAATGTGTTTTAAAAGACTTAATGCATTATAAATTCAGCCAAGTGGGGAGAAGGGGTAAAAAGTCTCTTGTAGTACTTTACAAAATGTTCTTTAAAGAAATATTGTTAGGTTTACAACTTTGGATACATTCAGTTGTCAAGGTGCTGGGTGGTATCCCATAGCCTGCAGTGTTTATTATAAAATCAGTAAAGGTGTTTTGAGTTTATAAATAATGAAACAGGGCTTTCAAAGGTCCTTGCATTTGCAATAGATAGTTAAATCTTAAAAAAAAAATATTAGTTTAACCAATAGCACTTTGCCTCAACAAACCTTTCCAAGATATAAGTTTCAGCTAATATTTACAAAATCTTAGAAAAAATTCCTCTCTCCATTTACTTAACCAGATGGAAGAAGTACATTTCCTGTTTAATCAAACCTGGCTGTACTGCACAACAACTGAAAGTTCAGGGCTGAATGGAAGATTTAAAAACACAACTTAGTTTGGTTTGTTTCTTTCAAGCCTGTCACTTGCTGACTGAGGGCATGGGCAATGGATTATTTTTACTAGTATGAAAAGTTTTTCTACTGCTGCAAATCACAGAAGCGTAAATCTCTGTAACAAAGCAGTGTTAATCTAAGGGAGGCTTTGGTAGATTATTTTGTTCCATTTCCACCTCCTGCAGGAAACCTGATCTTCTTTACTTCAAGCTACTTCACAAAACCCAAATGAAGCCTGACATTATTGCAGACAGGAAGGGACAAGACACTCAGCTGGTGAAAGTTTGAATGTGGAAATGAGAATTAAAGAGCTCTTAGCTCCTTTCTGTTGACCTGAAATGGGAGTTCCTCTGGGGATTTTCAGTAGGATTTGACTGAACATACTTAGGGATAAAGATGGCTGGAGCTGGCAGTGAAAAAACATCCTGGTTTAATCTGCTAGTGTTGTGTTGAAAAAGTTAGCTAGAGAAGAAAATCCATTCTCTACAGCGATACGGTAGAAGTAGGACTGGAGGTAATGTGTGCTCTGCGGTGCATGTAGATAGACATCAGTACTGGCAGCCTTTTATTTGCATTTCCTGTTCGCTGGCGTATATCTTCTGATCCCATGTGAAAACACAGTCACCTCCATGACCTGGCATAGGGGACTGGCCTGGTTCTCTGCGCCAAGGCTACGACAGCACCAAGGAGGGCACAGCCCTGCCCTTAGGTGCTGGCTTGGGCCAGATCTGTGATGACCAGAAGCATCATGAGGTGGGACATGCTACAAAATTGGGACTCCCCCTCTTTTCTGTAGGGGTCTGGAACAGAAAAAGGATTCCTCTGGTTTTTCTTTTTCTGCTGCGCTCTCCCTTGCCCAAGCCGCTAGGTGTATTTGACTGGCAGCAAAACCAGAACACATTTACCTCCTTTTCTTTCTATTTGGTGGGATTGAAGTTTGTTAAATCTCCAGCAGATTTAGCCATTAACTATTAAAGAATGGCAGTTATGTAGGGAAAGTTATACAGGGAAATACCAACCCCATTCTGCTCTTCACTTCTGCTGTCCCCAGTGTGTAAATGCCACTGAGCTGGTTATGTGCCAGTCAGCACCTCCCCGCTACTCTCTCACCCTCGGTTTCCATGACAGCATCACTGACTTGCTAGTACGAAGGAGAAGTGACTCGCAAACATTTCCTCTTTGTGGCATTTCCTGCTTACTGGTCTTGCCACAGCCTTTCCCACTGCCTGCTACGTACCTGGCTTCAGTTCTCGTGTAGCAGCAGGCTCTTGGCTGCAGGTTATAGCACTGAGGACAGTGGTAGTTCCAGTGTGTTCTAAGCAGGAAGTCAGTCAAAAGAGGTGGACTGCACTGGGGATTTTGTAGCGTGACTGTTCCCTGAATCAGTATTATTTTGCTGGGAAAGCAGGTAAGTTAGTTTTCTGGCTGCTCTGAGTTCTTTACTGACCCTCACCATGGAGAGCAGACTGAGGAGCTGGGTTGATAGAGTTTCAGGAACAATAGCTGCCAGCTATTGGGCAGCAGAGGGGTCCTGGTAGACTCTTGAAGGCCAGGAATGCAGGACATGGTTACTTTCCCTGATACTTCAGTAGCCATCTTCTTATGTCTGTGCCCTACCTGCCCCAGTGCTTTGGACCTCTGCTCCTTGGCTGCAAACCTGGAAGCAGAGTGTGTGAGTGGAGGGAATAGGGTGCACAGACCTTCCTATCTCCTGCACTGGTACAGAGGGTCCTATGAGGGCAGAACCAATTTCCATCTTGGCCTCTCTCCCTCCTCACATGGATGAGAGGAGCACATTGTTCTGATCATTGTGGTGTGGGTCTCTGCCAGGAGATGGAAAGGGCAGGACTAGTGAGGCAAATGACTGCAAAGCATCTTGCTCCTCTCGAAGCACGCAGAGCTTTAAGCCATCTTTCCTCTTTTGACTGTGCAAAGCACTGTTCCAGAGCCAGTCCCACTTTTGTACATCTACCTCCTTCCATGATCAGACTCACACTGATCCCTGTAGCCATAACTCCTGGATTCCTTCCTTTCTTGCTGCTACAACTCCTGTGTTGGTGTTTCAGCACCCCATGACCCTCTCCCCACCCGAGTCAAGAGTCTTACTTTTTCCTCATGCTGGATTAGCCTCTTACCCCTCTTCTGTCCAGTTTTCTCTCTAGGGCTAAGGAAACGTTGTGATTTCACACTTTGCAGTCTCATGCCTGCCCTGCCGTGGTCACTCTGCCCACAGGCCAGTCTTCCACTTTGTTTCCTCTGTGTTGACTTTAGGTAAGGCAGGATGTTCTGTTCCTGGCTGTGCTGAGTTTAAGTGCTGACTGTTATGTTCTGCTCTATACTTAGGAAAAAGCTGCACAGCAAGCAGTTGTGAGAAGATGCAAGGTTGCATCATGCTAGCTAGCCAGCATCTGACACAGGATGCTGTATAGCTAATGGCACAGCTGAAGGCTGAATTATCATGTTCCAGCTGATACCAAGTGTAGTTCTTATCTGGTTTCATTGCTCTGAAAGTAGAAATACACCTCATTGTACAATAAGTTTTAGGAATTAGGTGCAGCCCATCTTGGTAAGGGCTGGAAATGCTACAATTGCCTGGAAACCCAGTAGAGGATATAATGACCAAAGAAGGAAAGAGAAAAAGTCAGTTGCATTAGACAGAGTAGCATGGCAACCCTTGAAGCCCATGCAAAGTGATGATGTTGTCAGCTCCTCTCATGAATAATAACCTGTGTTTAAATCTCTTCCAGGGCTCATCTGTCTGTCAGGTGACAAGTATAGGAGTGACTGTTATACTACTTTATACCTCACGAGCCTGTTACAACTTGTTCATCTTATCATTTTCCCAAACCAAGAAAGTCAATTCTTTTGATTATGATTGGTACAACGTTTCAGATCAGGCAAGTATGGAAATATTTGCTAATGAGAAAAATTCTTTATGTGATGGCTGTTTTCCTAACTGTATGATAAGAGGAATGAATATGTTATAATGCTGGGTTTTTCTTTTATTCAACACACTAGGATTGCTTTTGTCCAGGAACATGAATTTCTAGTAATTTCAGCATAAGGGAAAAAGAAAACAACCCAGTGCTAAAAGAAAGAAGTAATCACTAACCAAGTAATTAAATAAAAAACAATCTTTTATTTACCTTGATTTTATTGTTATAAAAAGTCCTTTTATTAAAAAGTGCAGGTATTTTGACCATTAGAAAGAAGGTACTGAATGGAAAAATTAAGCAGAATAACAGTACTTGATCCCACCGAAATACTGAGTCGTCATCAGATCTCCCATTGCCATCCAGCCCTGTGAAGTTATTTACCTTAACTCTGTCATTAGAATGATAACTTCTGTAGTTTGATAATAAGGTTATGATTGTCCCAACTTTTGATGGCAAGTGACAATTCAAGTTGAAAACCAACAGTGATAAAGGCAATAGCAGGGGATTTGTCATTGAACTCTGGGCAGCTGTCTCCTTTCTCTGCTCTGAAGCACGTAGTTAGGTCCCAGTAGTTTTTCAGCTCTGTCAAGGTGAGACAAAATGTCAGGCTGGGGGCTGGACCGTGAATACATTTTGTTTGGCCTCAAAATCCCAGACATATGGTGTCTTCCCATCCTCTCAGCAAGCACCTGCAGACCAAAAGCAGCGTTTCCATCCACACAAGGGCCTTGTACTGCCAGGGTGGCCAAGCAAACCTGGAGCCGATAAAAATTTTCAGTTGAACAGTGGGTAAAACTGTAAATAAGAAGTAGGTAAACAGTAGGGTAGGATTGCCCAGAGAATTTTATTAAGAGTTAGTTGAGTAGGGTCTGTCAGGGGACGACTAATAAGCCTTGCTTCAGTGTGAAGAGGAGTGCAGCTAAGAGGGGCCGCTCTGGGTAATTAGGACACACAGGTTTAGGCAGAAGGGCTGTAAATTGTGTTTCATCTCCTGAATCAAACATTTTCCCTGCTGTTGGTGGGGCCTGGACTAGTGCAGCTGCTGCTGTCCCCTTGCAGGGAGCTCTTCTTGTGCTGACTCCTACAGTCTGGAGTAATAGGTGCTGGACTTTTATAGCCAGGATATTTGGCTCCATTTCCCCTGTGAAGGCAGAGGTTGTTCATAGGGAGCTCACTGGGATGCTTTAGAGCAGGAGAGTCAAACTCACGCCTACTGCTGTTCTCCTGCTCCCGCAGTGTAACGCATGTCACTCACTGCACACGTGATCAGCGCTGGCAGGAGCGCAGGGACAAGGAGCTCAGCACCACCACTGGGGAGAAACAAGGTGCTGGGATCAAAAAAACAAGATGGAGGGCCGGATTCGGCCTATGGGCTGTGAGTTTGATGCCCCGATCTAGGGTTAGGGCAGTACTACTGATTTTTGAGCATCTGATCTGACTTGTGACATTATGGTTGCCTGGATTCTGGGTTAAATTATTTAAGCCATATGTAAAGAGCCTGGAACTAAGCAGGAGGTACCAGAATCAAGAGTCACTTTTAAAAGTACAGCCCAACATTTGTGCTGTGGTACTGCGTCAGGCCACCTGTCAGAAACATTACCCCTTTCTCTTCTGTACAAAACACGTGAAAGGACAGGATTTGCCCTCTGCAACTCTCATAATTGGTGGAGAGGAATTTTAGAAGGCAGATTGCCAGCAACGCTCTCGAAGACCTGGGCATTGATAGTTGCTTCACTTATTATTCCCAACTGGAAAAGGACTGGAAAAACTAATTTTTCTCCACCTCAACCTGATCCCTTGATCGCAAGGTTGCTTGCCAGGCTCTTAGACTGGGAAGACCCCTCAATTAAACTTTGATATTGCTGAAGGAAAGATAGGAGAAGGAAGAGGAGGGAGGGAGGAAGAAAGGTAAAAGAGAAATCATGTACCCAACAAGATAGAATATTGCTTTTTTTTTTTTTTAGTATGCCTTTAATCATTAGCCAGGTTAATCTGGCTTTACTGGATGGAATTTCTGGCCATGTTGTCAAGCATTTCAGCCACTTAAATATAGGTACAGGTCTTTGTAAGAAGACATGTTGCCTCCTGCACTTTTTAAATGAGCTGCTAACTTTATTTTTAAATACTTTTCTCTTTGGCTTTTCAACAGGCAGATCTGAAATGTCAGCTGGGAGATGCAGGTTACATAGTGTTCGGTGTGATCCTTTTCATCTGGGAACTCTTGCCTACTTCCTTGGTTGTGTATTTCTTCCGTGTCCGAAACCCTACAAAAGATCTAGTAAGTGGAATGCCTTAGAGTATTTGTTAGTGTAATACCCAGGCAAGCCTGGAGGGCTTAGCTTCTGAGGGAGTTTTGCTTTTCTTTTTTCAATGTGTCCTTGGCAGAGTAAAAGCAATGCAAATGTCCCACTTCTCTATACTGAGTCCTCATCAGAGAAACTCATCATATTTATCCAGAAGGAAGAAAAGGTGTTGCTCAGACAGTTTACCTTAATTTTTTTAAATTTAGGGAAGTCTTCCCTTTGTGTTAATACAATATTTTACTGGAGTAAGTGGAAAAGGATCTTGTTATGCAAAATTGGGATCTTTCATCACATAGTAGTGAAAATGGTTGTGTGCTGTGTTCAACAGCACGTATGAAATAATAGGTTGAATTCTTCCAGCCCTGTACGCATTGAACCGTTTCCACGTCAGAGACCAACAACCATAATGGGCACTCGCTGATATTCTTGTCTGCTATTTCAGCAGACCAGAGATTAAGGTATGAGCTGTAAGGATAATTCCCTACAAGTATCCTTAGTATCTAGGTAGTTAATACATGGACAAGCATCTTTTTATAGCTGTAGGCAAGATCTCCAGGTTAGCATAGGATATGGTGGTTGACCGGCACATGGGAAATACCGGCCCTGCACTAGGATTCTTGGGGTAATATCTCTGTTTCTGTAAGCCAAGCCAAACCAAATCCAATACTCCCCAAGAAGGATGTGAATGGTACATTAAAAAATAAGTGAAGCAATTAACAGAATAACTTTTTGGAGAAGGCAATGGTTTTTATTCTCACATGCAAATTTCAGAGACGATAAAGCCAGTCTTAACAAGGAAGTAACAAATCCCTACCTCTATAAAGCTCTTCATACTGCTCTCTGTGATATCTGACGTCCCACTAGGAAACCCCACAGATCCCAGCATCCATCGCAAAAAAATCTCAGCCCCAGCCCTGCCTAGGTGTTACCTAGGACAACTGCAAAGAGAAGAAATATTTTCAAGTACAGTCCAGTGGCGCTGCTCTTCTAAAAAATGACAGCAGAGAGATCTGGTTTTGTTTAAAGTGAGTTTAGTAAGGCTAGACTTGGTGGTCAAGTCTGGACAGTGTGGGAGAGATTCACAAGAGAATGAAATTAAGGGATGTGGTCTAATCTGTCCTTTCAAAAAGTGTATCACGTGAAGACTTGGAATCCTACTCAACAAGAGCTCAAATGGAGTCAAACAGGCAGTATTTGCTCACAAGTCAAAGAGGACTGGGGGTCATACAAGTAACATTATATTTTTGCATTGTGAAAGCTTTAAATCTTCAAGTTCATAAAGATAAAGTTCAGAAGAGCCAATCAGTGATATCACTTCTTTTATGGGTACCTGTTTTTAGGGTAGACAATATCTATCATACTGGATAGGTCATATATGGATTTTTGCTACACAAGGTGATTATTTACGCTAAACAATATCATGGTAAGAAGAAAACTGCAAACAAAGTTAGAAACAAAAGAATGAAGACACGGTCGCAAAGCAAAAAACTTCAGTGTAAGTGTGCCACAAGAGGGAGACCAAGGGCCACAAGACTTCGGTCTGACGTGGTCAGCAGGCTGTTGAAGCAGCTAAGTAACAAATGGTCCAGTGGTAGAAATTTGGCCAGAAAGTTGGCCAGAAAGCGTGGGATTAGAATGAAAACAAACCACCGTTTAGTTAAAAAATCTTAACAAAAACTCTGATCTAGTAAAAATCCCAAATGTTATTTATTTTTAATAAGATACAAACCCAGGAAACAGTTGATCTTTGTTACACATCTCCTTCAGGATTGCAGAAACAAAAAGTTTGAGTAGAGGCTGCCTGCATTCAGCACTGTTCAAATGTACATCTCCATTCCACAGACAATCATAGCCTGCATCGAGCTGTTGGCCTGCTTTGCTGCTGACACAGGGTGACTGCTCTGTGTGGTCCTTTGCCTTGCCATAGTGTTAGCCAGACAAATGCTGGAGATGGGGAGATGGCAGATATGGAGCCATTTTTAGTTCATCTTTGTCAAAGTCATTTAACACCTTAAAAACAGAGAGAGATTAAACTGCTCTCCTGTTTCAGGACACGGAAAAGATGTCATCCTGGCTTATCCACAGGTGCAGGGGAACCCTGTTCCCTAGGAATGGAATCATTGGGTCAGTGGAATAGGCTCAGCTGGGTCCTAGATGTCCCTCTGTACTGTTTCCAGAATCAAACAGACCTTTTGAATCTTAAATTTTCCATTTTGATTCACAAGGAAATAAAAGCAAAATGCTTCGTAAGTGAAGGAGTTCCAGGTATGCCCCTTTCCCTGTTTTATCAAAGCACATTTCCTTGGGATTTGGCCCTTACAACACTGTAGGATAGATACTAAAATTGCTCACAGAGGTCCTAAGGTGCTTTTCAGTTGAGATTTCATTAAGCAGGGTGTCAAGGTTCAGCATGATCAGTCCCTGAGGCAAGGGAGGTAGCGCAGCTGGAGGGAAGGTTCCAAAAGTGGGAGGCAAAACCCATATCTCTTTAGGTGTTACATATCCTTCAGCTCCTCAGCTGCTTCCCTGCTGCTCACTTCAAATCAGCTGGCTAGAAGTGCAGCGTGTCCAGGATGGGCTGGAATTCATCAGACAGGTTAAATGCATACTGAGGGTAGTTATAGAAATGGGTTGTACCTGTTAGCTAGAAGGAAGAAAAAGCTGTTCAGAGCAGTAAACTGTCACCACACTGGGGGAGAAAAACAGAAAATGCAAAAAGCTTTCTATTGTCTACAGCAAAGTGTCCAATTGCCCATTTTATTTTGGAAGCAAGGCGATCTGAAGTGACAGCTTTTAGAAGTTTGGCACCGAGCAGTTTATCTCTTGCAAGTACTGACTGAGGTTTCCCTTCCCTCAGGCCAATGCAGGAATGGTCCCAAGCCACGGCTTCAGCCCAAGATCTTATTTCTTTGACAACCCTCGCAGATACGACAGCGATGATGATCTTGCATGGAATATTGCACCACAAGGGGCACAGGGCAGGTGAGACAAAAGAGCAGCCTCTTGCTTCCTTTAACAGAAACTGGAGGAGGAAGAACTCAGGCACTGCAGAAGGTGACTGTAAATTATCTGGCTCCAATTGTTGCATAAATTCCAAAAGACAAGGAGAAGCAAAAGGGGAAGCTGAAGTGGAAAGGCAGCACTGAGTGACTCTAGGGATCCAAGGGCCCCACAGAGACAAGGACACAAGAAAGGAACTGATTACATAATTTAGGAACTGTAACATCATGCTGCTCTTTGAAATACTCAGGTCAGATCTGTGGGTGTTTCACCCTCCATTTCTTCCAAGAGTAGCATAAGAAGTGCCACTTACTGGTTTTAAGTGTGTGAGCAAGGCAACCTAGGAAAAAAGCCATCTCCTTGCCTTCAGGGAGAGCAGGGAAAAGCTTGACAGCACAAGCAGGAGCCTGCAAAGGTGGTGGTGAGAAGTCTCTCTAATTAGGTTGCCCTGGAACATGGCTAAATGTCTTGGGGGGCTACCTGAAACAAAGGGGCCGTTTGCTTTCCACTTGCTGAAAGCTCATGTGAATCCATCTAACTGTCGCCATCCCACACATCCCAGAACTGTCACAACCCCCCTGTTTTCTCTGTGTAACTGTGAGCTTTGGGTAAGAGTTCCCCTCCAGGAAGGAGCAGTTCACAGCAAGAATGACAGCACCCAGTGTGGGGAAGGAAAGGCACTGCCAGGCCACTGTGCTACCCAGAAAGAAGGTTCAGTCACGTGCTACTCATTTGCTGTTCCTGTCTCTAAAGTATGACAGTAGGAGCTGAGTGCAGTCACCTTAAAAGGAATGCTGACTTGCCAACTGTAGCCAACAGACCCAGCTCTAGTTCTTGTCTCTCATTTAGCTAACATGGTGTAGACACTGTCTCAGAGCCCAAACCATGATTCAGTAAAGTTGGACAGTCCCTATTTACAGTTATCTGTCATCCTGCCCCTGTGTTAGTTTCTCCCCCAGTAACGAAACCCACTGAGGATACTGGAGGATGTGCGCTCCAGGCTGGTACCCAGACTACGGCTCGAGGCACACTCCCTTCCACACAGAGGCACAAGGGAACCAGCCACACTGGTAACACAGGCAGTTCCCTGTGGAAACCAAACCAGCCATGTGTTGTCTCACACTGCTCGTGGGAGAAAAGCCAGTAGGCCAGAGAGGCTGACCCAGTACCAGTCCTTTGTACACAGACAGGGGAGGTTTTGGGCCTGTGCAGTGCTGGGAACTGGCATGGATGAGCAGCGCTGCTTCTAGGGTTTGCAAACATCCTCTGGATTAGCCAAGCAGAAAGGAGCGAGTCCTTAGAGCACTAGAGGAGTCATGGAACAGTGAGTTGAGAACACCTGGGCCAACATAATTGACAGATCAGAAAAATAAATGGCTGGCTGAACCCCTGGTTGGGGTTTTATTTTATTTTTGCACTTCAGCGTGAGAACAACATCTCTGTGACTGCATTTTGCTCACATTCACTAACCAGGTATCTACAGAACTAACTTAAGAGTCACTAATTCTTCTGTTTTCTTTTTAAGCTTCTCTCCAGACTACTACGACTGGGGCCACCAGAACAACAGCTTCACGGCTTACATAGGATCCCTCCAACAAGATCCAATACTGGACACAGACCGGCCAAGCCCTGTATAACTTCAGGCAACTGCAGCATTCTAGGACATTCCAATATTAAAACAAGTGTTCTCAAAAACAAAGCTTAGCAATTTTTCTTCACCTTTTGTTTTTTAGAAGTGTTCCTATGCACAGATAAATGAAGAACTTGCCTTTGCCACGAGCTTTTCGTAGTTCAAGAAGTGTAAGCTAATGATTTAAACTTTGAAGACTGTTCTAATTAATACCTTGTTCTAAGCCAGGCATTTTTGGCTTTGAATAGAGTTGTTAGAGGGTATAATTTAATAATTTTATGCTCATTTTAAAAGAGCAAATTTCATGAAGTGAAATGGCATAATTATTTTCTAAGTATTTTTATTTTTACACTGTGTATTAGGTTAGAAATACACAATTATGATGAACATACTGTAAACACATGAATGGGTTGTTCAAACGCATGACAGCAGCGGTTCTTACATGCACATGAAAGCCTGTAAGGGAAAAAAAAATCAACCCCATTAAATATTGTCTTTTCAAGTTATCGCTACAACCTCAGAGTGCAATTTACTCTTTGGATCATCACTGCTTACTCAGTATGGAAAGATGGTTGGAGGCTAAAAGGCATCTATACCCCAGCTGTGATCTCAAAACACACTGCATTCTTCTGGAAATGAGAAAAATGTATTTTCTCAGCAGCTACAGGGACAGTCTCAAAACAGCAGAGATGGGCATCTGCTCCAGCTGGTGCATCATGAACTGCAAAACAGGCTTAAAATTCATAAGTTTGAAAAATTCGAGCTATGTGATCATCTCTATCCATCAGTTCTAGGTGTATAAGAGTAAGTCAAATACCTGGCCAGGAAGATGGATACAAAGGCCGAGAGAGTTGGGGTTGTTCAGCCTGGAGAAGAGAAGGCTCTGAGGAGATCTTATAGCTGCCTTCCAGTATCTGAAGGGGCTACAGGAAAGCTGGGGAGGGCTCTTTGTCAGAGACCACAGTGATATGACAAAGAGTAATGGTTTTAAGCTGAAAAAGGGGAGATTTAGAGCAAGTATTAGGAAGAAGTTTTTTACTATGAGGGCGGTGAGGCACTGGAACAGGTTACCTAGAGAAATTGTGAACGTAGATTCCTGGAGGAGTTAAAGGCCGGGTTGGATGAGGCTTTGAGCAACCTGATCCAGTGGAATGTGTCCCTACTCGTGGCATGGGGGCTGAAACTGGATAATCTTTAAGGACCTTTCCAATCCAAATCATTCTATGATTCTGTATAACCACACTTACTTATTTATTAAGAACCTAGGAAGAGCAGTTTGGGAATAGAACAAGAGCCAGGTGTAAAGCAGAAAACCCTCAAGTGGACCTAGAGAGGAAGTTCTGCATTACTAGCAGAAGGTCAGCAAAGCTATCCTTCAGCCTTGTAAGTTCAGGGATAAATTTACTTGGTTGTGGTGGAAATGGTAGATAAATACCATTCTAACATGTGATATATACACACAGTAAGGTTGAAAATAATTAATACTAATTTAAGGCAAACAGGATCCTAACTCTACTTCAGGTCTTTCTGTTGTGCCCAATACTGACCAGTGTGCTCCACTGTGAAGAACTCTTTCGCCCCCCCCCACATTTCTTCCTCCTTCCCCACATGAAACAAATACTGTAATTCAATCTACATTTGCCTAAGGAGAAAAACATATTTCTTAGAGTGATCTTTATTTCTATACAAGTACTTCACGTTGAGGTGTCCTACAGCATCCCCAAATGGGGACCGGCTTGATGTTTGCCTCGTATTCAGCTTCAGGAAGATGCAGAGAATTCTCACACACATTTCACAGAGAACTTAGAGGAAAAAAGAAGGAATGGGGAGCAGATCTGATCAGGTCTTCTTGGAAGCCAAAAGCATTGTAATGCCACACCCATATCCCAGGTTTTCCCAGGGTCTTTGATTTTTGGGGCCTTTGTGGTAAAATCAAAGCATGAGCACTGCCTCTGGCAGAAGCTCTCTGCCAACTGCTTGCCCGCCAAAGCTTCCAGTAGTTTCTTCACTTCTTACAAAATGTTCCTTTACAAAGAGAGCCAATTAAAGTTATCAGCCACAGCTTAAAAACGGTGCCACAGGGTTGGGAGAACAGAAATTTTATTAAACCCTTAGGAGTTCTACCATCATATTTATACAAAACTGCCTGAAGACCGATGGCAAGAAAAGTCAGCACGAATTACAGTTTTCCAACAGCAGTTACAGCAAAAAAATTAATTATGAGAATTCAGCCATCTTGTGCATGTAAAAAGTGGAATTACGAGTGACTATAACCAAGCCTAGTAACGAATTAAATACTCTTGAACACAGGAGATTTAAAGGACAATATGAAATGTAAGATCTTAAATTCAAATATAGCAAATATAATCACCTTTGTAACAGGTATTTAACCACCTAAACAGGGGATGAAATGTGTATGACAACCAAACTTTTAGCAAGACAATTTATTAAAAATACATATGTGAAATGAAACAGAATGCTACAGAAACCCTTTAGGGGGAATAATTTTACACAAAGAGCCATAGTGTGTGAACCAACCATATAAAATATTCACAAAATTGATTTTATAGGTTGTTCTGAGAAAGGGACAGAATGGATGACACTTCATTTCAAAATATGCTTTTGTGCCATTAAGAAATATTTGGACCTAAACAGTAGCTATATCTGGCCATATTCATACAGGAACATATTTTAGTTCAGCCACGTGCATTTCTGATGTGTGGACACACCACAGCACACCGAAACAGCGACAGAAATGTGGGTCACATTCATCTTTTGAACAGAATTAAAGTGAAAGTGAAAGCCTGCTCATCATCCTCAGCTGACATGACTGACATGTAAATAAGTTATGTAACTTCTATCAATTAAGGTTGAAAGGTAAATGGAATGAAAAGTAAAAGACAAATTCAGATGAAATCCCCAAAATTACAGTCACAAAACAAAGTTGTAGCAGAAAATACTTTAATTTGCATTTGATAGATTCAAACATAGCAAAGATTCAGAAGTGTTTAGATCTCAGTAAGCAGTTCCACCATAGATTTTGATTTTAATAAATATTATATTTTAAGAGAGTGGCTATATGGAGGAATTGTAAAGTGATGAATTGCTGATTGCTGCTTTATAAACATAAGCATCTAGATTATTTACAACATAGTACAGGTCATTTCCCAGAAAAGCACAAAGCAAGGTCAGATAAAGGCGACCCAACCATCAAAACATGACTTGAGAAAGTGCGGCACCGGTGTATTTCATTCATGTACAATGACAGCACGAATCATCAGCTGAAGTAGGAAAACACTTTTGTTATTCCAGCTTACACAACTCTCTATACTTCACTGTTTTAAATCTATATTTTTACCTTCCTCCTCAAGCAGTGAAGAGCAAGTTGTTCAGCAACAGCACTCTACATTTTACCTATGCAGTTTGCACCAAGTCTTATTTCTCCTTAAAGAAAAACAAAACATTTTTGTCTCTGTCTTCTCACTACCTCTGGGATTACAATCATTGCGTCACTTGTACAGGGAAATGTTCCTTTACTCTGAAATGAATGGCAGACAATGTTGACAAGCTGATCTCCATCAGGGAACTGGAATTTAAAGTAGTTTACAGGTCACAGAAAGTGTAACTAACTTTATTCTTTAGTATAAAAACGGATCCATACATTTCTAAAATTTGATTTAACGTATAAAGAACTAAGTCATCCAACTCATGGCAAAACTTCATAGGCAGCATATTCACAAAAGGTACATCAAATACAGTAAAAAAGATGGTGACAGGAAAATTATTTTCACTGGATGTGTAGCAGGAAACATTTTCTGTCCTGTTTCTAGAATGACAGTGAAGATATTTGATCACCAAGCCAGATACACCTTCAAATGCAAAAGGACTTCCTCATACACAGAATCCGCTGATCAGTTATGTTCCTGTGTTTAGAGGACACAAAGGAAAAGAAGAAACTTCCCATCTCTAACTCTTTACCCAACAGTATTAACCTTGCCAGCATTGTGCCAGTGAGGGTTGCATGGAGCAGGTGTCCAGGACCTGTGTCCCTGAATGTCTCACGTGTCCCATGAGCAAGTGCGTGATGCTGCTTCAGTGTCCATAGATTTTAGCCAGGCACAGGTGGAAAAAAAAGAAAAATAGCAAGTTGCATCCCCAGGAGAAGGTTGGAAGCAATTTGCTTTCCCCACAAGGCAAGGGGAAAAAGGGAAGAAAATTCTGAGACTCAGGTCCTTCCTGGGGCAGCACAGACAACATTCATTTTAGAAAATCCTGCCTAAAGTTTTAGGCACTATAATATATAATAACATAGATAAGTCCCAGCTACACAGCATTTTTCACACAAGTGAGCCTACAGGTTGTAGCCCTTGTAGGGCATTCCAAAAGGCAAGGAATTCATAGCCAACTGAAACCCACACACTTTCAACGTATACAATTACTCCAAAGAGTTAGACACTCAGGGTGTAACTCATTTACCAAACACAGCTGTTCACATCTGAGTGAGATACCAAAATTCCCACTTGAATTTAACAGAGAAAAAGAAATTGAGGTGCAAATCACTGCTTCCTAGAGTTTATCAGACAGAGCTCAGTGGAACAGGTCAGATAAATCCACCTAGAAATCATTTGCTCTTCTCCATAAACTTGAACAAGGAAGCCTGTGGTGACTTGCTCAGCCATGGGTGCCCACAGGCAAGAGAGGCTGCTGGGTAAGAACATAATACCCCGACTGGCACCAGCTTTCTCTGACTCCACGCTGAGTTTCCTACTGGCTTAAACAGGAACTTCCACTGGGTACCGGTTCATTGCCAGTTTGTGCAACTACCACCAAAACGTTGTGGGGGTGGTGTGGTTTGGTTTGTTCCTTCTTTTTTTTTCCTCCCTTTCATTTAGCTGATCCCAGTTTGACTCAGGAGGACTCACTTGCCTGAGAAAGAGCAATTTTTATAATAGCAAGTGGCAGCTAGGTCTATCTCATTTCCAGTCAGACAGAAATTTGAGGCTTGTCTGGAGACAAAGGACATGGCGTGTATTCCAGCTTTCAGAAAATCTCAGCTGTAAAGGACAACATTATGGAAGCCAATACAGTTACAATCAATTATATAAACAGGTCGCTAAATATCTGGTAGGGTGAAAAATGTTTAAGAGCACTTTATTTTGTGAAGACTTATTTTTAAAAACAAGAACTCTATTGACACTGTCCTAGCACCTCCTACATTCACGACTCCTAACTTCAGTTTGAAACACACTGGTTTAAAAAAACAAAACATTACTTCATTTTAAATTTAACACAATATTTGGTTGCTACTAATCAGTAGTGCTGCCTCTGAATTCTGTTTTGGACAATGAAAAGTTATCATTGACATTGTGGACAATGATACATGAGTAATTTCTTATTTTATGAAAGTTACATTATCAACATACCCGTTTTATTACGCTGAATATCCTTTCAAAGAAGATACAGTCACAGATTGCATAGATAAAGTCTGTGGTATTAAATGTCAGTATGATTACGAATTTTAAAAAGCATCTTTTTTTAAAAGTGACTACAAAAACAAGTCCTTAGTTTTTTGCACTGACCTTTTCACATAGCACTAAAACACAGCCCATAAAGAATAAATCTGTTTCCACGGCTAAAAGATTTAAGAGTGCCATTTTAATGTTTCAAACATTAAAAAGACAATTTCTGGAAATGGAACTTGTGATTACAATCCAGAAAATAAAACGGGGTATATGCAAATTTGATTGACTGAGGCTTTGCAGCCAGCAACACTCCACTAACCATTTCCCTCTGTCCTTACCAACACCTCCAAACAAATGCAGGTAGTCAAGGGGCCACAGAAAAGTCCCTTCCAACTGTGCTGCATCAGAGAGACTGTAGTTATTTAAAAAAAAAAAAAGGAAATTCTGAAAAGCAGCACATAAAGAAAATAAATGTTGATATAGACAAAGGAGCTCAGTACAAAAATTTTCTGCTCAGTAAATTCCCCATTTTTAGGTAAATTTCATTACTACAGTAATAAGCAAGGGCTCAAGAAGTGCCTTATTTCCTTTTCTGATTCTTTGGGGTTTTCTTCCCTGGTAGACAGACAGAATCAGCATACCCTACCCTCAGAATATGGTGAAGCTCAGTACTGGGCAGAGGCGAGAGGTGAACCACCTCTCTCGGGACAGGCCAAGTCAGGGTGGAGGTACCTGTGTTTTCATCTAAAAGAACTGTCTCAAAACCACAATGAAATAAAGAAAATTTATGAAGTTTCAGTACAATAGAACTGTGAGCAGAGCACTTAAAAAATAAACAGATCAGCATAATTTACACATTTAAAAACTATATATTCCATTCATAAATATCTTCTTTTCTCATTTATAGCCATTCCTAGTTAAAACATAAATATTCAAGTTGGTATTAGATTTGACGTTTTATCAGTTCATGTGAGTCCTGTAAGGATCAGTTCCTCCTGCTCAATGCAGTCACGTAAATGGTCTTCACTAATGGATGGTGCAAAGGCCTTCATTACCTAATTTGTTGCAACAAAACTTTAAAATTCTGCAACTCTCTTATGCTTGTGGAAAGCCTGTAAAACAAAACCCCCTTAAGTGTTAGTAAATCAAAAGTGAAAAAGAAGTGCAAGTCATCTTCATGAGGGCGTCTTGCTTGGTTTTTTTTTTTTGAATACAATTCTGTTTGGAAGTTTTACCAAGATACCACTTCCCCTCAAAAGATCTACTGTCTGACTCTACATGGTATTTACATAATCTGTTACACTGTAGGGGTGTCAAACTCACAGCCCACAGGCCAAATCCGTCCCTCCACCTTGTTTTATTGATCCCAGCACCTTGTTTCTCCCCAGTGCTGGTGCTGAGCTCCTTGTCCCTGCGCTCCTGCCAGCGCTGGTCACAAGTGCAGCGAGTGACGCACGTTACATTGCGGCAGCAGGAGAACAGGGGAGCCGTGAGATTGACACCCCTGTGTTACAGGGATTAGAGTTTAGAGATATTTTAAATTTTCCCAACATAATTAAACTTTCAGAAATCTCTGACCAGAGGTAATAAATATTAATTACATTCTTTAAACAGGACCAGATTGTAATATTCAAGATCTGAGGAACTACCGCGATAAACAAACGAAGCAAGTTCTACACATCTTTTAAAGCTATTAAAATGTTTTATTTCATCACGTGAATGGGGTTAATTTTTTGGTGTTTTCAAAAAAAAACCTGATCAAAATTAAAGTTTGAACAAAATCAATCCCATCATACACAAAAAAAGAAAGAAGTCTAAGGACTAAATGACAGTGTTAAAAAAACTCGAAGTATTTTTCTTCCTTTTCACTACTTTTGATGTACATTCATTTAAAACAAAAATTAAGGAAAATGTAGGAAAGCTCTACTCAGTGTCCAAAACTGAGGAGACAAACCCAAAGTCTAATGCTTAAGAATGCTTAAGTTTTAAAATCCAGCTTTCATAAGATGGAGTTTGAGGTTTGACAGGGTGATTAACTGGATGCCAACACACAATGACGACCAAGGCTAATTAATCATCAGCACTCCACATGCTCAGTTTGATGGCACTAAGTTTATCAATATCATTACTAATAATTCAGCCTTTAAAAGCTACAGCTACATGTACAGTACAACCTTTCCACAGACCCTGAGTGCTGACACCGAAATTTTACTCTTTTTCTACTAGACAACTGATGAAAACTTACCTTCCAAAGGCATTTACAAGAGCAACTATTTCTTGACGTGTGAGCTGAAAACCTTTTGATGGGCTATTCTCAGGAAGGCTCTGTATTTCTTTCTCAGAAAATAAGATCTTCAGAGCAGTTCCTAAGCCTTGGGTCTACAAGAAGATGTTTTAATATCAATATAATCACTCCTTCAAACTCTCAGAAAATAGTAAGAAAGTTAAAAAATTACTATTCCTTGCAAAATGTGGTATCAGTTCTTATATATTGACATTCCCCCAAGCTAAACAACTGCATATAAACCAGGGCATTGATGCAAATGGATTCCATCAGTTGTGTACCGCATTCAGTCACTTAATATTTGTTTCCTCGGGTATACCCTCTCTTCACAGTCACGGTTTTAATCTCTTCCTTTCCCATCTCTTTTCTTCTCAGGCACACCACATACATGTGAAAACACGTCTGTTACAACACTTGGAGCTTCTTCTCCCTTCTTGCAATAGAGATGTCTCATTGTTGCAGGAGCTATTGAATTAAATCTCCCCTTTTCTTCTCCCTTTCCCCTTCCAAGTCAAACTAGGTTTTCATTCTGAGCTATGACAACACTTCTGCTTTTCTCCACCTCCAGTCCCAGTGACAGACATTGCACTTAAAAGTTTCAACCCCTGTTTTCTATATAGAAATGGAAGAGAAGCAGCTATTCTTATTTCCCCTTTTAATCAGGCAGCAGAAACAAACACTGGGTTTTCACACAAAGTTGAGGTTGGCTGCAAGAGAATTTTATAGGTCAGGAAATCTGGCCGTATTTTCATTTTGCACAAGAAGGAAAAACGATAATAGATCAGAGCACTAACTAGGACAGGGTAGGCAGAACTCAGGAAATTCAGCAGAGAACACCAAATTTATGTTACAAATTTCTTTGAAAACTGAACTCTGACAAGCTTAATGCTATAGAACAGTACAGCCTCCCCCAAGGCACCCCAAAGTAACAACTATTCTCAGTCTGGACATAACATTAGCCTTCGGGGTTAAACTCCTGTTCTCAATAAAAAATAAAAATAGTAGATCACCAGAAACAGACATTCTGTTTCTCAGCTCTGAGCTTTAGTGTGCATCTTGTGGTATTTGACAGTTCTCTTAAGATCACACTTTCAGGTGGTAACATATAAATGAGATCTCTACTTTCCCTTTAACAAAAAAAGTTCCAAATCCTTTAGGTTCCAGTGAAGTTTCTAAATCTAAAGAAAACGTTATTAATTTGCTGTTTTCTCCATAAATGGTGAAAATCTCAATTACTTCTTTTTATTATGCCTCAATTTGTGGAGACAAATTTCATGCTGAAATTTCAAACAGCTAAGCAAGTGCTGCATTTCCAGGAAAACATCCCATAGGTGATTCTACAAAGCTCATCTGATCACTGACTGTAGATAAGATACTGACTGCCATGAGGCATCTGTTCTAAATAATTTTTTTTCAGAGGATACGAACTATACCTCTTGGTAAACGAAGCAGCTGTTGACAAAGCAAAATAAACAATTTTTAACAAATTTAGTTTAAAAAAAGTTTCATAGTGAACTAAATGTACGTCAATTTTTAACTTATAGGTAAGGATATCAAAGACCAGCCATGTTCAGAAAATCCAAATGCTAAGATGACAGGCATCCTGTCAAACTGAAACAGATGCTTATCTCCTAAACCTCCCCAACACATACACACGCAAAAGAAATTATACCTGCAGTTTGCCCCACAGCCTGCACTTATCACATCCAACACAATCCATTATACGGGATATGTTCTTGAAATGCAGTCTGAATTCTTCCTATTGGTTAAAAACAAAGAAGTTAACTTAAAGTACCTCTTAGCTTCACAAAACCAGAAAGTTAACTGGCTCAGTACCACTAGCGTTTCAATTCCCTACTGCTAACACCGAATAAAACCACTACCATATGTGGTCGGGCCATAACAAACGGCCATGCAAACCCAGCATCTTGTTGCAATCCACTGCTAATAGGTAATGCCTGGAAAAAAGAAAATACAGGACATGCAGGGTAACAATTGTATTCTGTACACTGAGTTTCCAACAACTGGCTCAAAATTTTCTGAGCTCTAAGTACTATATTTGTGTCCCTGCCGAATTTCTGTTCCATTCTTCAAATCCGTTCAAACCAATTTACATTTTTGACAAACAGGCAAACAAATTACAATTCACAAAAGATATTCCCTGTCCAAAGTTACAGGTAGATTGTCGCTTTGCAGCTTCAGTCAGAGCGGAAGCAAGCACAGCTTTACTTGTTAAGTATTATACTGAATCCCCAACATAGAAGGATATGGAACTGTTTGAATTGGTCCAGAGGAGGGCTACAAAGATGATCAGAGGGCTGGAGCACCTCTGCTATGAGGACAGGCTGAGAGAGTTGGGGTTGTTCAGCCTGGAGAAGGGAAGGCTCCGGAGAGACTCATAGCAGCCTTCCAGTACCTGAAAGGGCTACAGGAAAGCTGGGGAGGGACTTCTTACAAGGGCAAGTAGTGACAGGATGAGGGGGAATGGCTTTAAATTGGAAGGAGGAAGATTTAGATTAGACATTAGGAAGAAATTCTCCATGATAAGGATGGTGAGACACTAGCACAGGTTGCCCAGGAAAGCTGTGGATGGCCCCTCCCTGGAAGTGTTCAAGGTCAGGTTGGATGGGGCCTTGAGCAGCCTGGTCTGGTGGGAGGTGTCCCTGCCTGTGGCAGGGGGGTGGAACGAGATGCTCTTTAAGGTCCCTTCTAACCCAAACCATTCTATGATTCTATATTATATTATATTATACTACATAAAACATCTTTTTTTTAAGCAAACATCACTGTGGTTTTTTGGATGCTTATGTGCAACCAATAGTGTATTTGGAAAACAGCATTGCATATACTGGGAATACCAATTCAACTCATTTGCCTCACCAGATGGCAGACCCAAGGGACTAGAACAGTCTGCTTGGCTCAGGACAATGCTTCACATTCATTTATTACAAAGTAGATTAAGAGGCATCAGTTACAATTCCGTAAATTTTTCTCCCTGCCTTTTTTCTACGCCCAGCAATGCGCTTCTGGTAGGTAGATTTCTAAAATAACACAACTTAATTTCCAAATGGATATTTTGGAAGTCATTCAGAAAACCAGCTTTACCTTTAATGACTTGGCTCCTTTTTTATCTCCTGCAAACATGGACTTTTCATCAAAGTGCATATGGAAGGACCTAGTAAAGACAAAATGCAAAAAAACCCAAATGCTGGCATAAACTACAGTGTTCCATCAAGCCTGGCAAGCAGCTGATGCCATCAGTTTAAAACATTTTTCAGAGTTCCTAGTCTTTGCTAGAATAGCTCTTCAAAAAGTTACTGAATGGTATTAGTTTTAGTATTCAATCACTGTAACCTGAAACCTGATATTTACAGTTTTTGTTGAGAATTTTCTTCACTCCATTTCCACTAAACAAGATTCTTTTCTAATACACAATGAACTTGTCTTGATGCTTGCCTTTCAGTTGATGATTGTCCGACCACTTCTTTCTACCCATTCCTTTCTCCTCCTTATCCTATCCTATTAAGGAGTCATATTCTCACTCGCAAATTCAACTGAGAATTTCACACAACTGATTAATTTTAAAAAAATCCCTATTGTCTTACTTTGTGTCCCTGAAGATATCCAGTAGGAGAGCTTTAGATTCAGCATCCTCATGGCCATTTCCAGTGTAAAGGTCAACAACTGAACGTTCAAAGTACGGTGCAACCTTTGACAAAGCACGCAGCTCTATCAAATACAAGAAATACAAGTTTTTGAGTCTCCTCGGTCCTTCTCCTTTTGTCTCAACAGGGTCAAAGCGGCGAGTGAACTCTTTCACATTCGGTCCCCAGCGAGGCTTCCCCCAGGTTTCTACACAGAGAAAAAAAAGGGCAGGGGGAGAAAACCACACATATTTAGAGAAAGAAAGCAACTAAGTACACCTAAAAGTTTTCAGAAAAAAAACAAATACACGTTACAGGTATTGTAGAATTTCATTCAGCAGTTTTACTTAGACTTAAATTACCTTCAAGAAGATAATTTGCACACAGATGCAAGTTGATGCTAGCATGAAGTCCAGAAATGAGTTTATAGAACACTCTTTTCTCAAGGCAAAGACCTGTCCAGGAAAAAAGATAAACAAATGCCAAACTAAATACTGGAGATAATGTATTAACATGAATATACCTTGATATTGCAGTGATGCAGGTCTGCATTGTTTAACTTTCAAGAGTTACAAGTACTTCTGTGTTGTTAATATGCCCTTATAGCAATCATAGGAAAAGTCTACCTCATTTTTTATATAAAGAAGTACTACATCTCTTGCTGATTGTTTTAGTGTCCTAATAAATACAGACAAATAAGTATGTGGTCAATTAGAACAGATAAATTGCCACACAAAAATAAGATGCTTAAAGTGTTTGAGAAATTAATCCTAAATAGTCTTGGATTTTGACAGTCTGGAAACCAGAAATATATTGTGACCCATCCTAATTAGAATTAAAGCAGTCACTAATTTAGAGTAGTGACCTTACAGAAAAACATCCAAAACCCCAGAAAACATTATGGCATTGGAAAAGAGAAAAAATATTTCTTCCCAGCTTGACTGTACATTCACTGAAGATTTAAATGCAGAGCCAAACCTTGAAAAATATGATTTTGATACATGCAGATTTTCACAACATAAACAGGAATGTAATGCCACTGGGCGGCCAAAATATAATTTAAATGTAGAAATTACTTATAATATCACTCATATCCAAAGACAGAGACTACACTTGCAATAGAGGGGTTTGTTCCCTTCTCAAGGATACGTTTGGGTGACTTCCCTGTCACTCCAATCTTCACAAATGGAAGCGGGAAGAGCTGACTGTGAAGCCTTTCTGTGAGGCTGAGATAAAGCCTCATTTACAGACATCACATTTTAAAATCATGTAAATTTTTATGCTTTTCTACAATAGCACCAGTTAAGAGATTTCCAACCAGACACATAAAGGCTTATGACAGGCAAAATGAACTAAGTTTAAATTAAGTATGTTTAACTCGTTTACTTTTTTGCACACCTCAAAATGCAATTTTGAATCTTACCAAAGTAATAATAATTGCCATTTAAATATGAATGAAAAAAAATTGCTTCACCTTCTGAACACACACTATGCTTACATTACTTTAGGTACTGAGAAAAGAACCAGCAAAACTTTAATGTTTCTGAAAGTTGTTTTCAAATAAGAACTTTAGCAATATTACTAATAATCATGTCCCTGCTTAAATGCCTGAGATGTGCAGAAAATTCAAAGTAACTGGTACTGAAGTGAACTCCCCCTCTATAAAAGATGAAACACCAAAAGGTTTAAGGACTACACCATCTAAACGAATGAGCAGATTTCCAAACACCCTCAAAAAACCAAAAAATATTCTTTGAATGGCACTCAGAAGTTCTGCACAATTTATTAAAAAAACCCCTACACTATGAAAAATACTTGAGGAGAGGAAAAAACACTACGGTGTTTCTTCCTGTGAATTTAACATACTATCAATACATCCAAGAGGTTTTACCTTCTAGCCATGTGTAGAAAGATTCTCCTGTAAATACAAAGTATATAATTAAATGAAGAGTATTCATTTTCAACATTATGGTATCGTTATATTCCTATACATACTAACATTAGCTGTCATCTAGACATAAAGCTAAGTAATTTAGCTAATAAAGTGAGAATAGGCACTGGAGTGGCTGAACTCTGAGGTCAGTTTACATCTGTTTGGGTCAGAGTAGAAGAAATCCAAGAAAGAGCATGACTAAGCTACTGGTCAGGGCATTCAAAAGCATATGAAAGCACCAGCCTGATGATATGCACTGGTAGTGAAGATGTGACAGAAGAGTGTCATTACATCTGACAGCCTTTACCCTGACTGCTAATTGCCTCAAGATTTCCTCTAGTCTTAGGTCTTTTGCCTAAGAGCTTTCAGGAATGGATCTGACATCAGTATCAAGGGGGCTCTGGAGGAGACCCAATAATCCTTAGATTTTTGTATCTCCAGTTGTCTCACCAATAACATTATCACAACACATACTCTGTTACAAAGATAAGAACCAACAGCAGAACTGTATCTTGCTCTTATCCACTCTTTCCCCTTACTCAAAATGAAAGTACTATCTCAAAAACATTTTCTTATCCATCATCTGCATAAAAACGTAACTTAACCTGCCCTAATGTAATAGCAATAAAGTGAATAAACCAGATATCCAAAACTTTAATGCTTTTTTTTTCTGTAAGTCAAGCAAAATAAGATGACTTACCATCATCTCCTCCTTTTGGGGGGGAAAAAAAAAATCTATAAGAAGATAATTTCCACAATAAAGCAATAATCAAACACAGGCTTTACTACAAACACTGAAAAAGTGGAGTAAACCTTATTTAATCTACAAACAAAAGTTCACTTTCCATCGTCTTCATCCTCCTCAAGTGTACCTGAGATTAACCACACCCTTAGAATGAAAGTCATTAAGAATCTGAAATGTTAGTAGCAGCTGAGTTACATATTACTGATAGTTATATTTTAGCTTCAGAAAGATTGTTAGGAAACCTTATTCAGTTCAAATTATTCAACAACCTGACCAGTGCTCTTTTCTGCAATATTGATGCTCGAGTTAAACTGCTTTTACAACTCTTTTTATTTGTATATACCAGCAACATATTATCTCAATATTTATAACTATTAAAAGCTATCTTGATTTTCTAATGTGTGATGTGTTTTCTAATTCAATTGATTGGCTAACAGATAATTCGTAAGGGAAATGAGACACACTGACATGGGAAAGCTGATTCAATTTAAATTTGAAAACTTAAAAACTCGAGTCACTGGCAGATTTTTTTAAACATTCTTGTAGATAACTGAGCTTTCCTAAATATCCACTCTTTCTTTAAATAATGCCAATATTTGTATATTTGTAATATGCTAAACATTATGGGTGGAAAATGCACAGCTACATTACACTAGCATGGCTATAAGGTAGAGTGATTAAATTAAATTCTCTAGGAAAAACAGACAGGGGAAGAATACAAGAGTGCTGAAATTTTTGCTGAACTTCAATTCCTTCCCACCATACTTACTAAACAGTTTAAGGTTTATTTTAATTTTCACGTTAGCTCACCTAATATTAATAAGCCTATTTGTAAGCATAAGATTAATCATGTATGTAATCAAGTATCACAAACCTTAGTCTAAATACTGAAAATGGACACCTACTTCTACATAGGAAATTTAAAAAGCAGAAAACAAACCTACAGAGTAAAGATTAATATTTGCATCACTTGTACTGCAATAGTAACTATGTTAATAGAACTTTACTAGAAAATAAAATAGGCAAGACCCACCCCTGCTAGGAGCCAGTGGATTTAAGGGACGATAGACAGATCGAGGCCTAGAAAATAAGTTAGAAAATACAAAAATCAGTCTCAAGCTACATTGAAGCACAGGTAGGAGAAACAGGCTTCCCCTCCCTCACAATTACTTGAAACAGTTTTCTTCGTAGATGCTATTCCACACTCTCCAAGCAGAAGGCCCCTTGTATCCAGTGTAACGTTCTGGATTCAGCAGCAAATCCACATACTGTGCATCCGGAGATCTCTCATCTAAATAGGAAACCTTTTGTTACATATTTTAACCGATCATTTTAAAGATCCAGTTCAAAAAAAGTCACACAGAATTAAATGTAAATAAAAAGTCTCACATAATACTATTCTGTCTTCCAGTTGGATTGTACATAACGTCTTGTATGTAAAATACAGCAATATACACACTAAATAGAAAGCTCAAATCTATATAATTTATTCCAAAATCTCTTGTGCAGCCATAATTTCTACAATGCCTGATCATGTTCTACGTGACTTCAAGTCCACAAAAAAACCTTGTCACTCAATGTATTCTCTCACCCTACGGTGTTTTATTTTAAATCAGCTTCAGATTCAGGGGTTTTGTCCAGTTGTTGGTTGTAGGGTTGCTTTTTTGAAATGAGCATATTGCTCCAGGGGCTTCTTAATGAAGACAAGGTCAAAGAAATGCATCTTGTAGTTGGTACTTAATGTATATTCATTAGGTAAATCACGTTTTTTCCCCAGATACCCTTGTATACTGGCACAAAGCCTGGATCACACTGCTTAATTGAACTAACTTTCAGCATATTGTAGAACTCCATTATGGCAAGAAACGTGTTATTTAAGCAGCATTTCAACAAGTTATAACCTCATCTCTGAAGTTCACTACAAATTCAGGTGATACACCCAAAGAAAACTGTGAAACTGTACTCCCTCTGCTTGAAAACTTTATAAGAATAGAAACTTAACTTTTGAGCTACAGCCAGCAAAAAGCAGGAAGAATTCCCTCTTCTCTGAAATTCTAGGTCAAGAGCAACTCTTTACTTAAGAAAACCCGCATATAATACAAGCCAGTAGTCCAGAGACTTATTCACAGGAATAGGTCAAGCAGTGCCACTGAGTATGACCTCAGATGTCGAAAAAAGCCACAGAAACAGAGAGCGAAAACTGCTCTAAAAAGAAGAGATGATTCTGCATGAGCAGTTAAGCATCGCTTCAGCAGTAGAGCAAAAACAAAGAAAAGAGACAGACACAAGAGACAACACAGTGAGTGCCAGATGGGACGAAGTCAAATTACAACTTTAATTCTTTGACAGCATGACTAACCCAAGAAGTTCCTATGCCTCCTGGTCACTTCAGGTCTCCACTTTCCCTTCCTGTTATCCACTGAAGCTGTGGGGCAATGCCACAGAGGGATGGAAAGCTGACCTGGGCTATGAAGTTTTTTTCAGCTAGATCAATTCCCTTATCTATTTTTTTATTAAGCCCAACAAAAACCTCATGAAAAGTAAACCTGATGACATAGTTCTGTGCTACAGTTGAGTGAATTAAGAGCACTCTCATCACCAGGAAGAGAAGAGAGGAAGAGAACAAAAGTTTCTGCCTCCCCCAAGTAAAGTTATTCTCCCTCACCTCTGCCTGCCCCAGCTGACAAACTCACCTGATAAGCCAGTTCATCCCAACAATCTGGGAGATGGGAGGAAGATGTCAGCTTACTTTCCTGTTATTCAAGTAAGCTGAATCAGTTTACCATGCAGAAAGATGCACACCAGAGCAAAAAAGGCACTGGAAGAACACAGCTGGGGGCTGTAAATCCTCCTTCAGCAGGGCATGATGAAAGGAGAGATGAAGGTAGAATCAGGAACTACTTAAGTTAGTATTACTTCCAAAAGAAATGCTCCTAAACTACACTTTTCCCAATTGAGTTCTCTTAACTTAGTAGGCAGCTTGAAGATAGTAGAGACAGCAGCAGCTTACGGCATGTAACAGTTCAGATCTACAGTTATGCTCTTCGAGTATTTACTACAGAAACGGCTTATATAGAAAAAATTCACAGATAAGATGCAGAAGTGCTAGAAGAGAACACCAGTTGATAGATGCACTAGAGCTGGTACTTTCTCAGGTGACAAACATTAGCCTAAAGGTAGATTAAAACATCTTGCCCTAAGTCTTCCTACCATAGAACGCTTTCTAAGGTGTTAATTTAAAAGGCCTTTAGCAGTCATTCCGGAATTTGGCAATTCTCACAGTTGTCTGAAAAACACGCTTTTGAGTTTTGAATGTTACAAGCAAATAAAAGGACTCACATACGTGGACCAGAGGAAAGACAGAATCTAGTATCCTAATGTTTTAACGATAAGGAAGTCTTTACAAATACGGGTGAATTTAGTGCAAAGACCATTTGGAAAAACAGAAAGGCTGGAAGAAGAACAAACTCAGCCCAAGCACAGACAGTAGAATAGCAACAAAAATAATACAGCAGTAAGAAACTGAAATCCGGTGCAAGTAATTTGTCTAGTTCTTGGGCTAGATACACCTCTTCTGTGAGAAGCAGGGTTTTTTTTTTAAAAAAGTGTTAAACTCCTGCCATTTATCTTCTTTTTTATTTCTATAAAAGTCTCCTGTCCATTATATATTACAGGGGTAATGGTGAATGTGCACTGTGTAGACCACCAAATGCTCCTTGTCAAATATTGCATTCTTTGTATTTAAGATGATATGAATTGGCTCTTCCCCATTTAGCACAAAATTAAAACCTTCTAAAAACTTTTATTTGCAGAGAAACTATGATCTTTTGTGTTTTTTAAGAGACAGCAAATAAAACAAACACTCGAAAAAGCTTAAACATTTTACCATCAAGTTCACAAAAATGATCCTGTGAATCATCATATCTTGCCCAGTCAATGAATGCTTCCTTACTTTGGTTACTGAGGGGAAAAAAATACATTTGATTTTAAACTTTTAAATAAACAACATCAATAAGAGCTACTGAAAGAAATACAATCCACTTATAGTAGTTAACTTGGAACTGAATTCTGAGTTGTTACAGCTGACACTCGAGAATATACGGAGTTACCACTTGTTAGCTGCACAGAGATTCATGCAGGCATCAATTGCAATACTTTAAAAAGTCATTTTAATGTCAAACAGCAAGAAAGATTTCACCATCATTAATTGAACAAACTGTGCACCAGTAGGGACTTCTGTTTCTTTAGTGGGAGCTTGGTAAAATATTTCTATAGCATATGTTTTTAACACTTCTCAAAGTACTATTTTAGCAGCTGTCACTTGGGAGAGGGGAAATCATCATATATTTTCTTAACCTCTACTTTCAACAAAATCTACAATAGTTAGCCTTGCTTTTTAGTGAGACTGAACATTTGAACACCCCTTTTAAGACAATTACTCTATGAATATGATTTGTCTTAAGCCTTTTTAAATAACAATGGTATTCCGCTCACTCTAGCACTTTCAAAGGTGAACTGTACCAGAGAGACAAGTACTTTGAAGTTCCCTCGCTATGAAACACAAGCGGTGCCAAAAGCTGAATGCTTTCTTCCACGCATATGTGCAGCAGAGAACTACTGACAGCAAAACATAAGCAAAGTTAAGACTGGGAACTCCGCTCCAGGGCGCAGTGAAGCACCTTGAAATAACAAAAGCAACCTACTCTGTTGCATTGAATTCTAGCTCATTTCTACAAACAGAGGCAAATTTATAACAAGATACATTTCTAATCTTCTGCCACATCACAATAGGAGACTTGATACTTGGCATTAGTCAAGGAACTTCTCCAGTAATTACTAGCAGGCAAGATTTGATAATCACAAGAAATACCGCTGATACAGAAAAATAATCCAAAGCCATGTGGATGGTGCACTGCTAGGCAGAGAATGTGGGGTTTGCCTACAAATCACAAACTCTTCCACCACCTGCAGGATGTATTACCTACCCTCTCCCAACTTTTATCTTCTACTCTCACAAAAGGCATTTGCTTTAGCTCTTCATAGGTGTACTCAATCTCATTTTTTTTTTGCTCTACAGGAATGGAAAAGAGTTAATAATTTCTTATTGCCTATAAAAAAAACTTGGATAAGGGCTCTACCCAGTTTGCTTTAAAACACCACATAGCAGGCAGAAGCAGTTGCTTTTTCATGGCAGTCTCATTTTTCAGATGACAGAAAAGAGTTTCAACATCTCAGTGAGGCAGAATTACTGCAATCTACGGCCAAAGACACCACACCAACAACAGTGAAGAATTGATATTTCTATTTCTACTTTTTAAAGATGGGGAATCTAGTACAATGCAAGCTTTTCAAAGTGGTATTTCACACACTTTCCTGCTTAGGGGCAATACCATCCTGCAGAATTCCTTCCCTTCCCAACCTTGACTGTGCCAAGCAATAAGCAAGATCAGGGAATTGATCCAAGCTAAAAATAACTTTGCCAACAACAAAAATAACATGCAAACTCCCTGATCTGATTCACTGAATGATCAAAAACAGGCAAATCAGGGTAACAGAGGGACAGAGCAGGATAGAATCTCCTAATGCACTGTAGTCACCAAGAACAAAGAATGATACTGCTAAAAAGTAGAAAAAAGTGGGTCTATTTGCAAGTTTCCTCTAACTCCTGATGGCATAAGATACCTCTTTCAAATCATACTAAAGTGTACTTTTTATCAAAAATCAAAGTCTACTTATGACTTAACACCTTTACCTTCAGATGTTCTTGCATCATTTCACATTTACTTTCTAATGGGCTATGGAAAGAATGAAGAACAAAAACCAACACACTGCAAAAATAAGGCAGACAAAATGAAATGCTCCTTTGTTACTATTTTGGTATTACTGTAAATCACAGCATACCTTAAGGTACTGTTAACTGCTCCCAGCTTGTTAGCTTGCTCACAGTCTTCCAATTCTTTGGAATGATTTGCCGCTTTCGAATACTGCAAGAAAGTTTATATTTAATATACAAATGAATTAAGCTAAAATCCTCTGAGAACAGGTATTTTGAGCTTTAGCAGAGAATTGTCTCATACCAGGCAAGATCCTCAAGAATGTTTCTTATTTGTATTTTCCTTCACTTAATTTCATCAGGCCAATTCTGCTCTGTGCATTTAATTAAGACAGAAAATTCTGCTAAATATGTAAAAATATTGTTTGTTTTGCCTTTAAAAAAAAAATGGAGTTCTCAAGCATTTCAGGTTCTAGCTACATTCTTGCAAAAGAATAGGTCTGGAAGAGAAGTTTTTCAAGCTGAAATGAAATTTTGATTATTTCAGAGCCAAAACTGAAGGATTTAAGATTTCTGATTCTACAGTATTTTTAAAAAACTGATCAATTAAAATAGACTTTTGCTATTAGAATGTTTTTAAAGAAAATATTTAAGAAGTAAGATTAAGTTCTACTACTTTACAAAAATATGGTTATGTCACCAGGAAATTTGTTATGTCTGTCAGCCTAAAGCTCAAAAAATCCTTCTAGCAGTTTTGGAACACAATAGACAGTATCAGTGCTCTCTTAAAAGATGAACACAATTACTTATTTTGTGGGGGATTTGGGTTAGGTTTTGTGTGTGTGTTTCCTTTTGCAGACTGAGCCTTAGGTTTACACGAATTTCTACTTTGTCACAGTCATTAATAGAGAAATGGATTTAATGTTAATCAACCAATAGCTTATATAAAACTAAATAGCTGGCTTCCCTTCACTACAGGTGCATAAATCCCAACATGAAGGATTACCATCCAAAACCATCTCAAAAAAAAAAAAAGCGTACGCTAAAGGTTTTGGTCAACCTTTTCAGAGATAGTAAACAACAGTAATAATTTGATAAATTTTAGAAGATATAGAATAGTTCATTTCCAAGGACAGACTTCCAGCCAAGATGCCAAACTCCTGTTATTTCCCACACGCATTTATAAAAGTTACACGGTTTCTTATCTGCGGTGCATGAACATCGCGGAATCATAGAACAGCCCAGGTTGTAAGGGACCTCGAAAGATCATCCAGTTCAATCTTTTGTGAGAAAGTGAACCTGGATGAGATTATCTAGCATCCTGTCCAGTCACATTTCGAAAACCTCCAGTGATGGGGATTCTACCACATCCCTGGGGAGGTTGTTCCAGTAGTTGATTGTTCTTACTGTAAGAAAATTCATATGCCAAGATGAAGCCTCTCTCGATGCAACTTGTAGCCATTGCCCCACACCTTCTCCATGTCGCTCCTTGTGAAGGGACAGACTCTGTCCTCTTTGCAGCTGCCCTTTAAGTACTGGATCACTGTGAGGTCTCCAGAAAGAAAAGACTTAACTCCTTCAGTCCTTCCTCTCAGGGCAGACTCTCCATACAGCCCTCTGATCATCTTTGTGGCCCCCCTTTGGGCCCTCTCCAGTCTCTCCATACCTTTTTTGCATTGTGGGGTCCAGAACTGGACATATTATTTCAGGTGCAGCCTGACAAGTGCTGAGTGGGATGATCGCATGTCTACTTCTGCTAGTAATGCTCCTGTAGATACTGCCCAGGACCCAATTTGCCTTTATTGCTGCAGCAGTGCACTGCTGACTCATGTTCAGCCTGATGTCCACTAGGATCTTCAGGTCCTTTTCACCAAGGCTGTTCCCCAGCTGCATGGATCCTAGCTTGTTTTAGGCTCTTTGGTTAGATTGTCCCAGGTACAGGACTTGGCACTTGTCTTCATTATACTTCATACTGTTCTTGCTGTCCAGGTTTCTCTGCAAGATAGCTCTCCCTTCTGACAAATCCACCTCACCACTCAGCCTGGTGTCATCAGCAAACTTGGTGACATTGCTTTCAATCCCACATCCAGATAATTTATGAACATGTTGAACAGTGTGGGGCACGGTATTGAACCCTCAGAGACCCCACTTGTGACAGGCTTCCAGACTGAGTAAAAAAATTGACTACCACCCCAAGTGCTGCTTGTTAGCCAATTCCTACCCATCTTATGGACCACTCTTCCAATCTGTAATTTGCCATTTTGTCCAGGAGAAGGCTGGGGGAAATCACAAATGCTTTGGTGAAGTCCAGATACATGACATCCACTGCCCTTCCCTTGTTGACAGAAGAAGTTATTTTGTTGCAGAAGGTGATCAGTTTAGCAGGGCATGATTTGCCTATGGTAAATCCACGCTGCTTTCGTTCTAATCACCTGCTTTATTTGTTTTGTAATACTTTCTAGGAAGACTTATTCTATTACCCTCCCAGGGACTAAGGTAAGACTAACAGGCCTGTGGTTTCCTGGGCCCTCACAGATGAGTGTGACATTTGCCCTTTTTCAGTCATCAGGAAAATCCCCCACCATCCATAATTTTTTACCAGATTACAGATGGTGGCTTTTCAACAATGTGAACTACTTCTCTTAACACCCTGAGGTGGATTCTGTCAAGGCTCATAGATTTATGTGGGTTGAGACCTCGTAGGAAGCGGCAGACCTCCATTATCAGTGAGTCAATCCATGCATTGTTGTATCTACTTGATCCTGTGATCTGGGGTCCAGTTATGCTGGTAAAGACAGAGGCAAAAGTACCAACACAATACATACTGCAATACTTCTCAAAAAAACAAAGGAATTAATTAAAACTGTCCAGATGAGTAAGCAAGATAACTCGCTTTAAATATATAATTTTCCAGAATCAACACAAGGAAGAACAGCAAAACCTAACGAAGATCAAAGTGAAGGAGATAGAAAAAAAAATATTTAAACCTTGTTAGGGGTCTTGCCCATAACAAATAATTACTATAGAAATAACTTCTTGCTCATTTTTCTTGGATTTGTCAGGTGTGGAGCTCATTCTTTAGTATTATACAGATGTTAAACAGAAAAAACTTAACAAGGAAAGGGATCTGACCTAGAATGAAATAGATTCGGCCAATCAAGTAACATACTGAGATCCTGAAGTAAACATTCTGCTTGTCTAGAGCTGCAAACCAATCCCTACCCTGAAGTGAAAAAATGACTGCCAAGAATATCATCCTAAATGTAAGGTTTCAAACAGATGAACACTGAAACCTCAAAACATGTTTCCAGGCTTCCCTATTCTCCAGTGTTTAACAGTAACAGCTGTTTGATCAGGGCTCTGTGACCACTGACGAAATCAGGACAAAATATCTGTTCCTGCAAAATCAGGATCTCCTAAGAGCAGTTCCTGGAAGAAAATAGAAGAGAGGTGGGCAAGAAGTAAAACATTAAGATAAATGTTGTAATATTGAATTACTGCATCCTGTCCCTTGTTTTAAAAATGAATACAGCAGCTGTCATGTTTTTAATGTCTGGCTCCTCAAAATGTGTTCACCACTCAAATGAAACAAGAAAGAGAACTACTGTGTCTCTCCAGCACCATTTCAAAAAGCTTATGTTTGTGCCAAGGACAAGAGGAGATCCTCTATTACTAACTGTATTTCTGTGGGAAAGCTGTGTAAGTTTAATTCTGGTCTTTGTATCTAGATGAGCTTTCAAAAGAACTCTTCTCTCTATGATTCAACAAACAAAAAAATCCCCTACAAAAGTCTAAATAAAGCTAGAAGTTTACAAGCTCATCTACGCTAGAAGAGAAGGGCAACAGGAAATTGCAGAGAGGCCCAGCACTTAGACCACAGAAAATTTCCCCACAGGAGTCTACCATGGGTATATCTAGTCAAGAGATTACAGCTCTGATTATTAAAAAGACGCTTTGGTTGTTTTCACCTTTTCAAGGCAGACACTATCAGGATGAATGAGAGAAAAAGTGTGTCCCCAGAGGAAACAATTTTTTTTTTTTTTTTTTAGAAAAAACCCCAATACTTTAAGGATAATCCATAATATGAAGGACTTTCCCAAAAGGACCAAACACAGGCTAATAGCACAGTATTTGCAAAGTCCTTGAAAAAAAATATTCATACTGAGTTTGATGTTTCCTTAAAGGGTTAAAGATCTTTAACTGAATCCTAAGAAGCATGAAAATGATGTAGTTAAGATTTAAGTCAGCCCTGATGACAATTTTCCTACAGAAATATTTAGTTTTCTGACAGAGAAGCAGCTAATGATATTGTCTTTGTTCTACTACAGATTAAAGGAGCAGAATCCATCAATTTTCAGTACTGCAGCTGGTTGCAATAACCTATAACGCAATTCAAAAGAAACAATAGTAGCAAATATACTAGTAAATGGCAGCTTTAAAAGAAACTAACGTAGTTTCTTCATTGTGGTTAAAACAAAAGGTGGCTGATTTTTCACTTCCAAAGTCCAATTCAATATGCTCATGTGAAGGATCTTAAGAACACCATGCTCTTTGTCTACTAATTAACATCTTCCTTATGGCTCTCAAGATTAATCAATTGGGAAGCTCAAATTCCTACTAGAAGAACCTCTTCTAAAACACTTTAAAATCTTAAAATGCTTCTTTAGGAGGCATGAGTTTCTGTACAATCTGTACAATCTGTACATTCTGTACAATCAAGCTTAGAAGAGAAGAAAGTCAATGAAAAATCAGAACAAATCAATGAAAAAAAACTTGCAACCAGCTAAAACTCAAGATCTTCAGCCTAAAGACAGTGCCAAAACTTTCCCAGAACAATTACTGCTGCTTGTGCTGAAACAGTGAATGACTGACATTTAAGTCATGTCAATGAGAAAGATGTCTGTTCTCCAGTCACCAGAAACCTTTAAAAGAAGAGGCACACCTTACCTTGGAGTGAGCAACATACACACAAACAGAAGACAAGAATTCCTCTTGAGACGAAGCCTGGATGGAGTTGCCTGTACTGTTCATATCAGCAGGACACAGAGGTCCCGTGTCCATTCACGATGAAGTACTCACCTCTGCTATCTTTTGTAATCATTCTTGGCATAAAGTCTGAACCTAATGCCAGTGATTTATGATACTGTGAACTACACCCATGTGAGACAAGCAGCACCCTTGGCTGCACAGTGAGGTGGAAGTACTGGGAAGGATGGAGATATGATACTTAAGCAAAAGTATGCATGAATTTACAACACAATCAAGGCACTCAACAGGAAGATCTCTCGTTTGGGCACCATTATCCATTCAACTGCTAAAATTCTTATTCCAGGGCACGGCATTTAGGATTTACATGTGGGAGAGGGTTGTTTATCTTTTTGCTCCGACTTCTTTTCTAGGCACATATACTCTCTTTACTGGCTTTGAGAAGCAATCAAAAGCCAACAACACCAACTGATATCTTAAGCTTGAACCTAACACTTTAGCCTAAATTTTCTTTAGGCTAATAACCAAATCACCTTTAGAATAGTGACCTGCTCAAGATTAGACATAGCAAAACTACATATTATCATTCAGATTTTTTAAGTATTAGAAATTGTGGTTATATATGATTCTTCCAAAAAACTGCACTGCTATGGCATCTGTGCATCTTAGCCTACAGCTTTATAGAAGGTGGTCTGTACTCAGACATGAACAAATAATTTCGCATCAGGCATTCTCTGGCCATGTACTGCTGTCCCTGGTCATTCACTGATTCAGTCTGCACCAGACTCACAACGACATGACAGTACCAGTTACATCAGAAACACTGTACTATACGTAAAAGTAAAAATGTAAAGCTGCATACATGGTCTCATCAGTTATGTTAACAATTCCATCATTATGCCAAGACTGAAGGTTTGTAATTAAAAAAACACACAAGTCCTGTAATGTTAAAATAAAATTTAAAAAAATCAGAAAGAACTTAGGAAGTAAATGACCACTTACTTTATTAGCACTCCCAGCTTTAATTCCAACAGGTATTTTGCTCTAAATAAAGAAAAAAACATATCACCTGTTTTTTTACACCATTCATAGAAATGATTGTTTGACTAAAATCTAAAATTTGAATAACTCCTACAGAGATCAAAGCAGACTTGTCTTTAAAAATTTACCGTGCTCCTTTACCTTTTCAATGTTATATCCAAAACAGTGCTAGAGTTCAGAAAATACTTATTCTTTAAGTTTTATGGGTAAAATGTCACTGCAAATTAGAAAACTTTTAAACCAAACAACCTTGTTCTATTTTACATTATTTGATCCATACCTCAGGACAAGGCTCTACATGGCAATCTTTGATAGAACAATGGCCATCATCAGCCCAAAATGGGCACGGTCTCTTCAGGTTCACCTACACATACAAAACCAAGAAGTTTACAATCAACAGTCACATAAGGCAACTTTAAAACAGAGAGCTCTTTGTATCAGAAAAAACCCTCATAAGAAAAGAGAGGATAAAAGAAAAAAAGGTTAGATTTAGTACTTTAAGCATGGGGAGTTTTGTGGGGCTTTTATTGGTTGGTTTTCTTTTAACCACTTGTCCTCCGAGTATACAGGCTGAAACTTGCTGCAGTGGAATTGTTAGTGATAATGGTCTCCAGTGGACACAAACTCATAGTATACTAAAGCAAAACAAAAACTATTTGAATCTATAAATTTTAAATCAGAAAAATAATCCTTATGCTAGCATATGAAAAAAATACATACAAGCTCTACAGTAAATTAATAGTGACACACAATAAGGAACAGTATTATTGCCGTACCTAAGAGGTTAAAAGGTTAAGACTAAACGCTTCACCAATTCCATCTTCAGAAAAACGTGTTTTCCCCTTACATGTAGGAACAATTTTCTAATCCATGTAATCTATATCCTACACTTTCACTTTACATAAGGAGAAATACAGTCAGGAAACAAAGCTTAAACACTTAGTAAGGTACTGCCAGAGCAATTCCTTGGGCAAAGAACTGGAAACCAAATTCCAGAACCCATGCTCTGATGAAACTGGGATTCCACTGCATGTGATACCTGAAAGGTTCCTGCTATAATAAAAGAAACACACTACTCAATCTTTTAATTTGAAGAAAACCTGAAATCACTGAATAATCTTGAACAAGTAGTATATTAAAAAACTCTTTACGCTTTGAACACATTTAACTCACAGAGTAGATTTATACCGAGTCAGTGATTTGTTCTAAGTGGCCTATTTTTGGAGGGGAATAGAGCAATAGAAGCCCAATGGCTACATTTACTGAATTGTCAAACTAGAGCCTCAGCAATAATAAAAAAACCAATCTAATTCTATTTTTACCCCAACATTGTACATACTATACTAAGCATAATGAAAACTAGATCAATGAGCCTATGATACAAAACAGCCACAATACAAACAATCTGAGATTAATTATAGCCAGATTTTACTCTCCCTCCGTTCTATTCTCTTAATCTTGACAGTGAAGAAATAAAGAAACATTTAACGCCTGAAGAATAAATTGTTCTGTGACAATACGTACCCAAATTAAAGAAAATCAAAGAAGAATTCCCTCTTCAAATGTTCCATCATTACCACAAAAAGATCTCCAAAGAGCATTAATATTTGACTTCCTCAATTGCCCTTACTAAATAGAGGAATTAAGTTATTTCTGTATTTTCAAAATATACATACAAAGTTAACTGCTATATAACATGTGAAGGAAAGACTGTTTTCCATGTTTCCATTTTGATGTACTTATTCAGCATGACTAGGAATTATAAATGCAGCTTTAAAATGTTAAAGATTCCTCAGTTAAAAACAACATTAACAAGACATTAAGCAGATGGTGTGACTTCTTTGTAGTCATGACAAATATCTTCTAGTTATAGTTCCAGCCATACTAGCACAGATACATTAAAAGCAGAGATTTTAGGTTGCTTTTCCCATCCCATTTCCCCTATTCTAATCACAAACACATCCCTAGGGAAAAAACACTGCAAAATTTTAGAATCTTTTTTACTTATTCACACTTGCTTTAATTAAAGCACTGAAGTGTTACACTTTACATCACGATAAGAGCTATTATATAAAATATGCCACTCTCACCAATTTCTACCAAAAAAAAGACCAGCCGACACAGTTAGACTACAACCAACTTAAAAATAAACCATAACAATAAAAAATGCTAACACCTTCAGGAAGTAACTAAGCAGTCGCTGTTCTTACACAGAGGAACACTGTAAAGAAAAGAATTCTGCTGTCTGATCTGCAGACTGATTCAGAAAGAACACCTGCAAATCAAGACACTCTAGTCCCAGAACGATCCAAGAGCACTAAAAACCAGCGCACACACAATCACTTGTGAGACAAACTGAGGTTGCATAGCACTCATACTTCAGTCAATACCAATCATGCACTGAGTACATAGAATATCCTCTACTTGCTTCAGAGTCTGAAGTATTAGGTGTCATTATTATCATTTAGAGTATTATTCAATACTTGTCACAGATTAAAAATTAGATTTTTTGTCACAAGGCTTCCACAGTTTATGTGTACTGATGTATAAAACTACACAGAGACGATTTTTTTTATTCCTTTCTTTCATTGAGACGTGTTCCACTATCTAGAAACCACCTAGCACAACTCCAGCAAGACTTTACAAAAAAGTTTTCTTAGGCTTTTAAATAAAACTAGTCAGTCCATTATTAAAATTTGAGTTCTTTTATGGTTGTTGAACTAGTAACACAATGGGAATATTGTGACTGTATTTACAAAGGTCACAATCCAAATTTCTGCTACAAATTAAATTCCTTCAGAGCAGGAATGTTTTCACGCCCAGAACAAGCATACTCCCCCTATGCTTATTCAGTATTTATACGTGTATAACTACACTGCAGTTGACCTAGATGATAATTGCATACCCTTACAACCTCCACATCTACCTACGTGCTTAATAGTACTTCCACGCTTCTGTGCAGGCGCATGAAAAAAGCCTCTGTTTCTTACTGGGAGGCAAAAGGGTAAAAAATGTTCTGCTTTATTTATTCGTGTTGCTTGTTCAAAACAAATTCTTTTCTGTCACAACTGGAAATACTAAATAATGTGTGACAATGGGTGGACTGCACATTGGCCCTTGTAATTGCCCATCTATTAGGAAGATCAGTATGAAAGGTAGGATTATGGCACACCAATAAAGTACGATCTGCAGAACTGCTACTGAAATGAATATTAGCTCTAAGTTTGTAGGATGAAATTACTGTTTTAGGAAACCTTTTGTTGTTCCTCTTCTTCAAATACTTCAGTTTATATCTTTCTGTTGCCTCTGGAAAATCTAATTACCACTCCTATGTGATGTATTATCACTAAAGTTACACATATCTTGTTTCACCTAAAGAGTGAAGTTAGAACTGTATCAAGCAGTAGGAGGAGATTTAAGGTGAAGTTACACATTTCTGCTTGCTCAGACTAGAAAGGGAAGACTCTAGTGCTGTTTTTCTCCTTCCTCACATTCATAACCCTATCTTGCATGAGTTCAATACTTGTCTGATTCCAGATAAGCTAGATAACTTGCTACATCCTGGGGAAGAAAAAGCGAACCAACCATCAAACACAAACATCCAAACTAAAAATCTACCAGGTTGAAGAGATGCATTGGCATAATGCACAGTCAGACAGGCCCAAGAGCTAAACGTAGGGAAGAGGCTGGACAGTCCTGAAGGAGTGAAACCTCCTTTTTCCAGTGGCAGGCAACCATCTGATAAGCTCAGTTAAAATGCAACCTCAAAACAGAAGTATCAGGCTTCAAAGCCTTATTTTTCTCATCAGATTCTAATACAGGGGAAAAAAAGGTGTCCAAAGTCATAAAAAAGTGAATATTACATACTACTCAAAATTTTAATATTTTTACCTATTTTTCAAAGGAATAACTGTTCTCTAGATAGCAAACACTAAAATCAGAACTAAGACAGCAACTTATAAGAAAAGGAAATCACTGCAATGTTTTCTTTCAAATTACACACATTTCTTAGAAAAAAAGTACTGCACACTGTCAGGAAGTTGCTAACATATGATCCTTTTCTAGATGCAGTAGTACAAAGACACTAACTTTAAAATTACCACTTATCAGTTGAATGAAAGTAGTCATGATTTACTGTCACTGACTCCAGGATTAACCCAGCAAACATGAGTTATTACAAATATAACTGTCAGGGACTGAAAAGCTGCTACAACCAAATTAAAGAGCTGTGGGCTTCTAAAAGACAACTTAATATAGACAAGTTGATTTGATATGTAATCCCCCTCTGGATTTTCTGGATTTCATTTAAATTATTCAGGAAAACAGCACTCCAATTATACCTTGTAATATCTGAAGTAATCGCGTTCTTGCAGTTTCTGTATTTTGGGGAAGATCTTGAAAGTATTGAAGTCATCGATGCTTTCTATGTCACATAAGCAATCGTCTAGGACTCCTGTGAGCTATTAAAAAGTACAGAGAAATTTGTTTTTAGTCAAGAAATGCAATATTAACTCCAGAAAAATCCTCTAAAGAGAAAATTATGCCACTCCAAAGAAATACTGGTGAAACGCAGCTCCGTGGCAAAGAATTTCTCATTGTTACAATACTATACAACACATCTCACCTACTTAAAAAATAACAGAACTTAGCACTTTTTTTTGAGCTGAAGCCGACCTCCAGATGCAATGCTGAATCAAAGTTAGCCACTTTCATCCCTGAAAACTGTTGACAGAATCAGCATATACAACTTCTTGCAGAATGAGCAGCAAGATTTTGAAAACTACAAACAGGTGTATTAGCACATCAGAGCTGAATATCCAGTATTCTCCTACAAAGTGTTCATTAGTTGAATTGCCTAAGAAAAAACATTGCCATCTTATTTTTACAATTCTTTCAAAGTTTAAGAACACTCTGGTTAGTTTCTTTAGAGGCATGGGAAAAAGGGGAATAAATACTTTTGTGCCCAAGAAGTTAGTAAATTCACAGTTAAATTCTACAAATAAATACTAGGAAAAACAAGTGTAAGAACCTATATCATAATGCTATTGTAAAACTAAGTCTGACCTTTCCAGGTCCTATTCCTCTTCTTGTGCCAGGACAACAGGCTGGTTTAAGGTACAACACCTCTACAAAAAGGAGTGCAGACACACCACTACTGCCAGCAAGGGAGAGGAAGGCAGGACTGCACAAAATAGCACAACAGACAGACCTAATTAACTTAGTAGACTAAGGTACAGCAACACTTTTGCTGAGACCCTTATAGTGTTTACATGAAAGGCAGAAACACTGAAAGTGTGATTCTGTGAACAATTGTATGATAGGTGGCATTACATACAAACTAACCACTCGTAAGCACAGGTCCTTAAACAACTACAAACATGTTTGAAAGGCTTTTCAAAAGTAAGTTTGAAGACTTCAGACCATATCTAAGGGAATGGAACCAAACACTGCCGTTTACTACTATTCTTCAACCACACAGGAAATTCATCAACATACATGATGGTCTAGAAAGCATAAAAAATAGGAAATCCCACACATCTCATCTTGTATGGGCTTAGAAGAACTTTTAATTAATAAAAGGCAGCGTGCGAAAGCAAATGAAAAATATTTCATGGCTTTTTTTCTCCACAGATTTCACATAGATGAGATTATGAAATCATCTAATCTGTTTTATGCATAAATCACTCCACTACTTTACAGAACAGATATGCTTATATAACCAAGCTTGATGAAGTCACTAGAAACCGAACTGTAGTCTTCTGCTCTTTTATGAAGCATAAATGAAGCCTAGAAAATGGATTTCCCCCAGCCCCCTCTGAGAATAACATATGAGGCTATGGCAAAAAAGCATTTAAGTAGAAAATTCCCCTAGAATCCTACTTTTCACAAAGCTCTAAATAGGTTGTCACAATTCTGCAGAGTAGATATGGCAATGAAGTAAAACTCATTTAAGGGAAGTTACTTTACTGCTTTACAAGTGCTGCTATGCTTGCCTTGTTAATGTTATATAACTTCAAACCTGGGCAAAAAACTATGAAAGATTCTTTGTGCAATTACAGCATTTTCACAAAGCCAAGAAAGCTCACAGCCCATGTGACTGACAACTTCAATGTCAGAAGGCAAAACTTGTCATTATTGATACTTAAATAAATAAAACCCCATGCATTTTAATCTATAAGAAAATTTGACATTTTTAATGAAATCATTATCAGTCACACATAGGCAGTCTTTATGGTAACACCACACCACAAAACAAACAGTAGTAAATTTCTTCACAATATAAAATGGTGAAAAGATATCTCTAAAAATGTTGCTTAAGTATTATTAAATTGCAGGATAAACTTTACATAAAACACAATAATTTATTAAGCTGAAAGCATTAAGAAAGTACCAAGAAATTTTCTTTGGAGCCAGAAGATAAAGAGTACAAAATTATTTTGATTACCACCTCATGAAGCTATCCACGGCTAACAAAAATATTTTTACTATCTATGCAAAACTAAAAATGCTTTTTCAGGGGAAGATGTTCCAAATAAACATGCAGTAGTTACACTCAGTGTTAACTCCCCATGGAAAAATAAAAAGCTGCAGCTTTCTTATTCACCTAAGATTGTAAACTAATGGAAGTCACACCTTTGCCAGATGTCTGCCAGATAATTCTCAATTCTAAGAACACCTTTCAAAATGCAGTCCAGTTTACCTAGAACATTATGAAGTTTCAGAAAAAAACCCTCCTCAAAAACTGCAACTGGTCTAAGAAATTAAGAGAAAAATTAATTTGGATTAACAAGAGTGAGCAAACAAATGTATCAATTTCTTTCTCACAATTTTTCCAAAATTGCAACAGCCAGCTCCCTGTATACATGAAATAGCAAAATCAATGTTTCCTTGGAAGGCATGCTCTAAAATTACACTATGCTATATCTGTACCAAACCACAATTTATAAAATGGCTTGACAGCACATATGAAACACTAAAACTGCACATCAGTGGAGTCCATTCATAGCATTCTAATACAACAGCAACACAGTCTTCAAGCACCCCAGTTAGAGGTTTTTTATTAGTCTAGGTGTAACCTTCAGTATAATGAAATTGTGTAATGATGGAACCCTCTAAACCATGCAGAAAACTGTGACATTATTTTCAGCAACTGGATCTTCCAGTGCATTCTTTTTCAAACTGGGGACATTAACAGTGCATTACACAGGTAAAATTACGTATTGCAAGACCTACTTTGCTATTCACACAATTGGTATCTTGCCTTTTTTAAATTAAACTATATTAGTTAACTTAGTCTACAAATACAGAGGCAAACTGTACTGGAAGTTATCAAAGTTTTTATTACAATGCCCGTGTATCAACCCCTCTTTTCATCTGTTAATTATTTTGAAGTCTAAACCCCAAAAGCATTAGCCTACTATAATTTGTGTTCAAGAAGTCATCTGACATTGAATAGCTGATATTTCTTCTATATTTCCAATATGCTTATCAATATACTTCCATGCATTATCAAACCTAGCTTAGCTCTTGTACAGATATCAAAGCCGTACTGGAGGTGTTAAACTTCTAACTTATCTTCTCCAACACACGTCAACCTTTCAGAAGAAAAGGTCAACGTTCAACCTGCAATTTCTCCTTAAGAAATCTGGAAAGAGAAATGTATTCAGCACTTCATGTATTCAACATTAAGAAAAACCTGAACAAATGCATATACTAACAAGCAGTCTATCCATACAATCTTATTAGTGTTATCAGGTTGTTGTACTTTAATTGCTTCAACAATTAGATCACCTGGGATGACTTGTTTTGTTCCTTAATGTTTTACTTTGCCATAGCTGCAGAATGATAGAAATGCTATAGGTAACATGACCCCAAGAATTAATGGCTAGCTTATCTTTTACCCTGTGCAAGTCAAACTCTAGGTATTTAAACTCTGAATACAACATGCTAACAGTTTTATGATATAGTAACAATCTCTCTGCGAAATGCCATAAGAAAACCATGGCAGTTTGTTAATGGTTTCTTTGAGAATCAGAATTCAATTAGCAGTTAGTTACACTAAAATAGCTACTAAAATAAGGGATTTTTAAACCTGAGAAAACCTCAAGTTGTAACAAAAAAAAAAAAGTAGTAGTAAGAGCAATCTGTGCTAGAATACTCCAGTCACTGCCTTGGATGGTCTCTTACAATACAGCATCTTAGACAAAGTATAAATTAAGAAAATAAAAGACAAATAATAATTTGATACAGAAGACAAACTTTGTTCCACATGGACACTGCATTGCCAAATAAACTCACTATATTGTCTTTGGCTCAGCTGAAAACCTTCCCTACCTGACACCAGCTGTCATTTCATCCATGCCCATGCTGCAGATGAGCAGCAAACTGCCAACTACAGACACCTGTCTTTCTGAAGCTGCGAAGGCAGATTACAGAAAGAAGGAGCATTTCTCATTCTTCTCTCCAACGTGGACAAACAGGCACAACCTAAACACAAGTCAAGCCCAGGAACTGACAGTACCATTCAAACAGATGACTTCTAATCGACTTTGTAAGGGCATCAAAGTTTCTGCCTAGGCCCAGAACATAAAGCTCCCCAGCGCAAGCAGTAACTCTGGGTACTGGTACAAGGGCACTAACAGAGGTCCACAGACAGCTCTGCCAGCCTCACCCCTCACCGTGGGCACGGGGTCGCACAGCCCGGAGGCATCGAGGGGGAAGGACGAGCCTGAGTGAGGGATCTCCGAACTTCCGAGGGGGAAGGGCAGGCCGCAACGAGAGATTCCTGTCTCCCGAGTGTGAAGGACAGGCTTCAGCGACGGATGCTCGGGCTCCCCGGCGGAGCGGCTGCCCAAGACACGGGCCGAGGCTGGTCTCTCCCCCAGGACCCTTCGGAGTGCCCTCACCGCCCCTCCAGTCTGCGACAGGGAGAACCTCTGCTGTCCTTCCACTCAGACACGGGTCCTCAGCTCTTCCCATGGCCCTGCCCTCCCTTCCCACGGCCCGTCCGGGCATCCCTGCTCCCTGCCCTCCCTTTCCACGGACCCAATCCCTGATCCCTACCTTCCCCTCGGCTCCAATCCCTGCTCCCTTTCTTCTCTCCCCCGCGCCCCGCCAGCTCCTACCTGGGCCCGGGCTGTCAGGGCGCAGCCGAGCAGCGCCAGCACCCGCGCCGCCAGCACTGCCCCCGCCGCTGCGCTCCGTACGGCACCGCCGCTGCCGCTCATGCTGCTGCCGCCGCCGCCGCTCCGCCCGCCGAGGCCGACGGGGGAGGGCGGCCCTCGCCCCGCCGCGCAGCAGAGACGGACGAACCGAGGGGACCGAGGAGCCAAGGGACAGCGGTGGCTACGTCTCCTCCCGGTGCAGCCGCTCCTGCCCTGAGGCAGGAGTTGCGCTGCCCTCAACCCGCCCTCGCGCCTCCGGCGGCACCACCGCCACAGCACCAGAGCTCCCCCACGCTCCTCCTGCGCGGCCCCCTCTGCCACCACCCCCCTTGCACAGCCACCCCAACCAACCGCCTGCGGTCCGGCAGCCGCGCGGCATCCTGGGAACTGCAGTCCGACCGCCTCAACCAATCGGCCGCTCCCCCGGCAGCCGCGCGGCATCACAGAATCAAAGGACGGTTTGGGATGAAAAGGACATTAAAGCCCATCCAGTTCCAACCCCCCTGCCATGAACAGGGACACCCTCCCACCAGACCAGGCTGCTCAAGGGCCCATCCAACCTGGCCTCGAACGCTTCCAGGGAGGGGGCACCCACACAGCTTCCCTGGGCAACCTGTGCCAGCGCTTCACCACCCTCAGTGCGAAGAATTTCTTCCTAATGTATTGTGTCTTTTTCTGGAATCCCCAACGTAAGAAGGATACGGAACTGTCGGAGCGGGTCCAGAGGAGGGCTACGAAGATGGTCAGAGGAGAGCGCCTCTGCTCTGAGGACAAACTGAGAGAGTTGGGGTTGTTCAGTCTGGAGAAGAGAAGGCTGTGGGGAGACCTTAGACCAACATTTCAATACCTGAAGGGGCTACAGGAAAGCTGGGGAGGAACTTTTTACAAGGGCATCCTGGGAACTGCAGTCCACCCGCCCGCGCAACCTCCCGCATGGGCAGGGCTTAGGGCGGGGCGCGGCGTCCAATCGGAGAGGACCACGCGCGCCTCCAAAACAAGTGGTGAGGGGTGTGAGGGGGAGGAAGTGGGGGTGCGTGCGGGTTGCGGGAAGGGGTGGCGCTCGCACGCCTACGCCTGAGGGGAAGCGATGCAGGGGGTGAGAAGCGATGAGGGGTTGGAGGTGTTTTTTTTCTTTCTTTGAGTTTAAAGATTCCTTTTCTCTCAGTACAGTTGCTTTTATTAAAAGCTATTTATATAAAGATGAGTGGTTTTTAACAGCAAGTATGGGGACTTAAGAAATATGGTCTTGCCTAATTCACCTTTGAGAGCAAGGTTGAAAGGAAATGAAAAAGCGAGAGACTCCACATCCAATCTTTTTTATTTTTTTTTTTAGCATTCACCCTCTGCAACATACTGTTTTTTTTCAATGGAAGCATAGGCTAATGTGTAGCAAATTGAACCCTAGAAGAGGGAAAGAAGGTGTTACACCTAAGATAAGGTAACACTGAGCTCTGTGCAAAGAGGAAGTCCTATTTCAGGTTCCCCATCCCATGTATCTGAGCTAGCAGTCCTAAAGTTGCGTGTTAAATCAATGGAGGTACTTGAGCGATTTTCTGCACACACTCCCACTCCCCCACCCTTGCTCTGGGATAACTTTCTGCCAGATCAGCCAGCTGAACCAACTCACTGTATGTCTGCTTCATCACTTAGGCTGATCTAGGGTAAGAGACAAGGGTGCATATCCTAGTAGGAGAGAGGGTAGGACCATTCCTCCCGGTGGCTGTTTTCTGTTAGGTCAGTTTACCTACACCTCGTTTTTTTCATTATTTATTAAATGTTTACTGCCTCTGTAGGGAGAGTAGTTAGCACTTGAGAGGTTGAAAGTTATGATATGACATCAATTGAATTTGTGTAGTTGTCCTTTGCCAATAGCTAGTGGAACTGGCCAAAGACTGTTACTGTTGCTTCTTTTCAGTTCCTTTCAAAATCATAAGAAAACCCAAAACATAACAGCTCAGAAACAATCTTTTGCTCTCAACAATTAAATATATACACATGTAATTCACTTCTAGAATTGCAAGAATTCATGTTCCTGTGTGAAAACATTAGTGTTGCACTGATTTCATATGCAAGGTCACTGGAAATAGGGTTTTCAATCCACCTGCTAACCTGGGTTCTTCTTACACTCTTCCCATTAGAGAAGAATACTCTTTTACCGGAATATGGAGACAAGCTTTAAGATCAAGGAAATTATTTTGGGGAGCTTAAAAATTTTTAGATTGGCTATTGTTATTTATTTAAAAATTAATTCAGATTAGTTTTCCATCATATTTGTCCTCAAGTACCAGCGTGTCACAGATTTTGCATTGCTGAAAATCCCTGAAAAGACGAAGTATTGATAGCTATGAATTACAGACACCATGAAATGGAGTAGGCAGTAGTTTTATAGTTTGGTCCCAGAGAGATGATATAATTGCTCCTTCTTTTCCTCTCTGGAGTACAGGCAGTAGACCTATCATTTGCGAAGGATTAAATGAGAATCTATTCCTACTTTCAGCATCAGCAAAGCAATGAATTTGCTAGGTATTTGAAAAGAAATGGCAGAACATCTAATGTTTACATTGCCATGGTTTGCTCTCACTATCAGTACGCCGTACTTTATCACGAGTGGTTTATACCTCTCACAAAGGAACTGTTTCTGTTTATCAGATTCAGGTGAATTCATTGTATTTGTTTGCATTTCATATCTTTGACTCTGGAGCAAATTCTCTGTCATGAGTATTGAAAAAAGCCCCCAAACCTTAGAATGGTCATGTACTTGCATTGCATAAAGGACTATGCAAATTAGATGTAAACTATCTTATTTTCTAAGTTGTCAGTTTTTAGACTATTTTATGTTTGTTACAGAGAGTACTTTATTTCTTCACCTCTGACAGAATCTTATGCTTGCGTCGAAAGTCAGTAGCAGTTTATTTTCAGTGTTGATTGCAACCTATCAATGCTACTTTGGTAGTGGTATACTAATTTTTAAAAAATGTGAAAATGCTAACATAGGATTTCTTTGTGAAATAAATTTCAGGAAATAGCTGCAGAAGAAAGTCTTACAAGTGGAAATGAAGCCTGATAGCATGTTACAAAGCTGGGAGTACCTACTAAGCCTGGTTTTTTTCAAAGAGATTGCCATGATGTTATAATGCTTTAGTAAGGGCTGAGGACAAGCCTCTACTGGGGAAAGGGATAAACATAGTTTACAGCTTCCTGGGCTCATGAAAAGAGTCTGGCCTATAAATTTAATTTTTCAATGTACATTGTACAGTGTACATGCCTGTCATAAGAAATATTGTATGTGATTTCATAATATGTATTGCTGTCAAAAATGTTGACAGCTTTATTTGCATTTTTTTCTATGTGCAAGAAAAGAAAGCCTTGAATGCAGGAAGTAAAAGCATTATTCTGTATTAGTAAATAAGAGTTAAATTACGCACATCAGAGTCACCTTTCTGCCATCACAACGTTGTTATCTAGGGTGGACAGAGATCTGGGTGCACTAGAGAGTGACAGAGTAATTGTCTTCTAGTGGGAACAACAAACCTGCAGTTACAAAACTGCAGAGAGGACACAGTGGGAGAACTGAAACAATGATTGAGTCCTGCTACTTTTCCTGGGCTAACTCTATCAGTGCTTATTAGTTAGCTCTTATTTGCCAGAATTGAGCTTATGCACCCTGGTTGGACACAGAAATCATGATCTGTGGCCATCAACCACGTAAAAATATATCTTATAAATTATTATGGACCAATTTAAGTGAAGAAAATGACAAAGTGAGGTGGCTTCACTTCTCATGTTTGGAGAAGCTCGGTAAATCCTAGCTGCTTTGCCAAGTTCATGAACTCAATTTCAGTAAACTGAAGTGTGGATTTCTGGAATTTTTTTGCCCTTGAAACTTTTGCCTTTATTTATTTTTCCAAAATAATATTTGAATGAGTCCTTTCTAAACTTAGGAGAGTAAACCTGAGGAATCAATACGTCACAAACTTCTGTTTAAGTCTGACAAACAGCTACAGTAGGAGTGCAGTGCCTCTTGAGCAATGGAACATCTTGTGGTAGCCTGATTATGAAGATTTAATGATCCAGCAAAGTAAAGCTGTGGTTAAAACTTTTATCAAACCACCTGATGTTAAGTACAAAAAGCAGACAAGTAGTGGAACCCATGAGTTGTGTGGTCTGTTGGGCCTCCTACAACTGAAGAACTTGTGTGCCCAAACCCCTCTTTTATCCAGCTCTTGTTAGGCCTGATACAAGTTGTTATGTTTCCTTGCAAGTCATGCTTTGCTGACATCCTGTTCTCACCTACAGGTATCTGCCTTAAATCCACAGAATACGGTCAAGCCTGAGACTGCTGTTATAAGTAACTTTTGAGAAGTACCCAGACAAACAAGAAAAATGGCAGGACTATGTCCTGTAAATGGCAAAATGATAGGTCACATTCAGTATAGTGAAAAATGGGGGATTTTTTTAAATACGACAATTGCATACAGCAATATCTCCACAATGAATATGATGAAAAAAAGGTGAAAGAAAGATAGAATGCAGTGAAAGATAAAGACTAGCAAAGTACAAGGAGGGGGTGCATTTCTAAAAAAAGGTTTTGTGGGTGGTGAAAATTTATCTTCAAGTTGTAGCTTTGCACCTGTATCCTCATTCCTATGTTTCATTAGTGTGTTATAGTTGAATGTTAACCAACTGCATGGTGTAGTGTGTGATAGTATGGTCTGAATCAAGAGTAAAGCGGTAAAGTAATCTCTGGAGTCTTACTATCATTCCTGTAGTACTTACAATTTTTTAAGAAGGAATATTAACAAAGAACTGAGTCTTCTACATCTGTCAAATTTCTGAATATAGCAGATGCAGATGAACATAAGTAATCTTGTCTAAAAAAGGTCTGTGCGCTTGCACTTTGTGACTTTGTGTGTGTGTGCTTATCTGTCAACAAATCCAATAGCAAGGTAGACATCTCAACTAAATTATTATATGTTTATGGAAAAAAGCAGCCAGGTAGGGGGACTCTGCTCATGCCCCTGCAGAGGGATAAGCTGCAGCCTGAAACCAGTCGCATCAGGCTCAGTTTCAGTATGTCACTCTAGAGAAAGCAGGGGTTTACTGTTTCTGTGACACGTGTTTGACTTGGCCAAGGCACCGTTCCCAGAGCAGTGGGAACATTCCTGTATCATGCAGCCCTGTAAAGCAGATTTTCCACAGGCTTACGTAAGATGGTCTAGATGTGCCTAATTTCTTATATTTTCTCCCTTTAATATTGTTTCTATCAAATAAATGTCAAAATGGTGACATTCCTGTACAAGTGTAAAAGAATAGACCAATATCATTATTGGCAAAGAAAGTAGTTCTATCTTTTTAGCTGCTGGTTAATTATTCCTACTCCAACACAGTCTCAGAATTTTAAAGAACTAGTCTAGCAACACACTGAAGCTGCCAACAGTTGAAACGTATCTATAGGATACCTGGGAAAGAAAATATGGGGAGGTATTTCCTAACTGGTACTGAAATACATTAGCAGTGAAGAGCCTATGTTGAAACAGAGGTATTTTGCTCAATACAAAAATACTTAAATAAAGATGTTTGAAATGTATAAAGCAAACAAATGAGAAAGAATAAACAAGGTTGCTGTGACTATTAACAAGCCCTATCAAGAAGAGGATGATCACTGTTCAACTGTGTTAATGGCATTTGTGATCTGGAACAGAAATTCTCTATTTCTATATGGAAAATCTGAAACGGATCCATTAGAAAAAGTTGTATATGGAGGGGTTTGGGTGGTGGTGGTGTTTGTTTTGGGGGGCGGGGAGGGAGCCGGTATCAATAGTGTTGTGTTGCACAGAAATATATTGTCCATAGGAGAAAAAAAATTTTCATCTGCAGCCTTGTACTTAGGAGGTGGGAAAACCCTTGAGACTGTGGGTTAATTGCTATTTCAAACAATAAACTAAATGACTATGTATTACCAGATAGTAGATCTTTGGGAAAAGTCTCTGTCCTCATCAGGTGGCTGTTTTTCTGATGGGGCCAGGAAAGGGGTGAGAAGATGCATGTGTTGACTTGATTTGTAAAAACTATTTGAAGGTATTAATTATGTATTTGAGGGGAGATTTACAAAACCCTGAACTCTTCAGGTTATCATTAGTTAACACTGAATTCAGCAGCTTGCAGAATTACAGCAAGATAAGGTATAGATTGCACTTAAGTATAGAAAGTACGTCCACTGTTTTAGAGAATGCTGCTGCCTAAAGTTCTGTTGCTCTGGATTTAGTTGTTATGATACAGTTATATTTAGGTTTGCCAAAAAAATTGCTGGCTTTCTGGACTGGTCAGTTAAGTAACAAAGTTTTCTATATCACTCATTAAAGAATGATGCAAGAGCAGGCATGCAACAGCCACATTAATCTGTACTGTTGACAGTGCTCTAGAGATATTCATGTATACTTATGGGCTCCTTCTTCAGTACTACAAAAAATAGATTAAATTATGATGACTAACCTAAGTTCTGAGGCAGTAATGTTATCAAGACTATTGGCTTCTACTATTAAGTTCCATTATTTTAAGGAGTTCTTTATGAATACTTTGTTAAAAAAATCTGTTTCAAATTGAAAAGCCAATATAATTTACAGGTACTCTTTTAAAATTGCATGATTTTAACATTAACCACTTTTGGCTGCTGGAACAAAGTGGTGTTCAACTAAAATTATTTAATAAATTTTTAATCCTAATGGAGGAAGATTTCAGGTTGTAAGTTATTAGAAGAGTAAATGCCACGCTGATGGTAAAACCTGTTTTAGCTCCCAGTACCGATGCCTTGTATGTTTACAGTTTACAGCCATCAGAGTAACAATAGTACCCTAACGGTATTTTGAAAGGTGTTAATGGATACATTTTCATATAGATTATACATATATTTCTCCAAAATTTTTGTACTATATCTGCTTCTGGGCTTAAAACCAGTAGTCTTCAAACAGCACACAGGCAATACATACATGCAGGTCCTCAGGGCAAACATGGCATTCATTTTATTGAGGAATAAATGTGGAGGTTTAAAATCCAGAAAATTCTTAGCTTTACTATGGATTTGTTGTTCCTTACAGTTAAAGGAGAGACTCCAATTATTACTCCAGCATTTGTGCAGATCTGTGTTGGTAAGAATACTTTCTCTACCCTCTAACTCTCAGCCTGATTAGCCATCACTAACAATATTGTACACCTAAAGAAGTTTAGGGAAACATACAAAATCAGCAATTTTATTTGTAATTAGACTGGATGTTACCCTTTTAAACTAAGAAGTGTTCCATTCTTTGGGAATAAGCATCAATACTAGTGTGGAAACAACTTATACCTTGAACAGTCGGACTCCAATGGTATGTCTAAAAAAATACTTGCTTGGTTTTTATATATCACGAATTACAGAAATATTACTAATCTGTTAGCTCTACCTGGGAGATTAAGATATCTAGAGATACAAGAGGCCCGACAAGAAAAATGAGACTGTGTCCGTAATTCTTTATTTAACAAAGTAAGAAAATCAGCTACTATCACCTTCAAAATAGTTCCCTTCTGCGTTGACACACAGCTGCATACAATGCTGCCAATGTTCAAAGCAATTCCACAGATCATTTGCTGAAAGAAAGGTTATTGAGGTTTTCCATTTCTTTTGCTTTCACATCTACCAACAAAAAAATGGGTTCCTTTGAGCACTGACTTGTTTTTTTTGGGAAGAGGGAGCCAGGTCTGGCAAATAGGGTGGGTGCTCAAACACAGTGATTTTTTTTTTTAGTTAAAAACTGCTTCACAAACAAAGCATTGTGGACTGGTGCATTGTCTTGGTGCAAAATCCACCTGTTTCACCACAGTTCTTGTCGTTTCCCTCTCATGCATTTCCACAGTTTTGTCAAGACTTCAACGTAATACTGCTGATTTACCATCTGGCTGCTGGGAACCCACTCAGCCATCACAATAGCTTGATATCAAAGGAAACAAACAACATGGCCATGAACTTTGAATGAATTATGCATGTGTTTTTTTGGTCTCGGAGACATTGCTGACTTCTGCTGCATTAATTCTTGCTTGGTTTCTAGATTGTATGTAAATATACAAGTTTCACCACAAGCAATTATCAAATTCAACAAATCTGGTTCATCCTCATTGTGTCGCAAAAGGTCCAAACACAATTGCTTGCTATATTCTTTTTGTTCATTTTTTGGAACCATTTTTGCACAAACCTTTGTCACAGTCAATTCTTTTGTTAGAATGTGTGAACACTTCTGTCCAAATGAACTTTTTCAGCTACTGCTTCGAATCACATCTCTCACTTTTTCAATGTCATTGGTAACTGCTGTGTGTGGGTGGCCTGGGTGATCATCGTCTTTCACGCTTTCTCTGCCTTCCGTAAATCATTTGTGCCATAATATGCATCCTATATCTTTGTTGTTAATCAAACCCAGAGTTTTCACAAAACCATTTAGATTGGAAAAGACCTTTAGGATCATTGAGTCCAACTGTAAACCTAATGCTGCCAAGCCCACCACTAACCCATGTCCCTAAGCGCCAGATCTACCTGTCTTTTAAATACCTTCAGGGATGGTCGGTCAACTACCTCCCTGGGCGGCCTCTGCCGCTGCCTGACAACCCTTCATACTGTCCCGTGCTACTTGGGAGAAGAAACCAGCACCCACCTCGCTACAACCTCCTTTCGGGTAGTTGTACAGAGTAACAAGGTGTCCCCTCAGCCTCCTCTTCTCCAAACTGAACAATCCCAGCTCCCTCAGCCGCTTCACCTCCCGCCCGGACGAGCTGACCCGGCGGACACGCTTTCTACCCGGGCTGGAGCGGTGCGTGGGGTGAGAGCTTCCCCCCCCCCCCTTCCCTCGCGGCGGGCGAGGCCCCGCGCCCGTCCCTACCTGCGGCGGGGCCCGGGCGGGGCGGCGGCAGGAAGGGGCGGTGGTTCCGGGCTCCTTCCTGGCGGTGGGAGCCTGCCTCGCGCGCCCCGATGGCTGCCCCGCAGGAGCCGCTGCCCCTAGGTGAGGAGGTGCCGCGGGGCACAGGGAGAGGCGGCTGCTGGCACCCGCGCGGGTCTGGGGCGGGCGGGGTGCGGGAATGACCCTCACGGCAGTTCACTGCTGCCTCACAAGTGAAAGGGGGGGAGCAGGCGCTGATCTCTTCTCTCTGGTGAGCCATGAATGGTAGGACTTGAGGGTATGGCAGGAAGATGGGCCAGGGGTGGGTTAGGTTGGATATTGGGAGAAGGTTCTTCACCCAGAGGGTGGTGGAGCACTGAGACAGCTCCCCAAGGAAGCAGTCACGATACCAAGCCTGAAAATACTCAAGAAGTATTTGGTCAGTGCCCTCAGACACACGGTGTGAGTGTTGGGGTTGTCTTGTACACGGACAGGAGTTGGACTTGAAGGTCCTTGTGGGTCCCTTCCAACTCAGGGCATTCTGTGACCTGCCGCTGGTGGGAGCCAGGTGAGGAGCTTGGCCCTGGCCGAGTTTAACTGGGTTTGTTATTTGCTCCATTCCCCCTGTGGACACGCTAATTAATTGTGGTAATAATTTATGATGTACTCTGCTGATGCGTTTTAGTGCAACTTGTCTTGTCAAGCCTGCTTCAGTGCCGAGTGCATGAGTTACCTTATGATTTCTACCAGGACATTAAAAAGCCATATATTTTAATATAATTTGCTGTATTTCCTCCTCTTACTCAAACCTGAAGTTCGTATCCCTCAGCTGAAAGCACCATTGTTGATTTGGGTTTAATCAAAGGGATCATTTCTATGAACAATGTTAGTATTAAGATGGTCACTTTGTTTGAGTTTTCTAAGTTGTACTCTTAATATGCGTAACCTGCCTTGGTGTGGAAGAGGTCTTAGGTGTGTATGGTTGAACTATATAACTACAGTAGACCTTACATTAGGGGTGTTAAACTCATGGCCCGTGGGCCAAATCTGGCCTTCCACCTTGTATTATCCAGACCGGCACCTGGTTTCTACCTGGCAGCAGCACCGAGCTCCTTGTCCCTGCACTCCTGCCAGTGCTGGTCATGTGCAGCGAGTGACACAGGTAATGCTGCAGGAGCTGGAGAATGGTGGGAGCCATGAGTTCGACACCCCTGGAATATATGTTTCACTCACTGTTGGTGGTGTCAAGAACACATTGCAGGGCAAAAAAGTTTTAACAGAAGGCAAAACTTCCTCTGTTATGTGGTGCTTTGTGAACCCCCTCCTCCTTAAAGGTCAAAATGCTGAGGTCTCCAAATTCAGTTTCAGGCTTCCTTTCAATGCAAGGTTGAAGAACAGATAGATGTAGCGTTAGAAGTTTGAATGTATATGTGTATACACATCTCTATACCTGCTTATATATAAAATTAACAGACCACTAAGTGTACAGCATTGTATCTCTGTTAGAGCAACACTACGGAACAGGGAGAAATGGTGGTGATGGATACAAGTCTGCTGCTTCTGGTGCAGACTGGTTATACTGGACAGGCTCAGGCAGAAGAGCTGTGGCAGCTGCCAAATTGTCAGCGTGCAGGTGCTGGGCGGCAGAAAGGAACCTTGGGAGCAACCATTGAACCTGAGTTATGTCTGTCTGAGCCAATTTGCATGTGCTGATTTATGTCCATCTGAGTCAACTCATGTGTGGTTCCTGGCAGAAGTGTGGGAAACAAATGTAGGCCAGTGGCTGGATGCTGTCAGTGGGGACTATGCCCGTAGTGATTTTTTGAGGGATCCCAGACAATGTTGTTATCAAACTGTGTGTCAGAGAAACTGTGAAATCAGTCATTCTGCACTGAATAGTCAGTCAGATGACACCTACATTTCCTGTCAGCCTTTCAACATTCAAAACTGTGGATATTTTGTGCACCTGCATCCAGCTGTATGGCACGAGCTACAGAATGCTGTGCGAGATACATGTGGGAAAGAGAGAGGGGACGTGGCATTTTAATTGCCTTGTTCACAGTTAAATATTAAGTCTGTGGTTTTCAAATAATCTGCCTACTATCAGTGGTCAACAAGACTGGAGAATCACCCACAGCCAGTGTGTGGAGCCTTTTTAAGGCACAAATATTTATACACATTTATAGAAAATGTTGGGACTTGGTAGTGCTCTACAACTTAAAAAATGTGAAAACTGCTGTTCTTCATAAAGAACTAGAGAAACAAGAGGGAAGAAATTGAAGTATAGGAAAAGGATACAGCTTTAAATTTTTTTTGGAGGATGGGTACTAAGCAAGAAAGATGAAGAGTCGCAGATTCACTGTGACTGTGATCTTGTTTGAGACCTAGAAAGCATGAGTCAATTAGAAGTACTATTTTGTACCCCATCACCTCTTGTAGTGTCACCCTAGGGTCTGTCAAGTCCCTGTTTCAAATGCCTGTATTCTTGGAGCTTCTCACAGTTTTTCAGTGCTTCCTTCTGGAATGTGGAAAGTAAATTACCAGTGTCACAATGTACCATGGGTGTATCTTGGAGATATAACAGAAGATAGGGAATGAAGCTTTTACTATAGCTACAGCAGCCACCAAGGTTCACCAGGGCATGGATCTTTTGTGGGATCTGCTTTCATCTACTTTAAGGCTCATCTTATATTACAAAGGCAAAAGAAATAATTTTTTTTTTTAATGCATCTAAGAATCCATAAGGAGGAGCTGTAAGGCCTCCAGAATAAACTGACAATAAGTGCTTTGCTACGGGGTTTGTTGGGTCTTTACTGATAGTGAAGAAACAGTGAGACTAGAGATGCCTGGGCTGGCCTCCTTCCCTGGAGCCTTTCTTTGGCTCCCAGTACCTCTTTGTTTTTCAGCTTTGCTTTACAGGATGGGCTTCTCTCTTTGCACCAGGTCCCTTTCCAGTTCCTTTGCAGCTCTCTACTACAGTTCCCACTTGGATCCTCCCTTTTTGGCCCTGCTCTCATGCAGTGTCTTATGCCAGTTTATTATATTTTCTCATATCCCAGTCTGACTGTCAGCCTCTCTGCATTTGAGTTGGGAAGCTTGTGGCAGTTTGTGCTGGCCTTTGCCATCCAAACAGGCTTTGTCCAGAACATCCTGTTAATACCATGTTTCTAGGGCAGTGATTTCATATTTATCAAAAAGGGTAGGTGTGACAAGAATATGGGGTGTTGCTTTGGTTTTTTTTTCCTCTTCTGTGTATGTCTTCGTAAACTTTGTACTGCAGCGTGAACCTGCTCATCTGAAATTTCATAGGCCTCTGCCTTTTTAAAACATTGAGTGTGTCTATGTGCAAAGGCTGTGCTCAAGCCTTGTATCATAGATCTGACCTCTCTGATCATGTGCCACCTGCCTGGAGAATGCCTATGGTTTTTTGGTGGGCACTAATGCTGAGAAACTCTCCCTGGCATTGCAGAGAGGGGCTGGGCACCACACCTGTTACCCAGGAACTGCTGCTGCTGGGTCTGTCTCACAGAATCACGAGGGAACATGGCTCTGTCCTGGAGCTACTTCTGTCCCACTGCTGCCACCTTTTTTATTTTCAGGCCTGTTTATTGTATTGTCCTGTCTTGTCTTACGCTTTAGCTTGTTATTGTATTGTATTGAGAAGATTTGTAGGAGTAGTTCTGAAAATAAACAATTATGCTAAATTTGTGTTGGTTCGAATAGTGTCTGTGTGACTTCTGTGCCATTTAGAGGCTTAGTGTTTATACTGTACATTTTGTAATTCATTTCTGGCACTGTGTACTAGATGCACTGATTTCAATATCTGGGAGAAGGTAATCACCAAATACTGATTCCAGCCACCTCTTACTGGTTGCAGAAAGGTTTGTGTTGGAAGGGACATTAAAGAACATCTAGTACCACCCCCCTGCCATGGGCAGGGACAGCTCTCATCAGACCAGGCTGCTCAAAGTCCCTTCCAATTTGGCCTTGAACACTTCCAGGGAGGGAACGTCCACAGCTTCCCTGGGCAACCTGTGCCAGTGTCTCACCACCCTCACTGTGAAGAATTTCTTCCTAATGTCTAATCTGAATCTTCCCCCTTCCAAAAGCCATATCCCCTCGTCCTATCACTGCTTACCTTTGCAAAAAGCCTTTCTTCAGCTTTCCTATAGCCCCTTCAGTTTACTGGAAGGTAGGACCTTGCACTTGGCATTGTTGAACCTCATGAGGTTCACACAGGCCCACTTCTCCAGCTGGTCCAGGTCCCTGTGGATGACAGCCCATCCTTCTGGTGTGACAACTGCCCCACTCAGTTTGGTGTCATCCGCAGACTCACTGAAGGTGCCCTCAATCTCGCTGTCTGTATAATTAATGAAAATATTAAACAGCACTTGTCCCAGTACGGACCCCTGAGGGACAGCACTTGTCATGGATCTCCATCTGGACATCGAACTGTTGACCATGACTTTCTGAATGTGACTATCAAACCAATTTCTTATCCTCTGAACAATTTGCACATTAAATCCGTTCCCTCCCACTTAGAGAGAAAGGTGTGGTGGGGAACTGTGTCAAAGGCTTTACAGAAGTCCAGATAGATTACATCCATTGCTTTTGCTGTGTCCACTGATGCAGTCACCCCATCACAGAAAGCCTCTAGGTTGATCAAGCAGGACTTACCCTTGATGAAGCTGTGTTGACTATCTTGAATCTTCTCCCTGTCCTCCCTGTGGCATAGGATAACTTATAGGAGGATCTGTTTCATGATCTTCCCAGACACAGAGGTGAGGCTGACGGGTTGGTAGTTCCCAGAGTCCTCCTTTCTACCCTTCTAAAATGTGCACAGTGCTGCCCTTCTTCCAGTCACCAGGGACTTCCTGTCACTGTGATGACTTTTCAAATATTATGTACAGTGCCTTGGCAACCACAACAGCCAATTCCCTCAGGACTCTGGGATGCATCTCATCAGGTCCTGTAAGCATAAATGTTCAAGCTCCTCAGGTGGCCACAAACCTGATCTTCCCTTACAGTGTACTTGTACTTAACGTGTACTTGTAGTAACAACACTAACTTTTAGAACGCGAGTGACAAGAATGGAGTGAAAGTCCTGCTACATAATTTAAAGTGCTTTTCAGGTTTTGCGAATGTGATCTTTATCAACAGAAGATTCCTTGAGGAAGTGGCAGGATGATGTCAAATTACAGGAGTGGTTTTATGAATCCTGACTTCTGTATGAGACTTTTTATCAGATTCTCTGTGCTCTCCCACTATTATTTGTCAATTTAGCCATTAATGCAGTTGGGTTGACCTTTAATGATTCACCTGCAAGTACGTTGAAGATTTATTTTTGTATCCTTTTTGATGTTAATATAATTGAAGTTTATGATACTATTGTATACAAATAGTGTTTACCTCAAATATGGGGGTTTTATTAGTTTTTGTACTGCAATCTGATGTTTATTGTAATAGTAATTTCTGTTATAGTGGGTATATTTACTGTTTGGATTATTGCTTTGAGGAGAAAATGGAGTGTTGTCACTTGGAGAACAAAACTTGCCTTTTAGCAGATTTGCTATATTTTATTCCTTACTGCAAAATTGCTTTGTGGTTTCTTGTTTTCAAACTAAAAGTAATTTAGAATTTTCATTTAAGGCTATCTTTTGTTAGCTTAGAGTTTGGTTTCCTTGTTGCATATAGTTTCTCATCTCTGTGCTAGTAGCTCTGAGATTTTATAGTTTGTCATGTATTCTTGTGGAAATGTAATGTGATATTATGCATGTAATGGCTGCATAGTTGTTCTTTGTTTTGGTCAGAAAAGAAGCAAAATATGAGTTGCCAGACAAATATTTTGAGGATTATGCAGTGATAAAGTTTCCTTATTTCCAGCAGATCATCATGCAGCAAAAGAGCCTGTGGAGGATACAGATCCAAGCACTCTTTCCTTAACAATGGTATGTGTTTCTGGTTTAGCACAGTTAAAGTCGTTATAACTCTCTATAGCAGGGGTCGAACTCATGGCAGGCTCTCCTGAACATGTGACCAGCGCTGGCAGGAGCGCAGGGACAAGGAGCTCAGCACCACCACTGGGGAGAAACAAGGTGCCAGGACAGATAAAACAAGGTGGAGGGCTGGATTCAGCCCATGGGCCATGAGTTTGCTACCCCTGCTATAGAGACAATGACAATACCATTTTTTTCTTTAAAAAAATAAAAAACAACCAAGAAAGATTGGTGCTGACATTCTTCTGGTTATATGAGCTGGAGGGATAAGAAAACCCACCTAAGGCTTAGAATTTAAATTGTACAAAATTATTATTCCTTCCTATACCTATTTTGTCTGGTGAGTTAGTCATGGAAAGGTGAGACCAAATAGCAGTGCCTTTCAGCAGGCGTGGGTAAACATAGGGAGAGACCAAACAGCACTCTCAGGTGCTTGCTGGCAAACAGGATAACACCATTTGTGACAAGTTTTTGTATCTTAAACATGCCAGTCTTACACTTAGACAAGGAGTATATTAGGTAAAATCAATATGGAATTCTATTAAGTTTTTCTTTTTAATGTTGCTGTGGATTGTTTACTCTGGGGAAAGGTTACAGTGCTGGGTGGCCCAGAGAAGACTGTTGTCTTATGTAGTCGTGAAAATAGATTGAAATTAATTGGTTTATTTTATGGATGGCAAGTGAGCAAGCTATTGCTTTGCCTTGAGGTTTTCTTCCCATTTTGAAGCTTTGCAATAGGGAGTCAGCAAGAAACTCTGAAAATTTTGCTAGTACTTTAAATGCTGATCCTTCACTGGCATCCCTTATTGCAGTCTATGTACCTGCGTTTGCGTGAGCAGGTTTTAACAGAAGATACAGACTTCGTGATTGTTTTTATGAAGTGACTAAATTCAATGCTGTGTTTTGCTAAAGGGATTTTTTTAAAAGATGAGTAAAAGTTGCTATGTCTGAGACAAACAAAAGTTTGTTTATTCCCCCTCCCCAAAATTAAGATGTCTTTAATTTGTTTGCTTGGTTACAAGCTTCTATATAAGCCACACCTACTTTTACATAAGGGTAGGGGTTACAAGAAAGGAGGTAGATTTCAGGTGTAATATTAAGTTATAACACATCTGGAAATCAGCAGCTGTCTCCTTAAACTCAATAATAATAGTTTTCTATTGCATCTTAATCAGCTTTGTAAGTTTAGGTGCAGTAACATTTTATTAAAAGCCTGTATCTGCTAAAAAAAAGCTTTTAAAGTCATTTCTGTTCCTTCTGGTATGCATTTCATTTTCTAGATTATTTTACTACTTAAATTCAAAATTTCTTTCCCAATCTCTGCTTTTTTCACTAAAAAGTAATATCTTTAAAAATACTGCAGCAAAGCAGTAATCTCTATTACTTTTGCATGTGCTAATCTATAGCATTTCAATTCTTGCTTGTTTCTATATATATATTGTATATATTGTATACAGATCAGTAACAATTTGAGATGCAACTACAATGATGCAGTTTTATATACTTTTTTTGTCCAGCACAATTACACTCAAAATAACAAACATCTGTGTCTGTTGTCTTTGTGACAGACTGAAAAGTATCCCATCCAAGACACTGGAGTACCTAAAGGTAAGTATTGTGAGTTATGTCTTCTTAGGTGTCTTAGATCTGTGTTTTTACATGCAATAAAACCATTGGTGTTATCCAACAGATTTAAATACACTTAATTTTTTTGTAGGTGCTTATATTTTAAAAGTGGTGCTCTCATTTGTATTTTTGTTCTGGTTTGAGCTACAGTGAATTGATTTTTAAGTTCAGTTTGATGTATGTGTATATATATAACTTCTGAAATTTTCTTCCAGAGTTCAGTTTTGATTTAAAAGTCAGTCTGAAACTATCATCACAAGATCTTGGTTCTCAATCTGGAAGGAAAGTACAGGGTTGCCATCAAAAAACAATACTCAGAAAACAGATGAATGAACATGTTAGAAGGTGGTTTTGAAGAGACTATCAATGCTTTCAGGCTATCAGAAATATAATCCAGAAATACCTTTCAGGTCTCTTGCCTCTGTTTGCATTCTCAGCCGTATATCCTTCATGCCATGTTTTACCTTCAGCAGGTATTAATACCAGCTACTTGGGAACCTAATGTGGGCCCAGTCTACAGAAGTTCCTGCCTCTCCTCACTGAAAATGGAGTGAGGGAGTGCAGGTTCTGTATTGCACTGAAGTAAAATACTAGGATTACACAGTGTGACTATCTCCTTTATGGTTTCCTTGACACGTGGGATGATTTTGGGTTTTTTGGTCATCCCAGGCTTCACTATTAGCTTTTGTCCAGGGAATGCAGTGCCAGGGGCTCAGTTGGGGAGTGCTCTGCAGGTAGTGTATTCTCCATCCTGTGTTGCACAGCAGGTCTGCAGTGGGACAGACACGGGAAACTAAGCAGAAACCAGTCACAATGGAAGCTTCTGCTGAGGAGCATAAACAGTATGCACTGGGGTTAAAGAAAGGTTAGAAACTATTTTGGGGGCTTGATGGAGCCAGCCAGAGGAAATGACCATCTTCTCAGAAGTGTTGCTCTGTAGAGAATGAGAATATGGGATGGAAACTATTTTGAAATCATAAACTACTTTCTGTTTATTTATAGGCAGGTGGTTTGTTCCTTCCACGTTGTTTATTAACACTACAGCAATTTCTCTGTTACCTTCTTCTTCGTGTCCTGTTTTTTATTTCACATGTGATGTTAGGTCCCTCTCAAATTACCTAGATAAACTCCTAAATTTCAAATTTCTCAAAGTTGTTTGAAATCTGAGATTGCATATTTTAAATGCGTTTAATTTTAAAAGGACAGCTGAGAGGAAGTAGAAACTTCAGCACTTTCTGTAGAAAGGAAATTAAGTTGGTTTATTTTTAATTTTAGTTTCTGCTTCCTCTTGCGCAGTGTAAAAAGATGTAAGTACTAATATAGCTCGACATTTCCCCTTTAGACTTGAAAGTGATACAAATACCTCAGTGTTCTGTTCATATCTGTGGTTTAATTTTTTTCTGAGAATGACTTTTCATAACTATTTTGCATAGAAATACGAATCTGTGAGCTAAAAGGTGTTAGATATGTGCAGGTCTGATTGTGTAACACAAAGTTGTTTGCTTCAGATATAACGTTTGAATATTCACCACATTGGCTGGGATGAGGTGAGGGCTATTTTGTTGCTTTTATAGGTCGATAATTTAATGGACCGTTTTGGGGCCAAGACTTATTAAAGTTTTTAGCGCCCTCTACCGATTATGAATTAAAGGTACTTTTAGGGAACTTTACATCTTGCAGGGCTAGGCTTAATATTTGCATCATGGTTTGATTGTAATTTTACCTCCACTCAAATATAGAACAAATCTCACACACAGTGTTTCCACACAAATGAAGTGGAGTTTTGATGCCCATACTCTGCATTTTCAGCTAGACTTTTTTAGATTTTGTCTGTTTCTGGACCTACAGTCATAAAGATGATCCTTATGAAACATTTACCCTGCTGGGAGTGAAATAGTTTTTGGCTTTGAGTTTCAACAGCCTTATAAAACCAGAAAAAGAGGGAAATAATTATTTGGGTTTTTTTTCTTGCAAATGTAAGGATGAATTCTTTGATTCAGATCAATGTCTTGACTGAGATAAGAAAATATTTCTTCTTTCTGTTATGATTCATAAAGATAACAGCTGTTATACTTAATGAGATCTTACTACAAAACAAACAGCAAATGGAAACATACCAGCACTACAAACATAATCACCATTGTGGAGAGTTCTTGTGTGTAAAATGTGCAGAAGATAACCTCTTTCAAGCTCCTGTTAATGCTTGGTCAGCACCTGACCCAGGGGAATTATGCAAATGGTTTTCTGATGATGACTTTATTAATCATGCAGAGTGGAATTAGTCTGTTTGCACAAGGTTCACGAGGGACTTTTGCATCCCTTGTACCCCATTTTTAGTGCTGAAGTGAAGCCTGAAGGGCAAGTAGAGTTTGTGCTGTACTGGGGAATGTTGTGCTTGTCAGTGGACTCCCAAGGCAACTGGTAAACACATTTGAAATAGATTATTTCAGTGCTTCAGAAAACTCCTGTGTAGTAGAAATAAGTAGGATAAGCCTAATTCACAAAGGTGTAGAATGAAAGGGAAGTATTTGTATAGTACATATTTCAACAATTATCATTGTAGATGTGATGAGAAAAGCAAAGGAAAAAGGTTTATGCTGATTTGTGACAGTCATCTTCAGGTGACTTTGATGTATTAGTTCAGTTAATATTATCTGGTCAGCTCTCTGAAAGAACATGACTCTTGCTTCAAAAATAGTGTGCCCTTTATTTAAAAAATAACTGCTACACCAATGTCTGATCTCTGCAAGGATTATTTTTTTCTTTGCATAGTCATGCTCTGTGTGGTTGTTGTAGTCTCTGCCACTTTAATGTTTTGGGCTTTTAATCCAGCATTTCCCAGTGGCTGTTCTTGATATGGAGTTAAATTTCATATGCTAGATATTTATAATTTATGATTGGTAGTCTTACTATACAAATTTGTATTTGGGTGGAAGACCAGTGTTTCACAATCTTTGTCTTAGATGGGGAATACCTAACAGATCAAGTTACTTTGGAAATTGCATCTGTGAACATCAAGACCCTTACATCAGATTCTGGCCTAATCCAACAGGTAAGAAAAATGATACCTGACTGCAAACTAAATTATTGCTGTTGATTAAATAAGTATGTTAATAACTAAATATATTTTCAGACTATATCTGGAAAGCGTGGATTTACTCAGTAGAACAGACCAGAAATAGGCTTTCTTTTCAAGAGTTCAACAAAGTGAGCTTTTGTGGAGAAGAGTAAAAGAAATATTATTTAATGATTAATGTGTATGTTGTAGTTTAAATAGGTTTTGTTTAATATGTAGATGCTATGAAGAAGAGCTGATAAAGCATTAAGTCTTTGTCATGCATGCTCTCCCTTTTTCCTGCTGAGAATATAGCCAGGGCAGAGAATAAGTGAAAACCTAGGCAATCCTAGGTTTTGGCCTCCTTGTGTTTTGCCCATAGGGAGGCATTTTACTGTTTTGCTTTGAATTTTGGACACTGCTCTTCCTGTAGCAGAAACATTCTTCACTGTTTGTGAAATCTTGTATTGCCATAGGGTGCGGAATGCTGAGTGACCCCCATGGTCAGTGGTTACCGTCTTTCAAGTGAATGTTATTTGCTGATTTTCAAATTGATTCTCTTTGGGTTGAGCAGAAAACTTGGAGAAAAGAAATGAATGAGCATTTTCCAGTGAGATGAAGAATTAAATGGAGTTCCTTATGCCAGAGTCCCAGCTGAATTTCATCAGAAACAAATATGGGTTTGGTATGCATTTCACAGATGATGGAGGTAACCATCTCATTCCCATCATCAAGAAGAGAGCATTTATTGTTCTCTTATTGATTAGAATCACTATAAATATATTCCAATGTATTAGGGTGTTAGTGGTTCTATAGAGCTGGAGAACTTTCTACTTATCTTCAGATAATGCGTAGGTGTATGGCTTTGATTAGACCAGTAGAGGTTAATTGGATTTTAATTGTGGGCAGAAAATACTCTTGCTTAATATCTTCGTTTCATGGGCAGTAATGTTATAGTCTTATTGCAATTATATTATGAGAAAAAGATCTTGAATAAACCGGAGTGCATCTGACTTGATAAATGATCAGTAGAATTACAAATTTTGAAAACAGGTGTGGGGCACAGGTAAGTACCCCTGGTTTAGTTTGTGCTTTTTGCAGTACTACCCACTCTTGTTATCTTTTATCACAAGACATGAGTATAATGACATGTCTTAAAGGCATTTAGCTTTCACAAGTTTGAATTTTCTCGAATTCATAAAATCTGGAAAATGTTACTGAAGCTCAGGACAGCAACTTAGCTAATGTAAACTAGTTGAACAGTATCCAGTTTTTCTCCCCCTCCCTTTGGTTTGTAATTGCTTGTTTGTTTCTTTCCAAACAGATCTCTGGGGAGGCTGAACAACTGTGGGCAGCTCCTCATTCTCCCAATAAGTTACCTTTCTCGGCATTTGCTCCTCAGGGCTCAGTAATAATGTTCTACAATTTTAAGGAATTCGTAGGAACGGAGACTATAATCAGGATTTCCAGAACCAATTTTTCTTCAGCTTTGGGTGCTTACATGTTGCTATGAAGGCCAAGTTCATGTTTAAAAAGCTCTGTCCAGAGAAAGCTTATGTGGTGCCAGTGCAAAAGTTAAACTACTTGAAGACAATGACAAGGATTATTTGTGGCAAGTGGCATGTGTGGTGTTAGATCTGTCTTGAGCAAAGACCAGGCGTTTTGTGGGGTGAATTGATGTTGCATATGTGATCCTGTAGTTTGCAGGGAATAAAGAAATGCTGAAAACGGCATGCAATTTTTTTCTTTCCTGACAAAGTCTTTAAATTTAATTTTGGAGCTAGTTTGCTTTCTTTATAATTCAACTGTGAATGTATGAAAGTTCAACACATCAACTGAAACTGCTTATATTCTATTTATAGTGGGTTTCTTAGTATAAAAGGTGTTGCAGGAATGGAGTATCTTATTACTCTGTATTATTACCCACTTGACATGGGTTTGCATGCACAGCTGGCAAAATGTTAATGAGCTGGCTGTGATAGTTCTGAAAGAATGATGGAATACAAAAAATCAGCAATACTTTATTGCAGCTATCTAAGGGGAAAATCCCCTTCTACTTTCATCTTGAAATCCTCAACAGAAGAAAGCTATTTCAGCTGGTTCCACTCCCTGCATAGTTGAAGAAAGGACAGCTGCAGTTTCCTGCAGTCCTAGGATCATGGTGCTGTCCTTCCATTTTTCAGATGTTGCTCTCTAAATAGTAGAATTGAAATGTTGCAACGAGTATTGCAGTCTCAAGCTTCTTTTTGTTTGATTAGCAGGCAAAAAAAGACTCAATCAATATTTACTTCAAACAGGAGAAGGGTTAGACATGAGCCAGCACAAATGTTCTAGTCCACCTCTTGTCTAGAAATTCTTCTTATGTATGTAAAGAGATTTGTTAAAATAACTTCCACCGCTTTTTCTGGATCAATGAAACCATCCCTTACCACTGCATGTTACAGGCAAAATTCCTATTTTTTTCATTACAAATAATAAAAAAATCTTTTTAATCAACCCACACGAATTGTTCAACAGCTGTTGATGGATAAGAGTAAATTATTTAAAAGATTCAAAACTGGGGCATATCATTACAACCAACAGGGCAGCTTTGTGAGCCAGAGCACAAAAATGCTGCCTGAAAAGACTGCAGATTGTCAGTAGTTCCTCAAGTCCAGGTAAATTCCCTTTCTGACTTTACAAGTAGCTCAAGGTTCTTCTAAATCTCCTGCCACTTGTAAATTAGCAGAATGATTATTCTGGTGTTCAAATACATTGTTTTGATTTATATTTGTTTTCTGCTTTGTAGCCAGAAGACAAAGACACACAAAACCTTACTGACAAATCACTTTCAGGTAATATGTCAGCTTCACTGTTCTACATATTTCATCCCTGGATTTTCTTTGAAAGTACTTAAACTGTGATTTGTCATAACCAATGGGTAATCAGTGCTTTTGGAGCTCATTTCATTACCAGTGTCATTTACAGCTTCCTCTTTGTTCTAAAGGGGGTGGTGATCAATAATGCAGAGCATACAAAATGTGGAAGTTGGGCTTTGCAAACACACTTAGTGCCTCCACTTTTGGAGGAAATCTGTAAACTGCTACCTGGAGATAGCAGAAACTGACAGTAGGCTGTGGGGGCTTATTCCATAACTATATGAGCTCAGCTGGGGGTGGAGTGTGTGTGGATGACATACAGCCCTGTTAATCTGACAGTGAACAACTGAGAATTTCCCGTGTAAAGAAGTTTGTCCTATCATGTAGCATTAGGATTATGCAGTTAGGTGGGTGAATCATCATTCACTCATCAGCATGTAACAGGGCATCTTAGAAAAGCAGGATTCTTTATAATGCTTTTGACAGTCTGCACACAGTGTAGCACAATAAGCAGGTTGGTTTAGTTTTGTTTACCTATAACTGTGTCCTATGTTTTCGTTACCCCTTCTTCCCTTCTTCTATTGGAGGATAAAACTTACTCTGGCACCCTTGCAAAGCAAAATAAGATGAAATTCAGATAGGATACTCTCTTACCCTTGAGCTCAGCCAGAGCTTTGGTTGGTTTGCATTCATTTTGCCTTGTTTGTGTAACTAAAATCTTGGTATGAGTGAAGCAGGCAAATTTTCTTTACTTCAATAAGAGTTTAGGGTGCAGAAGAATAGTTCATATACATATTTCTGTAGGGAACAGCTGCAAGGCCTGTGGAATACCTGTGAGCAGAGGTGTCTCCAGAACATGTTTCCACTTAACAGGGAATCTAAGCGTTTGTATGAAGTTGTGTCTGCAGCAGTGTTGTTGCTGCACGTCCTGACTTGTTGAAAACCAGAAGTTGTCTTTGGCCTGCTAGAAAAGCAAGCTGATGAGCAACGCTGCAAGAATAACAATAGCCTGTTCTTCCCTTGAAAACAAACCCCAAAGTGCATACAGAAACTACATTGAGCTGAGTTGCATTTATTAGCACTAATATTCAGAATAAAAAAATCACAATTTGACAGTCTTTATGGAGTTTTCACACAACCTGACAGTAATTATTGCAAATGAGAACAAAAAACAAACAAACCTTAACAAATGTCCATAACAGTATGAGTAGGTGTCACTGAGTACCAGATTTGCCTTTTGCCAGTGATACAATTCAGGTCTTTTAGGCCAGCACTGATCTAGCACTTGTAAATTGTGTGTCACTGTTTTCTGTTGTTGTTTTTAATCAATCTTTGGATTAATATCAGTCTTCTTATTGTAGAATCCCTTTTTCAGAGTTTCATTCCAGGCAGGACCAGTTATTTGCCTGTTTCAAGCTGTACAATGAGGCTGAAGGGCAGAAGCTTTACAAAGTGCTTCTAGGCTGTGCATCCATTATCTGCTACTCTTGGGGCATAACAGATTCTCCCTGCCTTCAAAAAGGGGCAGGGAGAGTTAAAGTCACTTCTGCAGCCAAAATGCTTGAACAATGTCCTACAGCACCTCAGTGTTAAAGGTCTTAGTGTTAATATTTAGCTAGAAGTATGACTAGAACTGTTCTACATCCTTTTATGGATTATTAATATATAATATAGTCTGATAGCACCACACAGTTCACAGTGCTGGGGAGATACTGACTGTTTTGTGTGTGGGAGACCTCTAAATGGCAATTTTTGTTATTTGATGCAGATTTTAGAACATACCACCACCTGCTTCCAGCAACTTGGTATTTTTATTTTTCTCACACGTGGAGGAGTATGCATTTTATTCCTTCCCATAATGTACATTTAAAATAGGCTCGCTTGTTAGAACAGGGACAGCTTTTATTGTAAGAGCACTTAGAAAGCAAAGGAACATTTCCAGTTTTTCATTGTGTATAAACACTAGACATTAGTTCTGTTTGCAGCTGTCAGCAGAGATTCTTCTGGTGCAAATATTTCATGTTGTTATGAAATGAAAAACCTTTTCCTACATTCCTATACATACATATGTATAGAAGATGCACATAATGTGCACATAATCCTGTTGGGGATTTAAGTAGGGCCTGATTAGAGGAAGTGACATAGTTCCCAAAAACAAAAAAGGGGAATATACCAGCTCACACTGGATTGAATTGCATGGCTTTTCTTTAAAAGTATAAATAAGGTACTTTCAAAATTACTGTCCTTTTGATGATAGCCACTGAGTGTAGGCAAGAGAGGAGACTTAGAATGTTCATTCAGTGTGGATATTTCATAAGGAAAGGCATTGACATGTCACTATTCTGACTTTTTCAGAAATAATTCAGAGGAACATAACACTCACCAACCCTTTGTGCTTTTAATTTTTTTCCCCGTGACACCACAACAATAGGTCCTAACTTCTCCCCTTGTGATGGTTTTCATTGCAGATCTCAAGAAAACCCACAATGAAAAGGGCACCTGCTCCTTGTGCTTATTCCGTGCACCAACTATCAGTGACATGCTTGATGACGAGGACTTGTTGTACACAGTGAGGCTAAAGCTGGATCCCTGCCACCCAACAGTGAAAAACTGGAGAAATTTAGCAAGCAAGTGGGGGATGACTTATGATGAATTGTGTTTCCTTGAACAGAAGCCCCAAAGTCCCACGTTGGAGTTCTTACTACGGAATAGTGACAGGACTGTGGAACAACTGATTGATCTCTGTAAATTTTATAAGAGAATTGATGTTGTAAAGGTGCTGCTGAAATGGGTGGAGGAGGAATGGCCCAAGAGAGGGAACAGAACTTACCAGAATGACTTCTAGGTCAAAGAGTTTTGTTAGTCTGTATGTGTTAGACGCTGGGACTAGCTGCCACTAGTATATGGGAAGTTTCCCTTGCAAGACAGAGCAAGAGAGCCTGTACTGATGGTTTGTATACTATGTAAGCTTTATGTACTGTATACACATATATGTGTTCTGTGCCCTCAGGGCTGCAGAGAAAACCTTCCAAAAGTGGATGGAATAATGCAGGTGGTGTTCTTGAGTCTACAGATGCCTTTGGTTTCTTTGCTGCTGTTTGTAGGCTTCCTAAGCAGAAGAGGAATGAAAAAGCCGGACTTCTGGTTTTACTGCAGTGGTGAGCCACGACAGTTGTGTGCTGCTGATATTGGGAAAGTCATAATTAGAAGGCAAATCTCTTGGCCTTTCTGGCAGCCCTTCCACAATTTATATATTCTACCTAGTAGAAGATGAAAAGTTATTTACTTTCTTTCTTTTTTTTTTAAAAAAAAAAAAGTAAGTGTTATGACACTGGTTTTGGCACAGGAACATCTCGGTGTTCCAAGCAGCAGTTTGAATTTGCATGTTACAATTAATTCAATATTTTAACATCACATTCAGGCAAATTATGCTTTACATCACTTTTATAAACAACAATAGATGTTAAACAAAATAATTCTTTGCATACTTCTACATCATAAGACATATATTTGCTGTAGAAGATATCATGCATTTCAGTGAGACTTTGCAGCCTATAAGCAGTGGGAACCAGAAAAACCCAATTAAAATACTTTATGTATAAAATTAGTTTCCACAGTTTTGGAGAAGATGTACACTCCGAATGCACTTACGCCAGTCGGATTCGCAGTGTGAGGCGATGCCTAATGCCTCACCCACAGTATATTCTTAATATTGTGCGTAACTTCCCTCTTCACGAGCTGTGGTTTTCTTTGCAGTTCTGTGGGTTGACCTACTTTCTGTCCCACACCAAAGTAGTTGCACACTTGCGTGAAACTCACACAAGTTTATGTATTGATTAAAACCACTCCAGTGAGGAATTCACAGGTGAATTTATCTATGGTCTGGGTGGATGGTGTTATTAAAGCACTTATTGTGGTTTAGACTGATGTTTCTCAAAGAATTTTTATGCTCTGGATTACACTGTTTACATTTTAAGTATTTCTGAAATTGGTCTTTTTGCTGCCATTCTTCTATGTTCTAATGTTTTAAAAAAACCTCCTGAAAAATCTGTTATGTAATACGATGTATAAAGTGCTTACAGCTATAATGTCACATACAAGACTGTTGTGACTTAAAAATTCTTCTAGTTGTTACCCCTACAAAATCATCTCAGACAATACTAATATGTACATAGGTGTATATACCAAAGCACTGGTGAGCAGTACGTCAGGATGTGGGGCAAAACTAGAAAGGGGAATGGGTTGATGCACTGTTTACTTTTCTTGAGTAGAAATTACTAATTAAGAATTAGTAGCAAAACTGAGGGAAGTCTAATGTTATGTACTGAGTTTCTTACTGTAAGAGAATGAAAAGGGACCTCTAGTAGTACTATACAATAAATACCGAGTGAAATGGTTACAGAAGAGCAAGAAGTAAAGACTAACATTTTCAGTGTCAGTTACTGGTTCTGGAGTGACATAAATTAGCTTTATTCTAGTGACTTCAAGAAGCTGGAGATTTAGTTTCAAGGTGAAAAGACTGACCTAAATTTGAGGTTTGAGGTTTTTTTTTAAAGTTTATAGAGTTTTTAATACCTTTTTTTTTTAACTATTCTTCAAAAAAAGCTGCTGCTCTTTAGAACAGCTTTATTTTAAAGAGGAAATTGTACTGCTGTGCCTCGCAGGGGCTAAAGTTCCAATGTTTTGTGCTCCTCTTCTAGGAACAGAGCTTTCCTGGTAGATGTCTATCAACTGTAACTTTTGCAAATAATCTTCTGGTTTTAGTTAGGAGTTCTAGAATCAACTTTGAGGACTACTGGTGTGGCCAGGATGCCTGCTCTTTTCAGTTCCTACAGAGACACCTACTGCGTACATGCAAATAGCTCATAATGCAGCTTGTCCAACATAATCCCCATACCTAGTGCCTACTATGTGCATGATTTAAGATCATGTGTCTGTATGTTAAGTTGTCTTCTGATTGATGAGTGCTTGAATATATGCCAAACAGCCCTTCTTTCCCACAACATACCACAGCTATATGAATCTGGTATGCTTTGCTGTGGTAGATCCAGTCCAGGAAGGAGCTGGAGCCCTCACGTGAAGACTCACAATGGGAACATGAAATTATGCAGCAGCATTTCTGAATCAAGATTTTCAACTGAAATCTACTCCTTTTCCTGTTTTCTGGCTAAAACTTGTAAAATTTTGAAGAAACACTGTTGTCTTGTTGAAATGAGTCCTGATACCCTGAAGTTCTTGACTTGTCAATGTCAGGTGCAAGGATTCATGTCTGATGGAAATAAGCTGCTTCTGAGAGTTCATATATGGATTTTGTATAAATTCAGCACTGAAAGTTCAAAATGTTGGCCTTAAACTTCATTACACACTGGATTACTCATTAGTGTACTTGAAATATATATTTCTTCTTTGTATGGGATTGAGATGTACACTTTTTTTTAATTTTGTACCTATTTACAAGATACTGGGTCTGAGTGTTCAGTTAATTCTTATATATTCTGGATAATGTATACTATTTTTAGACAAAAATATAGATTCTCAATGTTTGACTTTATTGTATTTGTTTTTATTACAGCTAGGAAAACAGCTGTTTTCCTTCTCACCAATCACCTTCAAACCACTGAAATATCAACTAATTGTGCTGTGTAAAAACATCTTATATACAAGATTCGTGGTGTCTTAAAGCATGTATGTTTGCAACAGACATTGCTGTTCAAGAAAGGAAGATGAATTTTTAACTTTTCCATGCAAAAAATGAGTTGAATTTGGTGGATGATGAAAAAATATGTTTATCTTGAAAATTTGCAGCAGAGTTAGAAACTATAGAGAGGTATGAGACCTACACTGGGTGAACTCTTCCTGAATTGATAAATAATCAGGTAATGAAGGTTAGAGAATCATGTGAACGGTAAATAGGCTCTGCTATACTATCAGTTTTATTCTATTATCTCTTGGTCTTATTCGCACACCAGATTTGCTCTTCCTTCTGGGATTTCCCGTTCTTTGGCTGTCATCTCTGTACCTGGAGGATTATCAGTCGTCCTTCCCACATGAAGATGTCCAAACCGCTTTATTCTTTAGCTTGTACCTCGGTCAAGAACCAGGACTGACTACATCTTACAAGAAATTGAGGGCAAACAGGAGTTGACAGCCTTGGGAAAGACTTACCTGGACCCTGTGGCAATTAAACAGCCAGGCAGACTCACCACTTGGTTTTGTCTCTGTATTGTAACTGTAAAATGGTGATTCTTGATTTAAAAGGCTGGTAGTGAGGGTTGCATGAGAGTCTTGTTAGGATGGGATCAGTTGTCTTTGGCCTTTTTGAACTCTGACATGAAAGAGTATTGATCTGTTGGGTTTGTTAAGGCTTTGTTTCCTGACCTTCAAAGCGCTATAAAGATAAGGATTAAAATTGGAGAAGAGATTAGAAAAAAGTGGGTTCTATCAGAAATAATTAGTGAGATGTAATGTCTGCGGTGTTAACTTTCTCTTTCCTCTGATGTATGTACAGAAATAGTCTCCTTGGCTGAAAATCCTGGTTAATTACAGCTGCCTCTTTCAACTTTTTTTGAGAAAATTCCAGAAATAAGACCAAATGCAGGAGTACCTTGTAGAATAAACATGTTCTGTGTTATCTCTGTACAGCATGAGATAGGTACACAGCTTTAGGTATCCACATGAATGTGCTTCTCTTTATTATGGGTTTGCTTCAAAATTACTCAATGTTTAGTGTGGGAATATGTTTTTTTTCTCCAGAAATAAGCAACATTTAATGTTGTTGATGACATAAAACACATTCACACAACTAAAATGTTTTTTAACAGAAGGAGACAGGAGAAGAGTAAGAAAGGGGCACCCAAACCCTTACACTAATAAGAATACCTTGAGTCTAAGCTGAGAGGTTTTCTTCAATGTTTGTGTCAGTGCATACGGGCTTCCTCCACTCCTCCCAAACTTCATTTTGTTTATGTTACGTTCATAAATAGTCCATGAGATGTTTTCATCCTCATTTCCTTTTGTTTTTACTTTCTCTGAAGCTGAGTTCACCAACTCCAAGGCCTGTTAAAAGCCTGTTCCTCTCTAACCAGCACAAGACAGCTGCCATCTCATGGTGAGAGGTGACACTACAGTCCTCTCCTTTCTCCCTTCAAAATGCAGCAACGCTGAGGGCAGGAGAGCCCATCTGTAGCTGCAGGCACGCAACAGGGAGAACCAAGTACAACTGCAATGAGGATGATGGTGTAGCTAAGGTGTGAAGGTACAGTCCTGGGGATCTTGGGTTTGGAGAACATCACACAGTTCTTTGTATTGCACAGATGAGTGATGTGTCTTGTTTTTTATCTCCCTGGATAGGCAGAGACTGAGGCACATTGCATTCAGCAAAATCATGGTCTGCTTGTTCAGTAAGATATGGCAGTTTTAACTTTGGCCCAGAAGGTTCTAAATGGATGGTGGTCAGAAGCTGAGTGTGTTGGACTGTGTGCTTGCCTCAGTTCTTACCCTGTTCCTCTTGTGATGGCCTCTCTCAGTAATGGTTGTGGGTATGTGACCCTTTCGCTTGATGTGATACAGCCAGTTTTGTCTCTACCAGACCATAGATGCCTTGTCCCAGCCAAAGGAACAGCAGTACTGAGGAAGCTGTCTAGATATGGTATGTGTCAGAAAAAGGACAAATATAGCCAGTGGGGCAGCAAACCCTACCCCTAGACAAAAGTCAGCATAACTTTGGGCTTTTGTACACAGGCTAGAAAGAAAAGTAAATAAGTACGTCTGAACATTGAGAAACCACAGGTAACCTGTTACAGAACACGCTGGATGGGTTTAAAAAGGAAAAGCAACCTCTTACATAGAGGGGAGAACGGTGTTTTGAATTGTGAAGAAGAAAGTTGAACAGAAAGGGACCTGTGAGATGTTTTCAAATGTGTTTATCTGTGTCAAGCATAGAGACCTCTTTTTTTTAAAGAGCTCACCATTAATTGGTGGAAATTTTATGATTGGAACTGTGTATAAAATATTGACCTAAGTAAGTATTGACTATATATGTTGTTACTCTAACCTTGGGGAATGATTTAGTGCCCTGAGAGGTGCAGGTTACAGGCTGGGAAGCAAGGACAGGTGGTCTGCTTAAGAAATCTCCTTTGAGGAGGAAAGATGACAGGTAATCATGAGCTCCCCTGAAAGGTGGGAAGAACCAGAGAGCAGGAGCAGATACGGAATGCCAGCAGAGAGCTAAGTGAGCTGGCAGAGCCAGAGCACTACAAACTGGTTCTGGTGCAGTTTGGATGAAGCCCTGCTGCCCAGCAAGAAAGGCACCAGCCTCTGCTTTGCAGAAGTGCAAATGGAAGAGGAGGTTTTTACTGCAGGAAGAAAGGAGCAACCATAGCAGCTCCTTTACCAAGAAATGACAGGGAGGGCTCAAAATAATTAGTGGTTGTAATCTTCTTTCTCTATCCAATTAAGTGCTGTTTGTTAACCTGACGAATTTGTGAGAAGCTTACACGGAAGCATTCTACAATTATGCAGGTGATTTTAACAAACTATCAAATCCAGCTTTGCTGACAGCAGACTCTGTGAGCACGATATTTATCTAAATCAAAAATTCATTGTCACTCCTAGACTCAATCACGTGGATCCAAGAGCTTTGTGTAAAATGGTGCAACAAACCATCAGTCTGTCCTAATTAATGGGTTGTGGCCTGACAATGCTGCTCCAGTGATGAGTCTGTCTTCTTCAATGTGGAAAGGAAAACAGAATGTAAATGAAAAGCTTAATCTCCAAAAGCTCACATTTCAGATTTTAAAAAGTTGAATCAAAGCAGTTCTTGGTCCCCGAAGAGGGAATATGTAAGATTTTGAGATCATTTAATGACCACTGAAAATGAGCAGAAAGTTCATAAACGCTGTGCTCAGTAGTGCTGGTTGGGTACGGGAACAGCTGACGTGCAGTAGCAGCTCCTGCCGGGCTGGAGTCTTGTGATGACATTCCTTTCCCAGTTCTTGTGACTGGGACGGGAAGAGTGGGTACAATTTCTTAGGGTTAACAGGGTCTTCCCTAAATGCTACCTTTTGGCCACAAATAGCTGTGAAATTTGCTTCAGGGCTTATGTTTGCCCAATTGCAAAATTCTGCTGAGGCATGGGTGTGAGAAAACTACAAAATGTGGGGAGAAATGTGGACCCAAAGGATTCATTAAAGCCCCACCCCCATCAGGTCAGGTATAAAGCAGTTTTAAAAAGAAAGTTCAGTGAAGATATACACACAGGTGCTTGCAGCAGGCTGCTCCTAGGAGAGGAATGCAGTTGCTATGGACAAGTCCTGGCCAAAATTGTACATTCTGCCTCAGCTGTAAGGGGGGCTGGGACGCTGGTATGATGGTGCAGCCAGGTTCAGTTATCATCAATAGGCATTGTGTGCTTCGATCTATGAAGATAACTATGTAGTTCCTCTCAGAAAAGATGGATGGGTCACCATTGCAGCAACCAGGATGCTGATACACACTTTTGCTGAACTTTGCTTATTACAATGTCGTTATAATACAAAAGCGTTCCTCGACGCCAAAAGCTACCCCAAAAGACTGTGAGGCAAACCACTCCCACAACCTAGGCATGTGCAGTTAGCTTTTGGCACATGATACAAGGACTTTTTCTACGCCAGTCAGGAGAGTCTAACGGCGTGACTTCAGTCACTTCAGCTCCCCCCAAAACTCCACCCTAAAGCTGCAAGTTATTATAGAAATAGAAAACAAAAGGGAAAGTTTTGAGGGAAAACTTCATCAAAACATTCAACTGTCAGCCGACGGTTTGGACCTCATCTGCTCCCCATCCTGCTGAGACCTCATTTGGTAAGATCTTTGTGTTATGCATGCTCTATTCTAAACTTCATGCTTGCTACTAATATCTTTCTATATTTTGGTTTTTAACTACGTATTTCTTACCTACATATTTCTCATGTATATGCTTGGGTGTTTGACTATCTATTGTTGTTTAATGTAGTTTCACATACAGTATCTTATCCCTAGCCACCACTGAACCCTTATTTAATCATGATTGGTTATAATAGAATTGTTATAATAAAATTGACTTGTGTGTACATATACAAGTTTCTGGAAGCGTTATGAATTGGTATAAAGGAATAAAAGGGTTTATTTAGTGATGCTGCCTACACAGGCTGGATACATCATAGAATTCTGTCCTTGCATGACTGTTAACATGGTCCAGGTGGATTGGTCAGTTTTCACTGCTGTGAATCTAGCAGGCTGGATTGATTAATCCTTGTGAAACTGCTAACATGATCCAGGCAGATCGGTCTGTGGACCTGGCAGGCTGGGTAAATGATGGAATTTTGTCCTAGCAGGATGGTCAATGGAGTCTAAACAGACTGGTAAAAGTCTCCCCTTGTATTCTCCCATAATCGTAAGTCAAATTGCGACGATGGGAAGTCAGAATATGCTGACAGGATATCACACAGTCCCAGCAAGGGTTGTGTGCACATCAAGTTGTAGCTTTAAAAGCAAAAGGCTGAATTAGGACTTGAACCAAGGAAAGAATTATTTGCCATCACGACTTCCACTAGTAAATGGTGCAGAAATAGCTGTCACGAGAAATGAGCAGGAAAATGTCAGTTTATGAACAAAACAACTGCAAGACTGTACCCCAACTGACTCATTGGCAATGGGGCACCAGGTTTGGGAGCTGAAAAAAAGGTTTTCCTGCAGATTTCATAAACTGCCTGTGACTCAGCCTTCAAAGAAGTGATCAGTGCTTTAAACAGCTGTGCTGCTTCAGTAAAGAATTGGTGCGTAGTTCATATCACCGGTCACTTCATTTGCGTTGTGAATTCCTAGAAATAGAAGAGTTGAGCCAGAAGCAGTGGTAATGTAGTAAAACTTTATTTTCCATGTTTCTTCTAGAAACACTTCCTTCCAGCATCATTACTTTGTCATTCCAGTCTTTCAGCATCTTTTTTGTCCCTGATGTTTGACCCAAACTTTCAAACCGGCTCTGACATTGCTTTCTAATGCTCAGAAGTGAAAGTATTTCATGTGTTTCTGTCAGTCTAGTTTTATTAAAACTTTCTACTGTTTAAACTCGAATGCCTGGAACAATAGCTTCAAAGAAAAACTAAGTGGTAGTTTAGGCTCCAGGACCTTTTCTTTATTCTCCTTTTAAAAAGTGCAATGGAATTCTGTAGAACAATTGAATAGCAGGCTTTCTGCTATCACCTGACTACAGAGACTCGTTCTCAGTCCTCCCTCAAAAGCCTGCGTGTTTCTAAGATATCTTTCCCCAAGCAATCTGCTTTGCTGCTTTTTAATCTGACTAGATAATTTCTAGAGTTCTCCTCAAAAGAAATTTTATCCTACCTTTCTGTGAATGAATCCTTCAAATCTTCTACAGCTGAGTTGATTTGCCCTTTAAAACATCTATCATAGAACTATCGGCAGCACTCCAGCAAGCAGATATTGCTTGGTATGAGGTGATTTTTTTTTTTTGTGCTGGTTAATTGTAGGAAATAAGAATGGGTATTATCTAGTCAAAAGTGATAGGACGAGGGATAATGGGTTTAACCTGAGAGATTTATATTAAGTATTAGGAAGGTATTTTTTACTCTGAGGGTGGTGAAGCACTGACACGTTGTCCAGAGAATTAGTGGCTGCTCCATCACTGGAGCTGTTAAAAGCCAGGTTGGATGAGGCTTTGAGAAACCTGATCCAGTAGCAGCTGTCCCTGCGTATGGCAAGGGAGTGGAACTGGATGGGCTTTAAAGTCCCTTCCAACCCAAACCATTCTCTGATTCTATGTTAAGCTATTGAAATGGTCTTTGAGAGAAGAGGGGCTGCATATCATTATAACTTTTCTATAGCAACGTGCACTGCTTCCTGCGAGGCAAAGAAGTACTGTAATGCCTGTAATTGAACAGGATGTGGTGGATTTATTTTTGTGGGCCTTTTCTATTGCAAGCTTTATTTTTGTGTTCATCTTTTCCCCCGTCCAGCATATGGGGGGGGGGCGCTTTAACTAGCCCTTCTCTGAGCAGCTTGTTGCTACACATCATGAGCTGTAAAACTACTACTTGGGACTACATTGCCCTGCCTGCTTGCTAGGCTGGAATAGCCCAAAGGACACCAAGTGCAGCCTGTGAGGGAACAGGAGGATGAAAGGACAGCCTCGGGGCTGTGGGCAGAAGATTGGGAGTGGGTATAAGATTCCCGGGTTTTAGAAACTCCACAGTCCTGGAGCAGCAAATGGCCCAGTCAGCTTTGAAAACTGTCTGATCAAAGGAGAGGAATTTTGCAAGGAGGAGATGGAGTTAGGCTGTAACAAGGGACCTACAGAGGAAGCTGTACTGTGTGCAGTTTTGGGTGTTGCAGTATAAAAAACATATCAAGCTACTTGAGAGTTTCTAGAGGAGACCACAAAGCTAGTGAAGGTTTTAGAGGGGAAGTTGTATGAGGAGTGGCTGAAGTCACTTGGTCTGTTCAGCCTGGAGAAGAGGAGACTGAGGAGGGACCTCATAACAGTTCACTGCTTCCTCACATGGGGAGGAGGAGGAGGAGCAGGTGCTGAGTTCCGCTGTTTGGTGACCAGTGATAGGACTTGAGGGAAGGGCAGGAAGATGTGCTGGGGGTGTTAGAGTGGATATTGGGAAAGTGTTCTTCACTCAGAGGGTGGTGGAGCACTGGAACAGCTCCCCAGGGAAGCAGTCGCCATGTCAAGCCTTGCAATATTCAAGAAGCATCTGGACAATGCCCTCAGACACATGGTGTGAATATTGGGGTTGTCCTGTTCAGGGATCAGAGTTGGACTCGATGGTCCTTGTGGGTCCCTTCCACCTTGGCTCATTCTGTGCTTCTGTGGTTCTATGAACACAAAGCACAAAGAAAGTGAAGATTTTGCAGGAGAAGCTTGCAGCAGCATTAAGGAGCTGAATTAACTTCACAACTGAGTTGTGCCTTCAGTACTGATGAATCCAAGCCCACTGGGCATGTGCTGGAGCTGTGTGCCAGTGGCCGGTGGCACAGCTCGCCCTGTGCCTGGCAGCACTCCCAGCCTGCTCCAGGCAAGGCTGGGGAGTGGAGTGAGAAAGAGCACAGTGTCTGCCCTTCCCTCCCTCCTGGGTCACCTTGAATGCACCGACAGGGTCACTCGCCTGCTCACCCCACTCTGATACAAGAAGTTACTATTACAAAAAGTGGAATACTTTGATTTAAGCTAAAGTAGAATTGGTTTGCATTACTTTTCTAACAAACTTCAATGAAGTTTCACCTAAGGAACTGTATTTTTTGAAAGTTAGACAGGATGTCCCTCTGAAGCATGTTGGCCTGATAGTATGTTTGTTGTTGGTTTTTTTAAATAGTGTTTTTCCAGACAGTGTTCAGAGAGAAATGATAACATTTTGTGTTGAGGATGGTCTGTGCCGAACAGATGTGTCTTCTATAATCACCTCTGATTTCAGTCTTGCACTGTCTAAAATGCAAGGTCAGATAGAGCTGGCTCCAAAGCTCCAATGAGGAGAGATTTGGCTGGTGTGAAGTTCATAATAACATTAAATTTGTCCTTGGAAAGTAATGGAATATACATAAGATTTCTGGGAAAACTTATCCATATGCATGGAAGTGGGAAATAAATATATTCTATCCCTATCTCTTGTCTTGTCACACACGACTGACGGAAATCATTCCCTCAGGCGTCCAGCACTGAAATAGAAGATGCTGCTTTCTTTGCCGGCATTTTCGCTCTCAGCCCCGCCCCGGGGCAGCAGCGCAACTCCCGCCCCCAGGAGCGGGTTCCCCGCGCCCTGCAGCTCCCGCGGGCCCGGGGTGGGGCGGGGACGCCGGCGCGGGGCGGGCGCCGGGCGAAGGGCAAAGGGCAAAAGGCGGAGACGGCGGTGACGGCGATGGCAGCGCCGGGCGAGCTCAGCCCGCGGGGCTCCCGGCGGCGCTAGGAACGGAGGTGGGTTGTGCGGGTGTAGCCTGCGAGGGGGAACCGGGGGTAAAAGCAGCAATGACACCTGGCCTTAATTAAATAATAAATAATAATCTGGCTTTGAATGAATAATAAATAGCTTTTGTTTGGAAGGGGGAAGATTCAGATAAGGCGTTAATTAGGAAGAAATTTTTCGCGCTGAGGGTTGCGAGGCACTGGCACAAGCTGCCTAAGGAATTGTGGGTGCCCCCTCCCTGGAAGTGTTCAAGGCTAGGTTGGATGGGGCCTGGAGCAGCCTGGTCTGGTGGGAGGTGTCCCTGCCCATGGCAGAGGGGTGGAATTGAGTGGGCTTTAATGTCCCTTCCAACCCAAACCATTCCGTGATCTCCGAAGCCCTGTGGGACAGGAGAGGCAGCTCCAGGGTGGGAGCGAAGCTGGAGCAACCAAGGTTTCGTGGTGCAACCCGTCCTGTGTCCTTCTGGTTGTTGGCCTTTTAGCTGTGAGAAGAGGAGGCCAAGGGGAAACCTTACTGATCCTTATAACTTCCTGAAATGAGGTTACAGCGACATGGGTGTTGGTCGCTTCTCCCAAGTAACAAGAGGAAATGACCTCAGGTTGTGCCAGGGGAGGTTTAGACTGGATATGAGGAAAGGTTTCTTCACCAAAATCTTTGTTGGGCACTGGCAGAGGCTGCCCAAGGAAGTGGTTGAGTCATCACTCCTGGACATATTTAAAAGAGGGCAGTCAATGTGCTCAGGGATATGGTTTAGTGATGGACAGGTATGGTTGGACTCACTGATCTCGGTTGGACTCACTGATCTCAAAGGACTTTATCAACCAAACAGTTCTATGATTCTTTCTTGTTTTTCTGTTTTTTTTTTTTAATTGAAGAGGTTTTCAGCTGCTTTGCAATGTGTGCAATAACAGGACTAGGGTTTACCTGCCTTGAAAATCTGGGGGCAGCACAGAAAGTGTTAAAGGAAACTGAAATGGCTGTCTGTCTTGGAAAAAATGTTTTTGCACTATGTATCCTTTCCGTGTCTGCAGGCAGGGAACAGCTGCAAATGGAGAGCCCTCAGGTCCCAGCTGAGGGTCACTGAGTTATCAGTGTTCTCCTGTAGAATAATGTTTTTTACATGGGAGTCTATCTCAGTGTGTGTAATCTCGGGAAGCTGCTGCTAACTTTGTGTGCGTGTGTGCACTGTCCCTTGTTAGAGTGGTACCTTATTACTTTAAGCAAGCCTTTAATTTTCATATTTCAAAACTCCTGAAAATTTCTTCATAAGGAAAGGTGTTTGCATCTTTTCTGGTGCTGTTTAAAGTTAACACCTTGGAGGGTTTCTCTTCAAGTAGTGTCACTTTGTTTCGTTGTAATTGAAAGGTTTTTTTCCAAGGGGTCCTTTCTTTGGTGCTGCCTGACCAGCAAGTTCTTTAAATACGCTCCAGCAGTGGTGACACAGAGCTGACAAACTTACACCGGAGGAGGGAAGATGATGTCCTTGGATGGACTGCGGAAGACAATCAGTAACCCGGTAACTCCTCTGTCACTTAAAACCTTCTCCCTTGGGAAATGGGACTTGACTGTTTTATGTCAATAATAAGTACTCATGCTGTTTTTCACAGTGGGGGATGTTACTGAGAACTCTTGGCATTGCTCATGTACTTGAAGGAGGGTGTTACCTTGTCACAGGTGACACTAAGAGCTGACAGTGTTTAGAAATTGTGCTATAAGTAAATGGATGTTTAATGCACAGGGCTTCCAAGAGGGGATGGAAGTTCTGTCAGCCTTGGAGTTCTTTTTCACATACAGCTTATATGGATACCTGGCATTTTTCAGAATGCTCTGGGTTGAAGGTATTTTCACTCCTAATTCTCTGTAAACACAGGTGATGCCTGGCAGTCCTCGTGAATTTTTTGTGTGTGTGGTGCTTGTAACTTTACAATAAATGGAAGGGGGAGACTTGAGATGATTTGGCAATTGCAGAGAGCAGATATGACAGAATGTTGTTTGCCTAGCTTAGAGTCTGGAGATTTTCTCTGAAAAGCTTTAGCAGTCTCGTAATCTGGGACAGCGTCCTGATGTTGGCATGTGGCTAAAGGGGTGGGCTGGAGCTGTGATTTTCATTGAATTTTTGACAAGGTAGTTCCTTTGAGCCTCCATGAAATAGTATTTTTAACATTTTTTGCTAGAGCTCTTTGAAAATATTAAACTATATAGAGTATCTATGTGGTGTATAGGGTAGTGCAGATCTGCACAGGACTTCCTTGTCTATTACAGCTTTGCACTGATACAAAAACCCGAGTCCTCAGTGGATCTGATTGTTCAATCCCACTATATGTTCACTGCTTGCAAATCAAATACAGTTAGGGGTGATGGGGGGGTATAGCTTCAGCCTTCTTCACAGAACCCAGCTGGGAGAGCAGGGGAAGTTCTGTGGAGGTTCACTCAAAGGTGGAAGGACTGAAGTGCAAAAGGAAAAGGAGGGTAAAAGTTGGTAGATAGGGACTTTGGGAAAGGAGGTCTGAAGAGGAAAATTAGACGTTTAGGACAAATGTTCTGTGTAATGGTGAGAGTAAGAGTTCGGCAAAATTGGGTGGCTGCAAGGGGACTGCTGATTATGGTGGGTTACAAGAGCAGACTGGAGAATATAAAGGGGTAAACTACGGTTTAGGGGTCAGGAGTCTAAGGTGGGAGTAAGAGTGAGTATTTGGGATTGGAATACAGAGGCAGATTTGGGAAAGATTGAGCCGCTGACCTCAGGACAGCCTCCAGACAAGGCCATGAACAACCTGCTCTATCTGACCTTGCTTTGATCAAGGCATTGGGCTAGAGATGCTGGAAGTATGGAGATGCTGGAAGGGATGGAGGAGAGCAAGATATGAAGTTTTCACTGTTTCAGTGAATTTTTCCATAAGCAGCAAAACTTCAGAGCTCGATTACAATTTTGAGATGTATTTCTTCACTGCTGTGCTGTTATTAATTGTCCAGAAAGTTCTGTTTTCGTCCTTATACCTTTTAGTCCACCCATCTGGCAAGAGATGTTGTCATGCCCCATGTGATGGGGTAGCTGTCTGCTACCCAACAAGCAGGATGAAAGCTGCGTTATCGCAGTCCTTTCCTCTGTAAAACCATAATCTGTTCTCTTGTTTTATGGAAACTGGCAGATCCTGTAAAGACCTTGATCTTTGAGACCCCTCAAACTCAGCTGATGTTGACCATTGAGAACCAGGATGCTAGTAGATGATGTAGTGTTACAAGCATTACACTTAATAAATGAGAAAAGATTAGTAGAAGAACGTCTTGAGACATGAGGAAATTACAGGCACATTCTGTGGTGACCAAACCCCATTAAGGCTGTGGTATTGCACCCAGGAAATGTTTCATTATGGTCCAGCAGATCCATGTCTAAGTTTCTGAAGAGTTGAAGGGTCAGCCTTCTTTTCTCTTGAATAAATGCATCATTTTGAATATAAAGAAGTATTTTTTTTTGCCACGGCTTCTCTTCCAGGGGTAAATAACTTTGACCCAATAAAGTGGTTAGGTTCCTGCATCCCTGGCCTGTGTCTTTTTGTTATTCTGGTTCTTCTTTGGAGACTGAGGCAGTTATTTATTACTTTGCTGCGTTACTTTGAGCTACTACCCCTCAGGAGCACTGTGTTAAAGCTGTGTTTATTTATTAGTATTGTTCCTATTCTTTGAATAAAAATGACCCTCGTGTACAGCTTGTATATGAAGGAATCAAACTATTGCCAGTAAGCAAAGGGATTTCAACTTATTTATTCTTTCTCCTTAGCAATTAATTTCACATTTTGATCCTCCTCTACTGCATCTGCTTAAGCCAATAAAAATATGCGAGGCTTAAAACAACCTGACCATTTCTGAGCTTATGCTTGAGAAGCAAGATCTTTAAGTCTGTTTTGCCTGATGTAGAAGATGACCACAAATTAGATGTTGTGCAATGTGTGGGTAGCTGAGAAGGGAAGCGGAGAGAGGGCAGAAAAGGATGTGTATCTGCTGGCAGAGATGATTAGTACTCTGAATTTAGACAATCTTTACTGTCGTTCTCCCTTCCCTCCTCACAAATTCACAAGCAGACTCAGTGAATATCCCAATTTCCTATCTTCTTGTTTTGCATGATGGGATACCTATCTATATTTAAAAAATAAAAATCTCTGCTTGTCCTTTCATGGTTCCATCCAAGAGTAGTATTTCCAGTCTGTTCATTTTTTATTGTTATATTACTGGAACACTTGTTTACAAGTGATATTGAATTCCAAAGATGTCCTAAAATCTTTTGCACTGTTCCATAGATCAGGGATTTTTTTCTGGGGAAGGGAGGGGGAACAGAGGGAGATGGGGAATGGGACAAAACCCACATTAAAAAAAACCAAAACACCCAAACGCCAACCTTGACATGAGTTTTTGTCTGTTAACAAGAGCAAATGCAACATCTACTTCCTTTCTCAATCTGAAGCATGTGTGATGAGCTGCACTTTCAGGTCAGTCTCCTCTGAACTACTACAGTTTTCTGTTGAGTCTTCTCCCCTTCCCTCCCTGGAATGCTGCATGCTGTGGCTGACGGTCAGGGAAGGGCTGCTGTCAGTGTGCCTGAGCCTTTTGCAGAACACTGTGCTGGAGTGTTTGGGGCTTTTATTTTAACTGACATTTCACATCATATGGCTTAACAGCTCCTACTGTGTTATTTGAATCTTTGTTTTTCTTTTTTTTTTCCCCTCTCTTCTAGACCATTCCATATGTTGGGACAATACATGGTGGCCTTATTCATGGAGAACTGATTGTGATACATGGGGCTGTTCCTGATGATGCAGACAGGTAGTGGCTATGGTGTTGTCACTTTTATGCAGTGTCACCATGTGAACAAAAGTGTAATGGATAAAATGCTTCCAGAGGTCCTACTCACGATGGCACTCAAAGGCTTGATGTAAATCCTTGTGATAGGGTCAGAGGGAATACAGGCTTGAGTGGTTGATGAAAGCTTTGTGATGAGAAGTGGAGGAAGAACTGATTTTTTGCTTTCAGCTGATCCTCTCTTCTGTCTTCTTGCTTTGCCTCCTTTGACAAATTTTATTCCCTGTTGTAGCTCATGTCTGCTTTTCTGAAGAGCTTATCTGAGACTAAGAGAATGAGTAACAGAATGTGTTGTGTGAAGGAATTATAGTGGGATGAGGAGGTATGAACTAGTGTGTGTGCCCAGTATGGGGGCTCTGTTCCCTGGTTTGTCCAAGGTTCATGTGGTTGTTCTACTGCAGATGGTGGGAGAGAAAATGGTGAACGCAGTAACTGCAGAGCATACGTGATATGAATTATGACCATTAAATAAATACTTGAGTATTTGAATTCATTGCAATAAATCATGGGAGAACTTTCACAAATGCATAGGTCAAATCTTTGTTTTTTTTTCCCTTATCCAACAGCACTGTTTGTGTCTGCCTGTATTGAGACTCCACAATAAAATGTAAATGTAAGTTTTAGGCGATTTCTTGACAGGTGAGCTGAATGTGGTTTGTCCCATTTTTGTGACTAGGTTCCAGGTGGATTTCCAGTGTGGCAGCAGCATAAAGCCTCGAGCTGACGTGGCATTTCATTTCAACCCCCGCTTCAAAAGGTCTGGCTGCATTGTTTGCAACACACTGGAGCAGGAAAGATGGGGCTGGGAGGAGATCACGTATGAGATGCCCTTTCAAAAAGGGAAGTCATTTGAGATTGTCATCATGGTTTTAAAGGATAAATTCCAGGTGAGTCTGGGTGGATCTGTAGCCAGTTGTCAGGTCAATAAGAGAAAGGTATTTTGCACATGTACAATAAATAGGTGGAAACCGTGGTTTGTTCATTTCCTTGGTACTGTTCAACTACAGAAAAGTTTAGAAATTCTGTTTTAAAGAGGTGCTGAGTAAATCAGGGTAAACTTGTCTTGTGCTGGTACAGGACAGTCCTCTTGAAGTAAACATCTGTATTCCTCTGTTAGACTGCAGTGATGGATTCTGTTAGATTGGTGATACCGCACTGATAAATGATCAGGTGATAGAAACAAGTCCGAAGAGTTGTTGTAAAATGAGTTAAATCCAGTTGGAAACCAGTCACGAGTGGTGTTCCCCAGGGTTCTGTGCTGGGTCGAGTCCTATTCGATATATTTATCAATGATCTGGACCCTTAGCAAGTTTGCAGATGACACCAAGCTGGGTGGCAGTGTTGATCTGCTTGAAGGAACGGAAGCTCTACAGAGGGATTTGGACAGCCTGGATGTCAGCAGTGTGCCCAGATGGCATCTTGGCCTGTATCAGAAACAGTGTGGCCAGCAGGACCAGGGAAGTGATTGTGCCCCTGTACTTGGCATCGGTGAGGCCACACCTCAAGTATTGTGTTCAATTCTGGGTCCCTCAGTACAAGGAGGACATTGAGGTGTTGGAGCATGTCCAGAGAAGTGCAATGAGGCTGATGAAGGAGGTGGAGAACAAGTCCTGCGAGGAGCGGCTGAGGGAACTGGGGTTAGCTTGGAGAAGAGAAAGCTGAAGGGAGACCTTATCACTGTCTACAACTGCCTGGAAGGAGGTTGTGGCAAGGTGGGTGTTGGTCTCTTCTGGCGTGTAACAGGTGATAGGATGAGAGGAAATGGCCATAAGTAACACCAGGGGAGATTCAGATTAGACATCAGGAAAAATTTCTTCACTAAAAGGGTGGTCCGGCATTGGAACAGCTGCCCAGGAAGGTACTGGAGTCACCATCCTGGAGATGTTTAAAAGGTGGGTAGATGAGTTTCTTAGGGACATGGTTTAATAAGGGGACAGGTACAGTTGGACCTGATGATCTCAGAGGTCTTTTCCAGCCAGGTGATTCTATGATTCAATGGTTCTATGGAACAAGAGATTAATTTTAACATTGGCATATGAATCTACCTCATAGCAATGGAAAGAGGGACTGAATGATGGATGAGGTGAACTTGGTTGCTCTGAAACTTCCTCAACACTCCCTGGTTCTGCACCAAGCCAGTATAAAGCAGAGATACACGCATACAATTTGATACATGCCTTTCTTGTTTTGTTTCTTGTCTCTTTAGGTGACCGTAAACAAGAAGCACTTGCTGCTCTACAACCACAGAATTAGCCTTGAAAGAATAGATACTCTTGGAATATATGGCAAAGTGCAGATCAAAACTATACAATTTTTTCGTAATGTAAGTTTCTATTTTGTCTCTAATGTGAGTTACATAGACAGATGTCTTGTTTGATTCCTTTTCTCTGTCTTTCTGGACTGCAGAGTAGGATTGATGATGAAAAGGAAGTAAAGAAAAGCAGCTACACAGATTTTTTTCTTTCCCCACATTTCAACATGTGAGTCTCATATGAGGATCTCTGTCATTCCATTTTAGTCTTGTGGTTGAGAGCAAAAGGGTGACAAAGTTCACAGCTTATGAAATTAACAGGAGAGAGATGGTGTAAGAAGGGGTTGGATCCTTGATCTAGGAATGGATCAGTCTTCTGAAATATTGCAGGAACTCCAAAGTGAAGCCTCAGTAGTTAGCGCTTCAAAGTGACAAGTTCAGCCATGCTGTTTGGTTTCCAGATGCGAGGTTCAGCCACAGCTGGAACTGCTTGTGCACATAGTCCTGATTTTCCCGCTGAAATGACTGCATTGTTGAAGGAGGTGATAAGTAGGGGTGTACGTTCATTTCTGGGAGGTCAGGTGTCCTTTCTCAAAGACTTTGTGGCTTGACTCACACTTTGGGCCAAACTGCAGTGCAGGTTAAGTGAAGGTAGCGCTGTGTTTTCCTCTCAGCTGCCAGCTCTGCTGGAGAGGGTAAAGCAGCAGGGAAGAGCTGAACAACGTTTTCCCCTGTGCAGAAGGAGATCCTTCTGCTCTGGAAGGGTGAGACTTTTAGAAGAGAAATGGAAGGTGATATATTCCAGGGAGATAGCGAAGGTGGATGCCTTTTCCCTTTCTTCCTGCCACTCACTAAGGCAGCCTACCTCCTCCTGTGTAACTTCTGTCCCATCCTCATGACACAGTGGGCAGAGCTGGCATCTCTTGCTGCCAAACATCAAGTCTAACTCAGGTCAGCAGATGAGTAACTGTTAATACAAGGGAGGTGTTCGGGCCTGAGCAAAGTAGGATCTAAGCTTTAAACAGCTGTGTAGTCACTGATCATTTGTAAAGCCAACGTGCAGACTTCTGTGGACCCCATCAGTTGGCCTCAGGTATGTTGCCAGAATTCTGTTACTTCTGAGTTGATCTGAGTGCTGTCTTGGAGTTTTGACTCCAAGAGGAGCTTTGAGGTAAACAGGTGTTGTAGATTGGTTTCTGTCCCAAGCACAAACCAAAGCAGAATTGCTTGAGTCTCTGGTTGCTGATTCTGTATCCTTTGGAGATGAAAAGATTGGAGAAGGGTGTTTGTTTCCTTTTGGTCTTTGCTTCTAATGTGCTCTTCTGTGGAGGAAGGTGGAGGCTTGTGTTGCAATAAAGAAACTGCAGACACAGTGTGCCAGGGCTAGGCTGGAGCTGTGTCTCTGCTTGGCCGTGTTGCTCATCTGTCCTTGCCTTGGGAAGGGCTGCTTAGAATCACAAGGCTCCCCACATGGACCTGGGTACCCTCAGATACCAAGGGGTTAACCGTGCTCTAATTGAGATTCAGATTGTAATGAGGTGATCTTTAGAAATCTCAATTTGGCTTCAGCACTTGTTCTTCTTGACTTTTCCTTAGTTTGTAGGGATGTGTCTATCTTTTTCCGTACCATAACCCTAATGTCCATGTTAACAGTTCACCCTTCAGAGCAGCACAGATCCTTATATGGTTCTAAACCAACTTTATGATAAAGTTCTATGATGTTAGCAGTGACATCTAAATATCTCTCTTTCTGCAGTCTGTACAGGGCTCTCAGCCATCACCTCTAGAAGTAACAAAGATAAACACAGAAAATGTACGTATGTTTGTAAAAGGTTGACTGAATCTCCTTGTTATCTGATAAACTGGTTGATGTTGTTTGTTTTCTCTTTAGGGGGAAATGCCAGGTGGTTCACAATTTGTAAGTATCTTGTGTAGACTTGTAGCAAATGTGAAGAGTAAGAAAAATCCTGAAATAAAACCACTTCAATTCATGAAAAAATCATGCACAGAACAAGGGAACTGAGAATCTACTGGGAAATGATCATCAGTGAGGTTTTGTAGAGAGAAACCCTCCTTGCTGCTGCTAGTAAAAGTGAGACTATTTGTTAAATCATTCAGAAAACCCGAAAGATAAACCCAGCATCCACAGCCATAAGCAGAGAAATAAAAAGTGAGTTACCTGAAGTTTTAAAAAAACAAATCGCTTCAAAAACTTTTTCCAAATAAGCATGCTTACTTTTCTCCACCTTAGGGAGTACCTGCAAAACAAGTGTGTCCTGCAATCACATTACACCAAGTGGCCTGATGTTAATGTGTGCATCTCCGAACCTGTCTTGCTGCATCTTTCCCTTGTTGATAGGTCCATGCTTGCCCTGTAGACACTTCAGGTGGCTGAATTCAAGCATTGCCTCTTAGGGCACCCAGTTAGCATGAGGCATTGAGAGGAAGAGTGCTCATGTTTTGCAGAATCTGTACAGGTGGACAGTGTCCAGACTGGAGTAAGGATCACGCTCAAACTGGAAAGGATTTGGAAGCCAGAAATACATACAGATAAAATATGTGGTGGCAGCTGTTGTTGTACATAAGGTTCATTTTAAACCTAAGGTGGTGGTCTGAAGAAAAACCCTGATACATTGATATGTTTAGCTCAGTGTCACTTTTCCACTATAGTACTGATATCCCTGTTGAAGTTGGTAGGAATAATTTTAGTGGTAAATGCAGATTCACAGATGTAGGGCAGATTTCTTCCTGCAACTCAGCTCGTATACTGAAAAAAAGTAAGTCATAGTCAATTTTTTTACTGTCTGTGTACTTTCAGGGAGTTCCTTATGTTGGGAAACTTGATGCTCCACTTCGTCCAGGATGCACACTTGCCATTAAAGGTGAAGTGAATAAAAGTCCAAAGAGGTAAGTGTTACTGAATTTTTCTGCTATTTAACTGAGATATTCTTGAGAATGAGTAGGCTTTTCCATTGCCTCAGTACATCCTCACTCACAACTTTGCACTTGGAACCATCTGAAACTACAGTGCAGTTTTCTTGGGAACCTGCAGGATATCTCTTTATAGAGGACCCAAAAGAGCAGCTCCCTTGTAAAATGTGAAGGTAAAACCTGAGTGTCTTACCTACTAAATTTGCATCATTCAGAAGATTGTGTCTGTTCAGAGTTCTCATTGCATAAGGCATGTGAGCACTCATATCATAAAAAGACAGCTTGTATTCTGGAGATCCAAGAGTAAGGGAACTGGCAGAAGTACATGGAGACTGAGTGAGCTAGATGAGCTGCTAATGTGCTCAAATGCTGCATGTTACAACATTTCTCTGAATACTTCTTGTATGCCCTTTGCTTGAAGGGTGGTTTTTCCTCTGCGGAAGCAAGCCTAAAAATGAAGCAATTAGTGCAAATGATGAGAAGCCTGCTTTTTATACTGTGTGTGTGCATTGCACTCCTGCCTTCTCAGAGCATGCACCTTCTCTGCAGCTGAACAGTACATATTACTACAGGAACCCAAGGTCTAGAAATCTCATCAGCAAAGTTTGAGTGGACTTGAAGTTAGAATAATTAATACTTAGTTTGTAGCATTTGTTTTCTTCTTTTGGCTTGAAAAGCTAATTAGCACATTTCAAGTGTTGAATGTACCACTTCTAAGCATGAAGAGGCTTTTGGGTGTTAATTAAAGCATTGCAGAGGACCTGCTCTTTGTGGTTGTGCTTTTAGACGTATGTATTGCTATAATTTGTAAGTCATCTAATGTCTTTCACTCAGTTCATGCAGTTGTAGATGTTCCTTTTTCTCAGTGAAAAAGAGGGCTTCACATCTTGGAAGTGTGGCTCTTCATCTGTTTTGTATCTGGACTAAAGATTCTAGGCTTCTCAAAGGACAGCTGGAGCTAATTTTGCAGGAGGTACATTTCTTCTTCAAATCCAGTAAGGTCTTTGCCACAGACTGAAGCATTTAGTTGAATTTGGGTGACTCTTCCCTCTGATCAGTCTTCCCCAGAGTTCCCCTCTAGGAGCCCTGCGTTGTGGACGTGTCCCAGATTGCAGAGTGTTCCTTCAGCCTGGGCAGATCTACGCTGCCTGCAAAGTAACACTTTGCATTCCTGGTGTCCCACCATCTTAAATGTACAGACAGAATCCTCAAGCTTTTCCTTGGAGTCTAAGCAGTTTATTGGCAGAAAGAACATGATGTCTTTAGGTAAAACAAAGCTTCCCACTTGGCCCACTCGGCTCAATGCTTCCTTGCTGAGACATGATGGGAAAACTGTGAGTGATGAAGCAGATCTAGCAAGGTCACATGTAACATTTGCTGCCTCTGGCAAAGGTTTCTGTGCAAAGCAGACAAATACATGTGCACTGACTGCTTGGTTTGTCAGGTGAAACATGGCACTGGCTCCAGAGCAGTTCTGAGTATTGGCTGAGGGCTTGGTAAACACCATGGACTGCTGCATCATATCTGTAAACCCTTGGTACTGTAACCTTTAAAAATCTCTCTTTCAGCTTTGCAATAGATCTGAAACCAAGTGACTCAAAGGACATTGCATTACATCTGAATCCTCGAGTGAAAAATCAAGTTTTTGTAAGAAACTCCTACCTTCGTGACAGCTGGGGAGAAGAAGAAAGGGAAGTTGCCAATTTCCCATTCAGCCCAGGGATGTACTTTGAGGTAAGATTGAAACACGGCATCGAACTGGTTATTCTGCCAAAATGATTGGCAGTGGAGCTTAAATATCATGTCCCTAATACAGATTTGAGTAAAATTGTCCTTCCTGCATGGAATAATATTCAGAATATTTAGGATTAAATGGGACCTTAAGGAGCAGAGACTTGACTTGGGTTTAATGACAGTTTTCTTTTTAAGTAGTTGCAAGAATTCAGACTGTGCTCAAAATTAATTTTAATTGAATTGAGTTGGACTCAGTCCTTACGAGTTCTTTCCAACTTGAGATATTCTATTAATTTTATTGAAGTTTTACTTTTCTAAGAGTTTATTCTGCATGAAATAGTTTTTGTACAAGGAGGAGGGCTTGCCCGGGTCTAGGCTATATCATATGATTGGGTTTTTATGTCTTAACTGGGCCTAAAACTTAACTGTTTCTCTTCCTGCTTTTCAGCTGATCATCTTCTGTGATGCCCACCAGTTCAAAGTAGCTGTCAATGGTGTTCACACTCTGGACTACAAGCATCGCTTTAAACAACTTGAAAAGATCAGCGTAGTGGAAATTACGGGAGATGTTCAGCTGTTAGATGTGAGGAGCTGGTAGTTTTTTTCAGTCCACACTGATAGAATTAAATCTCTTCCAATAGCAGTGCCTCCTTGTCAAGTAGAAATGGGTGCTGAGCGCCTGCCTTTATCTCTCTAGGCTTCTGTGTCTGCCTCTCTGAGTTAGCTGAGGACTGGAGCCACTAACTGCAAGGTTAAATCCTCCTCTACAGTATCCTGGTGAGCTAAGTAAGTGTTTGGTCACATAAATCTCCTGTATTTCTGAACCTAGCAATATGAAAATGCTACATCATACTGTGTCTAACACTTGCGCTCAGTATGTTTAAGGTACATTACTACTTGTCATTCCTTGAATGCACACATTTGCTATTGTAAAGTAGAAAAGAGACTGAAGTAAGATCTCAAGGTGTGATTAACCATTCCAAAAGGGGCATTGATAATTCATTTGAAATAATAGAATTCTGAAAAATACTCTTCTGCTTCTTAGTTTATATAAGCGACTATAACCCTTCTTCTGAGGCTAGGTTAAGCGAACAGTTGACCCATCAGTTCTAGCAAAAGGCAAGGATCAATTTGATCTTTCTTATCTGCTGTTGCAGTAGTACCTTCTCTGACACTCATGATGATGTCACCTCCTGCTTGTAAGTGGCTTAAATCAAATGTACAGCAGCATTTCTAGCTTTTAGTTTTCCTAAGGGAAAAAAATGAAGCTACTGTAGCTGGTTGCCATTGCGTGAACTCTTGAAAGCTTGTTTGATATGAAATTGCTGCTGAGTTCAGATTGCTCAGGGAGTGAAGTACATATATGTGGCTTTCATTTTTAATAAATGTGTGAACCCAGATCGTTCAGGCAGGGTTTCAACTGAGATGAGACTCAGATACTCATGCGTGGAATAAAAAATGAATTCTTTCTCAGCCTCGCACTAAAATACTCTATGAAAGAAACTATTATTATTCAGTTTTCTGTACAGATGTCAGTCTTAATTTTTATACTCTTTTTAACAATAAGTTGCTACTGGCTGTCAATACACGTCTGAGAGATGTTCCTGTTTATCTTAACAGCTGCTAAAAGAGTGAAGCAATTTCAAGAATAAGATGTACCCTAGCACTCTTGAATTACCAGATTTAATGTATAAAAAGCATAAATAAAACCACTTGTGAACTCTCCTTTTCTGAGTGTACTGAAGTAGCTCTGATCCCTTTGTGGTCTCTGTTTTGCTTATTATCTGCCTCACCAGTCTGATGTCTCCCAGATGACAGAGCTATCCTGACTGGAGGACCACTTCCACATCGGTGAGTTAGTGATCCACAGGCCAGTGAACCTGAGCAGCCCTGGGCCTCGGCTGTGCCCGCATGGCCTTCAGGACAGAGTGGTGCTGTTGGCATCCCTTGGCTGCAGGATAAACTGAGCTGGCTGATTGTAGGCAACTCCCCCTTGGTAATGGCAATTACACCACTTGTGTCTCTCCTTTATCTAAGAGTTCAGCAGGAAGTGCTCATGTGAACATCCTCCTTGTTTGACAGTTTCATGATTAGTCATTGTGTTCTTTTAAGAAAATGCTGTAAGAGCACAAATGACCACAATGGGGTAACATTTCTGCAAGTGGGAACATTCTGAACAAATGCCCATTCCCTGCACCAGATGGGATGTAAGATTTACCCATCCTTACAGTGTTAGTTCTCAACAGTTGCATTTTTAACCATACTTTATGAAGTCTGAGTGCCTTTCTTACTAGTAGGTTGATGAACCAGCGCTTCATGGTGCAAAAGAGATATTGATTTTTTGGGTAAGTTCACTAGTATGCAAGCTAACTCATTAGCATGTATTTCAGTTTCTTCTACCTTCCTCTTCTCTATCTTCAGGGGGTTTACTCCTTACTTCCCTAGAACTGGCAGAATGGCAGATTCACAGGATTGCAATGATTGCAATGCATGGGGTCCTTGAGTACCATGCTTACGCTGTAGCATACCAAGCTGCTCCCCAGGGACATAAACTGCACACCCCAAGGACAGTGGAATCAATGAGTGTCATACGTTTTCACTTTGGGCCCAGCTGTTGGAATCTGCATGTAGAGCTTTCTCCAATTTCCCACTGCTAAGTATGAAAAGTCGCCAGACCACTCCGAAATTATAAAGCCAGATTCTGACAATATTTTATTAAAAAGATCTTAGCTCTGATAAAAATTAAGTCTGATGGTTTGCCTGTAACACTTGCATGTGTTAAGCTGACACGATTCAGACAAAGTCTGAAAACAAAGGGGATAAACTCAGAAGTAGCTTTGGAGTGGCTCTCCCAAAATGACTTCCAGTTGTTGAATTGTCTTCTGACACTGCTTTTCAACTTCCTCACATTCATCTAGAAAAAGAAATAAAGCAGGAGTGAAGTAGAACAGTGATGACAACGCAACCCTAGGAAAACTTCATCACTTTTCTAGGCTAGAACTGTCCTCAAACACCAGGTCTGCAATAATGACTCAAAAATATTTTGACACTGATTTGCGACTTAGACAACTTATTTCTACTGGAGAGATCTGCACAGGCTGTTAACACTGAAGAAACTACTGTAATTTAACTGAACTTCAGGACAGTGTTGGATAAAATCTATTTCAGTTTGCATCCTGCACAGTTTAAGCTACCATATTACCAGTCTAAGATTTATAGCAGGTACAGCGATCATCCTGTCTGTATCTTTGTAGTAAATGGCCCTCATTCTTTCTCGGTCATAGGCCAGTTGTCTGCCTTTGATAAAGCCACTGCAGAACCTTACCTTCCATGAGCTCAGCCAAAAATGGAATGGATTCTGGTAGCAGGACCAGGTAGTTCTCCTTCAGCTTTTGTGCAACTTCTACCAAAGTAAGCAGAGCAGCAAATCTGACCTAAAATAAAACAATAATCTTTGTAAGGAAACATTCTAGTATAGTTCCCCATTCTCTCCTTCTCCCCTCTCCTCTATTCCGTGTAAGTTTGTAAACCATCTTTCCCTACTGAAGGAAACTAGTGTTAAGCTAATTTAAATATCAACATCTGGGTTAAGATAATGTCAGAGGAAAAAACAGGTAGCAAGAAGCAAGTATGTTTCTGGAAATTACTTGTTATAACCATCTGTAACTTCCTGTTACAGTGCCACTCTTCCAGTATATAAGAAGGATTTAGCTCAATACAATGAACACCCAAGCACACCCTCTGAATACATATAATATATGAAATAGCAGAGTCTTGACAAAACTCTATGTAATGAACATGTCTTAATTGATAAATAAATGTCTTCCAATGCCCTTTCTTCATGCACAAACAGGTTACTTTTATTCCAACAGCTACCAAATCTTTAACAAACCAAATCACACAGTACGGAACACATCCAGATGGGGAATAATGACTGCTTACAGTAAGAGCAGATGGCCAGCTTGTATACATCTCTCCAGAACTTGGGAGTAGCATAGTACAGTATCAGTATTTTAGCAATGACTTGACAAGTCCACTTTGGGTTTTTGGGGCTGTGTTCCCATTTTCTAATGCAACAAAGAAAACTACTTCAAATTGTGATAGTTCCCAACCTTAGCAGAGCTGTGCCTCATTTTCAGCAGGATGTGGTAGTTGAGTGGTTTCCACAGAGAATCATCTGCCATTGCCACTGAAAACTGAGCTATGCAGGGAATCAGGTGTGTTGTCACTCTTTCCTGGAACTTCTCATCTCCTCCAAGCATATTTTCTAGCTGTGGAAGTAAAAAGCTTGTAAAGCAGATCCAGATAAACCTAGCTGAAAGCACTTCTGGCTTGGCTTTCAGATCCTCGAGTTACATCAAGAAGCATCTGTGGGAGTGCAGTGGTCTGCAAGAGCTCAAAAACATGAATGAACCTTATGGAATGAAGATGTTTAGAAAGAGGATAATAAAAAAACAGTAATTCAGAGCCTTAGGCAAAGCAGTTAATGCTGTCTGTAGCTCAAAGGCAATGCATTAACTCCTCCCTTTTGGTTGAAGGAGAGAACCGAGGCCAGATAGTTAGGGAAAAAAAAAAAGAAATCTTTCAGATAGGGGAAAAAAAACCCAACAGCTGTGTTTGTCAGTACCTGATCAACCAGAGGCATCATCAAGGTTTCTGCTCTTTCCTTACTCAGGAACTTCTGGGTGTCAAACAGGAAGAGCTTTTGCAGACAGTTCAGGGTGAACTGCAACAGCAGACAGCTCTTTTCCGTGCTGTTCTCAGAGTCAAAGAAAGCTTCATCTACATTTCAGTTAAGGAGAAGAAAAAAAAGAGGTCATCAAAAAAAGAAAAAACAAAACTTCCCCACAAGAGAAAAACGCGGTTAGTTTGTGAATATAGCTAAAGGATGTGCTGTTGTGGCAATTATGTACTCAGCACTTGGAACAACAGCGTGGATGCAATATCTGTCTTGTAGCTAATTGTGACCCAGCCTGGACAGTCCAGGGGTCACTGGGCTAAGACCCTAGATCTCCCCTTAAAATTTTTGGTTTCAGTACCACCGGGCTAAATGAAGGCAAAATGATGCCAAACAATTGGTCCAAAAAGGAATTTATTTGTATAGATATTCTTAGGAATAAGATTGGCATTGGCTTCCTAAATCTGTGTTAAGGGAAAAGCAAAAGAAGAGAGAAAATGGAGGAAAAGGAGAGGGAGGAAAATGCAATGACACCACCTGGGCTCCAGTCCTCCTCTTCTCCTCCCAGGATGGTGGGCTCACAAAAAGGCCCTTCTTGCAGAGTATTAGTTATAGTCTTTGGTGGGCCTGCACAATGTTTCTTCTAGAAAAGTTCTGGAACTGAGTTGGGGAGTGGGGGAAATGCTCCTTCCAAGGGACTCTCAAGGCAAATTTCTTCACCAAAAGAGTTATCGGGCACTGGCACAGCTGCCCAGGGAGGTGGTTGAGTCTCCATCCCTGGAGGTGTTTAAAAGACAGGTAGATAAAGTGCTCAGGATGTGGTTTAATAGTAGACAGGTACAGTTGGACTCGATGATCTCAATGGTCTTTTACAACCAAGCAATTCTATGTTCTATTCTATGTTCTAAATCTCAGGTACAGTTCTGCCCCTGCTCTCCCTATTGACAAGATTACAGTATGAACTTTCTGGGCAGCAAACGCAGCTGGGCTGCTTGGGAGAGTAAGATAAAGCTGAAGGACACTCACTGCCTCTGTTGGAGTCTTAACATTTGAAAACAAATGATTTAAAACAAACCATTTGAGTGACAAAAAAATCAGTCTCTTGACACTAATGCCCTAGCAAGTCTGTCACTGCTGTTGATAGTCAGCTGAGGATGAGACAGAACAGCCACAGGCTACAGGACAAGCGCTTGGCCAATAGCTGTGGATATGGACAATTTCTACAAGTCACTACAAATGGGATGGGCAAATAGTTTCCCATACAAAAAAGTAATACCTATTTTTGTCAAGAAAGCAGAGAAGTCTGAATACATGAGGTGGCAAGTAAGAGAATTTAAAGAAAAAAAGAAAAAAGCCCAACAGAAGCAAGTCACCCCCTTTCCACACAATTTCATTCTCACGGAATGGGGACTGACATGGAAAATGGTCTCAACTTTGTACTTGGGAGCCCAGAGCCCATGGATGAAAAATGTTCTTCTGTTCCATCAGAATAAGAAAGATGTCCTATTTTATGAAAGAAGGAAGAGAGAAGGATGGGCTCTGAAGTAAACACCATAAGAATAAACTATCAGTAATTAAAATTAACCTCTTCCAGCAATTACAATTTACCTCTTCCAGTAATTAGTGTGGGCCTGGCAGTGCCCCTCTGTAGCGAATAACTCAAAACTTACCAGTTTTAGAAACGTTGACCTGGTTCAGTATCTCAGCAAATGGCTTCACTAAATGACCAGCAAACAGGGTGAAGAGACCCTTGAGCTTGTCTGCAATGCAATCTGCGATTCGGTGGAACGTCAGCAGTCTGTCTTTTAGGGTGGATTCTGTTCTGGACCAGTCAAAAAGCTGGAAGTGAAAGACAGATTAGCTCTTTCCTGTGCCTGTGCACTGGGAAGTACAAATGTGCTGATGCAGATGAATTCTATTTAAACTTCCTACCTTGAAGAAGAGGGGTCTGAAAGAAGCCTCAGAAAGTTTCATAACCATACTTATTAGACAATCAATAATACAAGCTTCTGTCTTACCAACTTCCTCTAAATCACCCTAGAAAAAATCGAAAAAATAATTCCAAGTTTAAAATACAAGAAACTGGAGCTTTAAAAACACATTTTAGTTTTGTCTATTTCAGACCAAATACCTAATTAGAATGTTTACCGATCCAAGAACAATTCCACAGCAGATTATTTGATATCCAGAATTTCAGAGCACATATGTAATGGAATCTACTACTATTCTTTAAAACAAACAGAAATAGCCTGTAAAGGCTGAGTTGCCTCCCTTCATCCCCCATAAACACCTGAGCATGCTCTGTTCGGAAGTCCAGGGCTTTCATGAAAAATGCTGTCAGCTCAGAGTGATGGGAGATCACGTGCTCCTTCTCCATAACTATAATGTGTTCCTTCAGAATGTTCATAAGGGGACCCAGGCAGTTCTGCCAAAACAAAAGCAAAGCAATGCAAAGGCAACTGTTACACCGACAGAAATGGAGAAACATAACAAGGAAATTGGATTTTTGCACTTCACACATTTACTCATTAAAATACTGTCAATAAAATAAAGAAACTTTTTCCTGTACTTTTTGGGGGCTTAAGTGAGCAGGATTCCTGAGAAGAGATTGGTCTCCCCTCTCCAGTCCTGGAGATACCAATTAAGTCTGAAAGGTTTGCACCTATGAGATGGGGACAAAGCCTAGAAAATGACAATAACTCAAGTTCCTCGCAGATAAATTGAGGCCTTTATGAATGGGATGATCTCTCAAGCACTGATCACCTAACATGCTGAGGACATTTAATTGGCACATTCTTCCAGGTCTAACATTCCTGCAGTCCAAAAGAAAACACAAATATATAAAGACTGTGCTAGGTTTGGCTGGGATGGAGTTAGTTTTCTTCATAGCAGCTTATATGGTTCTGTGTTTTAGAACTGTGACCAAAACATCACTGTTAACACCTCGGGCTATTGCTGAACATTGCTCACAGCGTTAAGACTTCCTTTGTTTCTCACTCTGCTGCCCCAGTGAGCGGGCTGGTGGTGGGCAAGAGGTTGGGAGGCATCGTGGTTTAACCCTGACAGGTGATCAGGTCTACGGAGCTGCCCCTCCAACCCCTGTGATATGGGGAGGAGTATCAGGAAATAAAGTAAAACTCATGGGTTGAGATAAAGACCATTAAATAGGACAAAAAAGGAAGAAATAACAACAACCACCAAAACAAGTGATGCACAATTCAATGCAATGTTTCATGGCCTGACGACTGATACCCAGCCTGTCCCTGAGCAGCGAACCCTGGCCCCACAGCCAATCTTCTGTTTATATACTGAGCACGACGCTATATGGAACTGAACATCATTTTGGCCAGCTTGGGTCACTACCTGGCTATGCACCCTCCCAGCTTCTTGCACACCTGTACACTTGCAAAACATGGGAAACTGGAAAAAAAAAAAAATCCTTGATTTCTTAGTAACAACTAGAGACATCAGTGTATTATCAACATTATTTTCATGCTACACTATATCAAAACCACAGCTACTGTAAACAGAATTAACTCTATCCCAGCTGAGAACAGGACAGAGGGGACAGAGCAGAACTGAATTTTGCACTGCTTGTTTCTTTTTTATCAGTTCTTTCTTTTTAATCACAATTCAAAAGAAGGAAAAAATCCTTACCTTCCAGGCTTTTGCCACTTCACTGTAACACTTTGTAACCGCAGGCAGCAATATTCGGGGAGCAAGCTTTGTAGCTAGGATACTTTTCAATGATGTCACACGTAAGCTTATCTGGGAAGTAGGACCAAATTCAACCACAATCTTTTCCAAGCGGACAATCTGCCAGGAAACCCAACAAAAGTTAGGCATACTTACAACAACTCAAGAACCTTATTTTATAGTTGTTGTCTTTTGTAAGCGTCAGATGGGAATTTTGCTGTTTGCATCACTTCGAGCACCTTTCATTAAGGTGTCTGTGTACAGAGTTTCACTCTCTTCAGAAGACAAACACTGAAAATACGCACACGTCAGCCACAGGGTGCAGAATTACCCTAACTAGAGCTGTTAGATATATATTTGATGAGATTGTGGATACTACAGAACGATCCTTCAGGATTCATCTCCCTTTCCCAAGAGGCAAACTACAACCTGTAAGTGTGAGGAGTATGAGACACTCTTTTGTTCTGTATCTTAGTTATCTGCATAAGAAGGCGAGTAGAAGATTAATACGTTATGTTCTCCCACATAGTTGGAAATTTCAGTGACAAAAAAGTAATCTTTGTAGCTTCTTCAAGAAACTGGGCAGATCCTGTCCCTCTCTACATATCTGTAGGAGTTGGACAGCTCACCTGCAGCAAGCAATCCAAAAGATAAGGACTAAGGAAGTGTGGTAATGTTTCTGCAACCTTCAGCAGAGCAGTGACAGCACTCAGCAAGTAAATCTCATTGGAGACCAGCTCCTTCTTATTTTTTAAAGTCTTCAACAGTGCCGGCATCAGCCTGTGAATAAACAAGCATAACAGAGAAGGGTGAAACCACTGACCATAGTGAGGCACATTTCCAATCACATAAATCCATCTGCTAAGTCTGCAGGGACAATTTTCACATGACTTTTCCATGAGTATTTGAGAAAACTCGGTATTCTGGGCTCTTCTGCTGTATTTCATTTTTTTTCAAAGCTAAAGAAGGATATTGGGTTTAGATTCACAGAATCAGTTTGGGTCAGAAGGGATCTTTAGAGATCATCTAGTCTACCCTCCTTGCCATAGGCAGGGATGTCTTTCACTAGATCAGGTTGCAGTAAGCACCATCTTTAGTTTAAAGATTTAATGACAATAAGAAACATATTTGTAATGAGATAAAACAGTCTTAAAAGCAACAAGTTAAATGCTTGAATTTTTCTTGAGTAGGGAGACTAATAATGTAACATATAGGGTTTCCAGCTGTGCAGGTTCTCATGTTTTTAAATGCAATCTGTTCCGCAGTACAAATACAGAACATGGTCCGACTTTTGTAAAGCTATGAAGGCTGCCTCTCAGATCACAGTAGCAGAGTCCATAAGGAACTCTACTGATATGAAACAAACCAACAATACCTTGGAAGCTGAGGTATTGCTTGAGCTTTCAATGTACAGGTGACCTCAGCTATACAGAGCAAAGCACTTCCCATCACATTCTTTTCCTCCTTCTCTGAAGAAATTAGATCAATGGCAGTTTTCAGAACGGGTACAAACGGCTCTGGGTTTTCTGTGCCAAAACCTTTGCAGAGTAGCTTGAGGCTGAACAAAGCAGTCTGCCTATTGATGGCTTGCTCCTCCTCTTCATCCTTTTTTTTACACTGCACAATAGCAATGAGCTCAGGAATGAGCTCTAAGAGCTGCAGTATCTGAGAGGACAAGAGAACACAAACATTACACATACAATTAGAAACTCATAACCTGCAAGGTAACTATGGGCAAGTAGGCTACGTCTCGCTACCCAAAAGCTGCCTGACAGACTTGGCACTGGCATGTGATGTTTTTACACAGAGCAAACTACCTCTTCATCCATCCCTCTGTGTACTTCTGCTAAAGGAACTGAGTTTAACCAGTTGCCTCACCTGGCTCTTCTGCCACTTTGTGCGCTGCTGCACCTTATTGTTCAAAAGGTCCATTGCCTTGCGTCTCACAGATGGGAGCTGATTCGTTATCAGTCCCCTAATTACAGGGATGAAGGTTTCTGTTGGCAATAAGGCATTCACCTACAAGAAAACACATAAGAATACCATAAATGCTCTTCCATGCCCTGTGACACAGTAGCTTCCAAATGAGATAAGGAGACTCTCTTCAACTTCCCTCAGGGGTCTCAGGATCAAAGGAGAGAGGATGGGTTAGCAATGCTGTATCCGAGTCAAGCAAAAGACCAAAGCAGGTTCCAGTTACAGTACTTAATCTTCATTCACTGCCTGCAAAACAGCCAATATCCACTAGCTCCAAGATTTTCTAAGGAATTCCTTACTCTCAAATACTGCTGGTAGTGCCCTGTGCAGGTACATCATGAAAACTGAAATACATTTCACAGGCAAAAGAAAAATTGAAGCTGTGAAAAGGTGCACGATCCACAGCATGCACGGAGATAAAGATTTTTTCTCCATTTAAATATACAGCAGTTGCATCAGCATTAGTTAAATAATTTTATGACTTAGCAGTGATAAATGTTGCCAAAAGCATTTTTCTCCATGAGATAGACCAGAGGCGTCAATCTCACGGCTCCCCCTGTTCTCCTGCTCCTGCAGCGTAACGTGCGTCACTCACTGCACACGAGACCAGCGCTGGCAGGAGCGCAGGGACAAGGAGCGCGGTGCTGCCGCCAGGGAGAAACAAGGTGGAGGGATGGATAAAACAAGGTGGAGGGATGGATAAAACAAGGTGGAGGGATGGATAAAACAAGGTGGAGGGATGGATAAAACAAGGTGGAGGGATGGATAAAACAAGGTGGAGGGATGGATAAAACAAGGTGGAGGGATGGATAAAACAAGGTGGAGGGATGGATAAAACAAGGTGGAGGGATGGATAAAACAAGGTGGAGGGATGGATAAAACAAGGTGGAGGGATGGATTCAGCCTGTGGGCTGCAAGTTTGACACCCCTAAGACAGACAGTGAAATGACTGCTTCCAGCCAGCAGAATATTAAACTAGAGGAAATAAGCAACTCTGGTTGTTCTGTCTAAGGTGTTAGCTGGAGTTATTAACGGTGTTAGACAAATATGAACAATGACACATCAATCTGCACACCATCCAATAAAGATTAGTACTAATCCAACAAGAAAACCTGCCAAGATTACAATCATATTAATAAGCAAGAGCAGAAATGTCCCACTGCTAACGTGAGGGCTAATGTACCTTATCCAGCATATCATAGGACTTGTTTAGCAGAACTCTCCAAAATTTGGCTGTTGGCTTGTCCACGTTTGCTTCCACTGAAGACGCCACAGTGTTTATATAGCAAAGAACTTCTTCTAAGAGCCTAGACAGAAAGGAAGCACCTTTTAATAAGCAAAAAGTGCACTAAAGGAGGTGATTTTATTCCTGAATAGCGTAAAATTTCAAGAAACAGCCACAACAAAGGAAAGTCACCTAATGACTATCCACATATTAACAAAAAGCTATGACAATAAGGAAAATCACATGCACGTTAAAGAAGTCTACCTGGTATGTCTAACTTAGCATCCACATACAACAGTAGTTCTACCTTAGAACTCTACTTTAAAATAAAAAACAATTTGGGAAGATAGGGATTTTTAAAAACGAGCATTTAAAGATCATGGCATTTATAATAAATCCTACGCTCTTATTCACTTAGAACAAACAGAAAAGTTAAGTCTCTGTGAAAGAAACCCTTGGTTTTGCATCACTGGCTCTTATAGCCCAATGACACAACTGTAATCACTGGTCATTTTCTTACACCAATACAGAGGCACCTGTGAAAAATGTTTTTTTTTTTTTTCCTTATGAAGTTATATGTTTTACTACAAGTCTGGAATTCCTTTACAGACTCCATCATCAATAGCCTATTAGTTATGGCCCAGAAGCAAATAAGAAATTCCACGTGATATCAAAAAAACCCCACCAAAACAAACCCCAAATAACTTGCATATAACAAATACTGCTTGTTGCTGAGGTCAACATTAAGAGTATCCTTGAGGAAAAACCATATTCTAATAGGATTACACTTTAAAAATTATTCCCAGGTTGCAGAAAAGGCTAGACACAGGAAGAGTGGAGATTTAAATCATACCTCTGTTCCAACTCCTGCAGCTCTTCTGTTTCTTCACATTCAACTATCTAGTTTAAAAAGGAAGAATAAAATTGCTATGTGTGAAACTTGCATCCTCTCATTAAGTTAATATCCCAGTGTACACAAATGTGTGTGTTCTGAATGTAATGTCCACTAACACGGCGAGTTCCCCACATTTGCACTTAAGCCATCATTCTAGATGAAAATATGAGAATCTTAAGTAATGCAGTCACAGTAGAAAATGCATTTAATTCTGGTGAATGTTGTTCAGTGGAGACACTGGGAACTGTTTCCAGCTAGTTACAATGTAAAACATTTATTTGGTCTTTTCAGAGTAAATAATATGAATCCCACACTGAACCTGGAGTTATACAGACTGTGAGTGAAATCCCAGACTCCATAAAGCCAGTGGGAATCCATCAGGACCAGATTTTCACTTTGTTACCTATTCATCAATCACACAAACTAAGTCTATCTGGAAAGATCTTATTAAAAAATAATTAACATTATGGAGAAGTTTCAAAACTATGTCAATAAAGGTGTCAGCAGGGTCACAGAATCATAGAATCATCTGATTGGAAAAGACCTTTGAGATCATCGAGTCCAATACACTGGAGAGTCTATTCTTTCATTCCCCTTTGCATATAAAGCCATACCATAAAGAAAATTAAACCTCATCTGTTACAGGATAGCACAATTACTTAATTTGATCAGTTTAAAAGCAATCTGCTCTTATTACCTTTTTCACAAAACTCTGAGAGGATAAAAGTTGTGACATGAAGGAGACTGACAAGAATTTGAAATGGCGAAGCTGTTTGTCTGAGTGAGACTCCACATTAAAGAGCTGCCTATCCTGATTTTTTAGCTTTGTCTTGCATGATCTTGACTGTTTTGGCCCAGGATCATCTGTTGAAAACATTCACAAAACAAATTTGCAGCAAAAAAAAAGACACTCGATTTCTGATTACAGAAACTAAAGAAAATTACAGTCAGATGCTTATCAAGGATCCAAAATCACATCAATGTTACCAAAAAGATGGTCTCTAACACAGGAGTTAATACTTTTATTTCAACAGTAGTGCCATTTCACTGCCATTTTGCCTCATCATTTCTATGTGAATAATCTTTTTTTTCTTGGTGCTAAAGCTATGGCACACTGGCTACAAACACGAAAGATGTTTGAGGCAGGACTACATACAGTGTGTGTCACATACTTGTGAGAACTGCTTTCAGTGTCATTACCTGGTGCTTCCTAGCTGAGAAAAAGTATTGAAACAACAAAGAGGGCAAGTCCTACCTTAAAAAGAATCAACCAACCATCACCCGCCTTTCCCAATGGTCTCTAAAATAACAGTCTAGAAAAGTAGCAAAATATATTCATTACTGCTCCACTATATTGGAGTAGAAACAGACCTTTAAAGCTCATCTGCAGTGAGCCAGGACATCTTCAACTTATCAAGTTGCTCAGAGCCCCATCCAACCTGACCTTGAATGTTTCCAGGGGAAATCTACCACCTCTCTGGGCAACCTATGCCAGTGTTTCATCATCCTCATTGTAAAAAACGTCTTTCTTTAATCTAGTCTGAATCTACCTTCTTTTAGCTTAAAACCATTACCCCTTATCCCTTGTAATAGGAACGTTTACATGCTGTTTTGTTGTTACCTTCTTTGTTCTCTGGAAGCTCTGTCAAGTACTGGATTATCTTCATCATGTTCTGGAACTGAGAACAAACATTAAATTCGCAACAGATGGAAATCCAAAATTCAGTGTCTGCTTCCAGAACAGCATCCTGTTTATGGTGTAGAAATAAAAAAAAAAATCTCAATTAAAAAAACATTACTAAAAATGACAAAAAGACTCAAAATCTCCTGAGTTTGTGAAAACGGCATGGTGAGCTGGATACTGCCAGGACTAACACCAGGTAACAGCAGCAAGCTCTTGGAAAGAACATAGTTCCAGCAGGTATAGAAAGATATTAAACTACAGCAAGGACTGTATATTCTTGCCAATGTTCCTTTAATAATTCCTTTAGTTTTCCCCACATACAATGCTTTCACCTAAGCCAGGGGCTTGCCTACACAAACGCATAGTAGGGTTTTTATATTGGTCTATACAGGAAGACCAGTAGCTCGTTTCACAAATACTCTTAAAGAAAAAAAAAACACCCACAACTTTAAAAATATTGAAGCACTTCATAATCAGATGATCAGCTCTTCAGGTCAAGGACTGCTGTACAATATGATCAGATTTACTGTTCAGGCTCCAGGACAAAACAATATTGCATCTGCAATACAATTTGTAGTTGACATCACCATCAGATTCTGCTACAGCACAAACTCGGAGCTCATTACTTATTTTACAATAACCATAGAAGCTTATTGTGCACCTGCTTAAATACAAGGCCATGAACAGAAAGGAGACCAGTGTCCTGAGGAAAAAGCTGACTCTATTCATCTTCTAACCTTATCTGTGCTTGATGTTGCAGTCACAGTTTTGGTCACATACTGCTCAAACAGCAGCACCAGGAGAACCCAGAGGAATTTCTTTCCTCCCACCGTAGTGATCAGCTGGGTTAGGACTGGCAGGCGTCGGTGCTCCGGCACATGAGGCAAGGCATCCACAAACACTCGAATGATCTTTATCACCACCTCTTCCACACTTCCCGAGGACTCCGACAAATCACTGTCTTCAGCCTGGGTACAAAGAGGTACAGCAGTTCAGACAGATGATTGCAGATGGGTACATGCTCTTTCTTGTAAATTCAGAAAGCAAGAGAAAGCACTAAGTGCCTGACAAGAACAGTACCAAAAGCATAATCTCAAGGAAAATGTAAGTGTTCCAAAATAGAGTTCTTAATCACATGATTTCTTTTCAGTGTTTAAGGAAGATACCTCAAATACAATTTAAAAAAAAGGATAAAACAAAGAAAAAAGAATAAAATAAAAACAAAGAAAAAAGGAAAAAAGAAAACATTACTTGGCATCAGCTGAGACAAGCAGGAAGTTTTCAAGGGAATGGAATACCACATCCTTCTGAAAACTTTGCCTGTAAGCCTGATTGATAGTTAGTGTCCTGTAGTAGGCTACATAATCTCAGGTAAGTAACTTTAGACTCTCCCCACATGGAATAATTGTGTGTGCCATAAATAATTTGTCACAGAAACTTGTGATGGCTGCTATGAAAGGGTATTTTTTAAAAAAAAAAAAAAAGATATCACCTTGATCTCTCTAACAGAGGTCTGCAAGAGCATGCAAAATCTGTATATATATATCACTAAAAAATACACCAGGAAATCCCTAGCCAATTGTTAGAAGATTTTCTTCCCTGATTCATTTTTACATAAGAAATTCACGTGGCATTTTTCATGTTTAAATCTACAAATTCCTCAAGAATTAAGATTTATTATGTGCAAGTAAAGTCTGACAGAAGAAAATATCCCCTTTGAAAAACAATGATAACAAGAAAATGCAGGCAAACATCAGCTGGAAGATAAAAAGCATTCGTCAAATACCTTACCACGTCCACTTCTGATAAGCTTGATATATTATTATAGGACTAATAACCAGCTTCTCGTTTCCAATGGTTCCACTACTGAATTTGCCAGCTATTTTTATGATGAAAAATTTCAATTTCAAGTATGTTTCAGGTCCTCTTTAAGTGTAGTTGTGACAGTATTTTGGCTAAATCATTTATAAAGTGCAGGAGCTCATAAGATTATAAAGAAGCAGTAGTCTGATGAACTCTAAAGAGCTGACCAGACGAGGAGTATTTATGAATATATTTACTATATATATAATTTCAATATCCATCTAAAAATAATCCTAGAATAGGCTACAATTTTTTCTAACACTAATATTCTAAACAATTGACTCTTAATAATCTTGTTCAGTTTTTTCTACTCCCTTCCACTAAGCAGACAAATTTACCTGGATAAGAGCAGGAATAACCATCTGCACCGTTTTATTAATGACTTGGAATGTGTACGTATCATCCAGACGCAAGACATTTGCTCCCATGAATGTAAAAATGGGCATAATATTATGGAGAACTTTATCCTGGAAAAGAAGACAGATGACATGAGTTTACTTTTTGATCTATGCTGCTCTGCATATTACACTTCAAAGCATTTCTCCTTCCCACAAATGCCACTAAATTCCTAGAAAATCAAAATCATCAGTATCTTCCAAAATCTCCACTGAACTGATTTTAAATGCATAGTGCCCCTAAAGCTACTTATTATGTGACTGTGAGCATTATAAATACTATTCAGAAACCAAGATACATTTCGAAGCAAGTAACTAAAGAGCGGAAATTGAGAGTTTAGTCTCATGAGACACCTTTTATTCTTCAGCTCAGAGCCATGAGAGTGAGACAAGCAAAATCAGCTATGGGGAGATTTGCAGAAGCACCAATGTGAGCATGACAGAGATTCCAGTGATTTTCATACCTCTTCCACCCACACTTTAAATCTGTAAAATATCTGCAATATCTACAGTGATACAAAGGAAACCAACGGTGCTCATTTCAATTTTCGTCTTTTCTGGGGACTAAACTGCAATCACAGTAATTAATTGTGAGAGGGCTGGATTAGAGGTGTCACCTATCTCAACAGTTTGTTTCATAGAGTTTGCCAGAATTTAGAAGTTACAGGCACATTTTTCTTTCAGTTTTAGTGAACTGGAGGATTGGGTTTACATTTGAAAAGATAGATGAGACTCACACAAAATATTTCCTTGTACTCTGACCACAAAAATCTTGTAAGAGCAAATATTAATATAGAATAAAAGCTCAGTTCTATAGCAGGTGGTGGCAGTAAGATGATGACAAAGAAAAACCCCAACACTAAAAAAGCCAAACCCTCCAGAAGTTTGTCAAAAACATTCCAGTTTTACCTTTTGGGAAAAATGCTACTTTCTCCATATGTTTAGAAAGATGTCAAGATAAACATGCAAACTGAGTTTACGTATCTGGATACATTTCGCTGCCTTTATAGTTTCATATCAAAAGAATCTTAGAAGCGTGAGTGTACAGGCAAATTTCAACTCACAGAAGAAAAGGCCTTGTTTCTTGGCTGATTAAAATCAGACAAACCTGATTTTATCATCAACTACAACTACATTTCTTGGTCTTGTACAAGATAGGAACTTGTAAGAATACATGTGTTATTGGGATAGGTGTTTTCTCTCTTGTATATAAAAAGTAGGGGAAAGAAGAAATGATGCTCCAGAACTTTGACCACAGTGGGAGGATGAGGCAGGGCTGTTGTCAGAAAGCTTCTTCCACTCCTAATGTGCTTCACTCCAAGTCATAAATGACTGGTGACCAAAGCATCAGAACAGAGGTTTGTTTTTAAGTTAAATAGAATAGAAAGCCCTGAAAGAGCAGCGAACCAGTATGTTTTGCCTCTTGCTACTTTCAGAAAGTTTCTCTTTATAGAACAGGTCTTTATGTTCTTCATATTTGGAATCCGAAGAGAAGGTCCAACACATAAATTTCAGGTACTACTACTTACGGGAAACATTCCAGCAACAGCACCAAGGAGCAGCAGTGCATGGTGGTGTGTCTGGGGCATCTTGGATATCCTGATGCATTGAACTATCAATTCCACATTGAATTTTTCTTTGTCAAGGACATCTGCAAGTAAAAAATATTTGCTGATTAACACTTTAATGGTCAACCATGTAGGAATAAACAGTACACTCAAGCACTGGTTTCAACTTGCAAACCATACCTACAAAAATTATTAGAAAAGGCAAACTTGTATACCCTACAGAGGAATCTCTCTTTCTTCAAGAATACAAGTGTAGTCTGAGAGAAGAAAAATGTTAGAGGCCATTGTTTCAATGCTGCACAGATTAAAGGAGTATCAAGAAACGAGACTGGCAATTTTTACCTGTTGGGATCTTGCTACCGTCTGAAGACAATTTCTGACAGATGCTTAGCAGGCAGCTGAGGATTAGCTGCTTGGTATATTCCATATTTTCTTCTTCTGATGCCGTAGGTTCCAGACACCTATATATTCAGGAAAAAAAAAAAGAGACATTGGAAAGGAGACAGAAAAATAAGCGACCAAATAGCAGATTGAGATACAAATAAGAAACTGCAATCTTCATTCTACAGAAGTTCTAAATTGAAGCTCCTAAAAAGCATTTGCTAAGAAGTGTCTCTTCTTTTTCATTTTCAAATACATCAAGTGGTCTAACAAAAGACAGTTACCTACCAAAACATTTTCAAGAGCATAAAATAATTACCTGAAGTAGGACTGCCAGTCTATGTAAAGGCAAGTCATAAGGAAAAAAGATAAATACTCAATTTATATATATATTTTCCTTAGTGCCTGGAGATAGGGCTGATAAGAACACTACCGCTTTTCCTAGATTGCTCTGGATAAAGGCTGTTGATTCCACAATGTTTTGGGAGGTATTTTAAAGCTTGGAGTATTATTATAACATCTCCCCAAACCACAAGTTCTGTCAATAGTGCCAGTTTTAGCACAGGTGTCAACCTTCTTGGCAATCCCAAACCCTCTGCCTGAGAAACAAAGTCCTCACTTAAGAAACTCTGCGTCAGGTAAAAATCTTCAGAAGCCCATCACATTGTATAAAGGCCAAAAACGTGGTAACAACTTCCCTTTCCCTTCATCTGATACATCTAAAAGAAGTTCAAGGAAAAAGGCAAGCTAAGCTACAAAACATGGCAACAAAGGAACAAGAAAGTAGCCCATATGTTAACACTTTAGAGTCTGCTGCAGAAGAGAGCGCTCAAGGCCTTGTGTGTCACAGAGGCACAATTACCTGCTCAACAGGTTAAAAAGCGCAGGTACCAATGCCTGGGGACGTCTAAGCTTCTTCTTATGCTGAAGCAATTCCAGAATAAGCATAATCCTCTGCCAGCTGAAGTGGCTTGTTTCCGGTGCCAATTCTATATCCTGAGGCTTTCTAAAAAGTTAAGACAAACAATCAGTATCTACATTTGCAAAGGAAGTAGTACAGTATTTTAGGGAAAAAACAGAAGCGTAAGTAAAAAAAAAGACACATTTTCTTTCACACAGTAATGTCCTTTACTGCCTCTCCTGGCAATGTGTGGGCTTTTGACTGAAGCAGCAACACTTATTAAACAATCAACACAAAATCCAGACCAGACTTGAAAGAACCAACAAGTATAGCCTGCCTTCTGCTTATACAAACATTCCACACAGCAAAGTGGACTTCTGTGGAATAAAATAAAATCTGTTACCAAATAACCATCCAAACACAAACCTGCTTGCCACACAGGAAACCTGCACCATTAGAACTCCCAACTGTCCAACCACTGACTATGCAGGCAATGGGTTTGTGTCCAAGCACATGTGCTTATAACTCTGACAGACACCCTTTTACACATGGATCCATCTAATGGGTGATGAGTTAAGGGTCAAGCGAAGGAAAATAAGAACAGCTATTCTAGGACAAACCAATTCAACATCTTGTTTCAACAATGGCTCATAGCCAATGCTTAAAGAAAAGAATAAGTACAGTGGATAACCAGTTCCTTCCTTATGGGACTGGAGAGAAGAAACTAAACAAAGATCGAAAAATTAACGATTAGATTAACGCTTTTACTGAAAGGAAATACTGTTTCTCAGTCAACTAATGGGAACATTTTGATGAGCATCTGTAGGCTTCAGCAATGTATATGTAATTTGTCCATACAAGTTTAATACCAACAAAAATGTATCTTGTTCAACTGTGTCAATTCAGATTCAATAAGAGGAAATAAGAAGATTAAAACTACTGGATTTTTTATTTTTAAATTTTGACTGCAGTCCCATCATTTCTCAAGCAACAACATGAGTTGTTTTTCTCCTGCCAATAATAGCTCCGAGTTATTATACCACGCAGAGGAAAACAAGAAATAGATGCTTATGCTTTCAATGCAAACTATAAAAAGTAGTAAAAACAAGTGGTGTTTTCAAACTGTACAGATAATATTTTAGGGTTTCTAGTTTTCTTACTTCTGTTGCTGCATTTTCTGCCTTCTAGTTTGCTGAACAGTGGCCAGACTTTTGGTTTTCTCAGGAGGCTCCAATTCCCTGACAATCTGCTCAGCACACACTGAAATCTGCAACAAAAAACCATGGAAGCACCAATGAATGACGCATTGTATCATGCATCTATTCCCCCTCATTTTTTTAAACACACCCCTATCATGCACATATGGTTATATAATCCACGTATTCAAGTCATCTCCCAGAAAATGGAGATCAGTGCAGCAGAAAAGTGACTTCTGCTGAAATAATTCATAGTATAGTAAATGACTGTTGCATGGCTTTTAAAGAAATACTTTCTAAAAGCTGTCATTTAACAAAATTTTCTTGCCATTAGCACAATTATATTATGTGACAAATAGTTTCAGATTCCTTTCATGCTATTAAAGATATAGGCAAATGTTACTGAATGTAGCTACGCAGAACCACTGCAACAGATCTGAACACATCTCTGTCTTCTGCAACACTTACCCCTTTAAACACACTGCTAATTGTCTGAGCACAAAGTGAGTTCTTGCAGTTTAACAGTAAGTCAAACAATACTTTTAATAGCTTCTGTTGCACCATCCCATCTGACACAGCTGCAAAGAATGATTTAGTAATCTACAAAAGGGAAAAAAAAAAGGATGGAGAGAGGTTTACTGTAAGAGGGTAACCAAATCAGAGGCTGTGGAACTTAGGTATGTTAGATGATGTATGACACACCCAATCACACACATGTTAGTAGGAACATATATCATAAGCATTTACATATTAATTATGTATTTGTATATACCAGAAATCCTTAGAGGCAAAGCACATACTTCCAAAATATCCAGCCATACTGAATCCCAAAATTTTTCACAGAGCTTGCCTAGCTGGAGTGACAAACTTGCTGTCACCAGCCTTTGCTAAATATACACTAATGCCTGGCTTATATAACAGAAGGCTTGAATTTGTAGCCTCCTTCAAATGAGACTATTTCTCACCTACTGTGTTTTCCTTGACAATTTTTCCTCAGAAAAAACCCATGAATTAAAGCTCCCACCTGACAGACAAAAACTAAGGACAGTGGAACAGCAGTATCTGCATGCAAACATAATGATATTTCTATTCTGTACTTGTCAAATGCAAAAATAAAGCAAGTAGCAATTTGTCCTTCTGCTAAATTTTAGACAGAAATTTTAGCAGCCTGTTTAGATGTTTCAATGACACTATGAAGACCCTGAAAACTTGTAGTACAAGAAAGACAGGTCAAAATTAACAGACTCCTTAATACAGAAACAGTCCTTGTAAATCCAAGCCTAAACACTGCTATTTGCTTTGGGCATAAAAGCAAAAATCTTTCATAAAGCCATACCTGCCCAAGTGCTGTGATCTGAAATGGTGGAATTTCTTCGTAGATTTTCTTGTCAGCATGCAGACTTTTGATAAATAAATCCAGACTCTGTTGATTCTTGCACAAGAACGTTGCTGAATATTCATTAAACTTTCCAAGGATGAGATGCAGGAGAATAACTTCATCTTTCAATATTGCCTCAGGTTTCTTAAATACCTTCTCTAGCAACCGGTCCAGTGCAGGCAAGAGGTGAGAAAGAATCATCTGCAAACAGAGGAAATTTATAACAGAAGTTTTTATCCATTCTCATTTTAACAAACTTCTAACAGCACAGCTTCATTTTATTGCAATGCCCCTCTTGGGTAAAATAGTGCATACAGTATTTTATGCAACAGCTATTCAAGAGGAAAAATACAACACTTATTGTGAGATTACCATGAGTACATGCTCATCTGCTACTTCGCAGAGCAGTATTTCATATTTTTATGTACAGAAACAAGGCAATTCTTTCCACTGATTTATGACTGCGATCATCTACAAAATCCAAATGTGAGGCAAGAATGCTTATTCTCTATGCAGTTCACAATCCTTTCAAGAGAAGTACAACTCAACAGAGTGCAAAAATTCAAAATTTCATTCATTTTTTCAACATTCAACTCATGTATTTTTGAGTAGTTAGAGAATTCTGAATATACTAGATAAGAGGAGGTTAATACGTGAAAATAAAATTGATAGTTCTACCTATAAGTTACAGTTCTCTACAGAAAACGCTATATTCACTGATATCTAATCAAGGAAATAAATGTCTTCTGGAAGAATCGTCTTCTGAAACAGTCTTTTTCAATGACATCAAGGGAGTTTCCTTAAGAACTCCAGTACACAACATGCAGTACTTACATTCCTGGATGAAGCCTGCAAATATTTTGTTTCATCAAATCATGCTTTGCAGCACTATTGGATATTCTTAGTGCTGTCAAATTAATGCCTAGTAGTCCAATATATTAAGAAGTTATTTAACAGCATTATTAATAAGTGAAATTTGATTTAAGCATTTCACTCAAGTGCAGAACCCATAAAAACATAGAAAGCTGGCACCTACCTCACCATGAACTTCATGAAGAATCTTCATTAAGTTTCTTGCAATATACGATGGGAAAATAGGATTCTGTATGCTATCAAGTATGCTTTCGAAAGGTTCCAACAATTTTTTCTTCTGGGATTTCTGTTTTGGTTGTGTTTCAAGCTCCTCAAACAGAGTTCCAATAATCTATTTTTTCATTAACAAAGTGCAAATTAAGTTATTTCCCTCCAATAAAAATGCCTTAAAACAGCATTACTACAAAAGCATTGAAAAACATTATCTAGATTCAAACAGAATTCTTCATCTGTAAATAAATCACAAGTTAATACCCTTTATTTGACTAATATTCTCAATTCTCTGTATGTAATAAATCACTTGAATGTTTTCATAGTTCTTTAGAAATAACCAAATCAGTCTTCTATAACGCACAAAGACAACGAACTTTCCCAGTTTACTTGATTTCTTTTAGAAACAATGGAAGCTCACAGCAGCAACAAACTTTTACTAATGTACACCTTAATAACAAAAATACCTGTGTTATGTAAGTAGGGTCAGATATGATCTCTTCTGTCTTTTGCTCCAAATGCTGAAGAACGGGATGAAACAGAGACTCTTTTATCCCTTTCAAGGAACAGAGGCAGTTGAGAGCAGCCCTTCGAACCTCACTCACAGGACTACCCAAATTAATTAGCAAAGATATCACCACTGCAAAAGGAGTCAGGAAAGGAAAGATGAAAAGACAACAGAATGAAGTAAGTGGTCAAATTTTACTGTATCTTCCCTGAAGAGGCATCAACATTACTTTGGAATTAAAAAGTCATCTCTTTTCACTACAAACCTCCAGCCTACACAAAACCAACACGGATCTCATAGAGCCGTGGCTCTGAACTTATCACAGTCTTCGTGGTTTTGTTTAAGCTCAAAGAGTTCATGCGTTGCTACTGATTGCCACATCTTTACACTGTACAGAAAGTAAGGTGCTGTAGCTGACTTCTTCAGCATAGAAGCACGTTTCTTTAAAACTTGTTTTAAAAAAAAGTAATTTCACCTGCTTCCAAGCCTGAGTGAGTAACTACAGCAGTGAATCAGCAAGTAAGAGAGTTGTCCCAGGCAAGTGCAGCTGAACTTAAATACTACACATACCCTTCATGGTCTAAAATACAGTCAAATTGTACAAAATAAAAAATAATGTGACTAAGTCTTAGAGATAAGAGATAGATACTGTTTTACTTTACCTGGAGATGATGGCAATAGCAGATGTTTCTTTTTTTGGTACGTCTGTGATTCAAGCAGTGCGTAGCCAATGTAGAGAGCTTGAGTCTGTAGCATTGCACTGACTTCATAGTTCAGATGATTTGAAAGGTTGTAACTGTAAGTCCATAAAATTGAAAGGAATTTGAAGAAATACTCTGAATCTTTTAGATGTACCTTAAATTAAAAAGAGAGAGAGAGAAAAGCATTTGTTTAATAACTTTAATTTGTTTAGCAAACTATTACTTACAACATCTGATAATCCAAGCAAATCAAAGGAGTACACAGAAAGATAACTAAAGAGTCAGAAACAACAAAAAAAAGCTGGGTAGATTCTTTTGGGTAAACAGTACTTGCATGTGTATACAATGTTGCTTAACAGCTGGGTCACTGAATTTAACAGATAACTTGTAGTCTATAGGTATGTAAATACAAGGGAGTTTAATAGACTGAAATCAAAGACTGAAGTATACCCATACAAACATCTGTATGGTATGTCAGCTGTGCAAAAAAATTGTTATATGCAAAATAAAGGAGTTCTATTTCCTGTTTTGTGCACAAGTAAGCTTAATATTAGAAGCGTTCCAAGTAATCCCTGACTGCTAATTGATTTTCAAAAGTCTATAAACCAGTGTCTCAAAAGAGCCGGGCATCCAATTTCCTTGCACAACACAGCTTTCTATGGCGAATGTTCACACTAAAATTTACTCTTAGAATTTGTCCGCGATTGGATGTAAAGGGTTTATAAAAACAGAGCACAGACCAAAATTAACAAACTCTGAATCATAAACATATATCACTGACCTTCACAGGCACAGGTCAGAGTGCCTACCTCTCCCCCAGTAGTAACAGCTGCTCCAAGAAGATTCAGTTCAGTTTTTCACACTTCTGCATCCAGTTATCTTAACTTTGCTTTAGGACATCTATGTCAAAATTTTACTAGGATAGCTTCTGATTTTGAAGCAGTTACATTGTCTCTTAATAGTATCCCTAATCTAAAGTTCTTGCTTCCTACATGGTCTGGCAGTCCCTAGAACACTTTTTGTCTGCAAGATGTTCTCTGGAATCCTAAGAGCTTTTCATTGCTCAAACAGCAGTGCCCACTCAACATCGCACAGACCGAACAGTTGGCCACAACTGATACAGCTTCTGACATATTCTTGCCTATTCTGTTTTCTACAAGCCCACGAAGATTTAGGTTCTAGTTATATTAACTGTTCTAGAGTGGGGAAAAATAACCATGTTATTCCTTTCCAATTAAACACTCTCAAAAATTGAGACTGGCAATACTCCACAAGAGAAAGAAGCAAATTATTACGGGAGCTGTTGCCTTCACTAGGTCCCAGGACATTACTAATACCATTCCACAAACCTCCTATAGTCCTTCCCGTAGCCTTCTTTTCTGTTGTGCAGTATGACCCAGCATGCTCAGTTAAAAATCCCACCAAAATAACATAGTGTCCTGCTAGCAGCCTTTAACCAGCCAGGCACCAAATCAATCTCTTTAACAGCTCAGTGTCAGTACAATTTCACTAGATCCTGGAGTCACTGATAATTAGACAAAGTTATATACAAGAATCATGCATCAGAAACAAGCTTTGATATGAAATGGTTGCGATTCTTCCCTTCCTCTGTTTGTATTTGTCATATGCTGTTCTTGATATAACAGCATCAAATTCCAGTTATAGAGGCTTTGCGTCAATTACTGGCTCCTCTTTTCCTCAGAATGTACAGTTACTACTCCCCCATCATCTAAAATCTAGACTGCCAAAATCCCGTATTCTCTTCACAAAAAGGTATTGCTTGATGTGGGGGAGAAAACATGAGAACACGGTACAAGGAAAAATGCGATGTCTTCTAAATCTTTTTCTTCCAATTTTTGTATTCAAAACCTAACAGATTTTACAGACCAACTGCCTGCTTTGCTACAAGATAAGACCCAAACTTTTAGCTCAAACTTCAATCTTGCAAATCAGTGTTATGTTTACACCTCTGCCTCAACTGGTCCATTTACTGTTTTTCACTTATTACATTTAAAGTGGGTTAACTAGCCAGCTGAGGCCTGGACTTTCATCTGCTCCCAGTAGTAGCAAGACACAAGCTTTTCTCCATTTTTCTCAGTTTTCCTTAAAATTATCTAACTGCATAATACTTGATGACTAATAATTCAGGGCAATAAATACAAAAACAATACCTTGAGTAAGAGATTCATCAGTGCTCTGTACTGAACAGCATTGTTTCCCTCACTAGCTCCACAGACAAGTAGGTCAAACAGCCCCAAAAGGAGGTGCAGGTAGTCTTGGCTCTCTTGATTCAGGTATTCGGGATTCCACCAAGTTTCCTCTAAAAACACAGGTCATAAATAAGACACAGTGGATGCATATGAACACCTTCAGGCGCCAAGAGAAAACAGACATCTCTAGTTAAAAGAAAACAATATATTTGGCTGTTTTCATGTTCACAAGCAAGTAATCTTTACAGATCTTAATAACAACAGAGGAAGAAGGCTGGCGAAGAAAGACTTGGTTGTTTTCAACAACTTCTGAAGACAAAAAAATAATCTTCACTTCACTGAAATCGAAGACATTCAAAACCTTAACACCTACCTTTTGAAAAAGACAGAGGAGGTTTTAGGCCATTAATGAAGTTTTTCAATAGGAACAGGAACATAGCTGACTCCTCCGCATGAGCAATCTGATCACTATTGAGCTTTTCTATATATGCAGCTAACAAGTCCTTAGGCACTGAAGTTTCCTCTGTCATTTCAACAGACCACGTTTCCTGTGAATGAAAATTAATTTTAATGTATACTACCACAATGTCAAGCAACAGAAGACAGAATTTTTCACTAAAATTCAGCAATATTTCATTTCCAACCACAAGAGAGGTGCCCTTATGACGTGAAATACGTTTCTGATTTTACATTTAAACTTGCCTCTGCAGTTTTAAACTGTGTCAGCTCTTAGTACCATAATTAATAGTGTACATAAGTGAGGTAAATGAAGAGTAAAACATCAGTCTCTCTAAAATACCTCCTCAAAGGGATTAGGAGTTACCCACAGCACTTTGTGGATATTCAGTTTAAGCCTTTCAGCTGGATCTGTTCCTGCAACAAAATCCATATCTTTCTGATATTTGAACATATAAAAACTCATTAATGGAATACTCAGAGGTCAGTATAACTAATTACCATATATTGCTGTGTGTCTGTGTGAAGTGGTGCACCCACAGAAACATAGCCCTGCTCACACTGGTTTCTTAAACGTGAAAAAAAGAACTGTTTTGACAACAAAATAAATAAAGAAAACCCCAATAAGAAATACGCATAAAAATAAAGCAAAAAGAGAGGTAGCAGAAAGATGCAGAAATATTCTTTCTGAACATTGTTCCTGCCCCTCTGATGGCTCCTCCTTCTGCCTCCATGTTACTCTCCAACAACTGTCAACACAACTCTTAAGGAGCTGCACAATAAACCAACACTCAACAAATTAAGGAATTACACTTTCAATATTGTTGCAAGGACTTGCTTGATCTTGCAACTTATAGAAACACAGAATCACAGAACGGTTTGGGTTATAAGGGATCTTCAAAGATCATCTAGTCCAGGGGTGTCAAACTCATGGCCCGCGGGCTGAATCCAGCCCTCCACCTCGTTTTATTTGTCCCAGCACCTTGTTTCTCCCCGGCGGCAGCGCCGAGCTCCTTGTCCCTGCGCTCCTGTCAGCACTGGTCACGTGTGCAGTGCGTGACGTGCGTTACGCTGCGGGAGCAGGAGAACAGAGGGAGCCGCAAGTTTGACACCCCTGATCTAGTTCACTCCTCCTGCAGTGAACACAGACACCCTTCACTAGATCACATTACTCAAAGTCCTGCTGAATCTGACAATGAATGCTTCCAGGGATGGGGTGTCCATAACATCTCTGGGCAACCAGTTACAGTGCCTCATCACCCTCACAGTAATTAATTTCTACCCTCTCTTAGTTTAAAACCACTTGCCCTTGTCCTGTCACTACAGGCTCTCCTAAAATGTTTGTCCCCATCTTTCATATACACCCCCTGTAAGAACTGCAAGGCTGCCATAAGGTCTCTCTGGAGCCTTCTCTTCTCCAGGCTGAACAACCCCAATTCAGCCTTTCTTCATAGGAGAGGTTTTCAAGCTCTCTACCTATTTCCCTGGCCCTCTTCTGGAACCACTCTTAGCCTAATTTTTTTTTTTTTAATTCTCAACTGAATTTCCTTCTTTCCCTTACAGAACAAGCCAGCAAAACTCCTACTCAATGGATAAAACCCCTGACCTTGCTAAGTCAAACAATGACACCACACGATGCCACAGGGTATCTGGCAGAAAGGCTCCACCTTCCATGCCAAGCCCTGAGCACTGAAACATTGAATCACTTAGTGGAATGCCAGCCTAAAACTCTGGAGCTCCTAATTTTTCAATGCAGACTCACTAGAGTAGCTACAATGTAAGAGCAATTCTTAGTGGCAGCTTCTAGTTCTGCTGCCAAGCGTGGTTTTGCTCTCAAAAGAAAGGAAAGCGAGATTTTCAGTCCTTCTCAAGGTTTCTGAACTTCTTGTTCTCCAATAAAAAAAGATTTCTTCATTGCAAAGAAAATGCCCTCTCCAAACTGTTTACATCTTACCTCTGCAGCATCACAAGCTCTGAGATTTTTTATTTTTTTATCCAAGAAACGGAAGACTTTGATTGCCACTGAAAAATAACTTTCCTTCATCTGTGCATCACAGCAACACTGAACAAGCACTGAACCAATCATATGAGTAGTTACTTTCTGTCTCACACTGTCAGATTCCGTTTCAGCAACGAGTATCAGGTCATCAACCTTAGAAAAGGGAGCAGAGGAAAACCAACAACAAAAAAATCTGTTAGACAGTCAGACTTCTCTACAACTTTATACCATTTTTCATTTGCACATCCAATTAAATCCCTGTTACCTTCTGTTACTGTCTTTGGCATTCTTTAGAACCTGGGAAGGCACAAACATCTGTTACTTAGAACTACCCACTGTTATACTTGTTTATTCTCTTGTATTTTTTTCAGGAAACTAAAATTTCTGGAATTCGGTTATACTAATAATTTGTCCAAATCAGTAATAGCTTTGCTTCTTCTTTTCCTTATGCTAAGGTACAAATCTTTTTTTATCTATTGGGACTACTGGGAATTTGTTATTCAATGCACATAGGTGTATTTGCCTAGTAGCTTGATGATAGCATACCAATGCTAAGAAGAGCACATACAAAGTTCTTCTACATCATATTTGTTCTACTGCTGTGATTAGCTGTAAAGTAAGATTTCTTAAGGTTAGGGTAACATGGTACACATACCATTTGCAATAGTAAGGATGGGTACCCCAAAGCCATGTTTTCAGAAAACAGCAGAATCATTTTCTTGTTGGCCACTCCAATCAGCTCTGCAGTTTTGCTTGATTTAATTGCCTCTTCAAGAGCTGTTCCAAGGAAAAAAATAATAACAATCTAGGTACACAGATTTCACATTAAAACTCTGATGGCTCAGTAACAGAAACAGTCAGAAACATACTAGACAATTTCTTCATCTTTTCACAGAGTTTTTTAAAGAACTCCATTTACACTCACAGTATAACGGCTTGTTAATAACAGTCTCCTTCAATAAGTGTTCAGATTCAATAAGGATGACATCCTAAATTGTCACAATTTTTATTTTACCAAATTAGTTAAGATTAATATTTTACCTTCTGGCCAGCCTTTCAGTAAAGGGTGTAACAAGCAGAGATCAGATTTTGACAGACAAACAGCCATTCTCCAATCTGAAGATTTTGAATTCGCATTGGTGATTACCATAAAAGGTAACAACCGCATTACTGCTTCATCAAGCAGTTCTTTTTTCTCTTTCAAAATCTCCTCTTTGGTTAAAATATTTATTGCTCGCTCTAGAACCTTGTACCTAAAAGAGAACAAGTCATATTGAAAATCCACTGCTCAATCATACCAGCAACACTTTGATTTGTTCTCCATTTTCCATGGCTGTTTTCTGAATCCAAATAGCTCTGGAAACAAATAAGGAGTTCATGGGAAATGGAATGTAAATAATTGAACATTTCTCTTGCAACCGAGCAAAGACATAGCATAACAAAAAGTATTTGGAGTGAAAAACAGTTTAAAAAGTATTCTTTAGAGTTACTTTTTAAAAATGTATTTTATACAGAAAGAATAGACTGAAAAAAGGCACAAACATACCACTTTCCATCCTTTGAAATATCAGCTCTCTGGAAGACGTTCAAAAGACTTGATACTACTATTTCCGGATTGACTTGTTCCCTGAAAATCTGAAAAGTAATCAAGAAAAAGAAACAAAACTATAAAAAAAGTACAAAATAAATTACCATATCATAATGGAAAATGCATCCGCTATAACAAGTGGAAACAAAGATCAAACGTCACTAAATGCATTCCTATTGAAAATCATGTAATAAAACTACTATCATGGTAAACAGAAATTACAAGACTGCCCAGTACGCCCTCCTGAGAATTTATTGAATGCAGAAATGTCTGGTAAAATTGTTAAACAATAAGCAAACCATTTCATAATTAAATAAGAATTGCTTCTACTTCACATAGCATCTGCATGACAAAAATACAAGGCACGTTAACAAAAGATACTGAAGTTTAAAAAAGCACTCATGCGTTTCTATTTCTATTTTTTAGTGATTGAGAATGAATGAACGCACAAGACCCAACTATACTACCGCTAATAATATTCTGCACTACTACTAGCAGAAGCAATAAAGACAGACTGTTACTCTAGCTGGAAACAATCAGTACAATGCATACCACAGCCCTATCCAGTAAACCTGAGCTGCAGTTTAAGACTTTGCCACTATCAACTGACCAAATGACACTGTCACGGAAAAACTCGCTAGCATAATGACTTGTCACTGCACCATTTTCCAGCCACAAGGTACATAACATAGCTTGCATTTTTTACAGAAGAATGTACAGGATAAGCAGGAAGCACATTTCAAATAATAAAGACTAAAATATGCTTTATTAGCTACATAACCCCCCCATAAATTAAGGTTAATCCAAACACTTTGGGAAAGATCAAGAAGCAGCAAGTTGGGGGAGAACTGTGAGACAGCTAACAACAAAAACCTCCTACATTTGTGCTGCTTCATCCTTTCAAAGGTTAAAAGTCTTAAACTAAGGACTTGAGTAGAAGAAAGGCAATTATAAAGAATACATTCCAGACACATATTGAAGATCAGATAAAAACTCGCCTTACTCTTAAGGTAACATACCTCCAAAGAACCAAGAGCAGCCATTACAACATCTCTGTTGTCATCCTTGAGCCGACCAAAAATTGCTTCTTCTATGAAAGACTGATCAAAGCCTTCCTGAAAAACAAAGAAAAAAAAAGAACCAAAGGAAAAAGAATATTGTATGTGTTGGTGGCACAATTTACAGGCTTTTAGTGAAACACCGGAATCCATCCTTGTACAAGAGCAGTAACATCATCCAAATTAAACCTCATGGGCAGAATGACTTTCAACAACAAAAGAAAGAAAACCAGAAGTGTCCACTAACTTAGATTTTACCTTAGACTACAAGCAGCTTAATAAAAAAGAACTACATCCAGACTCCAGAATATGGGAAAGTGGTGACAGAAGCCTACTGCAAACTCCATCAAATTATATGTCTGGCAAACAGCTTTTTAAAGACGTTACATGTTAAGTCAGTTCTGTAAGTGAGAGATTCAGGACACAAACCTTTGATGTTTCAATAACATCTTTCAAATGCTGAAGAGCCAGGACCCGCACAGCCGGCTGAGGATGATTCAAACTAAGCAGAAGTGAGGTATCAGAGTCTTCCAGAAACTGAAATACAGATTTCAGAGTGACTCACTACATGCTAAAAATAATTGAAGCATATATAAGGACAATGGGAGAAATTCTTTCAGCATTTTTTTGTACCAGAAGAAAACCTGTATAATTCAGACCCAAAAAGCATCAATTACAGAACAATTATGTTGCAGAACTGTTTCGAGTTTGGTCTTTGGCAGACAGTTTGAGAAGTACAGTAAGCCACAGATACCTTTTTGTCCTAGAAAAGCACTACACTTATCTAAGGATTCTGAGAAAGCTCTAGTGATCATGTCAGTGTGACAGAGCACAGACAGAAACTGTTAAAAAGGCATCCCTGCCAGTTCAGTTATGTGCACTTATCTCAGAAAGCTCAAAGGCTAGAAGAGATTCATATGCCTTTGTTCTGCATGCTTCATTTTTTTGTTAATCCACTTGTTTTCCAGTCACAGAATCTGTGCATTCATTAAAACAGTACAAAAACACATGAAGCACTTCTTTATGCAGTTTACCATCTTTTCCTAAGTGTCTTCAGTCTTTCAAGCATTGCAAACAAAAGTCACAATACTAACCATCTCTTAATAATAAATTCCTTGGACAGATCTGTTGCACTCATGGTTATTCTGTGTTAGGCTGAGTTTCAACTGCTCTTCAGAAATGGCACAGGAAGAACTCTGTAATCACTCTATTCTTTCATATTACTGACTGTAAACATTCATAAAAATCAATGCAATGAAAAGGATGGAGCCACCTTCTCTCAAACACCATAAAGTTGTTTGTCAGCCTTCCCAAGACAGACACCTCTGACACTTTAAGATGAGGCCTTGCTAGGCACCACCACATTGTCATTATCAACCACTACAGCAGGGGCAGTGGATATGTTCCTAAGGAAAAATATTATTGATAGCAATTGGGACAGGTGGAAATTTATCAATCTTAACCATGAAAAAAAGCTCACACTCACAACTGTTCATGATAAATACAAATTCAAGAGATCTACAGTTTTCATTAAGGCCCCACCCCCATTACATTTAAGTTGGGTATTTTTTTTGTGGTGGGAACTGTAGAGATTTTGTTTAGAAAGAAGACGAGAGAGCAGAACTTTGCCAAAATATCAGCCTTCTTAGAGTATAACCATATAAGAGCTAGGATCATAAACTGAGCTTGCACCTACCTTGTATTTGCCACAGCTTAATGAAAGAGAAATAAATTGGTGAAAAAGATTTTGCTCAGCCTCATCTGTGCAGTCTTCCAGATGCTTCTCCAACACAGAGTCTAAGGCTTTAGGATATCTGCCAACAGAGAAAATCCTCAACATTTTCCACAGAGCATCGCAGAAGAACATTTATTTACTAGAAAAAGACAGGGAAATATAAGGAAGCTGAATGCACATGTACTCATCTGAACCAGCTATTTTAAGTAGCTTTGCAAAGGCAATAAGGCAACGTTGTAACACAGATGAACAATACACAGATCACTAGGATAAACAGTGAGGACAAAAGGTCACACTACAAAGCAAGTAGCTGTACAAAGCCAGCAAGTCTGCACCATGTATTACAGCGATAACAAAATATATAAAGACAGATCAGTAAAGTAAAATTTCGACACAGATTAGGAATTAAGTTATTTTTACTGTATTTATTTGGACAAGAATATTGTGCTTACTACACCCAACAAGCCAAGATCATAGCTAACAACCCCACTCTACAGACTGTGGGTCTGTCACAGAAAAATGGAACTTACTTTCTTTCAAGAAGTCTGATAAGAGGAAGCATCTTTTGATTGAGTGCAGCCATTTTGGTGGGATCAGATTCAATCTCTGTACCATAGGAGATAAACTCTTCTAGAAACTTACTAAAATTACAAACAAAAGAAAAAGCCACCATGTTTTGGATTAGTATTGGCTTTATTAATGTTACAGAGCACACTACTGAACAGGTTAGGATTAACAACATTATGTATTGCAAGTACAGATTTGCTCCTGGCCTGAGGTTTCACCCTGTCTCAAAAGTGCTGAAAGCATGGCTCTTCGGGATGAATGTACAAAAATGTTACAAAAGTCCAGGTTTGGAGTTAACTTATGCTCAGAAAAGCATATTCATAACACTAATGCCATTGTCAGGAATAAGCGATTATTAAACCAGAAATGACTGTAGTACCACAGAAGAAAAATAATCAAAGTTAACTCACGAAGCCAACAGGTGATCTAAATCTTTTTCCAGTGGTATACTCTGAAGAACAGCTTCAAGATGCTTGATATAAATCTGATTCTCTGTCTCCTCAGATTCTTCTTGCTCCTCTAAGGACAACATGTAATCATAAAAGATCAACAGTAGTTTGAGAATAACGCTCTTGTACTGATTAAAGTTAATTGCTTGTACAGGTGTCATCATTTGGTGAACCAAGCACACAATGTTCATTGATTACCAGCACTATCTCTCCACGTGCTGCTAGCAATGCTTTACACCAATGGCATTAAAATGCCCAAGGCTGTATGGCTACCAATAAATTCAAGTATTCTTTGGAAGGCTCCAGACCTCATACCACAGTTGTGGCAGCAACTCCTTACAGCATTCCCTGGTGTGAATCTGGTCCTTTTCAACAAAATAACTTTTCCAACCATGATTTGGCAATTACAAGTCCACAGTGCAAACAGTCTTAGCAGTGCAGACACAGACTGCTACTGCAGCCAGTCAGCCTCACTGTCCTGGACCATTCTCAGCCACATTTAACTCATCAGGTGAACACAGATCTCAAACCACACGGAATCTACCTAAAAATTACTTTGCAGTACTAGAATACATCTCTAAGTGTCAGAAATGTCATACATGAAAATTAAGTTACTGCTGAAATACTGTAAATCAACATCTGAATCAAAGCAATAGATCTAACAATGCCTAAAATAGCCTTATCTGTAAGGACAGGGAAAAACAAAAAGCACCACACACGAAAGCTCAATCAGGTCTTCACATTATTGGCGCAGTTTTAATGGCAGAAGCAACTGAAATTACTCAGCTACACCACTGACCACAGCCATCTGTCTCTAAGACTCAAGAAAATTGTAAAAATTTATGCTAACTTACCTGTATCACTCTTCACGACAGTGCGAACTAGGTGAGGCAACAGGTAACACAGAAGAGGAGAGAGATCGTAGTCTGCTGAAAGGCCTTGCAGAAGAGTTACCAGTTCTGGTGTTTTGCACAGATAATTAAATGGCCTGCACAATGGAACAGGGGAAAAAAAAGTATATATATATTTCATCTATGTTACCAACACTTTCAAACCATGAAGACTTACTTCCTCAGGATTCAATTTTCAGCACCAGGAAACACTCTCATTGTAAACAAATGCTGAAAAGGTTTAAAGGGTTCCACTTCCTTATTTCCAGAGGTTATTGGCACATTTAATATCCAAGAAGAAAATGTGATACTGCCTGTCATGTTGAGCACAGCTGCTGCAATGGCACAGCAAACACACCTATATTTTTGCAAATCTGGTAGTACAAGAAAAAAATACTTTTATGGATTGCACGAAGAGATATTCTTATATTGGAAGGAGTATATCTATTACACAGTGGCAGCAAAAGAAAGTGAGGAGAAATAATAGCTCAATTAAAGGTGATCTCCAAAGAGAGTAGAAGCAACTTCCCATCCTGCTAACAAACAGTTTCTCTCGTCTCATCTCCTTTTATATCCACCTGGCAGAATGCTGCATAATGCATCAAGTATGCCTCTCCTTAGCTCCTCACACCTTAGCTTCTAACCTATTTTCCCCTTCTGTGACTGCGTTCAAGTATCTGGAAGGTAGTCACTGTACTTATTCTACCTAAGCTTTATTCTATTGGAATATCCATGCTAACCTCTCTGTCAGCAAGCAAACTTCCTGTAGCATGTGGGATTTCCACCACTACATTCAACTGCCTCAGGGTACTGTCTCAGGGTAGACAGATCAATGGGAACGAAATACCACATGTGCTTCCAGAAGAACACCTCGTGTGGGTAGGACCAAAGAAGTGGTGGTATAGGAGCTCTTACACTTGAGGTGCTTAATTACATCAATTCTGTCCCTTCCATTGAAGGGACAGAATTCTTTTTCCAAGCTATTCAAATAACCTCAAATCTGCACTACTCCTCTTATGCTGGCTTGTCTTCCAGGATTCCCACTTCTAAGAAAACCTTTTACTGGCAGGGTTCAGTTTTGCACTTTGACAGCAATCTTTTATGGAGGGAAGAGGACCAGAACACAGACCAAAAGATGACAGACTCACACCACTGAGACTCCTTAGCAGTAGAGAACACACAAGTTCACAAACTAAACCAAAGAATCTTCCAAGCCCTTTAAAATGTCAATTACTAAAATTCTAACAGTAATGTATCCCTTAATAAGAAGGATAAAAAAATCCGAATTATAAAATGCAGCCTGAGCTTTTAAAAAAATGGCAAAACTCAATTCACATAGACTTACTTTTTCCCAAGTTTGTCTCCTTTCTGAGTTTGTAGAAGTAGGTTCAAGCATGCCACTCCATCCCTGACTAATGAGGGCACTTTATATAATGTCTTGCTTATTTGTAACATCAAGGAATGCACCAAGGAAGTCTCCACTGTCACTTTTACTGTAATCTGGCAAATTATCATGTATGTTGCAGCTCTGTAATCCTGTATAGAGGATTTCAAGCCCTAGGAAAAGAGATAGAGATGAATTCTTAATACACAAATTAAAATAAGAGTAAAATAACATAAATACCATTTTCATTCCAACATCCATGGAATCACACTACCTTCCTCTTCATGTATTACTTCATAAGGGAACTATAAACTCGACTTTCAAGAAGAAAAAGCTGTCATGCAGGGTGCATACATACAGAAGACACATTCATTAACTGTTGCTCTGTTCATTAGAAGAGCAACAGTCCCACAGGGAAGAGGATATTAAAGCAAGCTGTCCACCCTGACACTGTTTCCTCAATGTTTAGCACAGGAAGTCTATAAGTCAAAGAGGTTCATGCAAACTCTGCATCCACTTCTCACAGCTCCATTCCCCATGCTGAGCAGCAAACAGAGTTCTCAAAATGCTCATCTAAGGTGTGAGAAACTTAATAGTCATGAACCTTCACCTGCCTGATGTTTCAAAGCAGACTAAGAGTAGAACAATACATTTCACATACAATGTGCCTCTTAAATGTTATCTGCAGAAAGCATATGTCAGCACTACACAGTACACTTCATCACACAGCAAAGAACACAAAACTTCACGTACCTTTTGGATGTAAGGGAGCAGCTTAGAGACTATAGTATCTGTTATCTTCTCTACAGCTCCAAGAGCTGATACAATGGTGGAGGCATAAAACACAAGAAGAACTCTCAACTGAGCTGAGTTGCCAGGATAGTCTGAAAAGGCCTGGAACACAGAAAAATTAGTTGTTCAGTCTCAAAGTAAAGTGGAAATACACATACAGCTTCCCTCTAAACCAGCAATATCTCAGCACTCCAGCACATAAACTCTACCAGCTCCTGTTGGCACAACTGAAGTCATCAGCTCCTCCTAGCAGCAAACCCCTCATAGACAAGGCAGAAGGAAATGGGTGCTACTCCTCAGCTACTGTCGTTAATCACAGTAAGGTAACCTAAATCACTTGTGATTTCAGTGTAATGTCAAGACTGAGAACCAGACAACCAAGAAGCTGAGTCTTTTATTTTTAACACCCCCTACTCCATCTGTGAACAAACCCTGTTATTATGTGTTCTTTACTTAGTTTGACAGTATGTGCATTCTAGTTCTCTACATAATTGGAGCTGTCGTACTTCTTACCCTTTTGAGACTATAAAACTAGTTCTCTATTCGACATTAACTGAAAAAAACCCAAATAAATCCATTCCCTTTCTAACATTCTCAAGTTCTTATTAATATTTGAAGACTTACATTTAGAACAGCCACGAGAATCCCACAAAAGAAATATGTAATTCAAAGCACAGTTACAAACTAATAGCAGGAATGGCTGTGTAAAAGAAAGTAAAACAATGAAGTACTTTTAAGAAATACAGTATCTTTAAGTAATACAGTATTGCCAAATTTTTTGTCAAGGCTCATTAGTTCTCAGTCAATTCCTTACAAGAATTTTTGATAGACTGCCATCTATACAAATAACAAGAGAAGATTTTTTCATATTATTTACTAATAAACTACTCCTTTTACTATTTGATATGTAATACAAACTATCAGGAAACAGCATAGCATTACACAAATACAAGGATGGGGAAAACTACACAACAACAAATAAATAATGTTCTAGAACAAATGAACAACCTTCACGGATTTGGCCACCAGCCTGCAGATGAATTCCATGAAATCCATGTCTTTGTAGCAGTGTGTAATGATGGTACCCCTTGCCAGTGGGACTCCAGGTTTCTTTACATGGTGAAAGGAGGAAAATTAAAACTCTCCAGTGTAAAGTGAAGCACTCAAAGTAAAAATCAATATAATCTCTAAATTAATCCTACCAATCAGTTAACACCATTTAAATTTAAATAAGTAATGGAAACCCACAACACCTCTCTGGAATTTTTTTTGTATTTGCATTAACACAGGCAATTAATAGCATTACATATAAACTATATTCAAATAAACATATATTTTAGTAATTGACATATCCTACTAGTGGTAGCAAATACTTGCACATTAGAAGCATATTTTAATTTTGCTAAAACAGGAGTAATTACAATCAAAGACTTTTATAATTAACAGAAACAACAGGTGGGCATCCAGGTTCCAGTCCTGCATTTAAATCTTTCAGTATAGTTCTACAGCTAACCACAGGAACAGCTGGACCATATTCATAAACCTAGTAACAGAGTCAACATATTATTAATAAAAGTCCCTCATGTTTCTCCCAGCTTGCATCTGTCAAATAATTTACCCGTATTGGATCCATCCAATGCCACTTATGAGTTGGGCTTTTTATATCTAAAAGCTGAATAACTCTCACAAATAGTTTAGTTTCATGATATGGCAGAACACAACCAATCAAACTATCTTGATTGTAAAGATGGATGTGAAACCTAAGGAAAAACACATACACATACAGTTAAAAATTATCTGGACATCCAAAATAAAGACACAGCCATGTTTTTCTCATAACATTGGGTTTACTCGCTTTTAAGCCAGACGAGAGATGTCTGCCATACGGACCCAGACGTATGGTCCACTCAGAGTTCAGAATTCCAAGGTGGCCACTACACTGTATGTGCTAGAGCAGGGGTGTCAAACTCACGGCTCCCACCAATCTCACAGCGTAACGCGTGTCACTCGCTGCACTCATGACCAGCCCTGGCAGGAGCGCAGGGACAAGGAGCTTGGTGCTGCCGCCGGGGAAAAACAAGGTGGAGGGCTGGATAAAACAAGGTGGAGGGATGCATTCAGCCTACAGGCTGTGAGTTTGACACCCCTGTGTTAGCATAAAGAAAGAGTATCAGCAATTTTTTTCCCTCATTCTCAATAATTTTAGGTCCCTACAGGACTTAAGAATACCTGTTTCTTCTGCATAGATTTCAATACTAAACCAGACGTCACAATAACCTAGTATGAATTTCATTAGAATACATACATTAAAACAGTTGTGATTCCAAGGTTATAGCAACAAAATTTCCCACCAGTTTTCTTACACTTTCCACATCTGGATAGGTTAATTTACATAACAAAATACACCACCACTTCACAAAATAACTTGTTCTGTTTTTTCTTCACACCTTAGCTCTTGATATGTTATACAACACAAGGGCATGTCAACCATGGCACACAGTTAATATTGAAAATCAGCTATTTTACACAGCCCATTTCTAAAAGCGTATTGCATAAATGCCTCTCTAGGTCCTCTGTAAACTGGCTAGATCTGAGCAAATCTGGTGAAAGCCACACAAGGAAATAATTGTTTTATTATAATTATCACAACAGATCAAAATTTTCACAGAAAATTATCAATCTATTTACCTAATTGGCAGAGAAGAACATCTGGCCCCATAATGACTAACTCCAAATGAATTATATTAATAATTAACCCCTATTTTCAGAAAACTAAACTAAAATTATTCAAACTTTTTCTCACTGGGGAAATTAATTCTGTCTTATCTATTGACATGTATGATATTCGCTGGATTACCTGTGAATCAGCCATTCAAGGCACTTCTGGGCTGGCTTAAGCATAAAGTAAGGGGACAGATGAATCAGAAATAATGAAATGTTCTTATTCAGTTCCTGATTTACTGCTTTAGTCTGAACACTACGTTCCAGGCCTTTGGACGTGGAACTAAACAAACTGGACTGGAACATTTCAAAGGCAGGATCGATCCCCATCAACTCTTCTAAGCCAGTGCATCCTGTGGAAAAAAATGGAAGAATGCTTTAAACCCAACAGTTTTATTCACCAGTCCTACCCACCCACCTCCTCACTGGCACATCCAACCCCTTTGCTATACTGGTAAATGTCATCTTCACTAAGCAAACCAAACCAAATAGCAAAGAGGTCTAAGACCAAAATTCCAAGTCAATGTATGAATTGCTTTTTGGGGTTTTTTGGGTAAAAAACACTAGGGTTGTCAAATATGGGATCAGAGGCCAACTATTGGATCAGAGATCATGGAACTTCCATCCTCAAACTGAGCCAAAGAAAGGCCTCAGCAGCCTGAGCTAACTATCCCTGTCCTCAGTTGGGCTAGTCCCAAGTGAACTCCAGTAGTCCCTTCCATTAAATTTATTCAATGATTTTACATCAATGAAGCAAGCAAAGATACCCCTTTGAACAAAATAAAATACAATCTTCCATGTATGCCACCAGAGAATCACAGGAATTATTTCTTTTTTTATGTACAAGCTTGTAAATATTAATGGCTAATCACAAAGCCAGCAACTTCAGTTGAAATGAAGAAACCAGGTATTTGGGTGAAATACGGAAGAAAGAAATTAATACATGCAGTTGTTTTATAGTAACTATTCAAGCAATTAAAAAATACTCTGTATTGCATATAGGACATATATCTACAGTCTTGTTAGTTAAAATTGATAAAGGTTGTCAATGTTTGTGGTTTTAGAAAACAGCTTTCTTACTTGAGAAGTATCACATACCTGGGTAAAGATCCATAAAAAATGGAAAGAGATTTGAAATGTACAAACATAGCAATAGCTTTTGCCATTTTACATTATTTGTGGCCGTAATGTTACCAATCAGCAGGATGTCAGCATGTTTTCAAGAAATCACAGAATGCAGGTTGGAAGGGACCTTTGGAGATCTCTAGTCCAAGGCCTTGCTCAAGGCACGGTTAGTCCTGCAATCAGACCAACTTGCTCAGGGTAGATCCAGGCAGAGTTGTCAAAAGGACAGAGAGCAGAAACTCCCTGGACAACCTGTTCAACTGCTTGACTCTTACGGTGAAAAAGTTTTTCCGAATATCCAATTTGAACCTCTATAGTTTCAACTCATGCCCATCGACTTCTGTCCTCTAGCCTGTGTTCCTCTGGAAAGCCCGTCCTACCTTCTTGACAGGTAATGGCTGGCTGCTATTAGACCCCTCAAAGCCTTCTCTTCTCCAGACTGAATGGGAACAGGCACACTCTTCCCACCAGTCTCCCCTCATAAGGCAAATTCTCCAGCCTTTGACCACCTTGGGGCCCTGAGTTCCCAATCACCCGATCCTTCATGTGCCCAGAAACGTGCTCCAAAATGACTTGCTCCGTGATTTTTTCGCGGGTTGGAGTGATGCTGACTAGTTTATTGAATTATCACAGAATCACAGAATGATCTGAGTTGGAAGAGACCCACAGAGATCATCATGTCCAACTCCTAACCATGCACAGGACAATCCCAACACTTACATTGTGTGTCTTACGGGATTGACCAAATGCTTCTTGAATACTGTCAGGCTTGGTGCCATGACTGCTTCCCTGGGGAGCTTTCCAGTGCTCCACCACCCTCCAGGTGAAAAACCTTTTCCTAATATCCAACCAAAAACCCAACAGGCACATCTTCCTGCCACTGGCATTTCAATGTGAGTTTGCCTTTCACATTTGTCTTTCTTCAGCTGTTTTTTAGGGACAGGTACAAAATTTTTAACATCACCAGCATCTCAAGAGCCAAACTCACCAATGGCAAAAAACGTGTCCCTGTCAATAGCAGCAGCTTCCTTGCAGCTGAACAGCAGGGATGCTACCTCGCTGCGCTCCAGAAGGCTGGGATCAGTCTGGGGCAGGGCCAGCCGCTTTAGCTGCTCCGCCAGGGACGTCATGGCTTCGTGCTTCGAGAAAACCAGCCTCCAAAAGAACCTAAGGAAGGAAAACCAAAGCAAGGCCCGTGGATAAACAAGTTCATGGAGACATCCTGCCTCTCTCCATCCCCCTTCTCCGCCCAGTGCAGGACCCAGCTGACCCCAGGGGCGCACGTAGGTGAGTGTGTCCCGGACACAGCCAAGCCGGGGAAAAGGAGAGAAAGATGCGGGCGGTACCCATCCCGGTTCCCCGGCACCCACCTGTCCCCGTGCTGCTTCCCTGCCGGGCCCCACGTGGGCTGCGCGCGCCGCTCACCCGGAAGCGGTGGCTCCAGCGGAAAGGGAAGCGGCCGCCCCGACTCGGGCGAGAGAGAAGCTCCGTCGTTCAGCTCCTCCCCTGGGTGCGGGCGCGGGGCTGGGCAGGGCCGGGCTTCGCGGGGCAGCGTAGCGCTGAGGGCATTGTCAGAGATTCCCTGCCGTTTCCCTCTCTCTCCCTCCCCTGCCTGTGTTGGGGCAGCAGCCGGTCCAGATGGAGAAGCCGCAGTGGGGTGTCCACAGTAGGTTGTGCTCCTGAGCCCAGCAAAGCAACAACCTGGGCTGGGGGGGGGCGGATCTGCTAAACAGGGTCAGCACGTCTTAGTAGTAAGGGCACACATAACTGGAGTGGTTCCACCTTTAGGATTTTTCTGTAGCTGGAGCGAGTGATGCTAGGAGAAGTGCAGGACTCCCATGAGCAAAAGGTCTCGAGAGCTTCTGTGGTGTCTATGGTCTAGATCCCAGCTGCAGAACCACTGCACCTTGCAGGCTGGAAGGATCCCCTTGAGTATGGTGTGCAGTTTTGGTTACCACAGTATTAAAAGGATATAAAGCTACTGGCGAGTATCCAGCGAAGGGCCTCAAAGCTGGTGAAGGGTTAAGAGGAGCGTTTGAGGATCGGCTAAAGTCACTTGGTCTGTTCAGCTTGGAGGAGACTGAAGGGAGATCTCATCACAGTTCACTGTTTCCTGACAAGGGAAGGAGGAGCAGCAGGTGCTGATCTCTTCTCTCTGGTGACCAATGTCAGGATCCGAGGGAATGGCACAAGGTGTACCAGGGGAGGTTTAGGCTGGATATCAGGAAAACATTCTTCACCCAGGGTGGTGAAGCAAGAGAACAGCTCCCCAGAGAAGTAATTGTGGTGCCTGGCCTGACAATATTCAAGAAGCATTTAGACAGCGCCCTCAGGCACATGGCATGCATGTTGGGGTTGTCCTGTGCAGGGACAGGAGTTGGGCTCGATGGTCCTTTAGAGTCCCTTCCAGCTCAGGACATTCTGTGATTCTAGGAAAACTTGTCTGATCTAGCTCAGCAGCAAGGGCAGGTCAGAGTGAGTTGTCCAGAGGTTTGTCTGGTTGCACTCGGGTTTGTCTTCAAGGGTAGAAATTCCACAGCTTCACTAAGCCTCTCATCCAAGGTTTGGTTATCTTCAGGTTAAAAAGAAATTCCTGATATTAAGCCCTACAATGTCTCCACCAGTTTGCATTCAAGGCCGCAGTGTTCTGCACCTGAAAGTCAGCGCACAAAGCCAGAAAGAGAACATGGCTTATGGCAAGCCAGAAGAAGCATGGAAAAATAAGCAGAAGTAAAACCGATTTCAGTTCATATCAGTGGATGGACAAAATTACATCAAATATAACAGTTCCAGGACCAGATCTGTAAAAGTGTTTCCCCATATTGTTGAGAAGCTGTATAGCTATAGCAGAAATAACAAATTTGTTTGCATAGTAAAGCTGTCTTATTTGGTAATCTTTTAGCATCCAGTAGAAATGCAAAATGTGGATAAAAGTTTAGGGTTGCAGAGAATTGTTTAAATGCTTAATTTTATCCATTAGGAACATCCACTGATTTCTGCTTGTATTAAACCTTTATAGGAGTGTAAGCAGAGGGAGGAAATGAAGATGAATGTTTGACTGCCTGATCATATTTGCTGGTGCCTTGTCAGAGAGCATGTATTAACTATATATCATGTTACTTTTGACATTATATTATCTGGATGTAGTGACAGCAATTGCTGAGCTGTTAAGGATTGCTGCCACTGCAGTTATGACAGTGTTAAGGCATTTGGAGGGTATTACTGATTTAATGGGATTGCTATTGTTTTTCTAACTGTTCTAAAACCAAGATTATGATCATCTAGTAAATGAACTGGCTGGGGATGGTGCAATCCAAGAGGCCAATTTATTACACCTTTTCAGATTCCCTGTGGCTTCTGTGCATATTTTTCTTTATGAAGTCTTCATGTGACACTTTAGCATAGTTTAAACCTGTAAAAATATGGATGTTGCCATGTCTAAAAATACCAATCATTAAAATATGTAGACTTTGCAAAGGACAGAAAGCTGTTTCAAAAAGAAAAAACTGGTAAGTTTTTAGTGAAGTAGTTCATTATTTGATTACTATATCCAGAAAAATAAACTAGAAGTTGTAAATGCTGAAACGTGTTCAGATTTTCCAGTAGTTCTATCCCACTCTATTCTTTGCCGTAGAGAGCTGCAAGACAGAGGTTTATACTTTTGTGCTTTCCTTTCCATCCTTGTTTATTACAGAGTAAAGCTGGGATTCTCTTTGGCGGTTAATTGGAGGAACAGAGGCACCTTCTGCAGAGGGAAAAATATTTGTTCTCGATTTAATTCTAGAAAAGTGTTCTGTGGGAAAAATATAAAACCAGAAAGTCTGTTAGGAAGCAAGCTTGGTTGGCTTTGTAATTCCCCAGTGTTGTCTGATGTTCCCCAGATGTGTGCTCTATGTTAGACTACAAAGAGTTGCTTTTCTGAACTGAAATCTAAGCCTGTCTCAAACAGTGCCTTTAGCTTGCCAGTGCCTGTATTATCCCATTGTTAGTCTGTATGGGTGGAATTCTCATATCCAAACTACAGTTGAAGTCACCTCTGGTGATGGCTGCTATTAAACTGTGTGCAATGGATTAGATTCTTAAAAAATCTCAAAGTCTTAGAATACAAACTGTCATATGCTAACTTTTAAAAAATGGTGATCTGTTTCAAGTGTTTTCTGTAAGCCTATTCATTCCTAAGTATTGGTGTGTTTGAAAAGACTTAATTAAGAAATGTAAGCACTGTTAAACTTTAATTTTCTCTATGTCTGGATAAATTGATGGTCCTGCTGGAGCAAATATATCTGATGTCTTTATATAGATAAAGATCTAGTCTTTATACTCCTTTCCTTCCAACTCACCTCACCAGCTGTGCATATATACAGAGTTGTATCTACTTTTGTAAGTAATGCAGCCCAGTAGGGAAAATTTGTAGGATGAAGTGGTGCTAAGGAACTTGCATCACACTGTGTGCATTTCAGAGGTTTTATGCAGACTGCATCTTGTTCTGCCTTGCGGTCCAAGTTCCTATTAGGTGCATTCCTGAAGTGCATCTTTGTTGTGATGGGTAGGCAACAGATGGGGAAGAATTTCATTTAAAGAGAAAAAGGGAGTCACTTCTGGTACGAAAAGTACTATTCAGTAGCATGCAATTGTAATATAACAAAATGAGGGCAAGGAATTGAGTACTATCTGAATGCTCTACTGTTTACATAAAAAGTTAGTGTTTGTAATAAGTACTCTGAAAAGCTTCTTAACTCATTTTCTAAGATGTTTTTTCTCTTTCCTTCTTGTACCACCTCCTGTAATCTAGTGATCCACTGTGATTTTGGATTGTTAAACAGTTCTGAAGGAGATGGAAGAGAGCCACCTTCCCTGCGCTTCACCATCACTTGCTAATAATCTCGGTATGTTCCCTGACTTTTCCTCGTGCTGTTGTTAACATACAATATGACTGTGCCTGACATCTAAAATGATATCTAATTGCATTGTAATGAAGCAATACAAAAACCTTTCTAGGATATGCAAAGGAGATTGTAACCTCATTAGAGTGAATTTAAATAAAAGTAGGTGTTAACAGATATATGTGTTTAATGTGGGTATATGTATACTGAATGACCTGTAAACTGATCTGTGCTCTGGAGCAGTGAATCAAAGATCTTGTAAGTCAAGGCAATCTTATTGACAAAGGATATATTTTTTTGCTGTTGGTTGCAGGAGGTGTGCCTAGGTTTTGTAGTTTTGGAGGCTGTGCAGCTCAGTCTGCTGCTCTGAGCTACTCTGTGTGCTTTGTTCTTAATTCACGTACATCACTGCTTCCTATTGGAAGGCTATCGATGATTCGCAAGAAGACATTTCTGGTCTCTGAATTTGTAGAGTTACTGTAATTATCAGGAAGAACAGTGTTCTATTATTAACTGCTGCAGTAATGTATTTTTCTCTGTTTTCTTCTCTCACTGCTCTCTGTGACAATGTAGCAGTCACCCTTCACCTCTGGATATCATGAAATGATGAGATAGCACCTTTCTGCAGTGTATACATTGATAAGACCTTGAGGTCATTATTTCCTTGCCTAAGCTTTTGTTAGAACAATGAGATTGGAGCCGTTGTATCATGTAAAAAAGCAAATATATAAACCGCGAGAGTTAAGATTTGTTTTCCCTATCAACCCCTCCTGCCCTGCGGGCTTCATCTTTTTTGCTTACATAGTGAAAATCAGGCGTAATTCTGATGAGGTCAGTGGAGTTGTATGAGTGTGCAGCTGATGTAACTAGAGGCAGAAACCATCAAGCGTAATTCAGTGGTGGTTTGAGGTTACAGAGAATGGCAGTTCTCATTGCTGGAACAGGACCGAAGGGAGAATAATTATTCAGTTGAACTGAAGGGCTAGAAGAAGCTTCCTTGCTAGGCAGTGTATCAAGCACATCATCCACTTACCACTGTGGCAGGCAGTATCATATTTCCCTGGCTTTTCTTGGAAAATCTCCTGCAGCTTCCCCCAGCCATAAATTCTCATGTGTAGCTGTGTTCCAGATCTAAAAATAAACAGAAACCCTCTGGATGGGTGGCGGGAAGCTATTTTGGGGATTTTACTGTATTAAAGGCTTCCTGATATGGTAATATAAACTGTGGGCTTTTGAATCAAAATTGTTACAAAGGAAGCTTTATATTCTAGATAAGGAGAAATAATCCCCAAATAAAAAAAAACTAGTTTCATCTAGGCACATGCAAGGAAAGCATTGGCTTGAAAAGGGTAGACTTGTGACTTCATTTTTATCCACTCAAGGTAGGTCTAATTTGTATCTAAAGCATCAGGAGCAGTAAGGAAGTCAAATGGAGATGGTAAAAAATGGAGAGAAAAAACCCATCAGTCCTTTCAGTGCTGAGCTACACATAAATTATAATCTTTTTGTTCACTGTGTAAACAGTCAACTCAAAAGTTGGTTTTTAATGACTGCACAATTGTTGCCATGAAAAATAGGAAAATGTTGCTGCTGATTGCTGTGATTGTGATAGCTCTTTGTTATGAATTAGTATTTATTTGGCTGGGAAGTATGATACTGTATGTATACGTTAGCTGTTTACTGTTGTGAAAAGATACTTGTGCCAGACAATCAACTGAGAGCAGGTGTCAGATCTGCTGTGTGGTACTTGTGAGTCACATTGTTTAATGCATTGAGAGAACTTGGTAATCAGAGTGTAGCAATGTGGCCATTAGGGTCTTGAGTGTAATAAGCAGTAAGGAGAGTATTTTGAGCTAGACATCTTATCTTTCATAGCAGGGCTGTAAACAGTAAAAGCGACAATAAACTGAAGTATGGAGAGGAGGGAAAAGTGATCAATAAGGAACATACTTCACACAGCATGCTTTTCCTACCGCAGCTACTGTCTTGCTGTCATCTCCCTCAATTGCCAGCTATTCCAGTTCCGACAGGCATTGGAATAGCAGTAGAATTCACACGGTGCAACTACCCATTCCTGACCTGCAGCTGTTCAAACTGCTATTTGCTTGTCAGCCAGTCGTTTGCTGTTCGGGTTTTTTTTTAAATGCTTTTTTAAAAAGCTCTTTTCCTGAAGGAGAAATAGTGTCATTCCTATCCAGATGCACTAAATACAAATTTCAGCCTTTTCCCAGGCTGGCCATTGAAGCCAGTGCTGCTTTCATTTCTTGATTTGCCTCAGTCACTGACAGTCCACAGGCCTTTTCTATACTCGGTGAACATATAGTTTGAACTAGAATGAGATCTCAACTTTATGAGCTAATGCCTGAAAAGAGTATGATCGACATTTAGTAGCAGAGAGCTGAGAATGTATCTGCCAGTTTTGCCATTCAATAGTATTCAGTTACATATTTTTATTTACCCACTTTCTAAAGTTTATTGATTTTACATATTTTTTGTATGAATAAGTTATGCTTTCATGTAATGCCTGGCACACAGTCACTGTGAACACCAGGAACTGAACATTTTTTAAGATATGTACATATTCATATACATATGAGAGATATTAATACTCTAATATTTAAGAAGTATTAGAAAATCAGAGGGTGCATTTCTGTGATGTTGAATTATGCAAATTATCTACAATCATTAAAAATTAACGAAGGTTTTCAGTGCTATTTTAAAATTTGTTTAGCTTTTATATTTACTTGTGCTTTGGAAACTCTTCATGCTGTTATAAATCTTGGGGAAAATACTTGTTATTAGAAGCAATAGTGTGTTTGATTTAGATGGTGAGGATGGGCAGCTGAGATTTGCTGATAAGCCTACCTCTCCAGATTTGCTGATTTACTACAGGTGCCATGTTTTCAGAGTTAAAATAATGACCCTACTGTCTTGAGATGATGTAAAGACTCTGTGCTGCTTTTCATAAAGTGGTCTTGACAACTGGAAATGTTCTTGATAACAGCTAATAATTCTTACTGATGGAAGTACATGCCAATGTTTTCTTCAGTGCATTTCTTTACTCTCTGCCATTTTGCATGTATTGTATATGCTAGTGATTTAATAGAATTCTCTGCAGAGAAGCTACTTGAGAGAGACTTAGAGACCCAGTACCACCAGTGATAGACTGAGAGGAAGGTGCTATTTCTGCAGAAGGCTTGACAGGCACTTAGTATAGTGGGTAGGAAGGCAGCCTGGCCTTGAACATGAAGTAAAGGGGGGTGTGTGGTGCTAAGAATCAGGTGATTCTGCTGATTACACCTCTTTTAAATAAGCCCAGTGGCCAGGGACAAAGCAGTTCCTGCTGCAGTGTTCTCAAATATTGCACAGGAGAGGTTACATTTGAGAATTTGTCTCACATTACTTGTGTAGGGTCTCTTTGGTTTTCACTACCTCCCGATTCTTAGCAGTATGGTCAGGTATGTGCCTTGTTTTAGTCTGCAGAAGGGAAACAAAATCTTTCAAACAATTTATGACTAATCTAATCTTTAAAATATACCTTGTCTGTCTGTGTCACTAACACAATAGAAGCTCTTTTGTGTGAACCTATCACAGACAGATCAGATGTTATTGCTTGGGCAGAAGCTGTGGTGATGATGTAACTGTTAGGCTGCACTGGAAACCTTCAGTGCTTTCCGTAACATTTTTTATGAACTGTTTTCAAATTCAGAAGTTATTTACAGTTACTTAATTTATAATGTATTTATAATTTGTTGTAGAGCAGATGTCTTAAAAGCACATCAGGATAACAAGTCAATTAATGGTGGACTATGCCAGAGTTCACTTTTCCAAGCAGTCTTAATTCAGCTGCTTTGTGTCTATCACAATGCAGACTTTAATTGCATAGTCACAAATTACTTTTTTCACCTGAAATCCTGCATTGTTCAGTGTATTGTGTAAGCAGTGCTATACAGTGTTATGATTTTTTTTTCATTGAAGTTCTATTGCACTCAGATGAAGTATGTTCCCAAATACATAATTTATGATTTTCAGCTCTGATCATTGCAGTATTTGTACTGGTCTTCAAGTATTCCAGATCCTTTGCATATTTGATTTTCACCTACTACCTTATGTTTTGCAGCATTAGTATTATTCCAGATCTGCAGAAAGAAAACTGAGGCATGTGCTCCAAACTATCCATGGCTCCATTTTCCCATCCAGTGGACAGTTTTAGGATAATGAATGCTGATACAATGGAATCTGTCTTTTCCCTAAAGTGCTTTACAGAACGCAATTGCACACTGTCTTTTTGCTCACTGAGTAGGCCTGGTGGTTTTGAGTTTTACTCTCAGCAGAATCCTCTATTTGCCTGCTATTTCTATCCTGCATTGTTTTTTAAACATTCACTTTTGCAATTGAGCATAGTCTGTGACTCTCCTGTCTTCCACCACTGGTACTTAAGAGCGAAAAATCAAACCCTACAAATTTAAGGCCTGACTGGCCTAATTTTCTGTAGATCACCTGTGTGCCAGGTTTATCTGTGAAGGAGATGGAAGAGGGATTGCAGAGCCTTAGGGAACAAACGAAGAAGTGTCTTGGTGTTTTAGAAGTGCATTTGTAACTGAATGTCTGCCTTGGAAAAATCTAACATATGTTTGAATCCATCCATTTGAACAGCAAAATAAGCTTTCTGCTAAATCCTATGGGAAAAGAGGCCAGAGGAAGAGGTGTTCAGACTACCTCAACTAAGAAATTAATTCCAGAATTTGGTATACATGTCAAGCCTTACAGCATGTAAGGATAGTCTTACCTTGTCCTAGTTGCTGACTTCACATTCAGTAACTACTGTTCATGTGAACTGGAAAATTACCTACAACAGCATCTGGCTTGGGAAAAAAAAAAAACCAAACCAAGCCTCTTGAATTCAGTTCAGTTATGAAATTCTGGAAGATTACAGCCATTCAAGATTTCACTATGGGACACAAGAGAGATTTAGACTGCACATTAGCACAACTTCACTGCATTTATCCTATAGATAAACTAGATTCATAGTAAAGAAACATGCAAATAATGTCCTCTCCTCCTTTGCTGATGCTAAACTGGACTTATGCAAGGAGAGAGGAGAACCAATTAAGAAACAAAGGACTTGTCCACATTCAGAGGGACTGAAAGTGTTTTACTGTCTTCACCATGAGTGGGTTATTGCTGGTAGATCTCCAGAGTAATCAGTCTCATACTGGAAAGTATGTTGTGCAAAACTGATACCCACTTCTCCTGAGATGAGAATATGGCCAATGTTAGTGAAAAGCAATCATAGCTGGACACGGAACAATTGTCTTCAGAACAAGGAGCTGGAAAATTCAGGCCTTGCTGCTTTCATGTCAGGCACGGCAGGAACATTTTTTGTTTTTTTAGTGCTAGTTCTTAATACAGCTGGGTGTTAAAGTGAAGGTTTGTTGGACAGGATGTAAGGACAACAGTTCCGGAAAATGAAAACTAGCACTCTAAGTGTTGCAAGAAGAACACATTATCCCTGTTTGGCAGTAATTCAGGTTGTGTCCAACCCTGCATTATACAGGGATGGATTTGCCCCCTTTCCTGATATTTGTATTGCTCCTGTGAAATGAATAATAAGTAGCTAGCATTCATTTTTACAGACTGACAATTTGTTTAACCAAGTTGCTTTTTTGAGAGTGTAATTTTAATTTCAATGGTGCTAGTGAAATTGTATTGGTGTATCTGGAAGGAGAAATGAGGGAACTTAGACTGCAACTTGTCTAAGGTCATTCAGTCAATCTGTACAAATGCTGAGTTTAGAACACAGCAGTGTCTAATATCCTGTGCCCATAATCTCTGCCTCATACCTCAGTGATTTAAAACTTGCCAGGTCTCATCCATGCCCCTTAGATGATTATTGTCTGGAAACTGTGACTTAGTTGATGGTGTTTGTTTCTAGATAAATAAAGACATGTTGTCCATGCATTCCTTATCTCACATACTCATCTCTGTTCTCTTTTCTCAGTGTGACCAAAGCTATTGCTAAATAATATTATGCTTTTTTAGACAAATAGTCTCAGGTAAATAATCCATTATGGGTCACATAGTATTCATGAAGTACAAATTATACATTCAGTTGCACAGCTTCTTCCCTACTTAGTATCTTTGTGTGATAAGGCTAAGCCAGCGTAAAACAGAAACACAGCCAGGATTCTGGGGGCACATGATGGTGTGAAGGTTTCTCCAGAAGGTTTGTGACAGGCCATGCTCTACCACCAGTCCTGCCCCTTGCATTCTCATCACTGAACCATTTTTAAAATCCTGGATCTGTCTCACCATTTTTTCCGACCTTATGCCAGCACTATTTGTAGTTTCCCCACCTGTTGCCATGTGTATTACGTTGTAACTGTCTGCATATTGCTCTGCTACTTTAGTGTGCTGACTGACTGCAGTGTTGTACATAAATTACCATGTACATTTCCCGTTTTTTCTTTTGATGTTACATTTCTACTCGATGCAAAGCATTCTGTTGAAACTTCTGATATTACTTAGTTCATGATCTCATCTGTCTTTGGTTCAGACAAGAACCATTAAACGAAAAAGACACCCTCAAGAGGCTAGTTCAAGGGACGAGGGAGTTCAGCTATCATGATTTCTTCTGAAATGTTTAATAGAAATGTGTCTGAATGTGAGGTCTGAGAGCTCTTGTCATTCATGAAAGTAATCATCTTGTGCAGTGCTGCCTGGCAGTAGCCCCCACTAGAGGGTTTGTCCTTTGCTGTGTTACCGCTTTCAGCACTCACGTTGCAGTTCGTGGTTGTTATTATGTATCACGGTATTGCCTAGTGATACTGTGGCAGAGATGAGATGTTCAATGTTTTCTACTAATATCTGCCTTGAAGCCTTTCTAAGAACCATGACTGTCTGTTGTGCAGGCTACAAGTGTGGCCCTACAAAGAGTAGGGATATACCCTCCAGAGTATAAGGGACCTGAACTGCCTGGGAAAGCCTCATGACATGTTAGAGTAATGATAGGCATTTTTGGGTGCAGGCTGCACAGGCACCTGAGAGACAAACATGGAGGTAAAGAATGTATGGTAGGTAAAACACACTGTAATCATAATTGTTCGGTAGGCTTCTCAGGGCTTTTAGACAGGAAAAGCCTCTGCTTCAGAGAATTTGTGTTCTAGGTGGACATTAAAGACCAAAATAAACATTGCTGACACTATTTTAGAGACAGAAGAGTGCAGCACAACAAGCTTGTTTCCCTCAGTGAGAGTAGCCTAATGGGCCAAGACTTAGCTTTTAGAGAAAATTTTATCTGAATTGACTTGCTCAAGGTCACATAGGGCATCTTAAGTGGATGTGGATCAACCCATGTCTCAACCCCGTGATTTTCCTTCCGCACAAAAGGTTGGCAAAAGCCAGCGATCTCAATGCAGTCAGCATTTTCTCCATACTGAAGCCCAAGCTATGCTTTGGTAGTATTTGTCTGTCCTATAAATGTTGCTTGCTACACTTCATCCACGGCTGAATTTCAGGGACAGAGTAAGTTGATTCTATATATAGCTGATGAAACACTTCAGGATCTTCTGACAATGAAGCCAGCAACTAATTTTTTTCAGCTCTTTCTCCATTTGTATTTCCAAACCTGTCATTTGAAATAGTATATTTTTTAAAAAATAATTATACTGTATACTTAGCTTCTATCTAGTTAATACCGCCACTCATGAGTAGCATGGGCATTTTTCAGAGTCAAAGTTTGTTCCTCTTGGTGCTAAATGCAGGAAGGCTAATATGCCTGGTGCTCATGGTGATTTTCCTTAGCTCAGATAAAATCAGAGTTTTGGTTCCCAAATATATGCTTCCCTGCTCTATTTCTGCCTTCCTTCTGTATGTGTTCATTTTGGGAATATGAAGCAAGGTGAACATTTATTGGTGTTATCTTTACATATTGAATTTAATTCCTTCAGGGTTTTTTCTAAACTTACAAATGAATGTGTTTCTTATATTGAAGAACGTGATTTGTGTTTATTGTATTGAGAAAAAAAAAGAGGGCTATTTCTCCTGAAATCTAATAAAAAATAAATACATTTTAAAACACACTCCACCTTTCTGCTTAGGTTTGTTAGGAAAACTTATGCATAATTTTTAACAGAATCCAACATTTTGGCCTAATCGGAATTATTAATGTCTTCTTTAAATAATTCTAGTTTTTCTTGGTTAAATTTTAAACAATTGGGTATTTACTACATGCAAAAGGACATTTTAAGTGGGAGTTATGACACACTTTGAAAATAAATGAGCTTTTTGATCCCTCTTTTAAGATTCTATTAAAAGTTTACAAAAGAGAACAATTACTTTGAATTTATTTTATCTTTCATTGACTTTCTTGAAAAATCCATCCAACTGTTCTTTTTTCACTAAGAAACAGGCTGCGCCTATGGAAGGATGGTAGACTCACTGACTTACTGAGATCTCATAAGTTTCTTTGTCTTCCTGTGGCCTTTCTGAGATAGTTTTGGCACATGTGAAGTATTGTGTTCCTACACAGAAATGTTACAGCTGAAAACTAATGGTGATCATTTTCACTGATCGCTTATATGCGGTTATTTAAGTAGATAAATCTGGCTAATTTCTTATTCTAAATTTCACTAAGTTCAAATAGAAGAATAATCTGGGGAAACATTGCAGTGTTCAGCATTTTTTAAGTTTTATTAAAAAGTTGGGCTTTTTTTCTCATTCTGAGATTTTGTGAGAGGGAAGAAGCAGGCTGAAGGGATTGAATGTCTAGTGAACGGTGAAAATACAGAGGAGTGAGTTCTTGAGAGAGTGAGGTGACAGATTATGGGGAGCAAATGTATGTTAAATTCAAACTGTGTGAAACAATTTCCATTTCATTAAAAAGTGATGAAGATTGACATAGGAGGTGGAGACTGTGCTTCCTTTAGTTAGAAAAGCCCTTTGATTCTCAAGGAACTCGATGCAAAGTATGCTAGGAAGCTTTTGCTTATGTGGTATTAGATTCTAAAATCCTTCATAAATTGAAACTGTGAAGTTCAACCGTGGAGCTGCTGCTCCTGTTGGGAAAGTTCTGGCCTTCTTGTTGCTCCTCTTGCATCAGAAATGATACTTGGTCCCCACAGTGTTCTCCTAGGCCAGAGGTGTCAAACTCACGGCTCCCACCGTTCTCCTGCTCTCACAGTGTAACGCACATCACCAGCGCTGGCAGGAGCGTAGGGACAAGGAGCTCAGTGCTCCTGCCAGGTAGAAACAAGGTGCTGGGCTGAATGAAACAAGGTCGAGGTCTGGATTCAGCCCGCAGGCTGTGAATTTACCCCTGTCCTAGGGCAAAGGCATTCTCCTGGGTAGGCCCTTATGGACATTTATGTTTGCATAAACTACAACTATTTTGTCAAATAAAAGATAAAAATTGTTGACAATTCAACCCTGCCATCTCCATTTCTGATCTCCCTGTGCCACCTTATTTCTTCTCATCTGTTTGGCAATCATGAGTATTCTTTTTGTCTTACCACATTGTAAGCGATCTGTGTCATTTCTACCTCAAATATCCCTGCTGACTTTCAGGTATCTTGTTATGTCCCCTTTTCTGTATCTATATGGTTCACTGTGTTTCTTCCTCTTTCTCTGTTTGGGATTTTTGTCCTTTCTTTCCTGCTCAGCTTGCTGATTCTGTATTGATTTGATTTTTTTTCTCCCTTGGCACATACATTTGTAGCTGAGTGACTGCTAGCTTCAGTGAGGATAGTTCTAACCTACCTTGGATGTGGGAATAGGCTGATTGAAGCACATTGCTTTATTTGTACTGCTCTGCTGGGCACAGCTTTTCTTTTCTCTAGGTGAGCTGGAAGAGACAGTTCCCTTTCCACTTCAGGTTTGCAATCAGAGTTCCATTTTGGCTCTCTCTCCACTACAGACCTCCATTCATATGCTCCTCATTACCATCTGCACAGTTCATTTATAAAATTAAATTAAACTAGTAAACAAAATACCAGATACTCCTCCTAAAGCTCCATGTATAAATATCTCCCCTGCCTACTCATGCTGTCTGATTAAGGGGCAGTAAGCAGTTATTTAGAGAACTTAAACAGGCCAGATTCCATCAAGATAGGCAGTTTTTTTAAAAATAGGCATATTCCCTTTAGCATCCTGTTTCATAGGTAAAAACCCATACCCTTAAAATGTATGCTGATGAAGTTGAAGCCCCCTATTTTGACAATTTCAGAATTAAAAGATCAGATTTTTCATTCTGGACTATTTTTTTTCATCCAAAATTAAATAACATAACCTTGATCTCTCAGACTAGCTGGGAGACACTATAGTTCTACCTGTTGGTTTCTTGGAACAAAGATAACATTTTTGTTTTATTTGTTTTGTTATGAAAGTACTAAGCTTACCAATTAAATATGAAAAAAATGAACGGTAGCTTTGCAGCAGTGGCTAGCTGTGTTTTGAGCAAATCCAGTTATTTTATGAAAGAGCTTAAACTTCTTTCAGAATTATAGAAAATCAGGGTAGATTTCCTTTCAATTTCCAGAAATCTAGGCATGAATCTGACTTCACTCCTAATCCTCAGTATGATTGAGTACTCTGACATCATAATGCCTCATTTTTTATTTCTTAACACAGACATACTGACCCGTGTTATAGATCGGGACCAACAAATAAAAAGTAACTTTTAATTTTTACCTCCCTGTATGAAGCCATCAGTACCTGTAAGGCTCACTTGTACTGTGTAGTGAGGAGTGTTGTGGTACCATCTGACTTCATTCACATAGATCCCCAGACAAGGTAGTGCCAAGGAAAGACACGAAGCCGGTTAAGCTGGCTCACCTCTAATGAAGTAGCGCATAAAAAGTCACAAGTTTCATCAGTATAAGGGAACTTTTTGCACAGGAGACAGCTCTGGTTCAGAGCATTGCAGATTTACATGTATACTTCTGGAACTTTTGCAACGTCTTCCTGCTTTTCCTCTGGAAACTTCTCCTGTGCTGTGTAAAGTGAATAAGAAGAAATGGTTTTACTGACTTCCAAGGCTTAAATAATCATTTAGGTGGCTAAAATTGAAACACATATATCCCAAACCACAGATAACTACCCAGCTATGAAAATAAACCACACAAATTGTACCAGCATACGTGTAATGTGTACAGAAAATAAATACCTCATTTTGGAATTGCTATTTGATATTGTCTGAGAGTATCCTGACAACCCTTTCCATGAAGAAATTTTTCCTGATGTCTAACCTGAACCTCCCCTGGCACAACTTGAGGCCATTACCTGCTGTCCTATCACATGTCACTTGGGAGAAGAGACCAACACCCAGGTCACTACAACTTCCTTTCAGGCAATTGTAGACAGTGATAAGGTCTCCCCTCAACCTCCTCTTCTCTAGACTAAACAACTTCAGTTCCCTCAGCTGCTCCTTATAAGACTTTTTCTCCAGCCCCTTCACCAGCCTCATTGCACTTCTCTGGACATGCTCCAACACCTCAATGTCCTTCTTGTACTGAGGGGCCCAGAACTGAACACAGCACTCGAGGTGTCACTTCCCCAGTGCCGAGTACAGGGGCACAATCACCTCCCTGCTCCTGCTGGCCACACTGTTTCTGATACAGGCCAAGATGCCATTGGCCTTCTTGGCCACCTGGGCACACTGCTGGCTCATATTCAGCCGGCTCTCAAACACCCCCAGGTCCTTCTCCTCCAGGCAGCTCTCCAGACAGTCTTCCCCAAGCTTGTAACGCTGCAAGGGGTTGTTGTGTCCCAGATGCAGGACACGGCACTTGGTCTTGTTGAACCTCATCCCGTTGGTCTCAGCCCATTGATCCAGCCTGTCCAGATCCCTCTGCAGAGCAGATCAACACTTCCACCCAGCTCAGTGTCACCTGCAAACTTGCTAAAGGTACAAGCCTCGCTGCCCTGTGCACAAACGGCGGGGCGGGGGCTCGGACTCCTGCCCTGCCCTGTCCGGTGCTGTGCCGTCCTGTCGTGTCTTGTCCCGCCCCCGGGTGGTGGCCCTGGCCCGGCGGAGGTCGCCACGTGACAGCCCGGCGGGATAATAAGGCGCAGAGCTGAGCCGCGCCGGGCGTCTCCGAAGGGTCAGGCGCAGGGACCCAGTGCGGCTGCAGCAGCAAGGAGAGGGGGGGAAGGAAGGTCACCACAGATCAGCACCTACCTGAAAGTGTCAGGCTCTGCTCTCAGCAAGACTCATCAGTATTCACTCCCTGTCACCTTGGGAAAGGAAAAAAAAAAGAAAGAAAGAAAAATTCATTGCTACCTACAACCCCTCCGCAAGTAACCTAATCATATATATATATATATATTTAAACGTAGTAGAAGCCACAGCAGCTGAAGCTGACCCTCAGGTAGCATGAATAGCATGAACCAGATAGATACAAACATGCAGTATACCTACAACTACGAAGAAGATGAGTATATGACCCAAGAAGAAGAGTGGGACAGGGACCTGCTCCTGGACCCAGCATGGGAGAAACAGCAAAGGAAGGTCTGGAAATAAAGTATAATATGTGTCTGTGCATGTGCTTCTGCGTATGTTGTCCTCTCTTATTGCCATGCTGCACCTGGAATTGCCAGGGCTCTGCAGTAAGGGGTTCTAATTTTGTAAAAGAATATATGTTGCATAAAGTATGTTTGTAGTATGTATTAGTTATGCCATATTTTGGATTCTTAAGTGAAACCTATGTAAAATGAAACTAATTAATGAAAGTCAGGTGTTTCTTTTTGATTCCTCTGGAAATAATCTGTCAATACATCTAGATTTATATATTATTAGTATTTCATATTTTAACTTCATTTGCTGGGTCTTCCTTTCAGAAAGCAAACTCTGAATTGATGTGTGTGCTGACTGGTTTTCAAAGGCAGTAAACTGCAATTATAAACGGGGAGATGAATGAGATGGTTCAACACTTGTGTGCAGAAAAATTTGCATTGTTTCGGACAGCAGACTCAGAAACTGCTTTTGAAATTGTGATCTTGTGAGTCAGCTCTTATTAGAATTTACTCTTAATTCTGACTGAATGATATGGCAAGGAAAATGTTGCCTAGAAATATATCCAGGCTAGATATGGAAAACTGTATTTCATGATTAGGTTCCCACATGCCGACTTACTGCCTGGGGAAAAAAAATGCTCTGTAAACTGCTTGGAATATACCATCATAGATGAAATGTGTCTTGTCTTTTAGGTGTAAGGAAACTATCATGCCAGCAAGTACTGCCCATGCTCTTTATTCTGAATGTAGCCAGAGATTATAATCTTGTCAGCAGTCTTGTCAATGGCTTGGTACTTTAGTAATATTTGCAATATGTAATTTCAGAACACTGAGTTTTAAGCACTTTATAGAAAAGAGAGAAATGAAATATTGTGAAAGATTTAGTACTTTTTAATGTAAAAGGTGATGTTGAAGTCACAGCTGACAGATCCAGGATTAAAAGGTTATCTGCTGGTTACAAAAATGAAAAAAAAAAGAGGGAATGAGAGAGAGAAATGGCATTCTAGACAACATGTTTCTTGCTATAGGTGAGCAACTCCAAAAGATTCAGTCGCCAGTTTATATCTGATGACAGAGTCTGGCTCACTGTTGCAGTCACAGCATCTATGAAACCTATACTATAAAATTATAGCTATAAAAGTAAGAGCTATTAGAATCGTTGAGCCAATGGGCTTGCTTTTCCATTAAAATTGGTAGAGCCAATATTTTCCTCTCAGTTTTCACCTGTAGCCTTCCTACTTCTGTGAGTTTTACCTGGTTTTATTAATTTTCCTAGATTCACACCTGCTTTGATCCTGCTGTACCAGTATAGTGGGAGAAGTTCTGAGCTAGGTTGAAATTCACTTTTCTTTATCTACCAGCTGCTGCAACTCCTAAGCAATTACTAAGCTGTAGTCATCCACACTGACATTTGTTTTAATTTGACACTCTTTAGATCATGAACTATTCTTTTATGTTTTATAATGAGAATGGAAATCATCTTAGTGCTTAAATGCTTTAGCGATTTGAAACTGCTCAGCCATAACAGATTGTGGTTACATCTGATTAGGATTCATTTGTCCAGCATTTCAGAGAATGCTGTTTTCAAAATAAAGAAATAATGGATAGATTACTAAATAGTCAGCACTCTAATGCAGTTTTTCTACACTGCAGATAGGTGATTAAAAAATTAAGAATTTGTTTTCTGTAGGCTTTCTTATATTTGCAGCAAATCTGTTGATTTTTAAAAAGAGCATGGGGTTACTACAACACCTCATAGCATATTTTTTGTTTCCATTCCTCCAAACAGACAGCGTTTCAGCAGAAAGTCAAGTTTCCACATAGATAAATTAAAGCAGACTCTGCTTTACTTTTACAGAGTATAGAGACTGTGGTTTTGCTGTATTATGTTGCCAGTAGTCAGGGCTTATTTTTAATATCGAAGTAATACAACATTTAAATAAAATTTAGGAAAGGGGATCTTCATTCATTGTCTTGGAAAAGAGTCTGAATTTATTATTACATGAAAAATAAGTACTCTTTTGATAAAGGACTGCTATGTTTTATAAAATTTCAAGCCTTATATCTTTTTTTTAATTGGTGCTAAGACAGTTGAAGAAAATGCTTAATTGCCTTATTTATTAGGAGAAGATTGCAGATACATGGGCACAGATCTTTCTTCTAACTGGTAATATAATATTGCTAAGTGATCTCAGTGGAGCCCTGGCAGTTGGCAGCATATATTTTCTATTAGACAGTCTTGGAACAAACCAAAAATAAATGCCATTGTTTCTATTGTGGGCTGCCCTCTCCAGACTTGCCATTTCAGTGATATGACTGGTATGAGATCTGTCAACAGATGCTGGTAACACATGATGACGTCCATAGGATTACAATGGATGTGACGCCTAATTATAACCATGGTTCATAGAGTATTATGGTCTGCTGTAACCCAGGCTCCTTGGACATCGCAGGTGTCAGAATAAATATGAAATACACTATAGGAAAAGAGGCTGAGTTGTAGCTTAGCTGTGTGTCTCTGAATGTGAACAACAATTTAAATACTTTAGTTGGAGTAAAATTTAACCTGTGTCAAAACAAGAAAATACAACAATTTGACCATTTGCTGCATTGCACACTTGGTAAAAACTTAAACAGGATCGTATGGTTGGAAATCTCAGGCAGCAACTTCAAAGAAAGAACAAATAAAAAAAAAATTGTATTTTGGATGGACATGCTGTCTTCAGTAGAAACTAATTAGAAAACTGCAGCCTTGGTGTCTTTTGAACACATAGATGGGAAACATGACATTGGAAACTTCTGAAATCTGCCCCTTGACCTAGTACGCTTCCACTGGCCACATGTGCTTACACTGCAGTTGAAAGTTCTATAAGAGTACTTCAGTACTGAATGGAAATAAAGGAGTATTGGAAATCAATAAGTCTGGCCAGTAGGGATGGGGTTCTCTTCTTCACTCTGGTCTGTAACCCAGACAGGACAACTCACCTCGGACCTCAGTTTTCCCACTGGTACAAAGAAGACAGCAGTGGTATTTGTAATGACTGAGAGAAGTGGCTGGTTTACGGTATGTCAGAAGAGTGATTAGTTGTCTTTCAATCCCTACTGAACAGAAGTGGAAGTAAAAACCATACTAGCACATAGTGGGAGACTTAAAATCTGATTTCTCTTTTCTCCAGAGTAAATTTCTTCAGTTTCTAAAAAAGTTCAATGAACACCACAAACCTTTTTGTTTTCACTGGTCCATAGCTCAATGTAACTAAACAGAACACAGGAAAATGCAGTGGCCCTTAACTTACAAAACAAAACATGACAATGCTGCTCAAAATGCAAATATATTGTTTTGTTTGTAATGTGTTTGAAACGCCAACACTACTTAGTGAGCTGTGTGTTTAAGAGTGATCTTTCTTATTTGTAACTTTTGCTGTAAATACTTTATTATAGGAGTGTGCATTTTTCAAGTTTGACATGAAATATGGTTTGTTAGTTTTTCAAGGAAGCCTAAAGCCTTCAGGATGAAGAGTTGAAGGTTATGAAAAAGATGTGATCACTTCTTTAGAACAGTTTTATTGTAAAGCATTGAACTGGCTCCGTGTATTTTGTATGTGTCTTCTCTAGTCATTCAGACACATCTGTGACACTATTACACTAACACGTTAATGAAAGAACTGGAAACATACTCCTTGCCTTACTGATATTATTCTAGATGACTGATATTATTCTAACTTGTTGTATGGCCCCAGAACCACTGCTCTGTTAATGCAGAAGGTTCTTGATGTAGGTGTCGATGCAATTTATGACCCTCTTGATATTTTTTTTACACTGTTGTAGATAAACAAGAAGACTCAGAATATTAATTTACCTTGATATCGCGTACTGTGAATGCAATTCTTTTTGATGACAATGAATGCTGTGCATGAGCGAGGACTTTGGAAATGGTTTTTGAAAGAAGCTGTGTATTTCCAGTCTTCAGCAGTACTTACCAAATTACATTTTCAGTGTAACCTTTAAGTATTTATCCGCGTTAGCTCCTTTGGCTGGTAATACATCTCCTGTTGTCCTTGCAAAGAAAGGAAAAAACTAAATGCATTTAAAAGCCACTTCTATGGCACATTATGTGGAAGAAGCTGCCAGGATTATGAATTAGAGACAACATCCTTATTCTAGTGATGCTGCAACTTTGTTAAGTTCAGCAGATTTGAGAGGTTCATTGCAGCCTGGAAGAGAAATTGACCTTGTGTTCAGTCTGACTTCAGTTTCTATAAATAGAGCTACAGTCAGTGTCCTGGGTTCACTCTGAAGTTTGTATGGTCTTCTATGGATGGAATCTAGATTGATTTCTTACCAGAAACCTCTTCCTGGAAGAAGTCTACTGATGAGTAAGAAGGCAGATGAAGTAGTGGAAGGAAACAGCATCATTTGTCAACCAGGAAGAGAAGGAGAGAAATAATCAAGCCTGCATGAATGAATGAAAAATAAATCTAAGGCAGAAAAATGTTAGCAGGAAAAGCTGGATGCCACCAGCAAAATTCAGTACTGTAGAACAACTCCTCATGGATTTACAGGCTCCAGATTGAAATAATTGTCATGGAGAGCATAGCAAGCTCTACAGTGTGTACGGGGTATTCCATCTTAGGTTTTGCTCTTTTACTGGGATTATCTGGAAATAATCGAATTTGGTGTTTGGGGTATGAATTTTGGGAGGGGCAGTGTTTGAGTTTTTTTGTTTGGTTTATTTATTTTTTTTTTAGACTGTGCAAAATTCTGTCCTTGAGTAATTGGCCTTGGGGTTAAGCTTCTATAGCATACAAAGAAACCATCCATCTCGTGAGGATTTTTAATGAGATGACACATTTTACCCATGTGGAATACCAGTGGGATTGTTGAGAAGGCACAGAGAGTCCCTTCTGCAAGTGAGCAACATGAACAGGGTCTGGATGAGAACCAGCAGTGAATGTAGGAGATGTGAGGGAGCCAAAAGGTACACTCCTTTCTAAGACAGTATCAGCCTTCTTGTTACTTATTCCTAGTACTTACCTGTTAACAGTTGGATATTTCTTATAAAGATGGGGATCCTGGCCTGACTAACTTTAGGGCTAATATCAGGAGGGGATTTAAATTGTTAGGGGGAAAATCCTCCAGAGTTGAAAGCAGAATGATAGTGGGAAAATTATGTGCTACACTGAGTCCTACACTGCAATTCTCTGCTGCCCTTACCTTTTATGTACAGAACTAGGACAATGTAGGTGTCTTGGGAATTCTATAGGCTAAAATGCAGGAGTTTCTGTTACTATTAATAGTTAGAAAAGCAAAAATGTCACTTTTTTAGTCTTATTTTTTTCTGGCATTCGGCCAGTACTGTGACTGTCCTGTCTAGAAGAACAAGATTTTCTGAAATGATCTATGCCACTAGATGCAGTATGCTTCATCCTAACATGAAATTTCAGCACTCCAAAGCCAAATGCTTCTCCTTCAGGTGCATCAAGAGTTTTCAAACAGTGGATGCCAAAACCTCTAGTATTAAGAACACACACAAAACCCATCTATTGTTTACTTTTAAATCCTGGGTGCTCTTTATTGACGTTCTCAGTGTCAGATGGCCCCGTATAGAGTCAGACTTCAAACTTGGTAGTCAATGGATGGACTTTATTTTTTTCTGCCCCAGCATGCCTTGATTTTTCAGCATATACTATAACTGTGCTAAATATTAGACACTGGTGCAACAGAAGGACATGTAGTTGCAGTTTCTCTAGTCCTATGAAGAGGTGCCATGAGGGTAGAGGGACTCTGTATAGAAATACGGGATGTGTTTATGGCTTGTTCTGTATGATCGGCCTCTTGGAGATTAGTGCTTATTAAAATAGTAACATGTAAATTCCTCTTGCTGATGTTACTTGCATGGAGTGGTGCTTGAGAGGAGCACGCTGAAAGGATAGTGGAACGATCATATTTTGTCAGTGTGCTTCATATTCTGTCTTGGAAGCTGTCAATAAGGTGTGCAGCTAAAGGGAGGCCTGAACACTGTGGTGCTGATGTGTGAAAAAAAAATTCAAAGAAAGCTATTATGAAATTCACCTAACTCGAAATGTTTATGGAGGCAGTTTTATTTAAAATGGGAAAGTTTTCTTTATCAATACTAAGTGCGAGAAATCGATATGTTACTCAATATTATATGTAACTCAAACGTTCCTCTCAGTGTTGACCCATTCCAGGCTCTGTATGCTTTTGTTAGTGTTGTCAAATGGATAAGTGCTACAGTCCCAGTTCAGCTGTTAATTGTCACTCACTCCCAAATATCTGCCAGCAATGGAACTGTATGGTTATGAAAAGAAATTATACAAACCACCTTACACTGGGAATCAAAAGCTACCTCCTACCTGCACTCACAGATACACACCAGAGCCTCCCTTGACATTCATGTAGTAAAATGTCTGTGGATATGCTAATCCAATTAGTAAGACAATAAGGATTGGAAGAAAGTATGGATCTAAGTGGGTTTCCATAAGCTGCAACCAAGGTGCTTAAGAGCTAGAGAAAAGCTATGTGTTAAGCAGTGGACTTCTATCTAATCTCTTGGGGGTGGGAAGTCTGCATCTTGCTGTGGATATGTGCTTGGGTTGATGGAGAGCTGAAGACAGAGGGATGGGAAGTGTTTGCTTGGAAGATCACCGAGGGTCTTCAGCCCTGAGACTGCAGTAAATGCGGAATCCACACTCATACAATTTGTAGCCCTGTGCAAGCAAAAGCAGGGGTCAGGTATATTCTGTGAACTAATGAATCCCAGTAAGAAAACATCATGATTACCTCGCCAATTTCCAAATAAAACTAAAACAGCTCTGCAGGCTGAACTTTGCTTTTAGCAAACACAGTTCAAAAGCTTCCATCAAAGCCCTTTCATCCTCTTACAAGTAAGACAAAAAGACTTTCATTACGATGAAAAGATTGAATATCAAATGTCTAACATAAATTTAATTATTGTTGCATGAGTTCTGATCCATTTAATTATGTTTAGTTTAGATAGTAATTTTTGTGTTGCACTGAACAGTTCTGCTGAATTAATTTCAGTGAGACTGAGCATGGTGAATGCTACATACATATTGGTAGTATATTTTAGAAGCTGTACTGCAGAGCCTGCTTACAGAAAAACATATTGGATTTTTATTTGGAGTGCAGGTGGACATGATGCAGAAAGAAACATGTCAGTGAAATAGGATGTAGATGGGACTTTGTGCTGCTTAGCTTTGTCCCAAGTCAAAAGACATCCCTTCTTCATGTTATTTTATATCCTTGCAAGCAAACAAATATAAAAATGCTTATACAGTTTGCAAGGTTTCATTGTTTTGGATGGCTTTACTACCAAGCATAATTTCTTCTGAGCCCTAATTTTTGTGATGAACAGTGTGTAACTGATGTGGTATTCCTCTACTGTGAGCAGTGAAAATCTGCTGACTCTGAGTGAGTATCTCTTTTATGACTATACTCTCAGCTGATACCAGAAGGAGAATGTATTCACATCGAACATTCCATTTCCTCCTAAATTATATTTAATTTCTAATAGTTTGGGGTAATTTTCAAGTCTTCAATGTTTGAAGAACATAATTTCATGAAATGTTTTATGACATTTGCTCATATGACTGGTTTTGTTGGGTTTTAAATATAACTTGATGCAGAAAGCTGATTATAACTACACAGGTGCTATACAATGCTTTTTTCCTACCTGACAAAATTTGGCACATATTTAAAGATGGCAGTTACATTTTTCCACATCATTTAACAAGCAAACACAATGTTATGATCACCCTCTGTGACTGTTTCTGGACAAAATCTGTAGTAGACCTTCCTGCTGGCAGTATGAGTAACTCTTCAATATAGATAAAGATAGCATGGCCTTAGTAATCCTCAAACTACTGGTGTGAAAAGATTACAGGGCAGGTGTTAGTGCTCTGCAAGAACAGAGCATCTGCAGAGATAGAGGTGAAGGATTTTGAAATGCAATGTTCTCCTTCTAGGAAAATGTCCCACTTGAAATGGTAGCTTTTAGAAATAACTTCATTCTTGAGATGACCTGCCCAGAAGAAAGGAGAAGCTGACAGTTGTCTAGCTAATGTTTAGTTAGTTTCTATATTTGGACATTAAGTTTCCATGTGTGTATATGGGTGAGAAAATTAGTCCTGAATGTATGCCGTAAGTGCAAGAGTGGGGACTGCTGCTCCCGTGGCTTTTGAGTTCATAAGGACATATAACTTTGTCCATGTCTTCATCTCCAAAATCGTGTTTGTAATACCTGTGTGCTGGCTTTGCAGATGGAAGTGCGAAGTGTTTACTGTACTTGGTATAAGTAAGATTTTGCATTTACTTCAAATGCTTCCTTCCAACTTCTCTTAACTGTCAGAAACCCCTCAACTTGAAATCTAATTCTTTTTCTTATTTCTCTTCAAATACTTGGAAGTAAAATCAATTTGACCATCCATTGCTTTGATAAGTAGCAGAACCTAATTTAGAGCAGATGGGTTCTACTCTGAACTGCCCCCTAGAAAAGCCTTGCTCACCCTGACTACCATAGCAGGAGTCTGTGGAAAGTGACTACCATAGTCTAAAATTAGCATTTGTGATTATTTCTTAAGCATCTAAGGAAACGCTCATATTTTTCATGGGTGTTGAACACCCAGGCATTTCCACTGACGTCAGGAGGAACTTCTGTCTATCTTGCACCTCTGAAAATCAGCCTGCTATTTTGGCACTCACAGAAAGGTTTAACCGTCTAGCATGAAGTGATTTGGTTTTTTTTTTTTCTAACTCTGTTTTATATTTAGTCTTGACACCAGTGTAGCTTTTCACTGCTGCAAGACTTCAGACATTGCACTTTTTAATATGAAGAAACAAATTAAAATAAATAAAATATAAATAATTCTGTAGCTCTGGAGCATTATTTCACCTTGATGAGTTTCTTTAGGCTATGGAAAACCTTTATATTCCAAGTTCACCTCCAGCTGTGCTCTAAAGTGTAGTTCCACCACGTTTTCTTCAGCAGAGCAGCTTGTCCACCTTTGACTCTACTCCTATCCATAGACTTCCAGACCGCTTCATTTGCTGTGGTACCATGATCTGCTACATTCCAGATCATTGAAGAAATTTGAAGCAACCCTCCGTATTCCTATCAGTTCTTAATCCCAAGTTATTTCGGTAATGTGGTTTGCACTGCAGCCCCACAAGCAGTTACATCTGTACATGAACATATTATGTTTAATACACTTATCATCCATCTGGCATTAATACTAAATGACAACCCCCCCCCCCATTATGGTTGTTTGTTTTCCTTTTGTCTATGGCCTTCATTTCCATGACGCGGCACAGGTCCCAGTGTGCCTCCTGTTAAGAACAGATATGCTTTAAACAAAGAACTGGGCTTAATTGACAAAACATTTTGCTTATCAAACACTGTACTTTCTAAGCCAGAGGCGTTTATGCTTTCAGCAGTTACAGCCATAATTGTTTATTATTTACCCATCTATTCTTAGCTAAGTGCTTGAGAACAGGTTACTTCATTAAATTTTGTATCACATATAATCAAACCATCCAAAGATCCGGAGCAATGTTTTGCTGTTTATTTTGATTTTAACAAAAGATCAGTAATTTAGGAACCTGAGCCTCACTAAAAATTATTAGTTATTATTTATTAATTATTTATTATTTTTAAAGTTATTATTCAGAATTTTTCTGAAAGTCCAGAATTACAGAATCATAGAATTGTTTGGGTAGGAAGGAGTCTTAATCATCATCTAGTTCAAACCCCACTGTCTTAGTCAGGGACAACTTCTACTAAACCTGGTTGCTCCATTCTGGCGTTGAACACCTCCAGGGATGGGGCATTCACGGGCAGCCTGTTCCAACACCCACACAGTAAAAACTTTCTTCCTAATATCTAACCTAAATCTACCCACTTTCAGCTTGAAGCCATTACCCCTATTCCTACATTTTAGAAAATGTTACTTTATAGATAATGTCTTGTGAAAAAACATTAGAACCTAAAAAAAATCAACCTAATATGTTCAAGTAGTATCATTAACAGCAGAAGTTGCCAAATTCTTCAGAAATCAGATTTCTAAACCAAACATGAAATCAAAATTGAAATTTTTGGTTTTAATCATCAGTTACAATAGTAAAGAAATGGACATGGACAGATTATAAGCCTTATGTACTTAGAAATATTGCATTGAGCAACCTGGCATATGTGACGCAGAAGAGTTTTTGTTGCAAAGGTGGAAATTAGTGCATGAAGTTTTACTTTCTCTATAAGCTAATTTGGATTACACTTGAAACTACATTTGCCCATCTTCAAAAGTACTTCAAATGTGCTATGTAACAGAGTGCAAAAATGACATTTACTGTGTAAATACCTTGGGGTCTGACTATTGACATACTTTCCCCATGATTTAGTGGTGTCAGGGACTTAAAAATGTGTGTGTTGGTATGTGTGGAATTAAAAAACCTTTCAAAATCTGTTTTAGCTTTAAAATGTCAGAAGACACTTTTCTGATTATGGAACTAGTTTAAAGAATGTTGATATATTGGATAAGAATATACTTTTATCCCACTCTGATTGACTGTATTGACCAATTTATAATGGGTTTACTTACTCACCTGGCAATGTAGTGTATAATTACTGGGTAAAGATAGCATAGTGAAGAAAATCAACAGAGAAAGCAAGGGAAAGACATTTGGAAATCCAGTCAACTAAATCCTGGATTAGCCTACTTTAATTAATCCTTCTATTTCCAGAGAGAATACCTGTAGTTCCTTCTATACTGTAATGTGTGAATGTTTCATCTGATCCTAAGTAGTATTTGGTCATTTAAATACATATATGCTGAAACAAAAATGTTAGCCAGCACTATCTGTGATAGGTAGGAGCTCATGGGAAACCAGAAAGAGTACCGTGGGGCACAGCTGGTAGAAGAAGGACCTGAGACTGGAAAGGAGAAGCTGAGATAATATCTCTTTATAAGAAGGTTCATTTTGCACCGGTAGGGTAGAGATAATGCATGTTCTTTATTTAATATACTTGAGAGAAAGCCCCAGGTAGAATAAAGGGCATAGACCTCGCCTTGTAAACACACCTGCAGATTTGTACCTTGCAGACCCATCAAGGTATTTGAGACCCTTTTTGGATTACCTGTACTTCAATTTTAACTCTCCATAGGGAAACACAATTGTAACAGAGATTATGCTCCCCCCCCCCAATAGCAAAGAAGTGGCCAGTTAGAAAAGAAAAAAGGGAAGAGAAAAAACAGAAAAATGGTTGGTTTCAAAATTTGTATCACTGCTGAAACAGTTCCCTCCAAACCTGTTGGCATTTTTACTGTGAATCCTTTTCTGAAGATGCTTTCTAATTTGTTGGTACTCTTGTGAAGTACAAATGCTGAGCATGGAAAGCGGTGCTCCAGAATTAACTCCTTCTGAGCCACATAGATATCAGTGGATATTTTTTGACCCTGTAATAGTTCAACTTTTCTTTGGATGTTTTATTCCCTTGACATACTAAATACCTTTTCCTATCCTTGTATTTCTTAGTTTTTCATTTGCTATATGCAAAAAATGCACTTAATTATTAGTACCTCTTTGTTTAACTAGTACCTACAGTGAGATCTCCCAAATATCACTTTACTCAAAAGTGATCCAGAAAGCACCAGGATGCAAATAGTTCACTGTTCCATTAATTGAGTATGCATTCAAAAGTACCAGGAGTTGTCTTGATTTCATTCACCCAAGATCTGTATCTAAATCTTGTAGAGAGCCAAGGAATGTGCATGTGAGAGAGATGTTTGGAAGCATGCATAAGTATATTGGAGTTTCTAACCTATGCAATTCATGCTCCGCAAGCTCTCTGCTTATGTCCCTAGTGTCCTACCTAACTGACTGGGGAGAGGTATCTTTTGGACAGCACTATATATATGATTATGCATTTCCATATAAATGCAAATATGCAGTCTGTATTGCATTGGTGATAGAGTCCATTAAAGCTTTTATAAAAATTTTCTTTGTGGCACTCGACTTTGTGCAGTGTAGTGTAAACCTGTTTTAATGCTCCGACTATTGGGTGTGAACGGATTTATTTGTGGATATGCACTATAAAGTTTTGTGGTGTAAAGTGAATGCTGTGCAATGTATTAGTTGCTATAGCCGTACTACTTCAGGTTGCAGTGTCAGTTACTTGTTTTTATAGTGTAAATTCAAGCTCTGCAAACTGCAGTGTATTGGAACAAAGGATATTTAGTTCGTATACTCTAAAGTTAGATTACCCTATTATTAGAGGAAATTACCATTGTGCTATGCAAATAGCTGGGAGTCCTCAGAGATTCAGTCTGGATGCTGTACACTCCCAGTCATGCTGTGTAGGAGTACCGTGCCTCTGTCAAAAAGGCACAGGTCTTGGTGGGTGATGCTTCTTTATTTCTGCAGCAGACATTTTGAAGGGCAAAATTTGGCACTGTTGCATGTTAAAAAAACCCCAAACAAACAACAAGCGACCATGATCTGTTAATGGTTAAATTATTAAATGCTAGAAACAGTATGGCCTATTGAAAGAGATCAACATGTCCATAAACTTTTCCCTCAAGGGAAATACAAACTCAACATTGGAAAATAAAAGATAACAAAAACCAATTTTGAATAGATTATTCAAAACTTCGCTTCTGTATTGTTACATAGTTCCTTCTTTGTTAGTTTTTGGCTTGTTTTTAAAGCTTTAATCCCATTTAAGGACTGTGTTCTGGATATGCTTGATTCACAGATACTTATTACACCAATATTTGGTTTTTTGAGACTTGTGAAATGCAATTTCTTTCACTTGCTACAGCATTTTAAATTTTCAAAACATACATTTGACTGTACAGTACTGCACAATCACTCATTTTTAGAGATGAACAGAGCCCTCCTAATTCTACTTTTAGAACTCAATCCATGGGGCATATTTACATCTCACCTCTACTGTGGGGTAAAGATTTTGGACAGAAGTGTAAGAAGGTTTTATTACTCGAAAGAAGTTGTAAAAAAACCTGTGGGAGAGCAAAGACTCAAATTTTGAGTCTTTACTCACTGGCTATCTTTTCACTCTCATTAGAAAAAGCAATTTAATATGGAGGCTATTATAACTCAGAAGTTTGTTAGTAATTTGACAACTTTATGATTACTTCACTGATTGTATCATATTTTTTACCATCTGTAGTGCTGATCTTGTACCTTGAGCCTTTTAATGGTATGTAATCCAAAAATTCTGTTGTATTAATTCTGTTATGACAAGGTATTAACATACCTCTTGTTTTACATCAAAGGCCAAAAGAGGTGACTCACCAGAAAGACGGTGTATAACTGTAAATGATGCCATGCATGTTGTTATTGAAATAGGAGGGAAGATGAAGAGGTAAGATCATCGCAACCGGCAAGAGATTCCTCCCTGTTACTCCATCTAGCTAGAATGAATTATCCAGGGCTGCTATTGGAGAGCCAGACTTTGGGAAAATTGTTCTCAAGTAATATTGTCTGCATGCTCTTTGTGACCATCTTTTTTCAAGGATTCCTGCATATGACAGGAATGACCACACTATATTTCAAAAATATTCACATCCAAGAAAAAGAAAAATTCACATCCGAGAGAATTGGTCTGCAAACCTCTGATCTTTGGATCTTTGTCACCTCTTAACGAGGTAGTGACAATATTAATTAAAATTCTCGGTATTGCAAAGCCTTCTGAGTGGAAATTTCTAATAGCTCCTACACCCCAACTCATTATGAAAGATAACCTTGTGCTGGAGATGGACCTTTTATTTATTGGTTGGGAATGCATAGCTGGGGGGAACCTTTCACTTTTAGGTCAATGTTTTGAACCCAAGCCAGGTGAATAAGTGACAAGGTTGCTAACACATGCAGGCTGTTTGGTAATGTCTATGAGGTGAGTTGTACTCTCAGTTTAGCTCTCAGTGAAACAGGTGTCCCAATCACTTAAACTACCAGAAATGGCAGCTTCATTGGAGGTGCCCAAAACTGTCCTTATTAGTGAGAGGTAGAGACAGTGACTTTTAATCCTAGAGGTGAAGGCTAAAACAATTTCTGTATGTGAAAATGCTTTCTCAGATTGCATCTGTGGGGTTATTCACAGTCATTGCTATTCTTAACAGTTCCCTGAGTGACTTCTTTCTTCATACCTAAGTGGCTGGCACATTTTGTAATTCACTAAGAGCTTAAGGAGGGAAGGATGATAGTTAGCATGCAACTAGATTTACAGTAGTAGGTAACTGGTTTATGCTAAACAGCTAGTGTTGATTTTAATTGTAGAATTAACTGAGAACAGATGCTGAAGATGTGGTAATTATGTGTTGTTTTCCATCTTTTCACAGTAGGTTCTGATTTTGATTAATTTTACAGTTCTTTATTTACAAGATATTCATAGTTTTGTCAACTTTCTAATCTTTCTTTTACCATTTCTTTATTGGGCTTTTTTTGCAGGGTAGTGTTTGAGTACCTCAAAAGCAACAGTGGATTTTACCTGCAGTAGTTCTGTGGGATATAGAGAGTTTATTATTCTCATTATCCTTAAATACAGAAGTAGGACACTTAAAAATATTCAACTACGACTAACATCTGCTCCCATTTTTGTTAGAAGGCTTGTAGCCCTTATGAGGAATCATGGGTTATAAAATTGTCAGTATTTGGGACAATAAAAACATTTTTTAAATTCTTATCTTAAATGACTTAAAGGCTGTGGCAAAGTTGGGGAGAAAAGGCAAGTGCCAGGATCTCTTCTCCAGGATCATAATACAGACATTGGGAAATGCACGCACCCGCAGAACGGATCATGGAATCCATTTACATTTTAATTTGGTTTATGTTTAACTTTCCATGACCTCTCTTCTGCCTCTTGGTTTTGAGTCTTCTTTGTCTCTATCCTCTTACATTTCTTCAGCTTTGTTTCTTTATTATTCTCTGTCCTCACTCTTCCACTTCCTTTTTTTCCAATATCCATGATAAATTTTCTTCAATATTACATTTCGTTTTGCTAAGGGAAATTAGGAGACCTGACAGATCTGTTGCGTGCTAAGTGCTTGGATTCCTAAAAGGGAGTTGTTTTCTGCTGAATGACTTCTATTTTGTAGTCTTTGGATAACATATATATATATGTAAGTTTTAGATGTTTTCAGCCACACAGTCTGGAAGGGAAAAGAATTTTGCCTATTCTCGCTCTTCAAGGCTGCAGTGTAGATGTCAATTAGGATAGGAATCTTCCATGAACATCGTAGAAAGCATGACTGGAAGAATCTGGGAAAGCATTCAGTCCATTCTAATACTTTCAGACAGATGCAAACTCTAGACTGCTTCTAGAGTCTAAAATTAATCTAAATCTTCCTTGTTGTGGTTTAACATTGTGACTATCTAAAGGTCTGTCTTTGGTGAACACAGAGAACTGATTTATTCTCTTCTCTGTTGTGCCTTCTTAAATGGTTGAGACAAGTATCACTCTTCAGACCTCTCATAGTTAAAGCCACCAAATGGTTCTATGTTTTTCATACGTGAAGTTTTCTTTTTGTGGCTGTTTTACGGATTTTCTTCAACTGGTCTCTATTCTTCTTGAATTTTGTGCCCAAAAGAGGGGACAATATTACAGCTTATCCTTTTCCAGCACCATGGAGATTGAAATAAATACTTCAGCTATTGATACGCCATTCTTCTGCTTAGGCATCCAATACTGTACTTATCTTTTATAACAGCACAACATTTTTAATTGGGTTAACTTGTGACCCACTGTTATTCTCAGATACCCTTTGCAGTGCTGCTGCCCTACCAGTAGTTCTCCATCCCGGGTTTTTGTAGTTATCTATTACTGAGGCGGATTGTACTTCAGACTTCTTGCTAATCTGCATCCAGCTTTCTTCAAGTCTTTTCACTGATTTGTGAGGATTAGTTTGAATTGTAGCTCTGTCATGAGGCATGCTTACAGACCCATCATTTTGCTGCCATATTTAAATGTTATAAACATACGCTCTATTCTTTCATCTAAATGAGTAAGTAAAGTGTAGAAATGATTCAGGGCAGATTCCTACAGAAGTATTCTTAATAAGCCATTCTCCTTAAGAGTGATTCATTACTCACCATTAGTAGGAATAAACTTTCTTACTTGCTAAGCACTGTCTTTTCCTCATACAGTTTTGTGTTTGGTTTTCATCCTAGATAAATAGCTCTCTGCTGTTGCAACCAGGTTATGTGCATGGAATAAAACAGATCTGCTTCTGCAGAGTCCTGCTTTGGGGACTTTTAAAATGCTCTATCTTAACTAGTAGAATGAATGGCTAGAGTTTAGAAAAGTAAAATCATGAGGAGAAGACATGCATGTACCTAAATGCAGGCTTAAAAGGGTAGCCCAACATAAATTTTTGTTTGCTTATTCTTGGCATTTTAATTTTTTTAAACATAAGGTTGGATTCTGCAGAGGTTGATGCTGTTTGCCTAGCAAAGTTTCTCTCTTCTGCATAGATAAAATATACCAAATTTTTATCACCTGTAAGACTGTATTTCTCCCTTTATTATTAAATTTACTATATGTAAATTTACCACAGACCACACTGGTGTGCTTAGTGATATCAATGTCTTAAAGAATATTCAGAATAAAAAGAACACAGCAGCAATAGACAGTAGGTTTTTTACTGATAGTTTCTTTGTCTTATTAATTCTTTCACCTTAAAAATGAGTAGGTTGCAGTTATATTGTAAGTATAAGAATGTGTGAAGATATCTTGCAGTTTTTATAATGCAAGGTAAACCAATACCCATGATTTTACTGAAGATTTTCATTGGATTCTTCCCTCTTTTATTTCTGTATTCTTTTTCTCAGCAGGGTTCTCTTATTTGAGTTATTCCTGAAATTACAAAAGTGAAAGTAGATTTAGACCAGAACTGTCCTACAGATGCTGAATTATTTTTAGTTTCAAATGGGATTTTAAACATTGCATATGCTCATGCTTCTAAAATATCAATGTCTCTGGTTTAAAGTACATTTAAAATAAACAGAAGTATTTTAAACTGATGAAAAACACAAGCAGACAACCCCATGGTGCTGTGTATGTTGAGAAGTCAACACATTTGGATGATACAGATGCCTGCTGCTGAAAAACTTCCATGAATGGGTGTCATCAACACTAATGAAAAAGGAAGGGGCTCCCTTCAGGGAACGGATCTGTTGTAGCATTAGACCAATGGTCCCTTAATGTCCTGAGTTGTCTGAAGACTTTCCTAAATCTTCATTCTTAAGACTGATGCTTCTCAGTCACATTTAAAGATGGGCTTATGTGCCTGAAAATTTCTCTGTCTTTTCCAGCTGTCTCAGGTCATCCAATAAAGATATCATCTGCCAACTCCTACTAAACCTTGCAATATTTTAACTGTTTTAGCCCCTCCAAAGATCTTGGGAAACCTTTTATCTTCCTTCTTCTCCATCCTTTCCTTCCCTTAAGAAAAAATGCTGAGGTGAGGACAGTGTGTGCAGCAACCCATACTGCATTTTCCATACATCTTGCTGCCTCCTGAGTTTTCTTTCATTTTAGATCAATGCGATAGCATAGCCTTTCTCTGTTGTCTCCTCTGAAAGAAAGATCTAATGTCACTCACTTTGTAGCAAAGGCTCAATAATCTTCTTGACATTTCTCAGGGTTCAGTCTTGCCAAATTATTCTCGAAGGGATATATACATGCTCTGTTGGGAGTTTTTTGTTGATAGTGAGCACTGTAAAACAGACGTGCAGTCATTCAGTGCTGGGAGGTGGATGCATGTTTTACAGGAAACCCTAGACTTGCATAGGATTAGACCACCTGCTTTGTAAGGACTGAGGTCTCCCCAGGCTCTTCCATGCAAGCAAAATGCAAAATGCTAGCAAGACCTGTACAATGTCCTGTGTGATGAATGCATCCCTTTGACAATGTCTCCTGTGAATGATAAAATTAAGGAACTGGGTCAAATTCTCTTAGTTAGTGGAGCAGTTCTGCTGACAGTGCAGAGTACACTAACATATCATCTCTGATACCATTCTTTTAGCTAGCTGGATGGATGGATGTGCTGGAGCGGGGAGGGCTTTGCCCAACTTTGGATTTGGGGACCTTGTGACGGAGGTTCTACCAATTTTCTTTGTGAAATGGTTCTATGCTACTTTTTCTGTTGTTCCCAGGCTTTTACTTTGATGTACTGCCTGATATCAGGTTTACATTTTAATGCCCTTTTGGAACATGCTAAACATTTCCCTTATGTTAGCCTTCATGGCAACCTTCAATATGCTTTCACTGTGCTTCATTTGAGTCATTGCTGTGCTCTGGTGTGTTCAGTGTTAAAATAGCACTTTGCCTACCAAGAGTTTTGGTGGGATCGATTTATACTGGTGAACCACTTCTCCTGTTATAGTTACTCTAGTTATTTTACTAACATCTACTAATGCATTTAGCCTTCCACTTCAAGGGAAAATAAGAGCAAGGGACAGTTAATAATAATTCATACCAACATGTAAGATGTAAGATAAAAATATACTTGTGCACCTAATATAGTGAAAGCACAGCTGATCTAGATGTTCTAGGAATAACTAAAAGATGCCATATGTAGTCTTTGGTTCACATCAAGCTAGTTCATGAAGGACATGCAATTTTCTGCTGTGTTTCACCTTCATACCCCTCCTTTTGGGAGCAGGATTAAATAGCTGAGAAAACAGAGCCAATGCAGACTGTATCCCAAGCCCAGAGAAAAGCCCTGATCCTGCAGTCATTAGAACAGTGTGTGGACACAGGAGCTAGGAGATCATGTTGCAGGTTCACAGCTTATATTTTAAAACATGGATAACAGACAGATGGGGAATACTTCAAGGGGAAACCTCAGTCTGGCCCAGTGGGAATGTTCTGGCAGAGATCTTTCTGTAACACCCTTGCCATGCGCTTTGAGCCCTGTAATGTTCTGTATAACTACAGAGTGAATCACTGTGTCCCATTTAGCCTAGCAGTAATGAAGACCCTCAGCTAGCACAAACTAGAGGAAAAGGAGAGGAAAAGTACTTTAGAAGAAGGGATATCAAGCAGAGTTTTAAGAAACAACTCTATCAGACCAAGATAATTAGGGAGAACTCATATCTATACAAACGTGTTGAATGTTTATATTTGAAATTAATTTTCTTCAGGTGTGTTCTGCTCTAGAGTTAGAATTTAAGGGCCACTAAAATTAGTTGTGCTTCAGCTTTACTTAACAGACATAGGAATTATTAACTTTCCTTTGAACACAGTATTTTTCACAACTCATAGATTAGAATTGATTTTTTTCTGTTTTCTTATGTAAACGTTATAGAAAGGCTGGAAACTCAAAAAACCAAATGACTTGTGGGCCAATAGCCTTTGTAGTAGTGGTACTGACAAGCAGACACTTGCCTTTTAAAATCAATAGCAGTTTTAAAAACTTGTGAATGTGATAGCAGACAGAAATTGATTTAAGTTGGGGAGAATGAAAAGCAGTGTTAACACTTCTTATGAGATATATTAACTGAAGAGGATGAAGATCTCCGGTCCTTCACTGGGCTGGATCCACTTCTCAGTTTCAATTCTAAGTTCAAGTAAATAAATCTTCCTGAACTTATGGAGTGTATTTCCTGCACATGTCCCCATGCGAGTTATGCTGTTGTTTTGGTGATGTACATTTTGGACTCACTGTCACTGCCAAACTAGAAATTTACTCTGCATCTTTAGTAGGTGGAACAAGTTGTCTTCTGACCCACTGATTGGTAACAGTATCGGAGAGAGTGGTAACTAGTGCTTTCTAAATTTTCTTGATCCCTGTAATCGCATGCAAATTTGAAACTTGTTCTTACAGCATCTTGTTTTCTGGCTTTGAAGCACTATCAAAAGTGAGGTATCATTACACTCATAAAAAGGACCTGTAAGCGTTCTCAGGATTGTAGGACGTTTCAGCTCTCAGAGGTACCACTTTTTCCACCAATACATGTCCTTCATTGTGCATGTGTAAAATGTTTGCACAGAGTGGCATATCATATTATTTTTTTGGCATTAGCTGCAGCTGATTGAAAATTAATCAGGGATAGCTCCTTTTTCTGCCCCTTGGTTGCGATTCTACTTGTCGAGGGCTTGTAAAATTAAGTGGCGTAAGTGATCTATCAGGTCAGGGTTTCTTTTTAACACACTTTACCATCACAAATCTATTAATCCAAATTATGGAGAATATGCTGTTGGCTGTTTTCACAACGAGTCTAAGTGGGCACAGAACATAATCTGCACTCCCTTTTCTGGAATTAGCTTTTCCAAAATAGACTTGTGACAGCAGCAGGCCATTAATAGTGCATTAAGAGAATATTTTCCTGTGAGACTGCAAATTGTTTGGTTCCCTGCCCTGCATCCTCTCTTCTGTGGTCTCTCATCTAAGAATGTAAGCAAAGTGTCTTTTGTAGTAACAGCCTTGGAAAGGAGATATTTTCATTCATTTTTTTTTTAAATTTATAGAGCCATCTCTGGTAAATAAATTCTAAAAAGAAATGTCTATCTTTCTAGGCATTTATTTGTACCACTCCTGGTATTCAGCTTGGTGCCTTCGATCCTGCCTTGTTTTTCGGGGCTATCTGACACTCTGAAATGTGCTGTAGAGCTCAGCAGAAAAAGGAATTTGCTTTGTCTAAGTCATTTAATAGCTTTTAAATCCCAGTGGATTACAAATTTGCAGGGTACTATACGCTGGCTGTATTTTGGTCTCAAGGACTTAAACATGCTTTGAATTGTTTCTGAATAACTATGAATAGAACTGTTAGTTAAAGTCAAAGTCTGAGAACAAGTGGTATCACAAGAATAGAAGACCAAGGGTTAAATAAAACGTGGATTGTGGAAACTGCTAAAATTTGCAAGTTAAATTTTGCAGTAGCTTTAATGACAGTCACTTATGGATTGCATCACTGAAACATAGTGAACGCTTCCTTAAGTGGCATTCCTGTAACCATGTCTAGACCTAGAAAAAACGAACCGGTTTGGAAGACACCAGGCTATGAAGCTGTGTGCTGAGAGTCTGCTGTAACGTACCACAGCAACACTTGCCATGAGGCACAAGATAACTGTCATAAGGGAATAGCACCTGGTGCGCTGGTAAAACAGAAAGCTCTGAGAAACTATAGTTTATATAAGAGATCTAAATGTCTTATTCTATATATATAAGATAATTTAAGCTATCTTAAACAAAGAATCCACCAGCAGTAGAGTTCTTTAGCAGAATTTGTTATCTCGTGAATGGTAGGTAATTCCAAGTTTATTCTTCAGAATGCTGCAGTGTCAATGACAAGCTCCAACACTACTGGAAAGAATCTTAAATAACCTATAGATATAAAAAGGCAACCCATAAAACCAGTGACTGTCATCAAACTATTTATTGAAAACAGCTTGACTCAACAGTAGCAGCATCTTGACTCAACAGTAGCAGCCAATGTAGCGTGGCAATATTGGCTGCTTAGTGTCTTCATAAAACGAACAAGAGTGAGAAACGTTTGTCTCTCAGCAAATTCAGTGCTGTAAAAATGTCTGTTTTCAAGAGAAACTATTTAAATTATTTGAAAACTTTTGGATAAAACTTATACTTTGTGTCTACCAGTGCAGCATCCAGTAAGATAAATCCATGAAGTAGAGGACCACAGTGAAATTAGAGGTGTACACAATTCTAATTTTCTTTTTTATGTGTATATATATGTGTGTGTGTATATATATGTGTGTATACATGCATTTATGAGCTAAGAAGTGCCAGTTTCCATTTCTTCTTAAGAAACTAAGTGAGAAGTAACTTTCTTTACAGTAGGAATTAAATCTGTATTTTAAGACTGCTCAACAGGTGGGCTTGTTGCCATTAAACTCTTCAGTAAATGAAAAATGGAGAAAACTCATTTGCTTGAGTGGTACAAGGTCAGAACATTGACCATAACTGTCCAAAAGAAGAGATGGGAAGGTTTTTCTCCAAAATACTTTTTGAGTTTAGCATGGTGTGCTTGGAACAATTCTACAAACTGCAATGGCATCTGCAGATAAGTACATGTCCATCACTTAAGATTAATTTGTGAAAGGCTCATTCACTTACTGGTTCAGCTTTATAATATTTATTGCCAAATTGCCAGGCAAGGTTCATGTGCGTTTACCCTTGAGTGCTTTCAGCTGTTTTTTCTCTATTACCATAATTATAACATTTTTAGTATTTGCAAATGACTTAATGTGGTGCTAAGCCTTTTTAGATACATATCACTAGAATGAGATACTGCTTGAGGCAGACAAATTAGTCTTATAAACTAGATCCTAACTCTATAATGATCCAGACAAATACCATCCTAAGACTCCATCATGTCAAGCCCTGAGGGTAGAGATGCCTGGTGTCTCTGTTGTGAGGCTTAATACACTCTGGTTTCAGATCTCCCATGAGATCAGTAAAGCTAGTTACCTTAAATGAGAGAATTTTTACCTTCCTGAATGACTGCTTTTAAAGCTCACATCCTTTTATTAAAATAGATATATTTGTGCTTCAGCTGCAGCCGTACTTATCTCCATCTGCACGCTGAATGACTTCCTTAGACCTCTACTTGCAACTCAACCTCTGCAGGTCAAGAGGATCCTTGTCCAGGAGCAATTCCAACACTTCTCCTTTCTCTGTGTATCTAGGATTAGGGATTTCACTGCACAGTTCCCCCATACCCATAGAACTTCTTGCTTTAAATGGAAAGGAGAAGTTGGCAAAACTCAAGTTTAGCAAGCTGTCACTGTATCACAGTATCACAGTATCACAGTATCACAAGTTTGGAAAGGACCTCTGAGATCATCAAGTCCAACCTATAACCCAACACTAACACCAACCATCATCTAGACCATGGCACTCAGTGCCACGTCCAATCTCCCCTTAAACACCTCCAGGGTCGGCGACTCCACCACCTCCCTGGGCAATGCATTCCAATGGCCAATCACCCTTTCAGTAAAGAACTTCTTCCTCACATCAAGCCTAAACTTTCCCTGACGAAGCTTGAGTCCATGCCCTCTAGTTCTGTCACTGGTCACCTGAGAGAAGAGACCAACCCCTGCCCGACTACAACCTCCTTTTAGGTAGTTGTAGAGAGCAATGAGGTCTCCCCTGAGCCTCCTCTTCTTTAGACTAAACAGCCCCAACTCACTCAGTCGCTCCTCATAGGGCTTATGCTCCAGCCCCTTTACCATCTTCGTTGCCCTCCTCTGAACACATTCCAGTATCCTGACATCTTTCCCAAACTGGGGGGCCCAGAACTGTACACAGTATTCCAGATGAGGCCTGACTAGTGCCGAGTACAGGGGGACGATAACTTCTCTGGTTCTGCTGACTACACTATTCCTGATGCAGGCCAGAATGCCATTGGCCTTCTTGGCCACCTGGGCACACTGCTGGCTCATGTTGAGCTTCCTGTCAACCAGCACTCCCAGGTCCTTTTCTGCCTGACTACTCTCCAGCCACTCTGTCCCCAATCTGTACCTCTGCATGGGATTGTTGTGTCCAAAATGAAGTACCCGACATTTGGACTTATTAAACATCATCCCATTGGAATCGGCCCATCTCTCCAATCTGTCCAGGTCCCTCTGCAGGGCCATCCTACCTTCTTACAGATCAACTCTTCTTCCCAGTTTGGTATCATCTGCAAACTTGCTGATGATGGACTCAATCCCCTCATCCAGATCATCAATAAAGATATTAAACAGGACCGGACCCAACACCGATCCCTGGGGGACACCACTGGTGACCGGCCGCCAACTGGATGAGACACTATTCACCACCACTCTCTGGGCTCGGCCATCCAGCCAATTCCTAACCCAGCACAGAGTGCTCCCGTCTAAGCCACGGGCTGACAGCTTCTTTAGGAGTCTACTGTGGGGGACAGTGTCAAAGGCCTTGCTAAAGTCCAGGTATACCACATCCACAGCCTTCCTCTCATCCACCAGGCGAGTCACATGGTCATAAAAGGAGATCAGGTTGGTCAGGCAGGACCTACCCCTCCTAAACCCATGCTGGCTGGGCCTGATCTCTTGACCGTTCTGCAGGTGCCGCATGATTTCACCCAGGATTATCTGCTCCATAATTTTACCTGGGACCGAGGTCAGGCTGACAGGTCTGTAATTACCTGGATCATCCTTACGACCCTTCTTGTGGATGGGCGTCACATTGGCCAACTTCCAGTCTTCCGGGACCTCTCCAGTGAGCCAAGACTGCTGAAAGATGATGGAGAGCGGCTTAGCAAGCTCATCCGCCAGCTCTCTCAACACCTTAGGATGGATCCCATCCGGCCCCATAGACTTATGAGGGTCCAAGTGGCTCAGTAGGTCTCTAACTTCCTCCTCATGGATTGCAGGAGGGCCATATTTCACCCTGCCCCCATCAACCACTTCAGAGGGCCAACTGTCAAGCACGCTGACATCCTTGCTGTTGAAAACTGAGGCAAAGAAGGCATTAAGTACCTCGGCCTTCTCTGCATCTTTGGTTACTATATTTCCCTCCACATCCAACAAGGAGTGGAGGTCGCTGCCGTCCTTCTTTCTACCATTGATATATTTATAAAAACTCTTCTTATTATCCTTTACAGAAGTGGCCAATTTGAGCCCCAACTGGGCTTTTGCTTCCCTGATTTTCCTCCTACACGACTTAACAACGTCTTTGAACATGACGTGGCTTACGTCCCCTTCTTTCCAACGACGATACATCCTCTTTTTGTTACTTAGTTCCTTCACAAGCTCCCTACTCATCCAGGCCGGCCGTCTGCCCCTACGACTCTTCTTACAACACATGGGGACAGCCGGCTCCTGCGCCTTCAAGATTTCATTCTTGAAGTGTATCCAGCCTTCCTGGACCCCTTTTCTACTAAGAACTATTTCCCAGGGTACTTTCCTGACCAGTTCCTTAAATAATCCAAAATCTGCCCGCCGAAAGTCCAGCATCGATGTTCTGTTCCTGGCTTTTCTTTTTACATTGTTTAGAGAGAACCTGATTATTTCATGATCACTACACCCCAGACAGCCTCCGACAACAACATCACCCACCAGCCCTTCTTTGTTTGTAAACAGCAGGTCAAGAAGAGCCTCACCCCTGGTGGGCTCACTCACCAGCTGCGACAGAAAGCAGTTCTCAATACACTCTAAGAACCTCCTGGACTGCCTCCTCTCGGCAGTGTTAAGTTCCCAGCAGATATCCGGGAGGTTAAAGTCTCCTAAAAGAACAAGGGCAGCCGATCTAGAGGCAGCCTCCAGCTGCTTAAACAATAGAAGATCCACCTCCTCATCCTGGTCGGGCGGTCTGTAACATACTCCAACCAGGAGGTCAGACCTGACTGCCCCTCTGACCCTTACCCATAGGCACTCAACCTGGTCATCACCAATCTCGACTTCGACAGCATCCAGGGTTTCCCTAGTGTAGAGGGCCACCCCTCCACCCCTCCTCTCACGCCTGTCTCTCCTGAAGAGCCTGTAGCCTTCCATGGCAACACTCCAGTTATGAGAGTCGTTCCACCACGTGTAGAGGAGAGAGAAACACCGGTGGTTGCTTTTGTGACCATTTTTGCCTTGTGAAGTTAAGCATCTGCATTTGTGTTTCATGAAGTTGTGGTAGTTATCTGAAAATTGTATAATACAGTTTAAAATGAAAACTCATGGTAAGAAAGGCCATAACTGCAGGGTCTGAAGGTGAAACTTCTGCACTTGAATTATTGCAAACTTATTCAAGTTTGAATCAAATAATTGTCCATATTTTCAAAAAGCATTCTGTTTCTCACTGCAGCTGGAAGTAGAGAGAGATGCAATTTTGCTGGTATCCTTGGATAGTATAAAGTCTCTCTTCAGTTACTTCATCCTGAAGAGTGTTCTCAGAACTTCCTGCCTGTGAGAAATGCATATTACTTGTCCCTGGCATAGATAATTTGCATAATAACATGACATAAATTCAAGTAGCAGAAGTTTTTGCTTCTGTGCTTGATTTTGCATAATTTTACTGTCACACGGCTTCCTTTATACCATATCAAACTTGATTTTCAAGAAAAGTGTGTAACAGATAAGTACGAAGATAAACTCATGTGCTCATAAAATTTGGGTGTAGGAATAACTACTAGAAAAAAATGCCTTTATGTGTAAATCTTTCTTTTGGAATGCATTTATGAGCAGATTCTAGCACAATATTGTTTCTAATCAGGCAATTCTTTGCATATTCATGAAACTCTGGGACAAGAATTTTGAACTCAGCAATATGTATAAAATGAATGGAAATTGAACATCCAAATTTCTAAGGCAGTACTGAAAATTTCAGATGTAGTATTTACTCAGATGGCTTAGCAGTTTTTTAGCAAAATGCTTTCTTGATAAGTGCTTTTGAATTATTACTTGAGTTATTCGATATTTAATTATTTACTATTATTTGATATTTAATATTCCTTTATTTATTGTTTAATTTTTATTTAATTTCTATTACAGACGTTTACAGCCTGGTGCAATTCCCACCTCAGGAAAGCAGGAACGCAGATTGAGAACATTGAGGAGGACTTCAGAAATGGCCTCAAATTGATGCTCCTCTTGGAAGTTATCTCAGGTTGGCTAAAATAAAGTTTGCTATGTATTTACTGCATGCTACCGAAACACTAGTAAAAGTCCTAAAATAATTAATGTTTCAGAACAATGAACAAAACCTCTTGGTAGGCTGAAAAGTGGGACTTGAAACACACTGTAAAAAAAGGAGGGGAGGGGAGATCTGCTTTTTCTTTATCTGCAGAATCTTGTGTTTTGTGCTTGTGTTCCAGGATATTGCAGTGTATGAGGGTATCGTCACTAACATGACAGTGTTGTTGGACAAATGACAAGCATTGAGGACCTGGTCTTACCCCTAACAATTAAAAAGCCTTTACACTTAATTTTATTCCACTTTTAGTATAGAAGTTTCACTTTGCTTTTAATTACTTTATTGGATAGATCAATACTTCCAAAAGTGAGTGCCCAAGGTAAAACTAGATCAATATTTAGTGACAAGTAAGAGGTCTCATTTTTCAGAAGGATGGAACATCCAAGAAGTCCCTTTTACTAACTGATGTGAACTTACTATGCCACCCATTTTATGCGTTATTTAGAGGGGCTGTCCCCAAGACATGACCCTGAATGGGAAGGGAATAGCTCAAGTTACAGACACACCATAAAGGTGAAAAAGGGCAAGAAGATTTTTAAGACATCTTTATGGAAAAGACGGTTTACATTTTTGTTGGAGATTTCAATGAGGAAAGATGATCTTCAAATGATCACCCTTCATGAAAAGGAGAATGATCATTTTAGAAATTGTTCTTCACTGTGATCATTTGAAAAGATAAATTCATGGAAACATGTCAGTCTATGCTCTGAGATGAGCTGCTCTGCTGTCCTGTATGAAGTGGTTAGAAGCTACTGCTCTTGGTCAGATGTGGAAGGATGCTATGGCTTATCTGCTAGATCAGGGGTGTCAAACTCACCGCTCCCGCTGTTCTCCTGCTCCTCCTCGCTGCACACATGACCAGCACTGGCAGGAGTGCAGGGACAAGGAGCTCGGTGCTGCCGCGGGGTAGAAACAAGGTGCTGATCTGGATAAAACAAGGTGGAGGGCTGGATTCGGCCCATGGGCCATGAGTTTGACATCCCTGTGCTAGGTAAAGTCCAGCCACTCTTTACAGTCAGTCAGGTAAGGGTGATGAACTCTGAGAACATCCTGCTTTCTTAATATTCATCTGCTCTAACACAGCTAGTAGCAATGGACCAGAAGTCGAGTAGCATGGAGCACTAACGTATCATCCAGATATTTAGGGCAAACATAAAAATTTTAGTCTGGTTTTCCTTATGTATCAGAAAGATCTAAGTCAGGTGTTTCAACATTTGAGTTTTTTCTTCACTCTTGGGTGTGATTAGCCAGGTGCACACAACAATAAACACGTTGAATTTGTTTTTCTCCAGGGGAAAGACTACCGAAACCAGACAGAGGAAAGATGCGCTTCCATAAAATTGCAAATGTCAACAAAGCTCTGGATTATATTGCCAGCAAAGGAGTGAAACTTGTGTCAATTGGTGCAGAAGGTATGTGGCAGAGCTTGACAATGTGCCTTACTTAGATTCTAGGCCTTCACATTGCAAAGAGAATTACATTTTTTCCTATACGTTATTAAAAATAAGGAACTCCTTTAGAAATCATGTTGTATTTTAATATGTTCTTTATCCAATCTGGGGTCTTTTTTTATTTTTAGGAGATATTCAGACAAGACAAAGGCTAATATCACTACCAGCTGGCTGGAACCTACTCCCATTTTATTATGAGAGTAAATGTGAATGACAGCTGTGTTTCTAAAATTCAGATGTGGAGTTAAGGGGCTGATCCAAACAATGTATAGTAGCTGGGGAGGGACTGAACATATGAAGAAAGTTGGATGGAATGTTAGTTACTAGAGTTTTTGCTTCGTTACTGTTCTTTTGTTCAGGTAGTTAAGTAAAACCTCGCAGTTAGCTAACTAAAACCTGCAGTTAGCTAACTAAATGCTGATAGGTGTAAACTGAGCAAAAGAAGGCAAAATCCCACTACCAGTGAACCTATTCCTCCTATGATATTCAATTAATTGCTTAAAAAGGACAAAGTTCTGTTTAGAAGTAGCTTCTCCGTGGAGGTATTTGCATAATGCTTTGCATAGGTATTATCCTACAAAGGAATGATATGGCTAGCATGATATCCAACTACTTTTGACTCCATAGCCTCAATGATGTGCTGTACATTCTGGGTACAGCTTCTAACATGCCCTTCAGGAAGAACTCTGTAACCTCAGCATCATGGTGAAAAGCACTAGCTATAAGCTATTCACATTGCTAGGCCTTCTTAGATTGATTTACATGCCTTCTTTTTTTTGTTTGTTTTCTGAATTCTCCAGGCTTATAGATGTCCTTATTCTGGCTTCCAAACCTTGATCTCAGGGAGTTTACTGTAATTGTGGCTGGAGCAGAAAGATCATTAGGTGGGATAGGGGTATCTGCAGGAATAATGGAGAGATCTATCAGCATTCATTCATTCCACAATGGTTTGACATTGCCTGCTTGGTTCCTCTAGTGTCATTCACCAAATGCGTTCAGTTTCTAGCTCTAGAGCTCCAAAATCCCAAGAAATGGGTGTTCTCTGGGCAGAGTACTTTTTTATACTTGCACTTTATTAATTTCAGACTGAACTGGGTGAGCCATCTGAGTCTAAATCCATACCATCTATCTTTAGTCACATAATAGAGACCTTTTTTGTGCGGGGGAATATATATAAGTGGGGAGAAAAGAGTAATTCCCAAAAGCATTCCGGATCTCAGAAGAGCTCTATCACATTTCAGAGATTCCTGGCTCCCTCTATCAGTTGTACAGGCAGTCAGGGGCAGCTCAGCCCTTTGCTCAATCAAATGAAGTGGGATAGAAAAATATGCCACTACTCTAAACCTCTGCAGTTAAGGTTATTCTGAAAGCAACATGGCATTGAATGGACAGCAGAGGGTACTGAAGAGACAATTTATGCTTGGAGATGAAAATTAAGAATACAGAAGCCTATGTGATATCTGGTGCAGAAATACTGAGAGTACAGACTGTGGAGCAAATGAATGGTAATTTCTATCATGTCATACTGGGACTCCGACTCTTCCTGTCTGAAAGCAAGAGCATAGCAAAAGAAGTATCTTGTGGGATGGAGTGGTCATTCTATCTGATCACAGTTTGCATGATGTACTAATGTTTTCACACCTAGGTTCTATTAGCAAGGCTGGAGTATTTAAACAGAGATACATCATCTCATATCTACTCCTGAAAGGATGAGGCCAACCCTGTGCACTCCCATCTCCCTCGTTTTGCCCTATTATTGCTACTTATTACTGCCAGACTAGGGAGCAGCACTTGAGTGCTTTCTAAACCACTTGAAGGCAAAGCATGTGGGATAGCTCAGATCAGCAACTAAAACCATTTAAACTAGCCCTGCTCTTCTTGGTAGCAACTGGCATGACTTTAGATGCTCTGTCATAAGAGGTATTTCCCTCTGGGAGGGAAGCAGGAACAAGACACAGTAACCTCTTCAAGTTTGTCAGCCAGCTGCTGCAAGGTGATGTCTGTCCACATGCACTCAGTATTTCTTCCTGCATGTAACACCAGGCCACAGTTAGTAAGCCAGGACATTAAGGTGATGTTCTTGGCTGTGCTGCTGGCTTTTATTGCCTCCTTCTGGAATTCTAGATCTGTAAAATGGAGGGATTAGAGGCAAAAAAATTCAGCCATTAGCATTAAAGAAAGCACAGGAGAAAAATCCACTGCTACTGTCATAGCTTAGATGTAGAGAGGAACCTGTCATTGTAAGACATTGCACTATGTCAAGTACGGCTGCAAACACACATTAGATTACATCCATGTGGGCAGGAGCAGATAGATTCGTGTGCCTTCCACTCCTACTCTGAACAGGCTGAACACAAAGCCAGCTCTGGCCCAGACGTGCTTAGGGCCGTGTTTAGTTTACCACATTTGTTATCTCAGGCATTATGCCGTGCTGACGCAGCAATGCGGTGTCACATCTGACTGGGTATAGTTTCACAGTGTGGGACCTCTGGCACCAGTATGTGTTTAGAGTCCTTTGCACCCCTTTGTCCTGCATACTTGCTCCCACACTTCACAGCCCTACCCTGTCACTTGGGCTGACAACTGTTTCTATAGCTATGCTGGAGACTGGATCAGCAATCGGATTAGGTTTCAAAACACTTCACCTCTTTTTTTCTTTTTTTAAGATTTTGTTGTATTTTTCAGTATTGTTGACTGATCAGTCATTATAGGATAAAGATGGAATGAATGTCAACAAGGGGTGAGAGCACAGGCTCTCTAAGCTTGCATTGTTATCAAAGTCCTTAACTCACAGCTCTTATGTGGGCGCACGGGACATATGGGCTTGTCTGTACCCATTTGTTTTGGCATTCTCTGAGTTGCATGGATGCTTGGGATACTTTTTAATTTCCAAAGCATGAAATTTTTGCATCTAAATCTGATAGGGATCATGTTTTAATATCTGATATTGTGAGTGGTGAAGAGCGTATAGGCCTAAGGGGACCAGTTGGCAAACAAAGATTAAAGAGTGCTTCCTGTGGGACATCAGTTTAAAGTTCTATTTAGTATTTTTAAGGGGCCAGGGATATTCTTTAAAGTCATGGTTACTGTGCTGAGGCTGACTTCCGTGGGCTATCTGTGGAGTGGAAAGACAGAGGTGATCACCTTTAACTGTGCCAAATTTAGCTACTCTGATCTGTCTTGCAGAAGAGTCATTCTCTATATTGGCGATGAAATGAGACTACAGGGTGAAGAAGCTAAAGCAAAAGCTGTGAAAGTAGTCCTTATGAGCCATTCACAGTCCAGGAGTCAGAATTTTTCCCTTTAGTTTTTTAAAAAGTACAATAAGTCCATTTGCAAGGTAATTGCATCCTGAATGAAATGAACTGAAATATGGAGACCCACAAAAGACAAGTATCCCGCTAATAGGAAACACTTCTGTATTGCTTTTCTGGGGAGTGGGACAAATATGAAAGACCAAATGGTGCATGAATCTGCTACAAGAAGGTTAGAATAAAAATAAATTAAGCCAAAACAGAATAAAAAGCTGAAACTAAAACCTTTCAGAACTTGCCACACTGCTTTGCTTAGATTTTTCCATAGGCACTTTTTATTGTTTCCCCTTCCATTTCCCTTCTCTCCTTTCAGTAAGACCTTTTTCCCTGGAAGGCTGTAGGTTTCCTTATAGGAGGTGTAGGAACTTGTGTCCTCCCTTAGCAAATAGGCAGAGTGAAGAAAATAATGAAACCTTATCATAGAATCATAGAATGTCCTGAGTTGGAAAGGACCCACAAGGATCATTGAATCCAGCTCCTGTCCCTGCACAGGACAACCCCAACATTCACACTGTGTGTCTGATGGCATTTTCCAAATGCTTCTCAAATATTGTCAGGCTTGGTGCCATGACTGCTTCCCTGGGGAGCTGTTCCAGTGCTCCACCACTTTCTGAGTAAATCACCTTTTCCTAATATCCAATCTAAACCTCCCGTAGCACATCTTGTGCCGTTCCCTCGTGTACTGTCATTGGTCACCAGAGAGAAGAGATCAGCGCCTGCTGCTCCTCCTTCCCTTGTGAGGAAGCAGTAGAGGAAAATCATATTTTCAACATTTAGCAACTTTGTTTTCCTTCTGTTTAGATATTTTTCCTTGTCTTTCATACATGTCTTTTTTTTGTTTTATGCTAGCAGTAGATAATGAGAAACCAAAGCTGGCAAATTGCTTGAAAACTCTCTTGAGGCACAACACAGAAAATTTCCTCTCTTGCTCTTTCATTCTGTGTGTACATATGGATATGTAAATCAAAACAACGATGTAGTATTATGCAAATTTATGAATTGATTGCCTGACAGTCAGCAATGCCTCCTGAGTATTTAAATTCATTCATTTTACATTCAAATAAATTCTTCCTCACTGTTTATGTCTATCAGACAGGCAAAGTGAGACAAGAATTCTGGAAAATTAGTGGAGAACCCAAAGGGGAAAGCAGAAAAATAGCCATTCATACATAAACTCGGATTATCACACTAGCAAATCAAGTATGGGCTAGTGTTGGGTGATATATCTCCTAACTGTGTTTGTTAATACCATAGGTTCAAATGACAGCCTGTGTCACATACTGCTGCAATTTAAGATGTATCTCAAGTCTTGGAGCTAGCAGCTACCCTGTAAAAGTTGCCCCTGGATTCAGGCAACTTTTAAGTAGCAAAGTGACTGCATTTTCTGCTGGCACCTTTATTGGTATTTGACGTTAAATTGAGGAAATTCCTCCTGCTGTATGTTCTTCCTGCTCCTTCCCCAGAACACCAGTGGGCCCCCAGGCAGCCACAGCTGCTCCACTTTTTTGAAGAAGGCGGGAGGTGACTTTCAAGTAGGAGAGCAGCTGGTGCCTTCCCCACTTGATTGCTCTTCTGGAGTGAGGTGACTGGAAAAGCAGTCTGCAGTTTTCCTCTCTCTCATTGTCCCACCTCCTCTCTTTCCAGCACCAGACCCTCCTTATAGCCTCACTATGTTCTTTGAATGTCTTGCTGTACTTTCAGATTGATTTGACCTTCTTGCCACATTAAGTGCTCTGGTGGTACATTTTTGGTCCTGAGAAATTAAATTGGTATCACTGTTCATGTTACAATATTGGAGCACTGGGTTCTGGTCTGGCTCGTGGAAGAAACTCCCACGTATGTGTGAAAAGGGTTGGAGAGAGCACACTGCCTTATGTTGTAGGTATACTCAAGAGGTCTTGAAACAAATTGAAAGGCAGAAAATCCCATTTTATATTAAAGATACATAAATGTGCATAGGATCAGAGCTGTAAGACATCAAAACCTTGTGGCCGTGTTTCTGAACTGCTTGGCAGGAAGCTATGCAGCTTAGTCGCAGGAGGTGCTGTGTTTCTTGAGCTGTTCTTCATATCTAGTCTATGCTGGCACCATAGGTAAAATTATCAAAAAGGTCTGAATGGTATAGGGGAATTTCTGAGCACCATGTTTATTAAAAAATAACACAGTTAATGTCCTGTAGATTTTTAAAAAAATGGAGTAAGACCATATTTTTCAGCTCCTTTGTATTTGAAAACAGTAAGGCTTCTACTGTTCAAACTTTTAAGTAACTATTTCCGCTCAGGCTCTCTAAAAAAGTCAGCATAAAAGGTAAATATCTGAGACAGTTACAACTACCTGGAGAGAAACCTTTTGGCATGGAATGGCTGAAGTGACTTTAATTTCAATAATCTTCAGTCCTACTGCTAGGGTAGCACAAGCATGAGTTTGTTGAAAAATGAACTCAGACGGACTGTGTGTAGATAAAGAATTGTGGTAGAAATATAAATGAATTTATAAGATACAATATATTAATTATAAAAATATATTATTAAAATAAGCGAAAGTGGAAAACATTCTAAATACTACTACTATCTCTTTTTTCACCTTAGAAATTGTTGACGGCAATGTGAAAATGACGCTGGGTATGATCTGGACTATCATCCTTCGCTTTGCTATTCAGGATATTTCAGTGGAAGGTAATAATAATGCAACTATGTTACATAATTAGGAAATTTGTCTGCATAGGTGAGATGACTGTTTCAAAAATTAATTATTTTTTCACTTAAAATGATACTGCAAGTTCCCTGTGTGGTGACAAAATCGATATCTGGAGGGAAAAAGTGATTACTCTCCTTATCCTGGCAGAGACCTTGAGCCAGCTTTCTAAATGCAAAAATTCTAGACAAGCCTCTCAGTTATAGAGATAGAAACATGCCTGTGTTTCTGAGCTTCAGTGGCTTAAAATTCTGTTGTCTCATTTCGAATATACTTTTTAGTCCTGACTATTTCTCACATTCTTTGCAGATATTATCTGATTGTATTCCTCTTCTTTCTATCCCTTTTTTTTCCTGCATTGCTTCAGAATTTTTTTACTTAACTTTCACTTGGTAACTGGTTCCAAAGCGTTATAGTTACAGTACTCTTTAAATGAAGCCTCTGCTGTGAAAAATCTTGCACTTTAGAAACTAATCTCAGTTTTCAACACAAGTAGTGAATTCGAGCTCTGCATGCTGTCTTGCTTATAATTTGTGGGACATTAAATGTGGACCTATTGGCCTATTTGATCTTTTATGTCCTTTACTTATGCATTCAGATGCCCACAGGAGTCCGATAATGAATGTATTACTTCAGTTATTACACCTCCCCATAAGCAAAAGGGCTGAGAATACAAGCAAATTTCAAGTAGGCATCACCACAATCTTTTCTATCTAGGACTACTATATTTGCATTGGATGTTTTTCTTCAAATATACATTCTGCTGTCCAGGCAACATAATTCCTTAGGCTTCTAATATCCCAGATTTATTGTGCAGGCTGAGAGTTGTGTCTGACTTGTTCCAATTGAGGTGACCTGTGTGTCTTAGCGGAGGCCCATAAGTCCATTTGCATGAGTATCTTTTAGGATTAAATGTTTACTTATGTCACCCAGTTTCAGGTGGCTGACTGCATTTCAGGAGACAAGAAATTAATTGCTTGTGCACTGTTTAATGTTTTTTTTTTTTGCTCCCTTTTGTCTTTTACAGAGACCTCTGCCAAAGAAGGGCTGCTGCTGTGGTGTCAAAGAAAAACTGCTCCTTACAGAAATGTGAACATTCAGAACTTCCATCTCAGGTAAACCTCCACTATTTCAAGGGATAGAAGTAGTCTAAAATATTTTAGGTCAAATTTTTCCCACAATCAAGTAGGTATATATTTGACAGGATATTTCACTCTTCACTGTTAACTAGACTTTTTTGAAATTCTCATGCTCTGTCTTCAGGGTCTTATTTTGGTTAGTCTTTGGCTTTATTTACCATGACTTCTGTAGTTATTTTTTAAAAGAAAAAATCCCTACTATATATAAAATGACCATATTACATTATTAGCGTTCCTTGGTATATGGGAATATCTGAGTATGGCAGCATAGTGCTTGGTGAGTGTCTGCTTTCAAATGACTGTAGGTATAGGCTGTTCTTGGGAAAATACCAATATATTAAACATGCAAATATTTCATTATGATGAATCAGTCTTTATTATTTTGTAATATAACTATAAATAAGGAGCAAAAATGCACTTATTACACAAAGCAGCACTTTAAGCACATTTTTTTTTTCAGAATCACATTCATTACCTAAGTTGGAAAATTTAGTGAAGCTCTAGCCTTGTGGTTTTGTGTTTGCATTAAGGGCTAGAAAGGGAGTTCCAGGCCATATGCAGGCTGCCTGGTTTGGGGATTTCACTGGGCTACTGGTAGCTCTGCTGGTGACCCACCTCATTAAACTATAAGACTTTCCATTTGCACTCTTTAACCGTGTGATCTTTCCTTCCCTGAGACCCTGGTAGTACTTACAACAAGAGCACTGTAGTACAGTGTTTTGATGCTTTGAATTCCTTCTTGATGTGCAGCACCTAAAGCACATGTAGAGATAAAGAAGATACAGTTCACACGCATCCACAGATAAAAAGAATTTGTTTGATTTTTCAGTCCCTGTATCGCCTTTAAGAGATCTGAAATTTGCAACATGTTACTTTCCCTGAATATGTAGAGATATATTTCAGTAGTACTTTATATGAATGTAGGTTATCCCGTAAGTTACAATATCAGAATCTTAGTGAGTATACATATATATGCTGGTCTGATACATGGTACGTGGAAAACATCTTGAATGGAAGTCCCTTGATTGATATTTGGACTGATCAGCTCTTACAGAACTACTTTACAATGGGCTGTCCAGACCATTTCAGTGTATACCTTTTGGGAAAAAATTTTTTTTATTAGTTTATTGCTGATTTTAATTCAGTTTAACCTTCTGGATTATTTTATATTATACAATGTATGTATATTCTGCCTAATTGTATTATTTTTTTATCAGAGATGGTTCTGTTATTTGAAATATCTACCCAGCCATATCAGTGACAGGGACTCTAGCAGTCCTAACATGTTTAGTGTCACACTATTACTGCACAGGATAAGACATCAAAGTCACAGTCCCAGCGATTGCATAAAGTGTTTACATAAAGTATTTTTAGAGTAATTGCTTCTGGCTGAAAGGAACCTCCTATAATCTTTCCAAATAGATATTTTTTGCAGCTCTTTTCATTGCCTAGTTTTGCCTCAAGAGGCGGTGGCCCTGAAGTCACACTAAAATGTAAGAGCTTGGATTGAAGCTGTTATATGTGTGAAGTGTTTTAAATAAACTAAGCTGATTTATGACTTCTTACTTCTATGAGCACAACATGGTTGTGCCATTAAAATTATCTGAAATAACTGACACAGGAAAAGCTGATTGCTTCAGCAAATTCAAGTAATTTCGGGTTTACTCTCTTTTATTTTTTCTGAATGTAATAGGAGATTATGCACTTTCACTGACGAATGTGTATTCAGAGTTACGCTGGAACACTGCAAAAATCAAAACCATATATATGATTTTATATATTCTGCCTAGAAAGTATTATGGAGTCCTTAAATTTGTATGTACTGTAGAACATAATCTGTACTACAGGAAAAAGTAAAGAAAACCAGAAAAACTCAGAAGGATGACAGCTGACAGGATATAACTGTCAGGATTTGACAGGAGAGTTCCTGCTTGATTTTAAGCCTTGAACGAGGATCAAATTGTAAAATGACATGACTTTATTGACTAACTTTTTTTCATTCTATTTTTTGTTGTAAAGCTGGAAAGATGGCCTTGGATTATGTGCACTTATCCACAGACACCGACCTGATCTTATTGACTACTCCAAGCTAAATAAGGTCATCAGTCTGGGTGGTACAGCATGCTGTCCTGCAGTGATTTGGCTCACTTCTGGTTTGCTTAGCATGTTTTCTAAAAGATAAGCTTAGGGGTGCATACTAATTCTGACTGGCTTTCTGAGATCCTTCCAAGAAAAAAAGCAGTGACATGGAGGAAAGGACCTCATGACTGTCCTGTGTTGTCCTTTCCTTCCCATTGCAATGACTTCAGCATTTAGTTGCAAATAATCTGGTCCTCAGTTGCTAGACAGTTGATGAAGGCTTTTACACTGCCTGAAATGGAAGTTAAATCAAATATATTGGAATTCTCGATTCTCCACCGATGGTATTGTACAGTCCATCCTTTTCTGCATCTGGTGTAAATGACTGTAGATTGCAGAGCAGTAAAAAATGAGATGGTGATTAATCCTAAGCTTCCTTAGAACATACACTGCCCTTAGTAATCAGGAGTGCACAATAAATTACTAGTTTTACATAGAAAATATTCACCAATTCTTAGATTATACTTCTATCTATTCCACTTCAAGACAAGTGGAAATAAAACTGGTATCCTAACTTCTTAGGTAATACCTCATGGGGATTACAAAACTCTTATTATAGTATGCTACTCAGGGCAGAGCACTTTTCTTCCAAAAGATACCAGCCACTTTGGTTTGAGAGGAAGAAATGAGGAACAAGTAATAATGTCAGAATTTCTGGCTGTCATAACCAAAGAATAAAATCTAGAAAGTGAGTGGAATATTGTCTCATTAGCTCTCAATACAAATGTACTGTTTTCTGCTTTCTGGAGTGAAAGCTTCTTGAGGTCTCGTGTAAATACCAGTAAAACAGAAAACTTAATCATGGTTTTAATCTGTTAAGTGCAACTTTTAATTTATAACAGAGACTGGTAAATCATAGACTATATATTCAATTCCATGACCTTCCATACAAATTAATTTTACTAATGGAGTCAACTATTATCTCTTTGATGGGGGAAAAAAGAAATGAATAATTTCATTTCAGAAATTATTTGAAAACTTAGTCTGCTTTAGGTACATGTTAGGTTTATGCTGGGGTCCCCAAGGTGTACAGTGATGAAAATTAAATGTAATTATTCCTAAACAAATAAGATTTTAATTTAGGCAGTTGTTAAGACAACTGCAGATCTGAAGCAAATGAAAAATAGTCATAGAACGGTTTGGGTTGGAAGGGACCTTAAAGATCATCTTGTTTCAACCCCCCTGCCATGGGCAGGGACACTTTCCACAAGATCAGGTTGCTCAGAGCCTCATCCAACCTGGCCTTGAACTCCTTCAGGGATGGAGCATCCATGACTATGAGCCATCAATACCAGCTTGTTCTTTGATGCTGTATGCAGCCTTTCCTACAGATTAACAGATTCATGGAATGACTAAGCTACCTGTCTCTGTGTACACGTGCTGAAGCACGGCACAAACAGAAGTTAGTTTGATTGAGTTTGTGCTTTGAACGGTGGTGTACAGTACTAAAAAACTTTCTAGCATGACTATATATGAATGCTGAGAAAAGGGAATACAACATAAGCAGATCTGCTTCAGCATTACGATTTCCCTCTTAAGAGGTTTCCAAAATAAGAACAGGTCAGGTTTCAAACTAAGGCTGACCTGTGGCATGAAAAGTACATGCAGAAAAGTCCTAAAATAGATCTTGCTTTTCAGATCTGGCTGTGTTTGATTGACTGCTCATTTTGGTTACATTAACAGCTGTCTTGGTGTCTCATTTCTTGGTTTCTTATCTCCTGCATGCTGTCTTTTCCTTTTCTCACCTATGTGCTTTGTGTGAACTCGTAGCTGGAAAGATGGCCTTGCTTTCAGCGCCCTTATCCATAGACACAGGCCTGATCTTCTTGAATTTGACAAGTTAGATGAGGTATTTGTTTAACTGTAGCAGAGATTTTTAGTTACTATGGCTTCTAGTTTTGTTTGAAAGGATGGGTGATGGAGCTCTTCTCCAGTTATTCAGAAGCTGCTGTGATTTTAAGTAAATCCTTTACCAGTGGAGCACTGTTTACTCATTGACTTGGTACCAAGCACACAAATAGGAAGTGCTCATCACTCATCCATAAGCAAAGTGTTTTAACCTAGTTGATAGACCTCACTTAGACTTAGTATATTTTTGTTGCATTTAATTTCAGTAAGAGTTTTTGTATAGACATTTAGTAAATGTTGTATTACACGGTCTTGCGTAACAGCAAAAATATGTTCACGGGTTTTAAATCTTGTCCACATTTTCAGCTCCTCTTAATGTCAATGATGCAAAAAACTGCTAAATGATGGTAGTATGAGAACTTATTATTACAGGTTTTATATTCTATTATATCCACATTATTATCCAAATTTCAAAACGTAAACTCTTCTTCGTAACACATTTTATAGAACACGAAGCTTTTAAAGGAAAGGCTATCTAACATGATATGTTTCTAGAAAGACTTGTCGTGGGTATTACTGCTTATGATCCCTGGTGTATGTATGTGCATGAGGAACAGGCTTCTGTGAAACTTAAACGATTGCTGTCATTCCATAATAAGTGATCTCACTAAGTTTATTTCAACGTAACAGAAGAAGCATGCTTGAAACTAGATCCCTTCATAGGAAATGTTTGTGTTCAAGTAGAAGCCCTAGAAGTTCCCCACAGAAAATCTGTTAACATTTTTTTTCAGTGCCCTCCAGCATCTCTAATTTTGCTCCTCTGTGTCCTGTTTTCTCAGCCTGTCTCTGTGGTCATTGGCATTGTTCAGACTATGATCATTTAGCAGTTTGTGGATATGTGAAATAATAGCATTAATGGCATGAATTGCCATTTCACATAGAGTATTTTCTCCTCAACCTCAAGCTGATGTGGGAAGGCTGCTTTAAGAGCAGCCCTAATCTGACACACTATTCCGTTGTCAGCAAGTGCTGTAAGTAGTGTAAGACATGTAATCTGTGCTGTTTATCTGAACTGTGCTCACTGCTTCCTTCCTTTCCTTCAAAAATCAAAATCAAAATCTCAAAATCAGAGGAAGGTCTTGAATTTCCACAGCTCTAAAATTAAATTTATAGAGACAATTACAGATTTGTCTGTCCAAGCCAACACTGGGATATTTTGCTCCTTCTACAGAACGGTTCTTGCTTGGTTGTTCTCAGGCATGCACCTGACCAAGAGAGAACTCAGTAGAATTCATATCACTGTAATATAATGTACAGTAGGAGTAAAATATGCAGGACTAACTTTGTGATGAATGATCTAGTATAGCCTTCAGCACCAGTGGCCTTGACTGTATGTATTACTGCTGTAATTCATTCAGAATTAGCTGAGTATTATGAGTGCACGCTACATACATTATCTATGTTCACCTCCAGAATATATTTGCAGCAGAAACCTAGGGGAACATAATAGCTTATTTCTATTTCCTTTTTAAAGTATAGCGATAGATAGACCGAAAAGTCATATACCTATACTCTGCTTTTTGAATGACAAAAGTTGTGACTCCAGTTTACAGTTTGGAAAACCAGAATAAGTTTTAGTGTACCTACTGTAGTTTTGCTTCAAGGAAAACTTCTAAATTTGACTAGTTGTATTCTTTAATGCAGGATGACCCCATAGGAAATATCAACCTTGCCATGGAAATTGCTGAAAAGCACTTGGATATCCCAAAGATGTTGGATGCAGAAGGTGAGAGTTATACCTTGCTGAAGTTAGTGTTACACAAGCAGCAGACAATAAAATTTTGGTTTGTGTTTAGCAAATTACCAATATTCCTTCTGTGTGAATCATAATGGACGAAACTGTTTGTTTTTCCGACAATTTTATCCTTCTTGTTCCCTATATATTGCATAATTACACTCACTTTTTGCTTGATTTGTTATGGTTTGTTGTTGTCTGTATTTGTTATTGTACTTTGGGCCATAACCACAGCACATGGCCTCACTATGATAATGGAGGCAAAATGCAGGATTAAAAAACAGTCCTTGCCTTTAAGAAGTTAAAATTTAAGTCTAATAAAGGAAAATACAACTGTTAGCTGCTTAAAGCATGTTCACTTTTTTAAATGTTTAAGCAAGAGGGCCAGAAGTAGAAATAGAAGTACAGAGCTCTGGAAATATACTAACAACCTCCCTCCCATGAAAGACAGGTAGGTTGAGGAAAGCATTTTTTTTGGTTTATTTTAATTGTAAACCTTTTAAAGTGATAGTTTAAATAAATAGTTTCAAGTTTAGTTTCTCATATAATCTTTAGAGTTGGTTGACAAATAGCAAGGAAATATTTATTGAAGTTCCCTGAATTTCTTCAAGATAACCAAACTTTTGTAGTCCAGACAAAGTACAAAGCAATTATTCTAAAGTAATGCAGATTCTGCTCTGGCGGCTTGTCAGTGGAGCAGTGATAAGATGGGAATTACCCAGAGCACTTAAACTCACTGTGTCTGCTCCCCTTGAAATCTTCAGTCGGAAAGTCAGACCTATACAGGATGATTTGGAAAAATCCAGGTTGTAGCCTCTTCATTGAAGAGTTTTTTTCAGTTTAAACTTCATGCTTCAAAACTAATTGTTTTCATGTTTCGAATAGCAATTCCCCTTTCAAGCACCACTTAATTACTTTACTCTGAAATACTGGCATAAACAGAAGTGATCTCTCCTTACCATTGAACACCTCCTACTATCCTTCTCCTTTCTTTATGTTTTCTCTTCACATACGAAGTAAGAAACCTTTTTCTTTCCTCACTAGATTTTCTGCACATTCTAACCCTCATCTTACAGTTCTCATTCTTGGCAGGGGAGGAGGAAATGAAATCATGCTTCTTCTAACACCTTTTAAGTATTCACCATCTATTCACCATCTCTTTTTATTTTCTTCACTTCCACTGTCTTTTCAGTGGAAACTTTGCAAAGTTCTGTTCACAACTATGTGAAATAAATGCAAAATCAGTAAATACATTAGTCCTGACTTTAGAAATCTCACTGTTAATATTAGAAATTGTTACCTCATTCCTGGGTCTTCAGGCCAGTATCTTCCCACTCCTTACATTGGCAGGAATCATTTATCACTCAGCTGTAATTGGTGTAAAGTCACCTTTTCTGCCTTTCTCTGTTAAGTATTGAAAAGATCCATTCTCTACCTTGATTGCACCCTATGTATGTTTTTACTCTTTCCTGCCATAATAGGAACAAAGCTATTAGCCAGCCAAGTCAAACTCTTCTGTGATTTATGCCATTAACTAAAAGGACAGACTAGTGCAGCGATTGCAGAACTGTTACTATCCAAGCTTTTCTGAGCACAAAATGTATTTCTGGACTGTAGGAGTTCTGCAGGTCTCCAATATATTTCAATATCCTGTCAGGCATGGGGACTGTACACACTGTACACTGTACACACTGTACACACTCCTATTTTGTGACTATGAGTGGCTGTATTTAACTCTGGAATGATTCTAGTGATTTAGATGAAGATGCTTTGCAGTAACAGTGAAGCTGAACCTAGTAGATCTGCCAGCTGTGCCATCTGCTTGAAAGATTCCACAAACCAGAAGGTAGCAATAACCTTCTGTGCAGTCTTATTCTTTGATGTTTTGCCATTTCAGGGCAAGATATATCTTTTCCATTTACTGATTCCTAAAGCTCTGGTAGCTTTGCACTGGTATCAGTAAACAGATGCAACCGGAATAACGGTGTATTTATTTGGAATCCTTACAGCAATGCGATGGAATCCTCATCATAATCTGATGGAAGTACCTTGTCAGAATTTCTGAGCAGTTAACCCTTTTCTCTCTACACAGATGTAGTAAACACTGCCAGACCTGATGAAAGAACCATTATGACTTATGTTTCCTGTTACTACCATGCATTTGCTGGTGCTCAGAAGGTGAGACTGTAGAAGATGGATCAGATCTCATCCTTCTCCTGCTGTCTTGTTTCTTTCAGCTATTTTTCCTCTTCTGATCTTTTTCTCAGTAGTTACTAGAACAAAGTCTTAGAATGGAGCTTCTTTCCTGTTGCCTGATTTTCTCTGTGAGCCACTGTCTGAGTAGACCCAGCAGTAGTCTATCCATTTGTTCCATAGAAACAAACCTGCTTGTCTCATCTTTCTATATGTTTACTAATAATATCCAGTAGGTTTTTGACAGCTGGTTACTGAATGGGATAGAGAACACTCTTCACTTTAATTGAACTTGTGTGCACTTATTTGGAGCACCTTTAACAATGCAAGAGGAAAATAAGCTCAGAGTGAAAAAAATAACATTCAATAGCAGAATGCCATCTTTTTTTCTCCCTGCTGGATATTATTCCTGCTACAGATGTCAAAATCATCATAACAGATGCTCAGAAAATAAACCCTTCTTTTGTGCTTTCAGGATTGTTTATAAATGTTAAGTGCTTAATGGTAAGTATAAACAGCAACATAAAATGTTGCTACGATGGAGAAATAGACAGAGAAACATACACAAACATCTCAAAAGAGCTCTGGAATCATGTACTAATGAAAAAAAGTAAAAATTTTGAAAACCTAAGAGGTTCAGAGTTGGACATACTTCAGGTATTAGTAACGTAAATACCAATATGTAATGTTAAGGTTATAACCATAAATGTGCAACTTCCAGAGAACATCATCCTAGATCAAAGTGTGGTCTTTCTTTCCTGTGCCTTAGTCAAAAACCCCTATGTTCTAAGTCACCAAACATACACATGCTTGTTCTTAAGCAGACAGTCCTGGTAAAATTAAGGTCACCCCCCCCCCCCCCTGCAGAATCAAGCTTATTAAAATACTCCACCTCTTTGTAAGAGCTTATGTTGAATTTCTACAGTACATTTTATTCTGTCAGCACCCGTCAATACAACATGAAATTTATTGCAGCTTTGTAGAGTTTCTAGAGTACAGAGGTATGGACAGAATAAGCAGAATGACACCATGTTATGTTTGTATTCATCCAGTTTTCTACTCCTTGATTATTTTTTTTTGTTTTGTTTTAATTTCTACCCCCGCCTCTTGTAGATATTGTGAACACTCCCAAACCCGATGAGAGAGCTATCATGACATATGTGTCCTGCTTCTACCATGCTTTTGCTGGAGCAGAGCAGGTATTAATCAACTGTCCCTTCAGGTTGCTGTGTTTTTGATTGGTTGTTTCACATTTCCACTAGTTTATTAAAACAAACTAATTTAGTAATTTGTGGTTTTAATTAACCATTGCAAGTATTACTTGAGCACTAATACTTGTTTTTAACCAATATTTGAACCTGGTTTAGTTAAATGTGTAGCAAGTTGAACTTCTTTAATTGCAATGGACATTTCTGTTTCTAATTTTAGGTCTTTATTTTGTGATTATAAAGTCTATTTCAGAAAAACTGTATTTGAAGCTGCTGTGCAATGGAGTTGTTTGTTGCTACTTCAACATATTATATGTTTGCTGCATAACAAGAATGTTTAACTTTTGGAGGTTGAGAATATTCTAGACTTAGTGATGCTGAGTAGTTATTCAAGGCTACATTTCCAAACATGCCTAAAGATGCAGAAAGGAACAGAAGGCATCCAACAGAGTATTTGCGCCTGGTTCCCACTGAAGCTAATGGAATTATTTGTGGATCCAAGTAGTAGTGTGTAAGGCAAGAACATCAGCAGGAGATCTGTCATACAGGATGGGATTCTCACAAATGTGGCATTTTCCACTGCTCTGCTTCACACATTGCTAGCCGACAAATGGACATAACCCCAATTATGTGAAAGAAAATAATAAAGAACCTTTAAGTAGTAGGTATTTTTCCTTCATCCGATTTGATTTCCCTTCCTGTCTGGTAGATACCCTACACTTTATCATAGCACAGCTATGCTGTTTTACCCTCTTGCTTCTGGATAGAAAGGGTTTGTTATTCATGTAAAAGGGGGAGTCCACGTACTTTGTAACACAGGAGCCTATGCAGATATTTATTTGATTAGATATACTCCAGATTTGCATTTGTGTGAAAGTATAGATCTGTCATGTTAAACCTTTCATGTAAATTTTGAATATGGCAGAGGTACACTGTGCTTTACAAATAAATTTGGCAGGAGATATGAAAAGATTTGCCATCAGTGGTTGAGCTGCATGTATTTTAAAGCATACATGTACATATGATGTGCAGACTCCTGAGTCACATGAGGTGTCTTTGCAGGTTAGCTAACAAATTTAATGATTTTTGGATGTGATTTAAAAAAAGATAACCTGATGGGGTAACATTAAGGATGACCTAAGTCGTCTTTGAAAATAGATTTATTAGACAACTATAATGGCCATGTGAAATTCCCCCTTGTATAATAAAGCTTCATTGCAGAAGGTGACTTCTGTGCTGATTTGCGCCTTATTCAGGCCATTGGAATCTATGAATACAGAAGGAGGATAAATATATGCCTAAGTAATCCAGGAGCACAAATCAACAACTATAAAGCAATGTGATTTTTATTTGCAGTAGCCACATTTCTCTCTTTCTTCAAGCGTGTACCTTTCCTGGAATGTGTTTATGAATATGTCCTGTTTTTTTACTGTGTTTTATAGGCTGAGACTGCTGCTAATCGGATCTGTAAGGTGCTTGCTGTGAATCAGGAAAATGAGAGGTTGATGGAAGAGTACGAGAGACTAGCAAGTGAGGTAAAGACAGCTGTATTTGTAATGTGCTGATGATTACCTTCAGGAAATACTGAAAGCTGAAAGATTCATGCACTGTCTACAAGGCAGCAAAGCAAAGATGCTATAAGGGTAAATTTCAAAGTGGTAGGGTACAAAGCTCAGTTGTCCTTTGCCACAGACTTCCTTTGTGACCTTCATTGTGTCACTCAAGTCTCATTAATGTGCCAAAAAGGGTGCTTTGAAGGATGGTCATTGGTCTGCTCCAAGACCAGGCTTACTGTCTCCGTATTCTCCAAAGACAGCCATCCTTGACCACAGTATCCTGTCATTCCAAGCCCATTGCTTGGTCTTTCAGAGTGTTCACAATGCACCTGTGAACACAGGCAGCAAATGAATGAAGAAGAGGGGACGTGTTGCTCCTCCTGTCCTTTCTTGGTAAATGACAAATTCGTTAAGGCAGGACCACAGATGTGTAGTGCACAGGTGAGAGCTCCCTTGTCATTAATGCATAACCTGCAGAAACATATTGAGATCATAGACACAAAGACAGTAGCGCTACATTGGCAATAATGGACTTCTGAGTGAAGATGTTTGTATGACCTGAGTTACTTGTCTGGTGTCTGTGCTGATCTCATAACTTCGACTACTTGAAACATCAAGACCAATACCTTTGAAAGGGGCAAGTGATTTTGCGCAACTCAGGTTTTGAGTAATTAGCTAGAAACACCTTACGCATGTGTTCATCTTTCTGAAAATCAGGGCATTTTTAGAAATACCTAGAATACCTGGGCAAATTAATTAAAAAATATTGTTCAGCTTCCAAAATCTTGAGCTTAATTGCCATTAGGTCACTGATACCAACAGAAATCAATAATATTCAAATGAAGCAAACTTGATTAAGATGTGTGCATTCAGTATGAAGGGTTTTTTTGGTTGCTTTTCCTTTGCCTTTATTTAAATTGTCTGTGTTGGTTTGAAAGCTTTTAGAATGGATTCGCCGGACAATTCCTTGGCTGGAAAACAGGACTCCAGAAAAAACAATGCAGGCTATGCAGAAGAAATTAGAGGATTTCCGGGACTACCGCCGCAAACACAAGCCTCCCAAAGTCCAAGAGAAATGTCAACTGGAAATCAATTTCAACACCCTGCAGACAAAACTGAGAATTAGCAATCGGCCAGCTTTCATGCCATCAGAGGGGAAAATGGTTTCAGTAAGTAAAGAAAGCATAAATATTCCATTCTCCTTTTTATCAACATTCTCACAAAAATTTCCATGTGGAGGATTGAAATACCATTTATGTCCTCCTCAGAAACTACAGTTTAATGCACTTGATCAATATCAAACCATTCTTTTTATGTGTTCCCTTTCATTCTAGGATGTTCCTTTCTCTAAAGCATGCTCCTGTCTCTTTGAAGGCTTTCCACAAGACCAAATTGTCTTGAGACATGAGATGATACAGAGCTTCCTTTGGGAGTGATATCAATACTTCTCTATCAGTGAGGGCAAATATTGTTTATTTAAGCAAAATATATAATGGTCTCACTGACATTTTGTTCCTCAGGGTTACAGAAACAGACATTGCTCAATATATTTTTCTGGGTTTTTTTAATTTAATTTAGTTTTAAAATTAAATTCTGGGGTTTTTTTCCTTATGTCTGTGAAGATCAGGATAGTCAGTACAAAGAATTCTCATCTGATGATAAGTATTGTGAATTGATTGTGGGTCAAAACATTTCCTATGGGATATATCAAACCTGTTTCTGTAGTCTGTTCTATCATTGTGTTTTGGTTGCTCAGATTTGACAAACAGCTGATTGCACTGTCTGAACAGGGCCATTGTCTTCTCCTCATACACAGAAAATAAGGGGCCTGTTCATTCAGTTTCCTACTTTGAGTTTACGAGGAAATTCACCAAACATTGTGCACCACATAAAGTGAAATGACTTTGTATTCTTGGCAAAATGCACACCAAATCCTCTTGACTCTAATAATCTTGCTATTGTCAACTTCCAAGAGCAAAGCATTTCTATTTTGATAAATATGTCATACCAGAACATGCACATTGTAAAATGGGATGTAAAAGCAATATGCTCTGAAGACACTGAATGCATAGCTATGCTTGCAAGCCACTTGCATAGTGATTCTTTTCGTGAACCCACCTGAACAGGGCATGGTATTAGCATAAGTTGGGACTACAAGACTTCCTGGTCTGTCTGCCATCGTGTTCTATGATTCTGTGATTTTACAAAAACTGAACATAAAAATGTCTATTTTGGAGCAAAGTTGTGAATGAATCAGAAATTTGCAAATATGGATAAAATGAGATTATAGTTTCATCCCCTCTCTCCCATGTATTCTCTTCACAGGATATTGCCGGCGCTTGGCAAAGACTTGAACAAGCTGAGAAAGGCTATGAAGAGTGGCTGCTGAATGAAATACGAAGACTGGAAAGACTAGAACACTTGGCTGAGAAATTCAGGCAGAAGGCTTCCACTCATGAACAGTGGGCATATGGTGAGCAGAGACAGCTTTTAACATTTTTAGTGGTTTAATGTTCAAGGTTGAACTGTCAGTGCTGAATAATTGCCAGCCAGAAACTCACTTGTAAGTAGTTTAGACAGTTTTAGAAACCTAAAATAATAACAGATAAAACTGCAGGTTTTGTTGACTATAGTCATGATGCTAACTTGTAGGCATGTTGCTCATGAAATATAACTGTAAAAATCATACTCTTGATCAAACTTAATGGGAATATTCAGCATTTGGATAGAGGCCACTAATGCTAATGCAATCCTATGTATCTGTGTACCAACAATCCAACCAGGAATGCAATGATACCACTGGTTAAATGTGAAATTTTTAACAGAACTATTCTGAGTTGATTATCATTTTGTAATCATGATGTTTTGAATAGTCTGCACAAACTATATTATGAGACTCATTTCTGCTTTGTTCCATACATTGGATTACACCCCATTTATAGCTCTTTCTTTTAAACAGTAACCTAACTTACATGCAGTTATAACAGCTGTAGGACCATACACTGGCATATAGTTTTGTTGGGGATCACTAAGCATATATCTGCTCTATCATCCTGTTGTTTGCTTTGATAACAGTCTTTCTGCTTCTGCCATGCTTTTGGGTTTTTCCAGCCAGAATCTTTTCACATGGTGAAAACAAACCGGAGTCCATCCCGTAACACAGTTGCTGGAAGCATACAAGGTTGTAAATGGTTGCCAAGCAGATACTAGAAGGGAAACTACAGTGTTTATAAGACTTGAGAGCCTATTTTCTGAGCACAAACTACTCATGGTGACACGTTATGGCTGTTATGAATGGAAAACTTCACATAAGCTGGTACATAGCAAGTGAAACAATAGTCCCTCCTGACTTTAGACGTCACAGAGCTATGTGATGCCATGTGGTGAGCTGCAGTTGGAGGGGCTGTCTGTATAGATTCAGTTGTTCAGCCCAGGAGCTGCTGAGGAGTAATATTTTGGTTTCTGATTTCTTCTTTACTTCTGTAGCTTTTTGTAAAGAGGTTGGCATTTTCCACTTAAAATTCAGTGTTTGATACGAAAGGCAGCCACACATCTCAATTTTTTTTGAAGTGCTGGAATGAATAATGAATTGAAGGCAGAACATGAAAAAGAATAACAGATCATTAGTAAGAGTGAAGTTGAGTGTAGCAGTGTGATTTCTGGTTTCATAAGTCTGCTCTACAAAAGACTTATCATAGGAGTTTAGAGCTCCAGTTTTTCCCCAAATAGCATTTTAATGCCAGTTTCTCAAGCAATAATTCACTGGTTTAGACCATTGTAAACAGCCTATAGAAAAATCAAGGATTTACTGAGAGATCTTTAAAAATACACATTTCTACTTAACACTGTTATACTGACAATTTGCTACTGATTCCAGTGGGGGTGGGAGTTCATCTCATACACATAATTTTTACCACACCTCAGTTTAAAAAGTTGACTAAATCTGCAATTGTTCTAGCAAATACATTAGTAAAAAATAACTATTATTTTTATTTTCTCTTTCAGGCAAAGAGCAGATCTTACTTCAGAAGGATTATGAATCTGCTACTCTGACAGAAGTCCGCGCCATGTTAAGGAAACATGAAGCTTTTGAGAGCGATTTGGCTGCTCACCAGGACAGGGTGGAACAGATCGCTGCCATTGCCCAGGAGCTGAAGTATGTTCCATTTAAAGGCTTGCAGCTGCTGACATTTAACTTTGCGATAAACTCTTTCCAGTGAATTTGATAGTGTCATAGGTACCAACGTAAGAATTCCAGACATAGCTTCATAAGTATATTATCTGAGCTGGTCACTGAGACCTTTCCCTCATCTTCCCCTTTCCCCTAACCAAATATAGATACTCAACTGACCAAAATTATTCGAGAACAAACATTTTAAAACTGACTTAACAGTAATCTTCTAGCATTAGTTCTACTGGTGAGTCCATTGTGTGTTGATAGGAATACTTGAGGTGTTTATTTCTCACTTCATATGGTCTGCTGAGAGAAACTGGTTATGGGTTGTTTAAATTAGAGAATAGTTTCACTTACCCAAATTACAGATCTAGCATCTTCAGTTTAAAATCAGGTATTTTGCCAGAAGTATATTGGTCCTTTCAAAAGGCTTCACGTCCCTAAATTACCTCTATAGCAGTGGGTAATGGACTGATTTTTCTGAAAATTTAATTGCCTCTAGCATACTTACTTTCACAATCTCTTCATGTTACGTTTGAAAGTGCCACTGTGTCCATTTCACAGAAAGGGCAGTGGGGCATATGGAAACTAAATGACTCGCTCAGGGTCACACAAGCAATCAAGCACATAAGCCGTCCTGAAGGAAAGCAAGGAGTTTTCACCCACAGTTCCATCAGCTTAGCCACAGGATAAGCACTTTTTCGCTCAGCATACTGTGCCCAGAGAAAACACAACAAAAGCTGAGCACAGTTGTACTACACAGTTAGGCCACACCTATACTACTGAAATCAGCTGCTTAGGTCACGGATGTGAAAAGTCAAGGCCTCTGACTGACAGATACTCTTACGACAGCAAAAGTTCTGAGTGCTGATGCAGCTGCATTGGCCAAACTGTCTTTATTGGTGGCTTGCTTTTGATTGTGGGGAGGTTATGAATTCAACTCTGTGAAACACAGTTTTGTCAGCAAAGCTGTGCTCGCAGTGATAGGACTGTGGTGTTACATAGTGACATCCCTATCCTGGTGTGTATACCAAGCTAAGCACATTTGATTTTATAATTTTATGCAGTTAATTGCAGTGGTTTTTTACTGTAAGGCAGTGGTGCTACTCCTGATCTTAGCAGTTTGGCACATACTTAAATCCATTGCTCACCCGCAGTATGAATCTGTAAAGCCAACAGGAACAAATGTGCAGTAGTGGTTGAAACAGGAGCCAACATCAAAATTCTCAGATTCCTGCCCTTGGCTTCAGCTCTCCAAGTTTCAGTTTCTCACCTTCTTGAATAGGCAGATCAGGTGCTACTCAAAAATCAGGTGTTAAAAACGTGGTCGCTTTTCATTTTGTGAAGGACCACCACTCATAAATAGCTCCACGTTCATCATCAGCTGAAAAGTTAGAGAGCTGTCTAAAAATGTAGTTCATACCTGAGAGCAGCAGCACTTACAGTAATTACATAATTCAAATGGATTTAGGTGAAAAATCTGATTTTTCAAGCTTATTTAAACGAGAAAAAGTAAAACACAGCAGGCAGAGTAAGTACTCCTTTTTAATTAGCGTGAAAGAAGTCTGAAAAACACGGAGAATGGAGATTTCATGGAGTATATGAGCTCATGAAACACTTTCTGGCATGCCTTGATCTCTGTCATGGAGTTAATTGTTCCTCATTATAATCAAAGAAAATTTCTGAAACATCTAATCATTGTTAATTCAGCTTCAGCTGCACAAGTGATGAGAAACTTCAGGAATGTAGCATACATAGCACAGCATCTGCTTACCAGCGTTTTGAACTCTGTGTCCTTTACCTCTGGTGAGGCCAGTGAACACTGTATCCTGTCTATTTTAGGATTGCCTCTTCTCAGTTGTTTCAGTAATTTGCTGTGTGAGGCTAAACAAGTTATTTGTGGCCTGGGCTGCAAAGGTGCTGAAACCCCGTTGCTTTTAGAGATGCTCTGCTTTGACTTCTCTGTTTCTACACACAATGGGGCTCTCAGCGTCTGATTTTTCACTGAGCCTCAGTAGCTCTGTTAGGCTTAGCGCCCTTGGAGAGCACTGAATGAAAGATCATAAAGGTCAAGTTTTATTACTAGCTGCAAGCAAATGGGCAGCTTCTATTTAAATACTGCTTTTATTTATTTATACATAGTTCCTCACACAATGAAATTATTGAGGAAAGTGCTATTTTCTTTCTCTATTAATATTTCTAAAGAAATTATCAGTTACAGTTTCATGTCTCTTCTGGTATTGGCTGCTGCAGCAACTCAATCCACTGTGTGCTTAAGGTTAAAGTTTCTAAAAGCTTGTTGATTGGTGGTGTTTAGCTAAAACATTTGTGGGTGTTTGTGCAAGTGGGTGCTTCCAGACAGGATTCTGTGTGTTCCAGCCTGTACAGACTTAGATATTCCTGGGCAATAAGGCATGACAAGGCTTGGACAGGGCTATATAAAAAGCTGGAAAAAGGCATTTCTAAAATGGGATTTGCCATTTATGACATAGCAAATGCTAAATAGAACTTATGTGAGCTGTACTATGAAATGCCATATTCATTTATGATCTTGTGTGTTCATTTCAATGTTTTCAATCATCAGGGTAAAATTTTTGGATTGTAGCTTTTGCATATCTGTCACTTCTAGTATAGCAACTTATTTTCAGCCAAAAAGACCACTATCTGTAACACTGATTTGGAGACTCCTTTTGCTTCTGGAAACCTGGGCTCAAATTGTGCTTATGTACATGAATAACATGAGCCTGGTTCAGAAGCAGTGCTAAAGCATTTTGCTCAGCAGGTTATTTTCTTGACACTAGCACTATTCCTAAAGTGAGCTCATACTTAAGTCCATCTCTGTATCAAGACAAAATTTGACTAAAATTTTGATTCTTTACTGATAAGATTGAATTACTTGTAAGATCAACAGGAATAGCTTAATGATTTTTAAATTCCAAAGGCTGTAAATTTCAAATAACCAAATAAATAGAGATGACTGTTCTCTTAGAAGCTCTGTAATGCATGTGCAGCAGTACTTCATGTATGCATGATAAGCAAAACTTCTTTTTGCAAAATGTGACATCCTTGCAGCTTCAGTGTTGAGTCATGAAAATTAATAAGACAAAAAATGTAAACCTTTGTCTTATTTCCAAGTAAATAACCTCCTATGGATTTCTTCCTCTGCTCCTACTTTGAGAAAAAAAATGTTCTTTGACACATGAGGCCCAGAAAGGTAGTGGAGCTACAATGGTTAATGCTGCTTGGTAATCTAAATGAAAATTTTTTACCCATGGGTGTCCTATTTAAAACTTATTTTGAGACTATTATTCTCCTACCTGTTTGTCCGCAGCACATATCCCTGGAAGAAATAGGATAGCACAGATCTTATGAGGAATGACTGAACCTCCCTGGCAGAGCTGGTGGAGGGACGTTGCACATTAACTTCCAGGACTTTGACCAGAGCTGGTACAATCAGTCTCTCACTTTCATGGAAGGACACCCGCCCTTATCCTAATCTACAAAAGCAGTTAAGTGATCCATCGAAGCAAAAATAAAATTTGCAGTACTTTCAGGGATGTGACCTGGAGTATGTGGAAAAATACATTGCCCATATTCTGGTATATTAGAATTGGTATGTGAAAGGAGACCAGAATACAAATTTCCACATCCCATTCACTTAGTGAGCTCATAGCTTACACAGGGACATCATCTAATAACCTCAATATGCTATAACGGAAAAAAACAACTTCCAGCCAAACACTCATAGCAGTAAAATATATCTCAGACTCTTTCCTCCAAAACTCCATGCTTTTGACTTAAATTTTCTTAACAGATAGATGGCTTCTATTGTATTTCTTGAAGGCTAGAAAAAAGGCTTGCTCCAAAGTAGGAAGCAAGTGTTTGAGTTAAGGAACACCTCTATAGTACTTGCTGGCAACTTTCTCCTTGCATACATCAGTTCTACTTTCACAGTTTTGGGTCAGTTTAATTATTTTTTAAATTATCATGGCTTTTTAGTTTTACTTGTTTTACCGTTCTTCATTTTGAACAGTCGATTGATTGCAGCATATCTGAAGCCTCTTTCAAACAGAATGGTTCACCTGCTTCTCAATTTTATCCCGACCCAGTTGGCTCTGGATGAGCTTAGATAAGGAAGCATGAACCAGTACTGCCCTTGGCCTACAGTGTAGCCTCACAGAGGAAAGCTACCTCTGCTGTCACTGTCCTCTGATTCGCTAAGTTACTGGCAGAGTGATCTGTACATATCTCTTGCCAATTGCCTAGTGAAGCCTGCTCAAAAGAAGGGAATGAACTCTATCTGCATTTAAAGTCTCGTTCAAGTCTTAAAGTAAATCTTAGCCTCATATTGCCACGCTGTCACACAATCACAGTCACTGCAATGTTTAGTACCGAGCAAAGTGTCCTCAAAGAGCAGCCAAGAACTAAGTTCAGTGACACACCAATAAAAGTGAGCTTCCAAAGTGCCAAAGACATGTATTTTATTATGGTCTTGATGGCTGCAGCAGAACCAAAGCGATAATCTGCCACTGAGATAAAAAATTCAATTTGAGACAGACTCGGTGCAGAATCTCAGGATAGAGCCTTAAAAGTTATTCCAGTCTTAGGCAGAATAGCAGGTTGCTTTCTCTCAGGATAATATAAGCCTATTAAGCAGGCGAAAAAGCAATGCTAACTGCCACATCCTCCTTTATGGGTGCACTGATTTATGCTGGTGGCATATGTAGGTCTGGAGATCACCGCTCTCTGAACCAGCCAGTTGTAGGGTGTAGCGCTCTGAGGAGTCCCTGGAGAGGAATATGAAAATGGTGCTCTGTGTCTGCCCCTATTAGTATTGCCAGGCCTGTGAGAGAGAAATCAGTCCTTGAATGCAACCTGAGGTCTGTTTCTCAGTTAAATAATTTCAGAGCACAGGAGACTGGAAAACATCAATGGATTATTTAAAACAAAATATTTATTTCAGGCCAATTAGTTTTAAACTGTCCCAGTGTCCAAAAACTTGACGAAGCCCCAGAGTGAAGCATTCTTCAGGAGATCAAATTGCTTGTGCCACAGGAATAGCTGAGACAAAGATGGCTGGAGACCTTAATTGTCTTTAATACCTGGATGTCACAGATGAATACTGGATTTTTCTCACAGCAGAGATTTTCCTCATAGCTCTTCCTGTGTTGTGCTTCTTGAAATGCTGAATGTCTAGACTGCACATCTAAATTGCAGCATTTGCTGAAAGAGAAATATTGCAAAAAAAGAGCAGGAGAATTATTGAGGGCCATTGGAAGAGTGTGGACAATGCAACTACTCCTGTTTTTCAGAAATTCAAACTGATTTTTGTCTTCACTCTTTCTTAGTGAACTGGACTACCATGATGCTGCAAGTGTCAATGATAGATGCCAAAAGATATGTGACCAATGGGACAGCCTGGGAACACTTACTCAGAAAAGGAGAGAAGCACTGGAGGTAAACCACGTGACAACGATCAGCAGTTCAGCTGAGGCAGGGAGAGAGGAATGAACCATTTGTTTCAGATCTGGAAAAAGTGCCATTGGGCATCCACTTTGGAATCCAAACAGCAATAAACCCTTTCCTCGGATATCCATTTCATTTTGGTGTGATTTCATTTGCAAACAGATTGAATTGCTAAGAGCAGGCTTGACAGTACTCAGCTGCCAAGGACGGTTTTAAAGCAGCAACAAAGGGCAGGTCATTTATAGCACCACTCTTTAGGAATTTTATGTCCAGCAAGGATAACCAAAGCCATTAGGCACTTACCTTTTCACACTTGGCTGGACTTAATCAGGTGAGGTACAGTGTAATGGCCAGCACTAGCTTCTTTTTGTTGCAGTGAGTATTCCAAAGCAGTAAGATACTTTCCAAAACCTTGTTCCTTAAGAAAAGAGGAAGTCACACACATAAATGCCAACGTGGAAAACATGTCTAACTCTTCCTTTTTGTACTTTTTTCTAAAGCAAGATCAACAGATTTTAATTGGTTTGCAGATAGATCACAATGACAAAAATACTTAAAATATCAGTAGTGAAAAAGTAATTTCACATTGTCCTTCAAAGGCATGTTAGATACGAGAGTATCTTTACTGCAATTAGTGCTGTTGCCTTGATTGAGAATCGTTAAAGAAGGCATTGAAATCAGCCAACAATACAATCGATTGCTTTTGAAAAGATGAGACATGACTTTGTGCATGGGTGGGTATGTGTGTGGATTCAGGTCTTGCCCTAGTAACTCAGAAATGTACCTTTTCCAATCTGTACAGAGGACGGAGAAATTGCTCGAAACAATTGATCAGCTTCACCTGGAGTTTGCCAAAAGAGCTGCTCCTTTCAACAACTGGATGGAAGGTGCTATGGAAGACCTACAGGACATGTTTATCGTTCATAGCATAGAGGAAATTCAGGTAAATTGTTGTGTATTTTTTGGCTTACAGTTATAGGAAAAAAAAGAAAGGAAGCTTTTCCTTCTTGGAGAGCAGAACAAACACGTGTAAGAAAAAAACCCCTATATTGGTCTTGATATTTTCTTTGTGACAGTAAGTATCTGCTCTGTTATAAATAGGGTTCTTCACTGATATAAAAGCACATTCCGGAGAGCACAGAAAAAGTGATTGTCCTGATAAAGTGAATGAGGGCTGTTTCATGAATGTATCTACATGTGTTCTTTCCTATATCTACAGAAGCATGTAGACAGGGGGGCTGAGGTTGAGAAGAGGGCTTATTGTTTATTTACAGCAGACATTCCAGATGTTGGAAGAAACATAATATTCATGCTTTCCCTCTCTCTTTCTGATTATAGAGTTTAATCTCTGCACATGATCAATTTAAAGCTACTTTGCCAGAGGCAGATGGTGAAAGGCAGGCCATACTGTCAATCCAGAATGAAGTTGAAAAAGTTATTCAGAGTTACAGCATGAGAATAAGCGCAAGCAATCCTTACAGCACTGTTACTGTGGAAGAGATTCGTAGCAAGTGGGAAAAGGTAAGATATGCTAAATACATAAAGGACATTGTAACATTGTATTCTCATTTAGGAACACAGAGAATATGGAGAGAACTTCACAACACATATGTGAATTACTCTAGATCATCAGATGCCAGGATGAATTTTCTACAGTATCTTATGCTCTCCCTTACGTTTGTTAGGCTTGCAATATCCCTTGCTCCCATCACTCATTATTACCTATGTCCTTTTTGACTTTTTGGCTGGGCAAGAGAAGCATGTGTCGGGGCTAATGCAGAGCTAGGGGCTGCATCTGCTAGTGGAGCAGATGGGCCAGAGAGTGCTATCAAAAGGATAGAAAATGATTGTATTTTTTCTCTCAATATAAACAACAGTTTGTGTGTCTCTTCTACCTCGCTGCTGCTTTTCATGTTGCAAATGTTACATAAAATTAGCATCTTTGGGACCAATAACATTCTGTCCAATTAGGTTGAAATTGGCAATTACCTTAAAAAGTTACTGAGGAGGGATTAAAGAGAGGCTTCTAGAACAATCACGCAAACTTTATTTCATTAGGAACCAATGACAGGTAATATGATGAAGGTAAATAATTACGTAGAATATATGAATTTACCAAATACATAAACTTACACGGACAAGAACACACCCTCAAAGGGTTAAAAAAACCAAGCAATAAGGACTAAATACAGAATCCCCCAGGGCAGACCAGAAGGATAAGCCAAAAAAAGTATCTGAAATGTATTAGACATCTTCAGATATACATGATGGACAGACTATGTCTCATGTTATCCTATCGTAATGGCTGTACTTGAATAAAAGGTTTTGCACCAAACATTCTTAGAACAATTACTTACAGATTGAAAAATCGCCCATGTTTCAAAAGAAAAACAAAGTAACTGCACTAATAGCAGTTCAAGTTAAATAATTACCTTGAACTTGAATCTAGCCAGAGGTGAGAATTTCTTCTTTCTCCATGTTGTTCTCTCTGGTCAGGTTGCCCAAGGCCATGTTAGGAATTTCTTATGTTAGCACAGAATATATAAAATAGTGATCATGATCTGGCTTGTCGTTCTGATATCAACCTTCAGACCAATAAACTTATTTGTTCCATTTACTTTTAAACTATTCAATTGTGCCTACTCATGCTGAGTGCTTTCCCACTGAAACAGGTGAAGCAGCTGGTGCCTCAGAGGGATCAATCCTTGCAGGAGGAACTAGCCCGCCAGCACGCCAACGAGCGCCTGCGTCGCCAGTTTGCTGCTCAGGCCAATGTTATTGGGCCATGGATCCAGACCAAGATGGAGGTGAGTATCAGATCCTCATACAGAAACTGAGGAACAAACTGGTTTATCATTTTTTATCTCGACTTTACATACAAGACAATAGGAATCTCCATGATAGTTCACCAGCTGTTTGATCCTGAGTATTTGGCACCTAAGATGATTTTTAAAACTGTGGGAGCTTGTGCAAGTGGTACCTTGATGGTGAGCAGGAGATGTAGCTTTGAATTATTAATCATTAAACTGTTAGTACTTAGCTTCTACTTTCTGTAAAGATACAATGATCACTGGGGTCTCAATACTAGTTCCAGAAATAAATGTGCCACATTTCTTTTGAAATGTGTTTTCTGCAGTAAAATTTCTCATCTCCACTGTATGAAGGTTTTTTATTATTGCTTCTTAGTAAGAAAATATTACAAATTTATGTGAACATCAATCAACCTAGCAGATCTGAATCTTGAATTTTGTGGGGCTGAGGGGTATCTTTGTTTCTTTTGACAGGAAATTGCCCGCAGCTCTATTGAAATGACAGGACCTTTAGAGGACCAGATGAATCAGCTGAAGCAATATGAGCACAATATCATTAATTATAAACACAATATTGACAAACTGGAAGGAGACCATCAGCTTATACAAGAAGCCCTGGTGTTCGACAACAAGCACACCAACTATACTATGGAGGTAGCCATTTATTTCTTGTTGTACTTGTTAGTTTATTCTGCCCTTTTCTGCCACATAGCTGCCTTCCCTGATCTGAAGATACTGCAATAGAGGATGGAATTCGGTAGACTTTCTGATAATCTCATGAGTCGTTTTACCTTCGCTTATTTTTACTTTTAGTGAAGAAATACCTATTTAGAAACCAGTTCCATATTTTTCTGAAGGCCATTTTTATTTGTAATGACCTTGGTCATATTATAGAGTTAGTGGTATGGAAAAAGTATCACATAAATATTCAGAGCTGATTTTTTGCTTACTGTACTTTTTATACTCTTAGAAAAATATATTGGATTCTTTAATAAATCAGTATTTTCTCTCTCATAGCATATCCGTGTAGGATGGGAACTCCTGCTTACCACCATTGCTCGAACTATCAATGAGGTTGAAACTCAGATCCTCACAAGAGATGCCAAGGGCATCACCCAGGAACAAATGAATGACTTCAGAGCATCATTCAATCATTTTGACAGGGTACAGTACTCCCGCTTTTTCTCACCTAGCAATATTTATTGTTCCCAGAAGTAAGTTTTTTATTTTTCCAAATGTAAGCCTTTTAAAAAATGACAAATGCAGTAGCAATGGGCTAAAACAGAAAAAAAAGGTCAGTTACAAAGAACTATGACATCATCACATTATACAGATATGTTAAGGGTTATTTTTTACTGTTTAAATGTAATGCCAAATTATAGTTCTGCTAACACGGTTGAGTACTCAAACATGCAGAAACAGATAAATCTCTGTGTTTTGGAAAATAACGCACCTCTTTATTTTAAGGCAGCGCAGCATTTTCTATGTCCTTGCCAGCAGCTTCCATTTCATTAAATTTAGCTGTAATGTGGATTACAGGGTTTTTTTTCAACACAACTTGTCCCCCTAGAAATAAATTAGAAGGGAACATAGTTGGATCACAGAAAGCTGCCAAGGAAATTCTTTTATTTTTCTGGCTGTATGTGGGAAATAAGAGAGTATTTTTTTCAGTTATCTAAACATGGAGGAATGAAGACGTAGGAATGAAAACACTATTTTGAAGAAACTTTACTCACTCCTTCTATAAGTTACGCAGTATTCATGAATAGAGGGTTAAAAGCATAGCTATTAATAGGCAAAATAGCAAAACACATGCAGAAAAGAACCTAACGTTCCTAACTGGAGAACAATCTCTACATGAGCTACCTCTGCGCTCACAGGAACCTACCTTCAAAACCAAGTTCACATTTCAAATACTGAAAAAAGATTTCCATAATGCAGCATCAGGCTGTTGTGTTTTTCTCACTACAGATTCCTGTAGCTGGCAGATTGTGCTTAACTGCTGACTTATATTCTGTTACCACATAAATCGGCCCCTTCAAATCATTCCAGGCTACAGCAAAATGCCACTTCCTTTTCACTGACATCCTGTTTGTCCAGCTCTACTCAAAATGGTTACCCATACCTGGACTTACCCTTGATGTGCAGTGGATGTTGACAGTCATAGTTTGCTAAATTCTCTTTAGAATTGCCTTCATCGTTAAGAAAGAAAAGTAGATTTGCCAAACCTCTACTTTCTGAACAAACACATAAGGAAAGGTTAGCTACACAGGAATCAAAACCAAATTTTATGGGAAATCTTAATGTGATTCTAGTGCAGCATAATTTCTTTTTGTGTTTTCTAAGAAAGCAGAAGATAACATCACACAAGCAGAGATAAGTTTCCTGGGGTGGAAGGAAGTAGCATACTTAATGGCTTTCCCTATGCACTGGAGCAGATAACAGCAATTAGAGCTATTAACAGCAGACAGAGTACCAGGCCTGGAAAAAGTACACACCAGTATTTGAGAGACCCTATTAAGGGAAACCAGGAACTTCGCACAAAGATTTGACGCTTCCTAAAAGTAAGGAAGCAAAGTGACTGAATCCTAGTATATCTTACGCTAGATGGGCATTCATAGCATCCCCATATTTTAGTAGTTCATAGATGAGTTCTCTGCTGGTTCAGGGGCAGAGGAGATGATATTGCAGACATCTCTTTGTGCATCAGAAGGTCACTAACCAGCCCTGTTGTTATGGATCTTTAGGTTTTGCAGATATAGTAAGATTTCGAAATACGAAAGGATACGATAGAGCAAGGCCTTAGGAAAGGCTGTATGGCCTGGAAGAGGGCATTCATTTCACATAGCTGCAGGCAGGTTGGAGATGAGCTATGAAAATAACATGTAACACAGAAGTGCTTCCCAGCTCCTAGATCCTTGCCTGTCCCTGGCTGTCTCCTTGCTTTAGGCTATGATGCCTCATGGCTTCAGGCAGTGTCCTTTCTGCCCTTGCTTCTGTTGCAGGACGTTTGAGAGGCTGGGTCAGAAGTGGAAGGAGATAGATGCTTCATCAGTTTCTATGGCCTCAACAACCTGGGCCTGGACTGCAAGTTCAGCTGCAGACCTTACCTCCCCCATGACAGATCTAAGGCCTCCAAAAAGAGGCATGGAAGGATCACGTTAAGGGCAGGACCATTGTGCATATGCCCCATTTAGTAAACTCCTTCCCTCAGCATCAGACATGGGAAATTGGTTTGGGAGGACTTTCGCACTGACACAGTGCAACAAGTATGTTCTTAGTAGCATAATGCAACTTAAAAAATGGGAGAAGGTAACATCTAACACCACTCAGACATCAAGCCAGACTTTCTGCAGGGGACAGATAGTAGAAACACTGATAAAATAGAAGCTTATACTAATTAAATTACACTGTAATTTAATGGGCAGATGCAGCTCAATCTTCACAGGCTAGAAGGGGACATTGAACAAACATGTTTGAGAGAGGCAGGCTTGTTTTTCATTTTTATATTGCTTCTGTGTCACTGCACACTCAAATATTTAGTGTTAGTGAATACAGGAAACCCAGGGTACTTCAGATTGACTTCAGGGCTCACAAAGTAATGAAGACTCTAAAACTTGGACTTTAGATAGAGAAGGCAATAATGGATTCTTTTATGGTCTTGATTACCTTAAATAGAAATGAAGATGAAATTGGATCATCTGAACTTAAGCACTAACAAGAAAAATACTGGCTTCTCCATGTCAGATGGAATTAGCAGTATATGTAATAATTTTCCTGCACTTAGAAGCATTTCTGAATGGCTGACGTAGTTTAAAAAATACACTGAAAGAATTGGATTGTTATTCACAATGATGAATAGCCAAAGATCCCCAAAATTAATACTGTCCTTGACAAGCAGGCTTTAAATACCTAAGCATGACAGAACCATTTATGCATGTTATAGCTCTGACTTCTGTGGCATTTCTCCAATTTAAGACAAATTTTAATGTTTGACTCTTAGTGTGTGTTGAGAATGTCAACGAAGTACTAATATGAAGGTAGATCCCTTCCCCATTTTTAAAAAAGTATTTTGGTACACATAAACCTAGTAACTTTTTTCAGAGTGCTTCTAGAAAAAACTTCCATTGCTTATAAATGGGAGGAAGGGATCCCTGTCTTCCTCCTCAGAAAGCATATATACAAAAATAAAAATCTTATCATTCATAATCCATTATGGGACTTAATTCTGCAGTTGTTTATCCTATGAAAAAGAGCTAAATAATTGGGTGAATAGTTTTAAATGGTTTCTGCATCTTGAATATTTGAAAAAATACTATTCAGTATTTTACAAGTTTTTTGGGGAAGGGTTATATGCCCCTGATTCTCAAACTGCAGTGCATAAGTGGACACCATGCATATAGGAATTACAAGGGCAGGAAGAGTTGTGTTTCTTTCAGTGCATCCACCCGCAGAGATGTGCTGGCACAGAAAGTGTTACAAGTCATTTCTGTTAAAGACAAGTGGTAAACACGTCATCTCCCTTGGGCCCAGAGGGCAGCCCTCTGGGCTCTTGGTTTCCAATAGGCATACACGCGTGCTGCTGCGCCAGAGGTTATTCCTGAGGATGCTGCTGCTTACCCATTACTCCTTGCTGGAGGCTGTGCCTGAAGGCACAGTCTAGTTGTAGGTATAAATATAGATCTCCAGAAATGCTGGTGTATTCCCTTTCTTAATGTGACTGCATAGAGAAAAAAAAAAGAGAGAAAGTAGGACACAATGTCTGAATCACAGAAGCAGTTTAGAGATGTTAAAAATGGTGCATAGTGGAATTATGGTATGCAGACAAATCAGGACACCAACACACATATGTTGCCAGTCACTGGTTTTGAGGTCTTTTTAGGCACAGATTCCTTTTTTTGCATTCAGTATACTTAGTAAACTCTAAATAAGATTGCAAAGTATGTGATAAAGTATCTGCAGCTGCTCTGCAGGTAATATCCTAATAGCTGTTAACATATTCTGCTATTGATTTTTGGCCAAGATACGGATTTTAAGTAGGAGCTCTACAGGCAGAAGAACAGCATCAAGCCACCCTATATTTTATGAACAGAAAAACATCAGCTCCCTATTAAAGGAACCACATGATCAGGCTTATGCAGGTCAATTAGCAGTCAAGAAACTGAGGGACATATTTAAGAATGGATTACTTTGACTCAGAAGCTCACTTGCTGCATATGACTACATATAAATCACAAAGGGGAAGGAAAATACTTCTGAGGACTAATGAAACATGGAAGGGGGTTTCAGTGTTTTATTTGGTATTGGCAGGAAAAGATGAACGAAGAGAAATTATTTATATGCTTTAAGAAACTAATTCCAGTGCTTACTGTTGGTCTGCAAACAATAAAAATAAATACAAAGAACTATTTCTCAATGAGAAAACCCTTGTGCTTGATCTATGCATTAATTGCAAAAAAAACATTGTATCACCTGGAACTGTGATACACTGCAAAGGTAAAAATTATTTTTTTATCATGCAGGCTGAAAAAATTCACTACAAGAATGTGAGAACCTGCTATAGCACGTGGCACAACTACTTGGACCCTCACTGGGGAGTCCCACTTAATCAGATGACAGTTGTGAGCTCCAGCACAACCGTTGCGCTCCTCTCCTAAAGAAAATTGTTGACAGATGTGCTGGCCTCTCACTCCTGTCTGCCCCTCGCTACCAGGCGCACGACTGCTGCTGCCATGTGTGCCAGGTTGGGGAGCTCGTGCACATATTCACACCCCCTCTCAGTGTAGGCAAGTGGCTAACAGTCCTCTTCCAGCACCTGGTAGAGGAGGTGGAGGGATAGGATTTGGCTCAGAGCTCCCATTTTATATGATTTTGTCAGCAGTTACACAGTAATACCTTTGGCTTTTTTGAGCTGATTTCACTCCTGGTGTGACCAGTGTGTCCGGGATGGTTTTTGAGACTTTCAAGCCAGCCTAGATCAACATTTTCAGAATGACAAAATAAGCCATTTTGAACGCTTCATAGCAGGAATTATCTTATAAAATGGAAATATTGAAGGAAAAAAACCTTTCAATGTCATTATGGTATTTAACTAAATGCTGCTCCAGATCTGCAGCTTTGCTTTATCTCTTGTCATTGACTTCCTGCTGTTATTTTTCATTTTCCCTTTATGGAGCTGGTTGGTGGGGGTTGATGCAGAAGAAGCCAATAAAATAGCAGCATGATATGTCAAAAAAGCATAGTGTTATGAACTTAAAAAAGCACCACTTTATCCTATTACTATTTTAAATAAACCCAGTGCGTTTGTTAAAACTTCTATAATTTTAATTATGCATAACTATATATATAAATTTTTAAAAAATAAATTAGTCATCCAGCAGGCAAATATGTAGCAGACAGAAAACCTTGGATCTTCTCCAAACTGTCAGTCTGTAAAATCAATAAGGCTAATAATTCTTCATCTTCGAACATCTCTTTAATTGTATTCATGTTAACTCAATCTGAAGTACACTTCTAAGTTTTGCATGAACATGAGGAAAAAGATGAGCCAGTCTGTTTTTAAGAAGTTAGTGTGAATTTCTTGTCCTGAAAAACGGAAAAAAATAGAGGTTCAATACAATGATCCAGTTTGATATGGTGTTACTGGGAGCCATTTAACCTGGAATTCAATGGGGCTTTTTCAGTCAGTGTTCAAAGTAAAACCTTACTGTACAGATTATTAAAGAAGAAGGATAATTGAAAATAAATTATATTGGTTATAAATTAACTTTGGATCTAGACAAGAAATCAATTGTTTTGTACTTCTACTCTCCTTTGAAATATATATATTCAATTGTTAAGTAATATTATTAGATCGAGTGAGGTAACAGTAATTGAGCAGAGAAACAATGTTTTGTCCAGGTTCAGCAACCTTTTAACTGCATCTCACATGCACTGTAACACAATAGAAAATGAAGGAAGCAAATGGCAGTTCAATAGGATAAAAACTGCATTATCAGCAAAAAAGCTAAAAAAGAATATGCAGAGGAAGCAATTTTAACTCTTCTCTGAGGACTCTATTCCACTAAGAAAAAGCCTAAAGCATGAAACTGCAACTGTTGTACACATTTTACAGAATTCATTGCAATATTTTGACATTAAGTTTCCATGAACTTCTGTAAAATCATGGTTATTAATACAAGATTAAAATGTTCTTTACTAACCAACTAACCGGATTTGTTATTTTTTTTCTTTCTTTTCCTTTCACTTTCCCAAATGCATGACCTGGGATGGGATGCTAGGATGAATCTGGCAACCTACATTCTGATGAATTTAAAGCCTGCCTCATCAGTCTAGGACAGGTTGGAAATGACTTGCAGGTAGTGGAAATCATCTTGTTCTGCTTTCAACTAGGTCAACATAATAATAGCCAAAGAGACTGTGGGCTAAAACTCCAATGTATTGGTCATAATGCTTTGAAAAAATCCTGCCTCTGGAAAGACAAATGGATTAGGTGGACTGTCAGCATCACTTGAGCCATACTTTTCTATGCATTTTCGAATTTTTCAGGTTGTTTCTTTTACTCAGCATGAGATACTTTGTTTGGACTCTACTAGGTAACTATGGGGAGCTCCTATCCTTGCGCTCAGACTTTCCATAAGCTCTCTACTGCTCTCTCCTGATTTCAGATGGCACAATTCTCTTCAAACTGCTACGCTATATCACAACACAAAGGAAGAGGTTATTTACCTTCTTACTCTCATGCCATTTAATGTTTACTCAGCTCTGAGCCAGGAACAGCACAGATATGTTATTGCCTGGAAAATAAGCAACCTCCTTTTATACAAGGTCTTCAACTGACCTTCTTCTAAGTCTTGCAAGTATCATGCTTTAAGCCAGTATACACAGCCCTCGGCTGTAGTCCAGGTCTTGACAGCCTGCAGTCAGAAGGAAAACCCCTCTACTTATTTCCCATATGTCAGCAGTCAGATCTCGTGTACCTGCCTTAGCTTTGGAGTGTTTGAAATAGTCAGTGATATGCTATTTTCAGACTGGTTTTAACCATCCTTTTAGTTGCTACAGCATCCCAAGCAGAACCTTTCAAAGTCATTTCATACTAGGAGGCAGTTTGAGCATCTGCTGAGTTTGACTTGTTTAGTAACAAACTTTTCTCCTTATCCTTCTCTTTGTCTTCTCTGGTTGTGTTCTCTGTATTCTTGTCCCATTCACTTCCCTTATCTTTCCCCTGGCCTTTCCTGATGTTAATTTTTGTGGTGAAAATGTCTGTTTCCTGTGTGTAATATGTTAGTTACTTCTTCCTCCTTTAAAACTGATGGTGATTCTGGTGACCTGCTTGGGCAATATCGGTGAATACTGCTCATACACTGGATCCAATATGCCAATGCTCTAAACTCGTCATCTCTGGAAATAACCTCGGATTCTTCAAACCTTCCCTTCTATATGCCTTATGTTGTTTTGGTCAATAGAGGAAGAATGGATTGATGGACCACGATGATTTCAGAGCTTGCTTAATTTCAATGGGTTATGATTTGGTATGAATTTTAAGAAACAATGGCAACTGATTCTGCTTACAGCTTCTAACATTAACTGCAGCAACACTAAAGCCTATTTCAATTGAGAGAATATGACTAATTTAATTTACACTAGAGATATTAGTTTCTTGTTTCTTTGCTTTTTCTGTATTTTCAAATGGTTGAAAAGGAAGTTAAGAATGAGACACTTGACAACTATATTCTATGGTTTGCTGTTGTTCTTTGAGCTAAAGAAACTGTAAAAGTTGAAACTAACAGTTATTAAATTAATTTATTTTTCTTTCTCTTTTTTTAATCTGCATGAGGAAGAAAGATTTTGATGCTTAATTCTCATAAACTAGCTTTGGGGGTTACATTCACTTTATTTCACTCATTCTAAAAATTTTCCACAAAATTCACCCTTTTTAGTGGAAAACAGGATTAGCCTTAGTTGAACTGTCAGATATTTGGCAGGACATTTTCAGAATTGTTTCCCTTACTTCTTAGTTCAGGGGGTCTGCAAGTGCACTGTTTCTTGGGCTGTTGTTTCACCTCTGATATTTATGTTCCTAAGTCAGGAAGATGCTTTATAGATTTTGTAACCATTGGTCCCTATCAGTTCATGAGAGATATGGGATGTTGTTGATGGATATCACGCTGACCATTTTTTTTTTGGTTTGGATTCTGTGAAAGGGTGAAGCTGAGTTTGCCCGAATCATGTCTCTGGTTGACCCCAATGGGCAAGGAACAGTCACTTTCCAGTCCTTCATTGACTTCATGACCAGAGAAACAGCAGACACAGACACGGCTGAGCAAGTGATAGCTTCCTTCAGAATCCTGGCTTCAGATAAGGTCAGTCACTGTGCTGTTGGCTATAAGGTCTCCTATTCAGCCCTTCTTTGTGAAAGTCCTATACAAAAGTCTTTTAGTAATAGCGAAGCTTCATTTTCGGTTTGTAAGACTTCAGAGAAAGCACTTGCCTTTTCTTCTTATCTTAAAATTAGACATCTTAGACAAGACTTAGACAGTTTGTCTGTGTAATGGATACTTTGTACATCAGTTTATTTCCACACAACAGCCTTGATTAGAGGAGAACTCATTCTGCCTTTCATGCTGTTGTCTGGATGTTGCAATGCAGAGTTTGGCCCTCTGGAACATATTCTGGGTCAGCCGCACAAGACCACACCTAAATGTGAGCCAGGTTGTGACCTGACAGCTCACTCAACAAGGCGATGCAATATGGTGCACCCCATTCCCAGGAGGAGTACGAGGAGGAGGCCCCTGAATTTGCCATACTTTCCTCCCCACAGCCAGATCCACTGGCGAGTGAGTGGCATATGAAGATGAATGGGAGGATAATGGCAACACTAGAGCTTCTGGAGGAGTCAGGGCCATAAACAACGCTGCCAGGAAACCAGTCCTGGAGAGATCACAGCAGTACAGGTCTATTTGCCCAGTCTCACTCTATTGATTTTCTCATTCTGGCTGTTTATATCAATTTTGTGATCTCAGTTGCTTTGGACCACATTTTGAATTCCAGACATGTTCTCAGTAGGAATTCATGTGTAAAATGAAAGCCAAGGTCTCAGAAAAAAATGGGTTTCATTACATTGCTACTTTAAATAATGTCACGTCTGTTAACAGAGGGTATGCTTCATATCGTAAATGCAAACCATTAAGAGTAATAATCCATCTTTCATTACAAATATATTAGGAGCTTGAAACCTATAGGATCTAATGAAAAATGTCTGTCTGGTCTCTGTGGAAGGGGCAGTAGTGCACTTTAGAGATACTGATTGCCTATCCACGCATGAGCTGTTTCAGCAGCAGTCTACACATGGCTGCACAGTGCTCAGTAGCTAACATCCATAGTCACACATCCTGAGACTGGTTTTGACCTCATCAGTTTTTGGTAGGATAGTCCTCTTCAACTCATCGTTAGGGATGGAATTCAATGAGGAAATATTTGGTCTCAGGAAAAGAGGCAGGATATCCAAGTTTATTAGTCACAGCTACAGAAAACAAATCTATTTTGTGTCTTTGAAGAATGCATACTGAATTTGTCAATCCCTTCTCCCTCCCAGCCTTATATCCTGGCAGATGAATTACGTCGAGAGCTGCCTCCTGAGCAGGCTCAGTACTGCATCAAGAGAATGCCTCCATACACCGGCCCAGGTTCTGTTCCTGGGGCTCTGGATTACACCTCATTTTCGTCAGCACTGTATGGAGAGAGTGACCTCTGATTCTATAATTGGCTGTATTCATGATAGATAAAAAAAATACCCACCTTATTGCCCAGATTGCTTCTCAAAAGTTTTGGTGAGCTGATTTAAAAAAAGTTTTACAAATACAGTAGATACCATCAGTGTAAAGTGCTAATAACTGAAGTAACCAGTGTATATTAAAGTGTGCAGCACGCTAGATTTCTGCATTGTTGGTTTTAGGTTGTCTGTCCTATACAATGCTAGAAAATACATAAAACAACCCGCAAGATGTTAAGTTTGCAAACATGCAGTCAGAAAATAGAGTGCAAAACCTAAGAACATTGAAACTCACAAAATAGCTCTTCATTTTCAAAATATTTCAATGCCATATATGCTTCTTTTATGATGTTCATAAAACTGTGTTAGAAGACTTTTTTCTTTCGTAGAGCAATATTATTTTCCTCTAATTTTCTGATTTCTGATTTTGTATGCTTCTTCTGGTGGAATTTAATAAAATACAGTTTTTCAGGGAAGAACTATATCAACCAAATAGATTACTTAATTATGAAAATAATTTAGAATGCTATGTTTTTCTCATATCACGAAGAGTTGTAATATAGCAGGGAAAAGCTGACAAGCTGATTAAATTGCAGGTTTAGAGTAAGCAGTACTTTTCTTTTAAGCCTTTAACTTTTACCGCTGAGGGAGTACAACTTTTATAATCAGAAATAATAAGCAGGCTAATTTAATGTGAGCTGTTTTGTTTTGAAACCTTCATTTTTGTCTGTGTTGGCCAGTCTTTGTTTCTCACTACAAGAAAGCCAGTCCCTTGTTGTATTAGTGGGCAACATTCATCTGTATCCTGCATAATGCAAAATCCCATCTGAGCAAATGTAGTCGGGCTGTCTTGCAGCTTTAAATGCTTAGTGCTCACATTAGAGTTTGTCTTGACTTCTTCTGGATTGCAGGCAGTTTGTCTCTATTATGCTCCTGTGTGCTAGTTGTTGTACTGTTTTTTTCCATCTTAAGAAATGACAGAGAAGTAAAAGCAGTAACTTTTTTACTTGAATCCTACCGACACTGAGGAAATGCAATGTAATCAAACAAAACCATTTACAAATGGTGAAGTGAGCTGTGCAGCCCAGTGCTATTAAAGCAATGATGTGCCTATTAAATAAAGTCTGCTTTTCAAAACCTTATGAGACTCTGTCATTGGCGATCATCTAGTGGTTCTGTCCGAGAACTGGAAATAGTTCTGAACATTGAAGGAGGTTTCAGTCCACTAAAAGTAAAAGTTCAAAAAATATGTAAGGCATTTCTGTGCGCACTGTTTGCATGAACAACAGTCTCTGTGTGCTGGAGGGACAGGTATGGCCTCACAAAGTGAGATGGAGCTTGGAATGAATGGGATAGTTTCAATTTAAGTCACCTGAGCACAGATGTCCATAGCTTGTCAGACTCTTAGCTTAGATTGAGTTCAATGAGACTTACGCACTAACACTTTTGAAGATGTTGGCCTTAGCTTTTCAGTATCTCTCTTTTTGCTCACATGCAGATATTAAGTATGTAATGTTCTTTCAATGGCCTTTTCTTTTAAATCTGTGAATGATTCAATTTCAATCCTAAACCAGGCACCCTGCAGGTAAGGTGTATATGGGGGGAGCAATTTCAAAACAATCCCAGAGGAGATAGGTAATGGCTAAACACATCTTCCTCCTCCACCTTGTGTACAAAGGCTGGCAGAGGACGTGAAGAAACACTTGGGCTAGAATCACATCTCCCACAGTGCATGTGCAGCCTTAACCTTGCACACAGCCACTGCTGGGCTACTGGCACTGCTGATACTGACATGGTGCAGTGCCATCTCTGTTTGTGATGACAGTGCCCATACCAATGGGAAGCTCTGCCTTAAAGCCATGGCATTGTCAGCTAAACAACTGCTGGGCAGGCTGACTCCTATTAAGAAATAAATCTGTATATCTGTCATTGTCAGAATTTAATGCAACTGGAAGAATAAAACATTGAGTTTCCATACATGGCATAAAAGTGAAATATCAGAGCCGCAAGCAGGATTATGCTAAAAAATGGCACAGAGACAGTTTATATCTGACACTTCTATTGGATGCCATTTATGTTTTCTACCTGCTAATTTTTATATGGTGATATTCTGCCTATTTTTAATAGTATGGAAGAGACTTCTAAATGACAGGTTTAACAGACGGATCTCCTTTTCCTCTAAGGCTCCATTTTTAGAAGGCAGCATTTGTATTTTTCTGTAGAATCACTCTGTTCACACTGGGAATCAATGCCTACAGCGGCATTTTCTGTCTACACAATTCTGGCCACAAAATAGTTTTACTATAAAAAAACACAGTAACTGAGCCCAAGGTAATGAATCACAGGGGCCAAATCAAGGTTCAACAGGTGAAAGTACAGCATTAAGTTGATGATCATGTGAATGAAGGTTATATAATAAATTAAAATTCAGAAAGTCAGTAAGGTTTTAAGTTGTTTTAATGACAGTAATACAGGTGTATTCTGTGACTTCACATGGATGCAACAATTCTTTGAAAAGCTTCCTGTCAAGATAATCTTGATTTTGTAGTAATAATTTTCAATCACTGATCTTCACAAAGGTGCTGATGCAGGTAGAAAACAGTGTTGTCAGCTCTGTACTACCTTCATAACCCCGTTCTTCATCTACAGAGTCTCCAGAACTTCTTTTCTTACCTACCAGCCACCAAAGGCTTGGATCAGAGCCACTCCTAGCATCTTGTATTTTCATCAGAACATCCTGTTGATCGGTTTGCCCGCTTCTTGGATAAGTTCATGTTCTTTTATTTATGTAGTTCCTGCTGTCTGTAGAGGTTTTCCTGGACACAAGTGGTCTCAATGAAGGAGGAAAATAGTTCCTGTTAGCAGCTGAATATGGATGGTTAGCAGTTTCCTTTTTTTTATATAAATGGCTTGTGGTTGAGAGTAATTCTGTAAGGAAATAATTGTTTAATCATTGCTAATATATGAATCATTGCTAGGCCCTTAGGAGCCTGCCTCCAGCATTGGTAATGGTGTCAGTATTTTTTGGTGTGCTTCTACAAACAGTTCCAGTAATATTTAGGTGAGAAAATAAGAAGGACAGTTCTTTGAATAACATTCATCAGTTACTTTTGCCAAATCCAAGTCCTTGATCCTCATCTTCTTCAGTGGCACTGTGCTTCTTGGTGTCATATGGAGCTCTAGTCTTTTAAGAAAGGAAAAACAGAGGTCGTTCTTCAAAAGAAATGAAGAACAAAGTCAGTGAAAATCTGATATAAACAAAGCAAGCAGGGAATAATCTGTATGAAAACTACTTATAAAGAAGCATCAGTTCAGTCAAACAAGAAAGCATGCACATTATTTCCATATCTTGAGCACAAAGTAAAAACTATTAATCTGGTTACACGTGTTACACTAGAAAATGACATTAAAGCAGAAGTAAGTTTAGTACAGTGAAAGTTCAGCACAATATACTTTGGCATCCTGACTTACTTACAGGTGTCTTTGAATTATTGTATTATGACAGGATTTCTGTCTGAAAAATCTTCCCTACTTCTGGAGATGGAGCACTAGAGGAGGTGGTGCTCTTGTGGCAGGAACACATCAGAGCATTGCACAAAAATGACCCCAAAGGCTCTTACCAGAATCAGAAAAACATCTCATCATCCCCTGAGATGCCCAAAATACTTGAATATCAAATACGCAATGCTTACTATAACTATACAGCATGACCATTGCTAGTGTTGCTTCCATCTCACTGGTCACTAAGATATTTCTCTCTTGGTAAATACCAACAAGGTTTCAGAATAACTGAAATACTTGTTCATTTCCTTCATTCCCCATGTCTCTCCCACATTTTATGGTTAATGACTTGTGCCCTTATTTGTTCGTGCATCAGTCTACCATCTGGTTGTGTTCAGAGGGTGTTTTATGTATGTATGCATCTATCTACCTAAACTTACACTGATAGCTGTTAGTTTGTTCTAGTGAGATTCTAATTGTTTCAGACCAAGCATTTTTGTATAGGAAAACTGTTGCTTCCAAACTGTTTTTTATTCTATATTACCGTAGAATCACAGAATGATTTGGGCTGGAATGGACCTTAAAGTCCATCCAGTTCTAGCCCCCCTGCCATGGGCAGGGACACCTCCCACTGAATCAGGTTCCTCAACGCCCCATCCAACCTGGCCATGAATACCTCCAGGGATGGGGCAGTCACCACTTCTCTGGGCAACCTTTGCCAGTGACTCCCCACACTCATAGGAAAACATTTCTCTCTAAAACCTCATCTCAATCTCCTCTCTTTCAGCTGAAAACCACTCCCCCCTCATCCTATCGATGCACTCCCTGATAAAGAGCCCCTCCCCAGCTTTCCAGCCTTTAAGTATTGGAAGGCTGGTCTAAGGTCTCCTTGGAGCCTTCTCTTCTCTAGGCTAAACAGCTCCAATTCTATTTGTCTGTCCTTGTATGGGAGGTGTTTCAATCCTCTGATCTTCTTCATGGCCCTTCTTTGGACTCATTCTAACAGATCCGTGCCCTTCCTGTGCTGAGGACAGCAGAACTGAATGCAGTACTCCAGGTGAGGTCTCTCAAGAGCAGAGCAGTGGGGCAGAATCACTTCCCTTGATCTGCTGCTCACACTTTTTTTGATGCAGCCCATGATATGGTTGGCTTCTGGGCTGCAAGCGCACATTGTTGGCTCATGTTGAGCTTCCCATCCACCAACACCCCCAAGTCATTCTCTTCAAGGCTACTCTTAATCCATTCTCTGCCCAGCCTTTATATTTTTGCTTGGGATTGCCTCGATCCAGGTGCAGGACCTTGCGCTTGGCCTTGTTGAACTTCATGAGGTTAATATCAGTCATAATCATATTAGTGTCATTTTCAAATCTGTGATTCCTTTCTAACTTTATGCCAAGGTGTGGACTGCCACCACAAACACAAGTCTATCTCCACTTTTTCCATGATCCCATTTATTTACAAATAGAACTGTTCCCTGGTCTGCTTACCATGCTGGTTGGGAACACATTTCCAGGGTGATAAGAAGACTCTCCCTTCCAATAGCAGTCTATATTTACATTACCTTAAAGTGATTATGTAACTGTGGAATAAGGAACTTAACCATGCACTTTGACTAGAAAGCCTTTATTATTCACAACAAAAGAACGTTTATGTGCAGATAAATAACACTGAGCCAGTACTATGAATACCACTCATTTCTGTTATAAAGAGCACTGTATTAAATGACAATCCCAGTCTTTTCCATATGTGAGCTTGACTCAGATTTATTTTAAGCTTCAAAAGAAAATTCTCTGCCATTTTGCTAGGTTTTGAGAAATTGCATTAGCATTTGTAACAGTGCTTTGCACAGATTTGATTATCAGCGTATTGCTTTAATTACTTGGAAATCAAATCTATTGGATGAAGATAATGAGAGCATAAATGTCCTGAGACTATTTTAACACTCATCCATCTCTCTCTTATCTACTTGCTGTTTCAATTTGCTTGTTTCGGACTGGCTGGATTATTTAGTCCAAATTCCTGGAAACTTTCTTCCCTTCAAGATACCTGTTAATGCTATAAGTGAAAAAACGCCCTCAAGCGATGTCCTCAGGAGGAGTTGCTTTCCTGAGCTGGATGCTTCCATCTGCCTAATGGCTATTGGGCGACAAGTTCAAGTATAGAAAAGCTCTAATGGCAGAACACAAGCACCACATCCTGTTTCAGGCTCAGCTTGTCTGCTGTCAAGAATGGAGGAAAAGAAATGTTTGCATAAGTTGCTGGCAAGTCTTGCTTTGATCGTGACTGAACTGTTAATACAGGAACACCAAATTAATATATTTTTTAAAAAAACACCTGATGAAAACATAGAATGGCTGTATCAAACTTGTATCCTGGCTCTGATTGTTACCAATAGCAGGCATGATGGGAAGGTATAAAAGCAAGGCAGCAGGTGGCCATGTGTGCCCAAAAGAGTCTCTGAGCCACCAGTAATTTGTGGGGCAGGAATTTATGGAACACTGCACACCAATGCCAGAAATTTAGTCTGTTTTTCTGGTAAAGCAATATCTTCTGTGAGAGCTCCTTTTGTATTCCTCTCAGCGGGATCTAATGTTCCTATAAATTCCCCAGCAGGCTATTGAATATACTTGAAAAAAAGGTCTGCTGTTTGTTCTTTTATCTTTCGCAAACCATTCCTCAAAGTCTTTTTGGTTTTCCCTTTTTATCTGCTTACTATACACCTTCCAGAATTTATAATCCTATTTTCCTCATATGGACATGATGCCAGCTTTCTGAAGGATGCTTGCAAAATGCAGGCAATCCAAGAGAGAGGAAATCCTACCTCCTGGAAACCTCCCCGCCCCCTTCCCCCTCCCCCCCCCAAAAAAAAAAACCCAACAAAAAGCCCAAAACAGTCACATTTTTAACAAACTCTTTAGGAAAACATTATTTAAATGAAAGTCAGACAGCCAATAGTGTCTGGTGGATGCCTGGGTGAGCATGATGAATACGTATTGCAGATGTAATGCTGTTGGACACTACATCCCCAAGGTCCAATCTACCGTTGTTGCGATTAAACCTAAGACACAGAATCTTATACTATGCAGCATGTTCAAATAACAGTCTTGGTGTTATCTGTGCATCATGTAGGGACAAAACTCCATGACAGTTCTAACTTTTAGCTTTGTTATTTGCTAAATGAAGGTGACAAAGCCTCATTTGCCACAGCAAAGCTAGTGAGCATCCATAGTGTCCAGCAAACATTTCTGCCACTTGGAAATAATAACTGTCATTATCTGAAGTGCCTTGTGGAAGAAGGGGCTACAATATTAATATTTCAATATGTCAATAAAAAGGGACAAGTAACATTAAATTTGTTAGCCATTGTATCATATTTCATTTTTTCCTATTTTTCATTTGAATATACTTGCATATGCACATGAAAGAAAAAAACTGAAATGATGCTTGTGACAAAAACACAAATGCAAACTTTACATATATATATATAAAACCACATTTTTTAACACTTTTCATTCTTCTCCGTAACAATCAATACATTACTATCAGCCAGCTAAACTTAAGAAGGCTGGCCCCAATAGCACTCCAAATTAAATATTTTGATTTTGCTTGTGCAAAACCCTTCCTTCCACCAAAAATTAATAACTGGCTTTTTCATTTCAGCAAGAAAACCCAAACCCATTCAGTTATGACTGACCCCAGCTGACCACCATGGTACTCCCCCTCCTATGGGAGCTTGGGCAGATGTTTCCTGAGATTGATTTGTTTCTTCAAGTCAGACCAAGAACCTAGATGGCCCAGTTGCCTTTATTTGCAGAGGACAACTGGAATAGCTATAATGGAATAAATATTCTGCCAAAATCCTTTTGGAATACCTTCTTATGTTAACACCCAGCTCAGAGTCATTGCCCCTTTTTGTAATGGTGGCCTTTAACTGAATTGTTACTCTGCAGACAAGATTGTCTTGAGCAGTGACCATTCGTTTGCCTTTTCCGAGGAGGCATTTCTCCTCCTGCAAGCCTTGCTGTCTCTTCTCAGATTACTTTCTCTTCTAACCCTACCACTAGCCTCTTTCTCCAACTGCATTTTTCCCACTTCTAACAGCTGTCCTTCAGAGCTTAAATGTTCCTGACCAGCGATGTTAACTTCAATCTTATTTAATGATCTCAAGGCTCCCTTGAATTGAATTTTGAAGGGATAAACTTTATTTCTACTTGATCAGAATGCAGTTATTGGTGAGTTGCACTAGGGCAGTAAATAAAGTATTGTTCCCTTTGTTTTTATTTAATATCTTTAGCTTTACTTGCTACTCCTGAGTACTCTCTAAATTAGACCCTTCAACAGACAGGATAGTATGACTCTCCAGCCACCAGCTGTTTATGAAAAGACATGTGTACCACATGGAAAACGAAGATACAAGCCACATTACTCGACCAGTACTTTCTGGCACCAAAATCCATGTGTCTCTACACATGTCTACACATCCAGTAAGTGTATCTCTACAGAGCAAAGATGGGGGAGGAGAGTTGAGCCTGATCAACCTACCCGCCCCCCATCTTGCCCCTTCTTCATACCCTCCTGGCAGCTTCGCCAGCTCCCAGTGTACCTGCCCTGAATGCATGTAGAAGAGCAAATAGGAGAGAAGGAAAGTGTGTGTATGGGGGTAATACAGAGTATTTTCATGGGCTAGAACATACAGGGAGACTGTGGGCACTCTCCGATCCATTTTCTCTTGCAGCCTCTGATGGTACCCAGGATCTCAAGTCATTGACAGAAACTCTATGAGATGAGGGGCTGTGTACAGTGACTGCTCCTCATCTAAGGAACAGTTTGGAAATGTACTCAGAAAATGCTAGATGGGATGTAGTAATGGTAATAGAGACTTCTGAGGACTTGTCAGCAGACCTTAGACTGCTCAACACATTTTAGGCTTTACAAGAGTTAAGGCCCAAAAGTAAGTATTTTAGTTTGACAAGACAGCAAGAGATGCAAAGAGTATTATTGTAGAATATGGGCTACAGAAGAAAGTTTTCATTTCCATGTTGAAAACTAGCCAAAGAATAATACTTGGTGTAAGCAAACACAGGGTGGAAATATTAGGCCTTCAGTTTGGCAACATACACTCTAGGCATATTTGCTTTAATACAAATTTATGTTACTGACAACAAAAGAAGGGCTCTGCCCTAGATCAGTGTTCCATGTCAGTGGCTGTTGTTCATGATGTGGCTACTGCTTGCATATGCAAGAGGCCACTTCTTCACAGTTTAATTTCTGAAGTCTGGGCAAGACTTAGAATCAACACCACCTGTAAGTATTTTTTTGTATCTTAAGATCTAGATGACTTTCAGCATTAAGATTCTTTTCTCTTTGGTAAGTCTGGTAAGTATTATACCACTTAGATATTTATTTAATTTTTTTATTTGAAAATAATTTTATTTATTCAGAGTTAATATTTCCAGCAAAAGCAATTCTCTAGAAGCATTCATATTTCTGGAACTGGGTCCTTAAATTTGTTTTCTATCTTATGTCTGGGACTCAAATCCTTGCCCTATGCCTCCTTGCTCCTGATCTCATCAGTTTCCTGCTCCCATTTCTGTTTCTGCTCTCTTACCTAGAATGAATTGAACAAATGAAAGGGTATAGCATAGCTCAAACCACTTTGAAAAAAGAGGAGATTGTGACTGCCTGTGGGAAGGGTAGAGAGAGTGTCACTGCTGTGTCTGTGATCATAAGTAGTTTTCACAAAGGGTTGAAACCTAGCAGGTTAGAATTTAAAAACAAAGAATGAATGATTCGTGCAGTTTCAAAGTCCTTTAAAAGAAAGAGAATTGCCTATAAAACATGCTTTTCTAATAGAAAGTTGTTAACATGCAGGATTGTTTGTACGTGTAAGTCAGAGAAAGCCAAATAGGGCTCTGGTCTTTGAAGGTGTTTTACACAGAAGATTCCCTCTGCCCTTGCAGAAATCTTAAAAAGCTCAATGTTCGATGAAAGACAGCTTTATTAATGAGGCTGTGCACTCCCTGGAATGTAGTAATGACTGACAGCCAGGAGCACTGCTTGAAGCTCTTCAATGCCACTCACAGCTCATATGGACCTGCGCATGTCCCTTTTCTTTGCACCGTTGTACAACATCTGCACTACCGGGATGCAGATGTCTGTCTTACTTGGCTGTGTCTGTACTTCTCATCTTGCCCACCTTTCCAAGCTGGCCAAACCCTTCCATAGTCCTCCTTTTTAGACACATTTTCATAGATCTCAAGCTTTGTTGAACAAAAACTGATACGCTTGGCAGGTTGAGTGTGATCCCATTTATAATGCAACGGCAGCAAAAGTATGCCTATGGCTTGTGCTCTGATAGTTCCCCTCAACTTCTTGTCTGTATCTCCAAGCTAGTTATCTAAGTATACTGGCAGGCTCCAATTGCTCTGAACAGCTACACATCAGACCTCCACGCCTGCACCTCCCACGCATTAGCCAAGGAGATGCATTTAACTAAGGCCCTCATCTTCACTCCTTGCTCGAGCTATGTTGTATGTACACTATGTCCTCCCTAGTGTACAAGACCTTCTGGTTTGGCCTTGGCCCTGTCTCATGGCTGTGGATTGTATAGTGATCACTGGATTCTGGGCTGAACCTGGTAGCATTGCTGGACCTGTTCTTCTTGTTTGGGTACTGTGCGACTGTGTCCTTGCCTTTGAGGTTACTGTTCTTGCCTGCCTTGCTGTCACCCTCATGCCTACACCAAGGCCTTCTAGTTCTCCTTCACAGGATGAGCCTCGCAGCCTCAACTGCATTTTTGAGGCACTGTCTGTTGAACTGAGAAATTCATCAATGGCTTGCTCCAGCCCCTCAGCTTGTAGGTATCTGGCAACACTGGCAAAAAGCTCTGTCAGCAAATAAGAGACCAGGAGGTACCTTCAGAAACCTGATTCCATAACCAGTCTGGACTGATTCAGGGCAGACGTTGTCCTGCCCTAGGCAGAAGCAATGCAGCCTAGATTTCACCAGGCTATGGAGAAATATTCTTCACCAGGGAGAAAGAAACTGAGAATCTCATGTACACTCACGGCAAAAGGCTTTCTGACTTTCTGAGCTGAATGTTGAGCAGGTTTCCCATGGTGCACACATTTAGCTGCATGTGACCTGACTCTTTTTCCTCATTTCCTGTGCTGTCACAGTACAGTCAGCAAGCCTGCAGCAGTTCTTCCTCTTTCTTCTATAGCTTTAATGTGGATGCCTGAAAGGTGCATACTGAAGGCTTTAATAAAGCTGCAAAATCTCATAATCATATGAAGCCTGTAATAAATCAAAAGCAATTGACACAGTTTGCCTTGCATAGCAGCACAGATAAGCTGTAAGACTACACCCCCTATTGAATTTCTAGTCCTCTTCATGCCTGCACCTCAGCCCTCCTAGGCATTTATACACTTTTTCATCCATGTAGATCCTCTAAAGAAATGGAAAAGGTTATATTCAGTTCATTTTAGTATGTTTGTTTTCAATGTGATGGAGATTTTGGGTTTTGTTTTTTTTTTAAAGTAGTAAAGTCCAAAATCTGTTCTATGGTAAGTAAAACTAATTTGTTGATATTCCTCTAAACTGCGTTCATTTAATGGGCTATTCTGGCATTTGGAGAGTGCTTAGAATTGATCTGGAAACAATCAGATTTCTTTTTGTTTCTGGTAATATTTTACTCCTGGAATAGGAATATCATAATTTGATTAATTGGAACAAATGATTTGTACTTGGATCACAAAAATTAATTATTAAATAGAAATTGCAATTCTTAAGCACAGAGGAAATTCTGAAAATACAAAACAAGTAGCATAACTTAGTCATCCAAAATAGGGCAAGAATCCAGCTGCAGCAAAATAACACAAGCGGTAAGTAACCTTATAGAACAGAGTGCCAAGAGCTGTGCTCTGAAATCAGATTAAGATGTTTTCTATTTTAGATTTCTGCATAGTGCTGTGAATGCTTTGCTTGTATATAATCCTCTGAAATATGACTGTTCTTTAGTAACATGAATAATCCCACTGTTCTTGCTTATATAAAGATTACTTATTTGACTAGTCCATTGGGAATTCTATTCTCAGGAATAAGGACAGATAATATGGGAACAGAAGGCACATTTTCGTAATGAATATTATGGAGTTATCTAAACACACACCCAAAAGCTAAAGAAGCTTGCTAAACCCCCATGTTTGATCTCACACATGCATAAAATGAGTACACCATTTGGGTACAAGGGTGTGCAACTAAGGTAAAGAAGTGGTGAATTACATCCTTGGCAATGGAAAAAAAAGGTAAATATGAAGATGGCCTTGTTTGCTTCCAATGCTACCTGGTTTTAAAAGATCTGTGCGAGTTTAGTGGTGTGTGGAAGGAGCTGGGGAAAATGGTAATTTGAAAATACCTTCAAATATACTTGAAATGCCAGAAACTGATCTGACTTAAAGATTATTTATTTTTGCTAAATATATTGCAACAGGATCAAACTATAAATCCAAATCAATGAGGAAGATGTTAACTTCACTCATCAGCTCTAGGAACTTCCAGAAGCCAGTATTCTCAGCATGATGATAGATATTTGCATGAATGATACTACGTCTGCAAGAGATGTTTAAATCAGACACATTTCCAACAGTGTTGTCAGGTTTCTCAGATGTAGAAACGATGGAACCTTTGTGTTCTCTTTTCCTTTACCCCCTTGTTCAGCAACTCTAAGCTGCACCTGGCTTTACTCTGAATGTACAAATGGGAAGAGTATTTTGGTAGCCTAATTTAGTATAATAAAATAAGAACAACACTCTGTAAGACAAAGGAAAAGCACTTTTCAAGCTTAAGGACATGCTCACTGCAAATCCATGAAGGTTTCCTGCAAACACACCATGCATTAAACCTTCTTAAAGAAGCAGTTACAAGAATCTTGGTAACTGCAGGTGCGTGGCAGCCTTGGGACAGGGACCTGCTCATGGACTCAGCACTGTGCAGAACCATCATCGCTGAAACCAAACCGAGAAATGGGACTTGAAATCTTTCAACGCTGCAACTTCATATTATGAAGTTCTGTGTTGGATAATCTGGCTTGATAATCACTACCCTTAATCACTCATTCCTCTTCCCTTCATGCTCTGAGGTGTATCTTGCCTTGGTTGCGCTCATTCAGTTATCTCTACAACTCCAGTTTCTGAAGTAAATTAAAAAGTCTGAGGCTGGTCAGCTGCTGCCCTCTCTTCCTGCTTCTGCTCCTATGCCAGCTCTGGAGACTGTTCAGCTGCCAGCGAATCAGATCACAGAACTGTTCTCGCTGAAAATGGACATTTAAGGAAGAATTGTGTTTGAGGAATAGCACCTGCACAAGAAACAGCATGGAAACACAAGGATAGGGCAGGGTAGAATTTGGGACTGACTTTTCACGGCATTGTGCAGTCAAACTGGCTCAAACTGGTTGTGAAACTGCAGAGTAAATGGGATATGTGAAACGATCCTTTTCAAAAGCACCTTCAAATGTTCAGCCTGTTTTTTTTTCACTGACCTACTTTGTAGCACAGTTACACAAACAACTGCATCAGCACATGCAAGGACGTGCGGAGCCGTGGTACAAAGATCTGTCGCCACAAAGCAACAGTGGAGACAGTGAGCTTTTTAACCTAAACTGCTGCCAGAGAAAATTTTCACTGTTATGTGGCATGGCAATAAATGCTGGATGCTGTAGAAAGTCAAGGAAGGAAATACCCACCCTAAAATCCCTTAATGAAAGTGCTCAAAGCACTGCCCATCACTACAATACATGCAAATTCTATCTAAAAGTGATAAAATTAAGCAGTTTCTGGGAGCAATCGATTTTTTCTTCTGCTTGGTGTATTTCACTTCTGTTATCAGGCTTTTAAATCTTATGGATTTACAGAGCACCATATCTTACACTGGAATTTTGGGACACAATTTTTGTGGCTGGAGCTTCGGCTAACCACTGCAATGGTTTTCAGGTCCGCTCTCCAGTGAGGTCTCCCGGCATTCAAAATCGGAGCTTGGTGACTACAGCTGAAGTTGGACTACTATCTAGTTGATTTTTAAGCTGACTGCATTTCTTCTGAAGATGAATTAGACATATATATTATTTAAACCTAAAGCTACATTTTTTGTGTGTACTTGCATTACCGTTGATCAAGGTGACAGTTAATTATGAAAGTTCCTAGATTGCATTAGACTCAAAGGGTTTGTAAGCAACCATTTTTGTGTCTCAAAAGAAAATCAAAGAGTAAATATCTAGCCTCCAGCCATCATCTTCACTAATGGCTTTTAACTTATTTAGAGTGTCCTAAAATTTTTCCAGGGAAAATGCAGAAGCTGTTATTAATTATGGTACATTTAGCAGCACGTACCCTTAGCTAATAAAAGGCTTCACCGTTGCCACACAGAGCCGAGATCCTGGCGCTTGAAGGAGGGAAGCAAACTCAGTTCATTCCTGTTAACACAGAACCAGCAGCCTCTGCATCTTCACCTGCAGTATTTGCTTTGCTTTAAGTTACTGAACCAGCCAAGGAAAACAGAAAAGGCTGTTCAATAATCCATTTTACAGACTTGCTTTTTCTTTTCATATTTTGAACACTGAACTTGTCTAAGTGATAATGCTGTTCAAGTTTATTACTGGCATTTGGATTACTGGAACTGTAAATGAGTGCAGACTTCATTCCCATGAGCTATTCTGACTCCTGGCAAGCACTGTGTCATGTTTGCAAGTCTACTGTGCAGCTGTAACAGGCAGGTATTTATTTTTTTCCTTTAAAATGTGAGCCCTCAGATAAGAAGTTGAAAGGACGTATCATCATGGACTATGGAACAGAATTGAAACTTGCAGCCCAGAAGGCCACCTGTATCCTGGGCTACATCAAAAGAAGTGTGGCCAGCAGGTCAAGAGAGGCAATTCTGCCCCTATACTCTGCTAGTGTGAGACCCCACCTGGAGTATTGTGTCCAGTTCTGGAATCCCCAACATAAGGAGGATGTGGAACTGTTGGAACAGGCCACAAGGAGGGCTATGAAGATGATCAGAGGGTTGGAACACCACTGCTATGAGGACAGGCTGAGAGTTGGGGTTGTTCAGCCTGGAGAAGGCTCCAGGGAGAACTTATAACAACATTTCAGTACCTGAAGGGTCTATAGGAAAGCTGGGGAGGGGCTCTTTACAAGGGCAAGCAGTGATAGGACAAGGAGGAACAGCTTTACACTGTAAGGGGGAAGACAGATTAGAAATTATAAAGAAATTTCTTCAAGATGAGACTGGTGAGACACTGGAGGCTGGTGAGACACTGGCACAGGTTGCCCAGGCAAGCTGTGGATGCCCCCTCCCTGGAAGTGTTAGAAGCCAGGTTGGATGTGGCCTGGAGCAGCCTGGTCTAGTGGGAAGCGTCCCTGCCCATGGCAGGGGGAGTGGAACTGGATGGTCTTTAAGGTCCATTCCAACCCAAAGCATTCTGTGATTCTGTGGTTCTACGATTCTACATTCTGCCATAAATTTAAGAGCTGCTGTCCTCAGGCTGCAAGAGAGAGGCCAATCAGTTCTTGGGGGTGGAATTTTTCAACCAATTCATGGTCCACAAAGCCTCCGCAGAATCACAGAACGATCTGAGCTGGAAGGGAACCACAAGGCTCATCGAATTCAACTCCTGTCCCTGCTCAGGACAGCCTCAACATTTATGCCATGTGTCTGAGTGCGTTTTTCAAATGCTGCTTGAATATTGTCAGGCTCGGTGCCATGACTGCTTCTCTGGGAAGCTGTTCCAGTGCTCCACCACCCTCTGGGTGAAGAACCTTTTCCCCGTATCCAACCTACCCCCCGGCCCCCGGCACATATTGTGCCATTTGCTCGGGTCCTGTCGCTGATCACCAGAGTGGAGATCAGCGCCTGCTGCTTCTCCTTCCCTTGTGAGGAAGCAGTGAACCGCTATGAGGTCCCTCCTCAGCCTCTTCTCCATGCTGAACATACCAGAGGGACACCCGGCCTGACAGAGCGCTGCCCGCCGCTGTGGCGCTGCTCCCGAGCCCACAACTTTCCCCCCAGGCCGTGTCTGTCTGTGCGAGAGGAACAGGCTGGGGACCCTCGCCCCGCCGCCCGCTCCACCTCCGGGCGGTACAAACCCACAGCAACGGCCGCACCGCGCTCCTCGCCCGCGCTCTGGGCGGGGCACAGCGCGTCAGGGGGTGGTGACGCGGCGGCACCCGGCGGCACCCGCCGCCGCTCGCACCGGCCCCGCGGACTGAGTGGGGGCCCCCCTGTCATCATCCCGGCAGCAGTGGTGCCCACGAGGCCGGCGGGAGCTCACCCGCCCGGTAACGGCGACTGAAGGGAGGGGTGGGGTAGCGCGTGCGCACCGCGTGTATGAGGGGGGAGGGTGGCGGAGAGCCGGGCCCCGCCACGTGCTGGTGTATGGTGGCGGGGCGGGGCTTTCCCGCCCACGGGCCGGGGGGCCACGTGGGGAGGGGGTCGCTTCGTTCTCTCGGGGCCTCCGAGGTGGCGAGTGAGGCTGGTTGTGGCGTCACCCGTCCTCCCTCCCGCCTCCTCCCTCCCTCCCTCCCTCCCTCCTTCTGCCTCCCTCCACAGCTTCTGGTCCCCGCTGTCGGGATGTGTGTGGGGAGGATGGGGATGCTGGGGTTTGGATGTGTGTGGGGTGGTATGGTGGAGGGTGTGCGGTGTGTGTGAGAAAGGGGTGTGTGTGAGAGGGGGGATGTGTGTGTGGAGTGTGTATTGGGGGTGTGGGTGCGTAAGAAGGTGTGCGAGGCTGTGGGTGTGGGGGATGTGAGTGGGGGTGTGTGGGAGGGATTATGTGGGTGGGCGGCGTGGGTGAGGGGCTGTGTGGGTGAGGAGATGAGGGGGTGTATAGGGGTGAGGGATGTGTGCGTGTGTGGGGATTGTGCGTGTGGGGGGTGTGTTTATGTGAGGGGGTCTATGTGCTTGTCTGAGTGTCAGTTCTTCGCAGCGTTTAATTTCCATGAAATCCAGCATGCATTTGACGGCCGGCGTGCATTCAAACAGGTGGCGCCGACCCAGGAGTGCAGTATGGATGGCGGCGGTGAATAAGGGCTCTTGTTGCAGGAGCTCCGGTGCAGAGCTGGTCCCTTGGACTAAAACTTAGCTCTACCTGACAGGAGTGCGGAGGGTGTCAGGACACCCGCACTGCCCTCTTGGACACGGTTAAACCGGAAAAATAAAACAACTGCATTGAGAAGATGCAGCTTGGTGGTAGAAACTGGGTGTGCTCCAGCTGCTCCGGGGCTCTGAGCCACAAGTGCCATTTCACGGGTTAAACGGAATTCATTGAAAGGAGAAGAGATTAGCTGCTAATTGGCATTGTCCGTATTTTAAAATGGGCACTTCTGTCAGCGGCTGCTTTCAGTGGTGCTGCTACCTGCAGAGGTCCTAAGCACTTAATTTTCTGAGGGAATGCGTGCTGCTGAGCCTCTACTTCATCGCAGGCTTGCATCCCACTTGTTAAACAGGCCTGCAGCCCTCCTTGCTGCAGAGCTGTGTGCAGCACTGGCTACATAATCAGCTTTTGTGGTCTAAGTCTTATCCAGGTTTTTGTGTTTTTGTGGCAAAGATGATGTTGACCTGCCTTGCCCTTTCTTCTATGCCATTTGGGGTCAAGCCACAGCTAGCAAGTGTCCTGCCAATGCAGGACCAAATGGATTTGGCTGAAATGGGGAACATGGGAGGGTGTTTCAGCAGAAGCTTAAGAAGTGGTGGCAGTTCCAGAAAAGTTCTCTTTGGATGGAAGCAAAAATTGCTTGCCCGAGATGTTTGTGGAACCCCGCTGAACAGGCAGAAGGCAGTAGATGGGGCTGTATACATCTGGCAGTGAGGCAAAGGACCTGCGTTTGGGAGCAGGCTGTCAGGAAGCTGAGCAAAGTGCTTCTCCGTAGCTTTTCAGTGGCAGGGCATGCCACAAAGTGAGACTGTGCTGTTCTCGAGGCTGGTTTGTTGCTCTGTGATTCCTACCTATAATGAATATCTAATAAAATATTGTGAGCAGTTTAATGTCAGGAGATGGACAGTTGTGGTTGTTACACGGGAAGCTTTCTGAGCTTGGGATTTGTGTGTTTACCTGGAGGCAGTGAGCGTAACTAACAGGACACCTCATTATTCTGAGACTTTAGTGAGTTCTGAGGTTATCATTTGCCTTTCAAGGTAACTTTTAAGTGCATTGACCATACAGATGTCTGGCTATTCTGGGAGACCTGAATGGACTTAAAGGCAAGTGCTGGCACAGAAAATGTCAGCAAGGTGCACATAGGTACCCAAGGTGAAGTGGTAAGGCGTGATGCTTCTTTCTTTGCATAGGCAAGGTCACAATGTAGCAGAGGGTGCTGCTGCCCGCTGCTGTAGAGGAACCTGTCTGCTACAGTTCATGAAACTTCTAATGTTGCCAGAGGGCATCCAGTTGAAGAAGATATAATTAATTAAACGGCAGGTAATGCTAAGGTTGTCATGAGCTGTCAGTGGCAGGTTGATAGCAGAAGCATAATTTCTAGCTACTGTGGTCAGAGTTTCTGTGTGCCATAAAACGATATTTAGAATGATGGAGAAACTTGTGCTTAGAGCTGGTTCAGGGAAATGCTGGTTTGCAGAATTAGGATGTGCAAATATGGAATGACCTTGTTGCCTATTAGGAGAGGACCTGGCCAGTCTAGGAAACAGGGGATGTTGTAAGTGTATACAAGTGCTCTTTGTGGTTCCTCAATTTGTGTGCTTTCACATTAACGTGACAAAAATACTGTAATACTGTCAGAGCTGGGTTGGTTCTTTATGAAAAGCTTTAGAAATAACTTGTAATCCTGTATTTCTTTTCAAGTACTTTTATACCAGACTATTTTACGCTAAGAATAAACTTTTAATGGGAGTGCATAAATAAAAAAACCTTTTGAGAATCATTACAGGCATCAGAAAAATGAGTTTTTAAGCAAATTGCAAACTTTGAAGTCCTATTTCTTGTGGAAAACGTGTTTATCCCTTCAGTTCTGCACATATGGCCTGTATGTGGGTTGGGATGGGATAGGGAGATGAAGGAACATCATCTCGCCTTCTCCCCTGAGGTGTTTAGTTGCCACATTATGGAAGTGGAAGTTTACATTTGGGCTAAGTTTATAAGTGTTAGTTGTAGATTGACTGTAGCGGTGAACAACTGTACCAGAGGGACACATTGTGTGCTATGCAAACTTACTTGGGAACATCTACAAGGTGTAAAAGATGATGTAGCCAGTTTCATTACTCCTTTCCAGACTAGTATTATAATTCCCCTGTTCAGGTGATCTCAAGCCCAACTATTTACCTTGTGGAAGTCGAGAAGGATATTAGGATTTTTTATTGTGCATTCTGTATCCCTTTGGCTTTTAAGCCAGTGCTGTAGGTTCTGTTCTGTCTTTATATGGTCTGCTAAACGAGTTCCAGCCCTGGAACAGGAAAGGATGAGGACAAGGCAGAGGTACTTAACGCCTTCTTGACTTGGTCTTTAATAGTGAGGTAAGATGTTCTTTGGGCTCCAAGCCTCCTGAGCCAGAAGACTGTGAACCCTCAGTGTTCCAAGAAGACTTGGTTAGAGACCTGCTCAGCCAATTAAATATCCACAAGTCTATGGAACCGGATGGGATACACCCAAGGATATTAAGGGAGCTGCTGGAGGTCCTTGCCAAACCGCTTTCCCTAATCTATCAACAGTCCTGGCTGACTGGGGAAGTGCCGCTTGACTGGAGACCGGCAAATGTAACTCCCATTTACAAGAAGGGTCGGAGGGAGGATCTGGGGAACTACAGGCCTGTCAGCTTGACCTTGGTGCTGGGGAAGGTCATGGAGCAGATCATATTGAGTGCTATCACACAGCACATACAGGAAAGCCAGGTGATCAGACCCAGTCAACATGGGTGTATGAAAGGCAGGTCCTGCGAGACCAACCTGATCTCCTTCTATGATAAGGTTACCTGGTTAATAGATGAGGAGAAGGCTGTGGATGTGGTGTACCTGGACTTTTGTAAAGCCTTTGACACTATTTCTCACAGTATTCTGACTGAGAAACTGGCTGCCATTGGCCTGGACAGGCACACCCTCTACTGGGTAAAAAGCTGTCTGGATGGCCAGGCCCAGAGGGTGGTGGTAAATGGAGTTAGATCCAGTTGGAGACCAGTCACGCCTGGTATTCTCTGGGATTCAGTATTTTTATTAATGATCTGGACGAAGGGATCGAGTGCACCCTTATCAAATTTGCAGATGACAGCAGGCTGGGTGGAAGTGTTGATCTGCTTGAAGGAAGGGAGGCTCTACAGAGGGGATCTGGACAGGCTGGATCGATGGACTGAGACTAACGGGGTGAAGTTTAACAAGGCCAAATGCTGAGTCCTGCACTTGGAACACAACAACCCCATGCAGCTTTACAGGCTTGGAGAAGACTGGCTGGAGAGCTGCCTGGAGGAGAAGGACCTTGGTTGACAGCTGGCTGAATATGAGCCAGCAGTGTGCCTGGGTGGCCAAGAAGGCCAATGGCATCTTGGCTGTATCAGAAACAATGTGGCCAGCAGGTCTAGGGAAGTGATTGTGCTCCTGTACTCAGCACTGGTGAGGCCACACCTCGAGTGCTGTGTTCAGTTCTGGGCCCCTCAGTACCAGAAGGATGTTGAGGTGTTGGAGCGTGTCCAGAGAAGGGCGACGAGGCTGGTGAAGGGGCTGGAGAACAAGTCCTACGAGGAGCGGCTGAGGGAACTGGGGTTGTTTAGCTTGGAGAAGAGGAGGCTGAGGGGAGACCTCATCGCTGTCTACGGCTGCCTGAAAGGGGGCTGTAGCAGAGCGAGTGTTGATCTCTTCTCTCAAGTGACAGGTGATAGGACATGAGGAAATGGCCATAAGTTGCTCCAGGGGAGGTTCAGACTGGATATTAGGAAGAATTTCTTTACCGAAAGGGTGGTCAGGCACTGGAACAGCTACCCAGGGAGGTGGTTGAGTCACCATCCCTGGAAGTGTTTAAAAAACAGGTAGATGAGGTTTTGAAGGACATGGTTTAGCAGAGGATGGATACAGTTGGACTTGATGATCTCAAAGGTGTTTTCCAGCCAGAAGATTCTATGATTCAACATTCTGTGGTAATGCAGTTTGTATTTTAAGTTTCAGTAGAGTGTAAAAATCAAGGTAGTTGGTCCTGGGTCCTGTTACCTGCTGATTTGCTACTATTTCTGTTATAGCTATAGAGGCAGTTTTTCTCCTGGACGCTTCTGAATGGAAGAGGGGATCCATTGCCCAAAGCTCACCAGTAATTGTTGTAAAATACATTTTTCATTGTCTTCTGGCTGAGCAGAGTTTAGGAGCAAAGTTTGTAAACAAAAAAGAGAGAGAGAAAAAAAAAGGCTGACCTGATTTTTCCCTTCTTAAGAATTTCTCCTAACATTTTTTCATTTATTCTGTAAAAAACTCTTGCACCCTGTCTGTGCTGGAGCAGGGAATTTTTTGAGTTGAATGCAGAATTAGATGACATTTTTTGGCACAGCAGACTCGCAGCCTCATCCATGCTTTTCTCCCAAGGGCAGAGTTCAGCACTTTCTAGCATGCCTTCATGAATTGATCCTCTCTGATTTTTGGGGTCTTTTTGGACATGTCTGCAGATTTTGTTCCAGCTTGAAAATTGCATTGTCATTGTGTTAGAGCACAGCTTCAGGTAGTGCTCATGGAAGAAAAGTCGTTATCCATAGAAAAGGCAGGTAGATTGGGTTTTGGTGGACTTGGAGCTGTGCCATCCATTTGTAAAAGGTAGAGTCTGTACCTCTGGCATTGACAGCCACCTTCATGATTCCCATCATAATTCCTGCAGCTTTTTGAGACTGCTAAAGAACCACAGATTTTGAAAGCTTCTTGAGAATAAAGCTCTCTGTGGAGCTGTGAGCAGAAAACTGTACAGTGAAGTGGTATCTGTTCAGCAAGGCAAGCTGTAGAGAAAGCAAAACAGACTACATGAGGTGCAGGGTTTGAAACCAAACAGGTGACTGTAAGTCTTTGTTGGCTTCCTGGTGTGTATGAGAAGATAGTTGGGAAGCATGTAGGTAAAAGGGACAGAAGCCTATAGAATGGAGGACTGGTTTTGGGAGGGTTCTGATTGCTTGGCTTAGCTGTCTGTGCTGCAGTGCTCTTGGTATCCAGGAGCTGACTTAGAGGCTACGTTAAAGCAAAAACAAGCTCTAATGTGTATGTCTGACTGGGTTGTAGCTCTTGCAAAACATATAAATTGCGCTCCATGGGAGTCTGCATTGCAGTTGTACTTTCAGATACAATTTTTTGAGTCTTGCCTCTGAAAGCCTTTAGCTCAAGGATTGATTTTACTTTCATGAATAATTTGATGGTTTAATGTGAGTAGGTTTAAGCTCTTGTATAAGAACCTGCTGAGCCTGCCAGTGTGGTCTTCAAACTTTCAACTTGAAACGAGGGTGGCTCTTCTTTGTGTTTTAATCTGCCGTCAGATGTTTCATATTTGTTGTGGAGAAGATTTTGACGTCTCTTCTCGCTGAGACTACATCTCATTTAGAGCTGTTTTTCCAGTGTGTTGGTATAAGTGTAACCTTGTAATACTTTACTCTTGGCCTCATCATCTGTCCAGCATATTCTTTTTTAACAATACTTATGCCAAACCAGAAGTTTCATTGCTTGTATCTTGGCATTTACACACTAATGGAAGTGCAGAATTGTTGTTTACTATTCTAATCCTAGAAAGAGGTGAATTTGGGACTCAGTTGAAGAATTGTTTTTGCTTGCTCAGTTTATTTCTCTTTATCATTACGGTATAGGTGATGAAAGTAGAATATTTTTCTAAATGAAGTTTACTGCTTTCTTGTGGTGTCTTACATTGTAGTGTCTGGTACCAAGAGGCAGCTCTGTGTTGCTGTTCAAACACTGCTGTTGTGGAAATTATCATACTTCAGTGTTGAAGACTAGTTTATATAGAAAGTTTGGTGTATGCCTTTGTGAACTTTTGATACTCTTGTTTCTGCAACTGACTGTATGCCGGTGAGTCTACTTAGTGGAAGAATTAATTGAGGCTAATTCTATTTAGATAGATGCAGCTCTTACCTGACATCATGTTGTTGGAGCTCTAGGTGAATTAAACTGATTGCTGTTTGTTTTCAGTAAAGGATTAGTTATTTTATTCTGTTTCGTAAATGGGAAGATCTCAGGTTGCACAAGTGTATAGATAGGGAATTTCAAAGCTGCTTAAATATTCAATTTATTGTCTTGTAGCAGATACCTAGAAAAGCATGGAAGAAGAAATTGAATCAGTTCTGCAGGAGCGGATAATGGTTTTGGATGGAGGCATGGGTACCATGATCCAACGACATGCCCTGTCAGAAGAGGATTTCCGAGGGAATGAATTTAAAGATCATTCCAGGCCTTTGAAAGGCAATAATGACCTTCTCAGTATAACTCGACCTGATATAATCTGTGACATACACAAGGTAGGTGGTTTTGATTTCTGTCTCTTGACAAGAGAAATAAGGAGAATCTGGTCTCTGCACTCCACTTTCCCATGCCACAGGCTACTGGCTCTCCTGTGTCTTTTGGGGATATGGAAAAGAGTGCTGGGTAACCATGCAAAAAAGAATGAGCAGATTTGACTGTTCTGGTTGTGTAAGTACGGTATTCATGGCTTGGTTCCTGATGTCACCCAAGCAGTGCTGTTTTTAAATCCCTTTTTGACTTATGTCCCTGATGCATTTCTATTAATTGTAGATTCTGATTTGCTTCATTTTTCTTTCCCCTTCTCCTTCTCAATCAGCACTTGAAATGCATCTAAGTAGGGCACATCTGAATTCTAGAGGCATGTTTCTGTAATTGTGTGTTAAAGAGCAGTTAAATGTGGCAACCTAAAGTAGGCCTCTCCATAGTTAAAGAGTATACTGGCTTCCTAATGAATATATGTGCTTTTGTATTCTTGTTTTTTTCTCTAGAATATTAATGTGTGGTCCAGAGAATAAAACAGTTTAGGGTTGATCATTAGGAATTTGCAAACAGATTTTATTATTCTTTTGTCTTCAATTAGACTTTAAAAAAACACTTAGTACGTCTTGTATTGTATTTCTTGAGTTATAGGTGTTTGTTGGTCTTACTGTAATAATTGGAATGTTTGAATAGCATTGCAACTAGTTGATGTTCAGCAGAAGCATCACATCTTTTCTGGGTTTTTTCAACTATTTATTAAAAAGCTCTGTGTTTCATTGATCAGAATAATAATCGGCTTAAATTTATTAAACTTGTTCTTTGATTTGTATTTTTGTTATTATGTTCTGTCATTCTTTGGTTTTTAAGAATGGTAAGTTGAAAAGAGTCGGAATCTTTGACATGTAAAAATTTCAGGAGGAAATATTTGTAGAGTGAGCTCAGTTCCTAGACTGTCATCGAGCTGTAGTGGTAGTGAACTTTGGAATTTATAATAGCTTGTGTTTTTAATTGGGTGAGCTGGTTTAACAGTTGAATTTTACAGGTTTAGCAGAGCAGTAGTGATGTGACTCGAGAATGAATGTATTGAGTCAAAAAAACGGTAGCCTTATGTTGTCCCTTCAGTGGCCAGTTGTAGGTGCTTTAGGAAGAGTGTAAGGAAAGAACAAGTCTGTGATAATCCTCATGCCTACAGCAACTTTTGGGTCAGGTGATTTCTGAGTCAGGGGTGCTAACTTTATATTTTGTAGCTGTCAGTAGTTATTTCTTCAGATAACTTGAAATAATAGATGAATATACTTCTACAAACTAACTATAGTCCAACTATATGTAACCTTTTTTTAAATGGCCCAGTGAGTCAGATTTCACAGATACCAGAACCTTGAAAAGTATATGTTAGCTATACATTGTCTGACAAGGTTAGATTCAGTGGTAACACAAGGATAGTTTTTTCAAAGGCAAAAATTATCTTCCTACTTTAAGCGTATTATTTCCTTCTATGATGATAGACAGTAAAGTTGAAGGGCTTTTGCTAAAATGACATCTACACAAAAGTTGGTACAAGGCTGTATAGGTTTAATATCTTTCTTTTATCTAGATGATTTTCAGAAACTTTGTTACTTGGTTATTAGTGACATGTAAGAACTTGTATATTGTGTACCCAGGAGAGGTTGAGAAGAAGCATATTAGTTTGTAGCAAAATATGTTTTAAGGCAAATTTAAGTATTTTCTGCTGGTGTTTGGACAAAGTTTGATCCAATTCAACCTGCTAAATTTATCTACTACTTATAAGAAAACCTGAGTGGTTTATGGTTAATGGCCACATCAGTATTTTTTACTTAGTAGCACTTCAAATGACTATGCAGGTATTACCTGAGGGTTAACCTAATGAAAAAGAGGAGTTGAGGAGGGAGGAGTGCCACTGATAGAGGTTATCAAAACACAGACTAGAATCTGCAAAAATATTTCAGTATACTTTGGTGGGAATTAGACAACCAAACTGCAACAGAAGGCTTAATTGTTTTGTGGGTATGAGCCAGTACCTAAATTTTAAATGTGATCTGCACGAAACATAATTCTCCTAAGGCTGTATTCTGTTCTAGCATGCTCTTGTTTAAATTTTCTAGTCCTCTGTTTTTTTCTGAGTCTGCTCATTGCAGCCTTTGCTTGCTGATGACAGTTGGAATATGTCCCACCATATCCCTGTGCAAAAGTCTAGGAAGTGCTCCAGGTGCTGGACTCAATTGCAGAGGTGACTATAAATGTCACCTGTTAGTAGAAATTGTGGCTGACACTAAAACTCTGAATATTGGTTACATGGAAGCCTTCTATTGCTTTGGTCTTGTGCCTTTGAGTAAGGCCTTCAGAGTTAGATCTGCTTTGAATTAGGAGATGATTTGTGATTTCTTGCTGACTGAATTAGACAGAGTAGTTGGGTTACTTTCATTCAAGATCTCATTTCTTGAAGTCTTGGAGACTTTTTTCTTTCATGTCTTACAGGAATACTTGCTGTCAGGTGCTGACATCATTGAAACTAACACTTTCAGCAGTACACGAGTTGCACAAGCTGACTATGGCCTTGAGCACTTGGTAAGAATGCTAAGTTATTTACACATTAAAACGTTAACCCAAATTCTTTTCTTAGCACCCAAGGTTAGCCTATTTGCGGGGCCCGCTGGTGTTGTGTTTGTTGACTGTATGCTATCTCTAGAGCTGTGTGATGACACTGTAGCTCATTTCTACTGCTGTGGACGATTGTACTTGCTGTGTCTAACAGTTATAGTGTCCCTGCCGTTGATGAAGACACAGGCAATAATAATTTGTTCTAGATTTTATAAGAGCGTTTTTAGAATGTGTCAGTTCTTTGAATAGGGATGTTTTGCTTCAGTCCTTCAAACTTATCAAATGCCACAATGGAACTGCTTTTTTCCTGGGTGTTATTTGCGTGTTGTTTGTGTTAAATGTGTGTAGAAGTCCGTTCAAGCTTGCATGTGTCATACTTCTTCTGTGTTATGTCATGTTTTGTTTTGAGAATTTGAGAAATACATGAAAGAAAAAGCTTGGAAATATGCTCCTTGAATAAAAAGTGAATTTAAAAGTAGGCTAATTTTATCCTTAAAGTCCTGTTCTTCAGCTTCTGATGACTTCAGTAGGATTTAATTGGTACCTCACAGAATGAAATTTTATGACTAGCAGCTGTAGGCTGGGTTGTATGTGGGATAAGACCTACCATGTAACTAACTCTGTTACTGAGATGTATAGTGCTGTTCCTTGTGAAGCTTTGTAATAGTGCATATGTATATTTGTATGGCTTAGGGGGCGCTTCAGAGTGTACTGCAGGCTGCTACATTGAAGTGTTTGTGTTTCTTTGAGAATGAATTGTTTTTTACTGAACTAAAGGCTACTTGGTAATTTTCTGTAATTTTTCTAGGCATATCGGTTAAACAGAGTCTCTGCAGAGGTGGCCAGAAAAGCAGCAGATGATGTAACTGCTCAGACAGGTAAGCAATGTTTATTTTAATTTATTATTCGTATGTGGTTTTGACTGCCTTTCTACAGTCTTGGAACTGTTGCTAACTAGAGAATAGCTTGATGTTTTACATCACAGTGAAATAACTTGAAGATATGCACACTGTTCATTTTAGGCAGTGTAGCAATATTGCATGTCTACTCATATCACAGTAATTCTAGCATGTTTGCAGGATCTGGTCCTCAGTGTGTTCTGCAGGATGTCTGTCCTGTGCGTGCCTGTTGTAGACTCTGGGTGATACAAATCTTCCAGGTGTGTTTTAGAGAAAACAAATTCAGCAGGGATTATTACAAGTTATTTAGGTTTGTACAGCCCAAGTCTTTGTACTTTTTAGGTTAGCTGATTGTAGCCAAATGTGGATTACCAGTTATTCCTAGTATGAACTTACTGGTTTGACTTTACTGAGACACTACAGGAATGTGCGTAGTATCTGACTCTCAGTGTGCAGTCTTTTACCTTCAGGGCTTTATGTGAAAGAGTTATAGCGCATTTTTAATGCTGTAGACAACGCTGTCTTTCAAAGGCAAGTAATTTCCTCTTGTATTCTGGTATGAAACTGTGTTTCAAGCTAACATCACTGTTGCTGCTGTCCAGATCAAACCTTACTGACTTGATTCATAGTATACAATAAAAATGTAAGATTTGGAATATGCTTTAAAAAAAGTGTTTTTTTTTAATGAACACACGCCAGAATATTGAAATGCAGTTATCTAGTGGAAAATGCAAGGGCAGCTGTATGCTGTGCATTTCAACTAATTGGATGAAGCTTCCTGTGTCAGAGATAAATTATACTTTCAAGAAAAATTAATTGAGCCAATTGCCTTTTTGCATAGATGTTCTTCTGTTTCGTATATATACACTGAACATCTTGTTGGACAGGATTAAAACAAAAAGCATCAGCTGTGCTGGGTCATCTTGTGCTTATCAAACTCTTGATTTGAAACAGAAGTTTCCTGCTTTATAGTTCATCATCTCTGAATGATATGTGTGTCTTTATGTCCTTGGGGGTTTTTTACTGTCATTGTAAAACCAGTGGTAGATTGTTTTGTGGGGTTTTTTTTCTGGGTTTTTTTTCCCCCTGTGTCTTGGTTTAGGAATTAGGAGGTATGTTGCTGGAGCCATGGGTCCAACAAACAGGACACTCTCTGTGTCGCCATCTGTGGAGAGACCAGATTACAGGAATATAAGTAAGTATTCATAATCATAGAGTTATTTAACTTAGGTGATGATCTTGAAAGAATTGCTTCCAGATGAAATAAACATCATTCCTGTTTTACAGCTTTTGATGAACTTGTTGAAGCCTATAGGGAACAAGCCAAAGGGCTTCTAGATGGAGGAGTTGATATCTTGTTAGTGGAAACCATATTTGATACAGCCAATGCCAAGGTGAGACTCCTGGAAAAAAACACTCAATAATGTAAGTATTTTATGTATTACCTAAGGAAATTAAATATGGTACTTGTAAGAGCTATCAGCTACTGCTTACTAAACACGTGAAAAGACTCTTCAGCTGATAGCAAACAGGTAGAATGTAGAGAGATGATTTTTAATGATAAAGCAGCCTTTTCCAGAGTTTTTCCTTTGCCTTTTAGTACGTGCCATTAGTACCTTTCTGGCTGTCTGTGCCAACTGTCCTTTTATTCCCTGAAGATCTGCTGTATTGCAAAACATTTCCAAATGCATCTGATGTTTATATTTTTAAGCATAAGGATGTCTGTCCAAAGGATGCTTGTGATGTACACTGGAAAGGTATGTCCGGTGTATCTGATTGATTGCAGGCATGGGAAGGCTTGTGAGAGAGTCCCGTTAAAATGTGAGTGGTTTAGGAACTCTGATGCTCTGTCATCAACTCTAAATAAGAAAAATTGGGAGTAGAGGATTAGAAGGATAAAATAAGAGGAATAAAACATTGAAATATGCCACAATTCATGTGATTTTGACACCTACTTCTTTATCTAATAAATGCTCAATGCAGGTAGTGGTAGCGTTAGGGTGCTTAAAATTGTCTTGAGGTTTTACTTGGAAAAGTCTGGCTGGATGTGCACACAGCATTTCTTTAGGCTTTTGCCACAGGCTGATTAATGTCTGCAGTGACTTGGCTTGTCATTTGCAGATTTGATCAGTCATCAAGGAGGTTTGGCAAGAATCCTATAGGCTTAATGTTGTTCTGAGCTCATGTTCACACGCAACTTTCTTACCCTGAGGAGGCAGGAAATTTTCAGTGCCTTCCAAGGGGTCGCTGCAGTTGTTACTGCTAATATTTGTGGAGATTAGAATCCTTTGCAAACTGGATGTCTAAACAGATTCAAGGGCAGTGAATGTGTACTAAGAATAGTATGTGCAACCACGTTGGGGGTGGTGGTTGTGATGCAGACATGAGGAAGAATTACATGCCAATGGGATTTGGCATTCAGAGTAGTCTTGGTCTTATTTGGTTACCTTATAGTACTTCCTTTCTACTTGCTACCAGAATGTGTTTTGGAACAACTGGAAGATGTTAGGATTAAGAGTAAAACTAAAACCTCTTGAGTGTTAGTCACTTCTCACAAGCAATATGAGGCAGCAAGTTGCAAAACCAGCCTTAGAAGTGTTAAAAAAAATGAAAGCAAACCCACACAAACAAAAAGCCTCAAGCAAACTGAAGAACTCTCGATACACATATTAATATTTTGCATGTTTGTTCTATAGGCAGCTCTTTTTGCACTCCAGACATTGTTTAAGGAAGAGTATACTCCCCAGCCCATATTTGTAAGTATATATTATTTAATATATTACATATATTGATGCTTGATTTATGAACTAGCTGAGATGGCAGTTGATTTGAGCTTTTTGAAATTAAGGAAATGTGTCTTGGAAACATACTATTTTCACATGATTGTGGAAGGAAAAACCCTTATGCAAAGAGTTTTATAAAATCAGTCCTGGGTAGCTCTGTCCAGCTTAACAAGCTGAAAATAAAGGAAGGAATTCATTCCAGTGTGTATTCATTCTGTATATTTCCATAGGAAGAGGTTTGACTGTGGGGTTTTTTCGGGTTTGCTTTGCTTCAAGGATTAAATTAGGTAAATTTTGCCTAATTTTCAAGTAGAATATGAACGGTCATTTGAAGTGAGAAAAACTAGTCTGAAACTAGTCTATCTGAAAAAAGACTATTCAACTCCATATTCTTTCTCTGACATGTTTTTTTTCTGACAGCGGGCAGTCCTGAATGTGTGGGAATAAATATAGAATAAGTTTGTTTTAAAAGTTCTGATGTATTCTTCCAGTTTTCTGCAGTTTGCAGCCCAGGCTTTCTGATCTGCAATTTCTAACTGTTCATATGCTTTTGTTGACTGTTTTTACTCCTTCTCTGAAACTATGTTCAAACGTGCGTGGGACTCAGGCATCCACAAAGTAATGTGTCAGTAACTTTTGTGGCTTATGAATGCAACTGAAAGTTGGCTTACTTTTGGACATTCCAGCCCATAACTTTTTTTTTGTCTTGCCGTTTGTCTCTTGAAAGAGACAGTGAGCAGCTGTTCCAAGTTCCCTTTGCTGCATAGTAATGGCATTTATAGTCTTCTGTGAGAGCCTTCTTTAGTCATCTTTTTTTCATCCTGAAGAGTCCTTGTCTATTTAGCTGCTCCATACCATTCATTCATTATTCTTGCCACCTTTTTGTTTTCCGCTTCCTCAAGACAGAGGGGAATTAGAATAGCATGCAGCAGTCAAAGTGCAGACTTCAGGGATTTGTATGATAGCCTAGTGATGTTCTCTGCCTTGTCTGTTTCTTTCTTTGTAGTTCCTGCTGGTTTACTTCACTGCTAGTGGGCTTTGAAATTGCATTCATAAAACTTTCTTTTGTTAATTGGATTAATTTCTTGAATAGTAAAGGAGCTAGTATGGAGGTGTCATTATGTGGAAGTTTTCCAGTGTTCACAACTTTATACTTTACCAGCAATGAGTTTCCTGTCTTTTATCATTCAAGTCAGTTAGCATTGAGAGTTCTCTGGTTATGTAGAGTTGACTTTAGTCTTCATTGTCCTGAACAGTGTGGTCGATGAGCTTGATTGCCTCATTCTCTGCTCAGTTTCCAGTTCAGTTATGTCGAGAAGTTCAACGCTTTGTACAGTACTCTCTAGGATACTACTGGTCACCTCCCTTGACTGAGTAGTTTGAAGGAAAGTAGCATCAATATTAAAGCATGTTTTGGAGTAAATAGTGGATTTACCTTTGCATGGAGTCTTCTAAACTCATTCCGTCTTCTGGAAAGAAGATTTGTAGGCTTGGGAAGGCTTTCCTGGCTCATTCAAAGACCTTGTGAATTCTCAACGTTGTAGTTGTTAGTTGGGATGAAGATACTATCTATTATTTCCACATCTCTCTCTGCATAGTACTTAGAGATATGATTATACAGGTTAAGACTAAGAAGATGCAACATCTTGTGTTCCCTTGTAGCAAAAGCAGTGAATTGTTTTTAAGGCCAGCACCCCCCTCTCCTATGCCCCCACCAACCACCAGGAAACAACCCATTAGGAGTCCTGAAATCTGAAATAACATTAAGTGAGAACTAGGGAGGATGAGGAGGATAGGAGAGGAGGCTGCTTGTAGCTGCCTAAACAGTTAACCACTGCAGATCGCTTCAGAGACTATAATCAGAATGATTGTATGATACTAATGTTATCTTGCTGCTGAATGTAGTTTTATCTCTTCTTTTTTTTTTCCTTTTTCTCCCCCAAGAGGGGAAGGAAGAGGGAAAGAAGAGTTGTCAGAGGCTTGCCTTTCCCTTAGCTAAAATATTTAAATGTTTATGGGGAGGAAATGTTTTAATTTTTCCATTGGGTTTGTGCCTCATCACTTCAAGTGGAGCACAGATCCCTCTGCTTTGGCTTCTAGCAGTTTAGCCATTTAAATTCTTGTTTTTGTTGTTAATTTAGTGTTTCTCCTTTCTGTTTGTTCAACTGATATTTAGGTCTCTGGAACCATTGTGGATAAGAGTGGACGAACCCTCTCAGGCCAGACAGGAGAGGCATTTGTCATTAGTGTTTCCCATAGTAAGCCACTTTGGTAAGAAAATGTATCTTTCTCTTAGTAAGTTATCTGTAGATTGTGATTCTTTTCTATTTTCACCCCCATGCTTGTACTAAATGGAAGCTATACTAACTGTGGTCATGTTTAAGCACAAGTATTGCTAACGTGTTCTGCTATTGTTCCCTCAGCAGAAACTATATTTCCAAAGAATGCAGAATTTTTAAAACATTGCTTTAAATAATCTCGGGTTTGGGGGTTGCAACAGCTGCTGAAATCACAATTAGGTCAAAGCATTAAAAAAATAGTTCTGAAACTGTAGTTTGCCATCTCCCACTGTCTCAGATCATGCAAAGAGCTAGTTTCTGGTATGGGTAGTGTTTACATCTCTTTCTTAGAGGGAAGCAGTGCCAGCTCATAAAGTTTCAGGAAAGAGAAAATCATAAGATTTTGTTCCAGTGTACTTTTTACTGTACTCTTATGAAAATCTATATATTCTCTTGAGTGTTTTTGTCAAGGATGTGCATTGTTGTTTTGAGAGCTTCTGATGCCTACTTGCATTCTTTTCTGTTCAGGCAAAAAAGTTGAAATAAGCATGAGATTAAGATTTGTGAAAGTGCATAATATAGCATATTTTGGTCATTGTGCAAGGTTTTGCATGTTAATTTGAATACTGCTCACTGTTTCTCTATTTCTCTGTGTTTCTATGCCTTATTCTACCTCCTCCTTGCCTTCTCTTTTCTCTTTATCGTTTCTTCTCTCAGGTAGGTTCTTTACACAAAAACTTAAACTGGATTTAGATGGTTTTTTCCTATGATATTCTAACTTAAAATATTTGATTCACTGTTAGCAGTGTATCCCATGCACATTGTGATGAGCCATTGTTTGTTTTTACGACAAAATTTCAGCTAAAATGCACAGTCTGTCATCTCAGTGATACAAAAGCAGAAGACTGCATTCACAGCTTTCCTGACTGCCCTTGAGGCTCCACTTTCCCAGACCAGACGGTGCTCAGCAGTAACATATGGAGCCTCTTGGAACAGGGTGGTAGTTCACTCCTTCTCTCAGCATCACAGCCTAGTGATCCATATTTGGCATGAGTCTGTCTCAGATAATCTTGCTCATAACTCTCATGCCTCTGAAGAGGAGAAAAGGGCACTGGAGCAGAAATCAAGAGTTTATTAAACCATATTTCATAAAAACTATCTTATGGATCTGAATGCTTCAGGCCTGTTTCCCATTTATGCGAAGGCTACTGTACAGCACTATGGCAGAAGGGTTTTAGTTTTTGGAGCAGATTTCATATAAGGTTGTTTCTGTTGCCAGACTGGTATACAGTGGCTTTAAGATTGTGGAGAAGCTGATTAGTAGTAGTATCCTAGGGATCACATTATACATGTTTACTTGTTTCCGTTTGGGTTTTGTGTGTTCTGATTAGGGTGATGTGTGGTCCTTAAATCAGTTTGGTTTGGAGTCCCCCTAAATAGCATATGCTTTGTGTCTGGTTGATATAGATAGTAGCTGAGAAGCGTCTGAACTGTGTTTTAGTAAGTGCTGACAGATGTGTGGCACGTGGATGTTGTGAAAGGTACTCAGATGTGGCATGAGTTCCCTTCGTATTATTTTGGGTCCTGTGATTGTTTCTTCTGTTGTAGCATTAACACAACACACTGATTTTAGGGCCCTAAATATGATGTTTGTTCTGGTCCCAGGGGTGCTCTGCAGCCTTAACTTTCACAAGAGCTGACGTGTAACTGCTGTGAAGAAAGGAACTGGGGAGGGAGGTGAATGTTTAAGATGAGGGTGTAATGGTTATTACACTAGGATGGCAGGGACAGCATACCAGCAGCCTGGTTCAAGGCTGCTGGCTTTTAAGGCGTGGTTAATGGTTTACTTTTCTCAAATATTTTCTTTCATGATGCTGCTGAGTGCTGTGGGGAGATCCTACTTTTGTTTCTGAATGAATGTGCATGTCTGCTTAGTTTTACCTGGCAGTTTTGAAACAAGTAATGCTTGGATGGTATTATGCTCATAGATATATTTGTCAGCCCCCCTTGTAGTGGATGATTGATCACTCAGGCAGTCTGGAGGGCCAGTACCCAGTAAGTCATGAGAACATCAAGAAGCACTTGTTTGCTGAGTACGCTGATTGCTTTTACAGTGTCTCTCTGGTGAGGTGAGTTAAAGAGAATGATAGGTGAGTTTGTACTCAGAACCAGAGAGGGATATCAAATGTGGAATGGAGAGCTGAAGCTGGCCAATACAGGAGAGAGCTTAAAAAGAGAGGCGAGGGGGTGAGCTGGAAGCTTGTAGATTGAATGATTTACCAGTAGTAAATACATTGCATTCATCCGCATTTGATAAGGACACTCTTACTAACCATTCTTACCCTGCTTTGCCTTGAAAATCTTGAAGAATGAGCCCTCACTTTCAAAATAAATTCCAGAACCTCATTGCTGTAACTAAGTATGCATTTCCTGTGAATGCTGTTTGTATCCAGGGGGTCTGTATGAAGGATTTAAATGGACGTAAACACCGAATAAGGAAATGAGGGTGTTTGTTTGAAAAATCAAACACTACCCAAAATACTCCACTACAAAACTCCCAAAACAAACAAACAAAACCCAAACTACCGTATAGGTATTGGAATAAGGTGTTTTTGTGTGTTTTGGTCTTGGCACATGACTGATATTCAAGACTGGTTTTGTGTGATTCTGTGAGTCCCTCAGATCTCAGGGATTTGTCATTCTGTCCAACAAGTTAATCTGTCTGCAAGCATTTTCTGCTAGTGCTTGTGCACCTACCAAGCCCCTGCCTACTCCTTGGAAACAGGAGAAAAGTCAAACCGTTTTGCGCTCCCAGTCCTATGCAGGGCTTTATTGCTGTTGACCTCTGGAAAACTAAGTAGGCATATGAGCACTTTATTAACTTAGCTACTTCTGAGGCAGCCTCTGTGGCTCGGTTGGGAGATGTGACTGATTTCCATTCCTGTTTCAGTGAGTTTGCTTGCATCGTCTCTGAGATAATTATTGCAGGAAGGAGAAAGCTTTTTTATATCTTCCTCTTCCAGCAGCACTGTAAGCACCTTTTGAGTGTTGCAGAGCTTATAAGACGGTTTCTAGAATGGTGCAGAGAGGTCAGGAAATAGATGTGAAAAATCTCTTGTGTACTTTCTGAAAGAGAAATTTCCATTTTTAATATCAGTGTAGATATTTTCAGTTCAAGTCACATTTATTTATCTGTCATTGAATGAGAGAAAACATGATTGTACCTCAAATATTGGTAAAAATTGTTTGAGATGCTTATTCATGCAAAAATACTTCTGCTGTGGTGTGCTGTCTTGGTTATCATGATGTAGCAGATTCGGTTCCCCAAGCTTAGTGCTGCCTTGGCTTCTTCCAAGGTTGACATAATTTATGTATAATTTTAAAATAAAATGATGAGTTAGTGGCTTGAAGCAGGTCTTACTTTTTCAGCCTTTTTCATACTTCTTCCTGTAGCACAAGGCTCCTTTCCAGTCTGCCATTCTCATTCCACTTGTTCTCTCTCTTACTTAGAAAATACAGAGCTCTCGTGTTGCTGCAGTTGCTGTCAGAATGCTGCCACTTTCTTTCTGGATTTTGAAATGAAATCTTGATTTACTGTTCCCAGTTGGATTCAGCCCAGCTCCCTTCTCCCTTGCACTTTTCTTGCACCCGAGAGTTGTTCTTTTGCTGTCTTGCTATATTGATGATGATGATTAAAGAAATTGGAGATCAGGTTGGTTTTGTTGTAGATGATTGCAGAAATTAGCAGTTGCCAGCACTAACATTTCTCTGTTTTGTGTGTAATAGGTGTTTTTATCTCAAAATAATTTTTTAAAATTTATTTTTCAGTATCGGCTTAAATTGTGCTTTAGGGGCAGTTGAAATGAGACCATTCATTGAAACGATTGGAAAATGTACAACAGCCTATATCATCTGTTACCCCAATGCAGGTGTGTTGGTGCACAGGTTCCTGTGCTTACAGGGAAATTAAATGTACTAAACCCTTCCATCTCATTAGCAAGAATAGAATTGAATTAGTTTGAAAAGATGATTGTTTTTACTATTAAAAAGAGATTAAGAATATTTTAAACTGCTGAAAGTAACTGTTGTTTGTTCTGTGACAGTGAACCCAGAATGCTGTCTTGCACAATAAATAATCCATTGAGTAACGATGGCAAGGGTGATGTGCCATTTTAGTCCTCGTACAGGGATTTCTACCTTGAATGTGACTTTAATGAAATTTATTTTTTTCTTGTGGGCTTTAAACAAATTGTAATGCTAGAAAAATTATGTTTCAAGGTCTTCCTAATACTTTTGGCGGTTATGATGAAACTCCTGAAGTGACTGCTAAGCATGTAAAGGTACGAAATATTTCTTGCCTACTAGTAGACAAGAATTCTTTGCTTGTAATTTATGCCATTTGTTATAGTATCATAATTTATTTTTTTTTCCCTCAGATGCTTTATATGTTGTTTGGATTGTTTATAGACATTTGCTGAATGTTACTGATTTCAGATAATCAGGTTAGGAAAGACTACTTAGGAAACTCTGAAAACCTTAATTAATTTCATGTCCTACACTAAGTAGCTTTCCTGCAGCTTGACCTGTGGATATTACTCATTTGCACTCTTGTGTTCTTACTTTTACATTTGGGAATTCTTCAAAAAGCTGAGTGTTTTTTATGAATTTGGCAGAATTGGAGTTGTGTGTATAGGAACCACGGATACTGGTGGTGTTCCAGTGCAGGGTGTCCTTCCCTGTGCCACTTGATCTGTGTCAGACAGAACTGTGTGGCTGGAGCTGCAGTGTGTCAGTGAGAATGCAGTATCTGCTGCATGTTAATGCCCTTTTATAATACAATATGAGTTGTCTTTGATAGTCATCCAGGTTTTCATCTGGGACCTCAGTATAAAGTAGGCTGGTTTTCAAATGTAGTTTCCTAAAATGAGGTGTTGAAATCGCTGGTTAGCCTTGGGAATCCAAATCTCAAAACAGATCCTATAAAAAAGATAGTACTGATTTTTTTTCTTTGATTTAATCTTTCTTGTGATCTTCCTGAATTGCTTAGCATATGGAGAAAAAATATATGGAAGTGTATATATAGAAATACCTAAATATATATAAAAGATACCTTTATTAACTTGAAACAAAATTCTCTTTCCCTCCCTTTTACAGAATTTTGCTTTGGATGGTTTGGTCAACATAGTTGGAGGCTGCTGTGGTACTACACCAGCACATATCAGGTATCTCATGAGCTACAACTCTAGATGCACTGGGAGGTAAACTAAGTGCTGCTTCTGTGGAGCAACGCTCTATGAATGCCAATAGCAGCAATCTGTGGAGCAGACATTACCTGGCTTTGCAGACAACACCAGTCTGTGCAGGAGTGTTGATCAGCTTGAGGGAAGGAAGGCACTGCAGAGGGAGCTGGACAGGCTGGATTGATAGCCTGAGACCAGGTGTATGGGGTTCAACAAGGCCAAGTGCTGGGTCCTACACTTGGGCCCCAACAACCCCAGACAATGCTACAGACTTGGAAACCTGCCCAGTAAAATGAGATGTTGGTCAATAGCCAGCTGAATATGAGCCAGCAGTGTGCCCAGGTGGCTGAGCAGGCTGGTAGCATCCTGGCTTGTATCAGAAATAGTGTGGCTATCAGGAGCAGGGAAGGGATTGTGCTCCTGTACTCGGCGCTGGTGAGGCTGCATCTCATATACTACAGGAAAGACATTGAGCTGCTGAAGGACTTCCAGGGAAGGGCAACAAAGCTGGTGAAGTGTCTAGAGCATAAGTCTTGCGAGGAGTGGCTGAGGGAACTGTGGTTGTTTAACCTGGAGAAAAGGAGGCTGAAGAGAGACCTTAACACTCCGTGTAACTACCCAAAAAGAGATTGCAGTGAGGCCGGCATTGGTCTCTTCTCACAAGTGAAAAGTGATAGGACAAAAGGAAGTGGTCTCAAGTTATACCGGGGGAGGCTTAGACTAGATTTTAAGAAAAAATTCTTCACTGAAGGGGTTGTCAAGCATTGAAACAGGCTGCCCACGGAAGTGGTTATGTATTTAGAAGACGTGTAGGTGCTTAGGGTCATGGTTTAGTGGTAAACTTGGCAGTGTTAAGTTAGTGGTTGAACTCGGTGATCTTAAAGATCTTTACCAACCTATGATCCTGTAGCTTTCATAGCTGTGCATGAAGAATGAGTAGAGGCATGGTTCAAACAAGGTTTATACCTCTGCTGTTCTGTCATCTAAAACTGTTTTGGAGTTACTCCTCTCTCTTTTCTTTTGGATAGTGTAGACTGCCCCCTTACACCGTATGTTCTTTCTCTTTCTGGCCCTCTTAGCCACAAAGTGAAACTTAAGGTTTCCTTTGATGGTAGAAAGAAGGAAGGTGTGTAGGGGGGGGTGTGTGTGTGTGTGTGTGTGTGTGTGTAAATGTCTGAACAGGTGATCTCGGAATGTTGAACAGCTGGTGCTAGCTTGCCCAGTCAAAAGAAGTATTTCATACCTTTCTTGATGGAAGTAGGTCAGTGGGAGAACCTCCCTTTATCACCTGGGCTTTGAAGAGAAGAGGCCCTTGTCATTCATTTTTACCCTTATACAAACTGTAAAGAGATCATATGTGAATATGCAGAGGACACTGTGTGTCGCTCTTGACTGGAGTGAAGAGAAAGTAAACCTGAATACCATGAGTCATTCCGACATCAGCAATCATCAGCAATTGCTTAGCTCAGCAAATCATGAATACAGCAGAGGCAGTGTGGTTGAGGACTAGTTCTGGTATCCATCAAGTATCCCATTCACGTAGTATCTCACATTCTGTGTTTGATAAACTTCAGCTCTGTATGTTCATTGCAAATAGCTATGATAAGATCTTCTGGGAGTATGTTTTTGCCTTTGGCCACACAAAGTGAAGCTAGCTAATCAGCCCTGTCTGCTACAGGGCTAAATTGGAGATTAGGGAATATATGTCTAGTATATTCTATTTAAGTCTTGTCTAGAGTGGTTTAATTTTAATCGAAAACTTTACTTTCCTCTTTCTGTAACTCAGGGAAATTGCTGAAGCTGTGAAATTCTGTAAGCCTCGCATTCCACCCTCTCTCTCTCAAGGATACATGCTGCTGTCAGGTAAAACAGATGATTGTAACACTTTAACTCATGCAACCCTTACTTTAGAAATTTGTTTGCTGTTTTCTGCTGATCAGAATGGCACTGACTTTCTGGTTCTACCTGAATCCAGCAAACTTATGGATGTGTAACCAGATCTAAATCTTACTCCTTTGTCCGAAGGATTAATTGAACGTTTTATTACAATTTGTATAATGTAACCAAGCCAGCATAATGTAACCAAACCAGCATAATTTACTCTGCAATTTGAAATGGTGAGTGAATATCTGTATCCTCACTTTGCAACTGGAGAGGGTAGAGCACTGAGAGATCAGGTAATTTGACTGCAGTTGATGGCAGAGCTGGGATGAGATCCTTGTTCACCTGCTGTGAGGCAGCTGTCCTAAGTTGCCTCAGATGTTGATCGAGTTGTACTGGGACAGTGTTCCAGCAATACATCCATGTTTAGAATGTCTTTTGTTTTAGCAAAGTCTAGATCCATATGTTCCTTAGCCAGGCCTTCTTTTAAGCCTTTGGGATATGTAAAACAGTAACCTTCTTTTTGGGCTGGTATTGTAATCTCAAAATCAAATCAGGTTAGCATAAATTAAATAAATCATGGTTGGTCTACAGTTTGATGTAGCTTGTTCTGTTGTGCTGTAAGGTTTATTTGCCTCTGAGTTGCCTGCTGCCCAAGGGTCCCATTTGGCTTGTTTCTCTGAGCTTGGGTATGTGGTTAAGAGCTGACCTTTGTTTGTTGGCCATTTCAGTGAGCTCCTTATCTGGTGGTGATAGTCTTGAGATAATGTAGTTGGAAGATGAGAGGAGATGTTTATGTGCTTACACATAGATGATGAAAGAATTATAACTTCACGTCATTTTATATTGAAAGAATTGGCTGTTATTTTTTGTGAGTTAGGCAAATTATTGACTGTCATTGAGGAAGGATAGAAACGTTTGACGTTTGTTGGAAGTTGTTCCATTGCATTTCTTTGCTAGTTATTCATCAGATTTGTGCACATCCTGATATGCTGGGAAATCATTGTTCTTCAAGAGAGATACCTCTAATTCACAGTGTAGAAAGGGCTTTTGTGTTTCTTACACAGGGTTTTTTTTTTTTTCTGTTTTTACAAGTGTGTTCAAAAATATCTTTTTAAGGTCTGGAGCCATTCAGGATTGGGCCATACACCAACTTCGTTAATATTGGCGAACGCTGCAATGTTGCAGGATCACGGAAGTTTGCTAAACTCGTCATGGCAGGCAACTATGAAGTATACATTTTAACAATATCTTTTTAGCTAATGCTCTGATTTTTCATTGCTCCATTGCACTGGGTTATTAGTTGTTTGTTTTGCTGGCACAAAGCACTGTTCTGCACCAGTTGCAAGAGTAGGAAAGCAAGGAGAATTTACTTGGTTTCTGTGCTTACCAGCTCCTAATAAATTTGTGAGAAGGGTTTTACAAGGACTTTTTTTTTTTTGACAAGTGTTACAGGAAACCTGACTTTCTATTTTGAATTAAGTTACACAGCTGATGGTGGCTTAGAAAATTTCCAGTTCTGTGCTGTATCTAGGAGTGGATTTACAGAGAAGGGAGGAAGGAAGGAGAGGGGTTGTAATCCCTCCTTTGGACCTGTGAGGTACATCTGACTTGGGATAGATAGTGCTACTGTGCAGCCCTGGTTCTCTTTTCCTCCCTTTTCCAATCCTGGTCAGCATTATGGTTTCATGTAATCTTTATATACTTTGACCACTGGCTCCAGCATACTACGTCAAAGTTGCTACAGGATAAGTTTCTACAGAATATGTTGCTTAGAAGGTAATTGCTTTGTTGAAACAGCTGCAGGGCAAAAATGAAAAGGCTGGAAGGCCCATTCTTTACTTCGGTAAATTGTTACTGTAAGAGTCAAACAAATAGTAAAGTGACATTTCTTGAGAGCTGAGACTCTGCCCTAGAGTGTGCTGTGCCCTTGTAGTTGATGCTGTCAAAACAAAAACCTGTAGTTTGTTTTTTAGGAATTCTGACTCTTTAGCTCTTAGAAGTCATGAAGCTGGTTAGAACGATTAGATAAAGAGAGCTTTAATCACAGATTGTTAGGGATTCTGAGCAGCTAAAACCTTTTTCTTTTTTGTCTCCTCAGTCTGCAGAGTCGCAAAAAAGAGAAAGCAAACAGGCATGGGTGTTCAGATAATTATGTGGGCTGAAAGGAAAACTTTAATGTTTCATTCTTAGTACTTGGTGATTATTTTGCAGCTTGAAAAAATGCTGAACATCCTCCAAAAATTAAGTACTCTGTGTTATAAAACAGCAGAGCTTCTGCTGCAAGACTCTTATTTCATACCATCACAAAGACTGTTTTCCTGTAATCTTGTGCAGTAAGAAGTCCTTTTTACGATGCAAATCTTAAACGTTCAATTAAGCACATTACCAGCGGTCTAAAATAAATGGCACTAGCAGCGTCTTAGGTCTCCAGTGTCATGTTTTTATGAACAAATTAGTTTTCAGTTGTGCCATGCTAACAACTTTTGTACTTTGCTGTACAACACGGAGCATTTCCTTATGTTCTTATGGACTGTTTTATAAACTTTTGGCTGTGTGCTTATTTTGGAGAAGTGATGTGCTGTCCTGAGAATGAATAGGCTTTTTTTTTCTACTGACCATTGTCTTGTTTTTTGACTTTCTTCTTTAGGAAGCCCTAAGTGTAGCCAAATTGCAAGTTGAGATGGGGGCTCAGATTCTTGACATCAATATGGATGATGGGTTGCTGGATGGCCCTGCTGCAATGACCAGATTTTGTAATTTGATTTCTTCAGAACCTGATATTGCAAAGGTTGTAATTTTAGTCACTCCAAAGAACGTTTTCTTGAGTTGGAAATTGCCTTTCAGGAAATTTTTATATTGATTTATTTAGCAACCAATTTAGATGCTTTATAAACAGATGTAGGTGTTTCCCAAGAGGAAAAGGTACTGTAATAGGGAAGGCCTTTGGGGAAAGCGGAGGTTTAACTTTCTGTGTCTAATTGCAGCTAAATTTATGCCAGTCTCTTCATTGGTTAGAAAAGCTGAATGCAAATTCCTTTTGCAGCAGTTATGAGCCATAATGTGTAGCAGTACATAAGAATATTGCTTTCTACAAAAATTAAAATTTCTGTGGATATAGAATGATCTTTAAAGATACTTCTGCAAAGTGCATTCATTGAAAATCACAAGGCGGTACAGGGTGAAGTAGAGGTCTCTGTATGATATGTGATGGAGTTGCCATAGAAGCTCTTGAGTTAAATTTGCTCTGAGTTTTGCGTTTAAGGCAAAGCGAATCTATAAATACCACCTGGGAACTTTTCATTTGTTAATGGTGATTAATGTTGTGTTCATGTTTATGTCCAAATGGGCAAACAGCATGTGAAACTCGAATTCACAACTTATATGTATTTCTCTGGCTTACTTCTCTGTTGTTTACAGGTGCCGTTATGCATTGACTCCTCAAATTTTTCAGTGATTGAAGCAGGTTTGAAATGTTGCCAAGGGAAATGCATTGTAAACAGCATCAGTTTGAAGGAAGGTGAGGAAGACTTTTTGGAGAAAGCAAGGAAAATTAAGTTGTATGGAGCAGCTGTGGTTGTCATGGCTTTTGATGAAATGGGACAGGTGAGTGTTGCTTTAAAGAAGAGTTATTTTTGTAATGGAGTGCAAGACTTGCTCGTGTGCAAGGCAAAGTTGTTTAATTTCATTGACAGAGGTGATTCAAAGAGACCTATGTAGTCTTATCAATAGGTTTGACCCTGGTATTTAAGTGTTTCCTATGCCGCTCTAAGTGTAACTGCTGGCACAAGAGTGTCTCTTGTGCTGTTCAACCATGCTGAATTCTTCATTTCTTTGTAGAAGATTTTTTTTTTGTTCAGAAACTGAGTTTTCCATGACTGGAATCTTTGTGGATGAATTTAGTTATGTCAAAAATGCATATTGAATTTTGCAATAATAAAATATTGGGGAACAAAACAGTTTTTAATTAGTTGAGTCAAAACTCTAGATACGGGTTTGGTGATGTTATTAATACAAAATTCTTTTACATAATCCTTTTCTAATATTCATGATTTTCAGATTCTCAGTCTTGAATTGCTGAAACTGTAAATGAGTTTGTGTGTGTGTATGTGTTACATTTTGTGTTGTCTGCAAATTTCATGTCAGGATTCATTTTATCCACTAGGCAACAGAAACAGAAACCAAGATTGCAATCTGTTCCAGAGCTTATCATCTCCTTGTGGAAAAACTGCACTTCAATCCAAATGATATAATATTTGACCCTAATATTTTGACCATAGGAACTGGAATGGAAGAACATAACCTGTATGCCATTAATTTTATCAATGCTACTAAAACAATAAAAGTGAGTTTTAAGCTTGTTTTACCTTGAAGTATTTTGCTGAGATTACCTAAAAACCTTGAGAGTAACTAGAAGGATATGGAACAGGAAAGAGAGTATGGGTGTGTAGCCAATGCACCCCAGCTCAGGGGCCAACTGTTTTATGGACTGAATGTTTTGCTTGGGTTTCATTTTTGGAACGCATTTTTTTAAAAGTCTGTGTGCAATTCCTATAGGAAACACTGCCAGGAGCCAGGATAAGTGGAGGTCTTTCCAATCTGTCTTTCTCCTTTCGAGGAATGGATGCCATTCGTGAAGCAATGCATGGGGTGTTCCTTTACCATGCAATTAAGGTATGATGTGCTTTTGGTTTCCATATGTTTGCACTTGGCAAATGTGCAGTGCTATGTCTGACAGCCCTGGCTGGGAGATTCTGTCTGTTTTTTCCAGTGTGGCATGGACATGGGAATTGTGAATGCTGGGAATCTGCCAGTGTATGATGATATCCACAAGGACTTGCTACAGCTGTGTGAGAATCTAATCTGGAACAAAGATCCTGATGCAACAGAGAAACTTTTACATTATGCTCAGGTAACTTTACATTTTAAACTTTGAATAGTAGTTAATTTAGCACCTGGGCATTAATGTCTCCCTGCTGATTATAGGTAGAACAGTGTATAAACTGCGTGTGCCAATCTAACGGTGGATGTTAGAAGCTACTAATGATAATACAAGGGGTTCAATAATTACTATAGAATAAAATGTGAGCTCTGTGATAGATTGAGCCTCTCCAGTTTCATAGCTGTCTTGAAAGATCCTGCACCAGAGTTTTTCATATGCTTCGGGAGACTAAGTTGCAGGAGTGTTGTTTTTCAAAAAAAACACCAAAAACCAAAACAAACCCAAAACCAATAAAAAGCAAAAAATCCCATCCAGACTCTGACCCAAACCAAAAAACCTGTACAAACAACCAAAAAACGCAACTAAAAACTAGAAAAGGTCAGCCACCACCGAAGCAAATCTTGGTGCTGGAGCTTAATTGAGAAGTGTATTGTGGGAGACAGAGTAAGCCTATCTCTCTGGTGGAAATGATTTGCTTGGAATATAGAGTAAAAGTGAAGTAAGTACTTGCAATGTCTGGCTGTGCCATAGACTTCCAGATATTGTAATTCATGTCAAGAGCGAGGATCAGCTATTTACTGTTTTTGAGATGCTGTAGTGATGGGGCGATAAAAGACAAAGATTAACTCACCTGAAAATTTCCAGATTATCCGCTGTAAGATGACTGATGAAATCCTATTCTGAACGGAACACACACAAAAATCTCTCTGGGTTAGGTGACTTTTAGATTTAAGCACACAGGGTCTTCATGCTTATTTTGTAGCTCCTGGAGGTGCTATTTCTGTGCACAGCTTCATTTAGTTTGTAGTTTGCCTATGGTAGAGTTTGTTTTTTAGGAACAATGGCAGTATGTTGAAAACCAAAACAGGACGACTCTCTCTCTTGTGCTTAAGCTGTTTTAATGGTGCTCTTAGGGTCTAAGCAATTCACCCAGGGAGTGATCTTGTCTGTATAAGCAGAATTTAACCATTAAGGTATTTAGGATTGAATAAAGAGGAAGAAAAAATAGAAGAATTAGGAAGGGATTGCTTGAGCACTGTTTCTGCAGAAGGCAAAATGTGGATTTAAATGGAGCATGAAAAGTAGAAATGGAAGTGGTTGACAGTTCCAAGATCTAGAAGTTTGGCAAGCCAAGGTTGGAATCCCTGCTCATCTTCATGGTGGTAGTTTTATTGTAAGAGTAAAACAGCTCCCAGCTGCCAAGAAGGGAGATAGTCATGATTCAAAACATCTTTAAAAGCTCTATTAAAATTTAACATAAAATGTTACATCTTTCAGTTTTTCACTGGAGGTAAGCATCCTGATTTGGGTTTCATCTTGGCTCTGGACAAATGTGAGAGTCCAAGCACATAGTTGCTTACAGACATTGAGAAGGATTATTACTTAAGGTTTTGGAGATTGAGGCATATTTAAAATTATTTATTTAGACCTTCTTCTGATATAGTGGAATTGTATGGCTCTAAGTTCTTTTGTCTAAAGGTTGGTTTTTTTAACACAAGAGGTATTTATTAGTAAGGGCATATGTTCTTTTTATTTCCAATTATGGTAATTTATTCTGCACAAAGAATATAGAATGTGCAGTCCCATTTCAACTATTGCACCTCTGATAGAGCAACAGCGAAGTTCCTTCAGGTTATAATAATGTACCTTTCCACCTATTTGAATGCTAGACCTGTGGGGAAAAATGAGGAACTTGGTCCTTGCAGACTTAGGAGATCAGTCTTCGAATGAAGTTTGAGATTAAAAAAACCCATTTTCTAGGAAGTGTTTAGCTGTTGACATACTCAGATTCCTATTATGGCAATGGGAATTGTGCTTCCAAAGGCAGTTTTGTTCATCCTCAGCATACAGTACAATCATCCTGTTTTCAAAGATCTGCATGCATCTGTGGTCCCTGCATGCTCACCCTACAATTTCATGGGTTACTTTTAGGTTGGAATGGTTCCCTTGCTCAAACATGTGGCCAGAGGTTGAGGGAACCCTTGGTATCTTTTCATTGAATCACAGAAGGGATGAGGTGGGAAGGGACCTCTGGGATCATCCAGTACAATTTCCCTGCTCAGAGCAGGGTCAGCAAGAACACTTTGTTCAGGGCCACGCCCAGTTGGGTTTTTAACACAACTAAGGACAGAGAATCTACAACCTCTCTGGGCAACATTAACTTCTCTCTTTCATTCCCTTTGTACAAACATGACCTATGAGTGGAATAAAGTTTATCAATGAGAAGCTGTGAAGTTAGCCAACATTCACGTAAACAAGAATGAAAACTTGCTCTGGTTTCCGTTCTCAGGAGTGACATCTTGTTTCCACGACTTTTCCCAGGGCTCTAGCTTTAACAACTTGCTGATGAAGATTCAAAAGCATAGGTTCATAAGGACTAAAAAATGTCAGATTATGTGGAATAACTAAGGGAGGAAAAGACATGGCTTGCCTCAGGTGTAGTGATTAAAGTAATGGATTGCTTGCTCTTCCATGAGCCTTCCTGGGGTGGGTACTTACGAGCTTTCTCGCTTTGTGAAGTACTTTTGGCCTTTGCTTTCACAGCAAAGAGGAGTGTGAATATGAGGTAAAAGGAGTACATGAGGGTTTGGGATGGTCTATGTGCATGAGAAACAGTACTTCTTTAGGCTGCCTGATTGAAAACACATCTGTGATATGGAGTAACAACATAAACTATTCCAGCAGAAGCTGAATTACTGCCAAATTAATTAGAATTATAAAACGAAGTGTAGTACATGGGCCAGAAATCAATTTAAATTATGTTCCCAGAAGTAAAAGCCTCAGAGTTAGTCATCTCATAATTTTTAAGAGCATGAAAATTATTAAACTGTTTTTTCTTTTTTTTTTACCTTTTTAAAAAAACTTTTGCTTTGTTTGTTCTGTTTGCATCTTCATTCAGGTATATACTCTTCGCGATGTAGACCTCCCAAGTGCCTGTAGTGTATAGCAGGAGCTTGCAATACAGTTTCAAAGACTTGTAGGGGTTAGAAGGGAACTCTGGAGATCACCCACTTCAACCCCCCTGCTAAAGCAGGTTCACCAAGAGCTGATTGGACAGGAATGTGTCCAGGTGGTTTTGAATATCTCTGGAGGAGGAGACTCCACAGTCTCTCTGGGCAGCCTGTTCCAGTGCTCTGGTTTTCCTCATGCTGAGGTGGAACTTCCTGTGCTCCAGTTTGAGCCCGTTGCTCCTTGTCCTGTTGCTGGGCTCTACTGAAAAGAGTCTGGCATTACCATCCTGACACCCACCTTTTAGATATTAATAAGCATTGATAAGTTCCTCTGTCAGTCTTCTCTTCTCCAGACCGAACAGACCCAGGTCTCTCAGCCTTTCTTCATAACAGAGATGCTTCAGTCCACTGAGTATCTTTGTGGCCCTCCGCTGGACTGTCTCCAGTAGTTCCTTGTCCAGAACTAGACGTAGTATCCAGATGGGGCTTCACTAGGGCAGAATAGAGGAGATGATAAACTCCCTTGACCTATTGGCCACAGACTTCTTAATGTGCCCCAGGAGATTGTTGGCCTTCTTAGCCATGAGGGCACGTTGGTGGATCATGGTTAATTTATTGTTCACCTTAACATCCAGGTCCTTCTCCACGGAACTGCTTTCCAACTTGTCAACCCCTAACCTGTACTGATGCATGGGGTTATTCATCCCTAGGTACAGGACTCTCCATTTACCTTTAACTTTATTAGGTTCCTCTCTACCCGCCACTCTCGAGCCTGTCAAGGTCTTGCTGAATGGCAGCACGGCCTTCTGCTGTATTGGCCATTCCTCCCAGTTCTGTGTCATCAGCAAACTTGCTGAGGGTATACTTGTTCTCTCATCCAGGTCATTGATGAATATGTTGAACGAGACTGGACCCAGTACTTGACCCCTGGGGAACACTGCTAGCTATAAGCCTCCAGCTAGACTGTGCACTGCTGATTACAACCCTCTCACAGCTCTGCCATCCAGCCAGTTCTCAATCCACCTCACTGTCTACTCATTTAACCCACACTTGCTAACCTTACCTATGAGGGTGTTAAGTGAGAGAGTGTCAAAAGCCTCGCCGAAGTCCACCTCTCTCCCCTCATCTACCCAGCCAGTCACGCCTTCACAGAAGGCTATCAGATTGACCAAGTGTTTGCATGTGTATCAAACCCCTTTTAAATAATCTAAAATTATTTTATGGGTCAATACTTGAACTTATCCTCACTTTTCTAAAAGTAAAGTTTGTAGTTGTATGTGTTACACTTGCAAGCTCCCATGGATGACTTTCCTTTTCAGAATCAAGCCCAAGGAGGAAGAAAGGTTGTACAGACTGATGAGTGGCGGAAAAGCTCTGTGGAGGAAAGGCTGGAATATGCTCTCATAAAGGTGAATCTGCAGAAAATTGTCCTACCCATCATCTCCAAGACACGATCTCAGCTCAGACTTTGAGGGACACTTTTGGCTTTAAAAATTCAACTTTCAGTTTTTTAAAAGCTATTAATTAATAATGAATAATATGTTTAATTACTATATTTAACTTTAATAACAGAGAAAATTGTGGTGACTTGTCTTTAAACTTCACAGGTTGGAGACTTTGTCTCAATATTTTATTCTGCTAGTGTTGGTAAAAACACATTGCTTTGACTTGCTAGGGTTTTCTTTGGACCTTTAACAGTACTGCACTGAGTGGCACTTGTGTTAAGGAAGCAGTCTTTGAATTTTTTTTTCTTATGACATGGTTAAGAAAAACAAACAAACCTATGACTACTGGGGATTCTTGCTTTGAATAACTTTATATACCCAAGAATCCATGTTTTGTTTCATAAGAAAACCTGTATTAAATACACGTTTGAAGTATTCTTCAAGACTAACAGTATCTAAAGTGTGTGTTTGTACTTTCATTGTGATTTTTAGGGGGGAGAAGGCAACTAAATAAAAGCTGTATTTCTTGCAAGATAAAAGCTTCTCAATTTTTTTTGCAGGGTATCGAGAAGTATGTCATTGCAGATACAGAGGAAGCAAGATTAAATCAGGAGAAATATCCTAGGCCTCTAAATATAATTGAAGGGCCTTTGATGAATGGCATGAAAATCGTTGGTGATCTTTTTGGTGCTGGAAAGATGTTTCTGCCTCAGGTAAAGAGAAAATGATTTCATGTGTTTTCCTATCTTGCAAAAACTAGCATTGTAAAATGTAGGCAAAGCTGGCTGTTTGGTTTTTTTTTCAGATATAGGACATGAATTGTTAAAAGTTCAGTTGCTGCTGAGGAGCAACCCTTTTTTTAATTTTTTTACTTTGGAACTTGGCTTTCTTTATGTAGTTTTATGTGTTTGTTTCCTTTTTTCGTGAGTGTTTCTGCTTTATTTGAAATGTAGTTTTAAGCCTGGACCCATTTAAAAGAGCAAGAAGGGGAAAAAAATTAAATAAAATTTGCTATGTTTAGCACCTTCCAAATCTGAGTGTTTTTGTAGTTTCCAGTTCTGTTGTGAGTGGTCTGAGAGATTGCACTGTGAAAGCAAGTGTCATACGTAGACCCTTAGTCCAGTAGGGCCAGCAGCCTGCTACCCCGGAATGCTCTGCAAAGCTGGAATCTGGGTTTGCAAATTAAGTTGCGTTTGTTTTGTTCTTGTTTTTTTTTTTTTCTTTTTTTAATTGTATGAATAGGTATAAAAGAAAGTCCTGAGAAAAGAGAGGCCATTCCTATACCTGATCTTTGTTTATTTTCTACCACCCCCCAAACCATTTATCTGTGCAGGTTATTAAGTCTGCTCGAGTTATGAAGAAAGCAGTTGGCCACCTTATTCCTTATATGGAAAAAGAGAGAGAGGAAAGGAGAGCTGAACGAGGCAGCATAGAGGAGGAGGTAGGACACCATCTTTTGTGCTGTCACTCTTTCATAGCATACTGTGACAAAAACTGAAATTATTTTCTGCTGATGACATGTATTTAGCTTTCTGAAGAGTTAATGCAGTCATGTGGAAACTGACAATCTTGGCATAATTTGAGGTGGGTCTGAAATTCGTAAAGTGTGGCTTTTGTGATACTCTGCCTGATATGTGCCTAAGCTGTTGTCACAAGTTTTCTGAGGAATACCATAAGCCTTTGTAGGTCCTTTATACCTGTATGTATTTAATTCTAGTGTTATTTATTTATGGCACTTCTAACTTCTTGGCAAATTTTGCTATTTGCTTCTACTATTTCTGCCTTCAGTGAACTATGGAAATACCTTTTGCATGTTCAAAGCCTGTTACTATGTTTCTCTCTAACCAACTCTTCCTTTCCCCCTACTGCTGACCATTCTCTCAGCTAAACAAACCAAGTTCTTCTATCCTTTTTCTTCACAGATCATGGCTTCAAGATCTGTTGTTACGATAGAGTAGTATGCTCATTGTGTGTTTAGCCATGACTAAGATGCAGGGGACAGTGTTTATGAAAACAGGATCTGAATATACTTGTCTTTTCATAGGTGTGTTTTTCCACCAGTTTCTGAAGACTACTTTTTATGTAATATAAAAAATATAAATAATTGAAAATATCTAATGATTTTCAGATTTTTACAGGCCTTTCCTTTACAGCATTACTTGTTTCACAGCCAACAGTTGGTAATGCCTGAGAATAGTTTTATCAGCTACCTGTGCCTATGCTTGAAGTAACTTCTTCCAAATTTGGTTAATGGAATATGATAGCAGCATTGGAAAATGAAGAAATGGATGTCCCTTGTTTCTCCATACTGACAAGATTCTATTCAGTATAAAAGAGAGTTCAGATGGGTGGGACAAAATCCAGTTTTAAATACTCGTGTCTGCTGTTTCCTATATTTATAACGTGACAGATGCTTCCAGTTTTGGTTGCTAAACATTCTTCTTCTGTTTTCTTTTCTGACTATCAAATTCAGATTTCATATGCATTTAGTTTTCTTTAGTCCTGTAGAACTTCACCTTGACTTTTTGAGTTCTCAAGATACAACAGCTATTATCACACTCTGGTGTTTAACACACACGCGCACACACACAAAAGGAAGAATAGGAGAATTTTTCTGATCTGTGATTTGTATACTTCCTTTGGTTTCCCTTCTGTAGACTTCTGGATGGTTCTTCCCTTGAAATTTTCTTACAGTCTATTTCGCCAATTGCTGTGAATCTGTTGTGTGATTGTCCAGCATAAATGCAATGAATACAGCAAGTACTTTAGAAAAAAAATGATCTGATAATCAAATCTAACTGATCTTAATGGAAGAAGGAGAATGCTTAGTCTCTTTTCCCGTGCTCTTTCTGGACATGAAGAAGGAGTCTTCTTTCCAGTATCTCAAGCAGATCTGTTTTCTGGCTGTCATGAGTCACCTTTCTATGTGTCATCTCTCCTGCTCCTGCTGTTCTTTTTTATTTTAATTCAGATGACAGTGCTGGTATTTGGCACCTTCTGTTTTTTTGTGATACTGTTTGAAGTCAGTGAAAATCATTACCCAATTTCTTCCATGGGTACTGGATTAGGATTTACTGTAAGCCCTCTGGCACTTAATTCTCTGGGTAAAGAGAAATGATGTTCTTGAAAGTATAGCAAGCACTCTGAAGAGCATGTGATACACTCTGTTTGGCTGAGAACAGCAGGAGGAAAAAAGTAAGCCTTCAGTCCTCCTGTTTCAACTACCTTCTGCTGGGCAAGGCTTGTACTGCCTTCCTCTTTAAAAAAAAAAAATTGTCGTTATATAGAAAACTGGCAAGAGAATAAAAAACAGCTACATCAGTGTCCAAAGTTAGATGTTGACTTGGAAGAAAATGATTTGCAGACTCTGGTAGCTGATCGGTCTGATATTACCCAGGCTACTGTAACCTTCAGGACAGTTTTAGTCACAGACTGCCAGGAAGTGTAAAACATTGATAGTTACATCTGAGGATAAGTAGCTGTGGCTGTGGATCTCTGTCAAGATTAAAAAAAAGAAGTCCTTTGGATGTATGCCCGGAACTTCAAGGACCTGCTTGCTTGAGGCAGTTGAAATCAGTGTCCCCTAAATAGGGTTTATTTAAAATAGCGTGCACTCTGGCCCATGTTGTTTGCTACCCAGCACAGATTTTCCTTTCTCATGTGCATGTCCATTTTTTTTTCTTGGATATCAATCACTAGTTAAATAATCAGCTGCAAATGATTTTTATTGATTTACTGAGATGGCTGACTTAGAACTCCATTTTACCTTCTCTGTTCCCTAGTCTTTCGTAAAACAGGAGCACCAGGGAGGTAATAGATTTCAGTAAAGAGCAATATTGGTGGGGATTCAGAGATTTTAGTCAACAAATGTGTTTGGACGATGGGAAATGCTAGTAACACTCTTGGTAATATATAAAGTTTTTTTCCCTCAGAACATTTCAACCACAGAAGGCAGCGTTGATTCATGAAGTAGAGAGCTACTCAATAGTGGCCAGAAAGTATAACATCCTTCACAGAAAGATCTCATCCCCAGTTCTGCCGTCTGCAAAGCATATGAGATACTGACCAGAAAAATGTTTCATAGTTTCACACGGAATATGTGAAACTTTATTTAAATACTGTGGAATTTATGTAGTCAGTTACTGACATCTCATCCTGCACAGCTCAAACATGGCTTTATGATAGCCTGGAGCTGCTCCAAATGACAACACTGATTATACAACTAAAATCACAAAGGCCTATGTCCTGATGGAGAGTTATTTTAGGAAGTTTCACTATTGCCCTGCTGATACTACCCCTTTATCAGGACTGGGTACCCTCTAGACCAGGACTAGTCTTTGACAGTGTAGCTTCCCTTCTTCAAGGAGATGTTTCTTCCAGCCTGTTTGTTCAGCTTGGGTAGCCTGAAGCAGCCTGATCACTGCGCTGAGATGTCTCCCTCTCTATTTGTGTTCCATGAAAAATTAGTCTCTTCTGTTTTTACAGATTTCCCTCATTCTTCTCCACATTGCATTAAAGGATTGCTCTTGATGCATGAACAGGGGGATAATTATGAGTATTCATACCCTTCCGTTCTTAATATTTAATCTATTTAAACTCTTTATTGGTGATGTTTATATTTGGGACAGAGGCACTTCAGCTATTGCACTACACAAAATGGCATCCACATCTGAATAGGTTTTTTTCAGTTATTATTTAAACACATATATTTTTAGTAACTTGCATGTAATTTGTAAGAATAATTCTTGTGCAAGTTTTTATTACCTCAGTCTTTTAATGTAGTTTTTAATATTGACTGTATTACCTCTACTACGCTTTGCAATTACTTGTACTATAATTGGAACCTTGGTCGTAGATTAGGATTGCACTGTTGAAGACTCTGTGCAAACATACTAAGACTTCTCAGTAATTTAACTCCTGTGTTATTTGTTCAACTTTCAGGATCCTTATCAAGGTACAATAGTATTAGCAACTGTGAAAGGAGACGTCCATGATATCGGCAAGAACATTGTGGGAGTTGTTCTGGGTTGCAACAACTTCAGGTAAAAAGACCAACATTAGGTAGCTGGGACTATGGCTACAGAAGACTAGATAATTAATATATTAGGTTAGCTGTGGTGATAGCAGAGGCGGATGTTTCTTGGGAACTGTCCTCTGTCCCCCAGGTTGTGGTTGGGAACACAGATCATACCAGCTATTATAGCACTAATGGGGAGAGAAGAGAGAAAACAGTCTCTTCCTTTAATACTTTCTTCCTAATTATTTGGCCTCTGAGGTGAATACAGTTTAACATCTACTGAAATGTAGATGGGAGCATTAGTTTTGGTATTTGTTTTCTATTAGTTAAATATAATAAGCATGATGTCTTAAATTTAGAACTATAATTTCTGAAGGAAAGATATGACAATTGCCGTAGGCAAGACTGCCTGTGGGTTGTGTGTTGTGGATAATGAAGTCTTGTAAGATCCAAATAAACCTTTTTAGTATGTCTTTCAAGCTGTTTATTAAATATGCGGTTGTAAAAATTTGCTGGGATATGTTTTGTTAAATAAGAGATGAGATTCTCATCCGATTTCTGAGCTTGGAAAGATAGGACTTGAAGAAAAGTTAGCTCTTTCAAGGCCCATGTACATGCAACAGGGTTGACAACAGTGTTGGAATGAATGGTCACATTTCCATCAGAGCCCTTTGTCAAATGTCTGTCAAGGGTTGCGCAAAGCTGAATCTGCTTTGGAATTCTGGCTTACCCTTCATTCCTTTAGTTTTTTCACTTACGGCTGTATTTTGCTCTAAAAAGAACAAAAAGTATCTCCTTATTTGAAAACGCAGTGGGCTGAAGCCAGTAGCAGTGCTGTGTATATGCAGTATAGTCCATTTCATTATCTGTTGAAATTCTGTTGATTGATTCCAGGCTTTCTTGGGCTTGATTTAAACCACTATGGCTTAAGGTCAGTAAGTCTTTGTCGCCATGAGTATGAGTGAGGCTGAATGAAGCCCAACAGTCTGGGGTGGCTTATTTGAAAAAAGGTAAAAAAAACCTTGGCAAGGACTAGTGGGCAGTCCCAGTGGGCAGCTAAGCACCACACTGCCAGTCACTCCCACCCAGCCATCCTTAGTGGGATAGGGAAAGAGGAAAGGAATAGTGAAACCAAAAAAAATTGTCATGGAGATAAAAAGTGTTTAATAAGTGAAGGAAAAGTGGAAGAAGCGAGGTTAAAAAAAAACCCAAACAAAACAAGTGATGCAAAGGCAATAACTCACAACCTCCCTTGGGCAGACTGATGCCACTCTATTTCCTGAGCAAAAGATGGCTGACCCCTGCTAAACTGCTTTTTATTGCTGAGCGTGATGATGTATATTCCGTGGAATATTTTTTTGGTTAGTTGGGGTCATCTGCCTGGTTGTGTCTACTCCCAGTGCCTTGTGCACCCCGATCTACTCGATAGTGGGTTAGTGTGGGAAACAAGAGATGGCCTTGATGCAGGACAAACATGGTTTGTCAATGTTTAAAAGGTTAGTGTGTTATCAGCATTGTTTTGGTCACAGATGTAAAACACAGCACTATACCAGCTGCTGTCAAGAAAATTAACTCTCATCTCAGCCAGACTTAGTACAGCCAGAAAAAAAATCATTGAAAAGAAAGAAACCTCTTGCACTTGAATTTTCTACTGTGTCATCTGGAACTCTGATGTATTGAAAATTTTGCTGATCTAGAGGTGTTTTCTATATTAAAATTCCCAACAGAGATCGTAAGAGAAACAAATACACACATCTCAGTTTTAACGTCAATTTTAAGTTGTCATTTACAGGAAGAGCAATGTATTTGCCCTTAGCAGAAATTTGACCTGTTTTTTAAAGAGTCTTATGTCATCTCACTTCTTTTCACAGAGTTATTGATTTAGGAGTCATGACTCCATGTGATAAGATTTTGAGAGCTGCCATTGAGAACAAAGCAGGTACACAGAGATTTCATTGGTACTCCTGCATTTTTTGATTTTAAACGCCATTTGCATTTTTTTATTACTACTTATTGCATTCCTTTGCTGTCTGTGATTTGGCCAGGCTCACTTCAGATAAATCAGAACTTTTGCGTTAACGATAGGAATTATTTAGTATTTGGCACTTCTGTGAAATTTAGCCTGAGGAACTGAAAACCTGTATCAAAAGATAGCTCCAAGACAGATGTTTTAGTGTTTGTTTTACAGATGGATGCTTGGAGACTTGGAAAGGTTAGATAACTTTGTGCTGGGTTTTAAATCAGTAAAAGAACTTGGCATTCAGCCTGCCAGATCAGTGAGTGTGAAATCAGGAATGAATTGTTCTAATAAATTATGAATTTTCTGAAACAAGTTGCAGTTGCTTTGCAACAGTATGTTGCATCTTGGAAAAGATGAATTGTGTGGAAGGTGGTGAAGTTTGAAGGCATTTGCAGTTTTTAAGAGCAGACCTTATAATTATTTTGTCTTATTTCCCTCCTCAGTGTCAAACTTCTGAGGTTTGAAGCTTGCTAATCAGAAGTACTGTTTATTTATTGCTGAAACTAGAGCAGCAGATGTTCAGCAGCTTTAAAGACTGAGAATTACCTTTAACTGGGGATTTGGAATCACCTTCATTCTTGGAAGGCTTTCACTTTCTAATTAGGTCAAAACTTGCTACTAGACTAGCAGCTACCCTGCTTTTTATCTCACTGTTTTCTATCTGATGCATAAAGCTAGAGAGAAACACTTTCTATAATAATTTTTGATTCTTTCTACAGTGGATTTGCTAACCCTTTTGTGCGTGTGTGTTTGTAAATTTGTAATAGATATAATTGGCCTGTCTGGTCTCATCACCCCTTCTTTGGATGAAATGATTTTTGTTGCCAAGGAAATGGAGAGGTTGGCAATAAAGGTTCCTTTGCTGATTGGAGGAGCAACTACTTCTAAGTAAGATATCTCAGTTGGGAGGATGGGGAAAGTGTATGAAAATGTTAATAACCAGGGAAAATAGAAAATACATTGTCATTTCTCTTGTTCCCTCAATTTCCTCCAGCACACATGCTGGTATGTATTTACTTAAGACTGAATGTTATTTCTTATATCAGAAGTCCTAGAATATAGAGGTAAAATATAATTGGGGCACAACAAATAATGAATATCATAAACATTTCATTTTTGTGTAATGTATTTTGTGTATATTGTATGTGGAAGCAGAATATTTCCTTCTAAAGGTTCATATGCACATAAATACAGTTCTGTTCTTTTAAGGAGGTGAATGATCTAATTTGATTCACCAAAACGTTCAGAAAGAGCAGGATTTTGAGGTTAGAAATGGTCATGTTGACATCAGGGAGCTATTATCTTTAAGAAAGTTCTTGTGCTGGCTGGGTTGAGCCCCCATTCCTGGTCAGACATACTCGTAGGGGATAAATTCTAGCTGCTTGCCTTGAAGAAGTTACCATGTTGCTTTTGATAGACAGCTGTTCTGTTGAGATCTTGTTCTCCCAGATCTGTTCAAATGAAAAAATACAGCTGCTATGATATCCTGAAGACCAGTGTTGATAGCTTACTGACACTTACTATTAACATTACCACAAATGTGTTTTGGGCACATGTAACGGCCTTGGGCCGCGCTTTAGCTAGTTTATATACAGTGTGCTTGAGTAGGTGACAGCTCTCAGGAGACTGCAGAGATCATTTCTTGCATAAGTAGAAACTGTTAGCAGTATGACTTTCTTTATTAGGACAGCACATGCTGTAGCAGAACCATTAGCTCAATGTATTCTGTATTTTTTTGCCTTAGGAAATCATCCTATAATTTGACGGACAATGTAAAGAGGGATCGCTGTCTGTCTTTATTTGTCCTGTAGTTATAATACACGGTTAACTCTATCCTTTTTTCTCCTTCTCCATGACTCTTCTTTTTTTCCTGTGGCATTGATATGGATAATAAACATGGATAGTTTTTTTCTTAAAAAAGAAAAGAGGGGGGGAAAGACTTTAGTCTAGATGGAGGTCTTAGGACATCCCTTTCTTGATATCTTTTTAATATTTGTACAGAAGGAATTGTGGCCTGGTAACTGATGTCAAATGACCAGCATCAAACAATTTCGTAGAATTTATTCACAGAGATGAATGAAGCCCACAGCAAGGCAACATTAGTTTTATCCTTGAATATGGAAAGTAATTAAGAACATACGTATAATTATACATTAAATAATAGTATTCATGTATATGCCCAGACATGTACAATTTCTATATAATTTGTCAAGTAAAAATATTCTTTATGGAAGACTGGATTGGTAATATATAATTAATTTTACTTCCAGAGTCTTAAGTTTAACCTTGCTTGCATTCTGGAAGGTTGTATACATCTCAGAGTTTGCTAATGAAGAGCCATTTGCACTTTGTCTCTGTAATAAGTAGTCATAGTTATTTGGAATAAGATGGCCATAAGTGTTTGGAAGAGTGGAAAGTGAGGTTAGTTTGGAATGAGAGAGAGGATGGATGTTGCCTACAGAATCTACGTAACAGAGTTTCCTCATGATTTAAAATAATGATGCTTGCACTCTTACTATAATGCTTTGGTAAATTCAGATGCTGGCAAATAATGGTGATGGTTTTGTTGCAGTAATGTTTATTTTTAAAAAAATATAAAAACTAGTAAGTACTAGTTGATACAGTGCCATTGTAGGACTATACCCTGCTTGTTACCTTTGTTCCTATCAAAGCAGAAGATAAAATATCTTTTTCTAAAAAAATAGAATTGCCAAGATCAAAAGTGCATTGCATAGAAGCAAATTAAGAAGGTCCTGGACAGTCAGTCGCTGGAGCTGTGTTGCAGGGTCATTGGTAACCTCCATGGCCAAGTGCTTTAAAAATACAACAGAATCTGAAGAAAAGGGAGATTTTATCTTTGTTGTGGAAGATTGCTTCTTGGGTTCTGATTTAAATGAATTTAAAAACAATGTTTGACCTTTGTATTCAAGAAAGCAAACTGAGCTTTGGTCTGCAAGGTCTTTGTGCAAGCAAAAGCAGGAACAGTTTGCCAGGACTCTGAGCAACAGTGGTAGCTGGGTGCATTTCATGTGGCTGCTTAGGCCTCAGTTTAGGACTCCAAACTTCATATCATCAACAAAGTACTGTAATATGAAAGTGATTCTTTACTATATTCTGAAGCATTTCAATGAGGACTGGAATATGAATAAATGCTAAATATTTAGATGAAGAACTGGGACTTTTTATATGAATGACTTGACTGATCAAGCAGGTGCAAGTTTGTAATATTGATTGATCACTGACAGGATTCCTTCTTCAGGTGACTAAAGGGCTTGTGCCTCTTGTTTTGAAGTAGAGCGTTGCAGAAATGGAATAATCGTAACTGAAATATGTTAATGCTAATCCATAGACCCAGAAAACAGCATGTGGGAGAGAAACATGTAAGATGAGCAAAAAAAGATTAGTAAAAGAATTGTTAGTTTTCTGATAGGCTTAGTTTGGAACATTTCTCCCTGAAATTAGGTCTGAGACTCAAACTAATGAGATGCTGATTTTCAGTCAGCTGCTAAGACAGTGAGGGAATGTGAGTTGGCACAGTATTTATGAAGCATTCTGATACTCCGAAGAAAAATGTTTATGTACCTATTATTAAAATGTGTGTTTAATCATCCGTGTATAGCAGATGGATGAATTGCTTTCTTCTTTTGAAGCTCTGGTCTTTGCATTAAGTCAGGATTTATTTTGCCGGGGGTTTTGTCTGGCTGGGTTTTTTTTTATGTTGGTTCAGTTGTGAAACACTTATTCTTTTTCTTTTTTGTTTAAGAACACACACAGCTGTTAAAATTGCCCCACGATATAGTGCACCTGTAATTCATGTCCTGGATGCATCCAAGAGTGTTGTGGTTGTAAGTTCTAAATTATAGTTTCTCATCCATGGCAAAATATATGCTCTGTTTTTCTGTTGCACCTCTCATCCTTTCCTCAAATGCTTAATGTTATGGCAGAAAATTGAAGAAGGCTGACAAGAGAGCAGTTCCTCAACTGCTGTTGATTCAGTTATTTGCTGCCACATGGTTACCTCATCTGACTTGTGTCAATTATTGTCACTGGATATGTTTATTTAAGTGCCATTTTTCTAGTGAGGGTAACATGATTTACTCAAGTCCTTGACTGTAGATTTGAGATGTTTTCTAGTGCAGAGCAATGGGGTTATAGGTCATCCACTGTTCTCTCAGGTTTAGATATATTTCTGATGTTAGTGATACAGCAACATTAGTGCTATGAAACATTTGGCTGGAGTTCTCTGAGATGGATGCTCTCTCTATCAGGCAAATGAGTAGTCTTAACTGGCACATACTTGCTAGAAAGAAGTAGGACAAGCTGTGTTGTTTCTATGGCTATTAAGTCTCTGACATCTTGGAGTATTCTCCTCTCAGGTCTTTCCGGAACCAGAGTTGACTCTGCTAGTATTACCTGTGTAGCAGGTAATAATCATATTCTTCAATATGTTTTGAATCTAGTTTGCAGATTAGTAGTAAGGCTTGGTTTAGTGTTGTCCAGTATAATTGGAAGCAAATTTGAAAGACATTTAGCTTAGTCTGAAGTTCATACCCAGTCCTTACTATAGTTACAGTATACGCTTAGTGCTTTCTCTTTCCTCTTTTTCAGTGCTCTCAACTCTTAGATGAAAGTGTAAAGGATGATTTCTTTGAAGAAATATTAGAGGAATATGAAGAAATTAGACAAGAACACTATGAGTCTCTCAAGGTACAAATGTAATTGATTTAGTTTCTTCTGTTGTTTGAAGTTGCTGGTACTTGCCTCATAACTAACTCTCAGTTTCAGCTCCTTGTGAAATATATTTGAACTGATTTAAAACATGCAGTAGAATTGATGGTAGACTTCCAGAAGTGCATAAGAAATGAAATTTTCTAACTCATAAAGGAAAATTCTGCATGAGTCTAATACATGCCTGGCAATCTAGGACATCTCCGTGGAGCTAGTAGTCTTATCAACTTGACCAACCTACAGGACACCAGTGCTCTCCTGGAACTGTAGCTGGAAACAGGGAGCTACACTGGGCTAACTAAAGTGGCTCTGATTGATTTTGCAGGTATTTATATTACCCCATGTTCTGTTGTAACACTTCCCTGATGTGTTCAGATTGTTTTAGGTTGGGGTCCTAAGCAGTCTCTAAGTAGAGAACTGAAGCTGCATTTTTAGGAAAGTGAAGAGAAAGAAGGAAGGAATTTGGAGATTGACTGTGCAAATTCTAAACAGGGAACAAATAGCATGTGACTCCTCTGAGGATGTCTTTGTAAATAAACACAGAAGCAAGCGAAAAGTCATCTGGCTCTAACCTGGTGTCTTGATAAAGACAGATAAAGCTTGAGGCCTCCTGCTGAGAACATTTGGCTTGATCAGCTTTAAGACTGTCTTTGCAAAGGGAACGAGTCATCTAAGCTGGTATCAGTGAGTGCAGCACTCTTCTTTAAGCAGAGGTCAGCAGTGAATTCATGAGCCTTACTGAAATTGCTATAAATTTCCTATGCCTTTCAGAAGAGCCAGTAATCTGCCTAAAGGCACACAGCAGTCACTGGTGGTGATGTCATTGTGAAATTAACCTTTATGTCCATACAGGAAAGAAGATACTTGTCTCTACAGCAAGCTAGAAGAAAGGGTTTCCATAATGACTGGTTATCAGGTCATGAGCCAGGTCAGTTTAAATGTTGCTGTTGGTTATTTTTGCTGTGCCTTTTCTTTACTTTTTTATTGATTTATTATACATTTTTAATTAGATTATGCTTCATTAAACTTCAGGGTATTGTAGCATTTTGTTAGAAAAGGTGTAACAGCATGAGTGAATTGGTGTCTCTCCAAGCCAAGATTTTCTTTTTGGCATAAATTTGAGTGTCCTGTTTCTGCCAATTAATACTTCATTAAAAAATGGGGAGAAAAAGTCCTAAAACCCAAGAAGTTACCCACAACACCATATAATCAAAGATAAGTCTAATATCTGCTTCACAGAATAATGTTGGACTGGCTCATTATATTGCACACCTTACTATACCACATTTAGGGAACACATGTTATGACATGGCATTTGTATCAAGTCCTTACATTTTTTCTCCATTTCTCCCATCAATTTCTGTGCAAGTTTGTTTTGATTTATTTTTTTAAAAAATATTAGAGACTAGAAGTGTAAATATAATGCCACAAGAAGTCCGTTCCTGGAGTGACTACTTTCTGTCTTTTAATTTACAAGTCTCAACAAGATGCTAACTTTCAATAGCTCATCTTAATAAAGGTTCTGTTGTAAAGTATTGAACAGGACAAACAAAACAAGTGTAAAGCTTGTGGCTACATCATAGCATAGATCCAGCTCTTTTTTATGATTGTACACATGCCTCTAAACAATCATGTGGTGGTTGTAAAAGTTCTTATAAATTAAATATTAATTACTGTTCTACAGTACCATAGCAAATAATATGTCTATGTTTAGAAAGCAGTATTTGTAAACATGAAAGCTGTATACCCATAAAACATGTCAGGTATTGATAAGTTGTGTAGGGGTTTTTTTGGATCTTCATTTGGCCAATAAGTTCTGAATTTCAATAGCTGATAAGTTTTGATTTGTATGAAAGAACAAAAGGCTTTAAATTTTCTGTTTCAACCTTATATGCCTTTTATGCTTTTTTTAAAATCACATTGTAACTGTGGGGTGTGGTATGACTTGGGAACAATATGGCCATGAGAATTGTAGGGCAATTGCTTTGGAATAAGTCATTTGCGGTGGTAGAGGCTGGTGAGCATCAGGTACACTGCTCATGTAAGAGCAATTTAAATTATTCTCATCATGTGAGATTGTACTTCTGATTCCTACAGTTAAACCAAAATTCATTGGCACAAAAGTCTTTGAAGATTATGACCTGAAGAGACTGGTAGAATACATTGACTGGAAGCCTTTCTTTGATGTCTGGCAACTTAGGGGAAAGTATCCCAACCGGGGTTTCCCCAAAGTCTTTAATGATAAAACCGTAGGTGAGTACTGAATTTGTATTTACTTCATGGAAATAATCCTGACAGACCTGCTGTGCGTGCTACATTAAGGTTCTGTATGTTTTGAAATACACAGAAATAGTGAAAACCCGTGGAAACTTAGTGTCACTGAAATAATATCTGTAAAGCAACACTTACTGAATCAAGTGTTGGCATGTGAGGCTGAAACATAACCGGGGAAAATACTTAATCATCTTATTTAGAATTCACCTACCAAAACAAAGGGAGATGTTTTAATGATAGAAAATAGCAGCAGAGTGCTTGGTTTATCTGTATCGCTGTTGTGGGTGAAGATGGCAAGAGGGCTTTGTCTCCTTTTTAAACTATTCAGGAGGCCTTGAAATACATGGTGAAACTGCAAGGGTCACACTGAAATTGGTGTTCTGGGTCTGCTTCACTGTGGCAACGTAGGTGCATGCACATACTCTCTGTTGCTCGTTTTATTCTGCTAGAATGATGTTGGCTGAAATGTGGATTTGTTTCTTTTTTCAGATTTATGTTGTTACAGCTGTATAGATGTAATAACGCTGCTAGCTCTCCGTTTGCTGTCGCTGACAGATTGTTGGAGTCATCAGAGAATTATGTGGAAAATGAAAAATGAACCAATCTTCAGCAATTTTTAAGCCCAATTTGCCAGTTGTGAAAATATGCCTTTTCTAAAGGGTTCTCTTTTTTTGATAGGTGAAGAAGCAAAGAGAGTTTATAATGATGCTCAAAATCTACTGAAAACATTGATTAAACAAAAGAAATTACAAGCCAGAGGAGTGGTTGGGTTCTGGCCAGCTCAGAGTGTTCAAGATGATATCTATTTATATGCTGTAGAAGAGGCAGTGGGATCTTCGGAACCAATAGCAAAATTTTATGGCTTGAGGCAACAGGTACAATGACAGAACATTTTTGAAATGAAGTAATTTTTTCTTCTTGAATTGCAAGAATGTAACAAAAATGCCCTATTAAAATCTGTGCAGAAAATGGTTGTTGTAATTTGTCCACAACTGTTGAATTGCCATTTCTTTCAGTAATTACAAGATCTTCTTAATATTGACCCATGTATTTGTATTGTAGTATTTGTAGTATTTTGTATTGTAGTAGTTGTCCAAAATGCTTTATAGATGTGACATCTTCAGATACGATGTGCATTTTCAGTCTTGATTTTAATATTTTAAAAAGTCTTAAAGCATTGTGCTGTGTAAATTCATCACATGGATCCCGTGTGCTCAGTTAGAATCTAATGAACCTTAATTCTCTAATATCCCTGCCTTAGATGAGAAATTCTGCTTGAGTGTGTTAACGTTTAAAACCACTTATAATTAAAATACCTGAAAAATAAAACTCAATGGAGACAAATGGTTTTGATAGTCTTAATTTTTATGTAAAATTCCTCATATGAAGAGGCAGTTTAGAATCGGTTAGTTGGCTGCTAATTCTGTAGAGAGAATCATTATTTTAAGTATTTAAGCGTGACTCATACTTACCCAGATTTGCATTTATTTTGATAGATGGAACATTTTCAAGATACTCTGCCTCTCCTTCTTCCCTACCTTCTGACTCAGCTTCTTTATAGTTCACATAGTCAGAGTCAACAAACATGGCAGAAGCAAATTTAACAAATGCTTAAATTTATGGAGTATGGTATTCTGTGAGGACAATCCTGTGCCAATATTGCAGAACCGTTTATCTGTTCCAATTCCCTGCAACAGATTATCTGTGAGTGGAGATGCATCTAGTGTGTCTTGACAGTTCATGGCAGATGTTTATATAAACTGTTCTCACAGGGATTGAGCAGGGCTGTTCCAGGGCCTTGCTGCCTACTTAAACATTTTGATATCCCATGTAAATCAAGTTTAATATGGTTTCTTTTCCTAGCCTTTTCCCATTGTTCTCCCAAGGGGAATATCTGATTCGATGTTGTTCTTGCAATGGTTTTTACTATTGGAATGGTTAATTTCCTTACTCTTTTTTTCTTTTATATTCCTAATTTTTTCCGTCTTTTCTCAAAGGTTAAGGCTATGCAAGTCTGAGCTGTTGTGTGTACTGTTCTTCTGGACTCTTCATATTTTAGCTGCATCTCTTTCAATCTGGTGTACATAGTAATTCAGCAGAGACTTCAACAGAGCAAAGCAGAGGCGAATAATTGTCTCCTATTTCTTATATAAAATGTTCCTTTCAGTACACTGAGTTCTCTCCATGATATTGGCACTGTTGAGGATGTGATGTAAATCTAAAAGTCGGAGATGCATTTAGTATTTTCCTTAATAAGAGAACTTTGAAATTACCATAGGTTTCACATGTGTGGAAAAAGGATATTTCTTCAGTTTTATGGTACTTTCTGTAACCTAGTACATTATAGAAACAAGGAAACAGTTGGCCATTTTTCTTTGTTTTCCAGAGCTGAGAGTGGTGGTGTTTTATTTTGTTTTGGTTTTAAGCTGCAGTTGGAAAGCATTGTTAAAATGTTGTCATAGAATAAGAAAACTTGGAGAGGAATCTTCAGCCAAGTGATAGCCATGAAATAACTTTTATCTCTCTGTAAGTTGGGTAGATTTACAAGAACTGTACCACTTTTTAAATAGCAGTCATATTCCCACAATGAATATGCTGATAGGATCCTCAACTGTAAAAACCTCGTTAGGTGCTACAGCCAGTGTTCAGTCACCTCTTTCTATTTGCTTTTTTCCATTTTAGAAAAGGATCCAGTTAGCAGGATACTTGCTGTTTGCATAAACCCACTGGAACCTGGGGTGCTATTTTGTCTGGATTAACTGGGATCTGATCTGCCAACTATAAGTTTTGCTAACAGGTGTGGAATCTTGAGTGATAGAGATGGAAAACTCCTCTTCTTACTCAGTGGCTGGCACAAGACCGTTCCTTCTTTTGTAATATGTTGACTGCAGAATAAGCTGTAAAATCTTACTAGCTGTAAACAGAAGAGAAACATCTCTCTGTACTTGTTCAGCACAGCATCTATGTCCTTTGGCATTTTGTTCTTCAGTGATCCAAACACGCTTACAGTAAGAGAGGTGCTTTCTTCTAGTTCAAGTACAAGAAAGCCATCATGGCTCAAAGACTAGTAAGGTGTTTTCAGAAATGCTTTAAGTCCCTTAGTCTTAAAAATACTCATCTTTAGATTAATAGTGCACTAATACTTAAAATATTTTCAAACGTTCTGATTTATTGCACTGGTTTTGTTACTTTAGGCTGAAAAGGACTCTGCCTGCACAGATCCATATTACTGCCTCTCGGACTTCATTGCACCACTGGATTCTGGCGTTTGTGACTACTTAGGCCTGTTTGCTGTGGCCTGCTTTGGTGTAGATGAGTTATGCAATGAATTTAGGAAACAAGATGATGAATACAGCATCATAATGGTAAAGGCTCTTGGGGATCGATTAGCAGAGGTATGAGGTTTTATCGTGTGTTTCCTTGCAAATTTTGTGAATGTGTACTAGATTTGATTGACAGGTTGCTGGTTTAAATTTTAGCACAAACTTAAGCTGTTGCCTGTAATGTATGCTCTGCATTGAATCTGAAAGGAAACTCATGCTACTGAAATTGTCTAGAGAGTCGTCTTCGGAGCTATGATACTTTCTGGCTGCAAAAAGATCTCTCAGTTCTTTGTGAAGTTTTTGATGATTGATAGAATTTAGTAGATTTTAGAACAAGACTGTTCAAAAAGAAGTATCTTTTAAATCTTGTTTCATCTACGTGAGAATGTATTTGGACCAAGGTGTGATGCACTGATTATATTCTTGAATTGCAGACATGCCTTCTGCTGGGTACAAGGGTACAAATCTTTTAACTTCACATGTATCAGTCTTAGACAAGACATGCTCTTACAGCTCTAACTGAAATGGTTTAGAAAATGCCATCCATTCCCTCTGTCCCTCTAACTCCATCTGCCTGCCCTCATGCTTACACCTGAGTAACTGTGTTAAAACTTACAGCAACTTAGATGCCATGCAAATGGGGTTAGCTCTAGTTGTATGTTTCAAACTGTAACAGAGTTTCAGAAGTTACTTTTAGATGCCATCTAAAGATCTTTGCTGAAGTGGAAATTTCTCCTGAAGGTAACCATTGCTGGCAAGATTAAGTAAGCTGTTAAAAGGAGTGAAGAAAATCTGTTGCACATTCTCAGCTAATGAAAATGTCAGTGGCTCTTACTTAAGGCTGATACTACCAAGGATGCAAGAATGATGTGACCTTCCACAGTTAAACCTGGATAGGATGTCTGCGTGGGCAAGACCTACTGACTTTAGTGCTCTAATGATGTATTGATACTATAAACTAATAAATTTGATATTTTCTGGTTACTTGTGCACATCTTTACCTCTTCGAGTACGTAGGATTTTAAAGCAGGACAACCTCAAAAAACCCCAACCACTGTCTACCAATAAGAGAAGAGCTAAACCACTTGAATTAGCAAAACAAGTATCATATGTCTATTTTAACGCTATCAAATTTCTCAGCTATATTAAGAGCTTCCTTAAAAATTAAAATGGGCAGAAAGTCTCTGTCATTGTTTGTCTTCATCAAATAGCTATTGCATCGGTCTGCACAAATTAAAAAGAACCAAACAAACCACCAAAACTGCAATCTTTGCGCTTTCTTCCAAGGCATTTGCTGAGGAGCTCCATGAAAGGGTTCGAAGGGAATTCTGGGCTTACTGTAGCACTGAGCAGCTAGATCTGTCTGACCTACGTAGAATTAAATATGAAGGAATTCGTCCTGCCCCTGGATATCCAAGCCAGCCTGACCATACAGAAAAACTCACTATGTGGAAACTTGCAAACATTGAGGAAACAACAGGTACCTCTGTCTGCTTTACTGAGATTCTTGAATGGTTTTATGTGAATGAAAAATTGAAATGCCATCAAAACAGCAAACTGGATGGTGCAGAGCTACATAAAAAAACCTAAACTGAAGTGGTTCTGGAAATTGCTGTCTTCCCCTTTTCATTGCCATTTTTATTTCGCCTCATTCAAGCATGCATTTGCAAAATACTGCCCGTGCTTCTGGTGAAGGAGTTGTGTCCCTAATTAGCAGAGTGCATGCAAACAGGCTTCTGTTGCACAGAGAATAATTCTAGCATCCTTATGGCTGCAAGGAGGCATTCTAGATATAAACAGTAAAGAGTCAATTCAGCAGTGTATTTCCTGGTCCACAAAAACTTTGAGATGGTAACTCTTAAAAAACCAATGAATTCCATTTTCTTTCCTCAGGTATTTTACATATCAGGCATTTCACTGCTACTTCCACGATTCCAAAAATACCTTCCTGTGTTTCAAACCCTCTAGTTACCCATGACATTTGCCAAAATGTCCACCTTTTTTTCCATCACACTATACAGTCACTTTACAGTAATAATGTAATGAAAGTCTGTAAGATACTTAAAGCTGTGTGTATTTTTTTTAACAGATAGCAAGTAGAAAACAGTTTTGGTTTTAGTTCTTCTGAAACCTTCCTGGTTTTTGAGTTTGCCTGAAGCTGCCCAACAAAAAAAAGGCTGTGAATTTATGCTGCTGATTAATTCGGAGAGTAAGAAAATTTTCATTCTCTCTTCCAGGAATTGGTTTAACTGAATCCCTAGCAATGATACCTGCTTCTGCAGTTTCTGGCCTCTACTTTTCCAGTCCAAAATCCAAGTACTTTTCTGTTGGCAAGATATGTAAAGATCAGGTAAGTTGAGCTGCCCATTGTGGTAATGTTACAGCATTCAAAAATACCTTATGAGTGAGCAGATGTTCAAAAAAATTTTGTAAACAGAAAAAGCTAGAGTTTCCAGATCATCATCATCATCACGTTTTGTGGTCCTTTTGCAGGTTGAAGATTATGCACGGAGGAAAAATTTGTCTGTGGCAGAGGTGGAGAAATGGCTGGGACCCATTTTGGGATATGATACTGAATAACTGTGCCACTTGTGGGTGAACATTTTCTTTTGATAATCTGTTTGCCAGAACAAGAAAATCCTTCCCACTGAAAACAGCTTTCTCCCATCGATCTCAATAGCTTGTTTGATTGCTTTTAATTTTTGATCAAGAAACTTTTATTTCAAATTTGCCCTGTGCTCTTGGGACCATGAATGCATTGCAGATCTCTTAGGCATAGTGATACGCTTTTATTTATTTATATTTCTTGCACAGTGCTCTAGCTGAGCAGGTAGATGTAGGGTGAGATGTGGAGGCTGCAAAGTCCTCCTGTCCTGAGGAAGGCTTTGAAATCAGGGGCAAGAATTTCTGTCCCATTGGATGGGAATATACGAAGAACAGGATTTGACTTCTGTTATTGCAGTGTTTTTTACAAGTCCAGGTTCAGAAATAAAATATGATTTTTCTGTAATGTCAGCAAAGGTTTTACACTGGGTGATCAAGAACAACTGAAGTACAACACATCTTTTTTAAAACCTTTCTGCTCTGTATTTAGGCCTTGTTCTTGGGAATACATGTTGTTCTCTCTGAATTATATCAGGTTTTTAAATTACTTTGTGATTATGATTGTGGTTTGAACTGTCAAAATAATACAATGTGCTGGAGCAATATCAGAGATGCTGTATTATGACAGAAATGGGATGACATGAACCCATGGGGTTGTCCATCTCATGCTGCTTCTTCCTTTCAGCAAGCCACAATCATACTCTGTATGAAGGGTAATGACACTTCCTACCTTCGTGTTTAAACAATCTTTTCTAAGTGAAGAAAATGAGTGAAGCGTAATTGTTACTACAGATGGACAGAAAGCTTGGAGGTGGTTACGAAGTCTTTAAGCTTCTGCATACCTGGATTGTAGAAACAAATAGTAGCAATACTGTCCTAAGTAACAGTTAATACAGTAGGCTTCTTCTTAAGATTTAACTCTTGAGTGAGCTAACTGTTTATAGCTTGTAATAATCTCTGAAAAGTGCCTCAGATATTATTTAAATGCTAATTTAATAAAACATTATGGCAAAAACCTGTCATTTTTCTTGTTTCTAATTGTAAAGAAAAGACCAATATTATAAAGACAGTGTTCTTTAAATAGTTTATCTGTAATCTATTAATAGCTGTATAATTTTTTTAATGTCTTCATCTGACTTTATGCTAAAAGGATCATCTTGTATCAACAATTTAATAAAGGTTAAGCTGTCAATGGTGTTATCCTATTAGAATCTTTTAAATGGCAATAGTAAAATGTGTGCAATAGTCTGAACAGATAATGTCAAAATTAATGTGCACATTCTACCATGAATCTGAAAGTGTAAAGGTTGTTATGGGTTTTTTAAAGTAGTTGAGTAAGTGTATTCTTAACAGAACGTTTTAGAATGTCACATCCTTTAATGATTTACAAAAATAATTTCTAAATGGATCTCTCCCTCTCCCCCATATGAAGGGACTTGAGACATGTCCTTACTGAGCAGCTGATTCTTGTAGCTGGAATGGTTCCTCAGTAACACATTCTTCTAGATTGCCACAAAAACAGTAAAAAATTCTTAACATAAAGGAAAACTTCTGAAATATGTCGCCTGTAAAAACTGAAATCTTTGCTTTCTTTTTGATACTTGCACTGTTGCAAATCAGTTTAATGATTGGAATATCTCCTCTGCACCACTCTTTCATATCCTTATATTTGGAAGCAGAGTGCCTTATTAGTCTGAAATTTTGAGCATGTGAATGAAGTCCAAGTTTGACTTGTACAGCTTGGTTTATTTATTAATTTCCTGAAATCAGTATCACCTATTTCAGCGAGTACAGCTTTAGCAGAGTAGGGCTGATAGAGCGGAAGGTGCACTGCTCTGTAACAGGGGTGGTGGTACCTTGTGTACAAGCAAATGGTTTCAAATGGTGTGCAATTATGTTGTCTCTTCAGGCACTATACGCTGATAAAAGTCTTCATCTTTGCCTGCAAAACTTGTTGTAAGAACCTGTTTGGAAGAATTACTCATTTTTATAATGCCAATGTTTTTACCCAGGACAATTTGTTACTCTAAATTGTCAATTGCCTCTTTGAATAAGACTTGCAATAATCTTTATTCTCTTCATAACAAAGGTGAAGTGTGAAGAAAAAGGGTCTCATAGTTCTACCAGGTAAGACTATTTGAAAACCCATGGTAGGAATATGCTTCTTCAAAGTGATGAAATGGAGTGGGTACTGTCCAGGAAAGATGGACAGTTTTAAAATGCATAACAGATTTTTTTGTGGTGCTTTTCTAAGTACTACTAACAAAGGTACAAGGTGTAAAACACAATGAAAAATTAAGAATGCGTTGTAAACAATTCTGGTTTAATGTCTGTGAATAATTTACTTTGGATAGTGATATATATAATTTTTTTTTTCTCGTAAGTTAGGTCAGCAGCCTGGAGATAAAGTTTTGAGGCACATATTTTAATTTATGGGTGTCAGGAGAGAATATGACTAAACCTGCCCCTTGATTCTGAGGTCTGTTTCAATACTGCTGCACATTTTGAGAAGATTGTAGCATGTTTTGTTTTGGAATGGGGATGCTACCATAGGCCAGACTACTCCTCAGAAAAAACCCTAAACTCACATTTCTTTTTTGTGATAGTATTTGACCCTTTTCCACAGCTTTCTGATGAAATTTGAGAGTCTTCTGCTTCCTTGTTCAACAACATAAACATCAGTACAACTTTTTATTTAATTTCTGCTCTTTAAAACATAAGGAACGTCCAGAAACTGAGGGGAATATTGAGGGGCCTTTGATGGTAGAAATATAAACTTTTAGAAACTTTACTACTTAGAAAGAGGCTAATTTATTGATAACTGTGACTAGGTTTCATGAAATGCTTTTTGACATCTTTAGCTAATTTACCTGAATGTGCCATGAAAAACTATATTCTGAAAAAGTGGATTCAGGTCTTAAAAGAGTTTGAAGAGCAAGAAAAGAAATAACTTCACTATTAGTTCAGGAGGGTGGTTCCATACAGGAACAGCAGCACGTGTTCTCAGTCACTGGAGAAATAAGTCCTGTGCCCTCAATTATCGTAGCCTTGTCATGGCCAAGCCTGTTCAACCCCTCTACAAAGTTATTTCATTTGATTGCCAGGCTTCTGTAGGTGCTGGTTTTCAAATGAAGTTATGCTGCACACAAAATTGAAACACTTTGATCCTGCTTTCACACATAACGTGTATACTGGCCAGCTAAAGGCAGAACTGAGAAACCAAAGCTTCCATCTTCTTTTGTTTTATGAATACCTCTGTGGCTCAATATCCCAAGATTTTTGACAATGCCACATGCCTAACATAAATAACTGTGCAAGTAAAACTCAGCTGAGATTACCAAACTCGGTGTTTTGGATTTGTGTTTCAACTTGATCCAGGATGTTAAAATGAGCTTGTAATTATCCTTGGTGGCCTCTGCCTTAAAGCTCCTGATCTGCTAAAGGGGAGTGTTCTCAAGCCGGGGTGGGCTCTGCCATTCCTTCCTATAGAAAGAACATGAAATAACTAGAGGCAGTGTGGAAAATCAGCGTTACCCAGTTCTTATCTTCTTGTCTTTTCCATCCCTTCTCCCTGTGGAATTACTCTGCTCTTCCTCCATTCCCCTCCAGCAGCTCCCCTTAGCTGCATGCCATGCTGCCCTGTAGGTTCTGCCAATATGGCATGGTAGAATGTTTTAAATAAGTCTATTTTAAAGTCTGAACTAGTTTGATGGTTCAAGAAGAGGAATTTTTACCTAGCCAAGTGTTGGACAGCACTAATAAAAATGCTGCTAATAGCGCTGCATACAGAAGCCTTATAGCATGTATGTTAGTTGTTTATAACAGCTAACTTAAAGATGCAGTTAAGCATTTTGTTTCTGTTGTTGTTTTCATCTAGATAGCAAAGCCAAAATGTGTGTTAATCTCATCGTTTATCAGTGTACTGCTTTAAACATGCCAGATTCGGCGTGACCGGCGGCAGGAACGGTAAGTACTGCAGCCGGGTGCTCAATCTGGGCGGGTGGAGAGTTCCTGGGGAAAGGCAAAAGCTCGGGAGAGGACCCCGGCAGGGCGACTCTCTCTGAACCCCAGAAGCGGCAACTGTCACGTGGGCCGGTCCCGGAAGAAGCCGCGGGGCATTTAAACATCTCCCTGGGAGCGCCAGCGACCGGAGCGCGGCGAACAGGTGCGGGCAAACAGGTGCGGGCAAACAGGGTCACGGTATAGGCAGTTTGCGCAGGCAGGGCAAGCAGGCACTCTCTGACAGGTGGTTGACTTCCCACTCCCCTGCAGCAATGGTGATCAGGCGTGGTAAAGCCTCTGCCACCAGGAGTGTAGGCATCCAAACGGAACCACTATTACGGGACGCAGCTGCCCAGACTCGAGACTGCAGGGAGTGTCTCAGCCTACTTGTGGTTCCTGAGGACCATACCAAAATGCTTGTCTTAGGTGCGAACAGATTCAAGATCTGCTCCTTATGGTTGCAGATCTTAAGGATCAGGTGGAGAGGTTGAGGAGTATTCATGATAGTGAAAGGGAGATAGACTGGTGGAGTAGAACCCTCTCTCCTCCCGGTAATCCTCCCCAGGAGGCTGAGGAATGCCATATTCCTCATCAACAGGATAGGGGGAGTGACCTGGCTGGCGAGGAGGACTGGGAGCAGGTCTGCTCTCGTGGGGGTTATAGACCTCCCTTTCAAATGCCACCTTTCCAGCTGCCCCTACAAAACAGGTTTGGGGTGTTGGAATTTGATGCTCAGGTGGAGGATAGTATGACAGAGAACTCACCCGAGGAGGCTCTTAACCTCACATTGCCCATCAGACAGGTCAGGACTTGAAGTAAGAAAAAGAAAAGAGGGTCATTGTAGTGGGAGACTCCCTTCTGAAAGGGACGGAGGGCCCTATTTGTAGGATGGACCCAACTCATAGGGAAGTCTGCTGCCTTCCCCAAGCCCGGGTACACGACATCGCCAAGAGACTCCCAGACCTAATTAAACCCTCAGATTATTACCCGCTTGTGGTGGTACAGGCTGGTGGTGATGAGCTAGCGAAAAGAGGGTCAAGGGTACTTAAAAAGGAATTCCAGGAGCTGGGACGGTCAATAGATAGGGCAGGAGCACAGGTGGTGTTCTGCTCGGTTCCTCCGGTGGCAGGGATGTATACAGATAGGAACAAGAGAATATATGCTGTTAATAAATGGCTTAGGGGCTGGTGCCGGCAGAGGAATTTTGGGTTCTTTGATCATGAGGAAACCTTTACGGCACCTGGCCTGCTTGACTCAGATGGGTCATCTAACTCCAAAGGGTAAGAGGATTCTAGCTCAGGAGCTGGCAGGACTTGTTGAGAGGGCTTTAAACTAGGCATGAGGGGGGAGGGGGGATTACTAGGCTCACCAAAGATGTTCCTGTGGAGGATGAGCCATCTCAAAGGGTGTTGTCAGTAACCCAACTGAAGTGCATGTACACAAACACACGCAGTATGGGAAACAAACAGGAGGAGCTGGAAGTCCTGGTCCAGCAGGAGAGCTATGATATAGTTGCTATCACGGAAACGTGGTGGAATGACTGTCATAACTGGAGTGCTGCCATGGAAGGCTACAGGCTCTTCAGGAGAGACAGTCGCGAGAGGAGGGGTGGAGGGGTGGCCCTCTACACTAGGGAAACCCTGGATGCTGTCGAAGTCGAGATCGGTGATGACCAGGTTGAGTGCCTATGGGTAAGGGTCAGAGGGGCAGTCAGGTCTGACCTCCTGGTTGGAGTATGTTACAGACCGCCCGACCAGGAGGAGGATTTGGATCTTCTATTGTTTAAGCAGCTGGAGGCTGCCTCTAGATCGGCTGCCCTTGTTCTTTTAGGAGACTTTAACCTTCTGGATATCTGCTGGGAACTTAACACTGCTGAGAGGAGGCAGTCCAGGAGGTTCTTAGAGTGTATTGAGGACTGCTTTCTGTCACAGCTGGTGAGTGAGCCCACCAGGGGTGAGGCTCTTCTTGAGCCACTTGGACCCTCATAAGTCTATGGGGCCGGATGGGATCCATCCTAGGGTGATGAGAGAGCTGGAGGATGAGCTTGCTAAGCCGCTCTCCATCATCTTTCAACAGTCCTGGCTCACTGGAGAGGTCCCGGAAGACTGGAAGTTGGCCAATGTGATGCCCATCCATAAGAAGGGCTGTAAGGATGATCCAGGTAATTACAGACCTGTCAGCCTGACCTCGGTCCCAGGTAAAATCATGGAGCAGATAATCCTGGGTGAAATCATGCGGCACCTGCAGAACGGTCAATAGATCAGGCCCAGCCAGCATGGGTTTAGGAGGGGTAGGTCCTGTCTGACCAACCTGATCTCCTTTTATGACCATGTGACTCGCCTGGTGGATGAGAGGAAGGCTGTGGATGTGGTATACCTGGACTTTAGCAAGGCCTTTGACACTGTCCCCCACAGTAGACTCCTAGGGAAGCTGGCAGCACGTGGCTTGGATGGGAGAACTCTGTGCTGGGTTAGGAATTGGCTGGATGGCCGAGCCCGAAGAGTGGTGGTGAATGGTGTCTCACCCAGCTGGCAACCGGTCACCAGTGGTGTCCCCCAGGGATCGGTATTGGGTCCGGTCCTGTTTAATATCTTTATTGATGATCTGGATGAGGAGATTGAGTCCATCATCAGCAAGTTTGCAGATGATACCAAGCTGGGAGGAAGGGTTGATCTGTTAGAGGGTAGGATGGCCCTACAGAGAGACCTGGACAGATTGGAGAGATGGGCTGATTCTAATGGGATGATGTTTAATAAGTCCAAATGTCGGGTACTTCATTTTGGACACAACAATCCCATGCAGAGCTACAGACTGGGGACAGAGTGGCTGGAGAGTAGTCAGGCAGAAAAGGACCTGGGAGTGCTGGTTGACAGGAAGCTCAACATGAGCCAGCAGTGTGCCCAGGTGGCCAAGAAGGCCAATGGCATTCTGGCCTGCATCAGGAATAGTGTAGTGAGCAGGACCAGAGAAGTTATCGTCCCCCTGTACTCAGCACTGGTCAGGCCTCATCTGGAATACTGTGTACAGTTCTGGGCCCCCCAGTTTGGGAAAGATGTTAGGATACTGGAATGTGTTCAGAGGAGGGCAACGAAGATGGTGAAGGGGCTGGAGCATAAGCCCTATGAGGAGCGACTGAGGGAGTTGGGGCTGTTTAATCTAAAGAAGAGGAGGCTCAGGGGAGACCTCATTGCTCTCTACAACTACCTAAAAGGAGGTTGTAGTCGAGCAGGGGTTGGTCTCTTCTCTCAGGTGACCAGTGACAGAACTAGAGGGCATGGACTCAAGCTTCGTCAGGGGAAGTTTAGGCTTGATGTGAGGAAAAAGTTCTTCACTGAAAGGATGATCGGCCATTGGAATGCGCTGCCCAGGGAGGTGGTGGAGTCGCCGACCCTGGAGATGTTTAAAAACAGATTGGATGAGGCACTGAGTGCCATGGTTTAGATGATGGTTGGTGTTAGTGTTGGTGTTAGTGTTGGGTTATAGGTTGGACTTGATGATCTCAGAGGTCCTTTCCAACCTTGTGATACAAAAATAAAAAAAACAAACCCACAATTATTAATAATCTAATAATACTATATCAAACTAATATAACTTTCAACTGAAGTCCTTTAATTGTCTGAATTGCTAAGATGAAGTAGAGATTTTATCTTTGCCTTGCTGTTACAAACAAATGCTTTTAAAATTCTTAAGGTAGTTGATGACTTGTAGAATCATAGAATAGAATCATGGAATGGTTTGGGGTTGGAAGGAACCTTGAAGACCATCTAGTTCTATCCCCTCTGCCATGGGCAGGAACACCTCCCACTAGAACAAGTCACCCAAAGCCCCATCCAGCCTGGCCACCTTAATTATTTTATGGTAAAAAAAATTTATCTTGAATACAAACTCAGGTAACAAAGCAGTAATCATTTGATTTAAAAGGCTTTGCCACCACTGTCTAGAAATAGCTGATAAGTCTGAAAGGTTTACCGCACTACTTAAAGAAATTTCTATGCATATAGGATTACCTACATGTAACAAAAGAAGATGGAGCGGTGTGGGATTCACAGAGGGTAACTTAATTTCAGAAGATCACACAATTATTTAGAGAGGAGCTGGAAGATTAAGAGTTATGGCAAACATATGTCTCAGAAAATCAGGTATTCTCAATAATAGTATTGCAATGAATGAAAATAAAGGCTATAGCCTCTACCTTTGTTTACCATCAGAGTATAAGAAATGCAATTTGAGAACAATATTTAGGGCGCTTTCATTAATATGTGCTTGTGATTGAGGAGTTATATTTCCATGTTTATGAGTGAGAGGAAGAGGAAATAATAGTTAGGTTGTGAACTTATTCCTAGATGTAAGTAACAAGCTATTGAAAAAAGGAAAAGAATTCCCTGCCTCTTGGGAGTTGTTGAAAACATTACTTAGATGACTGAGTTTTTGACAGAATTTTCAGTTGACACTGCTGTTCCCTGACTCTGGCAGAATATTGAATATGTGATATGTGAAAATAAAACATCCTTCTTTTTTGGGTACATTTAAAGATGATCAGTTTCTGCATCAGCTCTGTATCTGTACGTAGACATCAGAGAAATTATGACCTGAGGATGGCTTCAGCCCAGTAGGAAAAGTAGGACTGGGCATGTAGATAAGGATTATTTATTTATTTATTTTCCTTTCTCAAAGTGTTAAAAAAGATCAGGGTTTTCTGTATGTGAGAGTGCAACTTCTACTGGATGTTTTGTTCTTATTTTACTTCTTTCATGTACTTGATCTGTGCTTTTTTCCCCTCTTCCTGCTCCACAATACAGGTGTGGAGATATCACTCAGAGCTCTCTAATGGCCTGCAAGTGTTGCATGTTGTTTGTTTTGGGTTTTTTTATATAAAATAATACGTATAATTGGGGTTTTTTTTGTTGGAATGCAGCAAGGTTCTCACCAAATGTCCTCTTCCCAGGAAGTGGACAACTTTATTCCTTTTTATCTGGCCATCCATTGGAAATGTATGTTGAGGTTCAGAAGTGTAGTGCAAACATGAGGTCTAAAAAGCTGTCATTTCTTGGTGGCTGGGGGACTCTCCTCACACTTCTGTTTCTGTTACAGCCTTGTGAGAACAAATATGTACACATCTTCCTGTAAATGATGGCAGTACTGGTACAGGAAGTAAGAGACATAAAAAAGCTGTGCTATACAGCCAGAAGAATTATTTAGCAAACTGTTCTTTGGAGATGCATTGGTACAAGGTGTACTCTAGCTACTGTCATTGGCCAGGATTCGTTTTCAGCTGCTGCCTCAATCTTGTCCATACTCCACTGCTCTTATTCCAGGAAACTGCTACTTGTGGCATCTCATGCTTTACTAAATACTCTGCAAGGTCCTCTTCGCTTAATCAGGCATTTATAATGAATAGCATTGCAGTAACTACTTTTATATTTCCGGCTTTCATAAACCTTTCTGTAACCAAATAGGTGACTTTCTTCAGAATACTGTTGTACAGCAAATAAATATATTGCTTCTTTAAGGCCCATGAGATCAGATTTTATTATCAGCATCTAATCTAACAAGTTTACTCATGTGGCCAAGGGTTTGCAGTCCAATCTTACTAGTCAAGAAGTTTGCTATGAACAAAAAAATGACCATGTTTATGCACTTTATTTAGGAAATAAATGTAAACAATTTTTTTTCTTTATTCCAAATATTGCCCCTCACATCTCAAGACAGCTAAAGGAATAAAAGCTTTGACTCAATTGTTATACCACCACCTATACATGTATGGTGAGAAGCACCAAAGCAAGAGATCCAAAACTCAATGTGATGTAAAAGTGTACGAGGTACTTAGTGAATATCATCTTGACTCTTCTGATAAACATTAGGTATTGATGCATTTTTTTTTTTTTACGAGTCGGTGAACTGAATCAAATAGCTGACTTTTCCCCATAGCTCCAAGGATGTTGGAGGGAGTGAAGACTGAAAGGAGTTTTTATGGTGCTCTTTTGTTCTCAGTTCTAGATTAGCATATCTGTCTGCCATCATATTCATTGCTTGGGAGCTGAAATGGGCTAGAACGCCTCTTGGCAACTATTCTACTCTCTGATCCAGCTGCTATTAAAATCTATGGAAAAATTGCTTACCTGAAACACAACTTAGATCAGTCCTAATGCAATAATTGGGAAAGAAAATTCAATATTAAAGTTCTGTCAAAAACACTTGAGGACTAGCAAGATGTGCTGTTAAACCTCCTTCAGTGGCTCTGCTTCATTGAGATAGATAGCTGGGACTATGTGAGTAATTTTTACTCTTATTCTGAAACACACACGTGACAGAAAGCAATACCCTATCAAGCCAGGAACAGATGAACTTTGCAGCTGTGGGTCCAGTGTGATCAATTATAACCATCCATCTCGGGGAAGTCTGAGGGAGATTGCCAAGCAGAACAGCAGCATGGGTATTGATTCTGTTTTGCATTCTAAGTGATGGAAGGTGTAGAGGTGCCTTGATTCAGAAAATGCTCAAAAAACATTTTCATGGTTTCAGGCCTGTTGTGATTTAAAACAAATACTGTTTAATGAGATTTTGAACTTTATAGTCTATGACATTGTGCTAACTTTCTGTATACTGTTGGAGTTTCATTTGGTCATATTTAAAGCGGAGGTACCTTTTAGTTAAATTTCCTCCTTAAGTATATGTTTTGCGTTATGTAATTCTACAAAATCAGCAAAGTCACAATATTTTCGTATCTTTCATGCTGTTTATGCACACAAAGTGCTGAGCAATGGCAAGGCAGCTGCTGCAGTACAGGTATTCCTATTTCAATCCAAATAAATTTGAGTGGCGTTATGATTTCTCTCCAAAAAATCAGCATGAAGTATACAAAAATCTGTAATGATATGAACTTCTTGACATTATATAAAACATGTTAGAATGTGATATTTGATCTGTTAGTGAAAAATGCTTTGATTCCATGTAAACTAATCATTTTCCATTTTCTCATGGGACTTTTAATGGCTGTATATGTACTTCTTTGGAAATGGCAGGTTCATTCTTTTTTTTTTTCTATTGCTGGTCTTGCTTCCATTCTTGCTGCTGAAATTTTTACTTAGCTTTCAGTCTGTTACAATGCTTCTCTTCCACTCACGCTTATTTGCCAAGTAGTTTGAAAGTCAGACTTACTATTTCGAAATCTTCGGTTGGAAATACCGACAGCTGTGACAAGGACACACTTTGCACTCCGCTTTTTTAACAAAACAAACAAACAAAACAAACCCCACAAAACGTAACAGCAACTAACCATAATTTTAAATGCTAATTTCCAGGCTAATCTGTTAGTTGAGTCCACTTAGTACTTCCATGAACTGTTCCACTCCTGACCAGCAGCTATATAAAACAAATGAAAGTGTAACAGTTGTTCTTGTATGGGAATATTTTAAAGAAAGTATTCCTAGCCTGCTACTGGTAACAGCAAGCCAGTATTTATATAAATAAACCATCCCTATCACCAGAAAGATAAATATTCTTTGGAACTACTCTGATGGCAGAGGTAGGAACAGGAGTCAGCCTTTTAGTACCACAGCACTTGTGTTTCCAACCCCTTTAAAAACAAAACAAGCCACAAAACTGCTGCTGGCCTGCCTGGCTGGTGTTTAATACTGCTACTCCATCAGGCTTGGAGGGAGACCTATTGTGAATGGCAACCATCTGCACTGAGCCTTCTCCCAGCTGTGCTGCAGCACAGTGCAGGTGTCGCAGCGGGGCAGTGGGACATGAAGGCTCAGAGCTGATATGAGTAACAGTGATGATGTTTAAAGCTCGCCCACAGCTCAGCTGCAGAACTTGGCTGTTCCCATAATGTAATTTTAGGTGCAGACCAAGAGGTAGGTGAAAGCCTGTGGTACCTGCTGAGGCAAGGGCCACGCTACTGGCTGCAGCACACATGATTCCCATGTGGCTATGCTGCAGAGCCAGCTGAACATGGGCTGTCTGCGCTTCTGCTATGGCCTGCAGCTTTGGGCTGTCCTAGCAAGAGTCTCCTGGTGACTGAATTGGTGATTGTTTGCCATGCAATACTGCTGCAAAAGGAAATGGGCTGATTGCAGGAGGCACAGAGTTTTTTGGTCCACTGAGCTTCAGCACGGCTGTATGCCCAAGCATGAGGAGGACAGCCAAGTTCATCCTTGGAGTACAGCGTTGACTTGTCCTGTCTGATCGCTAGAGATCACTGAAATCCAGTTTCCATATGACCCCTCTTTCGATTTACTGTGAAGCTACCATGCAAAATTGCCAGCACAGAAAGCAGATTGCTTTCTTCTGATAGTTTGCATGAATTTTATTCTTGCTTCTTTGGATTCCTGACCAGCTGCTGCCACAGAATAGCAGCAACAATTACAAAAATTTTGCCTGCAGAAGCAATAATTGTAGCACAGTGTGGAGCGACAGCTCAAAGGGCTGGGGAATTGCCAGCTGGATGTCCGTGCAACAGGTCATTTGAGATATGTCTTACTAGCCTGCAATTTGTGTTCCAATTTGAGTCCCTAAAAGGGCCTTTTAAAATCAGAGAATGTGACTCATTAATTAAATGTTCATGGATGGAATAGTCTCTGTAATCTTTGATCCTTTAATCAAAACTCGAACACTGGCTGAGCTCTGATTTGTAATATAAACCTGATCCATCTTAGAATGCAATTGGCCTGGCTTTAAAATATATTCTGTTGGTAGAGAATAACCACACTGCCTTTTCCCAGTAAAGTGAAATATTTCTTAATACAGGTACCCAGTTACTCTGCAGAAGCCAGATATCCTGTTTTGCAGGTTGTGGTTTATTAGCCAGAGAATGCCTACTGATCCCAAAACTTCACATTTACTGCATACTTCTTTTAATTCTAGAATGCATGAACAATGGATGTTAGATTACTGGACACAAAGCATAGCTGAGCATGTTATATTTCAAAAAGAACTATAATTTTTAAGACATAAGTTCTTGATGGAAAAATTTATGTTTAAGAATAAAATATTTCCTCCTTTCAGAAAGGTAACTGGACAGTATTTATGTGAGCAGATGAGGCAAGTACTGTGTATGCACAGATTGGATTTTGTTCCCTACATACGTGTTTAGCAGGTTTACAAGCACAGTCTTACGGCTCTGTAAAGGAGGGCTAGAGGAACACAGTGTAATCACCAATGCTTGTGTGGATCAGCATGAATATTCTTTAGAACATTTGAGAATTCTTTATTCAGCTTGAGAGTTTACAGCTTTCATATGCTATGCCTTCAGAGGAAGTCTTCACATGCTTTGGGGGGGGATCACATTTTTGTTGCTTATGAAATAGAGAATACAAGCCTCTCCTGTACTAATAATGTTTGTGAAGGTGATTTATTTTTCTACTGGAATGTGAACCTAGGCTTAACCACTTTTGATTATGTAAAGGATTCAAGTGCCATATAAGGAATAGATAATTAACTCGTATGGGAAGAACAACATAACTTTGTTGACTCTTTAATTATCAAGATCCTTGCTGATGAATTCTTATCATCCTTCAGCCAAAGACATTTGGTTTCCACTGAAAGCATCTCTATTTTTTTCCCTTCATCATTCTTGATGTTGCAACAAGTACTGCAAATTTATAGAATGCCTTCTGTTGTCAGGTACATGTTTGAGAAACTCTTTGACATCAGAGGGCAAGCAGACAAATGAATGCACATAGCATGTGTGTGGAAGTTGGATAAACAGTTTGAATCTTTATCTAGCTGACTAGAAATAAAGGTTTTGAGATATCCATAGACAAACGCTGAAAAAAAGGCATCTTTTTAATACTTTTCCTCAGAAATTCTCTGATCGGTGTTATTTGCACCACTTTGCCTTTAGATATTTAGTAGTTAAGTCAGAAAAATGTGATTTCAGTTCCTTTGTTTCAAAATCATCTTTTTGAGATTGCATATTTTAATTTCTATGTGTGTCACTATCGTAATAATTTAGTAGGTTCTTTGCATACAGTTTAAAATCACTTGTATTTTCTGTGTTTCTTAAAAATGGGCAGATAGATATCTCCTGTAACACCACGGCATATAACGGAATTATGTGAAGGATTGACCTGAAGTTTTATTGTTCAGTAATAAAGACAAACTCCTAGGAGTTTCAAGATTAATTGATTTCCTTCTAATACCTAATAGAGTACTGAGCTGGCTCAGATTGTGTTCAGATTTATGTTCTTTTTTGACTGTTTCTATTTCCATTTTTTCCTGATTTTCTGATTTTAACTGCATTGTAGTAATCCTATTGAAAGCACTGGAGTGTTGTTGCTAAGGTCTATCCACTGGAAGCACAACTCTTGAGGCTTCTCTGCACCGTTGTTTCCAGAATTTTGCATTTCTGTATTGTTTCCCACTTGAAATGAGATGCATTTAGTACAGAATTAATGGTGACGTTAAGGAGATGGCTCTTGTATGAGGTGATGCGAGGCTTGCCAAATGCCAGTTTCAACCGCACTAATGCACAGTGGGTTGTGCAAAGTGGAAGCCTGCCAGTGACCTGGTGCTGTTCGTGCCTGGAAGCTGGTGCTGTTGTTGCCTGGCCCTGTCCCCAGCCTCAGTGCTCATCCCTGCTGCCACAAGTGCTCGTGGCTGCAGGGACGCACCTTAGTGAGCTAATGTACATGCAAAACTAACCCTCTCCCCACCCTGCCTGAGAAGCTAAGGCAGCTGAAAAGTAACCCTGTCTTACTTTAATATCCAGATGCTTACTGTGAATCAAGAATGTCCAAGAGACATGCAGTGAAAAAGGTGGGCAAGGGGTGAGAAGCAATTTTATTTAGTAGGAGTGAGCGTCAACTTAAAGATGTGTTAAAGCGTAGCTCAAGTAGTTTGCTGAACAGCAGTCCTACTCCACAGTAGCTAAGGTTAGGAATGTGGGAGACAGGGCAAACGAAGCAGTAGTCTTTTAATCTGGAAAGTATAATGCTACTGATAGGACACCTAATTTACCCTGCAATTGTTCGTATTTCTGGTTCACTGGTGTGTTCAGAGATGCTTGCTTGAAAGGTGTAGTAATGAGGTCTGTTTGAAAAGTCTACAGTTCAGATGTTATGCCTTCCTTAGACTAAAATAGTAATTGACTTAAACCAATTCTTATCACTTGAGTTTGTTTATTTGGTGTTGAACCATTGACATCTAAAGACTGTGTTTCAAGTTATGGCATCGTGGTGAATTAAAAAGTACAGTAAAAATACTTGAGGGAGATATAAAGTATAACACCAAGAGATATAGTGTAAAAAATATTTTAGGCTTTCAAAGCTTTGTCATGTTCCGCTTATGCTAAGCACTGAAAATTAAAGGCTTTGCAGTTTTGCAAAATCTTTTGTTGTGGGAAGAAGGACTACTTGATAAGATCTAAAATGAAGTCCTGTCCAAATGTGGTCATGGAAGAGAGCATGAGCGTGTTTTTCACAGGAGCATAAATGTTAACATCAGCCATATTTCAACGAGGACAGCTACATCCTTCCCATATTCAGGACGCTACTCCGTAGCCTGTCTCTTAAATTGCTGCATCATGATTTTGTGAGCTATCAAACACCTGCCACCCAGTTCAGCTGTGAAGGGGCTCTGGTCTACACAGAAATATAATACAATTGCTTGTGCAGCACAGAGATGCTATGCCAAAACCAGTGCTGCTTTCCTAGTGCCTGCACTCAGGGGTTTGTCTCCCAGGCTTTGTCAAGGAGGAACACACCTCCTCCTGCCCATCTTCCAGAAGTAGGTCTGCAGGAGCCTGTAGATCAAATGGCAAATGCAAGACATCTCTTTATTCTTTTTTACAGTAAGGGTAACTACCTGATGAATGACTCGCCAAGTGTTAAAATAATAAGAATTCTCTACTAATTTACTGAAAGATCTCAATCTTTCAATCTGCAATTACTGTGCAAGAATCATGTAGCGAAATCTCTGTTGTGCTATAGAGAAGTCAGATATATGGTTAAAATCTGAAATTCTAACTGGGATAGTGCATTGCGGTGGCTCTATCAACACTTAGCCTAATGTCAAGCAAAAAAATATTTTTTTTCTCCTTGTTTTATCTTAATAGTACTTATCTTTGGCCTGGCAAAAAGGCTACTACCCCAAAACATATCTCTGCTCACTAACCATAAATGAACCAAAAGGTCCCTACCATGGAGAAAAGTCTCATGAGTTTAAGCTGCAGAATGACTTGCTAGAAACAATGAGAATGAGCCCTAAATAGTGTACTTTGGAGCAGAGTACAAAGCCAGTCATTTTACATAGTTTACCCCAACCCTGGTTGAAATAACTAAACATCACACAGGTCCAGGGCGCTGACATTTGAATCTGTTCATGCCTAAATGCTACTGTATTAGGGTGCTGCCAGCACATGTCAGAAAGGGTCCATTATGTTGCCTACTGTGTAGTAAGTAAGGAAGTTCTTAGTGGAAGGGGACAGAGCTTAAAAGGATAGGGAGGGCCATCTCTAGTTTGAATTTGCACATGGAACAGGGAGGAACCATGGGCTGCTGCAAGGGACCTCCTCTTCCCCCAAACCAGCAGTTGCTGCCTTTCCTGATGCTGTTGAGAGCCTGGAGGTTGTCAGTGGGCTTGTGTCCTTTCTCCCTGTGTCCTGAGTCGAGCAAGGCTGCTTCCTCTTTCTCCTCGCACATGGGATACAGTGGAGGTGAAACTGAAGGCAGGCTCAGGGGGGATGAGGGAGGTGGTGGAGGGGCTGTATTCAGACTGATCACCATACCCTGCACTCCATCATCCTGCCCTCCTTCTAGCCTTGTGGGCCTGGCTGGAGCACAGCGTATTTCCCTTTCAGCAGTTTCCTTGCAACAGAAATACACCAGAGGAGGACTGTGGGGTTGAAGCTGGACTATAGATAGCTGGACTAGATTGAAGTTCTACAATTGCTCCCAGGTCTACTGACTAAAATACAGGCCCCCACAACAGATCACTGGAGCCTCCAACACCCTCCATAAGCCACCAGTCATTTGCCCTGAATCTTGTTGTCCTCTGTTTTTACCTTCTTCACACCAGTGTTGGATCTGAGCTCTTCCTTCTGCCAGTCTAAAGTTTCTCCTGGCCTGTCATCATGGTCTGCTGGTAGAGTTGAGATCTTGGGCAGCTCTTCTGGGAGAAGAGCGGTTTTACACTACAGCAGTGTTACCCCAGACATACTCTATTCTTCTGGACCTGTGTGCATTAGCATAAACGGGTAAGTGCAGGCACCTTCCTTTGATGCTCCCTGATGCTACTGCATCACCTGGACATTGTATTAGCAAGAGAAGAAGCATGATTTTTTTTTTAGCCTCTCAGTTGGCCATGCAAGGGAGCAGCCATAGAGCACTTTCTGGCAGATTGATGTTGTTTGCAAAGGTTTCAATCTGAATGCAAACCACTGCCTCTGCATGAAACAACCCTGCCTGGGAGAGTGCATTCTGCTATTTACTTCAAATGCCAAAAAGGTTGCCTTGGTTGTGGGTGTAAGGGAGTGCTATTCCATGCACAAGAGTAGCCAAGTTGCGTAAGTTCAGTCACCTAATTTAGGAACGTAGCCGTGCTAGGTTCCCTCTATGGACTGTGGAAAGAAAAATCCTTCCTTGGAGAGAGATTCAGGGCAGCAGCTGAACATGCTCCAAGAAAATAATCGTTACAGAAGGTCTACACAACATTAACTGTCTGGTAAATGCCTACATTTGCTCTCTTATACACACAGCTGTAAGGTCTGTGTTGCTTTACAGCCTCTTCAGTCTGTTTTGAATCTTCCAGGAGACTGTGGCATATGGAATGGAAAATGAAAACTTTTGATTTATGTGTTACTGCTTTGACACTTTTGGCCACAGTAGAATACTTGCGAATGGGAGATGACAACAAATATTTAGTCATACAAGTAACTGAGATGGTTATATCTGAGAGCAGAGGGAATGGATAATTCATCATTCTAATAGTTTCTGTGTGCTGGAATAGACTCAGTGGTTTTGTAGCAGAGAAGTAAATAGAGAAGCACTCCCAGTCCCCCAAGCTGCAAACACCAGATAAAAAACGAACTGCTGCAAAGCAAGTTTACATGAATTTTGTCAGCATGGTGGACACACTAGGAGTCAGCCAAACAGCAAGTGTAGTAAGAACAGTCAAACATGTGTGCCCGAAGAACGTTGGTAATTGCTCAGTTTTTCAACGTTTTTTTTTCAGAAGTTTTAGCAGACGTTCTAAGTTTTGAAAATCTACGTGGTATCTATATTAGCTTGGGTCTTGTCCAGAAATGTCAAAAGACACTGCAGTCTTGATCAAATTTGGAAAAAAAGCAAAGCAAGGCTTTCTTGGGTTTTAAGCTCAGAAGAGACTATTTAAATTGTCACCTACTCTAATCTCTTCTACAGGCTGTACAACCTTATCAGTTAATTCTGCATAATACCTTTTCCTCCTATTTAAATTACATCTTTATTAGAAAGCCATGTAGGCTGTTGGGTTAAAATCTCTGTCTTTAGTTGCTGCTTGATTTTGTTTCAGAAATACAGGGAGCTATAAGTAATATGATTCCTCTTGTGTGCTTGCAGACAACGACAGCTGAAAAGCTCCAGCTAAACTTTCCCTCTCCCCAGATCTTGCAATTCAGCTCTGCAATTTATTCTTTGCAAGTTGTGCTCTGATAGTAAGGCAAGACTGGGACATTTTTTTGCTGACTTTCTCAGTCATCACAACCTGTTCAGGGTCACTCTGGGAGCTGTGAAAAATTAGATTTATAAAGATATAAGAAGAGGAAAAGCAATTATGTGGAGACTTAAACAAGTTTACTTGGACAGAAAACTTAACATGCTTAAGCTAACTTTGGAGAACTCAAGTAATCAGATTTCTCTTTAAGAATTTAGATTTGCAGGGTCTTTCCACTATGCAATTATTCATCAGCATTTGGAAAGGCACAAATCTGAGCAAATCTAGAGTTTTGTCTTCATAACTGCATTGCTGTAATTGTGAAGTCTTTAGCAAATTTGGTAGTCTAGACATCTTTAGAAATAGGCTTGAACACTACAGTGATCTATATTTAAACCGGCAAACAGTAAATAAAACACAGAGCCCTCACTTAGGCCAGTTATTCATAAAAAAATACTTGTAAAACCAACTAGTTATTTTCTACCTGTACTGTCAGAACAGAATAAAGTTGTAACATTCTATCTGCAGCTTTATTAACTTAAAAATATATTATTCATATTTACTTATCTATATAGTATAGTAGATCTTCCCATGATGTTTCTGATTTTACTATTTGTTTTTTGTGGGGTTTGGGGGTGGTTTTTTTTTGTTTTGGGTTTTTTTGTGGCTGTTGTTTGGGTTTTTTTGTTTGTTTTTTTTTTAATGCAGAAAATGAGAGGCTGAAAGTGCTGAATGCTCTGCCTGGGAACCTTGGCATCGCTCTTATCACATAACCCTCTGGAAACTCGCAGAGTGTGATTTTGCAATTGATCAAACTTCACTTTCTGTGATATTCAAGTAGTTTAGGAAAGTTGCTCTGAAGGCTAACTCAAGGGAATTTAATAAAAAAAGCAGGATGTATTGCCAGCCGTCTTCTCAATTTTAGAGAAACATGGTCGTCAATTCAGTATGTGACAAGTTACTATTTCTAATCAAAATGATATCTGGTATGATTTTGAAACCAGTCACCAAAAAAACCTGTTCAACAAGAAGCAATTCTTACTGTGATGAAAGTACAATAATGGATTTTTCATCACATATACATGTGTAGAACTGACCATTCAGAAACAAAATTAAAGATAGTATAAGCTAAAAATCAATAGGCTTTGCAGGTAGAATTTAAACTGGGATAATAACTAAGTATTTACATTGAGTTGGAGAACAAAACAGCGAATCTAAAACAGTAGTTGGTATAAAAATACTAAAGATATGTAAGCAAATAAGTTGTACAGGTATATGAAATTTCAGAGTGACATCCCTAAAAGGTACGTTTTGAAAGTGGAAAGGTACACCTTGAAAGTCCTGTTACCTAGATAGAATCATTGAGATATTATAGGGTTATTAAAAAGCCCATGAAGGAAAGAAACAGGACAATCAAACATCTTAATCACAGCAGTCATTTAAATAGGCTCAGACTTTAATTCCCTTTAGGCTGTTAATTGCATAGCCAGCTGATATCCAGATCTGAAATTAGGCCTTTATGTTCTTGATAAACTGGTTATTTAAATAATGAATATTACTGAAGGAACTAGGGCTGCTGTGTATCTGAAGGTTTCTTTTAACTGGTTCAGATTTTCTTCCAGTAAAGTAAAAGAAAAGAGTACATTTGCAATAGATGAAAATTTTCTCTTTGTGAGTATTCATTCTTTCTCAAGCTAGAAACAAAAGATCACAAAGTGTTGTCATTCACCTGATTCTGGAAAGCCAGCACTATGAGGGGTGACATAGAATTAAGGTTGGATTTTTACATGGCTTAAATTTTATCACAAATTTGAGTGTTTGTGTAGGCATCACTATATCACAAATTCAAGTGCTTGTGTAGCCATCACTGTTACAGAGGATATAGTTATCTGCATTCCAACATCTTCATAAATATTGCCAGAGGTCTAAGTAGCATAAGTTTATTTTTGCGATTCTTTTAAATGTCTTTCCACTGTTATAGGATAGACATGAAATAATGTACTTTCTTTTAACGGAAGTTAGCAAATTGCACATGAACGTGAGAAAAAGAAGATACTACTTGAGACAAACACAGAAGCAGTCAAGGACAAGGACATAATTTGGTGTATCTGCTTGCAAGTCTGGGTTTTTTAAAAATGCTTAAGAAAGAAACCCGTCATCTTCTGTACAGTGGATTGTGTTCTCTGATAATTTCCCAGTACTCAAAGATGTTTACTGAATTTGTTTCCTATGGAAAGTTTTAGTTTGAAAACACAAATATAGCATGAGAGATTAATAGTCTCAGTAGATACATTGTTTAGAAAAATAGAGTCGTTACACTTGTTCATATCACTGTGTGTCCTTAGCTTAGCACTGATTCAAGATAGTGTTGAAATTTTTGGACCAAAAATATCCGCTGGAGCTGACAACAAAATGGAATTGAACCTGTAAGATTTTTTTTGTTTAACACTGAAAGGGAAAGAAAAGCCAGCAAACCAGGTAGCATAGCAGATTTTTAGATTTCAGCTCTTGAGTTCATGTTTACTGCTGCCCCTGAATGCGTGCATGAGTGTCTAGAGAGTATTATCAGTCAAGGAGGCATGCAAACATACATTTAAAGGGAATTTTATAGCTCTTTACCTAGGCAGGGTTCTCTCTGGGAGAGGGTTAGAGTGCAGCTCAGAATTAAATTTCAGCTGTAGTTCTGGATCTGTGACTGAGCTACATAAGCTCAAAGATCTTAATATTGAATAAAAGTGGGATATTCATGTGGGTAGGAAAGAAACAGGACATTTTGTAGAGCAGAAGCCAGCACATACAGAGTAATGGTCTTTATTTTGAGAGAAAAAAGTAGTAAGCATCTACAATGAAACTCATTCTGCAAGCAAAATGTGTGTTCAGCCCTAAGCTTCTGTGATTTCCTTGTCCATTGATACTATCCGATCTTCTTTTATGCATGTTTATTTCTCCTACCATGTTGGTGTCTCTCGAGCCCTGCTGTTCCTCACTGGTTTGATATGTGGTGTAGGACTGTGGTCAAAGGACAACTAAATAGTCATCAAGATCTGCTTCTTGTGATGCAAATTCAAGAGAATTTGTTGGAGCAGGGAACTTCCTCCTGGCTTGGCTGTTAAACATTACATAATTTCATCACCTATATAAACTCTTTTTTTCAAATCTGAAAATCTTCCAAACTTATGCAAATGTTTTGTTCTTTGCAGTGTTTTTCCCTAGGATATCATCTTAAGAGATTAGTGTTATTTTCAAATGCTTTAATGTTCTGGGCTCAAATCTGACCCTCTGAAATTAATTTTCCAGGAGGCATGGGCTGATACAAAAGAAACAATTTCTCACTCCAAATGCATGGCCCACTCACACCCTTAAATCAATGCTTGTATTTAAAGAAATGTCAAACCTGCTCAGAGCAATAGCAAGTGCTATTTGTGCTCGTGCTACAGAGAGAGCAAGAGAGTTAATTCTCTCAATGAACCGAATATGACAAATGTTAGTTACTTACTTAAAAGGATCTTACTGCTTATCTCAGAGACACTTGGATACTTAAGTGTTGAAGGGAAATATAGGAGTGGTTATTTAGAACTTGCAAGGCAGCACTGAAGTATCTGAGTTAACTCTTTCAGAGAACAGCATTTTCCTAGGATCAGGCCTCCATGCATTAGATTCTGTAACACACAAAGTTAAAGCATTTACTCCTGTGCCTGCTGTTATCAAACATTACTATATGACAATATTGATGCATTGATTTCAATTGGCGCAAGGCACAAACATGACGTGATTTCTTACAGTATCTTCTAACATCTGGTTTCTTACAATGATATTCTTGTTACAAGACAGTGTCTTTTCTCTGGAAAATTAAGGAATGAGAGAACATAATGGCTAATACCAAGAGGATTTACTGTTTTCATTACATCCCATGGATATGCTCTAGAAACTGGAAGTTGAATGGCAAATCATAACCGTGGTGCAAACCTATGGAACACAAACCTCTTCCCTGTGTGGTTTTCTTAAAAGTTATTGTTTGTCTTTCTGCAAAACAGTATAGTAGAAAATGTGTTATTCTTTCTGCACTCTAAAGAAAATCAAAGATAGAATAAACAACAAATGGAGGTAAGATAACAGTTCATTGGCCAAGATGAGCAGTTTGCTCCAGATGAAATAATAACCACAATGAAAGACGTTGCTATCTTATAGGGAGCACATATCTCACTGGGGCATCTCAAAAGGCATTTATTGTATCAGATTTATGCCGTAATAGTATAACTGGGATGTGCCTAATCTTATTTGGAGCTGTCATTCCCCACTGGAAACACAGATGGTGGTGTACAAACCTAGGGATTTGTTCTTTCCAGCTATGTGTTCCTGGATGTGATGCTGATGTTTCAGCCTCAGCCTCTTATAGGATGTTATTCCTATAACTAGGAAAAGATTTCCCTCTCACTCCCCTACTTTAAGTCTGTAATTTCCTTCCTCTAAAGCATTGTTAGATAACTGAGAGATCTGTAGCTGGCCAAGGGTGAATTGCTACCCATGGTGATAGCAAGAAACATCAGATGTTTGGCCAGCAAGTTTTCTATCACTGCTCAGGATCAAACATAAAACCAGAAATCAAATCAAAAATCAAATCTTCACCTTCTCTCACCGTCCCAGAGCAAAGAGATCGGTATTTTTTCTTTTTACGGTTCTTGAAAGTCTGAAGTGTATCTCACTTTCTTCAGTCCTGTGAGTGTTTTCATTACTAAACTCCCTGCTTTTTTAAGGGAGTAGTGTGTTGCTGATATCCTCTTGGGTCTCTTGGTCTTCTCCCCTACCACAGTGCAATGTCTGAAATTCTCATCTTGAACTGGAAGTCTTGTTTGTAATAATGGGCTCAAGTATGTTTATCCAACATGTTCTCATGGATGACTCCACTGTAACTGTTCTCCTTACGGCATTTGCCATAGGCAGTGACAATGGCTCTGCTCCAGTCCTGTGTATCTGTATATTTCCACCTTACACTCAATGCGTAATTAAATTGCCAGTAATGTAAGTTTGTGTCCTGAGCACTGTTTGTTTGGGATGGTAGGCAAAACCAAATCCCAGGCGCACTGGCTATCCAGGGCCAGCCTCACTTTCCTTGTCACTGCACCTTCCTCTGTGAAAATGACCTCTGTGAAAGCACTGTTGCAGGAACTTCCTCCTGCCACACTGAATATCCCAGGAGACGGAGACCTGATAAACACAGTGCTGCCTGGCCATGTGGTTCCCAAGTGCCTCAGAGTAGACGCCACTTCATTTCCCCACAGACCGTTGCTTCACCCCATAGGAGTGACCTGCTGCTCCATACTGGTGAGCAGCTGTTGCATTGCCTTTTTTTTCTAGTTGCCTTGCTTTTCTTTTCCCAATCACGCATTCAGTTTTGTTTCATTTTAGTAAATGGGCAGCAAGCATATGAAGAGGTATTTTTTACTGATAGCGTCACCACAGATGGGAACACAGTCTCCCTGAGAAATATATTTTGGATCAATTCCATTAAATGTAGCGAGAGAGGATTTTTCAGGAGTACGTACTGATTCATAGTCTGCTCAGAAAGATGGGGCTCATATTTATATAGTTTTTTAAAGGAAAATGACTTGTCTATGCTAGACACGCTCAGTGAGGCCATCCAGTTGCTGGGCCATAGTCTGTGCACATGAACTGATCCTCATATATTTGTCAGTTGCATATGAGTCAAAAACTTGTCCATAAATCTTTTGATTTGTCATATTACAGAAGTCCCACTTTTGCAGCCACATCATAACAAAGAATAAGAGTTGTAGGAGCAGGCCTTTCGCGTGAGAACAAAATTCTAATATGTATTCTTCAAAATCTTTACTAATAATGTCCTGAATTATGCATGCCTAGAAAGAATTTTATTTACCTTACTAAGAAGAACAAATAGCAAGAAATTAATAAGGCAAAATCATTTCAGCTTGATAATAAATTTTAAAAATTTGCAAGATACACAGTTTCTGTGTCATGAAGTAATAACCCAAAGGAAGCTTATAGATACAAATAAACCTCAGCTAAATAGTAAGGAACCTGCAACTGGTAATAATAGTGGGGTGACTGAAAATCTTTATTATCTCTAGATCTAATCTTTATTATGTCAGGATTCTGTGGGATCAAGAACAAATCAAGGGTAAATCCAATTTGACTTTAAACTAGTGGCTATTGTGTACTACAGGGCAAATCTGATAACGTAAGAAAACTGAGAAAAATAGGCTTTTTGTACTTCGAAAAGTGCAGTTACTTACTGTTGCAAGGTTTAAGAAAATGACATGGTTATCTCTGCTTGTGCTGAAACCTTTCCTCTAGTGCAATTACAATGATCTGCTTGCTTTTGCCACGTCTGAATGACTGACCTTTTTTTTCATTTTAATAATGAAGTAGAATACAAAATACCCCATCGTGTAAAATCAAATCAAAATACGTCTGATGTTTTACTCTTTCTAAAATATTTAATCATAGTGAGTAAATCCATTGTCTTTCCCCCTGTCATTGATTCTTTGGTCCTATAAATGTTGAAATTAAAGGAAGGCACAGATGAGGTCGATGGACAGTTATCATCTGATCCTGATGTATGTGCTGTCCAAGCTCCACCAGAGAGAGACTGAAGAGTGTTATCATCTCCCTGAGTTAAGCTAAATCCATGATACCAAATGGAAAATATATAACACACAACAGTTGGGTTTCACCATCACCTCCTATCTCGCTTGTCCATTTGCTTTCCTACCCTCCTCTTAGAGGTCTTTTTCTGACCTTTGCATGTGTGTGTTTTCCTAGGAAGTGTGACTTAGCTGATTAAGGCTGTGGCATGTCTTGTTTCACTGCTATGACCTCATGACTAAAAGGGCAGCTAAAAGCAGCATTGCAATCATCAGGCACTGGTAAGAGTTTGCCAGGTTTTGGAGTGGCTGATAAGATTATGTGTTGGGTCTGTCATTTTCCAGGTGCAAGTGAGTTGAAAGTAAGAGATGCACCAGAATAGAAACTCTTTCTATTATTTTCTCTTCTTTTCTCCCTTTCACTGTATGGGCTTAGTTTGCTTTAAGGAAGTTGTACTAATTTTGACTAACTATGGCTTTTTGCCCCAAAGAAATGTTTATTGCCCTCTTTAACACAAAGTAGAAGAGGCTTTACCTTACAAAACTTTCTCTAAAGACTATAAGTAAAGGCAATGAAAATGAAAACTATGTAATGTTCTGTTTAATGTGTTTTACTTCCCCCCCTCTGTTTCCTAGTTTTTTAAGAAAAGAGTCAAAGTATTTTACTTTTCACTGTGAAACCAAATGGACATTCTGAAACTCTTAATCCAGTTGTAATATACTGTCATACTCAAATAGGCACCTTTGACTCACTATCACTACCAAAATTAATACACTTCCCTGGTCATTTGTCAGAAAAAAATTCTCTTGACTGTTTGAACAGTTAACCCAACTACTTCAACCTCTGCCTGATTATTGACCTAACTTGCATTCTTCATAAAGCTTACTGTGAAGAGCAGCAGTTACCATGGTACTGTGGACAAGCAAGAACAATTTTATTGAATACCAGCAGATGTTACATAACCTTAGGCAGAGGTCAAGGTGCTTGTAACAACTTTCTTCGAGCCCTACTCAGAGACCAAGACGTCCTCCACCTGCAGGAAGCTCCTCTTGTGTGTTTTTTTAAATGGAGCAGACATAAAGCATGATCAAAGACTTCATTCTCCACTATCTGATGCACGGACAAAAGCATGCTGCATAAATTTGAGGGAGTTTTCTTTTAATTTGGCAGAAACTAAAGCTGTGCATTGTGCCACATGTGATGAAACAAAGAAGCTCAACTCTGTGGATAAAGCTCATTTTCCGTGCCACTTCAAGTGGACCAAATAGTACTTTTCAGCTGCACTTGCACTTAAAGTGGGCAGAGCTCTGAGTGGGTGGTTATGTAAGCAGTGCAAGGGAAAATAAATGCGTCAGAATATCACTACAAATAGCTTCCTCCTTGAAATTCAGTATATATTTAATTCTTGAGTTGTTTCTTTCACCAGTAGTGAAGGATAATGAGCTTCAAGGACTATGGGAACCTGCAACTGAAACAGAACTGAGATGCTTTGCAGAAACAACATTAAAAGGACAATGGGGGATCACACTTCAGAGACGATGAAGTGCAGAACTATCAGTGTGACTATTTGAATGACAGAGGTTTATGTCAACTCATTAAGTGCCCTCCTTTGTGCTTCTTTTCCTTGGCTGGGACTAATGTGTCATCTGAATGTTTTCATCTTGCCTGTGAACAATTGTATTTATGAATTCTGAGAGCAGATCTAAAGTGCAGGGGCCACTGCATGCAAAAGTCACAGTCATTTCCCCTGTAGAGGATTGACATTGAAATACAGCTCATGAGCCCAACAACTAACTGTTGCTCACAGAGGCTGGGGTTGGAGGAGGATAAGCAATAGCAATATCACTGCAGAGAATAGTTATCCTAGAGCTAGTATTACATGATGTGGACAAAAATTGCTAACAGTTTACTCCTTTAGGGCCTTGCTTGGCTTTAACTAAAAATAAATTTAGCTGTCAGTAGAAGAGATCTGCTATGTGGCCTAAATGGGAGTTTGTCTTCTTGACTAGTAATAAAAGCACAATTCTGCAAGTGTTTCTACAAAGAGAAAAGCAGTTTTAGTTCTGTCACTCTTAAAGTCTAATTTGGAGCAGATTTTGCAGTTGGTGCTGCCATATTTGCACTGAAAGTTCCAGCTTCACTTAATACTAGCATATATATCTATAGTCTCATCTATGTATACACATATAGTCTCATTTTACCTGTTCTGTGTGGTAAGACAGATGAAAAACGCTAACATTATGCTTTGGAATCACTAGGCAGGGACTGAAACGGAGTAGCAAATTATATATTCTCATTAGCAGGATAAGCAGTGAATCAAAACCAGATTGTTGCCTTCTAAAACCAGCAAAAACCTGAATGTCCCATTGTTAATTGTTTATGAGCTCATTTTAATAGTTTCCCATAGCAGTCAGCTCAATATCTACTAATATTGTTCCAAAACATAAGATCTTTCTTCTCTGCTGTTTTGTAGTGATATACATCTGGGTAATGTGGGTGTAAAATGTTATTATTCTGTTGTGGAAGAGCTTTACACCCACTTTTCGCTGCTGTCAATGACTACACATGCTAAGAGGCAAGAATGGCATCAAGCCTTTAAAATAAAGTTCAATAAGCAGATTAGGCAGAGCTGTCAGAGAAACCAGAGCTGCAGTGCTGCTGTTAATGGCAGAAATCGTGATGTATTGTTAAAAAAGCAAATGTTAATTGGACAATTAAAATCCCCATTTACAATATACAGAAAAGTCCTGGGGTTCTGCTTTAATGCAAAGCTGAGTGTTTCAACTGAAACCATGCCTGCCTTGAAATGAAATGTGAAAATTTACATACACAGGGTTTGCAAATGCACAGATATTTACAAACCTCTAATATCTAAATGGGTAGCACTGCAGTGTACTTTCCCTTCCTTGCTTAGGAACACTTGGCCCGTTAGAAATGTTGAAGCTGGATAGCGCTTCAGTCTTCCCACGGTTTGAGAACTGCTCTACTCAAACTGCAATATCCTGCCCTTAGCTGGCTTTTTCAAGCTGTGATTACTAAGTTAGCCCTACTGAATTAAAGTAATAAAATCTCCAAAGCTATTGAAATGATCTTGGTAACATCAAAGAGAAGATGGTCTTAGGTGAAGTAGGTGTGATTCTCTTGCTTTTAATGAAGTAAAACCGTTCTGCTCAGAGTGACTCACTGAAAACCCTTTTCAATAGTTTCTTCATGTGATACAATTTTAATGTGATTATTTTGCTGTATCATAAGGCATACAATGTACTGTCATATAAACATAGTTAACAATCTGCACAATGTTTATTCATTAGAAAAAGATCTCTGCACTAAAAAGAGGTGAGAAGAAACATACTGCAGTATTACAATTGATTTTAAATATCAAATGAAGTAAAGGAAAAATAACGATGGGAAATATCTGATATATAGGCTGATATTGACTTAGTGTTTTGGTGTCTATGAAATTAATCTCTTCTGTCAGATGAGCCTGGAAACCAGGAGTACCTTAGTTAAGAATCTTGCACAATGCAAAGAGAAAACAGTTCACCTTCTCTGTGATGATCACTTGGTGAAATGCCCCTGTATGTGAGAAGAATGGATCAGAATGTTAGAACTTTTTTTTAAATACCATATTTTGAGAAATGTAAAGGAACTTTGCCTATGGAATCAGTCTCTACTACATGAACTAGAGCAGAGTTATGAACTGGGAGGGAGAACTGAGAACTGAACTGGGAGAACAAGGTCTGGAGGGAAGCTCAACATGAGCCAGCAGTGTGCCTAGGTGGCCAAGAAGGCCAATGGCATTCTGGCCAGCATCAGGAATAGTGTGGCCAGCAGGACCAGAGAAGTTATCGTCCCTCTGTACTCGGCACTGGTCAAGCCTCACCTTGAATACTGTGTGCAGTTCTGGGCCCCTCAGTTTGGAAAAGATGTCAGGATGCTGGAGTGTGTCCAGAGGAGGGCGACGAAGATGGTGAAGGGGCTGGAGCACAAGCCCTATGAGGAGTGACTGAGCGAGCTGGGGCTGTTTAGTCTGAAGGAGAGGAGGCTCAGGGGAGACCTCATTGCTCTCTACAACTACCTAAAAGGAGGTTGTAGTTGGGCAGGGGTTGGTCTCTTCTCTCAGGTGACCAGTGACAGAACTAGAGGGCATGGACTCAAGCTTTGTCAGGGGAGGTTTAGGCTTGATCTTAGGAAAAAGTTCTTCACTGAAAGGGTGATTGGCCATTGGAATGCGCTGCCCAGGGAGGTGGTGGAGTCGCCGACCCTGGAGGTGTTTAAAAACAGATTGGATGAGGCACTGAGTGCCATGGTTTAGATGATGGGTTGGTGTTGTGTTGGGTTATAGGTTGGACTTGATGATCTCAGAGGTCCTTTCCAACCTTGTGATACTGTGATACTGTGATACTGTGTGAAGCAGTACTCCTGAAAATCACGTGAACAGTTCTACCTGAATAGATATATTTAAGTGACAGTACAAAATAATCCAATTAGGAGATGGAAAATATTTTTGAAACAATGAATTAGTGTATTATTGGACCTAGCAACAGTCATTGGGTTTTAAGCAAGATTAAAATAGAATTCTGTACATAATGGGAATACCCTTTGTTATTACAAATCAACTATAACAAAGATTTTGAAACAGATATTCAACCAAGATCAAATACTTATGACTGGAAAGGAGGGGAGAACTAGTTAGTTCCCATTTGCATCAGTTCTTTGCTTGCCTTGGATGGTGACTAGAAACTGGACTTCACTGAGTTTAGGTGCAGTTTAATATGGCAAACTGTATGGGTCTTTAAAATAACAACAGAACGCCCTGAATCCTTCCTTTTCAGAATTCAGAGTATTACACTCTATAGATTTTGATTCAGATGCATTTCAGCACTTTTTCTTATTTTGTTCAGTCAACGGTCACAAAAAGATGCAGTTTCCAGTTCCTAGAGTTGGATTATTAGTGCTATGGGATGAGATACTATGTGCCTACACAAAATATTTATGTAATACAGTTTTCTATTTAATTATAGAAGTAACTGAACCATAGTAAATATAAATCTTGTACTCAAGCAAGAATGTCTTAAGTACTGTTAATGTCTCGCTTTATTCTTAGTGTGATACAAGACTCTTTTAGGGAAATGTACTCCTTTAAAATAACTATTGTTTTTCAATAAATGAATTATATTTTTCCCACTTTACAATTGTGTTAATGAATGTTTTCTTACAATCACATTAGTGAAATGGAGAACTGAATGTTTGTTATTTGCTATATGTCATTGTCGAGATACTGTATCTACAGCAGTTAAGTGCTTGTGACTGGAATGTAATCTCAGTGGTTTTGGTTCTGTTACCTCCATGGACCTCTCTCTTCTTAATGGCTACAGAGACTAATCTTATGTTAAGAACATCACATTTTCACCATTATTGCACTGGTGTTTAGATCTGTGGCTTTTAATGTCAAAAGGAAATTATAGCTCATGCATGCCTTTCCAGGCAGAGTAGCTCATGTAAGGGGCATTAGAATGACTTAGAGGAAGTCTGGAATCAATTCATTGTAATTACAAAGAATAACAAGTCATTTACTCTGTGTAATTATCCTATATTTAAGAAATTAATAATTAACTGAAATCTGAGGGCCTGAGTTTTTGCTGGTCTGTGAAATAATGGTGGGGAAAAGTAGCCTTATTACTCACAGATTTCTTCTATGAGTATGTAGGGAATGTCTATTTTTTCCTTCAGTTATTTGCACTGGCATGTGCACAGCGTTATTTGTGCTTACGTAAAGTATTTAATGCTCATACTTCTGACTTTGTTACCCCTACGAGGGAGCAGAGACAATCCTCTGTCACTTACACAACACTTCAGACATCATAAAACCTAGTAAGATGTATTCTAAGGTAAAAAACAAGTGTATAACTTTTCAAACTATGGCCTGAATTTTTCTTAACAATCATGAATAACAAATATGTTAGTAAATCACTTTGCACACAATTTTTTGAATCAAAAAAAGCTAAATTAATCATCTGTTCACAGTGAACAGTTTGCCTGGTAACAGTTGTAATCCTATACTTGTGTTGTCATAGTCACAATTCAAATGAGATCTTTGCATTATGACTAGCTATGGATCCAAGCTTGAATTTGCAGTTCTTGGTGGTGTTTTGTGAATATGGTGGTGTTGTATTGTGTGAATATTCAAGTCTTGGACTTTATGTTATGATACTTGAAAAAGTGTACTAGAAGTGGCAGTTCAAAGGTAAAAATTAGAATATTAATCTATTTACGTAATGATTCACAGGCTTAATATTTACAGTCGAAAGACCTTAAAAGTTTCCTCCTTCCTTTCCTCCACTTCCTTCTCTTTCTTTCCTTTTATTCTGGCAGCTTCGTCAGGCTCATACATAATCATCTCTCAAAATCATCTCTTATGTTCAGACTTGATGATCCCAAAGGTCTTTTCCAACCAAATGATTCTATGATTCTATAATATTTATGAAAAAATATATTTCAACTGCTGGAATAACAGATATTCAATTGGAGAATGTCACTCCAACTGAGTTTTGCATTGACTACCAATTTCTTTTATCGCCAATTTAAAATAATCTTAAATAATGCAACTATTTTCCCCATGGAAATAATATTCTTTTCATTTTCTCTGAAGACACAAGAATTATTGGTTACTTCCTCAGAACCTGCCAGCAACTTTCACCTTTGGTAGCTGGTATCTGATTAATACCTGTAAGGCAGACAGTTCATTTTCTCATAGTAGAAATTTCATGCTGTTCCTGGTGTTCGTGCTGTCAACCCTTGTTCTTCTCCCCCATGAAAAAACCTGTTCTTTTCCTCCTTAGAAGAAAATGCAAGTCTGCTGTATCACTGAAAGTTCATTTCTTGAAAATGAAACTATGAAAAAACTGCCTTCTCAAAAGAGTTTGTTTTGAGACAGACAAATCTTTTAACAATTATTTGCATTCCTCAAGCCACAGAGCAGCACTACGGCTACTAAAATTTCTTCCAGAAAACCGTCTGTTTCTTTAGAAAGATGACTACAGTTGTTAAATATCACACAATTGGTCTTCATAGAAAAGGTTGTCTTGTAGGGACAGGGGATAAAGTTTGCCTGTTTTTTTTATGTTACGTAGGTCTTTACTGGAAAACTATAGAGCAAATTGCTGATATTAATATTATGGAGGACAAATTTCCCGTTTTTTATTTCAGGGAGCTATTTAAGTTCTCAGATATTAACTCATTCAGAATACATCAGGAACAGCAAATATCTAGATGCCTACTTGGCAATATTTTGAAACACCTCGAAAACCTGATTCTCTGTAATTATTTGCAACTGTGTTGATTTTTGAGATGGACATATGTTTAACATAAATTATTAATAAAATTAGAATCACCTTCCTATTAGCTGAACACAGATGGAATTTCAATTGCAAGAATGCAAACTGAGGAAAGCATGAACACATCTCCATTTGCCAATTAAAAGCAAGATACATCTCTATATACATACATATACACAACTGTATAGTACTAGTATATAGTTACATAATGACATAGCCTGTAATAAAACCTAGAAAAGCAGGAAATTCTGTTTTGTGGGTGGTAATTCATTGCTATTATGTATACCAACCATATTTAGAAAAATACTATATTACTGTCCCCCAATAGCCCAATGGAAAACAATGGTTTAAAAAAATTATTTCATTTAGGTCTGTGTCTCCCAACAGCCTCCAGTGAATTTATCAGAAAGTACATTAGAAAAAGATTAAAAGATCAATAAAAACTTCCAAGGAGACAGGAACAGGAAAACTCAAGAAAACCTTTATTCCCCAAAACCTAAGAAGCAACATCCATAGCTCCTCGTTAATGTTAATAATCCTCCCCACAATAACGAAAGCAGAAATTAAAAGCTTTGAGCTTTGCTAGGAAGGGTGCTTCAGACAGGGACAGTTGATTGGTCAAGGGGAGAAGCATTGATTTCCAGACTTTGCCACAGTCATGTTCCAGACTACGTTTAGGCATGGGCTCAGAAGCTGCAGCTGACAACAGAGGACAAAGTAACAGAAAAGGTCTTAGAAAATAACTGTACGCGTCCAAGTGCAAAATGCATTTTTTGGAAAGTCTTTTCCTGTAATTAAATAAGATGTAATGGGTTTTGCTTTCGCTTAAACTCAAAGTTCTCATAAAAGAGAAAAAGCTTCATTGTCTGGATTTTATTGTAACACTGTATTCCTATGTGAATTATTGTACATGAGCTATATACAGAGTATAGGACATATACTTAATGCCAGACATACAATTAACATTTATACTGTATTTTATGTGTTCGGGATAAGCACTTACTAAAGAAAATGCAGGATATTATTGAACTCTGGGGTGGTCATGATAAGCATATAACTACGTGGTCTTAAGTATAATTATCCTTCCTTAAACTCTGCTGATCTGCAATAAAATCTCATTTTAAATTCAATGTGGAATCGGGCCTACTAATTTTATTCCTGTTTCACAGTCACAGTTGGGGCCTGAACTGGCACAGATTTTACACTGCTTCCATTCCATTGACCACAGCAGTGTTGATTTATGACATGTGAGAGGAGATGCAATCTCTCTAGTTTTACACCACTTGGAATAACATGTTTTCAAGATTGATATCTGGCTCACAAGTCTGACATGCTGTAAGAAAGTACAATGTGAGAAAGAAAGGATAGTATCTGCTCCATTTAATTCCTATTGGCATTATCTTATTCTGTGCTTCTAAGAAGAGAAAAATAGTGTGGTAGTATATTCTGCTAGATGAAAACAAATATGGAATTCACTTTATGTTACTATACATTCAATGTTCCCAATAGTTGTTGTTATTATAGACAGCAAAAATTGTTTGTTTTACATAAATTATTATTTTGAGTGTGTGCATATAAACATACGCATGCATCTTCTAACATCATAATAAATTTCCCAATTTAGGTGATCAAAATCTATGAAATTAAAGTGCTAAAATTCTTATAATAGTGTCAATTTATGCTCAGTTCAGAATCCTGGGGTGCCTCGGAAGCACTGTCACACTGGTGCTGCTGTATTGCCTCTGAATTACCCCCAGAAATCTGGGTTTGGTGAAAACTGGTAAGGGCATATTACGAATCCTCACAGTGCTGCTGCCTTGATAAACTAGTGCAGCAGGAGCAAGAAGCCCTTGCTGTCCAAAAGCAAAATGCACTAATATTTGTCATAGTGACAACTACAAATGTGCGTGGAGGCGGGATTTTAAGAATAACATAGCAAGAATAAGGCAACAAAAGGAATTGTACATTATAAGCAGCAGGTCTCCTAATCAGTTCTAGACTGATAATTTGAAAGACTGCTTCTAGATCAGATGAAAAAGGAGCAGACATTCCATGCAACTCATAATACAACTAGTTAGCTAACAAAGCAAAAATTAGAGCTGTAAGGGAATGACAATTTTCTTACTAAAACTTTTTGTTCATCTTCAGAGGCTGTTTTAAAAAAAACTTTAACTTCCCAAATCAGCATGGCAGAAGAAGAAATGCTATGGGGTTGACTGACATCCTGAACTTTGGGACTGGCAGGCCTGTGCCAAAGTGCCCTATTCTTCCAGGCCCCACAAAAATATGCAATTCCACAGAATTCCACTTGCAAATACCAGCCATGGAGGATGTTTATTCTTTTGCTTTTCCCAGTAGTTAATCTAAGAAAAAAATCTGCAAACTTTACATTACTTCCTGTTATGAAATATACATGTTATTTCCACTTAAAAAAAAATCAGGTTTAAATTATTCAATGCAATTAAGCATAACTACTGATTAAAACCTCACATCAGCCAAGGTGCATTCCTTTTTAAAACACAAGTCCAATATCCTGAACATTTTGAAAACATTCTTGATCCTTTCATGTGGATAGAGTAAGCCTGCGTGTTTGGAATGGGAAGGGGAGAGGCACATGCATTGTAGCTGATTGGTGTGGGCAGGTAGTGTAGAGGAAGTCAAAGCTACATCCATCAGGAATTTACTTATCTTGTTCAGGCATTTTTATGCGTGTATTGACTTTTTAAAATACATATTCTATGTATATTTTATAACTATACTTAATATGCATTTTGCACCTGTGTGCATATAATGTGTATGGCATATACACATATGAATATTTGTCCTTGATTAATAATTTAACAAGAAGCTGTGCTTCCAAGTACATTTAATCTTTAACATCTTATTCAGAAATTTCCAGAAGAATCTTTTCTCTTTACTACTTTTAACTTCATTTCATAAGCAAATTAAATTATGTACACACGTGTGGTGTATGTCCCTCTGTCACTGCATAGTAATTAACTGGGAAATTCCAACAGTTTAACAGAGGTCAAATAACACCATACATGCTTGTAGCCACTTCATTGAAAATGGATACATGAGTAAAGAAGACACTAAAGAGTATGATGTGCTGTCTGAAAAACTGCAGCATACGTTTTGCTCATATTAAACATTGATAAATATGCATGTTAGAGAAATATTACAGCCCTAGCATGGAGAAGCTTCAGCTGGAGTCTGCATCTTGCTAAACCCCAAGGAGTCTAATTATGAGCTTCAAGTCTGTAAGAAATCAGGTATCGTCAGTATCATCAGTTTCAAAGTTTCTTGGAAAGATTTTCATTATGTCATAATGTTGTCCTGAAAACTGTACAAAATGTTTCAGCCACTGATGCTATAGTGGACTATTTATAGGGTTTTTTTCCTCTTTCTTTTATTTACAATGTCCTTATCATACATGCAGCAAATAAAGGAGGCATCTAATCTACTACTCACCTTCTAAGCATGATGGAAAGTACCCCAGATGTCCTATGATCTAACCAAGACCTTCATCCTGTAAACCTGTGTGAACTGAGATTTACAACCATATGAAATACACTTACGAATTCTTGTGCTGGAACTGACTTATTTTGTAAGTGGGATAAAGTGCAATTATATTTCTTCAATGCACCTTCATGAAACCTTATTTTTTAAAGTTATCCAAACTCAGCACTTTTCCTCATAAAAGGGGTCTGTTTCAAGAAATATCTCTCAATCTAAATAATCTGGATGAATTCATGAATTTAAGAGCTTTGAATATTGCAACAATATGAAAAAATGTCTTTCATTCTTTTTAGAAGAAAAGTTTTTTCTTAGAAGAAAAGTATTTTCAGTCAGGAGTAAGTTTGAGAGGTAAAAAAAGTTTCTTGAAATCAGTAGTAACTGAAACCAGGAAATTATAAAGGAAATGCTTAAGCTGTCATAACTGTGGAGTTCACGTCTAGAACCTCTGAATTAACTACTCATACGTTGTTTGTTCTAGAGACCTTATGGGTCTTGGCTGCTCTTGCAATTTCCAATCTGTCAGAAGAACAGTTTTTTAACTCCTGGAAGTAATGATAAAATCTCAGAAGGGTTTAATATTACTTTTTCAAAATGTCCGTGAAGACTATGGGTATGGCTTCTCAAGAAACACCACGTCTTCTGTGATGCTAGCCACAAACTCTGTTTACCAAAATGATTGTGATTACATCATGTTTACTGGTTTCTGTCCTTCAAAAGCCTTCTGCAGTCATATATCCCTCACACACTCCATTCTGTCAGTGATCCAATGTTCATTATGCTATTTTTTAAGTTGTACTGCTGCCTTAACCTCATGACCACTGCATCACATAAGCAGAGATATATCTATTCCAGAGTGCTGTTGACGTTACACGTCCTGCAGCTCTTGTAGGCTGCCAAACTTCTTTCTGCTGGAGGCCTAGCTTTCTCACTGCTGGAACCAATGTGTCCTTCACAAGGTACAGACTGCACAGATGCTCAGGAAAGATGAGATGTCCTATGGTAACCTCATGGTAGCTACCCTTCAAGTAAATTAAAATTTAAAGACTCATACAGCCTGGATTAAGCTCATTCGCAAGATGGTTAGGGGCCAACACCTGGTGAAGCCATGCTGTACCTTCCATCTCTTATCATAGAATCATAGAATGGTTTGGATTGAAAGGGACCTTAAAGCCCACCCAATTCCAAACCCCCTGCCATGGGTAGGGACACCTCCCACCAGACCAGGCTGCTCAAGGCCCATCCAATTTGTCCTTTAACACTTCCAGGGAGGGGGCATCCACAGCTTGCCTGGGCAACCTGTGCCAGTGTCTCACCAGTCTCATCACGAAGAATTTCTTCCTAATGCCTAATCTAAATCTTCCCTCTTCCAGTACAAAGCCATTCCTCTTTGTCCTATCACTACTTGGCGTTGTAAAAAGTCCCTCTCCAGCTTTCCTGTAGCCCCTTCAGGTACTGCAAGACTGCTATAAGACTGGAGGCTTTGCCAGGCTGAACAAGCCCAACTCTCTCAGCCTGTCCTCACAGAGGTGCTCCAGCCCTCTGATCATCTTCATAGACCTCCTCTGGACCCATTCCAACAGTTCAATATTCTTATGTTGGGGATTCCAGAACTGGACACAATGCTCCAAATGGGATCTCACAAGAGCAGAGTAGAGGGGGAGAATCACCTCCCTTGATCTGCTGGCCACACTTCTTTTGATGCAGCTCAGGACACGGTTGGCCTTCTGGGCTGCGAGCGCACATTGCCTGCTCCTGTCAAGCTTCTCATCTGCCAGCACCCCAACTCCTTTTCCGCAGGGCTGCTCTCAATCACATCGTCCCCTATCCTGTTAAAAATCACGGATTGCCCCGATCCAGGTGTTTGAGAGGTTGGCAAAAAACTCGCTAAAAGCCGTTTGAATTCTACCCTTCCGAGGCATCTCCCAAACGCAGCTCATCACTCCAGAGGGACAGCTTGGCCCGGGCACACACGGCACCCGAGGGAGCTGACGCAGACCCAGACCCCGAGCCGCGTGAAATAGAGACGCGTGCCAGGACCCGCGTGCCTTCGGGCCGGGCAGCAGCCCCGGGGCATCCCCTGCGGCGGGGTGGCCGCTGCCTTCCGCAGCGCAGCCAGCAAGGGGCGCTGGGCGGCGGGCTGGGAGCGCGGAGGGAGCGGGATGCGGATCACCTGCAGCTCCGCCTCCCCCGGTTAATCTCATCCCTCCTCCCCCAGTAGCAGGCAGCGGCAGGCGGGCGGCTGGGCAGAGCCGTCAACCTGCTGCAGGCGCACCCGCACCGGGCTGCCGGCTGTGCCGCCCCCGCCCCAGCCCGGGGCTGCCGTGAGCATCCCCGTCACCACAGCCGCTTCCTGCCCGCGGGGAGCGTCCGCGCCGCCCGCCCGGGCACCGCGAGCAGCGCCGGGGACAAGGAGAGAGAGGGCGAGCCATGGCCGAGGGGGGCGAGGGCGAGGACGAGATCCAGTTCCTGCGAACTGTAAGCGCCGGGCTTGCGTCCCCTTCCGAAATCTCTGCGCTGGCGACGGGCAGGGTGGGCGAGGGTCTGCCAGGAGGGAGAAGCCTGGACCTTGCCCCGAGGGGTAGAGGGCACCGACACCCCGTGTGCAGGAGGTGGGAGCCGAGAACGAGCAGCGGGAGGCGGGTGCTCTCTGCCCGGGGGAGCCCTGCAGGGAGGGCTCCGCATCTCCGGCTCCCATCCCCTCCCCGTGGGCAGGCTGTGCCCCCCGCGCCCATAGGAGCTCTGCTGGGGTGGGCTGCTCCGCATCCCCAGCTCCCATCATCTCCCTTTGGCAGCCTGTGCCCCCTGCACCCGCGGGAGACCTGCAGGGAGGGCTCCGCATCCCCGGCTCCTCTGCTTTCCTCCTGGGCAGCCTTGCCCCTCGCACCCGCGGGAGCCCTGGCTGGGAAGACGCCGCATCCCCAGCTCGTCTTCTCTCACCCTGGCATCCTGTGCCCCGGAGGAGCCCTGCCGGGGAGGGCTCCGCATCCCCAGCTCCCATTCTCTTCTCCTTGGGAGCCCTGTTAGGGAGGGCTGCTCTGCATCCTCCGCTCCCATCCTTACCCCCTGGCAGCCGGTGCCCCGCCGCCCCTGGGAGAGCCGTGGCAGGGAGGGCTACTCAGCATCCCCAGCTCGTCTTCTCTCCCCCGGCATCCTGTGCCCCCGGCACCCATAGGAGCCCTGCCGGGGAGGGTTCCGCATCCCCAGCTCCCATCCTTCCCCTCTGGCAGCCTGTGGCCCCCGCACCTGTGGGCGGAGGGGCTATAGCGAACCGTTCGCTATGCCGGGATAAGCGGGGGTGGGGGAGGCTGAGGTGCCCGCCCCGGGAGCGGGGAGAGCCCCGCCGCCTCCCCCCAAGTCCCGCTCCGCCCTTGCCTTCCCGCCCGCCGATGTGTGCCGGTACTGCAGATCCCAGCCGAGCAGCCCTCCCCAGCTCCCAAAGCTGCAATCGCACTCCTTCTGCAAAAATAGAATTGGGGAGAAAAATCACCTCTCCCACCCCTCTCCCTACCAGGGTTCCCACTAACTTGCAGGCGTTCTCCTCGCTGAGCGCAGACTAATACTGCTTTTTTTTTTTTTTTTTTTGGTGTAAGCTTCTTTTCTTTACTTGTGCGTTGTTCAGTCCGGGGCATTTTAAGGCGTTAGAGCATTCCTTCCCCTCAGTTTAATTAACACATCAGGACTGCTGCATTCCGTGCTTCTCTGGATTATTTTTCTTCAAGTGGTGTTTTTCCTTACCTTCTGGGCCATCTCTCAAGCACTGTCTATACCCACAATCATGGCAAGTTTTGCAGATGGGGATATTTGAATGGTGGTGTACATAAACGCTGTCACAGTTGGAGGAGAAATTGCCCAGACATTTGACAAGTAGAGCTAAAACCCACTGAGACGGTAGAGTAAAGCTTAGCTTCCTTTTGTTTAGTTCAGTCTGATTTAGGAACTGTTCACGATCAACATCTCTTAAGAAAATACATTAAAAAAGGAGGGTAAAGCAAGCCACACAGTGTACGTGAAGCGTATTTATATGCTGTTTGTAGTGTTGTGGATCCTGAATCTCAGTAATCTTATGGTTGTTTCAATCAGGAACTGTAAAATAATAGATATTGATCCTATTATTCTTTTTTGTTTATTTGTTTGAGAATTCTTACAAGATCTGGTTTTACAGGGAATACAATTGTTATGCAACACTGGCATGAAGGTTGTTAACTTTTTTCCTCTTGGCATTATGTGGCTTCTATTGTAGTGTTGTCTAACACTTAAAGACAAATATTTCAAAAGATAATTCGTCATCTCGATTTATGAGAGTTTTATTATTAGTACTTCTCACTGGTGAACATTTTTGTAAGACTTGTACAATGACAATCTTAATGCCGGCTGGAATGTTAAGCTTAGCTCATGGAAAGGCTGTTTTCTGAATGCTTAATAGGGAAAGAGAAGCAGTGAGCATGCTAATACTGCTCAGCACATATACAGGGATGTTAAACTACAGCACCTGACAGCAGCAGCATGTTATGTAAAAGAGTGCTCCTGATAATGTGCGTCAGGCTTAATACAGGTTTGGCAAACACAGCCTTAGACAATACTTTAAATTTTTTTAGAATGTTTTACTGATGGTAAAATGACCTTGAATATAGTGAACTGAGGCGTGAGGGAGGCTTTTCACGTAGTGAAATAAATAGCACCTGAGAATATCCTTTTCATGTGAAGTCTGGAATTTCTAATATGTAGTTTTATGTAAGCAGTGATTTTTAATCCTCTTTCCACTTTGTCAAAAAGTTATGAACATTACTTGGAAGTCAGTTTCTTTAAGGCAGGATATACCTGGTAATTACTGCAGGTTCTGTCTATAGTTGTTTTTTTTTCCTACAGTAGTACTTGGGGACAGATGGATTCATAAAGGGTTTGGTGAATAAAATAGAACTTTTCAAAGACCACCTTATGCAAGCAAAAAAGCTTTCTGTGCTTTAAATACCTTAATGATGACATCTGTAGGCCTACCACATGTAAACAGTGCTGCTCTTATTTTCTTCTTTTGATAGGACCCAATAAACTTTCTAAAATTGTGGGTTCTCTTTCTGATGTTTCAGAATTACGGTAGCATCTTCAGAGTTAACCTTCAATGTACCACAATTTTTCATGTTCAAGCAAAAATATGAGATTTTATTCAATAAAAAAATCCTTTATTTGCATTGAGTTACTAAACTGAATTTGTATTTGCCATCTAGTTTCTTTTTCCCTTCCTTTTCACATATTCCTATTTCCATAATGACTGCTCTTCTTCATTTGCTGCTTTTATTTTATTCTTATTTTTTGGTAAGGTGGCGTCATGCATTTCCTCCTACAAATTTGCCGCTAGGGTGGATTTCTGTTTCTTTTGCAAACAATTTGAGTTTGATACGTCACTTCTGAGAAGTGAGTGTAACCTGTTAATGCCCTGGATTTCTGGAAGCATCAGTCCTTACATTGTTTGAAGTAACTTTGGACAGATTAGAGTTCAGCTCTGTGCTGTTCAATTCTCCTCAAAGAAATTTTTTGCAGGCCTGTGAATTACATGCTTCTTCACAGGCAGGGGTCTCCCTCATTGCTTTGCTGAATATTACAGGTGGAGATGACCTTGTATTATGTGTAGCCTTTTTTTAGGCTTGGAAATATGTTCTCCTGACTTCTCCCACTGAATGTACACATGCTGTGCAAGAGAAGTGCAGAGGAGTAGGTATCCTGTTCTTGCTTTTATTAGTTGTGTGTCTGAGGAGGACTTCTTTCCTGCAGAGGCTTTTTTATCCCCAAATATTAGAAAGGAGAACGGTGTATGCAAAATAAACTTTCAGTGTTTAGTCTTAGATTCCAGAATTTAAAATATTTATATTTAGTATGGAAATGACCTTTTTTTTTTGTTTGTGTGTGTGTTTTTAAATTTTTATTTTTAGGATGTGTAATTTGACCAGAGTGAAAATAATTTAGGGTTTCAGGAGAGAATAGAAGAAGTTTTTACCTAAATGCATAGCCTTCTTTTATAGTCCATACATGCAAGGACTGATTTTTGTGGTGCAGAATCTTTATTTGGAGTGTAACTGATGATAAGGTTAAAACAATAGCAGTATTTCAACAAAATACTGTTTATGAGTATCCCTTATATTGGCTAAAGGTGTCCTAAATTTTGGGAGCAATATGTACCTAAGAGTGATGAGAAATGTGTAATTTGATCTTGGGATGTTCTTGGTGCTAGTTTGTACGGTTTTTTTGAGTTGTGGAGCCTCTTTAATTAGAGGCTGGTCTTCTTTCAGATGTTTGTAGTAGGGGACACCACCAGGACACGTTAAATTAAGGCTGACAGGGTTATGGTCTTTCTTACTGTCCTCTGAGACAGTGAAGACTGCTGTGCCTGTCAGAAAACAGAAGTATGATCAGTGTGAGCAGCACGTTTTCCCCAGGTGCACTGAAGTCATTGTCTCCTTTTCATATTTTCTTTTTTAGAGATTGGAAAGCTGATATTCCACTGTGTGCTCTCTTCTAATGCTTTTATAATTTTTTTCATTAACAGCTTGCAGTAAAATAGGATGTTTTGCCAACATATTCTGTGTGGCCTCATTTTCTACATGAACTTAATTTTTCTGACTGTGACTGTTAGAGAGAAGTGTAAGGATACTTTCCAACAGTAGAAAAGTACTTTTAAATGAAGTTGAATGTTACTTAGGATTCATGCTTGACATGCAGAAGACTTTATTCACTCAGTGCTGGGATTTAATACTTCAGATGATAAAGGAATAGAGTTTATTGCAGAGAATTAGTCTTCATTCTGAAATGAAGACTTGAATGTGGTCACATTTCAAGGACAAGAATTTTGTGAGTACCTTCTGTTCCAGATATTCCTTGTTATGGCAGCATTTAAACAATCATCTTGTTAAATTGTATTAAAAATCATATACTTATATGCTGTGCTGAATGAAGATTCTGTAGCATTAGACGACACAAAAGGAACCGAAAAACAAGATCTGAAGATTGTTGTAAAATAAGTAACTAGACATAAGGGGAATTGTTATGTGAATCTCTCAGGGAAAGAAATAGAAAAAAGAAAGCCTTTTGTTTTTTAAATCCCTCGATGCTTTTCATATGCTACCTATCTTTAAAGGGGTTTATCAAAATGTGTTAGATTCTGATAGCTGCAGTCATCAAACATACTAACACGGCTGCCAGAATGCACTGAAGGATATGCTCAAAAGCAGTCTTGGCTATTAGGAGCAATTTTAGAAGGGAAGGACACTGAAAAACACTTTAGCTAACCTTTGTCTATTTTAAAAATATTTCTTGTTCCTGTCAGTATGTGGCTTCTGAAGATTCACCAGGGATTGACACAAGAGACCACTGTTTAACAGCTCATTTGAGGGATGGTGTGGCTGAGATTGCAGCATTTGTACCTTCCTCTCGAAGGCACTGCACTGCAGTACAGATACTGAATATGATCTCGAATTCTGCTTTGCAATTGAGCTGGACAGGCTATTTGTAGTGAACAAGTTTTAGGTGGGACACATAGTACATTTCTTATTTGGGAGTTATGTATGAACATTTTATATAAAAATTTTTTTATTCCAAATTTGTTTGGCAAACATTTTATACCACTGTTAAAATGTTACTATTGGATAAAATCAGTTGTCTACTCTGTGTACTATCTTGTCCAGTGTTCTGCATCTGGAAGTTGTCTGTATTGGATGTGTGAGACAGAGGCTGAGGAAGCTCTGTGGTGAATAGTTGGTCCACCAGGGAAGTTTCTTGCTGTTCCTGTGAGTTGGTTGGTGTTCTGAGAGACAGAGCTGCTCTTCCTTTCAGTGTCTGAAGACATTTTCATGCATGGTGCTCTTTAGCATCATGAAAGCCTGAGGAAAACCTATTGCAGTAATTTAAAATGTGGACAGCTTGTAAAGAGAGAATTCCAGTTAATTTCTGACCCAAGATTTAGCATGGTCTAAGAGCTATGCCTGCCTTTAACATCTCTATTTGAATGCTGTTATTTTTACAGGCATATTGTAAAGATGGTTTTCCTCTTGTATACCTGTGTTTCTAATTCAGTGAAGTACATCAGTCTTTCTTGCGCAGGGACAGGAATGTGTTAAAGTATTTCTGTGAATCAAAGTAAAAGATTGGAAACTGACTGCATCCGGAATGTACATGAATTAAAGATCTCTATTTTCAGTTTTTCTTCTGATTTTTATATTTATGGTTGCTTCACGTTAAAACTCTTAAGTTAGTTTTGATTTTGTTTTCTGAATGACACCTAGACTTTTATTTAAATTTCCTGAATTGACTGAAAAAGTAGACCTGGCTTTGTGTGGATGACAGAAGTCAGAAACTGCCCATGTATTCCCTAATAAAACTTGTGTAACATAATTTGGTTTGTTTGGTGTCATGGTGCTAGTATATAAATAACCTTTTAACTGTAGAAATGAACACATTTTATTGTGGTGGATAAAAAAATAACTTTACTGTGGTTGTTGCGATTTTAATTGTGATTGACGGAAAAGGTCAGCAATGTATTTTCTGTGTTGTGGCTATCTAAATTTTTTATTTACTTAATCTGTGCACAAAAGGAGTAATGACTTTTTACTCATTAGAAAATACTTGCAAATGCTATACAAAAGCCAAGTAGAATGAGGCTCTGCTTAATTGTCATAAATATGTGCCACACATTTACTGCTACATATAAATTGTTGATAAGAACAGCTAAAATAAATACATTAGTCAAATGAAAAAGTTTTTATAGCACCACTTTAAAAAATATTTGTTATTTTTATATGTAAATTTTATTTGATCTCATGGTACTGCTCTGAAATGCTCTTCGAGATCTCAGGAGTGAAACTCTAATCCCTACGAAGGCAGATCTATTGATTTCTGTGTAGTGAGGATTTCATATCCAAACTTTCTTTATAGGCAGAATGGCTAGAAATGTGTACATAATAGTTGCTCGTGTACATGCAGGTTTGTTTCTGAAAACTACTACAAAACTCTATGGGACAATTCATTTCTCTGGTTGAAATTGCTCGTATCTATGACGCTGTTATGAGATTTTCTTTATGGCTTATTTGATGAATACCTTAGTGTGTCACATCTGGGAAATTAAGTTCTGTGAATTTCTGGAGGTGGCTGTCTCTAACATACAAATAAAATTACAGCAATATTCTGTTTGTATTTTATATTGGTGAGGGTCTTTCTCTTTTATTCATCATCATCATCAAGAATTTTACTATTAATTGCAAATGAGCAATTCCTCAAAGGAATGAATTCTCAAGGCAAGTAATTTCTAAGGTTAAATGGGTAATTTTTTCCTGTTAATACCATTCTAGACTTCGTCTCTGAACAAAAGTAATTTTCTCTTTTATGAGGAAAGTTCTCTATCTCTGAAATGGGAACTTCTTATTGACATATAAAGCTACTAGAGGCTGTGTTCTGCTTTGATTAGACTATCTGGTTTGAATTTTCTGCTAGAGCATTGAGTGTAGTGGAATTGAGGCAGTAGTTAATGCATAATTAGTTAATCTGAACGCCTTAATTTTCTTATATTTTGTATAAATTCATGCATATACATTATACAGATATTATGCATTTCATTTGGTCTAACTTTTCCTTTGTTGGGATGTATTTGCATTCATAACATGAATTCTTGAAGTAATACTAATATTATTCTGAAGTAGGAGGAAGGGGTTATATTTTTCCTGATGAACAAGAAGTAGGAAAAAAACCCTAAACCAAACCAACCAACAAAAATCAAACAAAACAAAATCAAAGATAAACCCCCAAACAAAACCCAAATAAACTAGTAAATTGCCTTAGAAAGTAAAAGCAAGGACAGACTTTGAGCCCTAGTATCTAGGTCAGTGCTTTTTCTTATTTACATTAAAATCCTTAACGGACACTTTTACAAAATATGGCAAATAAAATGATAAAAACTTGAAAGCAATGCATTTTTACTTAATGAAAGATGAAATGTGAATCCTGTTACTTTGTTACTTCAGATAGCTTGAAAACACCCATTTTAAACCTTAACTGTGGTCAGGTAGAAGTGGGAACAGAGCACTGTAATTATTGACACAGTTATACCCTGGAATTTCTTCCAATAGCAAAGTAAGAATAGCCTGGCATAGTTTTATGTCTTTGGCCAGTATTCTGCTTAAGGCCCATACTATGTTTTTCAAGTGAATGGCGGTGTTGTCTGTACCCCTCTGGGAATGGAAGGCCTCTTCGAGTGGCTTCCTGTTGTCTGGTACATCTCAGTGGATGAGAAAAGGCGTCAAGGAAGTAGTTTAGATAACGGTTTAAGCCTTTCAAAGGCAACCGCAGCAATGCGAAGCTTTATTGCAATATACTGTGCCCATCAGGGGCACAGCAGTGGCATTTCCTTGTTCTTGTTTCATTAAATAGAGCAACTAAAGAGGCAGCCACTGCCTGCAACATCATCACAGAAAAGGTCATCATAGCTTCCTGACAAAGACTAACAGGAATGTGCTTTTACTGCAGTGCAGTTTTTATGCTGTGCTACCTTGTTAGAAAGTGTGAGATTCATTAACTAATTGTGTATTCACTTATGAAAGAACTCTTGATTTTCTTTGTAATTTTTTTCTTTGTATTTTTTTTCCATAATATTGATGGTGTAACTTGTCAGGTGAAGGGTTTAAACTCTTCAAATATATTGCCACTTTTAGAGCCCAATGATTTGTTACTCAGCCATAGATGTATAGAGATGTATGTTTGAGGCATGTATTGTATTTTAGTAGAGGCTTTGCTTAGTTTCTCAGAATTGCTTAATAAAAATGACCTAGTCTCTATGTGCATACTTTTTGGAAAGTGAAAGAAATGACAGTTAAGGTGTTATAACATAGAATCATAGAATGTTTTGAGCTGGAAGTGACCTTAAAATCATCTAGTTCCAACCCCTCTGCCATGGGCAGGGACACCTTACACTAAATCAGGTTGCTTATCCAACCTGGCCTTGGAACACCTCCCACGATGTGGCATCCGTGACTTCTCTAGGCAACCTGTTGTATTAACTTATTTTACTTTGTCTAAATTTAATGCTATAAGGATCAGTTCTACAGTAATAATCCGTTTATAGGAGCAGTCATGCTAGTGGCTATATTAAATTTTAAATAAGAAGGTGAGTGCACTCTTTCAGTGTTGTGCCATACTTTCATGTTTATCAAAGTCAGGAATGACTTCCTGGTAACTACCGTGTGCTTGAAGAAAATTGGAAATGCAATAAGTTACTTAGTAATGCAGTAGACTTCCCAGAGAGACGTTGGTAAAGCTTGACAAGGTATTTCTCCATAAGTTGTATGGATCAATTAATTTTTAACAAGCAAGATGTTTTAGTGGAGGACAATTTTTTTTGTTTGGTTTGGTTTTGTTCTTATTCTGAACACTGTAGGACCACAGAGAATGAGTAGCAAGATCATTAGGTTGTGTGAGGCAGCTTCCAAGAGGATTTAAGAATAATTAATATTGTTTAACAACTTGCTTCCACGACCTGTTTGTTTTTAACTTGACTATGGGAAATGAAGTCTAGTGGATATTAGCTGGAAAAACAAAATGCTGAGCACCGGCATGTCTTGTCTTTCTACCTCTGTGAAAACTTCTCTGGAATCCTTCTGTGAAAACTGAGTGCGCTGAATTTGAAGAATGTCCCTGCTTAAATCCTTCCTTCAAAGGAAGGATGGAAGCAACACAAAATTGGCGTTGGCTGTCTGAGAGTTTTCCTGGGGATTGCCAAAGAAATGGAGTTACTTTAGTGTAATGTCTGACTTTTACAGCTAGATTTCTTCCTTCCAAACCAGGCAAAGGTGCAAAAAATGTCTACCTGGGCTTTGTGTGGATGCATTGTTTGGTGTCATAAAAAGAGAAAAATGAAAGTTATCTTCCTTTGCTGAATATGCCCAATAATTTTCCTTGATGTATAGTCATGTGGAATTCCTTATGTAGGAATTTATGTGGAGAAATGAATGGAATTTGAAGTGTTCAGAGTAAGCCTAGGTAACTGGATAGATCTCCTTAAGATTCAGTGAACTACTGGATAGATGGATCCTTTCACTGATAACTATTCTTATTGTACATCGGGAATGTAGCTGTGCTAATAAACATTTGAAAATTAACTATGGTGTGTTTATTTTCTAGTTGTGAGGTGGAATAATTTCATCAGAACTAGCAGAAACACGCTAAGCACAAGCTAGATGATTAAATCTCTCTGTACAGATGCATGATCTTCATCTTTGATAAAGTATTTGGTTCCAATGGTGACAGCAGCCACCTAAAGACCTATACACATAGATGAGAAATTTTTAGCCCCATGAGTCATGAGAATTTGCTGTGGTTAGACTGAAAATAGGCATCAAGCACTTGACCTCATATTTTTGACTAGTTTCTGCACATTTGTGAAGAGGAATCTGCGATGCTAATGCATAGACAGTTATGCACATTCATGTGGTCCTGTTGTGAGTACCAAAGTGGTAGAATGCATATCCCCTTTTCCAGGCAACAGAAAAGAAAAACAAAAATCACAATGTGTAGCACAGGATAGTACTTAGTAAGAATGAAATGGGGATGGAGAAAACCTTTGTTCTGATGTTACAGGTAATTTAACAGCCTATCATGGCTAAAAAGTTTCATTAAACTTCTTTTCAAGGCTTGTATTAAATAAATGTTGTTGTTTTTTTTCTACCCCAGTTGAAACTTATGGAAAACAAAGACTTGTCTCATGATTTGACATGCGTCAGCAGACAGCTGAAGGAACTGCAGTATTACATTTATGCAGACATCAGACAATTCATTCATGAGAACTATCTTAGTTGTGTGGCTGAAGAGATATAACTCTTCTAACGAAGGAGCTGATAGAGACCAAGGTCTGGGCAAATAACACCATATGAATTTGTCAGAGCCAGAAGTGTTAGATAACATTGCTGAATTGTAATTGTTGAGGGAAATAATCCACAAAGCAGTACCATCACAGAGCTAAACACAGTGCATGCATAAAAAGTCTGCCTAATTTCTTGTAGTTTAATTCTGCAGAAGTCCTTTGGAAGAGCTTGTGAGCAAAAAAGCACTAGTTTAGTATTTAGTAGTTGCAGGAGTGTGATAGCTACATAGGTAAATCCAGAAAACTTCTCAAATGCCGTAGGTATTCCATCAGTGTTGGCTGAATTTCTGTAGAGTAGGCTTTTGAATTAATGATTCACGTATGAATATGTTTTCGAGTAGGTCTTAGCATGGTAGTCTGACTCCTTGTTCGGGCATGTCGGCCACTATTTACTCTTTAATCACTTTAATACGTCCAGTATAGTGAATATACCTTTTAAAAGTTACTACTTTTGGTACTGGTATGAAGAGATGGAAGAAGATGGCAGAAGAATCTTGAAGCTCTCACAAAGAAAGAACTACAAAACAAGTAATCCGTGAAGACCTGATCTTCATTTTGAGCTGACCAGGAATCTTGTAGAAACATTCTTTAAATTGATGAGAAAGTTCCTGATATCCTGTAGAAGAAATACTGTTGCATTTTTGGATAGTTTCAGAATATTATTTACAATGTTATGCCTCCATGTCCATTTCTGAAATCTGTTACCAATATCTCATAGAAGAAGAGTACTGTATTTGTTCTGTATGCTGTCTGCTGGTTCATTTGAAGTTGTTCTCCTTTGGACTTTGAACCTTTGCGTTCAAAACTTCTCATTTAACCTCTCTCACTCTTCCTTTTTATTGTCACAGTCACTAAGATCAGTCTTTTGGTATTGGGCTTGATTGCTCTTCTCAATTTAAAGCTTCAATCTAAACCTGTGGGAGAACTTATTGTCTTTAGTTGTGAATTTAAGCATTCGTTCAAATCCTGAAGGGGGCTCTGAAATTTGGAATTTCTTCACTCCTTTCCCTTTGTTCCTTCTTTTTATTGCTCTCTTGATCTAGCAAAGGTCAAAGTCATCTTTTTTCATCTCTCAGAAAAAAATAAGCATATTAAGAATGTCATATCAAGTTTACTAAGTAGGACATGGAATGTAAGGAGAACTTCGGTTATATGTGTGTCTCCATGTGGTTTGTATTGATGTATGGTTAGCCTGCATTTTCTTTTTCCTTTTCTTTTGCATGCTTGACCTCTGTAAATCTTCAGCTTATTGAGCTGAAGGACTCCAAAATCCTCAATTTCAAATGCACGGGATTTTTCTACAAAAGGAGAGGGATGTCAAATATCATAGGTGAGCTTTGTTGTCCTGTTGAGAAGCAGTTTGTTACCTGGCTTTTCTCCAAAGTGAAATAGATACTTTTGCATAGAAGTGTAATGTAACTCTGATTACAGGAATGATAAAAATGAGTAGTTAGGTAGTGGGAATTAGATTTTCATGCTCCTAAAGGTTAATGGAGGTATCTCTTTCTAGGTGAAATGTGTGGCTCAATTCAATAAAAACTGTACACATGCATTTTTAAATACTGAATTATTTACACCAATTTATTGACTACAGCCAGCTGAGAATGATTTCTGATTTAAGAATTTTCATGCCTGTTTTAATCTGAAAATTAAATGAATCTATTTTAAAGCTAAATCATGCTGCATTGATGATATATTTGTATGTCGGCTGCAGTTGCAGCTAAAGTCTCTGAATTTCTTCTTTTCTGTACTATAAATCTGTTAGAGAGGCGGAATTATACCCTTTCTGGTTTAGTCTCATTTTTTATTCTGCTTTCTGTTCTACTTTTTTTTTTTTAACTTGGCAGCTGCAATGTTAAAGGAACCTCAGTGACAATGTCCTTCCCTTCCAAAGCAATGTGTTCTAGGGGTTGTCCCTCAGGCTTGGTAAATCACGGGTCTGCAGAAGTCCTGTGCCTGGTTTAGGGAATTGTTTACTCTGGCCCTGTGCACAAGAGGTGCGTTCTGCTGACTCTGAGAAAACCTCTAGGTGAGAGTTACTGTGTCAGTTCTCTGAAACTGTGATCCTGTAAAGTAATACAATTAATGTAGTGTGTGAGAAATGCTCAGCCTTCACAACCTGATGGAGAAGATACGTTTCTGTGCATGGCATTTGCTATTCTGTTTACATAGGAAGGCCCTGCTGCACTTTTTGATTTACTAACAGAATAAACTAACGTGGGTCAGAGCACACATTCAATGAAGGAATGAGTTTAATTGGGTAGTGAACTGTGTGGGAGTGTGAATGCTTACAAAATTATTTCTTTATGTACCTATGTGACTTCCTATTGATGAGCAAGAGTTTTTTTATGATGATTTGTGTCTGTTACAGAATTACAGTTTGTCAGCTGGAACCACCTCTAGGGCTTGGGAAGCACACTGTTGTACTGAGTTCTTATTCAAAAGTGACCATTTGCTATTAGTACCCTGCTAATTTGTTTTATTGAAAACGGCAGAAAAACGAGGAGCTCTGTGAGTGAAATGGATTTGTAGCCTTATTGTATACTTTTAAACAGAGTAACCAGCTGAATAAAACCTTTATATTCCTTTCGAAATTTCTAGCTGGATCTCACTTTCCCTGCCTGAGGAGGCATTTGTTTAATGGAATTGTTTAAATGAAAGAAATACATGAAACAGGCATATTGGTGTAACAGGTTGTTAAGCATTATTTTATTAGCAAAAGGCTTGAAGAAAATACTTATGGTATTACATGTACTTACATGTACTTACATGGTACAAATATATTTTTTTTTTGGTTGGGAACCTGAAAACAAACCCTTTATTACCAAGGCTGCTTCAAGTAAAAACCTGGCTCTCCTACCTATTGCTTACATTATATTGCAATCCATAAGTAAATTAATTGATTTTAGTGTAATATCTAGCAGAATAATCTATTCTGCATCCATTATACATTTTATGAATTGATTTGCTGATCCATGACTGAAAGGGTCTCTGCACGACCATTTATGCGGGTTTTTTTAAGTCTTGGTTCTGTTCTCACTAATGTTAATGTGGAACTTCCTCTAGATTTTAACTACTGAATCATACACTGATAGCATTGTGTACTGTTGTATATAATGGCCTAAAAGTATTGAATACATATTTTTCTGTTCCAATTTTGCCACACAGACCTACCATTTAATCTAATTTAGCAAAGGTAATCGTCTGTCATACATTCCTCTTTTGTGGGAAGAAAGCTAGATTTTTCTTTTTCTACAAATCTCCTTGAAGCCTGTTAATAAGCTGAAGACCATTCTTGCAGAGTAGCATTTTTAATTTGTGATAACAGTGTGCTTTTGCTGTTACCAGCATAAATTTTATTCTGCCAACCATGGAAGCCAAAGTAGGCTCTAATTTGGATTTGAGATTAAGGAGTAGTGGTTTTTAGGTGGTTTGATACATACAAAACACTTATTTTTCGTATTTATTTGTTTTAGTATCATATTATTCTTTATACGTATATTTAAAAATTCTTTTTTCCGGTCTGTTTTACAAGATTAGGAAATATATCCTGTCTTGAAGCTTTTAGGTGATTATAATTGCTTTTGTTATTAAAGAAATTTTCAATTATACTTCAAGGTAAGAAACTCTTTTGTCACAAAGTTTCTGAAACGTCTTAAGTTCTTCTGTGATTTTTTTTTTCTTTTTGTGCCTGCAAGACTTACTGGAGCCAATTTTAGGTATATCAGCACCTCATGGAACTGAGCTCTCACTGTGCAGTCTTGCTCTTTTAGCCTTGTGTGTCAACTATGGCAATAGTGAAATAGAGAAAACTATGCATGCTTGGGCTCTTTGTAGAGAACAGGTATGCAGTAAAATAGGTCTGCTAGTTTTCTGAGTTTATCAGAATAATTTACCTTGCAATTGGCATGCAGCAGAATATATAATGAGAAAATATATAGGCATGGGAATATGTGGGTCTATGCCTTCTACTTACCCATTTTTCTACTCTGCCTAGTCCAGCACTTGATTTCCTGGCTTACAGTAAAACTGGAAGGCTAAAGTGGAAAGACCTTCAACCAGTTTTTGGTTACATGTGCTTTGCATGGCAGTGTCTGTTAATAGTCCTTTTCCAGCTTGTTTCCTGCTAAAATCAATAGTCTTTAAGTTTCTTTTCATACTTATTGAATTTTCCATACGTGGCACCAAATTTTCTGTGCTCCCTTGCATATGGTAGTAATTGTTTTCTAGTTGTCTTGACCAGAGTCTTCTCTATTATTGGGAATGAATTATTACAAATTAATGGCATGCTCTCTTGAGTGTGCTAACTTAAAACTTTGTATAGTGCTTGTTTCTTTTTTTTTTCCCTTAAAGACACGAATTAATTTGGAACAAAGTGAAGAAAGAAAGTCATAATACTGACACTTGCTTGGAAATATATTTGCTTCTCTTCTGTTTTTCTTGTTGTTCACTCATGGTCGTTCTTGACCTTTTAGGGATTTATGTATTTTTTTTTTTATGACTGAACTAATACATGTATGGAATTGAAGCAAATTTTCAAAGTTTTAAATTCTTTCAAGAACTGGAGGGGGCATCTCTACATAGTAGTGTATCGTCTTGAAGAAGATGATGTTGATAAAAATGAAAAAATGTATAAACAACCTCTTGCCTTCTTTTAAAACTGACTTACTGATACACATTTTTTTTGTTTACTTGGTCAAACACCTGCTGAAGTAAAGGTTAATATATTTCTTGAGCTGGATTTAGTATTCTGTTGAAGTAGAATATATTTTCATATTAAAGATTTTCTACCCTGAAGAGATGAGTGTGGTTTAATGATTAAAAAATATGTAGTTAATCACACTTCTTTTCTTTAGCTACAGATGAAGAAATATTTTGAAATGTTTTAACATTGTAGTATTTGTTATAGTGGAGATGGAAACTGCTTTTATATATTACGTAATACTTCCTGTTTTCTAATATTCTTGTGTCATTTTGGTTTGGTTTCATGCAGTCAGACTTTTCTTTTTCTGTTCAGGAAAGCAGGAGCCATACCTTTTCTTGATCCTGTGAAATTCTGTCTGGTTTTCTTTTTCTTCCTCAAGGAAGAAAGCAAGCTCTAATCTTTGTGCTCCTTTGTAAGGAAGTACAGTATAGTTAAAAAATAAGTACATTTTTTTTTAAGACTGAGCACGTGTTGCTGAGAGTTCTAGTAATGTTTGGGTCAGAGAATAGAAAATAATTTGATTGGGCTTGGTTGCTTCTGATCTTATTTTTCTCATTACTTATAAGGTGAAGGAATCCATGTTGCAGAAAAGATTTCCATCATTCCTTTCAATCTGTCATGATGGAAAAACAGGTCAGAATCTGGCTACGCAGGTTTTGTGCTGACTTCCAGGAGGAATTATTTTCCCATTGGCTTTTCATGACACTACTCAGCAGCAATAGAAGGTTGGTCTGGAACGAATTGTGTTTCTCCCATCAAACCCTCTGGTCTGTGAAAGGCAGTTCTCTTATTGTACCTGACTTTTTTTTTTGGCAGGTTCAGCTGGAAATGTGCTACCAGAAGACTCTGAGTTCATGGCTCCTTGTAGCCAAGGACTGCTTCTTTCTTTGGATGTATAAGAGGATTCAAATAAGAAAGTATGGGTAGCCAGCAATATTAGAATTCCCTAGGTTTTGGTTGTGTAACTTCTGTTATTTAAATAGTGTTCTTTTAATATCTTATCTAGAGATGATCGCTAGCTATCTTAGCTGCTGTTTGCATGATATATTTTCAGATTCAGTCATTTGTGCCAAGGATTGGATTCTTACATGCTTTATGTTCAGGCAGTATTTAACAAGTAGTAGAGGCAAACAGAATACAAAAATTAGTGCATCGTGATTAGCCCAGTGCTGCAGAACATTAACGATTGCAGAGGGGAAGTCTTTGTAGCTGAAATGTGCACCAAGTCCATCATGATCTTTTGAAATTCAGGGATGTGTCTGTTGAAAGTATCACTGTAATTGGTGCAACACAGTGTGATGCTCATGAACTGACTCTGGAGGTTGAGAGAAGCTGCTGTTACAGAGTTGGAGATGATCCAGGGGACAAATAGAGTATTATTGGAGATTAGCTGATGGAATTGTCATTCCCATCCAATTAGTCAACATGACATCTATAAAACTATGGTACAGCTTGCAATATGGAGCCCTCCTCTCCAGTATTGTTTTAAATTAAAGACTTTTCTTAGGGAGAAAGTTTATTTTTAGATTATATGGGATTTTTTTTGTTTGGGGTTCGTTCTTTGTTGTTTTTTTTTTTATTAACAGCATGTTAAGTTACTAAGATTGCTTAAGGGAACTATCAAACCACTGAGGTTTTCATGAACTCTTTTAAAATTATGTGTTTCTATTTTTCTTTTTTTTTTCTTTTTTTTTTCATTTCTTCAGATTTTGCTATTAGAAATTCAATTGCATTGTTCTGGTGCATTTCAGTGCATTAACTGCATGGCTTAGCTGGCATGGTTCTGTTGACAAACCAGGCTAAACAGAGGAGATGAATTATGCAATTTTTTAATCTTGGAGCTCGAAGAAGAATGAAAAGTTATTTATTTTTTTTTCCCTGAAAGAGAATTGTAAAATGTGAGAAATGTAATGGCTTATGTCTCCTCTCAACTTTTTCACTTGAATATGTATTTTAAGCAACAAATATTCTGGTATTAATTTTTCTTTCTGGTTTAGCTTTTTCTTTGCATCAGGTGGGGGGAAATCTGATGGGAGGACTTGTAAGACAGTGACTTCCAGGTAGTTGTGAAAAATAAAGTCCCACTTTGTTTAGCTACAGAGAGGTTGTGGAGATCAACTGTGGAACAAGTATTATGGACTCAGCCTACTTGTTGCTTAAGGAATTTGAGACCTTTGAAATATTGAATCAGTTTAGTCTTTGATTAACTCTTGCCCCTCTATCCTTATATTCGGTTAAGAATCTCTGTAGATATTACCTCCATAAATATTGGTGATTATGAGTGATGATACTGAGGGTTGTATCACGAAATATGTTTTTATTACTATGGAGAGAGTGTTGTCCACTGGACAGTATGCTGGCTGAGGAGATGTGGCTTCTGGTTTCTCGAAGTTCATGCTCTGAAGAGGAAGTTTAAGCACAAAGTTCTTGGAAAATAAAACAACCCTCAGATCCCTCTTCAGGTATTAAAAAACCTCAGCTAAACTGAAGACACAAAATCACTGTATCTTCTGCTGTTAAAAATGGATTTATTACCATGTGAATCTGTATTCATACCCAGATTTTCATCTATAATTTGAAGATAAAGCTGCATTCCTCTATCTTTAAATTGCATGGAGACTGATCAAAAATACAAAGTCCAAATTAATTATAACCATCGTTGTTTTCCTACTGATTTTTGGCTGCTCCTGAGCACTGAGCAGGTGTTTTAATTGAACCATGGTTTTCTTGGTGATTAATGCAGTCTGAATTGTTAAAATGATTATTTATGCAATACTTGACATTTTTTTTTTGTGATTTCTCACAGAATCATTGGGGTTGGAAGGGACCTCTTGAGATCAGCTAGTCCATCTAGCTTTTGAACACCTCCACGAATGTGGATGCATCTCAGGGCAATTTATTCCAGTATTTATTCACCTAGAGAAGAAACAAAAAAGTGATTTCTTGAGTTCAGCCTGTCTCATGACAGGGTTTGTCAAGAGTTTTAGAACCAATGTTGCTCCTGTCAAGACAACGTGAACTGTCTATGACTGCACGAACCAAATCATTTACCACAACTGCAGGATTTTTCCGTAATGAATAATAGTACTCTTTTAGAGAAACTTCATAAAGAAAAGTTGTGCACATTCACATTATTTAAAATGGGTAGTGGATAGAGTTCTCTTGTAGGATCTGAATTCAAATTCAGTCAGTCAAAGTCTCCCTTATTCCAACTCTGGTCATTGGGCAGTGAATTACAAGACCTTTTGACCCATACTTATTTATTATTTTCCAGAAACAGCCTAAGGAAGAAATACAAAAATTTATTTTTCATTAGGAAGCTACCTTCAAAACTCTTTCAGAATTCTTATGTTAAAGAATACTGTTTTCATGTTTCTCTCTTTATTTTTTTGTCTCCTCTAGACTAGTTGTGCTCATTCTTCATAGAGAATGTAAAGCCGTAAATTTTTTTTATGAGCAGTACCTAACAGACCACTTCAGAGGAGAGGGGAAAAATATTATAGAAGTATGCTTTAGAAGGTATTTAATGTAAAATCTTTTATTGCTATCAAAGTGATTAAAAAGCGGAGTTAATTTGATGGCCACAAGGAACAAGAAGACTCATTTCCATACATCTCTGTAAATAAGAAGATATAAAACTTGAAATGCTAAAGTCAGCTTTGATTTGAGAGAAATAAATGTTGAAGAGCTTTTTGCAAAGAAGTATTTGGAGTCTTTAGGTAGATGCACAGAAATATTGCATCACTTAGCATTTGCAAAGCTGTATTTTCCTCCAATATGTGAATACTTAAGTCCATCTCACAAGCTGTCATTATCTGACTTTTAACTTGCAGAAAGGGAAGTTTTACAGTTTGTTCTCTAAACCAAAGCAAATGTCCCACTCAGTTCTTTCGTCAGTGATCCCTGATTAAGCATGGGGTCCCTAAACTGTCAAGTTATAACAAATCTGGCTGTACTTAGCACTGTTTAAGTGCTAGACCTGATACTAAGACATTAACATGTTGATAAGATGTTTTAATATTTCAAATGAGGTGCTGCCTTGGTGACAGCACCCAAGTGGTAGTGATGTGACATGCTAGTGTAGGTGATCTGCCTATGGTTTAACCCAAATTTTAGTTCGTTTTGCTTGATGTGTAGTGTCTGTACTTGCTTAAAATGGCACAAGTTGCCTGTGATTTCTCCACCTTCACACCTTGGCTCTGTGAGACGTATCCATAACAAGATGTCTTAAATACTCATGTTAGGGATGGCTACGCAGTGAAGACCTGTATTTTCCATCTAGGAATAGGTGCTGCAGTATTTAAGTGGCTGCCACAGAAAAACTGTTGATGACTGGTGCTGGCAGAAAACACTAATTTTGATTTGAGGTCTATTTCATCAGAAGAGCTCTGGCTTTGTTGGACTCTTGACTGCTTGTGTGGGTGTGTTTGTGCAAGTATGGATGATAGTACATGAATGTTTTTCTGAGTATTTGCCTGTGTTTCATGTCAATAGGAATCTACTGAAATAATTTAAACCATTGTCAGGGGTCCCAAGCTGTAGTGAAGATCAGATTTGTGTACAGAGTGGTACTTCTTGTCACCCTTTAGTGTGATAAGAGATACTATATACAAGTTGAAAATAAATTTTTTTGTGTATCATTTGTATTTTAAGTCTGAAACACTTGTATTTTCCTCTTACTTCCTTAATCTATGAGTTTGAACTAGAGGAAGGTCCCTTAGGTTAGTAGTGAAAGTATACCTGAAGGAAATGAATTTTGGGATAGAATTTGAAGAAAGAGAACCAATTACTATATCTCTCTTGAAGATATTTTTGCTAGTGAGACAAAATATGAGGAGCTGCAATGCGTATTTAGTCATCAGAGGAATGATCACAGCTATTGGATACAAGAGGAAACAAGGGACAGCATTAATTATTATTATCGATTGTATTACACAGTGCCCCCAGGGCTCAGCTGAGGCGAGGGTGCCACTAAGCTTCTGTACAAAAGCACAGTTCCTGCCTTTTCAGAGCAGAGTCCACATGGGCAAGATGGAGAAACAGTGAGAAGAGATAAAGGAGCAGGGAAGTGAAGAAGAGTGCCTAAGGACACAGAGGATGTCGTGGGGTCCATTCTGGGCTCCTCTGGGCTCACGATGACTTAGGATATAGAGACTTGGAGAGCTGTGCCATTGAAGATGGGGACATATAATATGGACGTCACATGGAAGGATACTGGAAGACAGTGCATAGATTCAAGGCCAAATGGACAGAAGACTGAACAAAAAAAGGTGACTTTATTTGCAACTTGTTTGATGGCTGTTATCAGAAATATGTGAAGAAGTCTGTACAAAATGTATAATGCTGCCAATACTAGCATAGTTGGAAAAAAACATTGAAGTTGTAGAATTGGAAGTTCTAAGTTGTGGTTGCCTGATTGATTTGAAATAGTGCTTGATCTGTACTGGTAATATTTAATTTAAAGTACTATACTTTATGGTTCCTAGGTTCATATCATATCAGAATAAAAAGACTGAGAAGAATTATTTTTGAGAAGCCATTCTTGAAATGGTAGAGTGATACAACAATTATTCTGGGTAACTCTATAGCCAAGTAATAACTAGAAAACATACATCCTGGTCACTTGAAAGTGCTGAGTCTTCTATTACTGAATAGTGTGGGCATGTACACGTCCTCACATAAAACATTTGAGTAGACTATTTCATTAAAAGTGAGCAGAAAGAGCAACAAATTTTTCTGTGGATCTGTCCCAAGTTTCAAGTGTTAATGGTTAAGCTATGAGACTATTCCAACCATGTATTGCAAAACCCAAAGCGAAGTTTGGCATCTCTATAGTTGTTATGGATGTATGTGCCATATATTATTTTTTGATTCCAAATGATTCTCAATGTCAATTTGAAGGAGGAAGCTAGGCTAATAAGGGGGGGGGGTGTGTACTTTTTTTTAAGGGTGGGGGTGGTTTTTTTAAATTCTTTTTGTGTTATATATTGTGACTTTTTTGTACAGGTGAAAATAATGAAGGAGCAATGAATTTTTTTTTGTATTCAAAAGAGTGAACTTGTAGTTGGAAACTTAAGTAAGAAAGAAATTTGATGATTTAACACAATGGAATTTTGCTTTGTGGAAGCTTTGCATAGATCAAGATATTCTGGTTTTGTTTCAGTACAGTGAAAGAATGTTTCTCTAGCTATATTTTCTGTCTTTTCATATTCAAGTTAGTACACATATATCTTGTCAAGTATTACTAGTTTGGAAGAAAAATGAAAGATTATTTTATGATTGTAGTTAATTCCCAGTGAGAACCGAGGCTGGCATTTTCCCTAGATTTAATGATTCACGTGAAACTTGGATACAGATCTCCGCTGGTGAATAAAAAAGGCAAACAGAAGCAAAGATATGCAACCTGTAATACACTGTTTCTAAAATGAGCAGAAATACCACGTGAAGATGGAATCTGAAGATTTAAGCAAAACAGGGATGTCACTCAGCATGAAGTACCAACTGTTTTCAGCTTATTTTGTATGCAACAGCATACTTCCAGATGACTCACAGTTAAAATGCCTTGCATAAGATTGCCCAAGTATTTAGTTCAATTCAGGTGATGGAAAGACACTGCAAAAATAGTAATAAAATGTGTATTCAGTATCTGTTAGTGGTTTGTGGATTTTTTTTTTTTGGGTCAGGTCCTGTATTATGTTCATGGATATATGCTTCCCCCTCCCCTCATCATAAGATATGCAAATAATACCTTAAAAGACATGATAAAAGACTACACTTTAAATTTATGATTTAGTGTCAGAGGTTTACCTTGCTCAGGAAATACAAATTCCAGGCTGGAGCAGTGCTTGCTGTCTCAAACGAACGGCTGTTCTAAGACTTCAGCTCTTACTAGCATAATGTGTTTTAAAAATCTGTGCATCTTCTACCGTGTTCTGCATCAGTGCTCCCATTGAAGTAAGCTAGACTGTCTTTATCCTTAACTGCAGTGCTTTTATGTATTGTATTTATTTATTTACTATAGATTATATAAGAACATAAAAATAACTGAAGGAGCAACTGAAGACCAACGGTTCCATTTAACTCACTATTGTGTCTCCAGTAGTGGTCAATAACAGCAAGGGAAGAGGACAAGAATATACTTGCTCTGCCTCTGCTATGCGCTGTCAGCCTTTAGCTCTTGGTGACTGTTTGACTTGGGAGAATTAAGCCCAGGCCTGGTAACACTAAATTTAGTAGCAAATCAAGTACTGCAGCTGAAATGGATGTTGCATAAGGAAGTGTCACTTTCTGTTTGTTTTGAAGCTGCTGTGTGCACCTTTTAATTGATGTTCCCTAGTTCTGGTATGTGAAAAGGTAGTGAATCATAACTGAAAATATTATTGCATTTTCAACTATTATAATCTACTTCTGTAGACTTATCTAAAAGGTTCAGCATTGAAAAAAAGTGGGTTTGATTAAAAATCTAAATTTGACTTTGTCTTTTTTTATTTGTTTGTTTAATCTGTTACCCTGCTATACAATGGAGGCAACGTTTGAAAAAAAGTTTGAGAAGTAGCTGGGGTTCTTTGTGCATTTTTGTCTCTAATTTCATATTCCCCATCTACTTTTCCCTTTTTGTCTTTCTGAATCTGCACTTCTGTGGAGGGATTTGCAATTGTAGATATCCTGACTTTTATAATTGTAGGTCCAAATAGTTGCATTCCCACGTGGTCTGAATTCTGGAGGCTTCCTGACCTTAGCAGCAGCAGCCTGTTGGCCTCCAGTTATGGTTACACGGGAAGGTGTTTGGGGAATTAGAAGTATTGTCAAATGTGCTTATGATTTTCACCTGAAAGGAAATTGGTGCTTATTGTGTTTTCATCACTATGTTGAAATCTTCTCTCCTCATGGATGCACTGTGAAGTAGCTTTGTCTCTGCATTGTGACTGGGGTTTGTGTGGGTGCATTCAGTGTTGGGAAGCCTGCAGGAACATTGCTAGGGGTGCACAGAGAGGATCGTGGTGGCCCTGCTCAACCAGTTGATGCTGCCTGAGCACAGAAATCTAAAGTCTGTGATAATGGTATGCACTGGATCCTTCTCAGCCCAGGGGAGCTGACAAGATGGGGAGTGAGGGTCAGTGTGCAGTGAGGAAATTGCTATGGACTAGGCACCAATGTGTTTTGGTGGGGCTCACGTTTCTGACCCTCTCCTTTGCCCCTTCATAATGTTGCTGCTATCATATATTTGAGAGTGCGACGTGGCTGCGTTGTAGCTGAAGGAACCTTTTGCAGTTGTGGTATATGGCTCTTTTTGGCAGGGCAGCCTAAGAAGTCAACAGGTCCTGTGAAGGGATAGTCACAGGCAATGCCGTAGCCTGATGGATGTACAAGGTGTGATCTTCCATGGTTGCCCCAGCTGCCTGTTTTCCAATGCAGGATGAGATCCATGCCATGGCATAGCTGCATTGTGAGGACTGGCAGGGTGAGAAGTGAGTCAAAACCTGCCTCCATGTATGTGTAGATGAGCAGAAAGAATAGGGAGCAGACGGTGGATTGTGCAGTGCTGTGTAATGCTGTGGCTGAGTGCTCACCTTTAATCAGGTTGCAGGACAAAATTATAGCCTAGATGTTTTATGGGTAAGGCAGTAAAATCTTTTATGCATCCTGTCTCTTTTGCAATAAGAGTGCTTCGTAATTACAGGCACATTGTCTTTGAGTTCTGGAAAGTATTAACAAGTAAGTACTGGTGTTCAAACAGTAAATTTTAGAAGTGGTATATATATATATATATATATATATATATAAAAAAAATAATTCCAGTAGTTGTAATTTGTTAAAAAAAAAGCAATATTGATGTTTAAAGCTGATTTTTATTGTAAAGAATAAATTGAACTGTAAAGTGGATGTTTTTACCTATGAAAGGTTACGGAGTTGATTAACATTAAAAATGGGCAGCTGTCTTACAATAGTGAGAAATAAGAATTCCATTAAAACTAAAAAATAATTGTTGTTGCCACTCCATTTACTTAAAATTAATTATGATAATAAGCTAACTACCTCCCTTACAAATATCTTGAAGTCTTCCTGAAGCCCCCAAACTGAGGTTAGAAAGGCAATGAGATGAAGGGAATTTCCTTAGGCAGCAAAGAAATGAGTGTTGCACCTGCTACAACTACTGCTCACTTTCCAACCAGACAGCAGACATGGTTTGTAACACGCCCTGTAAAGATTTAGGGAAGAGTGAAAACAACAGCTGCTTTTGTTGGTAGCTGTGCACTGCGAATGACTGTGCCTTTAAGTACGAGGATGTGCTGTGTGGTAACCAAGCAGTGAGCATTTCTGGGCTTCTGACGTTATGAAATGGAGATCACAGATTCCCACCTTTCACTGATGGCCTGTGATGCTTGGAAATCCTGAGGGAGAGAAATGAAAAATGCAACGTTTGCTAAAAATACTACTAATTTCAGGAGGAAGGATGGTAAGCTTTAGATTTCCTTTTAGTTCTGACTTCAAGAAAGGCATGTTTTAAAAGTTTGGTAACATATCCTTTTTCTTACATAAGATTTAAGATTAAAATTCTTCAGAGCTCCTCCAGTCCATTTTCAAAAGCAGTATGTATAGAAAAGAACATAATAATTCATTGAAATGTAGGGCAAGGAAATCATACATTATTTTTAATTATTAATATATAAGTACATGAGCAGAGAAGTCCTCAACTTTGGCCTTGAGAGTGATATTGTCATTTTGAGCTTCTGAGTTAAATAAAAATAATAATTAAAAAAATAATTAAATACTTCTTCCTGCCCTGACAACAAAACAGAGAGTGATCATTATATTTGTAATTCTTATATATGGAAGTTCACACTTCAAATAAGTCAAATAGTAACAATTACATACACATCTGAGGGTCCCCCACTTTTTTCTTTCTCTTTTCTTTCTTTTTTTTTTATTTTGTTTAGCTACTGGGCTGTGTATTTGTTTTAAATGGGAGCAGTGTCCCTGAGGGATCGTGAGACTCCCCTACTCCCTATTAGATGTACTTCTCCCATCCTTAGGCTAATAGGGAGAATGGTGCATTTACAGTTCTGCTCCATTTAAACAATAACTGTTGCTAAGAAATAAATACTACATTCCCGAATGGTGTATGCAGTATTTAAAAGTTTGGCAAGTTTTCAAGAGGATAGGTATGAATTCAACACTGAGTGCTTCTGTGGAAAATAATGAGCTGTGTCCTATTATCACAGACAAAGTGACTATTGAGGAGTGGTGATTTTGAGGAAGTGGCTTTTAAAAATAAAGCAAAAATACCATTTCTCATGTAAAACCATCCCCATAGCTTGTTTGTAATGTAATAACAGCAGGATAAACCTAAAAAATGTGGGTTGTAACAAACTCAGTTACTGTCTGTTTCTCTGGAAATTTTCATTAATTACTTTTTTTTTGCTCTTGTTGCTATTCTTGCCCATCAGTTTGTCTTGTGGAAACACCTCCCTGTATTGCATGGGTGCCAAACTCACGACTCATGGGCTGAATCGGGCCCTCCACCTTGTTTTAGCTGTCCCCGCACCTTGTTTCTCCCTGGCGGCAGCGCTGAGCTCCTTGTCCCTGCACTCCTGCCAGTGCTGGTCACGTGTGCAGTGTGTGACACCTTATGCTGCAGGAGCAGGTTGATGTGGCCGCTGGTTAAAATGAGTTTGACACCCCTGCTGCCTTTCAGTGCCTCTTGTGTAAGAAACAAACAGCCTTCCCGATAGGTTCACTGGTGCTTCTTTTTTTTTTTTCTTTCTCCTCCTCAAACAAGCCACAAGGCATTGACTGCATTGTCCATGCTGAACTGATGGGAAGATTGTTGCATGAATGAATGGAGGTCAGTTGCTACTCTGTACAAAACTAAACTCTATAGAAAATTAAAAAATTATATGATTTTCTGGTTTGATCAGGCTTATACTATTCAGTACAGTTCAGGAGTTTTACTTTATACTAGCACAGTATAATAGCTCAGGCAGATTTTGACGTATTAGTCTGAGCTGAACTAAGTATCTCCAGATTGCTCAACCAGAAGCCTGTGAGACTTGCATTTTGTACCTGTGAGGGAAACAGTTTTGCACTGAGAAGGCTTTTGCTGTGATATCTGCTCTGTGAGGAAGATATTCTCAGAAATGCCTGAGAGTGAAGTTTCTCACTGATTTTTACTGGCAGCTGTACCTACTATTTTTTTAGAGTCAAATCCTGAATACGTAAGAGATGACTAAACAGAGTGATGGTAGATGCAGTTTGCCATTTCTGCACTCCCTAAATGGCACGTGTTGTCCCTTGACCTGAGCATTTTTCATCTTTTTTTTCGCTCTTTCTGAAAGTGCCATAGCACCTGTCCTTGAACTGAGACTCATTGGACTTGGTTGTGGTTGTTGAGGCTCAACGAGCCTGCTGCTGCTCTTTGGTCTCACTTCCTATGCTGTCGCAATCCAAAGCTTTGCCCAGTGATTCCACTCTTCTGTCAGAGATTGTCCTGCATGTCTGAGGTCAAATGTTTGGTGACTTTGGAGGGTATTTGTTGTGTATCTAAATTGATTACACCAAGTCCACTAACTTACAGTAAAACTAATTTATGTCTCTCTGAAAGCAAAGCCAACCCCTCTAAGCAGCTAATATTCTGTTAGGAACTGCTAACTTACTTTGACAATATATTCCTGTGACTATTTACCCTCACAGTTAAAACGCATGCTTTCTTTTCCTATGGCTTTTTTCCCTAATTTGTCCTCTAGTGTTGTCCAATTACCAAAAGATAAATTTAGAATGCATTCACAACCTACAACAGGACAGACGCTTGTAGTTCTGCTGTGAAATAAGACTGTCTGTTGCAGGTGGTTTTTCCTCTGTAGTGGATTTGCCATAGATTACATTCAAATAGACACAGTAATTATCCATATACTTTATTGTATGTATATCTCAACTGCTTTCAGTAAATATTTTCTACCTGAGGATTTTGTTGTGGAGATATTTCTCCTTTATAACCTGTCTGTTTTTCATCTAGTTATAAATCATGTTTTGGGTTTGGGGTGTGTTTTTTTTTCTGTAATTTCTTCTTGTATTATGTCAACTGACTTTTCCGTTTCCTCATGTAATTAAGTAATGATTTATTTCTGATTTTATTGCATTTTTATTTTTTTTCTCGAATACAGATCACTGATGTATTCTTCTAATTTGTTTTAGATGAGTGATTAAATATCAAATTAATTTCAACTTGTAGTCAGTGGGAATACTGTTGTGTTTATTTTTTTTCCAGATTACATCTTTCAGGTTGTTTAAATTATGTTTACCTGGAATGAGTAAGTTATTGTTTATGCATTTCAGAAGAAATCCAGTGTGTGCTTTTTAATCTTAATAAAGGCATGGGATCTCTCTAGTGTAGAGTGTGTGAGTATTTTTGGTAGTGTCTCAATGTTTAAACATGATGAATTGGATTATATAGCAGAAGAAAAATCCCCCAAACTGTAGATTTAAAAAAAAAAAAGAATTTTTTTTTTGGTTGTGTATCTAAAGGGATTTTGTTTTGTTCACATGATTTTGCAGTGTACTGTGATGAACAAGTCAAAAGGCGTTTGTCCTACAAATCAGTGCAACAATAGATATCTACGCTAAAAGCCTGCAGTATTGATCTTGATTTGTAATATCACAAGCAAGCCTGAATGCAGCCTGGTTGTTATGTGACATGTAAAATGTCCACAGCACTACATGTTAATGGGGGAAAGCACAGAACAAGCATGGGAACTGGTTTAATATTTAGAGCAGCAAATAGAAAATGAACATGGTTGTCAGAGTCTGTCTTGCAGTGTATGTATGGGCCAATATTAAATCTTAAGGCTTCTTTTACATGAATTCTTCCATAAAATCATTTACATTGAAGATCTGTATTTTTCTGTTGCTTACGTAATGGTTAGCTTATATTGTTCATCTCAGTGTGAAGATACCTGGCCTGTAGGAGTAATTCTCACTTGTGTCTGTTGAGAAGAAAAATATATAGTCTATATTGTGGTGGGGTGCGTATGCAATCTTTCTTTATGGACCAAATTAAAATAAGGTGCGTACATACGCACATGTGAAACTGGTATGATTTAGAATATTTACATCAGTGCAGTCAGTGCAGGTTTTTATTCATCCATTAAGCTAAGCTAGGGCTTGAGAAGTGTAAAGGCAACTCTTTTCAGAAATTGTACTCTTTGCTGTGTGGGTGTAGTGTGCTTGGTTTATCCTGGATTCTTCAATTTCTTTCATTTTCCTGTGCAACCAGGACATACAATGGGGTTTGAGAACATACTGCCAACAATATTCCCCAGTCAGAGACAGTACCAATGATGCAGCGATTTATGCTTTGCAAAACCCTACAAAAGAGAGGTTAAAGTAGAGAGATTCTTAGTCTTTTAGTGATGCTTTAAAACCAACAATACATTCATATACAACTTGAAGTTTTAAAAAGTGTTAGCCTTATCACAGTACCCTTTTGCCGCTTCTCAAGATGCTGAGTTTTCACCATACTTGAAGTGAGTTTTGTCTCTTTGCTGCCCATGTTGTCAACAACTGTTGTGCTGAGGCTTCTAGGTTAAACTTCAGTGTGCTGTGATAAGTGCTTCTGTCTGCGGAAACAGAGATGTGTCACTTCATTGGAAAGAGCCATTGCTTGCTTAAGTGACAAGCCAGTGCTGTCTAGCACTGTTTGCAGGGGGTTTTACTGAAGGATATGCTTGTTATGGCTTCTTTCTACTCACGCTGGATAAAAGTCTAGACTTATTTCCTTCTGAGTTCAAGTCTTTGTTATCAGTGTTGTTAGCTGTATTGAGGTTCACCAGGTTCAGGTACTGACATAAATGAGGGTGGTGTTTTTTCTCCCTCTGTCAATAAATACAAAACCAGGAACACTGGGTTATATGTGTGCACCTTTGGCTGCCTCTGCTTTGGTTCTGGGCATTATTGTTGGGTATGGTGTTGAAATAATACCCTGTTCTGAGACTGGATTTTCCACTGTTGAGTCCCCTAATGATGAGAACAGGGGAGGCAGCAAAGGTTGACATTGTTCAGCTTTGGTTCCAAAGTTTGACTCATTGTTAGATCTGCCAGATTTCTCAGAAGGCTGTTTGAGAGTATCAAACTATCAATGTCATTATGGTCACAAACTGCTAAAATATTCTCTGAAATACTCTATATGAATTAGTATGGGTGCCACTGATGAGTGGCACTTTGAGAGATTTGTTCTTCTAGTCATAAGGAAAACCTTTATGGGTTTAAATACGTTAGGTGTTCACTATGGTTTGTCTTATTAATACCAGGCTTTAAGAAATTAAGAATAATAAAATGAAGACATTTTAATTAATTTCTGACAAACTATTATTAAAGGTCCTCCGTTGAGCACTTTTAATAGTCTGTCTTCAGTTTGACTTCAAATCTGATTGCTTAATTGAAAAGGAAGACTTTCAAATATTTAATTTCAAGACCTTGAATCTATTTGGAAATTTTATTGATGTTCTATGTTGTGATCACTGTGGAAGGAGTACCAACATGTAGGCTATATTATCTGGACTTGGCCCCTATAGAGCCAATAGAGCTATGCTCTGTTTCAGCATGCTGTGTTTGCTAAGACACTACAGAGTTCAGGAACACAACATGAGTTTGAGTTTTCTCTGCCTTTAAGCCCACAACTTCCAAACTCACAAATTTCTACTTATCAGCCCTTTGCTTTCACCAAAGTCATTGGGTAAAGAATAAAAATTCAGTGTTCCCATCCTGCAGATTGATGCATGGTGATTTTTGTTCAGTTTTAAAATGGTCAGTGAATGCATGAACAAGGACATTGATAAACTTGACTTTCTGTCATGAGGTGCTGGAGTTCTGTGTTCTATAGAGAGAGTCTCTGGCAGAGTAAGAAATCTGCAGGTAGATGGAATGAGGTCACGTGTAATAAAGTTGAAAAGACATCAGGGCATGTGCTAAACAACAGAGGTGAAACAAACTACCGAATATTCTATGTGCTGTTACAAGGCTTCATTCTGTGGGGGAAAAATATATTTGCTTATCAAGTTACTAACTGCTACTTTGCGATCCATGTCTAGATGAAACAAAGGATAGTAATTGGGGAAAATCCAGAGGGGAGTTTTGAATGCTGTGATAATTTTACACATATAGAGTGGTCCATTGGAATAATTGCATGTATTATGTACAGCTTGGCCCTCTGAGAAGTCTATTTCGTGAATAAGATCGGAAGCTACTTGGCCTTTCTCTTTTTCTTCAGTTAATTCAGTGCTAATGCATTAGTCTGGTGCTTTCCTTTTTGCTGTATTATCTGTGATCTATTTGTTCATGCCTTTTTAAGTTGTGTTCAACTAGAGGTAGCTTCCATGTTGTCTTCTTTACAATAGCTGAAATATGAAGTGTACAGTAACTCAATTTAACTTTGAGGAATAAAGAAACTTACTGGAATTGAATCTCCATGTGTATTTGGCAATGTAAATGTGATTTTTACTTCTTCCACTCCCTTCCACCTTAGTACATGCATTAGCATGTACAGAAAGGGTAGCATAAGTGTAATCTAGTGTTTCTGCTTACTTTGCACAAGTGTAAATTACATAATATGGAGTGCAAGATTACAGATTAAAAATTTATATCTCTTTTTATATAAGTAGCTACACTTTCTTACATCTGGTGAGGAAAACGTTCCTTGTATTTCACATTTGCAGTACATGAAAATCATGGAGTAATTTGACCAATGTGTTCTGATAATATCAGTTATGTGTCCAACAGGTTTATAGCCCTCACAGAATGCAATATGGTTGAATAGGTTATACCTATGCTATGTCAGACAAGATGGTAAACTATTTTTGCATTTTTTAATTGTGGTGGATTTTGTACTAACTGAAGTTGTTGGAAATATATATGCAAACCCTCTGTGTTTTTCAGAAGCAGACTTTGTTCTAATATTTTCTAAGAAATTGTATAATGGATGAGTAAAATTAACCTTTCAAAACTTTTTGTTACTATCTGGCATTGCTCACATACATAAAGAAAATGATAGGTTTTATTTCTAATACAGATTGGGGTTAAAAACTACTTAAAAGATATGGAAGAGTATAATACATTTGCTGCTTTATGGAGCAGCAGATCTCCAGAGATGGATGCAAATCTGTGATACATGCCACGTGAGATTTTAGGTGTGGAAAAATAGAAACCTTAGGTGAACTCTTCCAAGTGTTTGGGTAGGGCTCCTCTGCATTGCCTCTTTTAACAGTGCTTATCATGTTTATCTTCAGGAACATATGGCCCAGGTTTATGTAAGGGGAGGGTAAATTAGTGAGGTGGGATAAAATGCTTTACTTCTCGGGTCCATGATGTACATTTTTCTCTTTTAGGTGACTGCCTAAGAAGTAGGGGGCTTTTTTGGTGTTTTTTTTTTTTTTTTAAAGAATGGTTTATCTGTTTTCTATTCTCAACATTCCAGTGCAGGCAAGCACCTTTTTCTACTGTAGCAATATTAATGATGAAGGACGCATAGGTTGAGCAGTAAGTCGTAGAGGCATTCTTTCTATACGGTCACCTTAGGTCTTCGTCCTGGGTGTGTGAAATAAAACTCTCAAATTTAAAAACTCTTGTATGTACCTTGTAACAGTACTGGGGCAGGGAAGTGTAAAGCCAAGGCAATGTAGGAGAATGTATAGATTCAATGAACTTTTTCCCCCAGATACTTACCTCTTTTGACTGTCTCTGGGAAGAGGTCTTTAGAAATTCTCTGCCTCCAGAGAACTTGCTTTCGTAGCATCTGTAATTCCTCCAAATGCACTCATGGCAAAAAGTTAGTCTTAAAATCTTCTGCCCCATCTGCCAATTTCTCAACAATTTACAGGAAACTCTTCCCGAGAGTGTCATTATATTCACCATAGTGTGCTAGTTAAAAGGACTCTGACTGTCACTGGGACACTTGCCATCTGGAATGTGAAGAGAATTACTATCTCTAATACGGTAACCGCTGGGAACCTCAGTGGAATAAGTGGGCCCCCTTTGTGCTAGGTGATTCATTTCAAATAAAATAAAAAAAAGCCTAGTTATTAGTCTTTAAACCATGAAATTTGCATTTTAGAGAGAATATGATGGATTAATTAAAGGTAAGGATGAGATAATAATAATAAAGCAGAACTCAGGAAAGGTTACAGCTTACCACTGAGTTAAGTTGGAGTTGAGTAGTGAATTTGCTTGTGAGATTGACAGCTGAGGTATGTTTCATTGTTGAAGAAAAAATGTGGGAAACCCCCTTCAAATTAAGTCTATTCCTCTTAAAAATCTCATTGTAATAGCAAAAGAACATCTTTTCAGCGACTGAGACAGCTCTGTTTTGAGAGAAAGCTGCTTTCTGATTTGCAAAAGGTAAGTATTAATGGATTTACACCCTTAATGACTGATGTATAGTAGGGATAAAAAATGAGAAGAGAAATGCTAAACTGATTGTAGTGTGATTACATCCAAATTATACTGCTCTTTTTTTCAGAACAGAAAACAATGGCAGGCTAATGAGAGATCTACTTTTTCTTAGTACAATAAGCTATTAACCAACTGGATCTGCAAACTTTTGTTTCTGCAGTTTGCATCTGTTCAAATGGCATTTGAAAGATAAACCCGTTAATTTCTACTAGCTCCTGAAGTAGCATAAAAGCCTAAAAAACTGCTGTGGATGCAGTTACATTTTCAGTGATGCATTACTTCATCTAGCCTTAGGTATAAAATAATAGCATAAAGTCACTATCTGGCCATAATCTTCTTTCAGTAATATGCTGCTCTTTCAAATCCCATCATAAAATTATTTATGGATTATTTGCAGAAATCGTTCCCATCTTTATATCCGGTTTCAATAAAGGTAATAGCAGTCAGGGAGAAGACAACGCTGAATGTCTTCATGCAACACTGCTTTTGTGCAGTAAAACAATCACTTCTGGGAATGACACTGAGCAGGTCGAATTATGGGCAGGCAAGCTTGAAGCAGAATGCAGGGTTTTACGTGTGTAAGCTTAGTGGTGATTAAAATATTGAAGTCAGACAGGGCTGTAATCTGAGACTGATGTTTTCTGATTAATATTTGCTGAACTTGGGAGCAGGGCGTAGGGACGGGTACCAGGAGGTGTCTTTTCCCCCAAGCTGGGAAGTATCAGCATCTCATTTTGAAATGTTTCATTTTTGTATTTCTTCTTTAGTTGTAATAAACCAGTTCAATGGCCTCTGAAATTAGAAGATTGCTTTTGACAGAACAAAGACTGCAGCTTCAGGTGTTTTCTTTTAAATACAGCTCTGACTGTAGGTAGTGCTGTCCTGGAAATCCCACTGAACCCCAAATTTAGTACCTCACTGCTATCTTCCTGCTCTGGTTATCTTAAGTGTGGGGGAGACTAATGGAAATCTTCTGTCAATCTTGATATATTGTTACTGTCCACTTCTGGTGTGTGTGTGTCTTGTGCTGATGAGAGACTTAGGAAGGCAATGCAATGCGGTGCTCATGGCACTGCTGAGGTGTAGCCGGATCAGTCAGTACAATTGCTGTGTGTTGGCTGAGACTTGCATGCAGATGAGAGGAAGCTGGATCAAAGCTGAGTTACTCAGAAAAGATGTTAGTTGGCAGAAGGAATCAACCAAGATCTGTTAGGCATAATATCAGATGCTGTGGCCAAGTACTGAATGCCCTCTGTCAACAGTGTTCTGAATCTGGGTATGTGGTGACTCTTACCTGCTACTGGATTGCAGCAGTAGCAGCTGCCGCTGTTTTTATTTCTGTTTGGCCAACTGGCTGTGTTACTGTACTTTGTCATATCTGCAATGTACCAACAGGGTGCAAGGACTGTCAGACTTTTTTAATATGGTTTGCTTTTCCATGTGTTCATTACGTTTAATCTGCAGTGCAAATACTCTTCTTCAGATGGGCAGAGTCTACAACCTGAGTACTGATGCTACGGAAACTAAAAGAATATGAATCAGTCCTTGTTATCTAAATGCCTATGAAGTAGATATAGGCAAAAACAAATGCTGATTGTTTTGAGACTCTTCAGTTCAGTGTTCAAGTTCTCATTAGTTTTCCTCATAAGTATACACTGTGTTGGGTTTGTTCTGTCATTCTCTCTAGCCTCTCACCGAGAGCTATATATAACCTAGCAATGCATGCACTATATTCCACAGCCTCCTTGTCACAAAGAAACAATTGATGTGTGTTCATGACAGTCAGAATGTGTTGGATATTGCCTTTCATTAGGGAAAAAATTACTGCATGCCAGTACTTTCCATCTAAAGAATGTGTTTAAAAATAGAAAGTGGTTCCAGAGAATTTCCAGGCTAACAAATAGCAGACATACTGCAGCTTATCTCCATTTCCTGAAGGAATACCATCCGAGTGGCAAACTGAACCTTGGTCAAGATAGTAGGGTATTAGGATTCAGAGCGACTCATGACAAATCTTGAGAAATGCCAGGAAAGGTTATGATTGGTTTGTGTTAAGAATCCTTCTGAATGCATTGCTGGGAGTTGTTTTGCTTGCTTTTTAAGACCATCATTGCCATTACAATAAGTCCAAAAGCAGTATTCTGGTATTGTATTCCTGAATTTACTCTAAACCATGCAGTATTTTTCAGTGATAAAAGCTTTAGAAGTTACGGAGTGATTAATTTCCTAGACCTACTCAGTAATTCAGTCCTTGATTATAGTTCTTTTGCTCTTTGTGTAAGACATCAGGAAGAGGTATAGAGATTAAGCATAGTTCTTTCAATTTTATTGATTAATTTTGAACTATTAAGTAATATTTTGATTTCAAAATTTCACTGATTTATTCTGTTTTTATGGATTATGCAGATTGAAATTGTTAGGTCCTCACAACAACTATTCTGAGTCACTATGTATTTAGTGTGCGTGATATGTCGGAACTTTACTGCTTCATATTACCATGCACTGCATGGTTTCTTGTGAATTCCATCGATTGCGGTTGTGGTGATGGCAGATGGATATATTGTTAGCTGTTTGGTGGTGGGAAACTCAAGATTATAGATAGTAGAAGATCAAGATAGTAGAAAGATGGAAGAAAGTGTCTGTCTTAGAAATGTATTGGTTTAACAGTTCAAACTCTTGTGCATTGTATTTCTGTCTTTTGCAGTCTGATGTGTTTCTCTTAGAACAGTGTATTCTCTGACAGCAGCTAAGACCTCATGCGTCTGGTAAGAGAAAAGCGGATATATATTATGAGGTCACACGGTCTGAAGCATTGGGCTGCATTATTAGACTGGGAAATATATGTTACATACCTTGGCTTCTGTAAATGCAAGTCCCATAACAGGTAGCATACTTTTAGCTGCAGTACAGCAGCCGTTCTGCTGCTTTATAATCCTCTTGATAGATCTGTATTCCTCTCTGCTTAGATAAATATAAATTGTATTTAAAGGCAAGATTTATTGGATGTTTGTGTCAGCATGCTTCTGTGGCAGTGTCATGCTTTTCTGGCCAGACAGGCAGTAGAAATGGAAAGTGGGGCCTATGTAAAACCAGTGGAAGAGTAACTATGGCTAGTGGTGACAGAGAGGGAGGTGAGTGGCCTTGGTGCAGCTCTGGGACACGCTCAGCCGCTGGGATGTTTTGTTTTTGTGTTTTGTCATAAAACTACTCAGCCCTATTAGCTACCTCAAAAGGGAAAAGCTGCTGTGACAGTAACCACACACTCTCCTCCCTCGGTGGGTATGTGAAGGCTTAAATTAGTTCTTCTTTTATTTGTTTCTGTGAATTCTGCAATTGTAGCGGAGACTTACTCTGTACAACTTCTGTTCATATGGATTATTCTACTATTTTTCAAAGTTTCCTGAAAGGTGGTTTTTTTTTCTGACACTTTTGTTTAAAAACTTCGTTTTTTAAATGGTGGAAGTGCACCATTGCATATATTAATAATTGCATTTATTAGCTAGGTTGAATATAGTCTTAATTAAGGCAATTTCATCTGCCAGAGTGCCTTGTCCTTCTTTATTCTTCTCAGACAGATTGAATTTGAATTCAGCTGATTACAATCAAAGATTTCTAATAAAAATGAAAGTCCTACAACAGAATCTTCACTAACCTGTTAATTAAACATGAAACTGGCTGTTTCTGCTCCCTCCATGTCTGTTTAAGATATACAGGCAACAACTTTGTAACTTGAAAGCTTCACAAGCAAGGTTTTACCCTTATGTTCAGTATATACTGGGTCTCTGAAACTTATTAACATCCAAGAGGGAAAGTGTTGCTTTTGAAAAAGGCAAAATCATCTCTTGGAGTTAGGTACATAGTATTTCTGGGATGAAAAATCTTAACAGAGCTGTTATACTTATTAGTCAAAGTGTTTGTTCAATTAAATAGTTTCATATTCTGCACAGTTTATGATAGATACATATATCTGTGCCACATAAATATGGCATATATTTACATATTGAATTTCTTAGGCTTAGTTGTTTTAAGTAAATTAATGTGGTGGAGTAATCATTGTCTTGATAATCAGCTTTTCTGTACTTCCTGTTAAAACTTGCTGTCTGGCATGAATTTTCCTTCTTGGGGTTATTGTACCAACAGTCTCTGTTCTCTCAGGCAGGGGGAGACACTGTTTGACTTCTTGAAGAGTCTAAATTTGAAATGAGAATCAAGCTCAGAGCCTGGTCAGTATCACATCACATTCATTGGACCAATCTGATTCTTTTCCTCTCCAACCCAGCTGTTTTTCCATTTCAGACAAACAGACTGTTGGCCTAGAAGATCATATACCTTCGTTGTGCCTCTTTTTTTTTTTGAAACTGCCACATAGGACTAAGTTCATTGCTGTCTCTCCTTGCAGCTGTATTGGCAAGTGCTGTCAGTGTCTCCCATCTTGCTGCATTCCTGCTTGGAAAGGCAAGGCTTCTTGAGAGAGTAAGACAGGCTAGTTCAGGATTGCCTTCCTTCAGAGTATTCCCAGTCACTCTCTACCCTCATCAGAGACCCTGCTTCCCTTTGACTTGCAGTGTTAAGGAGCTTCAATGAAATTGGAGAGTGATGCCAACACACAGATGAATGTGTACCATATGCTTTGTGAAGTTATTAGCATGGAGGGTCTTTGCCCAGCTTTAGCCACATTCTTGACACTGAAAATCAGTACAGCGAAATGGAAAAGGACATTTGTGTTTTTCTTTTTAAAAAAATTTTCATTGGTATATTTCAGTTTCTCTAAAGGTATTAAACAATGGCAAGCAACTGACATCAGAGAAAGGAGATGAAAGTCTTGAAATGACATATTGCAAGGTTGTTTAAAAATTCTCAAGCTATAGCATATACTTCAGCTAACAAGTGCAGGAAATGGAGATGTCTCATTTGTACAGAGCCTGCTCTGTGGGCTTAGTGGATTGTGTGCACGATCCTTCAAAGAAAGGTCTCACGTTGTATTAAAAAAATCTCTGTAAAATAATCAAATCAGAATGCACTATGTTTCTACTTTCTTTGCTCTTAAGAATGAGCTTTAAGGGATTTGGCATGCATGGCTTCTATAGTTCTGGAAAACTGTGTAACATTCAATGTAATATGCCTTTTGTGAATGTATTACAAAACTTCAAAAGAAAGGTACGTGCATAGCGTATAGACTTATATTTGGCAAATTAGGATCTCGTACTTTGTCACCATTGAACTGGAGGCATATGTTTATATTAGAAAATTATAATAGGAAGCTTAACCCCTGATTGTTGAGCGCTTGACTCACAAGGAATGTGTCTTCTCCCCAGATCAGAATGATGCAACTGTTTCCAAAATATTCCTGAGAATGATTTCTTACTCTAAATTACCATCTGAATTGCTGTGTGTTCCTGAGAGAAATTGCTTAACTTCACTGTGGGACATTAGGAGAAGTTTTGCTCAGTGTAATGTCACATAGTGCTTGAAAAAAGCATGAGGTGAAGCTGTAAAGGTGTCAGGTCATTTGAGGATTATGAAATTACTACTTGTATAAGAGCAAGCCTTGGATTAGTCCCTTTAAAATATGAAGGGAGAAGTAAGCATCCCTTTGGCACATTTGAATTCAGTAATAAAATGCAGTTTGAATTGAAGTCCCTCAGCATATATATACACAACTACTCTGAATGCAATAGGAAACAGGTCATGCATGTGACAGTGCTTAGACATGTGCTTTTGTCATGTGTCGTAGGTTATGTCCTAAATTGTTGAAGAAGGTAGCAAAAACTTTAAAGGAAGTGGCAAACCATTTGGTCTGATATGCGTAATACACGAAGTTATATAGGCAAGTATCAGAACACATCTGGCAGGGGAGCGGGCAAGATGCTGGAGGAAACAGTCCCTGCAGGAGGCCAAACTTTCAACAAGGAAGAGAACATCAGATCAAGTGTAATGCAAAGATCTAGCGTGTGGCATAATGCAAATCTAACCTTAGTAAAATTTACAGTGTTTCAGAACTAAATGGTTACTTGTGTACCGTGAGAGAACTTACTGAATATCCCAGGAAAATGAGAAGACTATGATGAAGGTCCATGTAACTATACAGTACCCTCTACTTAGCAGTTGCAATGTTAATGGAGCAGGGAAGAACTCAATTCTGAGGATCTGCATGGAAGGAAGGTCACTGGTTTATGTGTGAAGGCATAACATAGTAAAAATAGCATTATGGTGATACAGAACTTATTTTGGCATTTGCCTAATTTGCAGTAAGTTCTTTTAAAAATCTAAGTTCTAGTTTAGTTTTATTTTTTGGGGGGGAAGAACTGGCCCCTTTGCTTCTAAAATACTTTTGTCTGCCTTGTCTTTTAAAATTGACATAAAAACAGAACACAAAACCATGCATATGAATTAATTTAAAAAAAATAATTAGAAAAATTAGTGGTCCAATCCATTTAGGATCATAGTTGAGGAATTTGCTTTTCATTCTACTTCTGTCTGACTCTCACTGCAGATTGGGAGTAAAAGAGACAGAAGAGCAGACATCCAAACTTCTTCCTCTGTCTTTACAGTCCCTGAATTTTGGACACCATAGGAACGTGTGATATTATCAGTGGGCAGTAAAATAAAAGGAAAAAGAGGAAAAGTTAGGATGGTAAAGGTCACTGATGAGACAGAGATGAGGAGCACGTTCATGGCTGAGAAGAACAGGAAAATGTTGAAGAGACTGGAGGAAAGAAACATTTCTTTGGATGAGATGCAGGTGAAAAAGGGAAGCAATAGGAAGATAAAGAAAGTAAACAGAGACTTATTTTATAAAATTTGGAGGAAGCCATTACAGGATAAGAAGTGAGTAAGACTTTTGAGGATGGCATAGTAGGGCATAGTAGAAAGAAGATAAGGTGGAAAGTCTTCCTCTTCTGCGAAGAAATGGGTGAAAAGAATGCACTCCACTCTAAGGTAGAGTGAGTAATAGAGTTCGGTGGTGCCACAGCCAGTGTTGTGTAGGAGCCACATGAATGGGAAAGAGATATCACTAAATTAGAAGATCAAGACTGCAAAAGCAAGAAGAGAGCCTTATCAAGAAAAAACTGGGAAGAGTTTAGCTTCGTGACTCACCCCCCCAGTCCATTCTTTCATCCCTGACCACATTATAAGGACCCCGAGGGTACCCGTAGACATTACTGTCTAGCATAGCCCCTCCCTGGGCTTTTCCCGAACCCGTCCATGGCCCAGGACTCCCTTTCAGCCCCCTGGCCATCAGCCTCTGCCCCAGCAACACTGGAGCAGGGCTGGTCTCCAGCTCCACAGGGCCCTACCCGGCCACTGGCCATGCTCAGCCATGCTTACCTGTGGGCCCACATACCAGCCTAATTTTGGCCGGTCCCCAGGGAGGTGTCCAGTGCCTGAGGGTGGGTCTTACGCTGGCTAGGAGGAGATAGGCCCTGGCTGCCAGCCTGAGTCCCAACAGCCCCCATGAAGCTGTGCTTTGACATGTACATGACTGACCCCTGATTACTTAATAATATTTTCTCCTACTTTAAAACACTGGGAGGTCAAGAAATGCTGATGTCGGTGTTCATTAGTTATTGGGAAAATGTTGGTTGAGTTTCATGGAGCGTGCAAGTAAGAGAAGCAAAGTTTGTGGAGCCCTAGTACTTTTATTTGTAAAAGCCCTGTGCTTTTATTTGACTAACCAGAAATCCCCAACATTTGGATATACAGTTGCTTCCCTGGATCTGACCTTGTCTCTGATTGTCTTGTGCTCCCAAAACTCCTATGTATCCCAAAGGAGAATACAGTCTGCTAAAGAACAGAAGGTTCTTCTCCTAGAGGAAGGTTCCTTATTCCTTTGCTGGTGAGTTGGAGGGAAGAAGTGGAAGGTTTGCTGATTGTACTGAGTTGCTTTAGTTTGTAAACTAGAAGTGTTAAATTTAAATGCATGACTGAAATGAGTGGAAAATTGCAGAAGAAATGTTTTGGATGAACGTGGTGTTATCCAAAATAGCTTAATATTCTTATCTCAGATCGCAGGCTTTGAAAAAAATGAGAGAGGAATATTTGTCCTACTAGGGAAAAGCAGGTCTGCTAGTGAAGATGCTTGACTAAGGCATAGGGGAATAAAAAGAGTGTGAAGCCTATTTGCTTAATAGTAATCCTCAGATGGCTGTGGACTTTTTGTTGCCTTGGCTTTAGAAGCATAAATCAAAACTTTAATCTGGCTAGAGAAGAATAGTAAAAAATAATGAAAAGTAGGAATTGCAGTACAACACTAACAAATATAGATGGTCTTTTTATAGACTCGAAGGAATAATTCTAAAGATAACAGTGAAAAATGGTTGTTAGGTTATAGTTTGTACAACAATATGAGGAAAAAAGGAATGCTCTTGAAACTGAAAGGCACCAAAAAGGCAGTAATGCCTCAGTGAAGTTCCCAGTTTCATTAATACCAATTTCAAGGAACTAGGTTTGAAATCACTGCACAGATCATACAAGGGAATTCTCAAGAGTGGGCTGTTCCCCAGGCCCCTGTTTGCCTCGCTGAACAATCTAGTTGAGGTAATGATAAAAATAATAATTAAAAAGTCATTTGTTCTGTAGGATTGGGAGGATTGAGTTGATACCTTGTGGGGTCAGGAGAATTGTTTTTCCTCAATGTGTAATGTTGCACAATTGATTTAAGCCCGTAGTTGTTATTACTTTTTGGTTACATTTCATTCTAAAGCTGTTAATCGGTGTGGTTGCTCTAATTCAATAAAAATCGACTTATGTGATAGATGTTAGCTTTCATTTAATTGCTGTTTGTTCCCCTTTTTTTTTTTTTACCTCAAAATAATTAATTTTTTTGAAACTTTTGATCTCAAAGTTAGTTCTTGCTCTGGTTGATCTGGTAATGTCTTAACTGCACTTCCTGTAGTATTCAATTTATCAGTGTATTCAAGATAGTACCTCCAGTTATTTTATTTTTTGCTCCAGTTCAGAGTGTAAATAGTGTTGCACAATTGAAAGTTTCATAGTTGGGGAAAGTGGGGGTACTTATTTGAAGTGGGGAAAATACTGTTGCATATACAGAGAAAACCATGTCTTTTTTTAGTTATGATAGAAATAGCAATAAATCTTGAACTAGCTTCACACACTTGCACATGTAGTGTAGATCCAAAATAAATATTTAAAATTAGATAATTAATTTTTTTTGCAAAATGAGCACAAGGCATCTAAACCACCTGTTTAGTGGGAGTTACTATGAACCAGCAATGCAATGTAGCTATGAGGAAGGGAAAAAAAATGTGTAGGATATGTCAGGCGAAGTCTTTCCAGTAGACATAAAATTATGAATACCATTGTATTAAGTCACTGATGAGAGTTATTCTATAATTTTGCCCGTAGTTCTTGCCCCTGTTGTTCAAGAAGTGTGAATTTAAACGAGTACAGGTCAAAGTAAAGGTTGTAGGCTGATTATAGCAAAGGAGAGACTCTTTTATGAGAGATTTAGAAGAGCTTGGCTTGTTTAGCCTAGGAAAATAAAAACTTAGATTGTGGCCTTGAAAAGTGTTGAGGGAGTTAACATCAGGGGAAGATAAGAACTAGTTAAGCTCAAGGGCAATTTTGGCACTAAACCACAAGAGTATAAATTGACCGGGAATAAGCTTAGCCTGAAAAGGAGAGGGTTTCTAATACTCAGAGGAGTACAAATTCAGGTTGCTACTAGGTACAAAGGAAAGGGATAAGAGAGAACTATGGAAAAAGTGGACCTTAGTAGATTCATGGATACTCTCAGATGATATCTGTGATGATAGAAGCAGGAATGGAAGCAAAGGTCTAGGAGTTTTCCTGCAGTTTTGTTTTTGTTTCTGTGAATGTATTCAGATTGTTATTTCGCTGGAGAGAACCAAAAGGATTATTTGGAGTACTCTGCTTATCATTCTGGAGACAGTTTTCATAGAAGATCCTTATTGTATTTCTGTTCCAAACCATTGAGGAAATAATGAGTCAATAGTTCCTTTCCTTACATGAGTGTGATCAATATTTTTTCAGTTGGTGAAGCATGCCTTGCTGGTGTGCCAACATTTCAAGTGAACTTTAGCAAGCTGAAATACTTGAACTAGTGCAGGTTCTTGCAGACTTGTCAGTTGTGACTCTCCGGGAATTGCCACCAACAGTGGGGACAGCAAAGAGGTAAAAGAAGATGCAAGAAGCTGTGGCAGCCTAGCTGGATGCAGCACTAAGAAAGTGATAATAGGGAGGTGAGGTTTCCCTAGGCATTCTAGGCAAGGACAGATGAGATGAGCAGCATCTGCAGGCAAAGACAACAACTGGATGTGGCCAGGAGGGGAAACAGGGAAGGCTGAGAGTGGGAGGTGAGAACAAAGGGAAGATAAAAACTGTGAATCCAGCACTAGTAGGAGAGTCCTGTGAGAGGTAGAAAGTAACAGTGAATCACATTCCAAAGAGCAAGGTGAATGGTCAGATGCATTTGCTTCCTAGTGCTTTTGAAGGTGACTCTACAACGAGGGATTTTGAGAGGGTGATAGTGCTGTAGATAACAGAAAGTTGTTCTGTGCTGGTATAGGTGGGAAGTTCGTGTGGATTTCTGAATCTTCCTGCAATGCTTTCTTCTCCAGATCATTTCTTCTAAACTTGTTTTCTTACTGGGTTCTACCTCACGTATTGGTTAAACTCCCTCATTTAGTAGGGGAAGAGCTGACTTGCTATAAAACCTACCAGATATGTCTGGCTCTGACAGCTGTAATGTATAGATTACTTTCAGCAAGTTATTGTATCAGGAAAAATAACTCCCAGACTGGCTGTCCGAAGCAAATCCACAATTTTAAGTAGTATAGTCACATCTTTCTCTTATTTCTTTCTTGAATGCCTTGCCTGATTTGCCTTCTCTAGGGAAAAAACAAGTTTTGTGTAAGATAGTAACAGCCACGGAAGAAACAAGAATCGTTTAAGCCTTTCCTTTTCTTTGGGCTCTCCCCAATCGTGTTCTTCCCCTCTTAACCAAATGAGGAGAGTTTGAGAAACTAAAATATAATGCACAATTTATAGCAACTCTGTTTCTTATGAGGGAATAGTGTTAGCACATTCTGTCACAGCTCCTTATGGATGCTATAAAGTCCTTGAAGAAATCTCATAGAGTATAAAGATATATATGTGCATATATCTGTCTATACAGAAAACTACTGAAAGAGACTTACTGAAAAAAAATGTTCATTTTCATTTCACCATTCGCTTTTAGGTGTAAGGTCCTGTGTGCTTTGAATAGAATTTGCTAAATTAATTTTTGGAGGTTCCTATGTTTTAATTGTTCTGCCTCTCACTCATGAGTAGTGATTTCCTTTTAATAATAATAAAAGAGTGACAATAGTTGGCAAAGGATTTGCTACATTTATGAAAGTACTATGCTTTTCAAACACTGATATAGAAATTAGGATGTGTCCTGGTAATTAATTATTGGTGAAATGCTGGAAAGATTCAGCTGGTTTTAAATGGACAAAGATGAAGAGGGAAGGAGAAAGATAAACAGAGTGATAGTCTATACAAACTTCTTTTTGAGGATAAATCAAAAGTATATATGTTCTGTATTCTTTTGCGGATTAGCTGAGCAATGTGATGCTTTGTCTGTGAATCTACACAGATTGTATTGTCAGCATTATGTGTGTGGGTTTTTATAAAGATAAGGTTATTAATTTATTCAAAAGCTAAACTGTCAAGTTTGAAGATACTCCTATCTTTAATTTTTTTTTTCAATTTCTGTAACACTTTCAAATCACTTTGATCAACATCTGGTTACTTAAGCTATAAGAATGTGAATGAATTATGTAATAGGGTGATCTTCCACATTTAAAACACATAGGTTACATCTCTTCCTACCAGAACTGTCCCTCTGTCATATTCCTCTTCAAGTGTTACATTAGAGTAAGTCTTCAGCACAGACTCCAGGAAATAACAGAACAATAATTGACTCTCAGTGTGTTGGAAGCAATTGATAGCTGAATACAACTCTCAGCATATTAACAAGGACACCATTTAGTAGTCCTTAAAAGGTGATGGCATTTTGTTTGTTACTGCCTTTGTATGTGTAATAATTAGCTGTAGCCAGAAGTTTATCTAACCATATGAGTGCAAAAAATTGCTATATAAAAATTCGATGGTGTACTGTTACGTAACTTGGCACTTGGAGGCTGTGATAGAGAAGAGTGGTGATAAACTAAGAAATTCGTGAAAGGGGGGGTTAGCATTACCCAAATAAGACAGACACCACTTCTCTGGTGAAGGGTAACATATGATGCCTATCCAGAGTAGATGGAACTCTTTTCTTTTGGTTCATTAAAAAGTGACACTGCTTATAGGAGCTCAGAAAGTTTATTCTGAGGCATTAAGTCTGTGTTGATTAGGGGGAAGAGTGCCATCTGCAGAATCCTTAATCTTGCCTGTTACAACAGCTCCATCATGCCAGCAATGCTCAGATGCTGGTGGACAGACTTTACTCTTAGCTTGTGAGATCTGATGTGCTCAGTCTTTTTGAAGGAAATGTCCTAAATCCTGCTGCAGAGCAGAGTACTTTTCCATTGTATTAAGAAAACTTCAACTGTAAGCTCCTTTCCCCAATATTGTCCAGAAAAGATTAGGATGCACAACCTTTTTTAATCTTCTCTAGATTAATGCTAAGGGAGTGGGGGGAAAAAAGAGAAATAAAAAGGATGTAGGAGGGAGATAAGTATTAGGTCAAAGCGTTGTAGAGGGGATCAAAAGAGCAGCTGCTGGAAAGTTAAAAAACACACATTTTCACCCGCCTAACCCAAAAAAAACTCACAAAAAAGGCTTTTTTTCTTTGTTTTGTTTTGTTTTCCTCTGGAGACTGAACTCATTTACTGTACACTCCGTGTACTGACTATGGCTCCCATCACTGTTTCTTAGGCAGGGAGGAGGGAGGGAGACGTTCTTTTTGCTTCCATGAATAATGGATGTTGAAAGTCTCATTTTGAAAATGCTTCATTTGGCATTCTTTCCTCCATGTGGGACAATCATCTAGATGTGTGGGCAGGTTCTAACAAATTTCTGTAGGCTTTTATTTAATGTCTTCCACTGATGAGCTGTGTTTCCAGAATGCAATTTAAAAAAGTTAACATTTCTTTCTTTATTTCATTTAAATGAAATAAAAGTAGACAACTTTGAACTAGTAAAGCAAACCAGAAAAACAGTTACTCACTAGAAAACAAGACATTATGAAGATATAGAGAAGGAATAGGATCAGGGATGCCAAGAAACAAGACTATTTCTGACCACAGTGGCTAGTGACGTCACACAAGATAGCTCTTCACCTTGCATAAGGTCATGTTGGCAAGATGCAGAGACCTTGTGCATCTTGCCAACACTCATGTGACACTCACAAGCACACTGCAGAGTGGCAGATAGCAGTGACTATCATAAGCCGATGCCTGGAACCTGGGGATTAGAGCACTATTTCTGTATTTATTAAACGTTTCTCCTTCTGAAGCATGTAAGAAAGGAAAAGTGTCTGCATTGTCTTTACATGTCAGCAAAAGGGGCAGAGCCATGCAGAGAATGGGATTTTCCTTCATGAGGAAAAGAAATATTGCTGAAATTGTGTATCTTTTATTGTGAATTGAAATTTGAGTTCTAGGTGAATTCAGAGGAATCAAGGACAGAATCGTAGAGAGCCTGCGCACCTTGCTGTAAAGCCAGGCAGTCGGCAGAACAAGCCCACGCCACATGGGACTACGCTTGGTTGGTGGTCTGGCAAATCTGGCATCCCAGTAGACAGAAAAAGGCAGAGAATGCCAGGAAGCAGGAAGGCTGCCAGCCGGACGGCTTAGCCTGCAAAGTGGGGAGCAAGTGGCTCAAAAACCTGGGAGTCCATTAGGTCTAGTGAAGGAGTGGGGCAGGTCAGCTGGCGTGGCACGTAGTTGAGAACCAAGGCCCTGGGTGTCTCGAGGCACAGAGGTTGGGAAACATCTTCAGCTTTCCCAAAGGAAATGGAGAGAAGTAAACATATTTTAAAGTAAAGTTTTCATACGCTGTTATTTTGTTGTTGCTGTTATTATTACTAAGAAAAGAAGGAAAAAATTCTTTATGAGGGTGGTGAAACACTGGAGCAGGTTGCCCGGAGCGGTTGTACCTGCCCCGTCTCTGGAGACATTCAAGGTCAGGTTGAATGGTGTTCTGACCAATATATTTGAAGATGTCCTTGCTCAGTGCAAGGGGATTGAACTAGACGAGATTTAAAGGTCCCTTACAACCCAACTGTTATTATTATTATGACCCCATTCTCCCCCAAACAAAAATAAAATTTGATTTTGGTGGAAAAATCCTGACCTGGTAGTTGCATGTTTTAATAGTTTGAAAAGGAGTTGCATGTTTATCCTTAAGCTTAGGAAGGGGGTGAATATGCAATGGAAATGTTTTTCTTTTATGCATCCCTTTGATCTGTTCATCTTTCCAGCCCACCTCACCTCCATCTGTGTTTGTTACCTCTGATATGCAGATTTGAGCCTTCTGGGATTGCGTCGTTTCTCTGCTGTGCCTAATGCAGTGAGATTTTGAGCCAGACTCCCTAATTATTGAACAATATAATTTTTGACAGTATTTCAGATAACTTCTGAAATGTAAATATGAAAGAGGCATTTTAAATTTTCAGGGAACATCTGAGAACCTGATTGCAAGATGTAATGTACTGAGGCTTTTCTTTTTTCATTATAGGAAATGATTGTCCATGATTTTGGGAGATTGCATTGGTTACTTAAAAAAAAAACAAAAGGCAGTTTTCTGACCTGACTATTGCTGCTTTATGAGAAGTAGTTTCAGTAGTTCCAGTGCTGTGTTGGTGAGAACGTAGAAGAGGCAGAAGGGTAATGATGACACAGGACTTCTTCAGAATATTAATTAGAACTTGATATGAATTCTGGAGCAAAATCATATAGGAAGTCAGAAGTCAAGTAAAATCTGTATGTGTAAAGAGATTCTTATTAATGCATAAGTGGTCTGGTTTTATGCTTAAGTATGCATTGGACTTGTGTCAATTTTTGTGTCTTTTAAATTCACGATAAAAATAAATAATACCTTAGGAGTGGCATGCTGGTAGCTGTCAGATCTCAGGCCTGAAGATTTTTACTTCCTGAGCTTGCTTGAATTAGAAGCTTGTATCCTTTAGATACTTTCTGTGCTGCATATTGTCCATTAAATGATTTTGCTTTATGCATCTGTTTGGTTTTTTTTTTTTTGAGTTGGATGTGCAACACAGTGAATGCATGTCCATGAGAATTAGGGCATGTATAAATAAGAATGTGTCTGGTCTAATTGAAAAGTTTCAATAATGCAGGAGACATTTGCAAATGGTCAAGTTAACCTCTAACAATTTTTGAGGATTAATGGATTCCTGGAAAGAACTCACTTGCTACGTTATTTTTTAACATATCTTTTCTTATAGTTATACAGCTTAATTTAAGCAGTAGAAGATTTTTCAGTTATTTCTTCTTAAGTGTAATTTTTTTTCTGTGAAAGTACAATAGGATAATTTTTGTGAAGTTGTTGACAAAGTAAACGATGCTTTAGTAAAGTATGCAGAATATGTTCCTGTTCTCTCCGTAAAATTTAAAAGACGTGGCTGCATGTGGTAAGCAAAATAAACATTAACTACAGCTGTAGAGAGAAAAAGATTGTATAATGTAGAAAAATTATATGCAGTGTGCAAATATTTTCTGTGGCGTGTGAGTTCATCAAAGTAGATAGCAGATATGAAGTCTAATATTAGCCTTACTAAAGTAACTAGGGCAGGGATGTGATTTTGTATATACAAGGCCTTCTTTCTTTGCCTGTTTTCTTTTGTCAAATGCGTGCACCTTACCTTAAGTTCTTAGTCAGTCAAAGCTACATCCCAGTACAGCTATGTAACTTGTGTGTATATTGGTCAGTTTTTTCAGGGTGTTCAACTGGCAATAAATGCTCCTTCAGGTATAGTTAAAAATATTTCCTAAAATACTTAAACTCTATTGGTCAATGATTTTTCCAAGTTCATGTTTTTTTTTATTTTTTTGGTGGTGCTTCATTTGAAAGCTCAGACACTATGATTACCCTAAAAAGTTGGCTTTTGCATAAATTAACAAGGTTAAGTTTTAAATGGCGTGAATTGTAGAAATAATTTTTATGTGTTTCTGTTCTCGAACTATGTAGTAACTCAGAAATGAAACTAAAATGCTCTTAAAATCCTTTAAGAAAGTTTCCCTTAGCAATATTTTGGTTCTTACTTCTAGTCTGTAATTTTAGTAGTATCTTTCAAATTACTACATTTTTTTGATTTTGGTAGTTGGCACTTTCCAAAAGCTCTCATCACATAAATAAGTAATCAAAGCAGTCAATGGGAAACAGAAGTTCAGAGTTGTACATCTTGCTTCATACTTTAAGGATTCTAAAACTTTGTGTGAATGCTCTAATTAGGAAGGAACTTAACTGTGAGCTTTACCAGGCTTTCAGAAGATGACACATGGACTTAAGTAAACTTTATTTACCAAAAGGGTGAGAATTTTACTTTTGCTCGTTCTTTTTTCACTTTATTTAGACCTGTTACAATTATCAGCATCAGTGCCCTCAAATGCTTAGCTCAGAATGCATCAGACAAGAAGTTAACTATACAACCACTTTCTTGATCTTAAAGCATGTAATTGATGGCAGTGAACACTGAAGGGCAGCTGGATGTCAAGCCTTTAATATGGATCTGGCAGACCTCTGGAACTCCGTGGCTCTCTGTGGATCTCCTCCAATTCAAATGTTACTTATCTATCATCATGACAACTTTTACATTATGGCATTTTGGAATCTAGATCTATGACCACAGTATGACTGTCACATTTTTTGTCGTATTTTGATGAATTACAGGGTAGTCCAGTAAAGTTTGTAGTATTTGTAGGCAATCTTTGGCTTTAGAGGTACGTTTTAATATTACTGTACTACTGTTACAAAACTTTATAATTTAATTTGTAAAAATGTCAATATGAAACTTCAAAAGTGCATAAATCCATGTAGGGTTCACACTGAAAACCTGGGGAGTTTTGCTTCCCTTGACAGTTGTTCTCTGCCCGTCTGTAGTTAGCAGATGTTAAGTCAGGATGGAGCAGGGCATTTTTAGGCTTAGCTCTGAATTTGTGGTAGAGATTTTTAGTATCATTGGCTTAGAATGATACTCTATAATCAGTATGTATTTTTAAAATGCCCAGTGATGAAACTTCAACTTGTAGCGTTATTTCATAAGACAAATGATATTTCTAAACCAAAATAATTTAATGTAAGTTTCAGTCTAATCTTTACGTGTATAACTAATTAAGTAAAACTTTTATACAGCCTTGTGTGTCCTTTTTCTCTTCCAATATTTTCTTACATTCCATATTTTTAAGAGTAATCACCTTGAGAAAGATGTGCCATCTTTTTCCTTGGAAGTTAACTAGCCATTAAGTATATGTTCCATAATTTTCCTGTGTTGTATGCATGCCTTTCTGAGTGTAAAAGTATGCTCATAGTAAGGTGCTTATTGCAGTATAATTTATTCCTAAAATACCAGAAATAAATGGCATTTTTATAATTTTCTTACTGTAGGTTATTGCATTAAAGTAATTATTTTACCTTAATGATGTGATTAGATTGTGAAAGCCACAACCCTTATGTCAGCTTTGTAAGTTAAGTGTAGTGATGTGTGGTTAATGAGGATAAAAGGAGCGAGTTTCTCATACAAAATAAACAATCGTTCAAATCTCTGATCCTGTAGCTTTGTTTTTCATGACCCTGCAGTTACTTCATTCCTACATCCTTGCCTAGTACCATCACCATCCTGCAGACATTTAAGTGTGCTTAGCTTTATGTACTAGAGACTTCTGTGCTGCTGCTCAAACTTCAAACGTGTCTTTGTAAACCCTTGCAGGGACCCTTATTGGATGTTGCTGTAGGACTCCTTTCTCTTCTTGCAGCATTCCTGATTAAAGCTGTGCACTTCCTCTTAACTGCCCAATGCAAGTCATTAGAAGTTAATCATCAAAATAGCTTTTTATCGAGCCATCTGAATTATGCAGGCCTAATAGGAGTAACCATGCAGTTGCCGATCTTGTCCTGCATCATGGTACATAATCTCATTTCAGTTTGTACCTAACTGTGGAATGGTTCCTAAGGTAGATGACCAGCCCCTCTAAGAGGGAATGTTGTTCTTTTTGGCTGTCAGAAGGAAATAATGGGTTGCTCAGCCCTATACATATTGTTGCTTTACTGGAAGTCTTTCTTTAGGTGGAAAAAGTGTTCCTAAGTATAAAGATGTGTTTGTAATATATGCTTGGGATGCCCTGGATATTAGCATTATCAGATAGTAACTTCTTCCAGTGTGTGAGTCTGGTTCTGTGACATAAAATTATATTAGTATTATATAATTCTCCTTCCCCTCGCTTCTTTTTCTTTTTCCTTTAAACAGACTACTGACTTGAAATTCCTGTCCTAAAATTTGCTGTTCATGAGAAATCTTTCAGCTGACTTCTGAGGAAAAAGGTTTTTGGCAAGTGGTGTTTGACAGGATCAGATATCTACAGTATTTAGTAATGTTTGATAAAGAATTTTTAACGGTTCAGATGAAAAATAATGCCACACAACAGTAATATGAATGAAAATACAGTGCAAAACTAGTGATGCTAAATTCTTTACATATACTAGTTGCTTTTAATTGCTGCTTATGTCCAGTTTAATTTCTAGAAGTTACTTTCCTCATCCAAATCTGCAGATGAGCAGTGCAGAGCTAGTAAGGAGAATGATAAATTTTTTTTTTAACTATATCAATTTGCAATCAGGCTACACCTACATAATCCTTCTGTTCATCAATATTCAGTTATAACATTTTGCAATGAGTACGTGAATGTTTTTAACACCAGAAGCTGTCTGCCTTTCCTTTATTCTTGAGATGAACATCTAAGAAAAGCCTGTGTTTTGTCTTGTTTTCTTCCCATTTTGCCTTGTAGAGGGCATATGACCGTATACAAAGCCCTGCAGTGAGTGTTCAGCATCTGAATGTATTTGTGTCAAACGGCTGCAGTGATAATAGGCTGCGGATGATGCAGTCTGCATTGTTAAGTCTTCAGGGAGCCTTGCTCTGATAAACCAAGCTTCATTCTGCTGCTGCATTTCAACGAATAAAGGCAGCAGAAATGAACAGTGTTGTAAGTCCCAGATTAAGTTAGAGAGATGCACAATGTGTGAAAGCTTTTTGGTCCATGACTAAATACACAAGTTTTCTTGTGTGTGATCTATGTAAGAAAATAAATGTTAATATTTTGGAAAGTCTCTTGCCTCCCCCAACTTGTTCCAGCTTTAATCCAGTTTCAGTAGCAAGGCTGTCAACCAAACTTCTTGCATTTTCACAGTGCTTCCCACCTTTATGAAATATTTGTTGTCATGAAGAAATTAATGATTTTTTTGTATAAGGAAGAAATCCAACTAAGTAGATTTTTATGTGATGGTTTTCAGCAGTGTTTTAGTAGCCCAATTGCTATTACAAGGCTTGACAAATAGTTTAAACTGTAATTATTTATGAAAACTGAAAGATAGCCTGCAATCTTTGAAATATTTAAGTGATCTCATACAGTTTCAACTAGTACAATGTGATACTTAACTCTTTCCTTACTGCACAGGAATCAACATTACTGGTGTGAGTGTCAGGGGCTGAGGTCATTAAAGATGTATTGTTGCTACAGAATTACTTTGTTTATGAAACTGAGAAAAGTGAAGATTTTATCCTGCTTTCTTTTTGTTCTTGTGTTTTGAATGTACTATGAATTCACTTGTTTTCTACCAAAAACCTGATACAACATGTGTAATAAAGAAACACAATGCAAATCTCGCTAACTTTAAATAACTAACTACTAGAATATGGGTAGCATTGGATCTGAAGTTAATTAGTTTTTCTGTTCCTTTATCTGCTGAGTAATTGTCTAGAATTGCTGCCAGCAGGACTCTGGCATAGCTTCTGGATATAGTTGTGGAGGCTATGTACTTTGTTAAAATAGGAGTATAGTTGGTGTGTTAAGCATTTAAAGATTTTGACCTTTGCTGGATGTTCCCTATTTGAAGAAAGTTTGGTGTTATAAAGACAGAGAAGTATTTTCTTTCTAGAGTCTTATTTATATAAACAGTGTCAGTTTCTGAATGAGGACTGGTAACACAAAGCAGTAATTGGCATTTCTACAAACTTTGCCTCAGTATTTCTATTCTTCTCCTAAGAGTACCTCATCTTTCCTCTTCTAGCTCTTCCAAATGATATTGACAGGATCAGAACCCCAAACTGCCTGCTCACAACTTAGTGTAATGTACAGCTTCTCAGCAGGAATGAAGTGTGGGTAGCTTAGGGTGCCTTTAACAAATGCTGTCTTGTTTCAGCCTGAACTCCTTGACCGTGTGGTTTGCCACAGCGTATGGAGACATCAGCGTTCATTTTATGCAGTTCTTGGCAGCATGAGGAAGCTTGGAGCTGTATAAGAATGTCGGTGTCTGTAGATTTAACACAGTGTTAACACGGTGTTTTGTCATTTCAGCAGAAAATATAAATTTAAAAGACGATTTCTGAATAAGTATTAAGAAAAAACAGGTTTTTGGAACCTTGTTCCTAGTGCTTTTGTTGGATTAAGGAGAGAACATAACAAAAAGACATTTTCTTCTTTGTCTTGTTGTGTTGTGTAAATTAGGTATGACTGTGTAAGACATAAAATATTTAATTTGTTTCATATTTAAAATCTATACATCAAGTCACTTAGAAGTGAATGAGATAGAATTGTTCAAGTACTCAGTATTATACCTTTCAAATTAGAAGTGGTAGAATCTATGTTAGGAAGATTTCATAGGAAACTTTAAAGACATGCTAATAATTGATTCTGTGCCCATTCATCTGAGCAAGAGTTGTTTAAAATAAATTGCAGTGAATTCAGTGTTTGCTCATGATTTGGTGAAGGTTACTCAAGAGGAATCTTCTACACCAAAATCTAGTCTTTATTGAAAGTAAATTAGCTGTCATATGGCTAACACTTTGAAAAAAAGGGTAAATGCAAACGGAATATAGCATTTCTGTTGCTACCTGTTGTGAATCATCTGTGAAAAGGACATTACATTCAAGTATGAAGTTTGCCTTACTGTGGCCATCTTGATTTTCTTTTTTTTTCTTTTTTTTTCGTTTCCCCTTGGAATGAGGTAAATGTATAAACTCTTTGGGAAGGCAAACTAAATAATATGCTATGTGTCATTTATGAATGGCCCCATATTCCAGCTTTCAGCTTCATGTAGGTGAATCAAAACAGAGCTTGCGTGGATCTTCAGAAGGCTTAAACCAGCTTGAGGGACTTAGTGTGATCACAGATGACAATTAACATAGATGTGAGGGACTGTTTATGATTCAGAGCATGTTCTTTTATGTGTAGGGACACCTAATTGGGAGTTTTCATCAGGAAACTTTCTTCACATTTTCCTAGTTTGTTTAGTAAAGAAGATTATCTGAAACCAATAAAAGAACAAATAAGTATTAGAAAGGGAGTGGAAAGTATTGTAGTAAGACTGATTTTTTGTTATCACTTCAGTAAGGAGTTAATGAAAGAAGTTCATGTAAGGATATGAAACAACTGTTGAAATGACAGAATTTCAAATGCAGACAAAGTGCCTAATACATAAAAAGATTTTTGGCAATGTTTTAAGGATCTTTCTCTCTTGATTACTATAATATTGAAATTAAAATGCTTTTTGTGAACATCCCTTAGTACAACTGCCCTCTAGAAAAGGGCTTGGATTAATTTTGCAAAGTAATGAAACATAGGGTGAAGGCTGGTCAGATACTACCCTTGATGTGCTGCTTAATGTAAAGTGAAGATGCATGAAGTGTTACTGCACTGTAAATTTAAAATTAGTGATTCTTACTGCAGATGTGATAGAACTGGAGAAGTTTGGAATGTAGAGAAAAAGTAGACAGTTTCATGAACCCCAGATCTTGCTGTGGTGGCTTAGTTGCTGGCCAGCATCAACCAGTTGCTGGTTTGTTCCCTATCCTGAATGGTGGAAGAGAATTGGAAAAGTTAAACCTTGTGTGCTGAAATAAAACGATTTTAATTAAAGGGAAGGAAAGAGTTGTGAAGCCCTCCCCAGGGGCGCAAGGCAATCACACCACCTCCCAGAACCAGACTGTTGCCCAGCGTGTTTTCACACTGTATTGGTCACAAATCCAGAACATAGCACCTCATGGACTACTGCGAAGAGAATTAATCTGTCCCAATGAGACCGGCTAAACTCACTGATCATGCTCTCTGAAGTACATAAATGCTGATAGTAGTTTGTATAGACTTCTTAATGAAGATCTCAGTTCTTTATCTGTGTTCACGAGGAGTAGCACATTCATCTTACTTGCAGAGGTTCTACATAGACTGGGACTGCTTATAAGGAAAAGTCTCAATCAGTTTTACTCTATAAAATCAGTGATAATAATTCTTGTTTCCTTTTTTACTGCATTGCTGTCTACAAGATGGTGTAGTTGGACAGATGGTATTCATGTATAAGCTTCAAAGCACTAATTTTACTAAGTATTTTGAAATTGAGTTGATTCTTGGCTGGAAAAAAAGTTTTACAATTAATTTGAGAAACTCTGAATCTCAAGCTTCAACTTCCTGAATTTTATTTCATATCTGCTCAAGTTCAGTCATGTGTTTTTAAAACCTACAAGAGGCTGAATTATCTAGGGAAGTACAATTTTATAGTGAAAACATTACAGCCAAACCTATTGCAAATTTCTGTTAAGGTTTAGTTGTCCTTTGTTTCTAATTCCATTTCTCAAATGCTTTGATCTCTTATTTAGGAAGACATCATGGAATAATGCTTTGTCTTTTAATACTATTTTCTTGTATTATTTTTCCTTCTTAGGTTGGCGTTTTTAACTATTGAGTTCTCACCTTCTGAAACTCAGAATAGATAAGTGTGAAATGAACCTACCTCCAACTAGAATAATACGTTGGTAAATCAAGGTTGATGTCTACAGTGCTTGGGAGAATAAAAGCAATTTGGCGTCCTGCTAAATTTGAACTTGCCTTTTGATTTCCTGCATATTTCTGCTCCAGTGTTAGTGGTTTCTGATCAATCTAATTAAGTTGGATTATGTGCTAAAAGAAGATAAAATGAGAATTATTTAAAAGGTTACCATTCCTTATCACAATTGAGTTTTACTTCTGACATGCTTAAGGTTAACTTATTCAAAACCACAAAATTTCCAGTGCTAAAACTTTCAGGAGTTAAGTATTGGGTTGGGTTCAATGTCCAGATTCATCAAAGCTTCAGATGGTAATCGAGGATTTCCTTGCAGGTGTCATGGGCCTGAGAGAGTCTTTGATTCCAGTGCTGAAAGAATGATACCAGGTCAAGAAACATGCTGTGGGGCACAATATGTGTGAGAATGTCCTCCTGAGACTAAGAAAGATCCTCTAGCTAAATAGCATGTCCTGCTGAAGACTGCTGGTTGTTTAGTAGACGTGACTGGTTATAGTGGTAGTGACTGACTGAAAGGGATATGACATTCCACAATGAGCAGCTACTCATGCCCAACTGGTTGGAGTAATTTTTTTTTTTTTTTTAAATCATTTAAGGTACAGTAAATACGGCATAGCAATGTGATACTAAAGAACAAACTTTAAACCTTATTTTTCTTTATTTTTTCTTCTTTTTTTTAACCCTCCCCTCCATCCCCCTATTATGAGACTTTCTTGAACTTTTCTAATTTTTGTTTGTGATTTCCAAACCTGGCTTCGAAGCAGCAGATTCTGCTAGGTTACTCTGGCGTGATGCTCTGTATTCTTAATATCTTTTCTTCATTACCTGTTTCTCAAATGACTGTGAGACAAAGTAATCTTTGCAGAAAGACATGCTACTTTGTATTTGAAAAGCTATTATGAGTAGCTGTTAACATAAACATTGACAATATTTAGGAGAAATAATTGACCTCCTATATCTGGAATTCTGGCTGCTACCCACGTCTTTTGTCAGTGGCCATGGCATCTAATTAAAGTAAAAGAGGTTTTCTGTTCTCTTTTTAGACTTAATAAAAGCCACAGATGAAATATCCAAAAGAATTTTCCAGGGATAAATTTCTTACTCATGTTTTAAACTTAGTTGTTGTGTAAGGTTTTTGTAACAAAGCATAATTATTAAGTAAGTATGGTTTAGATATACTAAGATATTTAGATATACTGAGTACCTAATATTCTATACATATCTATATCCTAAAGGGCATCAGAAATTATTTTATTTATGAGGATGAAATAAGTATGTGAGCTGTTTACTCATTAGTCAGCATATCAGTTTCTAGTCTTGTTCTTAATTGTAACAGCTTCCTCTTGGAGACTATGATTTGTTGAATTATACAAGTGTGCTGAAATGACCCTCTTGAAAGTCACGTTCTGTATTAAATGATGAGATATAAGGCAACATATTTACTTCAAGTTTTCAGTGAAACAGATTCTTAATTACTCCATTTTCATTTCAGAACTGAAATGGTAGGAGACCCACCAGTAACAGCTGGGGATATATTGTGCATTTGGCACATATGTGTATGACTTTTGTGCAGCTACCTAAATAGAAAACAGAGAATCTTTTGAGAGGGAGGGCAGTAGGAAACAAAGGATTTTTCCGAAACGATTCGTGGACTTAGGAGCACAAAATCAAGTCATTCAGGCGCTTATCAAAATCCTACTCTTCAGTGCCAATGCCAGACTTTGGTTGAGATTTAGAAAAAGCTGGAAGGGTGGGGAGTGGGTAATGCTTTCAACCTTCTGTTCTTGGAAATAATAATCTGTTGCAGAAATTGTAGGGGAAGGGAGAGAAAAGAAGCTGTAAATATATTACAAATGCTAATCCTAGAATTGTTAAATTTATATTAAATCTCTGTGCAATCAGGGTCAGCCTGAAGTTCCTAATTGTCTTTGCTAGTAAAGAACAACCGCTTTTGTTGTCCCTTGTAGAGAAAGGCTCTTTATGCCTGTTTTTGCGTGGAGAAGGGAGGCCAAAAGTAAGGGATGGTGAGGATCAATCATCTACACAAATTCTTCTTTATTTTAGAGAGAAAAAAGAGCCTTAATAAGATGTATTTGTTACTGTTCTAATATTTAGACCAGATAGTATATTGATTCATCTTGTAATTACAGTTGATAAATTTCTTCAGTCTGGAGCACATATTAGGAAAATTCTTTGCCTGGAGCACCTTTGTTCAATAAGCAAATCTCAACCTTAAATGAAGGAAATAGGTTTTTTCCCTGTTTTGGGGCCAATTTTTGGTAGCATTGGAGGATGCAGGCTACAAAAAAGTTCAAGATCTTATTTTCTAAATGTTATGGAATCCAAATCATTCTTAGCCCGCTAACTACTTTTTAACTAATTTTATTAAGATTTTCCCTTTGCATTTGTTAATAGTACCTTTAGTCCTCCAGGTGCCAAAGAGTTTTACAGATTTCTATTTCTGATATATGCTAGAAATGAAAAATGGATTGTTTTAAAATTTAACAAGTGCACACTGACCTTTAGGGAGTGTTTACAAAATTCCATTTAGCATGTAGTGTACCTACTAACTGTTGCTATCATTTTCCCGAAAAATTGCCAGTCACAATAGGTTGAATTAGTCTCATCTTGATATAGATCAGATAAATTTCACCCTACAGAGATCTGTTTTCCTCATTCTGATCAGGAGATGAGCTGTATGTAACTAACTCAGATGTCAGTATCTACATCATGGTTGTCTGCAAGATGAATTTAATCCATTTTGATTAAATTGGGGTAGATGAGTTGCCTTTTACAGTTCATATCCAAACATTCATTGTATTTTATTTAAAAATCTCAATCATCTTTTTAGAATGGACCATTTATAGAAAGTTTTACTGTCCTGCCACTTCTGTGTTTCTAGTTGCTTTTGTTATGAGCCAGGACCGTAATGTTTCGGGAGTAATATGTATAAAGAAAACGAAGATGGTCCCAGCACTAAAGAGGTCTAAATTTAAAATAGGTAAAGAAACAATGGATAAATAAAGAAGTTGTTGTTGAACCACGTTAGCATGAGAATGATCTTATTACACCAACAACATAACACTGTTGAATTTTGTTATAGACTTTTATATTTTGTGTACAAAAGAGATTTTGCTGAAAGCTGGATTGAATAGCAAACTGTAGCATAGAAGTTATTACATAGCAGGAGACAAAAAAATATAAAAATTCAGGTACCTATAGCCTATTTTGAAGTGGAAAGCCTGGTGATTCTGTAAATAGTGGTGGAGGTGAGTCTTGTCTTGAATGACAAGTTTTGTGTGATCTGATGGGGTGCCTTGTTGAATACTTGCCTGAACACTGTCTTCTTGCAAGTTAAGCTAAAGGATGTACTGTTTGGTGCTGTTTTTTCAGTAGTTTTCATCAAGGGACATGGGTAGCAAAGCAAACATGTTACGCATTAGATAATTTTTATAAGGTCATAAGATGCTTTCAGGGCTAGTTCAGAAATGTGTCAAAAAGCTAGCAAAAGTCTAGCGCAGCAGGAAGTTTTCTGAGAAAAGAAGATAGTTCTAGCTTTTCTTAGCATGCTATTTCTTTTTCTTCTTGAACTTTCATCAGGATTCTTTTATTTCAAGCTGCCATCACATGAGCAAACAAGTAATAGTGTATTTTATGGAAACCTCTGTATTTAGGTTTCAGAAAGAGCTACCTGCCTACAATTTCCACTGGCACTTTGAACCTACAGGTACCCAATACTTCTGAAAAACAGAGCTTGTTTCTAGGAAGGGCTGGTGGACAGTGTTTTTATGCTGATTTTTTTGTAGCAGACACTTGAAGTGTCACAAGTGGGGAGGTCTGGAAGTGTGCATATAGGTGTCTTGAGGTTCAATGAACTAGCATAAAGAAACAGAGAAGAAATCCCACCTACCTGCAGTAGTGTCTCCAGAATACAGATTTCGCTGATGTTGGAGGACATTAACAGACTTCTGTCACTATGACGTAGGGTAGAAAAGGTGTTCATATTATGCGCAGCACTCCCAAACTTAACAGAGAACATTTCAAAAGCCAGTGCAAGCTTTGGAAGTGACAGTCATGCCCTCCCTTCTTCTGTTACTGCTGCCTTCTGCCCACTTTCTGACTGCTGCTACCAGAATTCAAGCACTCATGTTGTGAAGCAGATTAAAGGAACTGCTGTCCATTAAAACTGACTACTATTTTCGTTTTGTCACTGGGTTATTTCCACCCTGATGCTCAACCTATTTGTAACTATATGTGTGGACTTCAGTTTCAAGCTTTTTAATTTATTTTTAACTGTTCATCAATAATTCAACATATGGAAATGGAATTCTTGGAATTCAGTGAAACTGTTGGTCCCTTTATTTTTGCATCAGCTATGTCACTTTTTGATGAGTGTAAGCCTGTATTTTCAAAGTAATATGCATTTTGCTATGTCATCTTGTTTTGAAAAGCAAGACTGGCAATGTAAAAAGAGTAGATTTTATGTTTGCCTTGCTCTTTAAGAGGAAAGTATCCTGATTCTCTTCCTTCCTGTGCTGGTGTGATAAGCTCAGAGAACTGAAGTGTGTACTTGCTAGCATAAGATGAGTTTAAAATGCACAGCACTGCATATTAGTATTAGAATTTTATAATATTTTCAATATCTGTTCCCTCATGGCCTTTCATGAAAGGGATTTTGATTTTTTTTCATTGCAGAGCTTATATTTCAGCAGTTTATGCTGTGGAACCACTGCCCTTTTCAGTTGCATCCATAACTTCTGGCAATTCTAACAATTATGTGTATGAGAAATTTAACTGCAATATCTATTCTTTAATAATGTTTTGACTTCCTTGGAAAGAGTCATTGCAGAGACATAAAATAGTTCTCAGGGAGGCTACCTGGGATACTCCAGTGATAGGTTTATGGTTCCTAGAAACATCTGATATAGGCTGTTAGAAAATAAGTATGGAGTAAGAGATGAATAATGTAGGGTTGGCAATGCTTGGCAAAAGAACATGGATAGATTATTGAGTATTTCTAATTTTCTGCTAAAATCTGTCCATTTCTTAAATCTTGGACAATTGACCTTCATTCTCAGATTTTCCATTTTGTAACTATACATAACTATAGAGTCATAGAATGGTTTGTGTTGGAAGCGACCTTAAAGATTATCTGGTTCCAGCCCCCCTCCACAGCTTCCCTGGGTAACCTGTGCCAGTTCTTCACCACTCCCATCATGAAGAGTTTCTTCTTAACGTCTAATCTAAATCTACTCTCTTTCAGTTTAAAGCCATTCCCCCTCGTCTTGTCACTACTTGCTCTTGTAAAAAGTCCCTCCCCAGCTTTCCTGCAGCCTCCTTCAGGTACTGGAAGGCTGCTATACGGTCTGCCTGGAGCCTTCTCTTCTCCAGGCTGAACAACCCCAACTCTCTCAGCCTGTCTTCACAGCAGAGGAGCTCCGGCCCTCTGATCATGTTCGTAGTCCTCCTCTGGACCCATTCCAACAGTTCCATATCCTTCTTATGTTGGGGATTCCAGAACAGGACACAACATTCCAGATGGGGTCTCCATGAGAGTGGAGTAGAGGGGCAGAATCACCTCCCTTGACCTGCTGTCCACACTTCTTTTGATGCAGCCCAGGACACGGTTGGCCTTCTGGGCTGTGAACGCACATTGCTGGCTCCTGTCAAGCTTCTCATCAATCAGCACCCCCAAATGGTATTGCCTTTAACTGTAAAGCCACTTGTAAGAATTATATTTTCTTTTTAAACTGTATGGCAAGTTAGAAAACTTATGCAAATGCTAGTTATTTAATATTAGAACATTAATTATAGATTGTTTATAATGGAGAACACTTTGCATATAAATTATCAGTGCAATTCTCCACGCTACTGTTTTGGGTGGAGAGCAAAAAGACAAATCTTTTAGATTGGGATGGTGAAATATGTTTGATATAGATGGACATGTGATGCATCTGGTTTTATTTCTTTTAATGCCTGAATGATGTTGTAGTTTAGTTGTAGCTTGTCTGTCTTTTAGCTTCATTTTTTAAGGTCTTCACACTGGTTTTATGCAGGTTTTACTTCGACAGAGCTGAATAGTGGCATTTGTCTGATTAGTTGTCAAAAATAATTTTAGTCAGACATGTTTTCATGGAATAAACTGCAGCACATGAATGTTGGGCACTGTGGAAGGGAAAAGTAATAAGTAGTAGTTAGTATTTCTTGACTGATATACTCTTTTTCACTGTACCCTACAAGCTATTCTGTCATGAATTTTTTGGTAGAGATAGAATTTTCGTGATTGTCTACCTGTTTTGCATTTAAGGTGAATTTAGATTTCATGGAAGTCTTCTTTCTCGACACTGTCAATTTCATGTGTCAGACCTCTTCCACTGAGGTTGGTTGTTTTTCTACTGTTGTAGCTTGTTATGTGGTTGTGGTTTTTTTGGAGGAAGAGAAGTTGTTTTTCCTTTTCTGTTTTTGTTTATTTATTTTTTTTTGTCTGCTTGAAGACATTGACATCGTAGCTAAAGTTACTACTAGGAGGACTAATTGAATTTCACTGTAGTAGTTGTTTTTAGATTGACCCCAGCATTAAGAAGGAATAGAGACAAGATTTTATCAGAGTTCTTCCTTGCACTTGTTTGCATTCCTGAAGAAACTAGTTTCATCAGAAAATGTAAACCTTAGGAGGTCCTTGTGTTACTTAACCCCTCTAACAGACAAATAAAAACTTAAAGCAGGACAAATGCATCAACATTTTGTTGACATTCTAGGTAAATACATGATATGTTTTATAGTTCCGAAGTGTGCCTTGCAGCCTAAAATTACCCTTTGAGAGAAGGATGCTGAGGGTATCATGCACAGATGCAGGATGACAGCCTCCAGAAGTGAGTAGAGGGACCTTCTGTCTGAAGAGGGTCTGCTGTCATCTGTCCAGATGTTGTGTGGTTGTTCCATCGGAGCCTTCATTTGAATAGCCAAACATAGCTGTTGCACGTAGAGAGGCTTTTCCATTTCATGTAGTGGTATACATTTACTCTAGTGGGGTAAGTATTATATAAACTGGTTCAGGAAATCAGTAACCCGGGGTGAAGCCTAATTTAAGACATCCTGAACGTAAATGCCGTAGAGACATTTAGATGTTTGAGACTACATTCACAAAAAACTGTGTTCGCTTAGTTCCTCTACAACTCAGGTTTCCTAGAGAATGAGATAGATTCATAGTTTTCAACTCAGATCTGAGGTCTAATCATCCATTGCACTAATAAGCAAAGAGAGAGTATTTTTAAATTGTCCTCTCAAATTTTATATTCTGTTTTGTGTGCTCGATTCTACTTTACGCTTATTTTCAAAAGTACTGAACATATGCATCACCAGTGGATGTCATTTTGTACCTGGTATCTTGGAAAACCAGGTTGTCTGAAGCTGTTGTGCTTTTCTACCTCCCCATGATGCGTGATACGTCTGTAACTCAACTGGATTTAGAAGTTTGAAAATATTTTTAGAAATACAATCCTTTCTGACTGATACTTACCACATGAAAATAGCTGTAATAACTCACCATGGAAATAGAACAACTTCATACATTATTATTTGCATGTAACTTCATGCAGAAACATATATTCTTACTTTTTAAAATATCAGCTGTTTGAAGTTATTTTCTTTTCTTGACAACATTTTTCTAGGCATCTGTTGGAATCTTAATTATGTCTGTGGTTGTGTTTGTCCTTTTACAAAAAGGCAGGAACTTTAATATCTGTGGCCAAGAATATAACAACATTCATTCGTTTTAAAAACAGAACAACCTGGCTTTCTCCCAGCGCCAACCTGCTGAAATTTGTTACAGCATATTTTTATGTGCTGTTGTATGCTACGATTTGTTATTGATGTCTAAGATGTTAAATATTTACTTTAAATCTTGGAAGACACTTGAGTTCCTTGTAGTCAACACACATCTTTACCAATATAAGATCAGGTTTTGATTTGCTAAGTAGAGCCCAGACAGTGTTAGTTTTTCTTATAGTGTCTAGTGAAAGGGAAACTTTGCATTCTATCTGTCTTCGGTACTGAAATGAAATACAGAATTTATGTACTCACAAACAAGCATATAATGTCTAATAGAATTTTGCTTCTTATTTGTATGCATTATGCATGCCTGTAGCTACAGAGGACAGAGAATCTACTATTTGTTGCTCTTTTTTTATAGATGTGATTTTCTATGAGACTAATAATCATTTTGTACTTCAGTGCTCTGGTATAATCTTTGAAATATTTATGCATATTAATTAAGTGAAAATTCCTGGAAAGAAGAATAATATTCAAAAGAAATGGGATGTTTAGAATCTAGCTTTTACCCTGCATTTTTTTTTAGTGAATTGATTTTGTTTCTGTAGAGCCATAGCATATGTTATACTTGCTGTTATTCTCTGCTCCCCCCACTGTTTAAGAAAATAACTGTGGGGAACATTGAGCAAATGCTGTTCTGCAGTCACTGCTCTATTTAGATTGGATGTGCAAGATTTATACATTATGCTCTCAAGGTTTTTTTTGCATGTAATACTGTATAGGTGTCTCCTACATAGCCTTGGAAAACATGTAATAATATTAGATCAATGCAGGGAGACAAGAACACAAATGATAAGGGTTCATGGAGCCTTTCATGCCAGACAGAAGAGATTCGGAGTTTTTTCCCCCAGATAAGGTGAAAAATATTCTTGTAAGTCTGGTTTCCTCCAAAAGCTCGTACATCAGTATCATGTTATATGAGATAACCTTTAGTATAAACTGAGATGCTGTCAGGAGACCATTTATTGAAAAAAATTATTGCTCACTGTTGTAACTTGAAGCTGTGTGTTAAGCAGCTATTTTTTTTTTTCAAGAAATAGTGGGAAGGAATTGAAATGAAACATCCTGTGAGCTAAGACTTTTCTTTTTTATATGTGGCAAAGAAATAGACAAAAATAAAATGTTCAAGCTGACAATCTCAGGCAGTTTGAAGCCTCGAAGAAAAATTGTGATTTATGAAAAGTGTTACTTCTTCAGATTTTGATATTCTTATCAATAGCATAGAATGTTTTTTTCATGTGAGTAGTGCTGAAAGAACATTTCATGATTACAGTTTGTAGCAGAGGAAAAGCAGCACTTGCAGTTATTCAGTAAACAAATTAAAGGATTTGAGAATAGAAGGAATAAATCTATGCTAAATACTTCTACCTCAAAACTGTGGGTGTACTTTTTTTTTTCACTGATCTTGCCACTGAAGTCAATCTCTTACTTCAGGTTTGCAGACCTGATTACAGATTCTCAAAGCAGAAGAGTGTAATTGTGATATTAAGGTTATTCACACAACTTTTAAATTTTAGAATAATATTAAGTCACAGATCTCATTTCTGCATGAAATTAAAAGATAGACCTCAAAGATCATTTGCAACTGATTTATTTTGGGGTTTTTAATTTACAAATTGTGTTGTATAAGGTCCATTCAGACTATTAATCTCTCAGTAGAGGAATATACATACTCTTGTGCAAATTGCTTAGCAAAACTCAATCTGTTCAGGGAAACTGAAACCAAAATGAAGCAAAGGCAGAGGAAAATATGATAGAGAACTTAATTTATGAGATAAGTGAGATGACAGTGGCTTCTCAGTGTAGGAAAGCAAGTACTAGAATGAGTCCAGAGGAGAGTCATGAAGGTCATCAGAGAACTGAAGCACCTCTGCTATGAGGGAAGGCTGAGGGAGTTGGGATTGTTCAGCCTGGAGAAGAGAAGGCTCTGGGGAGACCTTATAGCTGCCTTCTGGTACCTAAAGAGGTCCTACAAGAAAGCTGGGGAGGGACTTTTGACAAGAGTTTAGTGGTAAGATGAGGCGGAATGGCTTTAGATGAGGAGGAATGGCTTTAAACTGAAAGAGGGTAGATTTAGATTCATTTTTAGGAAGAAATTTTTTTACTGTGAGGGTGTTGAGGCACTGGCACAGGTTGCCCAGAGAAGTCATGGATGCTCCCTCCCTGGAAGTTTTCATGACCAGATTGCATGGGGCTTTGAGCAGCCTGGTCTGCTGGGAAGTGTCCCTGCCCATGGCAGGGGTGTTGGGACTGTGACAAAAAGTGGATAAGTGACTTCTGAGTGGCCCTGACTAATGCTTCTCTGCAAATTCACAAGTGGAAGAGGTTTAGGACTCTTGCTATAAAAGCCAAAAGACAGGTCTGAGTGCTTCTGCTGTTAGGATGGGCAATCCTTTTGGGACTTTTACAAATCTAGGGCAATTCTATTCTGTACTAGATTATCATGGAATGCTGTCAGAACAGCTAAAAAACATCCAATAAAGCATACAATAACACCAATAAAAGCAATGGAACCTATTAAGAGGTGGCTCACTTGTTCTATGCCAAGTAAAGTGCTATCGATAGTCTTAGTTCCTGGAATTTGTAAATAGACCCAGCATTGATTGGTGACCAAATCTGACAGATTTACAGGGTTCTAAACAGACTTCGTAATAGATCAGCAATCAAGTATCATTATTTTAATGTAATTCCATGTACACAATGATTGAAAGCCTTTATTAGCTTTGTACTACAAAGTCCCGAAGCTAAAGATTGTCAGAATAAGGGAAAAGAATGAGTTCAATTATGCTGTATCCTTTATATTCCTCATAGTTCTTTATTCTATTACGTAGCTGTCCAAGTTGACTGTTACTTGAGTTGAAAGATGTGAAACGTAATCCTAACTTTTGAGATTTTGCTACGGATGGTCTTGTCCCTGTTGTGGCCTTGTTTACAGTAGTGCCATCTTTTAAAAATGTTTTATGAATTTACACAGACAGTAGTGTTACTGTGTGGGGAAGTACCATATTGTTATCTCCATGTTAGGGATAAGGAACTGAGGCCAAATATTTGCTGTCATCTGAATGGAGAAAATATTTAGTTCGTTGCCTTAGCCAGAAAGCTATCACTTCTTTGTACGTGCATTTCCTGTTTCAGCTAATTGTGATATCTGGAGTTGATGAGCATTGACTCCCTTTTGCTGTGGTACAGCATTTGTAAAATGGAACAAATTCCATTTTTCCTGTTACTTTATCTCAGCAGTGAATGAAAACAGCATCAAGCTGATTAAAGATAGCTGTTGTTTCTGTATGGATGGCAGCTGTGCTTCGTGTGTGCTGGAGAACTCGTCGTTTGGTCAAGACTGAAAGGCAGCCTTTAGCTTGTCCTGGGGAAGCAGCCTTATGTAGCCAAGTGGCAAGCTCTTTTTGATTCCCTCTGGCTTTAGGACAAGAGCTTATACTGCATGCCTCACTTTGAGGAGTAAAGTGAGTGCAATTACTCTTCTTCTGATTTTTCACCAGTTTCCTCACAGATAGAAGAAAAGTTAGAGTGGCAAAATAGGAAAAGCTGGACTGAATCTTATTTTTCAGTGAATAAGGACTGTCTTAAAAATAGCCCCCTTTTTTTCTTTATCCTCAGTATCATGAGACATTTCAATTACTATTAGTGTTACAAAAGCTGTTAATGTACATGCATGTGTATTTGTATACAATGTGTTTATAGAGTAGTAGCCCTTAGAGACCTTTATTATACTTCAGATCCCCATTATGTTACACACTGCACAGACGTCTAACAAAGATCCAGCTCTTGCTATGTGTTTATGTCTCCAGCATAAGGCAAGATGGGTTCTAGAGGCAGACAAGATGTAGACAAGCACAAAAGCACGCAGCAAAAGGAGACACACACACAAAATTATCTTTATGATTGTTATGGCTGTCCAAAGAAGGAACAAACGCTGCAGTGGGAGATGAATATTTTTTGTCATGGGTGTCTGTCACCTTTGAAGAGCAGTATGATCAAAGTTAATTTTGAAGCAATACAGCATTTATGGAAGTCTATTTTCATTTAACTGGGCCATCTGATTTTGCATTCGTTATATAAGGATAATGTTAACTTTATGAGAATAATTCCAATGCTTGCTGTTGAAATAACTCCAGTGCTTGCTCTCTGGGGTTGCTTCTGTCCTTCTAAGAGAAACTGTCAATTTGAAAATTCTATGTAATAAAGGCAAACAAATGCCTTTAGTTTAACTACTAATAATGACTTAGCCTTCAAATATGTTCCTAGCATCAGATCAGTCTTTACTCAGAAGTTGCCTCAGGGACTCCTTTTCTTTCCTCAAACACAACTGTGTAGCAAAACTCTACCAACGACAATTGCTTATTTATGGAAGAATTAATATTAAGTAATGTGTATATGTATTTCTAGTTGTACGTAATGTTTTTGAAAATGTAAATAATATTGCTTTCATTTTTCATTATATCATTTCCCTGTTCAGCTTATTCTGTTCTCTAAATTAAACTGTTCTCTTTGAGTGTGTTTCTCACGTCATTCTTGTGCATTAACTATTCATACAAAGTAAGATGACATAGCTCTGTGATTGCACTGAAGGATAGGTTTGGCCTAATATTAAAAGTTTGTCATAAATCTTAAATTTCAAATATTTAAAATTTATTAATTTTTAGTAAATCTTGAAACTTTGATTAATTCAAGTGGTATCTTTTAACCTATACCAACATCACTTGCTCTGGTTCAATATATTTACATTCTTTAAAAACCCACATAATTGCTTCTATTTATTGCTGCCATGTGCTTATAAACTCTTACATTGAAATAGTGATTGTTTCTTTTGCATAGTACTAATTCCAGCATTTTAGTTAATATTTTGTATTATTAGTTGGAATAGCTAGGAAATATAATTTTGTCTGTTTGTTCTAAGTGGTATAATGAAATGGTTGTATATTTCTACCAACTAACTCATTATTGTTCTTAGCAGAAAACTGAGACAGAAGATGAAGTAGTATGGCTCCGAAAGTACATTTCGAGCATACATTAGGGTTAAATCTAAAAAGAAGAAATCTCTATGTGTAGGAATATAAGTATTAAAAATGTCCTTTTCAGATTAGGTAAGGGGAGTGGGCATTGAATGTATCTTCTGCATAGTTTTCCTGTTAACTCACAATGATTATGAGCTGGCTGTGGTTTCTCGAGCAGACTGGAGGAAAAAAATAATTTGGACTGTTATAGGAAAAACTAGATATTTATTTAATTCATGTACCTAGAAAAAAATCTTACGCAATTCAGAATACTTAAAACCATCAGAGGTTTTTTTTTTCCTGCCTATATCAATATTACAAAGAATGGAGTTAATCACTGTCCTGTTTTACAGGTGAGCTCTAACGGTGTTTCAATATATCTGTACTCACAGTATTTAAGATGCACCTTTAAATTTTAGTTCAGTATGTTTATTACTTGGAAATTATAGTTAATATAGAGAGTTTACAACTTCAAGAGCGAAAATTTTATTTCCCGTAATAGTACTTTGGAAATTACATTATGAATCAGAACATTTTATTAAGATGGTTTTGCCAGCTTAAGTAAGAGATTTGTTTTCACTGTGTCATGTCTGAAATCACACACAGAAAGCCTAGATTAACTCTGTTCGTAGCACAGTACTGTTGTAATAAATATTTCTTATTTATTGCTTTGATCTCAGCCTGCTTCTAGAGGAGAGGAAGAGCTTCTATGATATGAATTGGAAAACAGAAATGCAGGGAAGTGGTATGATCTTGTGAGGATATAGCGAATGCGTACTTTATACAGAGTTAAAGTTTATATATTGACTTGTCTATTCACTGTCTCCTATTTGACCTGTTCTGTTTCTCTCTGTGGCAGGCTCTAGCCACAGAAAAATTTTTTGGTTAACTTCCCATTTATTTGAAGTAATGTAAACAATGAAGAGCTAAATACTTTTGTGAATCTAGGCCTCTGGAGGTAGCTTTTTTACTTTATTTCAGAGTTAGTGCCTCAAAAGCACTCTGTATGTTATAAGCAGATTACTTTCCGGAATGATCTGTTGAATTGCTGGTGACATGTCAGCTGTCTGGGCTACTGGCTGGGCTATTTGGTTGCAGTATTGAACGCCTGCAGATTGTTGCACGTGTATTAGAAGAGAGAAATTCTTTTTGTGTTGTTATTATTGCCCAGTTTGCTTAACAAACACAGACATTTGCCTAAACAATTATTTTTAGTAGATTCTTAACTGTCTTCAGTCATCTGAGTCTGCATAATTTCACAGACAGTCCACTGTCTTGTAAGGCGCAGGGACCATGTAAGATGTTTTAATCTCCTTATATATTTTAAATTATTTAATCTTCCAATTTTCATTAAGAGAAGAGACGTTCCCACATCTTAATGTTGGAAGTCCAGAACTCAACCATCAGCTATACTCCATCCAGGTGACATATTATGACTTCCTTGTAAGTTGGTCTGCTGGATGTCCTTTCCAAATCTGCCTCAGTTCTTTCATCTGTACTGTTTTAAAAATCATGTTTATAATATGCTTCATTTTTCAGAGATTCTTGCAGTTTCAATCCATACTTGGCCTCTGTGTTTAAATGTTCTCATTTTTCTTTGCCAGTTTTTTGGCTTATGAATACTGTTTTGATTTCTGAGAGTTGTCTGTTGTTTGGCAGTTAAGAATTAACAGTTTAATGTTAAATTTACATAATAGCAAGAATGACTTAAGCATGACTTTCATTTGAAGCAGGAGGAGATCTGATTTCTTCTGTGAGTGGAAGAATGGAAAAGGAGATGTCTATCATGCATATATTGGTTCAGAGTAATTTTTTTTGTCATTAATAAGAGTATTACTATAATTGTACATTTTCTATAATAGAAAAAACAGATTTGCATACAAATATAACGATATTTAAAAGTCTGGAGGCATTACTTCAATCTCCTTTTTGCTGCAAGAGGGCAGCAAAAAAAAGCCCCAACCAAACAAAACCAAAACCAAACCCAAACCAAACTTCAAAACCCAACAACCCCTCAAAACTAAAATGATATCGTTTTAACTTTTCCCCAACAAATCAGCTTTTTCTTGAATTTCTGCAACTCTCAAGTACTAAATTTATCAAAAGACTATTCAGAGAATTTCCTGCTTTTGTGGCTTTCTGTGAAGAATATATAAATTATTTCTCTTGGTTAAAATATAAAAGGGATTCTTTGAACTAGGGCAGACTGAAACGTAACAAACTCCAACGAAATTACCATGACTCTGATGAATTACTGTAATTTTTGTGACCTTTTTGGCTTCTATCTAAATAAGTGGTTGTGGATGCACATTTGTAATGGGGAAATTTTGGAACTTGCAGATACTTTTTGAATTTAAAAAGGCAAGTGCTTTAGGAAGTGAGTTGGAAAGATGTGGAAACAGTACTTTCTATGTGTTTGGATGTTAGTTCCTTTAATCTTGAAAGTCAATCCGTTTCTCTTGCAGTATACAATAAAAAGGGAAAACCAGAAAATTCATGTGGAGGAGTTGTTCTTAATGTGGATTATTTGTTACAATAGTATAGCTGATGTTCGTGTTAGAACTACTGTGTGAAATTCTAGAAAGGTGCAATTGACTTAGAGAACCAGGACTGGAAAAGCTGGCGATGTTTGTGCCAGTTTTGCCACGGCATTCCTGGCCACCCAGAGCCGCAACTCTGACTGACAATGCCTGTGCTCTTTGTACAGGGTCTTCGGGGTGACTTAGGGATTTTGTTAAAAGAGAGAAGAAGACACATCATTTGGGACTTACATCTCACCACTCTGCATTTGGTGTGGAAGGGCCTCCTCACCTCTGACTTTCTCAGTTGCTCTTTAGGCAGTTAGAAAAAAAGAAGATTTAACTGTACTTGCCTTTTAATGTTTACAGTAGTTTATAGAACAGCATGAAGGAGAATATTTCCAAAGCTGGATTTTGAAATCCAATGGTATTCAGAAGATTCGAGTTTTTGAAATAAATGTGGCAAGGAACAGGCAACTACAAGTTGGGATATTTGGAGGTGAATAGTGCAAGCATGTCGTGGTACTTGTCTGGAAGATTCTTTTAGCCCGCGGAGTTTTGCAGCTCATGGAGTCAGAGGTGCTGTACTTCTGTTTAAGAGAGCATGTGTAACAACATCAGCAGTGCAGCTGCCAGCTGGAAGTAGCATCAGTGTGTAGGAGGACAGGCCTAGTAGCATTTTGCAGTAGATGGAGCTACTAACAGAGTTAAGTCCAATATTTACTCACAGAATTGACCTGCCATTCACCTAAATACTACACACAGCAACACTGAGATTCAATGTCTTTTCCTTGTGAAAATGCTGTGTTTCCACTTTTGAAGTGGTCATGTGAAGGTGATGGTCCCCCTTTAACATACTAATGGACTACTCGCTGTGAAACGTAGTCCATTATTTTTGTTAGGATCGGCTCAAGTCTTTATCTTGGGCTTTTTTTGTGTGCCGTTTCATTTCTCCCTGCACAGTTATAGCACGTTACCAACCCACACGTAGGATTCCTGGATGCGTTTTTTTAAAAGTTAGTAAAGTCAATTCTAGTAATTACCTGATCTCTTTCTAAACAGACTTTGGAAAAGACACAAGCTATATAACTGCTGATTAATTTTATTACTTGTTTCAAACTCATGGACAGACTCAATAGAACAGTAAGGATCTTGTTACTGTTCAATGATTTAAGTGACTTAATTTTAATTTTCCACATTCTTTATTACTGATGGAAGCAAATTTCTCAGGGCCTGAACTTTGATAGCTGTATGGCTATGGATGAATAACATTTTTGTTTTCTTGAGAGTCTGTGCATCTCTCTTGTTCACCCCATTAATTTCTTTATTCCAGTAATTTTACTAATTATGTACTGCTTCAGATTTCAGCTGTCGTATTAAAGCATTAACTTCATTAGTGTGATAAAACACTTTCTTTCATGTCATAGCTCTCCACTGATGTAGCTTTTCTCTATATTCCCATTTTAATGACATCAAATAAAAGCAAATAAGCTTAACCTAGTTTAGTAATGCAAGAGATCTGAGATCTTAGCAGATCCTCAGTGCCAATAAGAAAGGACTTTGGGTTTTACACTCAATTCATTTTATGCCATAAAAGTTGTAGCTGTTTTAGAGATTCAAATATGAATGGAAATAGCTCTATGATGTATGTGATCATAACATATGGACCATATTGCCATTGGCATCATCTGAGTATGTAGCTTAATTAAGTTAATTTTTTTTTTTTGAAAACAGACAAGGTGATCGGGGTGAGTTCACCTTCCTGTAGCTATGAGCAGAAATGCCCAATGCAGTCCCTTGGATTTAATTTTTCTCTGAGATCTGCTAGGTGCATTTAACAGGTGCATGCCAACAGTGCTGGTCTCAACTGAATTTTCCTCACTGTGCTGGAGAAAAACCTGTGTTTGAATAACCACTTGCAGAGCTTTCTGCGTGTGTGGGTTTTCATGTGCTCAATCCATGAAGATTGCCGAAGTGAGGCGCTTAACCTGGCATGAAATCAAACTCAAACTACAGTGGTTTCTTTACTCATTTAACTTGAGTAAGGGAAACCTGATGGTTTCTCTGATGTTATTTGATAATACTAAGATATATGATAGTGTGTAGTCCACTAAGGGTTTTTGAGAGGTCTGTCTGATCTGCGAGGAAGAGGTTTTCTTATCCTAGTTTGCATTGTGAATGCTGTGGGATTCGGATCATTAGTTTAAACCTGACATTAGAAAGCAATGTGATGAATTCAGTGTCCCCATATGAGCAGAAACACTGGGAAAAGAAAGGCAGAACTATAGCAGCTTATGTGTCTTCTCTGGTATGTGATGGCTGTTCCCCCTGTCAAGGATTGCAACAGTTATTAGAACTCCTGTAAATATTTCATAAGAAAAGGAAAAAGAGAAAAAAGTAATATCTAAAAAATGTATTTGCATGACAGTCAGCCAATGGTTGACAAAAATGCTAGAATTTTTTTTGTGTTGTTCATAGCCACAAATTAAATATTCCAATTCATTATATACATTTTTTATAATATGGTTGCATTCTACAAGTTCAAAAACTGGAACGGTTAAAAATTTGGGAAAACCTAAACACCAAAATGCAATCAGAATAATTTCCTGTAGCTAGAGATCAGAGAGATTTTCTAAATTTGGCATGTGTATAGGAAAATATGCCAAAAGATAGCAGCAGTGGTGAGGCAAAAATGAGTCATCTCCAGTTCTTGAGAACCAGATGGAAAATTAGTATTGTTTTTTTTTTCCTTTTAACTTGAGGTCAATTTCACAGCTATAATAACGTAAAACCTGAAAATACTTTCTAGTAAAAAGATTTATTTTTTGTATCAGATGTTTCTAATTGCATTAAAAACTATAATTTTTATGTAAAATAGGATATCATTAATAGGCTTTTGAAAGGTAAATGTTTTTTTAATAGATGCGGTTTGCAAAAGCAAGGAATGATAGACTAGATATTAATAGCTGTTTCTCTTAATGACCTATAGGAATTGTTGCTCCGAATTAGTTCACTTCTGTGAAATTTTTAAAATTTATTTTAGGGAACTCTAGGGTTAAGAATGAACAAAACAAACTCAGTAATGCAGTTACTGAAAAGAATAGAAGGACAACACTCTCCCTGCCCTACAAAGAAGAAATTTGTGGGTTTGCAGTTTATTTTATGTACTCAATGGAGAATATTTTGTGGTAATTACACTTTTGAGAACTTCTGTCTGTGGGATTCATCAGTACATAAACCCAAGTTGTCTTATTTTCAGAATAAAGAGCGCGTTCTCTTTTTGTGTATCATTTTAAAAAAAATATAATTATTTATAGATGACTAAAGGAATTTAGCATAACAATAAGTGAATAATCTATGAATTTTCCTGGGGATGTCATCTTTTTAAAGATGGGAAAATATGGTCATAAGTAAATTGTATGAAACCACAGGTACCTTTTAGCCAATTATCTTAAACAAAACCAAGCAAACAAAAAGCGCTACCAAACAAAACAAACTTCCTTTCCCCTCCATACCTATCTTAAAGGGAAAGTAACAAACACCAGTTACATGAAAAATAAATCTACTTTTCATCTTTGTAATTTTATTTTGTCTCCCATTCCTTGAATACCTGGTCATAGTGGTTACTTTTTGGGTTTTTTTTAAGCTGAGAAACCTTTTGCAACCATAAATTGTACCAAGAATTTAAATATCACACCGTATCCATTACACGAGGAAAAATAAATGTGGTTCATTAATTAATCTTCCAGCTGATTTTCTCTCACACTTAGAAACCACAAGGATCTTCCTAAGCTCTATTGCTGTGCTTTGCAGTGCAGCATGTCTTCCTCCCTTCTTGTGTGTTTGCATTTGCTTGCTGCATTGAAGAGATGAGAGAAGCAATCTGAGATGAAGGGAGGTTTTCAAGCAAGACATGTCTCTGAAGCTGAGACTGCAGGCATAGCACTTCTGCAGCTTCCTCATGTGTCCTCAAGAAATGTCTGAGAGCTTGCTTAGTTTAAATACTAGTAGTATATACTCTTTTATTGGCCCAAGATCTTTAATGACTGTTCAGGAATCACATTTCAGTTCTGAATTCATGCTGCTAATTTGTGTGTAGAATGGCAAGGACTATGTTCATGTGGAAAAGACTACCAAAATTAGGGTTTGGGGTTTTTTCTCCATATTTGAGTATGTTTCTCCATGTTTGGTTAGAGACTTAATTGGAATTTCACATAAGCACCAACCACCCTCTTCTATGTAAATATTTACATTCAAATATCTATTTAAGACTTGCATGATTCTTAAGTATCTTAATCCTCCAAAAGGCATCTTGTTTGCGTGTAATGATTCTTGGAGATGTAGCTTGTTTTCTGGATTTGCCAGGGAGGTTGCTTAAACACTCTTAGAAAATTGATAAATGTTCTATACTGTAAAAGCTTCCTAGGCAACAGCCAGCAATAACATAAAATAAAATGCGTGTGGTATATTTGCAGATAAACCCTTCTTTTTACATAGGAAATAGGCTTTTTAATACAAAATGTTTCCAATAAATGTTAAGGATACGAGTAACAGACGAAGCTTTGCTACATTGGATTTTTGAACTGTATGGAGTTTTCCTAAAATTTACATGAAGTCACTAAAGTGTGAAATTACATACACTTTCCTTGAAGGTACCAGTGATTTCCTTGTAATTTGATCTTCAGTCCTTCTTAGAGAGCCTCACTCCAATTATTTTCCTTTTTAACCAGGTAGTATATTTCTTGACTATCTCTAGATAATAACAGAATTAGAATATATGTGCAAATTGGCATGAGGAAAAGCAAGACAGCAATGAGGAAGACGACAGTAGGTTCAAAGCAAAAGTTTAGGGAAATTGTACATTTGCATTTTAACAAGATAGGAGTTGGAGGAGAACATATTGGTTAAGGCAAGAGAAGTGAGTTCTTTGACAATTAAGATGCAAAGAAACGAGCTTGGAGGAATATGGTGCAGAAAAATTGCAGTGTCAGAGAGATGTTGCTGAGAAAGAGTCAGGACCAAGTGTCAGTCTGAGGAGAGCAAGTGAGAGATCCAAGCCTGACACACAAGTTGTAAGCCAAAGAGGAGCATGGCATTGCCTGCTCTAACAGTGCTGGAGACATCACACTTTTGGCCTCTTCTTCCATGGACTGTAAGCATAGGGCGATGTCTAATTTTATCCAGGTTGCATATTGAATTGGAAGAATTAAATGGAATTGAATGTTGAAGCACGACCCTCCTCCCGACCCCAACTTAACTGCAACACGTCAAACCGCAACCAAGTCAAATCAGAACTCCATCTGCTTTGTAGTATTATAATTTAAAAAGCTGTGTTGTTTGTGCATGGTTTTACTGTTTGGAAGCAACTTTTAGCCACAAACCGCCTCTCCCCACCCCCCTTCTACACGCACAAATCCTCAACCAGTTTCTGGTAGAGATTTGGTACCTCCGATGTATATTGGTGTTTCTTTCAGACATGCTTGTATTTTATTTGGCAAGGCAGACTACTGCTGAAAAGCAGCTAATATAGTTTGGCAAAGTATGGCCATAAATCACAGAGAAACCACAGAAACTCTTCAGATTTTGCTTTTCTCATTGACTTTACTCCTTTTTTTCAGTCTGCTAAATGGAACTGAACAGATGTGTAGACCCATCCAAATGAATGGAGCAGATGCAAGGTTTTGAAGAAAATTTCTAGGCTGCTAAAATAAACGTATTATTGTAATATATTTTTCTTTTGAGTAAATTGTGTCATGTTAAGACACATGTTGATTACTTTCAATTTGATATTAGCTATTTTAGTAATGATAGAAGTTCGTTTTTTCTAGGTTCTGCCTACCATTAGCAATAGGATATAATTCTCTGTGTTTCTGCCAAAAGCAACGCCTTCCAGAAAGCTCTCAGTATGTTAGAAAGTAAATATAAACAGTCTTACAATGATATATTATTAAAGTATTTCCTGAGACAAAAATGTAAACTGGAACATCTGTTCCTGTGTTTTTTGGTTTTTTTTTTAATTTTTTTTGCAGTTTGTGATTTTACCCCTGTGTTTTTAATCACTGCAGCTATATGTGCTTTAATTTCCTAGTTAAGTGTTTGTGAAAGATTTCAGGCGTTCTGATCTTAAAAAGTCATCTTAACATCCTTGCAGGTTTTCTTTGAATAAAGACTGAGCCTGAGCATTTCACCTGAAGAATGTCTTATTTCACATGAATTCAAATGCTAATATTGCAGGTTTCCAGTCTCAGCTACAATAATCAGTGTGAAAAGCTTTACAGACTTTCGCTTCAGTTTATGATTGTGGAAGTGATGAAGTGACCAACCAGGAATCTATGATGATATCAGGGAGGCAGGTATGGAAGTATTTACTCTTTCAAAGTTGAGGTAGAGGAGACAAATACAGCAAATGTTCAATTGCTGTAGATCCCTTTTTGTTTAATTTGCCAGTTATCACTTCAAGACTGCCTCAGAATTGTTTAAAAGGCTTTATTCTTAGCAGGTGATCTCATCCTCAAATGTATAATTAACTGAGTAACTGTGAAATGTCTCCTATACTGAACTCTACTAAAGTTTTTACTACCAGACATTCCTACTGATGACAGCAACTAAACTTCTTTCTACTTCTGTAGTGATGCCTTGGACATAAATCTTTTGGTTTTCATTGGTTACTACAGCAGAGATTTTTATAACAGATAAATGTTTATCTTGGAAGGAAAACCTGTTATTTTTATTAGGTGATTTCACATTTTCCTTACATACTTCACAGATTTGTGATAGCAGGAAGGTAACTTGCAGTTTCTCACACAGACATTGCACTTCCTTTCTGAAGCATTAAGTGGTTGTTCATTATGGTTGCCTATGCTATGCTAGTGACCTTCTGCTTTAAACTTGTTTAGTTCCTGCGTGCTGTGGTATTTTCAAGTGGTAAGGCACAAAGAGGTCTGTATCATTTAATTCTGTAGGCTTTACTCTACATTAATTTTCACCATTTTCTAGTTTAGTAGTAAATACAGGCTCTAGGATGAATCTCAAAGGATGTTAGTATTGAATTAGAGAACACACTAGGTTTGTGTAGGCAAAATTCGTAGTTAAAGTTATCTGCCCTGAACTATGCATCTTGCTTTCCAAAGACCTTTTTTTCCATTTTGTTTTATATCTGCAGTATTGAGATCAATGGCCTGCTTAAAGAGGGTCATGAAATTCTCTACCTAGCCATAAATATTCTTAAAATTTATGACAATATTCTTAAAATTTATGACAATATGTGGGGAAAAAACAAAATCTTTGTCTAATTGCTAATTAAGATGAGTTATTGGGGACAGGAGGCCAAGTGAAACCAGAAATTTTAAATTTAAACTTTTAACTACTAGTAATATTGATTTGATACTTACATAGGTTGTGTGTGAATATGCATAAATCTTATTCAATGGTCTATATGCTGTAATGATAACAATATGCTCTATCATGCCTTGGGCATACCAGCTTCTTTTATTAAATATCCTTTCTGCTGTGGTAGTGAAAGAAATAGTGATTTATGCCCCGTACTTTGGTTCTGTTATCTCAGGTCTACTGTCTTATATGTTTCCACAAAAACTGGACAAGAAAACAACGGATAATGCTGACTGAAAATGAGAAGTATGGTCAAATTGACGCTAGCTATTCATTTTATTTCTTACTTCTTAGTATTAGTCTGTTGCTTAGGATATGATTCATCTGATCTAGAAGTCTGAATCTGAGGTGCTAATCTAGTTTCCCTTTTTAGTCAAGAGAGTACCTGAAAATACTCTTCTTTGACCATTAAACAGAGCCTAATGGCACTAGCTTGGACGTAGATGCCTAAAGCTTTACTGCAGTAGTGCCACTCCCCTTCTTGGGAGAGCCAGCTGTGTGGAAACCGGACTGCTAAAGCCTCACCAATTTACACTTTATTCCCAGAATTTTCATTGGCTTTTCCTGCTCCATCTAAATATTTTGGAGCCGTGGAGAGATGGCTGGTTCATGACTCATGCTAGACAAGGTCTCTCTAAATCCTGGGTTGCCTCAGGATTTGTTTGTGTGTTGTTATGATAACTGCTACCTCTCAGCCATTTGGGGGCTGAAAGTGCTGGCATGCACTTGTAAGTTAATACAGAAACGGGGGAGCAACTGATCTTATGACTGAAGACTCGGGGGTTGTGAGTAGAGCTGGAAACTGGCGGACAGTTTGTTTTGAAAACTGAATTTTGCACATGATTCAGGTTGAGTGTTTTCCTTTCCTTAGTTTTTGTGTAATTTGCCTAGTGCAATGGGCAATGTAAGAGTGTGAAGCCCCAGTCCACAGTGTGCTATTTATTTGTTGTTATTTAGGGTATAGCTCTAATTTTGATAATCATGGAAAGCTTGCCTGAATTTCTTTAAATTTGATGCCTTGAGCTATTTTCAGTTTTCATCCTGCCATTTCACTGAAAACATGGGACTGTTCTGTAGAGGACAAATGTTTCTCTGTTGTCTCTTTTACCATTGGACAAGCTGCTGTGAGCATGCAGAGACTGGGATTCTTCTCACCTAAACTGGGACACCTAAGTGTTGACCACCCACCTAAGTTAATTACCATGGAGTCCAAGGAGATGAGGAGATACTTACAGAAGGCAGCTCATCATGGCTGTCTTAAATTCCAATTTCACAAGAAGGTGCCTCACTTTCTGGAAAACGAATCTCCCACCATTGGCTGAGTAGATGTAAATAGCTAATTGACAGATGACATTAGGTCACTTAGGTGAGGACTTTTAGATGCTTTAAGTTGGGTGTTATGCATCCTAGTCTAAATGGTTTGCAGGAGCTCAACAATCCAAAGAAACTCAGTAGAGCCAAAAGAAACATGTAGGAGCTCATGGTTCTTAGCATCTTTGATACACAGATGGTTATCAGCCTATCTTTGCTGCTGTACTTAAAGGTTGTTTAAATAAACAGTAAAATTAGTGAATTTAGAGGGCAAGCATTGAAATATAATTGTGACCCAGAATGAAGTTATGTGCATGTAGTGTGTTTGAGGCAATGTGAGAGCTTTCACGAAACTGTGAATTACACCTGTGTTTTAACCTTAGAGGTTAACCGTCACTTGATGTGCATGAAGGAATGAAAAATATTAATGCAGAGGGATATTCTCTGTAATAAGTAGGCAGGTTAATAGATTCTGTGATTTAGGCATATCTTACCTGAAGTATTAAATATAAAATGTATTGTTAAAATACAATTCTTTACTCATGTGACATATGCAGAAAACAGCAAGTAAACCCCTCAGCATTAAAATTCCAGCCTTGGTTTTCTTTGGCTAAGATCATTCTGAATCCACTTTTGTTGTTCTTTTCTTTTTCTCAGGCTTCTCTGATTACAGTTAATGTAATAATGCAAGGGTGGCACTTGATAAATAGCAGCCTGTGAGAAACAAGCTGTACATATAGTTTCATACCAGAAATAAAAATGTTAATTTTGCTCTCTTCTTTAGTAGTGATGCTGATGTGAGACCTTATAGTATCGGGTACAGCTCATACAATTTGATTATACTGTCTCAGTACTCCCATTGTACAGTGGAAGCAATGACAGAATTTTTTACTTTAAATAAGGGCAAGAAAAATGAAATTCCACATAAGATCATGAAATCAGTATGTGAGATTTTGTATTTTCAGCATGTCATCACCTACTTTCAACATTCATTTGTTTGAGAAAATGTACTTTTTAATATAATACAGATCCATTAATTTCGCCGTATGAACAAACATGCCAAGTTTTGTTGTTTTGTGATTTATAATGTTTAAGTTTTTTCTTGTGCATAGTTTTTAATGTTGAAAAGTTTGTTGGTGAAAGTTAAGAGTAGAATCAGTTGAAAGATACTCCTACTGTTTCAGTATTCTTGGTGATAATTTTTAGTTTACTGTCTCCTTTATGATAGATGGTGAGTTTGTTCAGGGAAAGAAACAAGAAATAAAAATCAGACTGTCTCTGGACGTTATGTTGTGACATATATATAAGCTTGAAAAATGTATTTGCACCTGCTTAATAACATATTTTTGGGACCCACTGTTCAGTGCAGCCTTCTGTCATTGCGCCTGATTAACATCTGTGAAGAATTACCTGCTAGTCTTGAGAATGTGCTGATAGAAGTCCATTTTCCTGTGTATCTGAAGATACCTTAATTTTTCTTGGTTAGCAGTTCCTGCAATATACAGTGTGCTAATTCAATCTCACAGATTTTCCATGAACTGTTTAGCTTTACAGTAATATTTTGAAGGACTTCAGAGAAATATTCAAAAATTGAGTGCCCTGCAAGCTGTAGGAAGAGGAATTCTGTCAGAAACCCATACATTTCTGTTATTACAAAAGACAGGCCTAGCACAGCATTGGGATCTACTAACTGTTCTGTTAATACCTACATAGACTCTTCAATAACCGAACTTTCTTATGCAGTGTTCTTTGATTTCTTATGCAGAATTTCTCAGGCCAATATATACTGCTATTATGCTGAATATTCAAGTCTTTTTATACTTATATTATTTTTCAGTCTATGAAAAAGAATGCAAATGGAATGACAAGAAAATATCCACAAAATTTTTATAGGATGTTTTTATCTACTGGATGCATTTTTTGATGTTGTCAAGTACTGATTGAGTCGTAGCAAGCCACAGTGCTTGGAAAAGTACAGAACAATGTCCAGTGCTCCTAAATCCTGTGCATATGTGGCTGCTTTTTGATCTAGACCTAAATTCTGCAGCATGGCATTGCCTTGTATGGCAACTTCAGTGTAAAATACAAAGTTCAATGTTTCATATGTTCTGTTTGAGGAGGAGTAATGCAGTTAGGATAAGAACTGTTCAAGTGTTTTGATATTCAGAGTACTGAATCTTGTTTTGAGATGTGTTCTTTGTGTTTCAGGATGCCATAGATCCACCTCCGCCCCTTTGCTTCACCCCCCATTCAACAGTGTTTTAGAAGTTCACAAGAAGGAACCTATTAATTTTGGAAACAGTGGGCACAGGAGCCAGCTAGAACACTTGGCTACTGGCAAAATATTTTGGCATTATTGTAGCATCTTACCTAGATGCATCTCCTGCATTTAGGAGAGACTTCTGTCAATTTACACTCTCTATACATTTTAAAATTACGTGAAGTAAATGAAATGTTAGTTTAGGGAGGAGTTCTCAGGGGCAGCTCTTGCCAAGTAAGCCCTGTGAGCATGGTATGTATTGTAATATGTCAAATGAAATGAATGTTTGTTAGTTAATGGCATTATACTTTTCCTAGGACGTATCAGGACAGTTTTACAGATTACATAACAGTGATTTGAAACCTAATTTTAACAACCTAAATAATATTTTTCAGGTTTTCTTTTATCATAAAAGTGAGATGAAAATAGAGCTAGCAAGTTAAATACAATGCACAATTACCATTGCCTAGAACATCTTTCTCATGAAGAGGGTTCACTAAAAAAGGCTCAATGTGTATTGTCATACTATGACTTGATTAAAGTTGTAGAATAAATATGGCTTTACTATTATGATTCTGTATTTGGGTAAAGTTAACAAGAATTGTCAGTGCAATCTGTGGTTCCTTGCTTGAAGAATGTTTTCCTCGTAACGCTTTCCTTGTAAAGCTGAGTACCATTACTGGGACTTGAAAATGTCTAGCAACGACATCAAAAAAAATGACCTTCTTGGAGTCCCCAGGATTAGCTGAGGCTTAACGCCCTTGGCTATCCCAGTGCTGCTGCCTTGGCTGGCAGCCAGAAGTATGGGTAGAACACCCTCCCCAGAACAGAAATTATTTTGTCACACAATATGCGTATGAACTGCAATGTGTTAGGTGTAATGACTTATTCTTGAATGTGATCAAGATGGGGCCACTTTTTATCTTTTGTTTGGTACTTTGACTTTCTTGTGGTATTAATACACTGAAGTCTAGTACTGCAGCTTAGTTTTCTTTTTCTATTTTTTTTTCTTTTTCAATGCCAAGGGTTGATTTCTTTTTTTGAAGATACCTTTGCGAAAATCATCCAATGTCTTTTTCCCTGATATCCCTGGATACGTGGAAGAGGCTAATAAACCTCAGTCCCTTTCTTCCTCCTGCTGAGTGGCCAAGTATTTGCATCGTTAGAACTGAAGTAGAGATCAGAGAGGCTTTTTAAACTGAAAAAGTGTCTCTGAATTTTTTCTCTGTGAAGACTGTTACTTGTCAATCCCAATGGCTCGGTTGCAGCAGTTTAGCCAATGCTTTCTTGAAGTACTATTCCCTTTGCCCATCATGAGGTACTGAGTTCAATCCCATTTGGCACAAGGTGGGTGCAGAAGCGGATATGTCAGTGAAAGGGAGCAATTCCTGCCCTCTGGTCGGCTGTGGCTCTCCTAGGACAGTTGTCCTGGCCTGCATGTCCTTGCCTGCACTGGGGACACCACTGCTTCTGTAGCTCTCTAGCAGAAAGGCTGAAAGATCTCATGAAATTGGAGCTGGCAGCATCCCCTCAAGAAGTACTCGAGCTCACTCAACGGAGGGGAAGGAGGAAGGTGTAAATAACACAGCTTGCTTGGATCTTTTCAAGGTTTATTCTAGTGATCAGGGAGGAGACCTGGAACAGGTGCTGGATGTGAGAGGAGGGCAAAAAGGCATAGGAAGAGGCGGCAGCTTGATATGTCTGGGTGCAAGGCAATGGTGTCAGGGCTGAGAGGTAGGGTGTGAACAAAGGATAATAGGATGAGGAATGGAGGGCTGAGTCACACAGGTATGGTCAATGGAAGAAAGACTGTAAGGGGAAGAAGAATGAAAAGATTTTGAAATGTTGTTGAGGTAGGAAGCATAGATCATCATGGGAGTGGTGGGGTTAGAAAAGTGAGGGAGTAGAAGAGAATACAGATGAGAGGATTAATTTCCCAAAAGATGTCTGGAAATATTGAGACACATACCATGGATTCTTTTTTTTTTTTTTCCTCAGACATGGATAGATAAGAAATTAAAAAAATCAAGTCATAAAAAGCATTTCATATCCAGGGAAGAGTGGTGATTTGTACCTGCGTTCTCCTGATGTGTGTAGCTCTGACTTGGATCACTGGGAGCAGTCAATCAGTGATCATTGCTCTCTGAATGTCTTTGTCCCCACTTGTCCTATTGCTTCTTTTATCTTCATTACTTGTTCAAGAGAAAAGGTAAGTTTCCAGTATTATGATTTTGCAAAATATAATTACTGTTCAAACCTGATGACATTTCTGCTAAGCTGAGGAATGATATCCCAGCTGCAGTTCACAGGCAGCCTGTTGAGCCAAGTACCTAATCTGTTCATTGCTGCCTGTTCCCAGGGTGCTTCAGGTTACCCCACAAGCAGACTTTCAGCTGGTTTATTTTATTGTGTATTCTTTCTAGCTATGTGCTTATAGAGGCTTTTTTTCAAGTAAAAATTGGGACATGCACGACCACTAGACAGTTCATCTGACATGGGCTAGATCTGCTCCTTAAACTCACTCTTGACTGGAAAAAAAACCCCAAAACAACAAAACCCCTCAACAAATAAAGCATTTCATGCTATGTATAAGATTTTGTTTCTTTCCTGTTACAGCATATATGTTATCTTGCACTTATTAACAGTATGATATATCTCAAAACTGAATTTGGAATAGTCTTGCCTATAGAATTCAGAGTCAGATGCAGTCAGAAAGGTGTGGAAAAGGGCTTAAGCACAGGGAATATCTTGAGTAATAAATTATAACTATATGGTGGGAGATCTAGGAATAAAATCCATCTGCCACTTCTCTCAATTTAGTGCTCTTCCTGTCAAACTGAACTGTCCGTGTAGAATGCAATTATTTCCTGATATCTAGGTATAATAGTTGTTTAGATATAAAGTTTGCAGCTTAGTGTTTTAAGACTGATGCAGTCATTGTTTTGTACATTGATGTTTTGAGAAACAGGTATGTTTGAGCAGGTTAAGAAGATATGTATAAAGAACAACAGCACTGTTTGGAGACAGATGGCTAGATTGAATATTGGTCCCTTTTTTGAAGAGTCTCTTTAATGGGAGGCTGAAAGTCCCCTTGCTTATGTATTAAAGGTGTCAAAGAACAGGATTTTCAGTATTGTGGTTGCTTGGAGTTTCATAATATGATACAGCTCCAGCTGTATGATGGTCCTTTGTGGCATTTTAAGCTAGGTAGAAATGGAACGTTGTTAGTAGCCCTTTCTGGAATTGTTTGCGAGAAGATACCACATCTCGTCTTAATAATTTCATTAATAGTCTGCAGGAAAGAATAGATCATAAATCAGAGATGCTCAGAAGAGAAGTTGTGAACAGCGGTCCAAGAGAATTTTTCAAAATGGAATTAGTCTAAAAAAGGAAGAATTCAGAAAAGTAGTAGACCTCTCATGGTGACAAGAAAGCATCTCATGGGAAATGTGTTAAATGAAAAGGTGAATCTTGTCAGAGCAGCTTCAGAGTGAAAGGAGGGAGAAATATATTGACAGAGCATTACATGGCTGAAACAGATGAAGATTAGAATGCATCTTTAGCCTTGCTCCAAAAATAAAAAAATATAGTAGCAGATGAGTCTTTGGGAATTAGAGAAGAAAAATTGCATGATCAATTGGGCAGCTGTGAAATATCAGTTTGGCAGAGCATTGATGTGGAATAATTCAAGAAATACTGTTGAAAAAAACATTGAGAGAAGAGAATGTAATCTGGGATTGAACGTGCAAACTCAAGCAGATGGTCATATTACTGACTTAGCCTCCTGAGTCTGCTCACAAGATACAAGGCTTGAGGGCTGGTGAACTTCTTGTGTATTCTTGCATAAAAGTGACAATGTAGAGGGGAAGATTTCACAGTCCGTGTTGGAGTGAGAAGGCCTTGTCCGTGAGAGAGGTGTATTGTCCGAGCCTTCTTGCTCTGTGGAATGTATTAGTGAGGTATGCAGCATACACAAAAAGAAATGTATTTGGTTTGAGTCTTCAGTATTGTGTGACCTTGAACAAATGACTTGTTTTAACTGTGTCTCTGTTCTCCAAAAGAGATTAACAAACTCTTTCTCAGAAATGTGTTATAAAACTATAACCCTTCAGTAATTATTTTCAGATCCAGCATTTGCAGATCCTGAAGGATTTTTAGCTTGAACTGAGCATCATGGGGCTATGAGATATTATACTTAGATTTTGTTTAGAGGCGACTTTTTAACTGCCTGACTTGGATTATAGATGTAATCTTGTGTTTGCCTGCAGAATATTGTGGATGCCTTTCCTATCATGCTCTCACCTCTGTCTTTACTGGTACTGTTATTCATGCTAGCAAGACCAAATATAGCACACGTATGTCCCATGCTGTAGTCACACCTTTGATTGCAGAAGAGACTTAGCCTGGGACTAGTCAGTGAGGGTGTAATGCAGTAGAATTCTTACCAACTTCCTAAAATAAGTGGAATTACATCAGAGATAAATTTGGCATACTGGGGCTGCAAAGAAGTTGAAATCAGCCTAATGGCTGTATTCTGTTTAATTTGGTATTCATGTTATTGATGTTTTTCACCACTCCTCTGTCAACTGTGTCAGATGCAGAGTTAGCCATTACTAACTATGGTTACAGACAAATAGATTTATTATTAGACACTGACAGCTGAATTTGGCATTTTCTGGGATTGTAGGACCACAGAAATGAATTGGTGAGAAATAATAAATTGAGTCATCTTGATTGGTAATATGTTCATTTGCAGACATATTTTTAGTAGAACTCCATCAAGAGCACACTAGCACATCCGTACACAAGGCCGTTGAGTGCCTTTGACATTATTTCATGCTGACTCAGTGGAATAAAGAGCCAGAAGAGGAAGCTTTGAGATGACACATAGACAGTACATCTGTTTTCAGTGTTGCGTGCCTGTTTGGTCAGGCATGGAGTATTATATTTAAGGAGGTGGTGAGCATGTGCTGTTGAAGGGTATGAACAAGTACACTATCACTGCAGTGCCCAGTCAGGTCAGACTCAGTAGTATGTTTGTTTCTCTGTGAAGCACTTTGCTGAGCACAGGAAGTGCTCTTGTTACCTGGAAGCCACTTATTCAGATTTGTTTATTGCCTTCTGATTGCATGCTTCGTTTTCCTCTGGTGACTGTGGGACCCCATAGATAGGGATGTGCGCTGTGCCTGAGATTCTCTGCTCAGTGTTGATGCACGAGTCCTACATAAACTCTGCTCTGCCATATAGCTTCACTGTATTCGAGTGATGTGTAACAAATTTTTAGCCTTGTACATGGTTCGCTTTCTGACAGGCTCTTTGTATCATTGCTCTTAATTGAAGACTTTTTCTGACAAGTGCAGAATATGAACCTACATTTATTTATTTATTTATTTATTTATTTTACTGCCACGTCTTAAGTACTGCAGATCACCATGACTTTACTGTAATCTTGCAAAATTATTTTGATGACTAAAATAGAGGTTTTGGGGAAGCAGCAGGAGATGATGTGGTTATTGTATTGGCAGCCTGCTTCATAGTACTGTATTGAGAACTGGCAGCTAGTCTAGTCCTCTGGAATTCCATCTGTTCTGGATGGGGTTTTCTGTCTCAAAGGATAATTCCATTGGAATAACATTGAATTCTTATGAAGTTACTCCTCCTACAGGAGGAAACTAAACATGTACAGTAAAATGTGTCTCCAGACTATTTAGAATTGTATGGCCAGAAACATCCCTCTTCCTTCTCATCCTAAGGCAAGTTCAACTATGCATAAATCCTCCTAGCAGAGGTGTTCTTGAACAGTTTTTATAGTCTTATAATGATGAAGCTTCTAAACTGGTCTGTGAAAACGTTTTGCTATCCTCAGAAAACTTTTCCTCAACTGTCTAAGATTATTTTTTTAATGAAATGGGGAACAATATTACCTGTCCTCCATTCCATGTTTTATTGACAACAATGTCATATAATTGACATTATTGCTGTGTTTCCGCACAGTCTAAGCAGACTGCATCCCAAAAGATTTCTGGATCATTCCTGCTTTATTCTAAGTGTCGTTGGTCATGTTGCTCTGTCTGCTTTCTCTATTTGAAATAAAATGTCTAAATGGCTGTTTCGCTTCAACTGGGACCTTACCAGAGTCGACTCTAAAGTCAAAGAGTTGTTACTCTTGTAGTCACATGCACTTCCGAGTAGCGTAGGTTTTTTGGCTTCTCTACAGCTGCCCGGTGACTCATAATCGGCATTGATTCACCATGACCAGCAAATCCATCTCTGCAGCACTGTCTTTTCATTGCTTTTCCTCCTGTGTCCATACCTAAAAGGAATGTGCACTGTGCTAAGGTAGTTTTCAGTTTCTTATAAGTTGTTCTCCCTTAAGAGAGTCTGAGCACTAATTCCTGCTGGCCAAGGACATTCCTGTTATTATTTTACTATTAAGTATTACAATGGACATCTGCTACCAAGAAGATAGTGGAGCTAAGTTCAAGCTTAGATACAGTAATCAGAAATTTGAGTCATTTCTTGCCTCTGTCAGGGTCTTCCTTTGCATTCAGATGTCAGAAGCTCTAGAGTCATCTTGCTAATAGAGTGGTATTTCAGAACAGAGTTCCGTAGTTTGTTGAAGACGCTGGTTTATCAGTCAAAAGAATTAACAGTTTAAGTAACGCTACACTGAGCATTTTTTTTGTTGGTATCTCCTGAAGGATTATTAAAAAGATATTTAATCCCTGTAGATCATAACTTTTGCATGTTATGTACATGGTGTTTAATAAACCCCATGCATTAAGCCTTTTGTTTGTTGTCAACAGGGAGAAGGAAAAAAATTAGTTATGTGATTTCTACATTGTTGCTTTTTACTTGCTGAAGCACAGAAAGAAAGAGGCTCTGGGGCAGCTTTTAGCTTATGGTTGCCAGTAATTCTGGAAGTAGTGTACTTGATGGCCAGTAGGACTTAAAAACTTTTGTTCTACACTTTAATCTAGTGCTTATCACAACAAAGCAAAGGGAAGCTGAAGTTAAGTTTGTAAGTCAAGAAATGTTCTACAGTTTTTCAGGCAGAAAGCAGTTTGTACAGGCTCTTCTGCTTTTAAGGTATGTGTGGAACCTATACTCATTGCACAGTTCAGCTGCACACCTAAACAGCAAATGGGTTGCAGTGAAGCAGAACTGTGCATCTGTGGAGTTTGAGGAAGCTATTAAAAATTGAGCTATTAAAGTCTGTGCTGAGATCCTGATTTATAGCATATGGAAGTTGAGGGAAACATTCCATTTGCCATATGAAACAACAGTAGAAGTGAGTTTGAATGTAGAAGCATAACTTACCAGTTTTAACCTTTGAATGCTGAATTTTGCAAATGTGACATTCTCTGTTCTGTATGCAGTTTCAGAACTGATATACCGTCATGGAGCAGTAGAAACAGAGTCAGCATTACATATTTAAGGGAGGTAATTAAGTAGGATGGGTCAGATTAGGAAGAGCACAGCAAATTATTGAAATTAGTAACAGTTCACGTTTTGTTTGCTGTATTCTCAGCAAAGGAGTATAAAAAAATGTAAAATCAAGGAAAATACCCAAAATTGTTGCATATTTTTGTTCTGAAATGGAAGAAAAATGTGGATGTCAAGGTCATGATATAATGAGTTGAACCACCTTGAGCTGGAGCATGTACAGTGTATCTAAATAAATGCTTTACTTGTACTGTATTGCTGCTTCGCTTATCATGAACTCTTCCCGCAGAGTTTTTTAGCAATACTAGAAGCTCAAATATTGTACTTTTCTTGCATGGCTAAAATAAGGCTTGGAAATAGTAATGCTCTGCACAGAGTATAAACCAGGCTGATTTATGGGACGTAAATGAAGAAATTGTATTTTGCATTCTTAAAGAATACAAGCAAAGAAACTATTCAATCTTAAGCTATCTTTTGACTCCCTACTAAGCCAGTACCAGCTATGAATTCAGCAGTTTTTGAAGTATGTGTAATTTTTAAAAGTTCAAGGTACCACACTGTGCCGAATAAAAAAAAAACAACATAAAGAACATTAAAAAAACCCCAAACAAATAACCAAGTAGCACACTTTTTTAAAAAAAGCCACAATGCAAATATTCCACTCTCAAAACCACAGCAGTGTCCATACTGAAGCAATGCTGACAGCTATAGCACTGTACAGGATGCCTGTCTGTGGCAATTCAATTCAGTGAACCAGTTTTAGTCCCTTAATAGAATTAACATATTGAGAAGGTTAATGAGTAGTCAACACAGAAAGTATCAGTTTTCAGGGTTTAATAGGACAAAGTAACACTGCCTGTTTCAAGGAAATATATATATATTTGTGTGTGTGTATATATCTTGTTAAATCATAGCTTTAAATTGCTGATCTTGGAAAAATGTACTTAGTCAAAACGTTCCTGTTGGAATGTAACACGCCCACATATTTACATGAGAAACTAACCTTGACTGGGCAGTATATATTTCAAATAATCTTAGGAGATTTGAGTGGATTTCACAGAAAAGTCAAGTAACCACTGTAGATGAAAGTAAGTGCTATTAAGGAGCTTTGAAAACTCACTGGTTTAGTATTGTAACTTGACAGCAAACCTGTCTTCTTCCCTCATTAATATGCTCTTCTGAAATGTAGTTCTCAGCATGCAGTTCGTCCATTTATGTCTATTACTGGCAGCATTTTGGTTTTAGAAGCATTTTTTAGCTGTAGAAACTGTTATGATACTCGTGAAGTTGTTTGGTTTTCCTTTTTTTTAGTTACTGTGTCCTCTGCTAAACCATTTAGTAATTTGTTTAGTTTCTGTGAGTATAAAGATTTCATCAAAATAATTAAGTAGCCCATAATGAATACATATAATTAAGAATCTGCTGTGTGCTGCTCTTTGTCCAATAACTGCTCTTGCTTTTCCAAATAGGGCTTTGTGGCATAGATAATATCTACCTGTTTTTTTTCAGAATGGCTCTTGAAGAATCAGAATGATTAATGCAGTAGTGTGCTTATCAAAAGCTCATGCTTTTGGAGTCAGTGCAGGCATCTGACGTAACACAAAGCAGAATGTCTTTTTCCTGGAAGATATGGTATCTGTAAAACTATGTACTACTTTACTGTCAGGTACATAAGGATTTATCAGGATTAATGGTACTTGGTCATAACCTTAAAGCATTGTATGCATCTTGTTACATTAGCCTTAGTTGCACATTGCTTTCACTAAGTTCATTTGGAAACTCAGGTTATCAGTTTAGCAGTTTGAGTACCATTTCTGCTATCTTATAGCCATGCTCTCTTATTGTAGGTCGGCGGTATCATCTCTGCTCCTTACCCCTTCATTTGTGGAGTTGAGATAACAATACTTCCAAATTTCCAAGAGTGTTACGAAGATGATCAGATTCTGAACTGAATGATAAATTAAAGTACTTCATTAAAGTATCTAAATGGAATGAACAGCTTCTCAAGTTGGATTTACTCTTACTTGCAGTAAATGAAGCTGTATCTCAGACCGTGCCGCATTGTGGTTGTGACTGTTTGTTTTGTGCATTTGATAAAAAGCTGCAGCACCACTGTGTGTGCAGAAATTGTGTGGTTATTGGCACCTACATTTCTTTACTCTCTGTATCAAAAAAAAAAAAACAGAAAAAAAAGAAGATAAATCAAGATCTTTGAGTTTACTAATGAAGGCTACTATGGTGATAGCTAATTGGGATGGAAATACTAAAATTTTCCTATTTTCACAAAGGAATTTGGCATATGTGTATCAGAGTGATGACAGTGGAAGTGTCTGCAGAGATTTTAGGTCTGTTTTGCTGCTCTGACTTCTAAACTGTGCAGGAGTTTTTTCAAAACTGTAAAATCTATGTCTGTTGTGGTTGTTTTCAATATGAAGTTTAAATCAAATACTTTTGCTAGTTATGGCAAAATACAGATGCTGTTTTTTAAAATCAGATTTTAAGTAGATGAAGTACATACTAAAATCCTCTCATTGAGTATGACAGATACACACTATTGTTTATTAACACGTGTGTTACCTTTCTCAATTACAAGACCTGTCCTATGAATACTAGGTTTTCTTCTTTTAGGTGTGCATTAAATAGTGGCATTCTACATGTCTTAAAGCACAGTTTGTCGAAGAGTTTAGATTCCAAGTGGATAAAAAGTAATTACATTTTAGCATTAAACATCTGTGCTTGACTGGCTTCCTGGAAATGTTCATCTCTGTTTAGCTTACTGTGGTATTTTACTGTGACTCAACATTAGACAGAGATATTTAAAATACACTAATGTCCTTGTCAGCACCTTTGTGTTGCATATACCCCTCAATTTTCAGGTTTGTATGAGGAAGGTTAGGAAGGAGCTGGACAGGAGGATATCTGGATATATAATGATGTGTTTTCCTAACTTTTGAAGACTACAGTTATAACCTTTTGAAACGTAAATTACTTTTATCAATTCTAATCTGACAGTGCCTGACAGAAAAAAAAATCATCTGCCTAATATATGGATGTGAAAATGCTCAGAAGATAATAGGAAGAAGTGAGCCAGTTTGAGACATCTTTTAATTCAAGATATAAGAATATTTGAAAAATATTTTTCTTTAATAGACATTTACTGTAATTCAGACTTGGATTTCTTTATACAAGAGAAAAATGACCCTCCGTGAAGGTTCCCTTTGAGGTGTGACCTCAAAAAATGAACTTATGAATTTTTAGCTCTCTTGATGCTGGAATTCAATAGCATTTACTGATTTAGAAACAAGTTTAGAAAGACAGTGCTGAGATTCTTACCCACTTACCAGTCTTCTCTAAAGAATGGAATTAAATTCTGCAACACAATCAAATTGTGTATGTATATAGGAGTCTTCTGAATACGTAGTCAGTAAATGTTGGAAGACTCCAGGGTAGAGTTTATATTAGATTCTTCTCTGACTTGTGCACAGAAATGCAGAGGAACTTAAGAGCTGGGTGTGTATAACACGTCATCACCTGTGATCACCTTTCACATGACCTGACAGCGGCATTGCGGCTTTCTTAACCTTTTCTGTCAATTTTATCAACCCCGCCTTGACTGGAGGAAGAAGTTCCACAACAGTATGACTCTGGCTTGAATTGAGAGCCCATTTACTGTAACCATCTACACACAAAACAAAGAAAGTGTAGCAAAGCAGAGTTGTGATTTGCTTTGTTTTTTAATAAGCACGTCCTGACAAACCAGGAATTGACTGTTGAAAAAGGCATAGGAGGATCATTAATTAGTAAACATTTTTTAAAGAAATCATCTTTATTTGAGAAGTATGTGTTTAGCAAAAGAAGCCATGTACAGTGTAAAGCAAAAGAAGAGAAAATGTTCGCAAAATGAATTGAGAAAGCTTGTGTGTCAGGAAATTTAGCAGTTGTTGTATTCCAGTTGTTAATCCTTTATCTACAGCATCTACATTATACATATATGCTTACTAATTGTGCATGATTGGTTTACAGGGAAGGTTATGATGCATTAGATCATTAATGAAAATTAAGTATGTCAGGGACTTGCCCCAATCCAACTTAAATTTTTGCTGCTGTCAGCATAGTAATTTTTGTAGGTGGGCTATGTAGAATAGTTTTCAGACTTTCGCTAGAAGCATAGGATACAATGGTATAGAATGGGGCAGTACAAAATGGAACTGGTGGTTTATTTCGGTATAAAACAGCCTTACTATGTTGTCTTGTCTCTGGCTATGGAGGTATGATGTTAGCATCTTCTTTAGTGATCCTTTTTGGAGACAAGGTGTGATGGTGACAGGATTACTGGAGTGTGATTATTTGAGAAGAAGAGCTAGGAAGAGAAAGAGGAAGGAGAATGTGTTTATGTAGCTGCAATCTAACACCACTATTTTTAATCTGAAAATAAACATTTGCTTGAAATATGTAAGATTAGGAAATACTAATTTTCTACTTTTATAATCAAACCTAATCCCCAACCCACACAAAAAAAAGTGCTCTGGATTTTAGTAGATGCCATTTTTACACATTGTGAACTGCACGTATAATGTGTGCTTATTACATTTTCTGAATATAATGTCTGATGTGAAACAGTTACTACTTTCCCTCTTCAGTTGACTGTGGATTGTAGGTAATTTGCAGCTTGGGTGCTGTTGCTGGTGTACAAGGAAAATTGGTTTACCTACACTTAGGGCTAGGGTTTGCTACATGGTGACAATTGAAAGGGATAAAATTAATTAGTTTTAAGTGTCTGATTAAACTCTGTTTAATTGCCTGTTATTTTCAGAATAAAATGCATATTAATTTAGTTTACTTTAATTAGTAGAGTGAAGTAAATTAAACAAAATAGAAGGCCAGCATTCAGGCATTTATTTAATTTGGTGAACTTTTCTGAATGTCCTTATGTAAAATGCTTCCTGTAAGAACAACTTTCTTTGGTAAACATGCCTACCTCACCGCATGCATTTTTGCAGTCTCATGCTGTTCTGCTTCTGTTGTGTGTTTCATCCTATAGTTTTGTTGTTGTGTTACATATTATTTACAGTGTTAAATGTGACTTCTTCATAATCATTTGTGTGAAATTTATTATTGTAAACTCTAATTTGTTTTATAAATGAATGGGCAGAATGCACACACGGTGATAATATTTGTTCTATTCTTAAACGGAACACAGACTAATTACAACCAAGTTTTCTTTCTTTTTAACTAAACCCATATTTCTGTAAAGGGATTCTCCAGCTCATGGTTGTGTTACTTTGAAGAACTGGGATTTAATTAAGGGTCTGCTTCTGTTCTTTCAGGTTTGTTGGCAGGCTCTTCTTTGACTTTATTACTACAAGGATTTAGTCCCATAACATTTGTATTTCATACATACTGACTTTTATTACAAGGACAGGCAAACAGGAAAAACAGGTTTAGTTATTATAATTATTGTAATTCATTTTCCCACATTCACAACTCTGAGAATAAAAATTATGCTGAGATTCAGTTCTGCTTGTGTTCAGGGGTAACTGTTTCTGAATTTGGCAATGATTTTGTAAATGCTTCCCTGGATCTTGTTGGGTCAGAATTATCACCACAGTTCTGTTTTTATTTTTTGGTAGGATGATGAAGTGGTTCTGCAGTGCACTGCAACTGTTCACAAGGAACAACAGAAACTGTGTCTTGCAGCAGAAGGATTTGGCAACAGGCTTTGTTTTTTGGAATCCACGTCGAATTCTAAGGTACTGCTGAGTATTTTAATTGTCACATGTCATGCAAGGATATAGTTATAATTTTTATTGCATTGATGTACTGTACACAAATCCAGGTGAATGGAAAAATCAAATCTATCAATAATATAAGGAATATTTAATCCCCCTTTGAAGTTTAATTGTTCCTTTGTGATGGCTCTTTGGCTGAACTGTAATACTGTGCTTTGCTCTTTTGGGCTCATTTTAGACTAGTTAGCTGCAGGAGTCCATCTCAGTAACGTACTTGTTATTTCAATGTCTGAACTCAGTTGTAGTAAGCTGCAGTGCAATTTTTGTGTGCTGCAATTCAAAGACACATTTCATAACTCTTATTTTACATCCACAGGAGAGTGATTATTCAATTTGTGATGTTTTTTATTCTGACACTTAAGCTGAGATGATTATTACTTTAAATCCTCCTAATTCTCTAACCAAGCAGAGTGACAGTGTAAGTATCAAAATTATCTCATCTAATCAGTTTGTTATCTTGGTTTACTATAGCTCTGCTACACATGAAGTGGATACAGTAGTTTGAAAAATTAACTTTGCTATTTGTTGCAATGGAGGGGTTTTGTTTCACAGTCACATGTGCTCAAATGTTTTAAAAATGTGCTGTCTGAGGGCAGATGTGGTTTTATGACTGAAGTAATATGTATATACAGACATATTATTTATACAAAGACAAGAATGTTGCTTAACATATTTGTTTTTTTTCTTCAGCTAAAATACAAAGACATCTAGACAGATTTAGAACAAAAAATGTTTTTTTTCTTCTTGCCAACTTCTGTAACATCACAATTCTCTCTGATACATTGCAGAGTAATGCTTCATTTTATGTCTCATCATTTTGACTATATTATTCATAATAATAAATTTTTCAGTAGGATATTAATGATTCATTATAATAGCAGTGATCTTGATGAATCCATTCGTGCTGCTCTGTTTTAAGTGAATTTTTTTAACAATAAAAATGTGCTGGGAGGGAAGTGGTTGCAGTGCTAGTTGCCTGTAGGGCCAGAAAAATCTATTTAATGAATTTAGTATCATTCAGTAAGTTTGGTTATTAATTCTACAGTCTATCTTACTATGCAAAACTTCTGAACATTCTTGTCTTTAAGGAATACAGTGTAAATTTTGTGTCAGTTTCCTGTGCTTAGTTGTTGTTGCTGCTTTTTGTCCATGTTTTGTGAAGCAATATTTAGTCTACTCGTTCTGCATGAGCTAAGGGGGAAAAGCAAACAAAAGAAAACCCATGCAGCTCATCATTGTTTTAATTTTAAGGGCTGACAGTTTCTAGGATGAGCTCATTTGAAGTCATTTGTACATATAAATACTGAGGGAGCTATAAAATTCCCAAATTCTTAAAGCAAAGTTAACTCTAATTAATGTCTGTGTCCATAGAATGTTATTATTGCATAATGTGAGGAAAAGCACAGAAAATTTTACAACAGGCATATGATGATTTGGATAAGGTTTCAACCTAAGACATTTAAAAATTTCTCTGCATGTCCTTAAGACTGTTTTACAATAGCAGTGGGATTGTGATGCACTTTAATGCAAACTGTAGTGTGGCATCTGAATCATAGACAGGTATCAAGGATGAGGTACCAAACCAAGCACCAGCGATAAGCGAAACACAATAATAGACCTCAGCTATCATACTGGACTTGCTTTCTTGAGAATGCCTCATGCAATCCCCTGCTTTTCCCCAATATCCTTCAAGATGTGGCTTCTGGTGGTGTAGCTGATGTTTTATTAGTGCATGTACTTTCTTGCCCTGCCATCATTGAATAATTCACACTATAAAAATAACGGTCAAATTGAAGATATATATTTATAGAACATTTTGGCAACTACTGACTACTAAGACTTCTCCCATTACAACAATAATACTGGCATACCCATTATGAAAATTGTGTAATAAATTATTTTTCTTCTGTTCAAGTGTTTCTTTTGAGGTTCATGTAGATTCACTCAGCATGGGAGGAGAACAGCAGATTTTGAAAACATCATTCTAACAAAAGATGGAGGATGAAATTTGGGCTAAATTAGCAAACACCTTAATAAGCATTACCAGTTGACTTGTGTTCACATTTCAAAACTCTCTAAATTCCACATTCTTCACTTTTTTTTTTAATAAGAAATCCATGCTTGTCAAATCACTTGACTGAGCAAACATATCCTTTTTATTATTGTTTTTCTGTATATCTGGTAAGGTGTCTGAATATTAAATAAGAATTTCTTTCATGTTTGGAGCTACATTAGAACTTGGTTTTAGGCTTGTTATTTTCTTTGAAGCATATGGAAAGATAGCTTTTGCTATTAGATTTGATATTGGGCTGTTCCTGAGAAGTGCATTGTATCACAAAATTGAATTTTATGGAATAAAATTTCAAAATACAGTTATTTCTGAGTTTGTGAATAATTTTGTACGTTGGTTTGGTGATTCTTACAGGAAGAGAGTTAAGAGTTTGGTTGTTCAGCCTGGAGAATAGAAGGCTTCAGGGAGACCTGATAGTGGTACTCCAGTACCTAAAGGGGGCTACAGAAAGCTGAGGAGGGGCACTTTATCAGGTAGTGTAGTGATAGGACGAGACGTAATGGTTTTAAGCTGAAAGAGGAGAGATTTAGATTAGATACTAGGAAGAAATTTTTTACTGTGAGAATAGTGAGGTACTGGAACAGGTTGTCCAGAGAAATAGTCGATGCCCCATCCCTGGAGGTGTTCAAGGCCAGGTTGGATGGGCCTTTGAGCAACCTGGTCTAGTGGAGGGTAATCCTGTCCATGGCAGAGGGGTTGGAATTAGATGATTTTTAAGATCTCTTCCAAGCCAAACCGTTCTATGTTTCTATATAGCCTATAGAGTAAAGGGGAAAACCAGCAGCTCCAGGCTACACAACTTTCAGTACAGCGCAGGAGGCTGCTGCCCTCCTTTGGTGCCAGGTCACGCTATGAACTCACACCCACCTTACTTCCCTCTGGTCCTTTTCTGCAAAGCTGTCTCCTAGGCAGTTAGACCCCAGACTGGGTCAAAGGGTTTGTACAGCAAATGTATTTTTGATTCTAAATGAATTATTTGAGCCAGTGGATTGAATTGCAGTTGTGAAGAACACACAGCAGGACTACGTTTTGTATTAGCAATAGCCTTAGAGAAATCAGGGATGTGTCTTTGTAACAGGTTGAATTCTACCAGTGACAATACTCTGGCTTTGACTGGTAATGAGATAAAAGGTGTTTTGCGCTTTATGCTCTCTTTATTTCATTCATTATTTTGACTTGGGACTGTCAGTAAGATTAGTTGCTGCCCTTACTCATTAAACGCAGTTTATCTGCTACTTTCAGGAGTATAGCAGCTTCCTGATTATTGCTCAGAGCATATCACCAGATTCCTCAAAATGATCCCATTATCTTCAGGAACAAAAGCATAGATAAACAAGATGTCAAGTCTAAATTATATCTAATTGTATTAATAGGAGAAGGTTCTGATTGTAAAACAGTAAGGCTGATACAAGATAAATGCACGATTACATCATCTATAGAGGTGTAATAGATCAAGTGAAAAATAATTATATTATTATATTATGTTCAGTCTTTACTAATTTCCAAGCAGATCTGTCTCAAAATAGATGTTGTTCTAGACATGGGTTACATGTTCCAAAGGTATAAAAATGTAAAATATATAAACCATCAAAAATTTTTAACAGTCAAAAACGTGCAACATAACAAAACCCAAGGAAGAAATACTGAAGACAAAATTTAAATTGCTTAGTTTACTTGTCTCATCTCATTATTTCTCCGTCAAGTCTTGTCACGTCTAAAGCACAAATTTTAATTTCCTAGGTACAAAGAAGAAAGTAACGTTTATGTGCCAGAAAAATAGCAAAAAAACCAGCATAATCTTTTCTTTTGACAGTGGTCTATATGTAATTTTGTTTCATCAGTGTTTGCTGTATTTTCAAATCTATTCCTTGTGTAGAAGACCATCCTTTTTTTTGTAACAGTAATTATGAATGATTAACTTATCTCAATGACTAGTGAGATATATTTCTTTATGTCTGAAAATTATATTGTTGTTTCTTATATATAAATCGATTGCTAATATGAGAAAATCCATTAATTAAAAGATGTTACTGTCTGCCATTGGAGTAGTTTTTCTTTGGACCTGAACGATGCATGGAGTGCTGTAAAGCAAACAAGCTGGAGCTGTGTTTTAATGGCTCTTGAAAACTACACAGGTCCATGATGGAGAATGAAAAATGCTCAGTTCTAGGTCTGTCACAAATATGCTTTTGATCCTTTGTGAAGCACTGCACAGCAGACCACTGAGAGTGAGTTATACTTTTCTAATGGCATAATTTTGTCTTCTCTTGTTTTTATGCCTCATGGTAAACTCATATACCCTAATTTCAAGATGCTCTTTTTTTTTTTTTAACTTGAGCTCTCAGCAAATTGGACTTCAGAGAGGGAAGGATAATATAGTGAGGGTTTTTGAAGATCTGAAAAAAACCTCCCAATTTTTTTCTCTCTCTCTTTTTTTTTTTAAGAAGGCAGTGCAATGTGTAATCCTATGGTTTGAACTGAGCTGTGAACAATATTATATATAATAAGTTACGGTGCTGAGAGAATAGTCCAAAAGCTTACTATACCCGTAATAATTCTGTTTGTAACGTGAGGAAAGTCTTCATTTGAGGATAGTGCTTTGACTTTTTTCCATTTCTGCTTTTCTCCTGTAGCAGGGCATGGTTGCAACGCAAGGAAAGGTTCTGCAGATTGATGTTGGACTGCTATAGGCCAGTTAGCTGGCCCTACTGGCTCCACAACCCAGAGCGCCATTCTTTGTTGATCCCCAGATGCTGTTGTTTTGTGAGGGGATAGAAAGTAAGACTGATAGTAAGACTTGTGCACTGTTGCTGCTGCTGCCGAATACCAGTTCTTTGAATTTTTTCTTTGCCCTTTCTTTGGTCTGTTTTTAACAGGTAGGAGAATCAGCAGAAGCTGAATAGGTGGCTATGCTGGAAGGGAAGAGGAGAATCGGGGGTGGGGAGGATAGAGAAGGATGGTCGCCTGGCACAGACAAGGTGACAAGAAAGTATGATTCTGTGATCCTCTAGTATTTACACTAACAATTTCCATGGCAGCAGCCAGGTTCTGGACAGATGTATCTAGAGAAAGGTGTCGTCCTGAAAGGTGGGCTGGGGCGCTGGCATAATTCCTTTACTCTGGTTGCCTTTGGGAGAAAACCTCTTTTCTCCATTTGTCTTCCAGAGTGTAAGATCTGAAGGCAAGGATTGCCTTCTTTATTTTTGTACAGCAAACACTTGAGTATGTTCTCAGTGACTAAGGCAAATAATTTTTCTGACTCCAGAGAAATTGAGTCTGAAACTCTTTCTGACAGCTGAGAAACAGCACCTGTGCTGTACACAGTTTTTGATGGATTTGGTTATTGGTGGATTTGCTGGTGTTTTTATTTATTTATTTTTAATTAACGTTTAATAATGTTAGTTTAATAAAGTTAGTTTAATAACAAACTGATGTAGAAATTCAACTTCTGGTATGAAATATGCGAAGAAGTCCTGAAAAATACCATAACATAATTTTTCCTTTATAACTATATGTGTTTATGCCTCTCATTATTTATAGAGTAAAACTATTCAGTGCAAGCACCAGCCCCAGCAGCTTTGGGCTTGCTGCATTACCTTGGGTAACTGAACATCACAAGGTTACACAATGGTGTATTCTGCCAAGTCCTATAGAGCTCAGTGTTTTAAATATTTTCTCTGGGTTCACAGCAGAATGTACTTCATTAGTGCACACAGAGTAGTTACAAAGTAGTTACAAAGTTTGAATTTTTATTAGGCTGATATGTAGTATCTGAAAACCTGAAAAAAACAGATTCATAAATCTGTGTGTTTCAAGCTAAGAACACATGACATTGCAAATGCTTCTTTTAAGCCCTTCAGACAAACATTAGTCCAAAGTAGCAGTTTCGAATTAGCTGTGTAGCCCTGCTCAACACTTGAAGTTGCGGTATTGTCACTTTGTGCTCAGTATTTTCAGGCGCTGTTGGGGTAAATCAGGCTCAGCAGACTCCTGTGAATAATCCTAGCCCAATGGGCTCTCAGAAAGTAGGGCGAAGAACTGTGGCCTATTAATCAGTGAACCTATGTTTCTTTGAGGTAAGTAATATCAACTACATCTGAAATGAAACAAAAAAAAAGGAATATAAAAGACTATATTTCTTTGTTTATTAGGACTTTTTGAAACTTTTAGCATTTGAGTGGTGATTTTCAAGATCCTAGGCTTTTCCTCCTTATTACTTCACTGTAAAAGAGGAAGATGATTTGTGCTTTTTTAACAATACAGGGAATATTGTAACTTGCTATCATAAAAAAAGTACTTGCAACATTAAATTGGGGGTGTTAGTTTATAAATAGTCTGGATTGGAAGCGAGAAACCAGTCAAGTGGAAATAGTTTGGAAGCTGAGGATGTATGTTTTGTGTCCCTGTGCTTGAAACATAAATACAAATTGGTTTTGATAACATTCCTCGTGATGACTTATACAAATACAAGCATAAATTTTTCTGGTTTCACAAGCAAAAGAAGAGTTGCTTTATTTTTCTTTAAAAAAAGAAGCCATATGGTAAAAAAAGCAATTATGGTCTTCAGGAGTATGAATAAAGGCAGAAGTCCAGAGTTCACGCTGCTTTTCCTGGGTATTTAATTATTTTTGAATAATTGCTAAAAGGTTTTCTTTTTGTTTCAAAACTTCAAGTTGTGAGTGATGGACATGCAGTTTATTCATGAACGATGAACCACATTGACACCTCCAGTCTATTTTTGTCTTACCAAATCATCGTATCTGTAATAGCTGGAGGATGGCAATAATACTGTCTTTTCCACAGTTTGATTAGTAGCTTAAGATGTCCGTACTCTCTGTTTTTTGGCTTGGCCTTTTAAGATACCACTTATAAGTTAAATGGAAGTTTATGGTTCTCTGTGCCCCAGTGTAAGGATCTTGTAAAGCAGTGACTGTGTGCAATCTGCTTTTGTATCGCCTTCAATCTGCTATCTGGGGAGTTGAGTTAAGCCAGAAGGGCTTCAGGCTAATGTTCTGCTTATTTGAATGTGAGAGAGTATTTCTTGTCCTATAGAAAACAACATTCTTGTAGTGAGCCCCTGTGAATGATATTAATCAAAGTTTTTGAGCTCTGAGAAGTTCTCTATTATCTCCGTACTGGCTATAAAGAACATATTTAGGAATGGGAAACTTGTTCCATCATCCAGATATTTGTACTCTTTGACATATTTATAAAGTTATCATCCACAGAAATGTTGCCTTAGGAAACTAATGTCACTGGGCTAATTGCAAAAGACTGATACTGTCTTCCCTTAACAACCCTGCAAACTCTGTCTCTATCCCACATCTATATGTCTTTAATGGTAACAGGGAGTTAGGAATTTCAGGGTTTCTTGATGTATCTCCAAGTGTTGACCAGTTATAGTTGCACAGTACAATATTTACAGGTAGTGAGAAGGCAATAACTAAGGGAACTGTGAATCAAAATCAGTAACAGCCATCATTCAGCTGGCTTTAGTTAGTATAGGAAGAATTAGTTAAGATAGTTTAGGGGGCTTAAATGGTCAAGGTGTGTTTTGATCATTGAAAGACACAGCAGGAACAAGTTATTTCTATATGAAGGAAAATGCCAAAGGTGTTTGATGTTATAAGTACTGTGAGAGAAGAAGAAACAGGCACAGAAAAGGACTTGCATGAGAAAGTTGGACAGAGGTCCTAGAAAGCAAACAAATATTCTGTTTTCCAAGAAACCATTTGAGTTCCCACTCTTCAATAAATTGGAAATGCCGATAATAACGGATTTTTTTCTCCAACGTATAAATTACTTATTAGGCAAGAAGGTCCGTAGAAATGAAGTACAATCTCAATGAGGTTTTATTTAAAATAAGAAATTTATCTAGTGTTCTCAGCTGTTGGAATAAATATTGATACGCTTTGAGTGCCATATTTAATGTGTGATTTGCCATAATTTGTTACATGATTGGTAGTACACTAACAATTAATTTGACCTTTTTTGGCTGATGCAGTTGCACATGTGTGTACAGATGAATGACTCTAAAAGTCTTAATTTATAAACTCAAAATGGCAAAAGAGTTCTTTCCCATTCTGTATGTTTCCAACCTATTTGTCATGGAGGTTAGATCTATCTATAGTTCCATTAAAGATCTTATTTTCACATACACGTAACTCTTATTAGTATTGTTTTATTTCTAGAGAAAAAGTGGATAAGTGGATTTCTTAGGAGAGTTATTTAAGACGAGCCCTGGTTATTTAGGAAAATTTGCAAGAACGTGGAGGCTTTTTTATTATTGTAATTTTTTCTTAAAAGCAAATAAAACAGTACCAAACAAAGGTGATATTCAATCCCTAGCATAAACCTCCACCTTAGTAGAGGAGTGGATTATCTGTGCTTTGTAAGGTGAAAGTTAAGCTATTGATAAAGTAAAATTAAAAGCATCTAGAAAATAATATGTGATTGTGCATGATAGACATCTGCAAAGTTCTTGTACTGAAGTTAATATCTTATGTGATGGCAAAATTTGAAATTTTGGAAAGGAAAAACTTGAATATGGTAAAGAAGGAAATTCCAGTTTGGTGAATGATCTAAATGAGCGCTGGTGAACTTGTTATACTCTCTCCTTCCACATGTATTAAAGAGCAGCAGGAAAAGAGTGAAAGTTCACATAGTTTGCCACGTCCTTGAGACTGTCTTCAGGGTCTCTGAATTTTTAAGCCTCTTACTTTATTACCTCTTGCATAATTTGCTTCTGAGGCAGGTGGGTTGCTTACTGGGAAATGCATGAGGGTATTTCCGTCTAGACAGTACTTTGTGGCAGCTTTTTGTTCTGGTATGTTACTGAATGAGAAGTAGAGAGACCCTTAAAGCAGCAGATATCTGATTAACAGCTCAGTAATAATATTTTGGCACCTTAGACTGAAAAAATGGCAACATTTGTATCTTTAAAATGCTGAATAAATAATCACTAATTAGTTTTCCTTTTACACATTTACAGATAAACGACAATTTCTGAGCATACATGGTGAACTTTTTAAAATAGATGTTTATGCCTGAAAGTAGTTTTGCACGTTTTATGAGCAGTGAAACTCTGACAGTGTATGTTCCTAAATCCATGAAGAATTTCCCAGCAGATAGTCCGTGCTCTTAGGGCTTCTCAAATGTTTCTCTCCCTGACCCAAATATCTACTGGAATTTCTCTAAGAATACAAAAATTTCGTGATTAAACATATGGGTTTTTTTGCGTGAACAACTTTAAGTATGTTATTCTAATTGATTTGCTTTATGTTAGAAGTGAATATGTGTACCTTTTAAGATAAATATATAAATTTCTATAGAATTATTTTTTAAATCAAGTAGATCAGCTCAAAGCAGTTTGGGTGTGAAATAATCTGGGGAACATTACACCCATCCTGAGTCAGAATGGACATATTAGCTTTAAAAGACAAAAACCAAAAGGGATAAAATGAATTAAAGTACTGAGGAATGATACATTATTCACCTTCATAAACTGGCTTTGTAATTTATTAATTTTTTTGCCAGCCACTGTGGACCGGCACACCTAAATTTGAATGAAGCAAACGTAGCTTCTGTAATGCTGATGGGACAGACTAAAAATTCAGTGGGCGGTTGCATTCCATTTGCTTTGAATAATTTTTAAAATTGAATTAAGCACATGAGTAAATATTGACTGAAACAATGTATGCATTATTCATTTTAGTTACAAGAACGGATTCATTTTACATATATGTAAAGAAAATAGTAACTGTTAATATGCAATTTAGTACTCAAAGTTCCTAAGTGCATTGTTGCATCTTGCCACAAAGGATTTTGATAGCTGTGTATGCTTTGCTACCTTGAAACTGCGCTGCCTAGGAAAGAACTGATGATTCATCTCCTTTCCTTCATTTAAGTACAAGTCAGAGGTGACTCAGAGCATAAATTCCCTGTGCCCCATTCAAGCAATATTTGATAGGCACCAGTTTTCCTAGTTAGAGCAGTTGACTACAGATTTCAGCAACGTAAAATGGAAAGTACAGTAGTTAAAATCTTACAATAAAATCCTTGGAAGTTAGAAATTAGTGACCATTATTATGTTTTATAGTTAATAGCTTATGAGATAAATAAGCAGGTTTTGCTTCTCTTAGACACATTGTTTCACATTCACTGCACAGTGCATGAATTACTCATTAGAGTTGGTGCAGTATGTTCTGGAAGGGTTAATATTTATATTTCTTTGGATTTAACTTTTACATTTTTTTCATTCCATTGTGAAGGTTTCAGCTATAGGATAAATAAAAAAAGAATTAACACAAATTTAACAGTAAGAAAATCTCTGCAAATAATGTCCTACTGGTTATTATGCAGAGGTGAGGTTTCTACTGAGACAGATCAGGCCATTTTAGGTATTACAGCCACAAAAGACATACACATTTGCCCTGCTTGTTTGGTCCTGAAAGATTATAGGATTCCTACTTTGAAATATGATTGTTGTAATGTGCATGTTTTATAATAAATCTGATCAGAGATTAGGAAGATTTTCCTGTTAGGTGTCTGTTGTGCTTATGAAGATCATCTGTCTGATGCTGCAAGGATAAAAGGACAGCTGCTTCCTTCCAGGTTCTAAAGCAATAGTACCCTCACAACTGACAATATCTTAGATTTTTTTCATTACTTCTTGAAGTAGCTACAAATACAACTTAATCTCTAACAATAAAAGGGAACTGTAAGTTTTGACTAATTTGTGTAAGATTTGTGTAAAAAGGTAGAGTTTGCAGGATCAGCATGAAGTTAGACAAAAAACGTTTTATTGATTTGGATTTGTGCCTAGAACCTCTGTAGCACTATTGATTGTATCAGATTTTTAAATTTTATTAATTAGTATGGAATTTTCCTGATTACCTTAAAAATCAACACATTCACACTGCATCAGGATGATATACTATTAGCTGATGTTCGGTTTAACTTTCAGGTAACACATTTGTCTTTACCAATGAACTGTTCCAACTGTGACAAGCAGGTGAAATTCATTCTCTGGAAATAAGAGTATGAAATTATTTTGCTCTTCACTGTTGTGCTAACTCATATAGGGGTAAAAACTACTAACTCCTTGTGGTAAGGCACAGAGCTGTAGATGTGTTTATCTTTTGATATAGCAACAAACAGTATGCTCAGCGTATCAATTTTTTTTTTCACTGCTGAGTTTGTCAACTCTAACACTTAATTTATGAGAGAATTCTGCACACAGAAATGTGGATAAAATAGGGAAACTCTCTGTGTGACCACAAGAAAAGAATCTTTTTAAAAAAATAAAACAATCAGTTGTTTAGATCAAGTTAACGAGGTATGTTATAAAAGAGGTGATCAGCATGTAGTGGTGTAGGCAACCATCATGACTTGAAAAACCCACTGAGGACTTGAAACTGTCTTGTGATGTAGGCTTTGAAAATGAATTTATAGTAGTGTATTTGGGTATGACCTTAGGACCTTAGTTCCAACCTGTGTTGGTCTCCTTTTCCCTTTTTTTTTTTTTTTGTTCCAGACTTTATTTTGGTTTCCACCTCCTGATATTCCTGTGAGTTTTCCAGTTTTAGCCTCTGAAACTGCTGTTCTGTAGACAAGGAGACTTCAAAGCTTTCCGTTGTTAATAAGAAACTGTTCACTTTGTGATAAATGACATTTTTTCAGGAAGTAGAGTTTGACTGGGTTTTAGAAGCATTTCCTGTAAAATGTGAAAAGAACAGTTGAGACAAAAGGCCATTCCCTTGTTGAACCACGCTTCCAAAACCATGGGAATGTTACACTTTTTAACTATAGTAACATAAAAAGTTTTGGATATTCGAAACTTCTCTGCTTTTGATGGAAACAAGTGGTTTGGATGGAATGCACTATAAATGCTCAGTTATTTGCAGATGCCTTGTACAGAAAGTGACGGTTTCAGACTGAAATAGTCAGAAGCAACTGAAAGTAAGTTTTTGTAGCAGCTGGGCAGGCAGCTTGTACCATCTGCTACTGATAAGCATGCAAGAGCTTGACACTGTTGTTGAAAGGTCTTCTCTTCTGCAACTGAAACTGTATTCTCATAATTCATTCTCTGTCTTTTTTGTTTTGGGATTTGGTGAATATGATTCATCCTGCTTGGCTGATGCGACGACGTCAGAGCCAAGTATTGCTCTAATGGGTCCATCTTTTTTATTACAAGCTTGAAAGCATGGAAAGCTATGCCTTTTATATAGAGTCCTAGAAAGGGGTGGTTTTACTTAGTACTATTGAGTGTGTTTCATCATTGTCACCAGACAGAATCTCATTGAAGCAGAAAGCATATGGAAAGTAAAAAGACGGAGAGGTATGAATTCAAATGTAACTATAAAACAGAAGATTGGTTCAGTTTCCTTCATGGTACTTCCACAAATAGAGGTACAGATATTTTGCTTAAATTCTGTAATAAACCGATTTTTTCAGTCCTCCTTCTTGGATTCTCAAAGTTAGGCGTCTAATAAATGTGCCACTTCTAAAAAACGTTAAAACCACCAACATCTCATTTTTTGACAATGATATAAACTGTGGATGCTTTGAAAATTGGGCTGCTTAGTTAATGTATTTTTAGGCACTGAGGTGTGAATATTTTTATACAGTTAGAGATGAAATACCTGCAAGTCCATTTCATTGGGAATTTGGTTAGAAGAGTAATAAAATATCCTTGAGCCTAGGAAACTTGCAAATAAGGAGAAGGAGAAATAAAGCTGAGGTAGAGTTGCTTTTTCGTAGAGACAGAATTGTGTTTGCTGATGCGATTTATTATTCTTCAGTCTTACACTAATAGTTATGAGAGGCAGAAGTTGTTTACACTCACAGGATTATATGCATCATATTATATGAGCAGGCCATACGTTATTGTGGCTTGTTAGCATTGTGTCATCATCAGAGTAATAACAGCAGGACTGAGTTTTGCAGTCTGGCCTCTTTCATTGTCATCACATTGGAGTATAGCATGCTTTAAAATAAAAATTCACTAAAACCTAAAATATTGTGTAATGAATACATCCAGTATCCACGATTCAAGTGTAGGTTGGACTAGCGTTAGGTGTTTAAAATAGTATTTTAAAAACTGTACTCAAACCAGCTTTTTAATAAGGGGTATGATTATCTAATCTGCAAATTGGCCTCCTACAGAGTAAAGCATAATTTACTATGGAAATATTACTACAGAAAATTAGCATGCACAATAAATGTAGTTTAAAACAGCAGGAAGAATAAATAATCTTCAAGTTTTCTAAATAAGCCAACAATTACTCCAGTAATAGGTATGCCTTAAAAATTGCAGATAAGAATTATACTCTTTTAATTTGAGTAATTTTTCTAATTGCTTTTACAGACAACGATGAAGGATCAATAGAAAAAGTTAATGTAACATTGTTTTTCTCCTAGCATTACTGAATCTCATTTTGAAATTTCATAAACAGTTTCTAGTTTATTTGTGTAATAGCCCATTTTTGAATCAAGCTACTTGCATATTAGGTTGTAATTATGACTGATTAGATTGTCTAGATAAATAATTGGCAACAAAAATCACAGAATGCTTTGGGTTGGAAGGGACCTTCACAAGTCATGTAGTCCAACCCTCCTGCAGGAGTAGGGACATCTTTAACTGGGTCAGACAGATTTTGTAAACAAGAACTAGCTAAAAAAGTTAATATTTTAAGCTCTGATAAATATTTGAGTTGCTACTTTTTAGGTCACTGGATATATTTTATGTTAAAAAACCATTAAAATATAACTGATTTTGCAAATGTGTAAAAAACAAATTAAAAATAAGTTGTTTTGAATACTGCATGTTATAATTTTCTACTGCTCTTTTGAACTAAAGTTAAGAGATGCAGGGTCCCTGGACTGTCCAAAGACCTCATTACGTATTCTGTCACAAAAAAAAAAAAGTGAAAAAACTCTTTTGGAACATGAACTATTTTTCTATGCCTTCATTTAGAAAGTTACTGCAGCAAAGATGAGTACAATAAAAATTGGTGGAAGAAAGGTTGAGTATTACCAATATGCTTATTTATGCCTCAGATATCTGCTTTTCAGCACTGATCATTTTTGGGGGGTATAAATTGTGTTCTACTCTCACATTAAAAATTTATTATTACCATTAAACTGTTGAAATTTTCCAACTAGTTACAGGTTGTTTGGTATTTATTAAAAGTGCGTTGTTAGGTAGTTGTTAGCCATGTGGCAAAATATTTTCTGTAAAACTACTTATTATTTAATAGTGTATTCATAGTCTAGCAAAGCGATTACTAAAATATCTACCTACACATTTGACCTGTCCTCAAAAAAGCCTCATGCTGCAAACTGATAGCTACAGATTTTCCTTGCAGTTCCTTAGAATAAGCAATCACTTTCCAGGCTGGGAACTAAAAACTACTGTGTAATTTGAATGAAGATAACTTTCTATAAAGAATGTTAGTCTGCGTATAACACAGAATACCTTTATTTCTTATACTTCTTCCTTTCCTTTCTCCATCTGTATATGAGTTAATATGAGAGATAAGGAAGATAATAAGAGAACTGGCAGAAGCACCGTGTTTTTCGTTCCTCATTTTTATTTTATGCTTTGAAGAGGCGGAAAATACACTGTGAATAAATTTTTAATATTTTAATGTGGGTTTAAAGATTACCTTGAATTATTATTTTTTGAAGGGGCCTATTCAGAATAGGAATCTCTAGTCAGTTTCTGTATGCCAACCTGAAGCTTTTGTTTCTAAATCCAGATTTTTAAAAACATGTGCATCAAATGGACTGTATAGGGGTGAGCAGATCTGTAATTGTCTGAGCTAAATATGCTGGCAGTGCTGCATTTGTCCCATGTTATGTCCATGCCCTGATTGTTGTGTGCTGTATGCAGCCATGCATGTTGAATCTTCAATAGAGAAGATTTGGGTGAGAAACAAGAGAGGAAGAGTTCGATTCACATGCTCACCACAAACATCAGTAGATGCATCTTCCTTCAGCATTTAGGGGAAACACATTGCTCTCCAAGGGCAAGTGAGTGTCTAGGCATTCATACAACAGAGATAAAGTGGGGTAATATGCTCTCTCTTTTGTCTATAGACAAAGAAATGTTCTAAGATTTTACTAGGCTATGAGAAGAAGGTGCCTCTTTCATTTAATTAAAGCAAGAATATCTCATACAATTCTCCTTTATTACCCTCTGTCTACTCAAAGTGTGCCTTACTCACCTGCTATGAGAATTGCTGAAAAGTGTTAATTGGGTTTTCATTTCTCAGTTTTAATGGGGAGGAAAGAAAATGCTTATAGCTTTCTTGAGCATAAAGGAGAATAGAACTGATGAAGGATGAGTGTCCTAATTATTTTGGCTTGATCAGTGTGTGTAATGATTCAGGATTTTCCCTGTTTTAGGGTGTACAAACTGTAGGGAAGCTTTAGTAGTAAAAATTGTTGATAGGTCACAAAATGGTATGTGTAAGGCATATATCAAAAATCTTGGTTTAAATACTATTAATGATAGTAGAAATGTTGTTCTGGAGACTTTACTTGCTTATATATGGTTGCTTATAACCAAAGAGATATAGAAAATATAACCTTGGCTCATTTCTGAGCACGGCATATGGAGCATCTTTTTCCGTTAAGACTTTTGTTTGTCAGTCCGTCTTCACTGAGGAGGACTGAGGGTGAGCTGGACTGTCAGGCAATTCATTTCTGTGGGGCTTTCTAGAATGAAAAATTATACTCACATTTACTGGTGTTGAAGACATTTGGTTCCTCCATCCTAGGTTTCCCGAGGCAGAGTCTCAGACACAAAATACTTTCAGCTAATTTATTGATGGCATAAGCTTACAGCTCAAGGCAGGTACTCCGGAGGGGGCTTCCAAACAAAGGCACCACTGTGCGATTATACCTTTACAATTGAAGTTTCCACGCCCGAGGCACTCTTGACACGCTGTCCACGCAGCGGTTGCTCCAGTGGTGTTTTAGGGGCTGAAGTCTTCTTGTTCTTTATTGGGTTCTTAAATTGCCTTTAGGCAGGCCCTCTCTTCTTATCTTTACGGTTTGCAGCTCTGGGGCCTTCTTCAGTAAAAGTTCAGCATAAATTCGTCGTATGTAGGTGAAAGTTCACAGCTTGAGGATTAAGACTTCACAAATTCAGCTACTAATGCTAAGCAAGTTCTGCTATGCCATGCTGCAGTTTCAGAAGGCTTCATCTGTAGTTCATTTTTACTGCCTAATGCTAAGCAACTAACTCTAAAAGTTGGATTGATTATATTTCAGACTAAAACAATTAATGTTCTTTAGCAGTACTCACTTTTATTTTATTAAGCATCCCTGCTAGTATTTTAAGCAAATTTTGTGAACTCTTTCAAAACGTGATCGTTTTCTGTAACTTCATGCATAAGATGATTATCAACAATAGGTTTAATAAAACTAGACCTAATAAAACTACAATAGGATGCAACATGTGGTTATAAATCCCACTTTTGCTGAGACAGAGCAGAAACCACACCCTGCAAGCTGAGATTTTTAAGTGCTCTCTTTCCTGTGTTTAAAATAAGGGCTTATGATCGTCCTTACATTACGAGGATATTTTGAGGAGAATCTACTTAGTTGTCTGTTGGCTTAATACTAACATATGAAAAAGACTGTTGTAGTGTCTGAGTAACTACAAAATGAAAATTGTTAACGAGAACACTGACAAGTAAGTAGAGGCCCGATTCTTAAAAAGTTGGCTTAAATATTTCATGCCCAAGTATCAGTGTATAATACTGACCAATACAGTCAAAATCTCATACAAAAGAGGATACTATTTAATTATTTTTTATCTGGTTGAAACTTTAATTTAAAATACCATTTTACATTAATTTTATTTAAATATAGGTGTTAGAAGATAAGGAAAGATCTTGTAGTTAATAAACAAACTTGAATTACTATAGTTAGGAGTGATGAACAGTAGTTTAATAAGCTATTAAGAGTGTGAGGTATATAAACTAATTTTTATAAAAGAGGGGATGAAACGGTTTTGCAACTATCTTTTACAATTTAATGTTTGAAACCTGGAAGAGACCTGTTCAATGTGTACACAATTTGAATAATTGTGAAGTTTTAGAGCTTTAGCAGTAAAAGTGTTCACGGTGTAAAAAACCTGATTTCCAGTAGTCAGTGAAAGTATTCCTAAACTAAAATATGCAAGTAACATGAAAAAGAAAAGGAACATGAAAGAATTTCTGGAGGCAAGGGAAAGGTATGTAGGAGTTGTATACCCTTCTATTAACAGAAGAAAAGATCCCCACATAAAATCTAATTTTACTTTGCCACTTTGTAACTTAGACATTATTATTACAAGCCTGTTTGAATTTTATTATGAATTTTTATGATAGTCTGTAAAATTAGCTTTTCAATAGCTCAGTGATTTTTTTTTTCTTCGATCATGACAAGTTAAATATTTATTTTGGTAAGACTTTTCAGTTTTATCCCACTTAGAATATGGTGAGGCATATTGTCCTGCAAGGCTGAGAAGCGAATGGCTTGGCTTTGGTACTCAGTGTGTAGTATTTCTGCTGCAGAAAATTCATCTTGACTTGGAGAGCATTGTGTGGGTGTAGTCTAGCTATTGCCAGTAGACTAAAGACTGAATTTTGTTTCATGCACAATCTCAGCGTGATGTCTAAGACATAAACTGGCAGGTTTATGTGCTTAGATGGCGAAGAAGACCAATGCCATCCTTCCTTGTGTCAGAAGCAGTATGGCCAGCAGGACTAGGGGAGTGATTGTCCATCTGTACTTGGCACTGGTAAGGCTGCACCTTGAATTCTGTGGGCTACAAGAAAGACTTTCTGGAACATGTCCGAAGAAGGGCAATGGAGCTGGTGAAGGGTCTGCGGCACAAGTCTTATGAAGAGTGCCTGAGACCTTGTTGCTCTTTATAACTATCTGAAAGGAGTTATAGTGAGGTGGGTGTTGGTCTCTTCTCACAAGTAATACGATGAAATGAAATGGCCTCAAGTTGCACCAGAGAAGGTTTAGATTGGATATTAGGAAAAATGTCTTTATTGAAAGAGTGATAAAGCACTGTCACAGGCTGCCCAGGGAAGTGGTGGAGTCTTCTTCCCTGGAATTATTTAAAAGATGTGTAGATGTGGCACTTAGGAATGTTTTAGTGGTGAAGTTGGAATTGCTAGGTTAAGGGTTGTGAAATTGTATCTTGTATATGGTAATGTCCAAGCAGAGATTTCACTGCTTTCCTTGACAGCCTTTAACAGTATATTCTACTCCCAGGGTGAATTTTTCTCACTAATATCTAATTATAATTTTCTTCAGTACAACTTACATTGCTGTTCCTATTCCTTTCAAGGACTACCACTAAGAAGAGTCTGCCTACATTTTCACTGTAATCATTGCTAGATTTGTAAAGAGAATCATAAGATACTCCTCTCCTTTCTCTCCTTCATTAAGGCTGATCGAGCTCACCCTCAGCCACACAGGGTGAGCGTGCCAGCCTCAACAGTCATGGTGATCCTCTGCTGAACTTGACACAGTTTATTGGTTTGTTTCTTTTATTGAGAGTGGGACCCGGTGCCTCAGGTGTCAGCTTGCAAATACTGAGCAGAGGGGAAGAACTGCTTGACTTCACTTGCTGGCTAAGCTTTAATTGTTGCAGCCTAGTCTGTGGCTGGCTTTCATAGCCTCAAGCATATAGTAGAGCTTTCAGGTACTTGGAAAGTGAGGGAGAAGGGAAGCACTGGAAAGTGCTATTCAGCAAATCTGTCACTAATGTGATCTCATGTTTTGCTTTCACCTAGAATGTTCCACCCGATTTGTCAATCTGCACCTTTGTGCTCGAACAGTCCCTGTCAGTACGTGCCCTCCAGGAAATGCTGGCTAACACAGAAGAAAAGGCAGAAGGGGTAAGTTATTAAATATTCACTTTTTTTCTTGCAAAATAGTGTCGTCCCCCCCCCCCCACTGTCCCACAGATTTCATGACTGGCACAAGATTATAGCATTAGAAATTCCTTATGTTTAATTTTCCTCCTTCGCTGTAGCAATGGTCTGGCTTTTGAGAAATTCCAAACACTTGCATCTTTCACTGAAGCTTACCAGAGTTGTAAATTCACAAGTAACTTCCCAGCAATTTCAATGTGCTTTGGGTCAGCCTAGAGCAACAATAATATTTTAATTTGAGATCTCATAATGTGAAATATAAATCTTCATCACTTCTTCAGAACAGCTAAACTTTTTCAGAATTTCCAACTGTCAAGTAGTCTTAAAATGTCTTGGATGTGTGCTGGAAATAATGAAATTCTTCTATGTGGCCTGAGCTAAAATGTTCTAACTCGCCTTTATAGCTGGAAATAGAATATTTTTGAGCCATGGACAAGAAATATGGAAACTAACACATTTTTGCAGCCTAGAAGATGAAGAATATAGGAGTAATATTCATTGTTTGACTAGGAAATAAGTTTTTACAAATAAATCATAGTAGTGAGATTGTCTGTTGTGTAATTAATTTGATTTGTTATGATACAGTTGAGTGTTCCATATACATGCTGTAGGGTTAATTTGAATGCAATGCTCCAGCTCAAATCCTATAAACTGTAAGTGAGGAAGAGTGACTGTAGGCCCGGGAGTTATACAGATAGAAGAGAAGTAGGGGTTAACCATAAATCTGTCACTTGGGAAAGCTGCAAGTAGAGAAGCATGCCTCTGATATTTCTGGGAATGCCTTGAGAAAGCAAACTTTAAACCAACATAGAGGAGTCAGTCCCATAAAATACCAGGCAGTTAGACTGAAAATGGTATTTGGGAAGTGACGTCCATGAGCCGTCCCATGAATGATCCAAAGTCTGTGTTGCCAGTGAGAATTTGTTCCAAGGGCTAACCCCAACAGGAAGAAAATGAAAAACACTTCTGAGAGAGAAGGTGGTACCAGAGTAAGCAAGTCCATAGTTCTAAATGGGGACCTTTCTTCCCTTAGTTTGTAAACACCACAAGTAAGCAAATACACAGAAATAAAAATAAATTTTGGGGCTGTTTAGTCTGAAGAAGAGGAGGCTCAGGGGAGACCTCGTTGCTCTCTACAACTACCTAAAAGGAGGTTGTAGTTGGGCAGGGGTTGGTCTCTTCTCTCAGGTGACCAGTGACAGAACTAGAGGGCATGGACTCAAGCTTCATCAGGGAAAGTTTAGACTTGATGTTAGGAAAAAGTTCTTCACCGAAAGGGTGATTGGCCATTGGAATGCACTGCCCAGGGAGGTGGTGGAGTCGCCGACCCTGGAGGTGTTTAAGGGGAGACTGGATGAGGCACTGAGTGCCATGGTTTAGATGATGATGTTAGTGTTGGTATTAGTGTTGGGATATAGGTTGGACTCGATGATCTCGGAGGTCCTTTTCAACCTTATGATACTGTGATACTGTGTGATACTGTGATAAATAAATTCAAAAGAACAGGCACATACAGGCATAATGTGAAAAATCGCAGGTCTAATCAAGGATGCGCAGTAATAACAGTGTACAGCCATATGTATAAAGTAAAGCAACAGTTTCCTTGCTGTTTATTTCCACCAAATGTGGGCAGGAGCAGAAACCAAAAGAAGTGTAGGGGAGTTCATGTTAAATAAGCGCAGTAGGGCAGAATAGAGTGAATGAAAAAAAGCATTTGGTTTTTGAATACAAAATATAGAGATCACATCCAGAGAACATGAATACAAAATGTAGAGATCACATCCAGAGAGCATGGGGTAAAGAATGAAGTTCTCTGCGGAATGGTTAGAAAATATGAGCTTGCAGATTCTGCTAGGAAGAGGGTAGGCTAAAGAGGGCTTTGTAGAGGTCTGAGGCAGAACATTTACACTAGTTCTGGACTAGATTCTGTGCTAGATGTGAGAAGTAGAACACTTTTCTAGAGCACAATGACTAATGGGACCTGTGCATTCCAAGCTGGAAGAACCATGTTTGGTGTTAATCTGATATTTCCTGGAAATAGTTATTGATGTTTTCTGTGCATAACCACAAATGTCAGAGTTTTGGGCATTCATATCTGTGCCTAAAGAAAAGTGATAGCCATTGTACTGCTGTACAGTGCTCTGTACTCATGGGTCTTCTGAGATGTGGTTATTATGTGACCTCTGGGTGTGGTCATTACGTGATTATTACCTGTTTACTATGCTCTTAACACCTATTAAATCCCAACACTTGCAGAAGATAAACTACAGCTATACCCACATAGACAGGTGGTATTCGTTGAATAATAAATATATTTCTACGGCAAATGTCTGATTCCTGTGCAAATGCATTAGAAATCTGCCTGTGCATCTCGCATCCCAATATTTTACTATTAGAACAGAATAATCTTAAGAATAATAACTTGTAGATGAGCAAGGTCATATTGTCATCAAGTGTCCTTATTTTTCTTTCTGGTAAGTCTCTGGAAGCCAAGAATAATGATAATAGTAAAATGATTAAATATGTACTTGGTGATAAATTAACAGAACTGACATTTGATAGCTCTGTGTACCTTATGTAAGGTTTTCCTTTGTGTTTACAGGTGTTTATCATGGGGTAGGTACTTATGTAGACAACTTCATATATGTTTGGGGTAACTATTTAGCATATGTGAGTTTTGCATTAATGACTGATGTGGTTGCTGTAAGTTTTATGGAAAGAAGTAATTTGGTGCTACATTTGAAGAACTATTATCTTCCTGGAGCAGCATCAATTTTTTTTATTTAGAATAACAGTGTCTTTCATTTTGGAGGAGAAAGTGGAGCAATTTCTTAAGAGATATTTACTACAACCTGTATTCAATATGACCTGTTTTCTAACAGAAAGAGTCCTGCAAAGGAAAGTCCTTTCAGTCCTCAATTGCTTTTTAATGCATTAGAAATCATTAAGGATACTGTGTTTAAAAGTGGTCTCCTTGTGCTGCTTTGTTTTTTTATGGTGGGTAATCTCTTGAATGCTATGTTTATGTAGTAGGAACTCTTATTATATAGCAGGTAAGTCAGCAGTAATGAAATAGTTGAGTAATGTGAACAAAATCCCATGCTGACTTGAGTGAGAACAGCAGCCAGCTTTCCTTGTGCTTGAGAAAGAACAACCATGTGCACTAACTGGATTTGATTTTAATTCTCAATTAGTATGGATTGCACATGCATGATCACCTCTGCAATAAATACCTACCTTTTTAGTGCAAGAATCCCAAAATGAGTATTTCCATACTTCATGAGATTTAGATATCTGAGCACTCCTACTTCTCTCTCCTGAATTACCTAAATGCCAGTGACAAAGGCAACAGTGGAAAATGAGGAAAATTTCATAAGAAAGAATGTGCATAGGGCTCTGTTTCTCCTAGCCTCAGCCACTAGAAATTACTTTGGGCTCTGAGGTTTCCTCATGTCCCTTTGTAATACTATGCTTACCTCTGGTAGTTGATTAAAACATGGAAATTCATAGCTTGATTGTATGCTTTTGTTTCAAAAAGTAAAACAACAACATGTTTTGTTTACTCGGGCAGCATTATTTACACATTTCATTTTAAGCAAGCAAATTTTTGTGTTTGCTGAGAAGTTGAGTGCTGCATGCAGATACTACTTTTATTGTTAGTTCATCCACAGAAAAGAACCAGAAAAAAAGGAAGGAAAAGGGAGGAATCCTGTCGAAAGAGAATAGTAAATAATGATATAAGTAAAGACTATCATTATAGGTCTGCCCAGAGTCTGGGCAAGAAGAATTATAGCTGCTGTGTTCTAGATGAGCCTACTGCCTAGATATGAATATTGTAATTATTTTAACTTGCTTTTTGAGTGTAACTTTTTATTATTAGAAAACCAGGTGAAATATGAAAATGGAAATCCTTACGTTTTTGTAAAGCATTTAAGATCACTAAAAGCCATCAGGTCATTTGTTCTTAGCCTGGTTGTTAAATTTTTTGAATGAGCTCTCTTTGGAGTCCCGTGCCTTGTTTTTCACTGAGGCTTCTCAGACTGAATGATCCTGAGAAAGCAGATAGCTTTCTGGAATAATTTAGAAATGGTCACCACTAGATATTGTACCTTTATTTTGCTTCAATTCTTTTTACTCTTTGCTTGTGGTTGTTGTTTTTTGTTTTTTTTTTTTTTAACAAATCTTCTTTTTCGAGATTCAAGAGCTCTAACATTTAGTACTTTCTCTTTGTGAATGTACTGAAATGCTGTAATCAAATCACTCCCTTACTTTTTTTGGAAATTAAGCCTGACCATCTGTCCATTAGTACTCGTATTCAATAAGTTCTGAGATTTCTGGATAATATAAGCGATATTAGAAACAGGGGTAGATAAGCGTTCTTCCAGGTGTGATGGATATTTGATAAGGGAAAAGGGACCTTACTTTACATCCCTGTAAGAGGAAAGAAAGGTAAGGTTGACTGTTTTACGTTACCATTAACTGCTGTTGTGCTGGTGTATGTTCTGCACTGCTGTCTTTTGCTCAGAAGAGATGTCCCAGCTACATGGGAAGGCAGTTGCCAAATTTCAGATGCGAGGAAGGTATTTAATTTTTGAGTTTTGAACATATTTTTTTTATAAAAGTTCAACAACAGACCTGTACGTAGTATCTTGTTACCAGTCTCACCTTTTATGACAAGGAAAATTAATTCCCTGTGTTCCGTTTGAACTATCATGCCTGTATATCCAGGGATTGCCTTAATTCTTGTTTTCAATATGTTGTGTCTTGCTGGTGACATGTGCCTTATGGTGATTCATGAAAGGACTTACAATGGTGGATTTAAAGGTACCACTCACACAGATTTCAGCCATGATCTGTAGCAGACAAAGTAGGTGATCACACTGGTTATTACAGTTTCCTGGCTAGAATCAGGGCCAGCATGTATACATATACTCTTGAGCAAGCTTACTAACTTTAAGTCTCTGTTGATGATATACAGGTATATTTTCCAGATTCTACAAAGTTTACCACCAAGTCGCTTTTCTATTATGTGACAGTTCTAGAGCTGCCAAGGAAAAGGTAACCAGACATATTTTACATGGAAAAACATCATGTATTTTCTTAGCCTCAGTTGCCTCAGCAAATGTTTCAGACTTTTGTCTCAAAGCTTTTTGAAATCATCCTCAAGCAAACACGCTGCGTAAAAAATAGCTATTGAAATAAAAATTTGTCAAGAGGGTATGCAAATTAAAATGAAGTGTAAGGTAATCTTCATAAAGTCAATTGCTACTGACTCTTATTTGAAGTCTGTTTCAAAGGTATCTTTTTCATATGCTTCAATAGAAATTTTTTTTTTCTAAATGGAAAATTTGAGGATCCAAAACACTGCTACTACCTGTATGTATATAATATATGGCTAGTTTGAACTTTTGTTCTATTGTAATGCATTTATTACTTCAAAGACATCAAAACAATTTTGTACTACAGTGAGTAGGTACAGGAGATTAAGTTATCTTGATGTTTAAAGGACGTTTTACCATAGTAGACAAGCACAAAGCCATGTATCTTTTACATTGACTAGAACAAACTGGCTTTTCTTTTGAAACTAATAAGAGATTGTGATTCCTCTGGTTACACTCACTTTGCTTGCATTTTCTAAAATATATCCAGCAGTCCAATGATATAAATAACATATTACTCTTTTGCTTTGAAATGTCTTTTATAGTCCTCCATGATAATTAACATAAATGAGCCCATTCAAGTTTAAAGACTCCAGATTGGATGTTACGTGCCATACTCTGATGAATAGACAAGATATATATATATATACACATATATATGGGAAAACATAAATACATGTGGTATGTGACTTGCTTTCACCTGCCAGTGTGCTGTGTGTCTCTGTGTGAGTGGGAGATGTTATATCCCATGCAGAGAATTGTTAATTGCACCTTTTCATTGGAGTGATTGAGAACTCTTGGCAAACTGTCTTTCACAGCAGCTTTAATTATTTCTGTCAGCAGTGGTAAAGCATTGTTTTCACTCTGGTCTGCTGGAAGACGAGTAAGTGCCTAGTCATCTCAGTTTTATTGTTCTACCATCGCTCCATGGCAATAACTCATTTAATTGGGAGGATGTAGAGGAAAAGGTGCCTTTTCTGATGAGAGCTTCTGGACCTCCTGTTTGCTGATCTGTGCTTTTTTTCTGCCAACATGAGATGTGTGCCTGGGCTTTTTTTTTTTGCTAAGGTATATATCGAAGAGTGTGAGACTGTTACGGCGTGGGGTTTTTTTTGTAATTTTTTCTGCAAAGTGGGTAGAAAGTTCAATTCCTCTGCTAATGGCTGGGCTTCGTTGGAATTGTGTTTTAATAACTTGCAGGATAGCTGCACTTAACTCATCCTGTGTGGAACTAGATGGATTTCTCTGTTACCTCTGTGTCCTTTCAGATCAAGTGCCAGTTTTTTGATTGCTTACTAGAAAAAAGTTACTACTGAAGTAACTAAGGATTTCTTTGCATGTCATCTATAGCAAGAAGGTGAATATGTATGTAGTTACAATTTCTGTATTTTGACTGACACCATATACTATGTAGTAGAATATGTTAAGATAGTATAGGGCTCTCTAGCATTCATATTGAGATGATTTTAAGCACTTATTCAGGAAATCACACAGTATTTGTTCTTTACATTCTGACTGAAAAACTGAGTAAGCTGTTTTTTGCAATTGGTCTTCCTGGACTTCATTACATATATATATTTATATATACACACATATATATATATAACTGTCTCCCATTTTGCCTTAACTTGAAATTAGTTCACTTTCTTGCAAAATGAAATGTAGGGTTAAATCCTTTGTTAGTTTCCTACAAATTGATCTTAGTTGTCATATTGTCTACTGAACACTTCTGTTTGGAGTTTTCTGCATTTTTCCCCCCAGTACTTGCACAGCAGCTGTGCTTCTCCATGGCATGCAGCAGTAGAAGTTTTCTGTGCTTGGAAGCTCTATCCTGGTGTTCTCACTGGTAATGAAGACGTGAATCTGTCAATGCCATTAACTCTTGAGGGATGGTGTTACATGAGGTGAGGGGGGTGGGAGAAAAATAAAAAGACAAAGGATCTTATCTCACATTTTCTTTCTCAGTAAAAACATTCAAGCACTCCTAACAAATGCAGCATGAAGAATTCATGCTAAATTAATGTGCTGGAGTTTCTCATATCTGCTCGTTGGCTGATTACACATCTGCCATTCTCAGAGATCGAGGTTCAGAGCTGAAAGAAGAATTCTATTTGATACTTGTAGGTATTCTTCAAATCCATCTGAAGCTGGACACTGGTTCTGAAAGCAGAAAACTGATGTGAAGATGATGATTTTGAAACAGGCACTATTGTAGTAGGATTGAACACAGGGAGAACCAGAGCCAATTAAGTTCTGCTGTTGAGGTGGAATGGAAAAGCTGTGCATCAGAGGGGGAGGCAGTGAAGATGACCTAACCTTTCCCTGAGATTTCATCTTTGCACAGCTCCATAGTGGACTAGACACAAGAATGAGAACAGGAATTGATTCGGATTTTGTGTGGTTCTAGGAAAGAAACTGCGAATAACTAGACAAAAAGCTACTGGCTGAAAATGGCCAATGTGAAAGTCACTCAAACTGGCTCTTTGATATAATGAACTGCTCTGAGCACAGCTGAGAAATATTGGCAGAAAGATTAGGACAGGGAACTCGCGGTGTGCTGTGGGGCTTTTAGCTTGGGTGAGAAAATAAGTGGATTGTTTATTTCTCTGCTTTTTACCAATCAGTTCCATAATTATTATCCCCAACATATATTCGGTAAAGATTCCCTGGGAAGTCCTGGAAAAGGTTGGTTTTTTTTAAAAACCAATAAATTAAGAAATTGAAAATAATACAGTTAAATTTGTCTTTAGAATCACAAAAGAAATTTGTTGCAGTAGCTGGAAATTAATTACTAAATAGTATTTAGGCAAAAGACAAGATGAAAAGATAAAATCTGATATTCCAGAATGCTTAAGAGTCTCAGTGTTTTTACATGATCCTATGTAAAGCCAAAATAGTATCTTAAACTGCTTGTTTTCGTAATGCTACTAGGTGGTTCTACAAAGATTTTATACCAGGTCAATCTAGCAAAGCAGTTATAATCTGTAAGATAAGTAGTGATTACTAGTTGTCTTCTTTCTGCTTTTGTATGCCTTCATACCTCAGGACTGATTTGTGCGAGTGTTGAGGACTTTAGCTGATGAAAGTTACACATAAAATGTAAAATAATGTTAGAAATTGGATACTAGGAGTCTTAAGCTGAACTTCTTTCTGTATAATTTGATCTCAATGGATCCATGCTTTAGGTTCTTTAAATGTATTGATATGTCCAGGGTATTGTGAAAATTGAATTAATATTTGTGAGATTAGCATTGAAGGAGTGAACATCATCAAATTGGTGTCGTTTAATCATTATGTCTTTAGAAAAGGCTTTTTAAAGATCAGTATTTAATACAATTATTGCTCACTGAACTGGGATGAAATAAATTAGTGACCATCCTCTCTTTTACATATCGAATGTAAAATTTAATTGTCAATGTAATGTTATTAACTCTTTTGGGTAAAATTAGCATAGTTGGTTTTAAAAATGCTAAAACTTGATAATTTTTACTAAACTGAAATATTTTGAAATATAAATTGTTCATGATAGTATAAAATTATTTTCTGTTACAGCTCACCTATTATTGACCATACAAAGTGCAACTTTACATCAATCTCACAGCTGAGGCAAGGCCTCGATAGTGTGAAGCATTGTGTTTTCTGCTTCTTTTGCACTGCACACAGCTGTAGTCTGAATTGTTTGTAAAGCCCAAGACCTTCCATTATAACTTTTGTTTTTGCCAAGTGATACATTTGTGTTGGGAATGGAAATAATAGTTATGTTTTAATTTTAAATAGCTTGTTATAACACCAGGTAAACATCTCATAGTATATATGAAATTTCTCCAAATCTACATTTGTTTTATAGTGCCTTCTTGTAGGCATAGCTTTCTGTAATATTCATCTAGGTGGATGCAAAATTTCAAAAAAGGAGATCCTTTGTCTCATCTTAGTGGCTTATAATAGCAAGTGCACAATGCTATCATTGTAGGAAATGCATAGCAGTGCTATACAGGCTGGGAGTGTGGAAAATGTTAATGGTGTCTGCAGTACTGTGTAACAAGAAAGTAGTCGGCTATCGAGCAGCTCCATAAGACCTCAAAACAGCTGCAGCTGGAAGATTACACAGGGAATCCTTCCTCTTGAGATGAATTCCTTGTGTTGATCCTCTAGGAGATACCGTACCAGTACCTTCCAGGGTAATTAAAAAGCCCCACCCTAATCTTCAAATTTTGTTTTTAACACTCCTTATCTTGTAGGGTTCAACACCTTGAGGTGCTTTTGGTGCTTATGAAAGAAAAGATAGAGCTCGGATTGTGAGACTGAATAGGACTGAACAGATTCCTGTCCTGAACACGAAATGAAAAGGAATTGAGCTTGGAAAGGAGTGGTGTTCATCTCTGTATTACTTGTGTTGTCTGTCGGAGTTGATGATAAACATGCATGGTGTTCTCATGGTTGTCACTGAAGGTTGTTGCTGAACAGGTCTGGATAGGTACTACAAGCATGAGGATATGTCTGCAGGTGTGTAACTGCATCTCCCCACGGCAATAAGAAATTTGAATCCATAGTAGCTGTGTCACAAAGGGAGTGAATCTACACTGCCTTAGTAAAAATGACAGGTCCAATGAGAATAGGTGTTCACACCTAACGAACAACTGTTCGTGGAACTATGATTTCTGTGGATGCCCAGGCATTCCTTAGCAACTGTGGTAGTGTTGATTCACTGAGAAGGTACGGTTTCTGATTTGGAAGGTCATGCTGGAGAGCTATCAAACATTTTGTTTCAATAACAACAGTAGAACTAAAGCCTTCCAAGCAGATGAGCCTATCAGTCTATTTTACATGTTTAAGCACTACTGTAGTGTAAGAGTTACATTACTCCAGATCTAAAGTTAACAGGCAGTTTTGGTTTTTTTACTTATGAGGATGGCAATAACTCTTGATTTGGGACAGGGGGAAGGAAAGTGAAAAGGAATGAAGGAATGTAGGACCGGGCATGTGAGTGAACACAGAAGGGCTGAGAAGAGGGAGCAGCTCTGTTTGGAGAAGTCAGATTCTGCCTCTGGATTCCTGGTGCCTGGTTTGTAGCCTAGGCTGGGAACTAAGTGTAGTAGACGCTATGAAGCCCTGCTCCTCACAGGGGCACTCTCTTGCCACTTTGGATGGCAGGATTATCCACCTCTGCTAAGGTCACCTTAGAGCAGCAGTGTTGCAGGGCTTGGAATGGGATGAAAATTCAGTGGGAGCTATAAACCAAGATCTTGCCTCAGTGTGCATCAGGATCACCCAGCCTTTCCTAAACTTGTATTTTAATTTTGAGCATTTGCACTGCCACTCTGTGGACAGGGCCTTGTCCCAGCAAGGAACAGGATGGAAAGCTCTTGGGCAGCCCTGTCTGGGAAGAGAAATGCCCACTGCAGCTGTTCTGGCAGCCTACTGAGCCGTGGTTTGTCTTTGTGGTGGGCAGCAGATCCTGCTTGGGCTTCATTTTGGAGTTTCTGCAGGTTCTTAGCTGCAGTAATGGCTCCTGCTGAGTTCCTGTGGGTGGTCTGGATTGAGTCTTTCCCCTTCAAAAGCATGCCTGTCAGTCGTACATATATATATATATATGCACACACACGCGTGCATTTAAAAAAAGAGTATGCTCTTTTTGACTCTTCCTGAGCTCTTTGTAGGTATCTGTCCTTTAGTTTTCAAATTAAAATTAAAACCTGTGCTTATGGAGCACTGTCAACATGGTAAGTGGGTTTTTGATAAATATGTGATAGTTGCTGAGCTCTGAAGATTGTCACTCCTTTCCCTAGCACTCCCCTTTTTCTGCATAGGCTGCAAACGTTTCTATTTTTTACTGTTTAGACAGTTTGTTGCCCTTAGATCCTCCAAATAATTGTAATTTCCTTTGTGCATAAGTAGTTCTGGGCCCCTCAGTACAAGAAGGATATTGAGGTGTTGGAGCGCGTCCAGAGAAGTCCTATGAGAAACGGCTCAAGGAACTGGGGTTGTTTAGTTTGGAGAAGAGGAGACTGAGGGGAGACCTCATTGCTGTCTACAGCTGCGTGAAAGGGGGCTGTGGGAGAGCGAGTGTTGATCTCTTCTCTGAAGTGACAGCTGATAGGACAAGGGGAAATGGCCATAAGTTGCACCAGGGGAGGTTCAGACTGGATATTAGGAAGAATTTCTTTACCGAAAGGGTGTTCAGGCACTGGAACAGCTGCCCAGGGAGGTGGTTGAGTCACCATCCCTGGAGGTATTTAGAAGAAGGATAGATGAGTTTTTGAAGGACATGGTTTAGCGGATGATAGGTGCAGTTGGACTCGATGATCTCCAAGGTCTTTTTCAACCGGAAGATTCTATGATAAATAGATAAGATTTTTTTCTCTTTTTCGTGTGATGGCAGTGTAAGCTCACACCTTACTTTTCTTTATGGAAACAGCATACTTGGAAATAGGCAGAGCCAAGCAGAGAAACTTGAGGAGAACAGGGGGCACTCAGACAGACTGCTAAAAGTAAATCTGACTTCTGTTTGAATGAGTGTCGTCTGCTTTAGACCTAGCTCATTTGGGCTGTGAAGTCCTGTGTGTGATTCTTGTAGTTAATGCTTGTTTGTGCAGATACTGCTGATGCTGTGAAATGTGCTTGTAATTATGGCAGTACCCGCAGCTTCCTCTCCTGAAGCAGCTTTTGGTAGCCGACAGTCTGTTGATAAATATGCAGAACACTTGCTTTTCTTGAAAGAAGTTTCTATTTAAAAATATTGGGATAAGTAACAGAATATAATGAAACATACAGAGCAGAAGGAAAGGGACAAATCTGGAAATTCTGTTTCTTCCCTGTTCTTTTAGTGGTGATTACTTAATGGGGTAAATTCATATAACCTTGTGTATATGTAGGTCATTTAGCAGCAGACTATTTTAGTTAACTGGATATTTGTGTATTTTCATTCTTAAAATTCCATTTCCAGGTGGTATTTTTCATTAGCTTATAAGCAGTTTACTCTGTATAGCTCTACTTCTTCAAAAGAATTTCTGCATTTGTCCAAATTGTAATAATGTCAGTAACTGATAAATTCTTTGGCTGTTCCAAGGAATTTCAGGTCGGGTTTCTTGTTCTCTCTCCTCAGCCATGTGTCACTACCTGTTAGGTATATAGTGAAATGTAAAGAATTCATTTTAAAGAAAGAACTTGTTGGTGGGTTTGGATATTCAAAGGAACATATTAGGTAGCCAACATGTGCCTCCGTCTAGAAGACAGACTGCAATTCTCTTTCTGTAGTAATTCCGCAGAGTGCAAAATGCTGAGTCCTTTCTCAGTTTGGCTTGAAACAGGAGTCAACAACTTCTCAACAGAATATTTAGAAAATCATTTTCCCTGAGTCCTGGAACTATCTAAAGTAACTAGGCTTTTTCTAAGAATGTTGTTTGGTAGGTTTTTGAAACTCTGTCATTCAAGTTACTCAGTGAAAATCTGAGGCAAACTGACTTAATGTTTAAATGCTTCCTACATGGTGAATTTACTTTCTTGTTTTCACCTCTCCTATACTTGTAAAAGCAGTATTTTGGATAGCTTAATAAATGCTAAAATATTTGTAGAGTTCAATATTGCACACTGTTTAGCCTTTTTTTAGCTCAGATGTCTGTACCCAGCTTGCCTTGTCCACTCATGAATACAGTGACATGTTTTGAGTGGAGAAGGGGCACATGTGATTAATACTCTTTGTACCAAGATTTCTTCTGAAATCCCAGTGACTTTTCTTACTTTACCCAGTGAAACCCTAATCACTTTCATAGATGATTTCAGGATTTTTCTAGCTTGATATAGAACATGAGAGAAAATAACACCTAAACACAGAGATCTCTTTAGGAGAAGTAAAGTACAAAAATTCTCTTGCTATATGCTGAAACATTCAGGAAAGTATTTCAGACCTATTTTAATTATTAGTTTTTTGTGTGTGTTTCTTCTTTCTCCCCCCCCAGCCCGAGCACTGATTGTCTTGTTCACTCTTTTACCACAGACCACTCTTTGAAACCTTTTGTGGCCAGGACAGTGTTTAGGGGCTTTCCTTGTAACTTGATATGCAAATCTCTCAAGGAATTGGAGGCTACAAATATGGTTTGAGTACAGTACAGTAGGAAGCGTTTTCTGGATTCTTTATCTCGTTGTTTATTCTGCATGTATTTAAATAATTTGGGAAGTTTTGGGTTATAGCCACCTCCTTTTTATATTCTAACTGCATTCCATGAAGGGCATTTCAGCTCTTTTGCTTCTTATTTCTGGGTGGATTTTTCATTTCCATGTTTCCTCTTTTTCTTTAGGAATATTGGATCAGTTCAGACTGCAGGAAAAATTAGACTAAAATTAGAAAAAGCTTCCTGAATGTGAGATCAGGGAGGCGATGATTAAAAGGAGTGGTATAAGCACATAACATTCACTCATGTCTAAGGGAATTCTTCCATCTGTGACAAAACGCTTAACTAAAAGTTTAATTTGTTTTACAGCTTAGTATAACCATCTCCTGTTGTCACTATGCATAGTTCAGTGAGGTTTTAATAAACAGAATGGTATGCATAAAATTAGTTATATTTCTAATATAAAGCTGACATTGATTTTTGCACTGATTTCAGAGTAAAGCAATAAAAGACAGGTATCTGTTTCTTTTGCCTTGAGTAACTTTTCCTATTTTTTAAAAATTTCTTTTGAAAGTCTTTATTTCCTTCATTTATGGTGTTATTTTTGATCTGCTACATATTTTTCCATATCTGTGCAGTTGATAGTTTTTATACATTGTTTCATTCCTGTTACTGACAGAAGCTCAATTTTTTGGCAGATCTGATTGGTCAGTATGCAGCCTGGTTACTGACGCTATCATCTGACTTGTCTTTCCTCCATTAGTAACATTAGCTTCAGAATATCCTTGTTTTTTTCCTAGATGTCACAGATTTCCACCCTTACCATTCTTCCCCTGATCCAATTACATTAGAAAAGCAGAGAAATACAGTCAGAAATAATGCCTGGAAAACATGATAAAATAGCCATAAGACAAATTAACTTTAATTTAAAAGTCTCAGTCAAATCTTGATAAAGCTTTGTAATTAATGCTAGGACTTTTTTCATAATTGAGCACTCATAAATCCATGTCAGACCTTATTAACACAATAGAAGTATTTGGTTACACACATTGTGTGTGCATCCTAAGCTAAACTGTTTCTGTAATGTGAAAACTTTTAATTTCACAACCTCTACTCCAACATTTGACAACTTCATTTTTCAGGAAAATGCTATCTGTGAATACCAGTTATGCAGAGATTCAGCTAAATTGCATCATGAGCTTATTAACTCCCATCTAATCATCCAGTCATGGCTGATTAATCACTTTTCCTTGTGCCTTGTTTTAATAAAATCTGTTTTCTGTGCCACTGACCAGCAAACTGCTGTCTAATTTTATGTCTGGAGAAGATTTGCTGAAGGGAAGAAAATACAGTGCTCCTCCACTGGTCTGAAGTGTGTTGTGTGAAGGAATCATCATGTGCAAGTCTATTGCATGTATAATTCTTCCGTGTTTAAGGGATGGGAAAAACTTGTGTTTGCTCACAGAGCTAAAAACGATTCCCATGCTGCAGGGAAGGAATTTTGGGATAGGAATGTCGTTATAGCTTGTGTATTTTGGAATGTTGAAATCATCTCTCTCACTGTGAAACAGTGAATTCATTAATTACTTTGTATTAGTATGCAGCAAGATAAGGTGGAGAGCTGGCAGCTTTATCATTTTCTCAGCATGGCGATAAGGGGAAAGTAATTTCATCCCTCATAGAAAAAGGTAACACTCTCCATATCTTTTGATAAGTTTTCTGTATGTTAATGAGTTATTAAGGTACTTAAATCAAAAAGAAGATTGGCTGTTAAATGTACTCTTGACAGCGCTCTCTGACTTACACTATAGCACCATGGTCAATAACATATCTGAAAGTTAACAGCAGTTGTAAATATGATGGGCTGAAAATGTTTTCAGGTTTGCTGTCAGAACCCCCATGTGTAGGAAGAGTCAGAAACGAACCAGAGGACTCTTAATGTAATAAAGCAGAACTCCTTTAGTTTCCTAATACTTACTAGAAGGTTCTGTCTTTTGACATAGATGTAGATGCAGTAAGACAAGAATTATTTTTTTCTATAAAACTTTTGAGCAAAAAGTCCAAACTACAGCTGCTTATTTTTGTAGTTTGAGTGTTTCTATTAGTCTAAGGATTGTCTACAGGTGCCCAGGCATAATTCACTGAAGTAACAAACCAAGGCAGCAGTAATTTCCTTCAGAAATTCTTTGAATAAGTCTTCATCAGATAGTGATGTATCATGAAGAGAGACAGAGATGTTGTGTTCAGCAGTGTTGGGTAGTAGGTATTGCAAGGTCTGCCCTTCCAAACTTTGAATTTGCATAACCTAAAAGCTTCTTACTGCAAAGAAAGCAAGCTGGAGAAAGAAGAGAAAGGTGGAGAGAGAAAGGCAAGAGAAGTGGAGTTCAAAGCATTTAATGCAGTCTGGACTCTCTATCATGCAGGTGGACTTATTGGCTACCACGGTAAAGCTTTATAGAAAGGCTAGGTAGTTTAGAGGATTATTCTACTTGAAATCCTGACTGTTCTCAGCAATTTTAGAGATGCCACATAGCTAATGGGGAGAACAAGAAATACAGCAGGGTGAAAGAAAGTACAAAACTTGTGCAGAAAAACAAATACAGTGATTTTCTCCTCAGTGCACCTTATTTGGCATCAGAAGTGATTGTCAACAGACCACTTAAAGTAAGACTTGGCTTTGATCAGCTGCACTTTGATCAAACGTAAGTACTGGAAAAAAAGCAAGAATTGCAGGCACGGTATTTTTGCATTCTGCTTATCAAGGAGAGGCAAGGACAGGAATAAAATCACTATCTATTTAAAATCACAGGATGTCAACAGGCAAATATTTCTAGACTTGCACATGGGCTCTTCTCTGGAGTGTGCTGTATTTGGAATGAGGATGTATGACGATGTATGGCATAAAAGCAAATATTTTTATCATCTCAGACAGGTTTCCTGTTTTGGAGATAGGTGGCAGGTGTTTTTCCAGCCTTACTATGACCATTGAATCTCTACTGTGCTCAAAGTATTCTTTCCGTGGTTGTGGTCAGTAAAAACTGACTTTGGGAAAAAAGAGAAATTAATTTATTTCTTCCCAGTTAATTTTTCACATCTGTGTTGTAAACAGAGAAGGAGCTAAACCAAATAGACATGATAGCACAGCTATTGAAGCATCTTGAAGGCAATAGAACTGCAATAGAAGACAACTGGAAGACAATATATATCATCAATTAACATGTTGAGTAATAAATTCAGGAAGTCAAAGTGTATATCAAAGCAGTCAAGTGTTGTAACAGAAAGATTGAAAAAGGAGTTATATTTTTCTGTCTATTTCAATTCTAGTTATTCTCCTATTATTTATCTCTGTTAGAGAATTTTAGAGAATTTTTTCTGTATGTTTTTGGTTTCCTCAACTGAGAAATGAAAAAAAAAATCTTACTGTTCTAATATTTTTTTTCTGCTTCAATTCAGAAAAATGAGTATAAGCATAGAGGAAGATATAACAACAACTAGCTGGAATGCATTGTTTCATTGAGATTTCAGGTCACAGTCCCATCTGTGGATCATGGCAGTGTATCTGTTGCAGTTTTCATAAATAATGGTAGAGAATGTGATTAGCCGTAGTCAGCTAGGATTCTCTTATACTGTGTGGAATAAAGTTTCGTGGTGTTTTTTTATGATGCTGAAGCAGATGAAAGAAAACAGAATGCAGATTCAGAGCTAGAAATGGTAGGCTATTTTGCACATCTTAAAGTAGCTTACTTTTAAGCTTAGTGCACTGGTAATTATCATTGCTATATTAGTGGATGTTCAGCACATATTCTGTGAGCTTGCTTTATGTCAGGAATTAAAAGCTGAGTTTGTGAAAAGGTCCCTCTTTATTTCTTTTCATCTAGTTCATGACTCCTCATGACAAGAGAAAAGAGAGGTAACAGAACTATATTCCTGCTGTTTGATCTGGCTTTTGTGTCTGGTTAATGTAGTGTTGGGTATCTCCAGCACTCAGAAGAAAATGTTGGAAAAGCAACCCTCCAGTTTGTATTAAATGCCTTTAAAATGAAAGGTTGGCTGAGAAGATTGGAATTTGTCCATGCCTCTGAAGAGAATTTAGGAAATGCAGATCACTTTGAATTGTCTTGATTAACCTTACAGTAAATGGTTAAATTATGGCTGTATTTTCTTCAGCAGACTTCTAATTGCAGTTATATGAAATTCTAAGGGAAGCATTAAGACTCCATAATGTTCTCATCTAGTTTAAGAAGAGGAATTATTTTTAAATTCTAAATGCCATCTTTGATCATTTGCTTGATTATTAGAATACAATTCCTTGTTTTTTTCTCCTCATAGTTCTACCTGTATTCCTTAGACATGTGGATATCTGAGGGCAGTACTACTATTTTAGTTGCCATAAAATACTACAGTTTGAAGTTGTGTTTTGGTGTTTTAGAACATGGGACAAAGTGGTCTGTAAGAAAGAAATGTCTTCTTGCAGCTTCAGTAGATGGAAAACTCTCCTGTATATGGCTTGAGAAAAGGGAGCATACCAGACCTGAGAGGGCTCTCAAGATGCACACAGCAGGAGGCCTATAGAATATGACTATAATTAAAAATGCAAGATTCGCTGTGGTGTGCACTGCATCATGTCTTCAGAAGCAGGTCTCTTTGAATGCATTTATAGTCTGTCCCATATGACCATCATGTAGATGTCGAACTGTAGGATTTGACAAGTCCACATGCACGGTTCAAATGATTGTCCTGAGACACTACTAAATATGGATGCCTTTGGCATTTGTCAAAGCCTGTCGACAATTCTATTTAAAGATGGCTGTGCCAACGCAGATTTAGTGTGTATAGTTTATAAATACTTGAAAAATACTGCACTTGACTCTCGAAGCTAACTGGTGTCTATTAAAATAAAGTAAATGGACAATTCAGCAATTATTAGGCATTTGATTGTACAACAGATAATGTATGTTGATCTTTGAGTCATTTTTTTCTGATTCCAGTTGTGGCTGCCTGGTTTACTCGAATTTTGGGGCAGTGAGAACTTATTAAAGCATGAACCGATTCACCTCTTTCTGGCATTGTCACACAGTTAAATTGCTTTTGATGCTATGTTCTCACTGCATATACAATTTTAACAAAATGGAATAGGTATCAAAAGCAAGGTTATAATTGAAAGACTTGTATGTGAATCTAACTGGACTATTCTTCGCACATTTTTTTAAGACGTAGTTGTATTGTTTGCATTTAGATTTAAACCATTGTCTGCTTTTCTAACATCAACATCATTATATCTTTTCTTATATTGTATCTATTTTAGAATGCTAGGTGTTTTTTTAGGGATTCCTGCAGCAGTGCTTGATCACAAAAGTCACAGTAAAGATTATGAAAAAATAAAATAGAAACAAATCACAGAATTTCTATTATACATCTAAATACTGTCCAAATCTCACAGGAGAGGTAGGAATTGTCAAATTGACAAATGCATATAAGTTTATTGCATGAATTAGTTGACGGGTCAGATGGGGTTTTCTAATCTTTGTGTGCTAACAGAACTGAACAACATCGCAAATATAAAACTCCATTTTAATTGAAATGTATATTAAAAAGTGAGAAAATTTACTTTGAATGAAACTATTTCTATAGAAAAGAACTAAATAGCATTGCCTTTTATTACAGTAATTTCACAAATAAGCTGCAATGCGAGTACTACTGGTTTTGAAAATTGCTTATGGTTTGCACTAAGCTGTCTTAAAATATTGCTGATCTTTTAAGTGGCATAAGCTAAAAAAAAGGCCAGTATATACCTGCAGTAAAACCACAGAAGACTTGAGATGATGTGGTATTTTATGTACTAATTCCAGAGGTAAAAATACTTCAGATAAACTACTGTTGATGCCAACTAAGTTTTTAATAGTTGCTGCCATACTAACCTTTCTAGTAGCTGAAATGTATTCTAGTACATATTCTTAATACTTTCTGAGACTACAAGATGGTCCAAAGACTTTTTAAAGAGAGTAGTTTAAAATGTTTCCTTAATGAACCTTGAAACAATTTTGTTAATAAAACCTTAATCTTTCAGAGTGATTCTCTGTCATTCTCCACAGGAAAAATCAAAGATGTTTTGGTGTGCTGTTCTCTGTTCTTATGCAAGATACTCTCTTACACTGCAGGTTGTAGGGTCAGGATTTGACAGTTATCCCCTAGTTTTACCTTTCATAATTATGGCATTCATTAAAATGGCAATCCTTGAATAGTAGCTACTAAACATTTTCAAGTGAATAATGTTCACTTATGAAAGAGCTTTATGCATGAGGAAAGGGAGAAATGCTTTGTGGGAAACTGTGTTCTGTATTTTTGACTGGTTGCTACTCTATACAATGTAGAATTAATTCAGCATCGGTCTTTATTTGCTACCTATTATCGATATTTAGATGGACATTTTGGGCTTCCAGAATTTGAAGTGCTTCCTGTAAAATAAAGATGAAAGTGAAATATTGGCATTTTAAAGAGGAGATGCCAGGAGAATAGCTTCTACTCATACATTTTATTTCATACTAGATACACCTCCGAAAATGTGAAATATTAACTTCAAAATAGACTTTGATATGCTGTATTTAAGGGAAGAGATTTACTGATTTCTTGCTTTTTCTTTCTACAGCTAGTTGATGTGGAAAAATGGGTATGTGATTCTGTCTTTTATTCACTCGATCTCAAATGTTTCGTGTTGCCACTGAGTCTAACCTGTCTGTTTTGCTACCCTCTGTGTTCATGACCCTTCAACTTGCATGGCTCAAAAAACGAGGCAAATACATATTCGTGGAGGATCTGGTCATTCCTGAATTGTCATACTAAATTTCATACTACCGCAATGATTTTCTCTCTTTTAATATGATTGTAGAATTGTGTAATATAAACATGGTTATTGCCTGTCAGTTTTGAGCCTTGCTCTCTAATGTTACAACTCCATTCTGTAACCCACCCTGTCTTTTTCAGTGTAGACACTGTAATCCTAAAATGCATGACAGTTAAGATAGTTAATATTGATAAATAATGTGTTATGCTGTATCTAGCTGCAAATAATATATGTAGACATTAAATATTTAATGATGGAGAACAGCTGCTACAGAATAAAAAATTTGTAGATCTTAGCAAATAAAGTCAAAGAACAGTTCTCTGCTGAATGTGTTGTTAGGCCTTTCCTAATGTGTCTGTGTATACCATATGTATTTGTTCGGGCATCTGATATATCTCCCCTATATGGAACATATTTACGTATGTTTTTCTCCAATGTATTCTCTAACATCTGCATATGTATGAGTTAATGGTCATGAAAGTGTGTATAGAATTGTTTGTTCATGTTTAAAATGTTAGAATCCTCTCTGAAAGCAGGGACCATAATAGGCCTTCATGATTTATTAGTACATAATTTCAGCTGCACTTGACCAGAAATAAACTCAGACATCCTTTTGTATATGGAAAATAACATAACTACAGCACTGGTCTCAATTTTTCAGCCAGACATTGTAGATTTTTAATCTGTATTACGTGTTTATAGTAAGTAGTGACTCGAGTTATAGCTTGATTGACGCTCCTGTGGGTAAGTACATTTTTTAAAGAGTGGCTTAGGCTTTTCAGCACCCTTTCTACTCATGTACTCCCAACTATATGTGTAGTTAAGTATTAATTTTATCTAATTATATGAGTATGACAGTATTATCCATATTCCATGAATCTGATATTTGTGACAAAGAACAAATTTTTATATGGATTGATTTGGAATGTTTTTAAGCCATAATGATGGTCAGACCTCATACTTCACAGTGCATGAAAAACTATAAGCCAGAAGTTTATTGGCTACATTCTGATATGGATGTTTTTTTTGCCCGAAGTATTCAAAGTTTTTGTTCTTGGAAAGGATACTATTATCTGCATATGAGTCAGATCTGCTATTTTTTAAATTTTTTAATTTATGGTTTGGTAAGATTGTAAGCCTTGGAAAGGCTGATTCAAATGGTCATTAAATCATTTTAAAATTAAATGTTTTCCATGATAGTAGAGCTAAATGTTTTCTTCCGATCTGTATTGGCTAAATACTTCTCTTAATAGACCAATTCTATCCAAATGACCTCCTATCTGGTGGGAGTGGAGTGGTTTTCTTCAAATATGAAATTATTCTGTCTCAGATGGGGCCCCATTTAGCCCTGTAAATCAACTTTTAATCCCCTCTATAATTCCAGAGTGTTACCAGAGGTCTGTTGCACAGCTGCACGGTCACTGAGGCCAGGCACCCCATTCTTATACATGTGTTTCTTTATAAGCCATTTTTCAATGTAGTACACAGATGATTTATGCAAGCATGTTCATTTATGTCTATGTATCTGTGAACACCTTGAAGCTTGAGCCCAGAGCCTAAGGTAGACAGGCTTCATGTCCAATTAGTAACTGAACCTGCTGCAAGCAGTTTCATGCTATTCAAAGGATAAGCTGAAGTCATCCACTTTTGAGGTGTTCAGCCTGTACAGTGTACTATTGAAAATTTTGAAAGAAACAGTTCTGTTGTGCTTCTTCTGTTGAAAGACTGTCATTTTTCTAGCAATTCTGTTTCAAAATCATAATTCTACTGCAAGACGTGCTGGTAGTTAAAGCTAAGCAAGAATTAAATGTGTTTAAGATGCTCCTTGAACCTTGTCTTTTGGCAGTTGTGACTTTGAGGGCTTGTAGGTCTGTGTCAGTATGGAATCAAACAGGTTACAGGCATCACACCAAATGTAAAAATTAATCGAAATAAGGCTTACCTTTTCCATCCTGGCCCCCATTTCATATTTGAAAATGACTTTTCTGCTTCTAGTTAAAATACCAGGGGTGGGGATTGAGGGTGGAAACCCCAATGTTTTATCAAAGGAATTTATTAAATTTTAGCTGGAAGTTAGAGACACTGAATATGTCTTATTTACAGAGAAAATATCAGTAAAGAAATAAATATCAGTAAAGAAATTGAATAATACATGGTGGAAGGAATTCCTTTCAATCTACTTATCATTTTTTTCTCTTTTAATTTATTTATGAAATACGTGAAATAATAATTTTGGAGTGTCTGTTGCCATGAATTAGCAACTATTGGTGTTTGCAAATTTAACAGTTCAAGGTGGGTGCTGTTTGATTTTTTTTAAAGGATTTGTGTTGTCATAAAAGCACCTGAATGTCTGTCTTGACTTTCAAAATAACTGCTTAGCATTGTAATAGAATTCAGTGTAAGGAGCGGGCATCTATGGATTCCAAAATGTGGTCTTTTGTACATATTTGCTTATATATGGTTAGTTAATTATTTTGAAAACATGGCATTAAGAGCCATCAAGAATGATTGTTTTCAAGACAGATTACTCTAAAGGGCTTTTTACCTGAAGAGAAACCAGGTGTATTTGTTTTTAAAATTAGAGTGCAAGGGACAAGGTTTTTCATCCTTAAACTGGCTAATGGCAAAGCTGCAACTTTTAAATAGACAGAGGAACCTCTTCTGCTGAATGGAATGGTAAATCTTTTTTCTCGTCCCTTCCAACAGTTATTGTGTTAGTTCACTTCTGTGCCACTAGTAAAAGTAATTTTCAGTTTCTCTGGAGAAGAGGAACTTGCAGAGTAAGGAAACACACTTTAGACACTTTTCAAAGGAATTGCTTTTGTTACAGATTTTTGAGTTGAGAAGCGGTGAATAAGTTCTGGCTTTGGGCATAGTGTGGGCTGAATAAATACAAGTGGATTTTGACTAGAGGAAACAAGCTAGGGTTCTTGTAGAGTTTGGAGTGAGCTGCAAAAGCAAGCTACATCAAAACAAATGGTTGCAGTTATATGTCATTAAAATACACCCAAGCTTTATAATCAGTGTGATTTTTGTAGAGTTTTTTGTTTACACTAAATTAATGTACTTAAATATAGATTTATTTGTCAGATTACTGTGATGGGGAAATATACTAATTGTGCACAAATATTTGATCCTCTAGTTTAAAGAATCTGAGTTCAAATTTTGAATGTAACATAGAATGCAGAGGTGGCTCAATGTGGAGAGTACTGTAAGCAGTGTTAACATATGATCACTTAGATAATACAGATTTTGAGGGACAGTGGGAGGAGACTGCACTCTATGACGTTAAAGTGAACGTGCATGTCGGAATGGAGTGACTATGGAATACTGCTTAAAATGCCATATGTACAGCTATAGTTTCAACCACATCTGCAGTCCATCCTTAGTGTACTGTGTGTTGTAGTGGATGCTGGTTGCAGCCCAAGTCTAATTCACATCACAAAGGGAAAATTATTGAAACGTTTACTAAGTGCTCTTTTTCTTTCTGTAAGAAATCTATGAGCAAATCTGACTGAATCTTATTTTAATAGTAGCATTCCCAATTATGTACTAGGAATGCTTTGGTATTTCTTTTCAGTCCATATTATAGATCTGAACACTTCAAGCTGTGTTCTGTGTATTAAAAGTAATTACTGTGAATTGCAGCAAATTACCTACTTTCAGTTTAGTTGTTTTTAATACTTCTTGATTAGGTTAGTGTAAAGATCTGATATTTCTACTTAAGCAAATACAGTATTGCAAGAAGATTAGGAAAAATGGAGACAGGATATAGCATTATCATTACTGTTTTGCTCTTTTTGTCTAGCCGGAGAGCCCAAGAATTAAGATGAGATGTTGATAAGTTAGAAGGTGTTTGAAAAATCATTGTAAGTGATATGCTATCCAAAAGCTGTCCAAGACGCTAAATAATGTAATAGCCCCAAATTTCTGTAAATATTTGTGTTAACAACACATCCTTAGAGTCCTCAGATAAAGCTTTAATAGGTTTTAAATTCTATTTCTTTCTTTCCCTCTTTAATTTTGAGAGAGAGACAGAGCAGTTAGCATGATCGATAGAATAGGTGTTATGTGCATTGAGTTTAGTTCCTCCACAATGATGATATTTATGTGATGCTAAATGCTCACATAGGCATTTGCCTCCCAAAAGGTAGAATGTGCAGCTGAAGTCTTAATACAGTGGAATCTGACTACCTCCTTGTTGGTTACATTAAATTACTAGTCCTACCTCTCAGGATAACTTTTGAGAAAATTGGATGCTAGAGAAACAAGTACATATAAACCAACATATTCTGATTTCTTGAACAAGTGATTTCTAAAGGTGAAGTGGTGTCTTGTCTTCAGTTCATTTAGTCATAGAATTTGCATTGATTTCTGTAGGACAGGTTTTAACAAACGCTTATTTGTTGTTCAGGAGTACGTTAGAAGTCCAGTTATTACTTTGCTTCTGAATGCTGTAGAAAACCTCTAGTGGATAGTTGAATTTCAGTGTATGATACCATATAGGTTTTCTGTACTTAGTTTGTAACTGTTCAGGCCTTCAGATATTGAAAGCACTTCAGACATTAACAGTGTTGACAGTGTAGGGTTAGCAAGGTATTTAGGCTCTTAATTATAGTCAAGGCAGAGAATCAAACACATCTAGTGTGTATTTGGTCCAATGCTACAGAAAAAGTCAGCTCAATAAATCCGATGGATTCCATTCTAGAAATGGCTGTCTCTTCCTTGACTGTAAAATTAAGTCTATACAACTAGCTTAAATCTACATAGTGCAGATAAATCTCATCTTTAATAACTCTTAAGACTGAGCTTGTTTTTAAGTGTTTCTTACTGGATATTGCATACATCTATGTGACTTGTTAGCATGTGCAGTATTTCACATTGCAAATGTAAATGTGACCAAGCTCTACTATTATCAGTGCAGCAGGAGTAGGAGGTTTGGGTATAGCTATCATGCTATCATAATTTGATCTCTTCTTTTACTAGAGTTAGTGTTGAAGTGTACAACAATGATTTTTTGTACTTAGTGACTATGTTGGTCTTTTTGTCACTTTAACACTTTGTTGTCACTGTGTGGCAAACTGGTTCAAGAGCAATGGATGTAAAAATGACATTAAGAAATTTCAAGTTATAAATCTGCTCTATCTGTTTAATTTTCAAATACATGTTCTGAATTGCTAATGATTGTCCAGAAACTCATTTGCACTGTTGTGCAGAGGCACAGAGAACAAGTGTGAAGGAGCAGAAATTTCTTCCCTCTAGAGAGGATGAGTTGGAGAAATTTCTTGTGTAGTAGTCTGTTGCCTATCTGAAGTGCATAATTTCTGCTGTTTTCCTTCAAGGTGTAGGCATTTTAGTTTTTTGTTTGTTTCTGATTCTTTTCCAAAGTTTGGAGTTAATCTTTTAATTAGTAAGTTTTCTACTTTAGTTAAGAAAGAATTTGGTGTAAAAACCTTGGAGAACATTCTTGCAGAAGGATGTGACAGAAGTACCTGGAACCCACTGCCCCATTCATTTGCTGGTAGCTGGGCAGCTGAGGCCATTACAGCTCCTGGGATGTAACTTCTCAGGCTTGGCCTGAAGTTCCACACGGGCGTTCTCTTCACTTTCATGGACATATCGTGCATTTAAGTCTCTGCCATAAAGACAAAGCATTTTTACAACAATTAAGCTTCAGAGTATTTCTGTCCTGCTGGTTTTGAAGCAGTAGGTGGATATATGTGTTCAGACATTCCTCACCCACTGTTGTTTTTCCATTTTTTTTTTTCTTGAAGGGGACTGTTCATTGTACTTTCTGACATGTAAATTATCTTCAAAATTATTAAGGAACCAGATTAACTCTGAAGAACGTGATCTGACCGATGCGAACAGATGACAATTGTTTCTCTCTCATTTGTTACGGTTCATTTAATATGCCAACTGAAGAGAAGAAATTGTTAAATCTGCCCTTCCAAAAACTCCGGCACATGAAGCTGCTGTATCATTTTAGTAATCAAGGGAAGAGACAAACTATTCACTTTAAATTAAAGATAGTTAAGAGACTACAATCAAGTAGTTAAAATAAATTGCCAAGAAGAGAACCAGAAGTTTTCACAGAAGGACTGTTGTTTAATGTACTTGTAATACAGGAAAAGCAGTGGGATTGTGTAGTTCTCAGAATAAAATTTCATAGATGAATGATGGCTGGAAAAGAGTGAGGTCTTTGATGGATCTAATCTCCTTGAAAAACTGACAGCACGATGGCAAATGAAATTCAGTATTGACAAATATAGGAAACCTTGTATTAGTAATGTAATTAAATTGTTTCTATATTAATGAATTTACACTCCCCCCCTACTGTAGACAGCTCAGCAAAGACTTCTGGTTTGTTTCTGGAGCCATCCAATAAAAGCAAACAAAATAGTGGGATAAGAAATACGATGAATAATAATGCCCAAATGATCACACTGTATTTTAAATCCTTGCTTTATGGGGATGGTGAATAGCGTGTATGATCTTTAGGCTTTGCCAGTTTGTTTCCACAGGGTTCTGAATTCTCTCTACAGGCACAACTCTCTGTGGGACAAATTTAACACTAACCCTAAACCTAACCCTAACTCTAATGGCTGCCTCGTGGAGAGTTGTCCCTTCCCATTTCCAAATGTCTAACTACTAAATAGATCTAGAAGACAAGACTGAACGTTTTGAGATCATTAGATTATGCTTTTTTTTTTGAGTTAGAACATCTTGTACATCTTTGAGAACAATTTATTCTGTTTTAAAAGCATGTATGAAATGAAAGCACTCAGTCTTGCTTGGAAGCTCTCCAGTTAGCCTCTTTTTTTTCATGTGAAATAGAGATTTGCTGCCAAACTTCAGTCCTCAGCTTCAGACGTTGTTATATCAAAACATGAACTGATGAGTTCAAAAAAGGAAAAGGTGACCATAGAACTCTCACAAAGAAAACCAAATCACTGCATGTAACATAACATATCTGTCTTCTTTTATTCTTGAGCACCTCCATCAAAATTAACCTAAACAATTCCATAATCATCTGACATCAGTCATGTAGCACTGCATTTTTTTAACCACTGCACCAAATATTAGTAACGGTTTAATTGTCTTAATTTATTATGTACTTACATAAAATAATGTTACTACAATAGTGGTGTTACTCTCTAGCACTGCACTTTGAATGCAGGATTTTAAAACATACTGTACTTACTTAGAAGCTATCTGCAGAGAAAGTAAGTTGTTTAAGATGATCAGGTGTGGCTCCTGTTTTACTATTACTGTCTTTTATCTTTAAAGCAATAAGTATTTAATGTGCTATGTTATTTAAAGTGAAAAAGAAATCTGAGAAAACTATTGCATAAAAAAAGATGAAGCCTTGTTCTGAGCAGCTGTTTTGCTTTCTAGCATGAACTATAATTATGCTAATTGCAATGATAAATGTTCCTTTTAAATGTGGATTGGAGTTCTGTGTATCCCACGCGCTTTTTCAGAGAAAACAAACCCCATTTTTAAGCACCTGAAAGCCAATATTCATTTCACATTTTCTCTTTTTTTTTCCCCTTCTCATGGCTCTACAGAAATTTATGATGAAGGTAAGCAAGTTAAATGTTTAGTATTATTCTCCTATGAATTCCTACACTTAATTTAATTCATTCTTTTTCTTCATTTTTAACATCATCAAACTTGCCTTCAATAAAATACCACATACTGAATTTTGTAAAAATTTGGGTTTAGAAACCACAGTGAGTCTAGTTCGGATGTGGGTTATGGTTTATTTACATCATGAAGGACCAAAGGCAGACACCTTTGTGGAAAGAGGACTCTAGGACAGCTTCTCTAATTCTCAACTCATGCTTACCCTTTCAGTGAGAATGCAACGCTAGCTGGTAAATAAGAAATCTTGAGACAATGAATAAATTAAAAAAGTCTCAGTAAAACAGGCAGACAGCCCACTTTCTTCTGTTGCAAGAATGCAGTTGTGCTGGTATGGTGTCTCAGTGCGGTGAGTGGGGAGCCCTTGGGCTGGGAGTCACTGACCCTTCACTGCTTCACGGCAGGAGCGCTTCTTCTAGTGCTTTCTTTTTGTCTTTATTTTTTTTTAATTTATTAAGACTATGACAAGACATTTAGTGAACTTCCAAACATTTTTAGCAACTGACATTGACTGTGATTTTAGTCAAGATGCGTTGGTTATCCATTTTCTACTTTTTCCTTTAATTGTCAATGTCTATTCCCATTTCATCTTGTAAAATGTTTCGTTTACTGATTTTCATTCCCTAAGAGTTTGCGGTTCTATAGTATGGTCTTGCTTCATTATCCTTCTCCAAAAGAGAATAATTCTGGGCTAGATAAGCAGTGCTATTTTAAGGGCTGGATTTAATGATGTCAGAGAAATTTTCTTAGCATGACTCCTCTGCTGATCCGTCTTTGCTTCCCACTTGGCTGTCTGTCTTATTCTTTATCTGTGAGTGTCTTTCTCAAGTGACAAGTATGATTCACTTTTCTTGTATCACACAGCAACAGAAAAAGCTTAGGCATAATCTTTAACCTGTGAAAAATACCTCCCACCTCCACTTATTTAACTCTAAAATAACCAATAAGATTTTTATTAATTCATTCTGTCTCCTATGCAGTGAAGAAGGAGAAGCATGAGGAACGAGAGATCTTCTCTAGACTAAGGGAGAAATTGATAAATTTTATCCTCTTGGGAATTCTATTCTAAACCACTGAAAGTGCTTGAAAGTGGGAGTTTGTGATGAAAAGTATTGCCTCAGTCATAAGTATAAATTTTTGTTTTGCATAGAAGGCTGGAAACAGATCATGAATATTATTTATTTTTGATTTATTTTCTCTGCTGTATCTGCTTTTCATTGATATGAAGTTTCCCATTGCTGAGAAAGTGATAACATAAATGTAATGTTGGAAATATTAATCATGAGGTATATTTAAAGTGTTTCCAGTTTTAAGGCTGTTTATTCTGTCTTCTGACAGGTAAATAATAGCAAAATTGGGATCATTTAGCATGGCGCTGGCACAAATATTTATCATTGTTACGAGTGATTCCAGGTTTTTTTTAGAATAGATAGTAAAACATATCTGTGTTCTTAACAGAATAAAACATGCTAACACGTAAATAGGTAAGGCTCTGATACATGGCTGAGGGATAAGTCTGTGTATGGGTTAGTCATTAGTCAGAGTTAGTGTTACCTCTGAGAGTCTCCTCGGAGGCTGTTGCCCCCAGGGTTAATACTTGCTGCCAGTGAGCCAAATAATTTGTCAGCAGAGCAGTCAAACAATTTTGCAATACCTGTCAAAGCCCCTTACAGGACTCTCACTGAAAAAATTTTGCAATGCTGAAACTGTAATTAATTTATTTAAAGCAATGGATAAAACAAGTTTGGGATTGCTGTTGATAAATTAACTTGCTGTGCTGGCGCTAGATGATTACAGCTGGTTAACGATGATCATACATATAAGGAGTTATTTTCATGGGAGAACATCTGACAAAGTCAGAGGTGCGACTCTTAAGAGAGGTGTAGGCTCAACCTGTCTGTCAGGTAAGATGGCAATTTTTCCTCCCCAACAAAAGGGTTTTCAGGTGCTAATTTTATGTCTTTTGAAAACCTTTTGGCGCCTCTTTGCAAGGTGGGACTAAGTGAATTATTAGGTGTTCCTTGGCTCTTGGCAAGGCTGCTGTGGGTTTGGTGTCAGTCACTGGAAATGGCAACCCAAGAGCACAGTAGTTGCAGAAGGGTCTCATCAGCGTTTTTGGTTTGTTGGTAGAAGAATTTAAGTCTTCTGAGACTTTATGCTGTTACCTTGGAAATGAAATTCTGTCTGTCTTTTATGTAGTGGATACTTCCTGTGAGCAATAATAACATGTAGAAGTCCTTGGCTCACACTCTGTGGCTCTGTTTCTACTCATTACTGCTTGCAGCATTTTGAAGTTCTCCGATGCTGCTGGAAATTTCCCAGCATTGCTATTCCAAGTGTGAATTGTTTAGTTTTGCTTGACTAATCTTGTCTCACAAGCCTTGTAACTGTGTTCCAGGGTTAGTAGCGAACACACACGCGTGTGTCCCTTTTCCGGGTTAAGGATGGCCCGTCCATCAGTCAAAGCCAAGTCAAATCAGTGATGTAGTGCGTTGGTAGGCACTATGCATGAGAAGTGGTAATCATCACGAGATTCCCGTAGATGGTATATGGAGGATGTCCGAAACCACAGCAATCCATCCTCTGAGACTACTGGGCTTTGCCCATCTTTCCCGTGGGCGAAGGCGGAGGTGTTAAACCGAAGCGGGAGAAAGACGTACTCTGGCAGCCCTCCCCCAAGGCTATCAGAGTTTGCCAAACTTATTACGGCCTGTTGGCGAAGGCCAGCACCATGGCCTCAGCTGCGGTTGAAGCAGCCGACTGCGTCCATGGGCCACCAGCGGTACTACCAGTGGCTGGTGAGGCACACTGATAGGGGGTTTCCCCCAACTGGGGCAGAGATCAACTTAGTCACCCGAAGGTGTCCGGCGGGACCACGTGGAGGTGTGATCTCTGCGGCTAAGCCCAGTTGTAACTAGACCCTTAAGAGAGTCATAGTTACTCCCACAAGTTCTGCTGTGACTCAGCCCATTTCTATACGTTCTGTTTTTGCCATTGCTTGGGGTTTTCCTGGACTCTTTGGCTGGCATTCATCCCACAAAACTGAAATGCCTGACTTAAAGCTATGGATTTCCTAAGATACCTGTGTAAGCACAAGCAGAAGCGTAGATATCGTTAGGGAGCTGCTCAAATTTTAGGTTAGCTGAATTGCTGTCCAAAAGTGCCTTATTCTCTTCACTTGCTGTTTGGTTGTTTTAGGCTAAATTAATCTGAGTTTATGTTTTGTTATCAAGAAATTACTTTAGCTTTTCATAAGCTGTTACTGATCATGTTGGTGTTAAGGGAGCGAGCCTTCTTGTGTTTTCCAGCTGGCTGTTGCCTAGTATTAGAAAGAAGCTCTCGTTAGTCATCTGAGGTTGTGTTCAGTGTGAAAAAATTTAGACAGTGGTATAATTTTGGTGAGTAAGAGGTCTTACTGCTTACCTGTAGTGGTCTCCAGTTTTAGCGAGCTTGTAGGATTGCATTGTCACTGCTATTTTTAGATAAATACTGGGCTCCATCACCATTGTCTAGAACAGCTTAAAAATTGTATATTAATAATGAAATGAATAGATGAGTAGTTTTTATATTACTATGGAAACATCATTTTGAGCATCTTATCCTCTGCAGAAATCGTTGTAACATCATGCAAATATTTATGTGCAGAATTATAGTAAGATGGTTTTAGACTGTGGGACATCCTTCCCTCCTATTCTACCCGGTTCCTTTTAGACTTTTTCCAGTTTCTTTCTCTTAATTGTTAATTCTGTCATCATGGAGTTGCCTTCTTCTGAGTGAGGACTCAAAAGCTTTCAAGATCTACATTTATTCCATGCCCTTTCAGTGTTTTTTATTCTATCTTGCAGATTACTAAATGAGAGCCTTTAATTTGCTTAAATCCAGGAAGCCTTAAAGAATTACATATAAACAAAGCATATGTTCATTGGTTTGCACTCACGGGTTTTTTTTTTCTAAAGAACCAGCTCAGGTTAAATACTTGTATTGACCTGTGTATTTAAAACCTTTCATTAACCTCTTTGAAAAAGACATTGATGTCAAGAGCTTTACGTCCCTGATCTTGACACAGGTAGTTTCTGGGAACAGCACAGTCCAGGACCTAAATATACTTTTACTCAGAATGCATGGTAGTTGATTTTTTTCAAGCCAATACTTGTGATCAGACCCACATTTGCTATTTTTCTCTTTCTAATAGATCAAAACATTATTTCAGAATGTCATGACTACTTCTAAATGGAAAATTGACAACCCCAACATAAGTCCCAGTGAAGAGTCTTTGAGAAGGTTTTATCACTGGTGGATACAATTTCCTGCTTCCTTTACTTTTGTTGTGGTGATGGTTTTTGATTTAAAAGGGTTCAAAGCAGGTAACTGTAGAATATTCTGTGATTAATTCTATACTTGTGCTTGTACGTTTGGAGTAAGTGTCAAGTGTAAAGATTGAGGGTTTAGAGACAGGATTTTTTTTCCTCATTCTGTAGTTTTTCAGCAGTATAGATGTTAGAAATAAACTTTGGACTTTTGTGAATCTTAGAACACACTTGTGATGGAAAAAATAATGCTTTCACATTTATTTTTGCAAGTGTTTTTATGGGCATATAGATGTCCTCTGTGTGACATGCTGTTGTCTCCAGCATCTATTTTAAGATGGTTGTCATTAGTAGAAACAATTAGCTCATCCAGACATGTCGCATTAATGTTTTAATATGAAAGTCAGCAATATTTTTACTTTAAATATAAAGTTGGTGTGTTTTGAAATCAGTTTTCCATTATCACATATTGTAGTTTTAAGCTGCTGTTAGCATTTTAAGTCTGTGACAACAATAAATTCAGTTAGCATTGATTTCCCAGTTGGCTTTGGCAATAAAGTGTCAACTTAGGCTTTGTTTCAGAAGCTTACTCCATTTTAATGAAGTATAAGTACTCAGTGCTTAAAAGGACATTGTTTCACTCCCATGTGCATATGAAATAGCCATTAAAAGTCATATTGGAAACTTTTAATGTTATCTTGCAGTATTTGCCTGGGAAAACATTTGTGAAGAAAACTCAAGATCACATTTTTCTGTACAGCTGCTCTCACGCATTAAAAGTTTTCAGTGCCATGAAAATAAGTGTATAGGGTTTTTTTTCAAAACCCATTGAGTGGTCCTACGTCCCATCTAGACCATTTGGACTGGTGTTTCCTATGGCTGAGGCTGGAGCACAGAGGAGATACCAGGCTAAGCAGATGGTTGCAGTTAGGTTGTAATTTACCATTACTGTAAATCATATGGACAGCATTTTTGAAGGATTTACTATTGATGTCTTGTAGCTTATTGTTTGACTGGATTTTTTTTAAGGTCATTAAAACTATCCTTCCTCACAATCTAATCTTTGTACTGTTTTTTTTCCCTATAGCGTGTGCCACTAATTCTGTTCTGCTGTTCTGAATTCATCATGGAATGAGGCAGGAAAAGATGTTACATCATTCTGAAAATCTCACTCTTATATGATTTTCTAGCGAGTCTGCTTCAGTTCCTGTGTTCTTGTGACACATTCAGTATTTTAAAATTACTTTCATGGGTGACTGGAATTGTCAGAACAGCCAGGTGCTAAATGCAGTTGCTGTCACAGTTTCTCAAACATTAGATTTCTGAATAATGACAATGTTATGAAAGCTTTGTCTGTACACACAAAACACTGAAATAACTGTCCTATTTAATTACATGCTTTCACATATTTGTCTTTCTCTGGTACCTCCCTGAACCTCATAGTTTATTCCCTTTTCATAAATCTGTAGATTGTATAGTCCTGTGAAGAAAAGTCAGCAAAGAAACATCGACATTTGCTTGCAGTAGAGTACTTACTGGTCTATGAAATGTTTTCTCTAGTAGAAATAAGGCTGTTCTCTTGAAAAGAATGGAAAGGTAATGGCTATTGACTCAAAATCTCCTTGGATGCCACAGGATATTCACTAGTCACTAGAAATTTTCATTGTAAGTGAGGCTCCCAGAAGCACAAATGGCTCCAAAACACTTGTTCACTGTCACCATGATTAGTTTCCTGTGACGTCTCATGTATGGCCACAAGTGTAGCAATGCAACCGTAGGGACAGTGGTGCAAGTGCTGCTGTGGGAATTAACGTAAATGAAAAACGTGATTGCGTCTCTGAATATATGGCAGTTCTGTATATACAGAATTGTACAGATATAAAGGGTTTATTGGGTCACGTATAACATACTTTACTTCGGAATTGGTATTCACAGTAAAATATAAGAGTTTTTATTCAATCTGATTATAAATATTTCATGTTATGCTGCTTCCATAATTTGCACATTTTAGTAGATAGTTTGCAGGTTGTAATTTTGAAGTACTTTTAGTGTTTTGCTCCTATTTCTTTTTAAAAAAGGAAAAGAAATGTTTCCCAGTTTTAACTTGTTTTCCTTCATTTTTGTTTCAAGATAACACTACATCAAATTAAGCAGCTCAGATCTTAGTAGTCCATTCTTATTGACTGGTTCAACAATGCATTGATCTTGAAAGCTGTTTATATATTTTGAGCACTAATTTCTTCATCTCTAATTGTTGTTGTATTCTAAATTGCCATTGCTTTGGGTAATGAGATGACTCCAAATTACTCTTGTATTCTAACTACAGAAGTATTAGACTAAAGGTGGGCAGTTTAAGTGGAATTTTCACAAGTGATGTGAATTTGTTATATATACTTTCAATCTCAATTTATTGACCTTAATGTCTGAAAGCTTTTTAAGTCTTATTCTAAATCCCAGGTTCTTGGAGGATAAAATGAGCAGATAAAATGAGTTTTGTAATCATATAATTGATACTCTTGAATGTCATAACTTGTAGACCCTCAGTGGGTCTACACATTGAACACAAATGTATTTTTCTACAGCCTGGTTTTATTCAGGGAATGTGTTGTGTCCAACTTAGAAGTTACTCTGAAATTTGGAAATTAAAAACATAAAGCAAGTAAGACTCATGATAAATAATGTGGTTGTTTGTTAGAAACCTGCTTGCATTATACAGCCATTCATGTACATGTGCAAAAATCTGTGGGCGTTACAAATTGAATTAGTCAGGATTGTGGCTTCCAAGAAGTCTTACTTCCAGTGTCTTCTGAAATGTTATTATTTGAAAGTTACTAGAAACTTGATAGAACTTCAGTTAATTTTATTTATTTTTATTTATTTTTATTTATTTTTATTTAATTTTATTTATTTAATTTAATAGTATTTTATTTTATTTTATTTTATTTTATTTTATTTTATTTTATTTTATTTTATTTTATTTTATTTTATTTTATTTTATTTTATTTTATTTTATTTTATTTTATTTTATTTTATTTTATTTTATTTTATTTTATTTTATTTTATTTTTTAACATGGAAAATCTACAATTCTTTGCACCATTCTAGGTGGTATTGGATTATTTTGAAAATGAAAGACTCATGCAGGAGACAATTATAAGCCAGCAGATATTTCTGTGCAGTTTATTCAATAAAGATAAATGCTGAATATTTGTGTACAAAATGAACTTTCAAAATAGAAAATTAACTTACAGGTATGTATATATCCTGGAAGACGGGATCCAAAATGGAAGATGATTTCATAGTATCAGCTTTCTCTTCCAGTATCTCGTGTATTTTTGTGTTTCATATTTTCACTTTCCCTGCATGTGGATGGCTTGATTATAATAGCCTCTCAGAAAACTTTATGTGGAAAATGATTGAAATTTTTTTCTTTGCAGTTCTGTTTTCTGTCTAAGAAGCAGAAAGAGTGAACTTGCTTGGATCTTTTTAATGGGCAAAATAATTTTGGTCAAAAAGAATTACTTTAATCCTTTTGGGAAAAAAAAATCTCAAAAACCACTCCCTCATTTTTCACAAAACTGATTGAATTTTGTTTTGAACCAACTTTTCTCATTCCACTACAATGGGCATTTGGCAAAATATGTGATAAAAAGACAAATCAATGTGGCCAAAACACGGCCACATAACTGTGATAATGTAGCTGTGATTTTGTTGATCACACTGTTCTTCTCATCTTTTGTACAACAGGCAACTGAATATCCATTTTAGGTATTGAATTTATGGCTAGTAACATAGAATCATTTGGATAAAAATATCAGTGAAGTTTTAAACTTTTGTACATATTAGTGACTTTATTGTTGAGTAACTATGCCTGCTCTTCATAGAGGTTCTGGGCAAATCTGTTAGCAAGGCAGTATGTTCACAGCAGTTTTTTTCCCTTTTTCCTCAATGCGGTGAGCAGTGGTCATTCATCATTCCTCTTTGCACAATAGGCCTGACATTATCAAATGTCATTATCAAATGTTCTTTCCTTGTACCTTTGGAAAAAGTGGTGGTAGTAATGATAGTTCAAAGCTAAATCTTGATGTCTTTCTGTCAAGAATATGTCAGTGATGAAGACTATGACTTTTATTCTTCCTTAATAAAAATTCACGTCATTCAATCTTCCAAAGAGATGATTGAATGTCCCTCTGTGCATTTGAGTGCTACACAGTTTGTTGAAAGTCAAAATATACCTTGTGTCTATCAAGATAAGCTCTTCTCAGAAAAAAGCCAAAAATTCCTGGCAGTTTCTTAAAAGTGCTAAAATTACTATTTTTAAGTGCTTGCTTTTTCACCACCTATTGATCTTTTTTTCTTGACCTTTTTTTCTTGAACTTAAAGATCAAGAAGTATTATGCTAATGGATATAAGATAAGGAAGGACACTCAGTAAACAAGGAGAGGAAATAATTGTGTGTTGCCACACTAGCAATTCAGTTAAATTGATGTTCAGAACTGAAATGAAGCTGTCAGAGAGATAACATAGTATGATTGTTTCCAGTTTATTCTGTAATGAATCTGATGCTTCAGTTAAACAGGAGGTCGATCCACTGTAATAAAAGAAAGGATTTAAATGCTGTGTATAAGAAATAGTAGTTTTGTATGATGCTTATGGAATTGTCACATGCATAGACTCAAAAATAAGTGCTTATTGATATTACTTGAAGAATGTGATGTACATAACATTACACAAGGTGTTCTGTTAGAGGAAAATGGACTTACGTTCTTGACTGTGTCTTGTCTGCCAGTCTCTGCTCTTGACCAGTGTCTGCCAGCTGCATCTCATAAACCTTCCACAGAAATTGAAAGGTTGCTTATGCTTTTATGAGATTTATTTAGTCTTACATGAGTGGTTAAACTGTTTATAGATAAATAAAAACCCTCAAGAAAATACTGTGGAAAAAGTGGGTTAAATTTCTTGGGATAAAGATGAATTGTATTACTTTACTTTCAGTCAAGATTTATACTGCATTTCTCAAAAGCAACATTTATTCAAGCATAATTTCTGAATTTTGAGAACACCCAAATCCTCTTGAGTTAGCTTGGATGTCTTTGGGCACTTATCTGTCCTAGCAGATAAAGAATTCTATCTGACAGTATTTAAGGACTGCAGGAAAAGCAGTCTAGAGATTGATAATTTTCAGTGCCGTTGATATATCATTAATACTTTCTGGTAAAACAGGGATAATACTCCATAATCTCTCTCTGCATACCTTTTGTATATAATATGGAGGGAAAAACAGGTGAATATGGAGAGATCTAACAAGACATAAGGGTGTGGAGGGTACTGTGATATCCATCAAAGCTGTTCTTCAAGAGGCCACCTGCTTTCAGCCCAAGGAAGAAGAATTCAAGGTTTTAGCATGTATTTTATCCTAAATTGATGACAGTACAAAGTACACCATTTTCTCTCATTGGTGAATTGAACACTTCTAATAGAAAAAGTCAGTAGCTTCTAGATTCATCTGCTCAAATTCTGTCTTAGATCTGCCTCAAGGACTTAAAAGGTCAATATATTAAGAGCCAATCAAAACTAAAGAGAACACTCATAAAACTACCTTCTTGAACTGGATAGTGTTTTATCAAGAAGTGGAATTCTTGGTAAGAGTGCAAATACAGAATGTCCAGAGATTGATGAAAATTTCTTTTTATTTTCTCAAAAGTTCTGATTTTATTACAATATACCAGTATATTCCTTCTCTCTGTCTTTCAGTCTGCACAAGGTGGCGGTCATCGAACACTACTCTACGGGCATGCAATCCTGCTGCGCCATTCCTACAGTGGCATGGTATGTAACAGGAGCTGGCAGCAGCAGTGATTTCTTTTTTAGTATCCAAGTTACGTTTCAAAGTGCTCAGACTATTGCCATTTACTGATATCTGGAGAATGATTCACATGGTTAATGGAAAGCTTTGTGAAGAGTAGATGCTTGCAAATACGAAACCAAGCTGGTCATATCTGGGTAAGTGCTAAAAGTAAGTCTGGCTCCATAGTAATGAGTTCTCTGTTTCTTATTCTATTTTGAGTTTATGATTTCTCATTTCTTTTTCCTTGGATATTGCATAATACTGAATCCACAGCTGGCATCTGGCTGGCAATCTGAACATATGTTGGAGATTCAGCGGAAAAGGAAGTCTTTCTTGCACATATTTTGGACAGAAGCCTTACTCTGCAATTCCCTGATCAGTTTATGGTTTCTAAACTCTTAAGTGAGGCTTCGTGGAGCTGAACTTTGATGCAATCAGCTCTTTTATTTCCATTCTCACTATTTCCATCTCAATGGAAAGATAACCAGGATAAACTGAGAGGTTATTGTAGAACATATATGCTTATCAAATCTCCTTGAGTGCCCCTCAGTTTGTCAGGCACATGGGTTGTTGCTAGTAAGTAGTGGGATTAATTTAAGAATAGTTAATCCTATGTTAGTATGTTGATGGCTTTTTGTATTTCAGTGGATTATCAGATGAAAGCAGAATTAATAATGCATGCTTTTTTCTTTTGATAGTATCTGTGCTGCCTCTCTACATCTCGATCTTCAATGGATAAGCTGGCGTTTGATGTAGGATTGCAAGAGGACACAACAGGTAAATACTAGTTTAAAAGACTATGTAATGAAGCATACTTTCGATCTAACCTATAAATACAGGTAAATCATATAAAAATTAAGACTTTTAAGAACTGGAGAAACAAAGCTTAATATTTCTGTGTTATGCATATCTTTGCATTTTCTAATAGATTACATAATTTCTTTTCTGTGATGTAAAACATGTTTGTTGATACTTAAATATAGATTTATAATATTGAATAAGTAAAGGAATAGTCCCAAGTTGTTATTCCTATAGAAGTCTCCTGCTGACAATTTTTAGAACTTGTGTAATAAATAAAGATTGTATTAAAGTTGACTTGGATTTATTTGAATTATTAAGAGGGATATAACTGCTTACAATACTGTCAGCTTGGTGTAATGGTTTAATTAGAAAAAATAAATTAGCTTTTTTTGGTAACCTTACCCTAGCTAGGAGTACTAAAAGTAGTAATAACAACAACTGAACAGTTCCAAGACTCAAGAGATTTTTTTCTGAAAAGCGTGCTTTTTGTTCAAGAAGTTTATCTGGAAGCAAGGTTTATCGTGGGAACAGAATTTGTGACTTCAATGCTTATAAATATTCTGGAGAATTTGGGACTAACAGTTATCAGAAGTGAAAGAACATAATTGAATTTGGATTTATGAGATCTTTCTGGTATTATTTTAATTGATATTATAGACACTTATTTTTATTGCCCTTAGTGATGGGTTGCTTTACTTCTTTGTCCTAATTCTTGGCAGAATATTCTTTCTGGAAATGTCTTTCCCAGAACCTGAAGCAAAGGTAATTAGGAAACTCTTTAGCAAAAGCAACCTAGACCAGGTTGTCTAGAGAACACAAGGAGCCGCTTCCCCACTCAACGCTGGAATTAGTGTTCCAGAGGTCTTCCTGTCTTCTACTTATGGGCATTATTTGCAGCTGAGTTTCCGACAAGGGGGTGCAGGAATGATACCTGTTATTGAAAACACATGAAAATTGAGTCGGAGCTTTAGGATTGAGATAAATGTGAAAACAATGGCAATAATTTTGGGGGCATTTTCTTTCTAATTTCTTTCTCTGCTATAATTCAATAACAATATAGGTGAGGCATGCTGGTGGACCATCCATCCTGCTTCCAAGCAACGATCAGAAGGAGAAAAAGTGCGTGTTGGAGATGATCTTATTTTAGTCAGTGTCTCTTCAGAAAGATACTTGGTGAGTTCTATAAGAATATTGTACAGTGCTTCCTCTACAGAAAAAACAGTTAATAAAGGTATTACACTAAAGTCCAGTTTACGTTTCCACCTCCACAGGAGTATAGCTTAAGGTGTTTAAACTGGTATTTGATACCATTTTGCAAACCAAGACACTGAAGGTCTGGGAAGTGTGATGGTGATATTTGACTGATCAAATTTGTGTTCATTTAAAAAATGAAATAGAAGTTGAAAAATGAAGAAAAAAGAAAATACAGAAAAAAAAATGTGTCCAAGTTGCATAATTGAAATGCTGAGAGTCCCTGTGAGTGTTCAGAGGTTAGCAGCAATATCATGAATTGAATCTTTATACTAAAAATTTGAAGAGTTTAACCTAGATACTTAGCATTTTATTGACTTTCGAAGGTCCATTTTTTCTAGGATTATGTACAGTGTAACATATACAGTTATTGATATGTCATAATTAAATATAACTGAAGTACTTAATAATTAAATATAACTGAAATATTTTAAAATAAATTTCCGTGGTATCTGCTTTTTATCACTGGTTTAAATAACTTTCTTCCTCATCAAATTATCTCCCATATGTTCTGTGATGAAACTCTTCAATGCTTGAAGACGAATTTATTTTTGTATTCTTGGTGTTACAAGTACCTGAACTATTCTATCTGGAAAAAAATCCCCAAACAAGATGAAAATAAGAAGAAAATCAGTCTACTAGAAGCATCTCTAAAATAAGCCCCAATGATTTGGCAAATGTATCTATAAGTAGAACAGGGATCTTTAAAGAGGAAGTATTTTTCTCCAGATTGTGTCTATGTAGGTGTATGCCTGAACTCATACTTTCTGCCCTCTTAACTAGTAAATCAGCTCAGCCTTTTGTATTATTTAGGGTTTGTGCCTTAACTGTTGATTTTGAAGGCTGTTGTGTACTTTTATACAGCAAAGACTGATTTTCCTTAACACGTGGTGTTAGCTCATATACTGCATCTTCCATGCAAGACACCAGTATAATAAAAATCAGATTTTCACTGTAGAGAGAAATGACAGAAATCTGTGGCCTTGATATGTTCATCTCTGTATTTTAGTCTTAAAATAGTTTAGAGCTAGATTTTAATGAATAGTTATTAAATCTATTTCAATTATTCAGCTCTGGTTCAAGAGTAATAAGGAGCAAGGATTCAGCAAATTAATTTTGCTCTTCCATGTATTCATCCCCACATTTTTTATGAACAGATGGTTTTCTCCAGATTAAATTAAGAGCCGATGGACTACGTAGCTTAACAATCATAAAAATATTTGCGGTTTTGCTACCTACTCAGTAGATATATTGATGGTGTAAGTAAAACGATACTTTAATGAATGTTCGAACAGTTGATAAAGACTGAATTAGCCAGTTATCAATGGGTGAGTATTTTTAATGAAAGCTGCCTCTCTGACTTAAACTGTTAGTCTTAATCTATTAGGCCATCTACAAAATAACTTCAAAGGATATAGCTCTGAAAATAATCACAGTATTCTCATTTTGAGTACAGTGTCATGTTATAGACCTATTTTCTACAACACTTAAATGTAGCAATTGATACCTTTTACAATACTGTGGAGAGATGAAGTTATTTTAATGAATTCACTTGGGATAGAGAGACCTAATAGGCTCTACTGAGGCCAGTTTTTCTAAGGATCCATACTTTTTCTGAGTGAGAGAAGTTCCTCGGATAGATCCCTTAACAAAGAGTGATTTTCAACAGCATGTGGAGAGTTAGGTTTATGTGTATTGTGTACTTACCTTTTCCTAAGGTTTTAAAAAGTTTTCTACCAATGGGCTGTTAGGAATAGGGTTGAAATGTTACCTTTTTATATTGCAATATTACTCAATGTTTTCAAGCAACTTGCTAATTATCTCCAAATTAAGACAAACAGGTTAATGATCCTGGGGTAAAGATGTATATGTAGAAATAACAGATGAGTAGAGTTCATGCATGGGGCATGACTTTTGCAAAATATACTCAGAACTTTCTTTAATTTGTATAATGCAAGGGGAGAGTAGAACTACATCATCTTCACAGGTTAGGCTTCCAGTTGTGCAGCTCAACTACTTATTTTTTTTCCCCTTTGATTTTATGATCTCATTGTAGCCAGTAGGTTAGTCTTTAGACTTAATTTGATTGGCAACCATTATTAAAGTACTAAGAAAATGTCAGAACTTTAGTATAGTTCCTCTTTCCTGCTTTCCATCAAAAAGAAAAAAAAAATTTGGACAACTGACTTTACTCTTTGGCCTGAAAAGTTGTCTTTTTAATGGCAGTGAACAAATGCTAAACTGATGGGAAATTTAGTGTTAAAATAGTAGACTAAAGGTCCAGAGATGTGGAATTTTGGATGTTTGTTGACTCACAGCAATGTCCCTGGGCAAGTTATTAATTTGCTCTGACTCTTATTATCCCTTCTTATACAATGGGATTTTGGATGCTTATTTTTCATGCAGAATTTCTAAGGTAAAGCATTTACAGTAATACTTGTGGCATTGTATAGTACGTGACCTGCACAGTTGTCAGATCCTTCAGAGAGGAAACTCAACTCTGCTGAATCCTCTTAGCATACAATGAAGACATGTTCTTCTGTAAATATTGCCACCACTTATGTTCAAGCTAGGGTTGCTCTGTTTCCTTTCTTGAGGCAGTGCAGCCTGATGAACAGTTGTAATATTTACAGCATGTTTTCCCACCTTGTACATAATAGTATGTACCCCTGCACTGAGGTTTGCTTATGCCTGTTGTTGATTATATAACATGATTTCTTTCAAAGTTGCGAATTTTCAATATTTTAGAGGTTCAATTAGTTGTGATTTCTTTCAAATTCATGAAAACTCTGGATAACTTAGTCTTTTAAACATAATTCAATAAAAATTCCTTTGACATGAAGTTGAAATACAAAATGCTTAAAAGGTGATAAAAATGGGAATTAGTATCAATGAAGTCAGTGTTATTTGGACATTCAGACTAAGCAGACAGGAAAGAGGAATAAACCCCCACAGCTTGGAATCTATAGTACAGAGCTTTTGGTGCAATGCAACAATTTCTGCACTATGAGATATATATATATATGTAGGTACTGTTCTGACTGTAATGCTGATCTGCAGCTGTATTATGCAAATCTACAAACAAGCCTTGTGGTTTATCTCTTTGACTTAAATTACTTTTTTTCTTTTTTTTTTTAATAGTGGAACCTAATAAGAAAATAATTAGAAACTTTCCTTTGAAGTGTAAACTTTTCCTTGAATTTCTTGAAGATTTTTGTCATGGTTAACTGTTAACAGAGTTCCATTTCAAAAACATTATTGTCCAGATTACATAAGGTTGTCTGGAAGGATCTGATGTCTGTCATTTTTTCTGAACGGAAGGACAGGTTCCTAAGTATTGGAAAGGAACTCCCTCTGCATCTTCTTGCATGAAATATATTGGTTGTTTTCAGCTCTTAGTTTTAGTTCTCTTATTATTAAATACTTGGGACGGCTTCTAAATATCCACACATTTGATGGTACAATACTTCCAGGGAACTCAGCAATGGTTTTTTTTGTTTGGGTTTTTTTTTGTTTGATTTTTTTTTTTACTTTTTAATTTATTCTTCTCCTCCTTTAATTTTTTTTTCTAAGAGTATGAAACTTAGTAGTTGGCCTTTTCTTTCTTCTGTGTAAGTTCACAATTCCATCATTTTTTTTTTTTTGAAAAATAGTAAAAACCATTTTTCTTAAAAATAATTTGAATCTGCATAAACAAATCTGAAATTAGTGGAACAAAATAATGTTGAGCTGCTCTGTTATACTGATCATAATGCAGTTCCCTCAGAGTCTTTATACAATTTCAAATGTTATTGTGGAGGCTGGTAGATCTTACCGATAGTTAAGGTTGTCAAGCTACTCTACTGTATAAAATTCTACTTCCAAGTGCTTATAATCAAGTGCTTGTAATGTAAAAAAAATCTCTTATTAGAAATAGCATATTTTTTTTAAATCGGTCTGAGATAGTTTTTTTCATTGTTCATCTAGAAGAGGTCAGATGTAACTGAGCTTGAAGACAGGGAAGAAAAAATAATTTCATATCATTAAGAAAATTATTCTCATTTTCTTGAAAATATTGAGCATCCTTTGCTTTATAACAAATACAGGAAGTTAGAAGGGATGTTCTTGGTATCATGAGTGTACTTTTTACTAACTTACAAAAAAAAAGGGAAAAGAAAAAGAAAATAAGCCTCTCCTTGCTTACACTTAGTAAAGAAATGCTCTTCTGAAATAATGCAGTTTGACCAAGCCCAAGGAAGATTTTAATTTTCTTTTAGTAGCTGAGAGTCTTATGACTTCTTCTGTTTTGCAGAAGCTAGGCTTCTTGCAAATCCTGTATGTTAATGAACTGTTTAAACTCCCTCTACGGTGAATAATTAAATACACTGCAACCCTGGTGGAACCAGATACTCCTTGGAATGAGTGGCTCAAGGAGGAGGTGAAGTCAGGCACTGTATTGACAGCTGAGAACTCAGTGTTTTATGTGCTGTCGGTGATCTGCTGTCATTTAAGATATGTGGGGGAGGAAGGTATGAGAAAGTAGAAGGAACAAAAGGCAGGTGATGTAGCAAGGACAGGAGCTGGGACTGAAGTGGGAAGGAGGAAAACTGAGTGGGATGTGATGACTGGCTGAAAAAAATTGCAGCTGAAGGAAGGCGGGCAGTACGGGACTAACAGATCACCTGGGACAAGAAACTGGTGGCAAGGGAGGAGTGGGTAACTGTCACTTAAATTTGAGTTAGAAATTTGGGGCAGAAAACCTGTGCTTGAAAGAAGAACCGGTGGAGTGAGACTGGAAATGGAGGACAAGAGAGATCTGTAGAGAAGGAGTGGGCTGGCTGGGGAGAATGGAACTACTGGACAAAGATCCAGAGAGGGGAAGGTCTGGGGCCAGAAAATGAGAAAAAGAAATTGAGTGGCAGGAGTTGTGATGAGTTTCTGGAAAGAAGTATAATGCTGGCTGACAAGGGAAGGAAAAGACTAAGCAAGAAAAAGCCAAAAGGCAAGGCTGAGGGGTTGTAGGTCTGAGGAGAACTTTTTGAAGCAGGAGGAATTGCTAATTCTGAGTGATAAAGAGGCTGTAACTGGGTTGGGAAGGTGGAGAGGAAAAAAGAGTAGGAGAAGCCTGCAGCAATTAGGCTACATATCTACTATCAGCAACTGTCTGGCCAATTGTATTAAGGCACATTAGTCACCTGTGGTTTGCTGAAAGCCTACTCCTCTTGGTGATTTTGTGATAGTTTAGGTAGCAGATGAGTGAAAAGTGGTTTTAAAGTTTTCTTCTCTACCTGAGGTGCATGTGGATGTTAGTGTGATGCCACCTACTGTAACTGTGAGGGAGGTTGCCTTTTTTTTTTTTAATATAGGAAAACTACATGTGAACTATAACACAAAAAGAACTTTCTTAAATTTTGAAAAACCACAGGCATTAAAAAATGCAAAAAGTATGGCACTGATATACTTTATGAAATCTTTTAAATAATCCGTTACAGTAGCTTTTTATGGAATGCTGTATCAGTGCTGGTAGAATTTTTATGTGTGCCAGGGCTGAGAGGCAAAGAGGCTATGAAATGAAGCAACTTTGAATATGAAATTTCAAGCTGGGAATTGTAGGTGAAGGGGTGGTGGTACAATGCTTAGTTAATTATTTTTCCGGAGAATTAGATGCAGTGCCAGACTTTCCGGTGGAATTTGCTGAGCAGATATTCTTTTGTACTGGTCTTACTTTCAAGCTAAGAGGGCCAGCCGTGTCCTGAGGTGTATCAAGCACTGCATTGATAGGCAGTCAGCGGAGGTGATTAAAAGGATATAAAGCCGCTGGAGAGTGTCCATAGGAGGGCCACAAAGCTGGTAAAGGGTCTAGAGGGGAAGCAGTATGAGGAGCGGCAAAAGTCACTTGGTTTGTTCAACCTGGAGAAGAGGAGACTGAACAGAGACGTCTTCATGGTCTACAGCTTCCTCACAAGAGGAGGAGGAGCAGACACTGACCTCTCTGTAGACCAATGATGCGACCTGAGGGAATGGCAGGAAGATGTGCCAGGGGAGGCTTAGGTTGGATATTAGGAATAGATTCTTCACCCAGAGGGTGGTGAAGCACTGGAACAGCTCCCCAGGGAAGCAGTGATGACGCCAAGCCTGACAATGTTGAAGAAGCATTTGGACAATACCATCAGACACACAGTGTGAATGTTGGGGTTGTCCTATGCAGAGACAGGAGTTGGACTCAATGATCTTTGTGGGTCCCTTCCAACACAGGACATTCTATCCCTTAACAGGAATATTCCTTACCTAAGTTGTGACTCTGAGGTCTCCTCCTTCTGCTAGAGACTGAAGTTCCAGAGTAGCTCAGCCTTGATACCTGCAACTGAGGTGAATGAAAGATGTGCCTCGAACATTAAAACCACATATAATGCAGTCTACAGTGGGAATTAAGCCTGTCCTTGTTACCTCATCTTGGGCACCTTAGATTAATGAAAATTTCTTAGTGTAATCTATGTACCTCCACTCCCCACTGGAAAATAGGCTATAATGCCACTCCTTGGGGTTTTGAGAAAATGAATTAATTAATAGTTATTATGTTTTGTGAGATGCTGTTTGTGAAAAATTGTTGGTGGCAGGAGAAAAGTCTATGAGGAAATTAATGATTCTCTTTTCAAAGCTTTGAAGCATTGACTATATTGAATAAAGCATGAAGCTGCAAACTGAAGATTGAGGTCAAAACAAAGCCCTGAATACCTGTTTGTGGAGCGAGCTCCTTTATCCAGTATATACAATGGGGCACCACTTATGGAAAAAATTGAACAGGATCACGTCATTGAGGACTGTAATATGATGCATTCACCAGAAGCCATTCTTCTTCCATAACCTACTTTATTTGACATTTCTTAGCTTTAGATGATTATTTCTGTAACATCAATATTTTGTTAATGAAAGCTCTTGTTTCTAATTGTACGAAATGATAATAATTTGGAAGCATAGTAGCTGATGTGCTTCAGTCTTTTCAGGGTTATAATGAAGAAAGAGAGCTCATATAAAGAAGGGGAATGAAGACTACCCCCATCTACCCTCTGTGGGATCCTTATGTTTTCCAGCCATGCATCTGCAGTTGCCTACTGTCAGCTATGTGGTAGTGGACTAGATGATTCTTGGTGGCTTATTTGTAAATTCTATGTATCTGTAGGTTTCAGCTACCACTCTGACTTCGCTTATGGTCCATTTATGCTGAATGGATGGGCTGGAATTGGTTAGTATAGTGCTGGTGATTCTTTATCAATGAAAAAAAAATTTTTGCTTTTGGATTTGCAGGCCAACTGTTTAAACCTCTTCAGAGAAATGCAAAGAAACCAGGATTTTGTGGACCTTTAAAACCCCTCTGAAATTTCCTGTGCTTTGTCTACTTTAAGTGAAAATTTAGATAATAATTTGTTCTTTTGCTGTCTAAATTTACTCATATTTATTCAAACTCTTTCAAAATATTCATAGATTTTTCAATGAATACGAATGTCTTGCTGCTTTGAGGCATAAACACAAAGAACTAATGATATAAAATCTTTACAGATATGCAATTGTTACTTCTAGTTCTTTCCGATATCTTTCTTCCTTGTGACTGAATATTTTCATTTATTTTGACGGTGTAAATATGATAATCCGTGTTACAAAATATGTTTTTCTCTGACTCAGGTAATAAATTTTAATAGAAGTGATGCCTGATAAGTAGGAAGATAACAAGTGGTTATCTTTTGGTTCTAGAGATGGTACATCTAGTTTAAAATTTGTATTTTTGATGAAGCTCGCTAATTTGTAGTTTTTTGATGCAAAATGTTTTCCCTTCCTAATTAAGAAAAAAAAAGAAAGGGCGTATAGGTTATAGATAGAGTTACCCCCCCAGTTATAGATAGAGTTACTTTCTTCCCAATGTACAAATAACTTCATGTGGACATCTTCCAGGTTTTTTTTGCCTGGTCTCAGACTGACCAGGGAAAAGCAGAGAAATGTACGAGGTGTTCCCTCACATTCTGATGCATGCATTCTGCCTTGTGTACCTGTTGTGGGAATGGTGTATGTTCAAGACTTGGAATAGGTCAGAGTTCATTGAGGATAAGTGTCTAAATATTTGAAACTGCTTCTCTGGCCTCGTTATTGTTGTAGTAATTGTAAGAAAGTTAGAGAGAAAGGGCAAATGGCAAGAGCTGTCAGAGTCTCTATGTACAGAACAGAAAGAGACTGAATTGGATTGTGTCTGTAGCCTTCATCTCTGCAGCAGCTGGTACTACCTTTGAAGTAGCGTGGTTGCTGCTGTTGTTGTGTACAGTACTTAAGTATTTTGAGAAGTTCTCTGCCTTGTGTGCAGTTCTCAAAATGTACCAGAATATAAACTTTATTGTTTTTCTTTTGCTGTTCTTGCTATCTGAAGACCTGAGACTGAAGGCAGCGACATCGTAATGTAAAGTGCAGATAGAAATAGATGAGATGTCAGTGTTGACATACCTTAGCCAAAACGAAGCCTCAAGTAAAAGTTTTGCCTTCTTTATCATAGAATCAAAGAAGAAGATTGGAAAAGACCTTTAAGATCATCAAGTCCAACCATAAGCCTGGCACTGCCAAGTCCACCGCTTACCATGTCCCTGAGTGCCACATCTACATGTCTTTTAAATACTTCCAGGGATGCTGACACAACCACTTCACTGAGCAGCCTATTCTAATGCTTGACAGCCCTTTCAATGAAAAGTTTTTTCCTAATATACAGTCTAAACCTCCCCTGGCACAACTTGAGGCTCTTTCCTTTTGTCCTGTCACTTGTTACTTGGGAGAAGAGACAGACACCCACCTTGCTCTGAACTCCTTTCAGGTAGTTATAAAGAGTGATAAGGTCTTCCCTCCGGACCCCTTCTTAGTCTTCAGGCTAAACAACCCCAGTTCTCACAGCTGCTCCTCATAGGACATGTTTTTCTTTTTGCACACATGTTCATTTTAGAGAACAGAAACTTTGATGCTAACTGAATGCGAAATTGAGATAAATCATTTAGTTATTTAGAGCTATTGTAAATGCAGCTAAGCTCTGCAATCACTACTGAAGGGTTCTTGTGGAAATTACCATCTGATTCCTAAGCTTTCCAGTGAGCCTGAATACACTGTGTTCTTCTTGAAAGTCTAGGAACAGAGGTGTGATTGTGATACTTTTCTGCAAACCATACAAAGTTTGTAACATGATGGTAAGTTTAGTTGGAAACCTGTAGTATTCTGGGAGATTTGAATCCTGAAATTTATCCTTGAGAAGCTGCTTACAGAATGTAGTGTTCACTTGTATTCATAAAATACCATAGTTTAACTTTGAAAAGTGATTAAAACCCTGTTGCAGGTTAAATGGTGATTTAGGAGATTATTAATCTATCAGTAGGGAAGACAAATCTAGCTTTTTTTGGTTAAGCCTGGACAGCAGTACAGAAAAGGTATTTGGGTGAGACGGAAGGCTGAAGGGTCTTTAGGTGAAGACCCATACCAGAATTAGAATAGACAGTAGGATTCCTGAACCCAACATATTTCTGCTTAACAAATGTTGTTAGTGCATACCTGAAAGACACGTGCTACACCTGTAGTCCCTGTTGGTGATGACAACCTGCTACTTTTGCTGGATACTCTGTTATGCAAGCTAGCAAGGGTATAGAGGCTATTTAACATCAGTATGAGTGTCATGTCCACATCCTGGACATTGTGTTATGGAATTTCTGATTCACTTTGGTAGTTCTGTTGTGCTGAAAGTACCAAACCAAGCAGATAAGCTCCAAATAAGTTTTAGATAGGCGGAAGTGTGCTTTAAAACAACTCTGAGATTGTGAAGTGAAGCACTGAGAAGTTAGGCAATGCTGGGATTAAGACTTGATCTTTAACATGTTGGGTTTTTTTCTATACATGTGATGTATTTAAGTCCTTGAATATCCATTGGCAGCCTGCCTCCTCTACATGTTCCGAGCTTCTCTTTATCATTTCTTATGGATGGTGCCCAGGGGATGAACATCATAACATATGGAACTGTAGTTATACTGCTTTTGATTGTAAATTTAAGGATGGAGTAAGCAATCTAGGGAAGTGAAGGGAAGAAGAGAGTTGCACAGATATAGTCTCTGTTTCCCTGCTTTGGTGGTCATGTGTCATACTAGGTCATTTAAACCATACTTTTTAAAGGTATAATTCTCTGGTGACAGCTTGAGACACCAGGGTTATAATCAGAGCTGCAACTGGAATCAAACAAATGGTTATAAATAACAGGTGCTCTGAAGAGAGATATCAGCAATATATTGTTGTTGTGTCCGATCTATAATATGGAACACTACTTCAGTTGATACTGTTGTATGAAAACAAGTTCATTAATGTGTACAAAGCAAACGGTTATACAAGAATTACTGTGGTGACGGCAGATCTAAATGACAGAGTTATTTTCTTATTTCTCTTTTTCCTATCCTGAGTGATGTGTTTTCCCCAAAAGGTAATGTTCTTGCTTTCTTGTGCTGGTTGAATTGCTCATTGTTCCTAAGTGGAATCTGTTTAGTGATCTCACAGAAAACCTAACAATATTATTAAGGCCAAAAGGACAGGAATGGGCCTGGAGTTGAGCTAGGGGTTGTAATCCCTCAGCCTGGTCTGCCATTGACTAAGTTATGTGATTGCAGTAAGGGGAAAGTAAGAGGTAAAAGTGGTGGTTTGTTAAGTGGTTAATAATGGTTAATAATTTGACCCAAAAGATGTTGATGTTGTTCATAACATACAGAAACAGAGACCAATACTACTGTGTTAACACAGTTACTGTCCAGTAGTTTAAAATAAAGTTTCAATAAAAATGTCTAAATGTTACTACACTTGAAAAGCTACTACCTGATATGATAAAATAAACAGTATACTTCAAAGCAGCTGCTTATTTATAGAACACATGGTTCTATATACTTATATAATCTTATGTTGTTTGGCACTTAATGGTGTATCAATGGAATTGACTGATGGTGTGGGACAAAGGCTTTTGCATGGATGTGATGTATAATATGCCTTGAGATTAGAATTTCTGAGACAATAATGTCACTGAACTAGTTGGAAAAAACATCTGCCCAAGCGCGTACGCACACACGTACACACAAAGAATTCTGAGAAAAAAAAGCATCTGTGGCACTCACTGGAAAGATCTACCACTTCGGCAGAAGACAGGCAAGAACTCAGAAGAGCACTTATTGCATATTTAGGCAGAAAGTGAGCCTTTAAAGGAAAAATAGTTTCAGATTTGCTTGGATCATGAAAACTTTCTGAAGGAATGTATTTTGGGAACTCCCTTACATGCCTAACAAGTTAATTACTTGATTTCTTTGATCTGATGGCAGTTTTAGGAAGCCAGTGGCCTACAAGGAATAATTTGAATGCTGAAATATAGCTGAAATACACCTGAAACACAGATTACAGTTTGAACTTTGTGGAAAATCCCATTGTGTATAAGAGGAAGAACATCAGTGTAAGACCCCAGCAACGTTTAATAATCAGTTCTTTAGCGTGTTTGCTATGGTGTAATACCCTAAACAGTTGACCCTTTTGTGCCATTTAAGTACATCTCTTTGAGGCAGTCATGCTATTCTTATTCTAGCTTTATTTTTAAAGTCTCTCAAAGAATACCCAGGTCTGCTTTTGTGTTTACTCACACAGCCAATATGAACAATTTACATATAAAAGAATGAAGAGTATGTTTGATATTATTATTGTATAGAGTAATGAAGTTTTTAATTAATCTCAAATAAATGCTCCTCTCTTTCCTGGTTGCAGCATCTCTCCTATGGAAATGGTAGCTTACATGTTGATGCAGCCTTCCAGCAGACGCTCTGGAGTGTAGCGCCAATCAGTTCAGGAAGCGAAGCTGCCCAAGGTAAGATTGATTCAGCTTTCATTGCTTGAAAGACATTGTAAATGAAAATCTGAAAAATCAAATTATTCTGCCACGTGTGGCTGAAGTATGGGAGTGGGTTTCTCTTACGTAAACATTCAGTTCAGTGAATATTTGTGTAAATGTTCTGAAAAGAAAGGAAAAATAATATGGACAGGGACACTGATGGTTTTCTTGTTTTGCTAATGCTATGATGATGTTCATAATGTCTTTTTTTAAATTGCTTTTAGTCCTGGTTTAAATTATCTCAGAACATTCTGATGTATGTGGTCATGTTCCTGAGACTGAATAAAATGTATGGTGCAAGAAGACTGAAAGTAGGATATGACATCCTAGGAGTTAGGACTGGGAATGGTTTTGTTGGGAGAACATGGTTTGGAGTAAAAGCAAAAGGAGATGAAAGACAGAAAGACACAGGCTAGAAGAACTTTCAAATTTTGTTTATTTTATTTAGGAATTAGGAAGGTTTTTTTTTTAATGAACTTCTGACACAAAAGGACAAGGATCCCCGAATCTATGCCATGCTGGTTCCACAAGAAGAAAAAAAGGCATCTAACAAGTGAAGATAGAGACATGCACAGGCCCGCAGGGCTATGATCTGATTGGCATCATGCAGACATGGTGGGATGGATCCTGTGACTGGAGTGTTGGAATGAAGGCATGCAGGCTCTTTAGGCAGAATGAGCAGGGGAGAGGGAGGGGTGTTGCCATCTGTGTCAATGATCAGCTGGAGTTCTTCCTGGGGATGGATGAGGAGCTGGCCGAGAGCCTATGGGTGAGGATTAAAGAGAGGACAGGGACAGGTGATGTTACAGCGAGGGTCTGCTACAGACCACTGGACTAGGTAGAGCAAGGGATGAGACCCTGTATAGACAGAGACACCCAAACAAGTGCAGCCTCGTATTCACAAGCCCTGGTCATCACAGGGGACTGGGACATGGTGGGAGAAGGAGGTGGAACTAAATGATCTTTAAGGTCCCTTTCAATGCAAACCATTCTATGATTTTCAGAAAAGTTTGTCAGGATGTAAAGATAAATCATTTCTAGTTTTCTACAGAATCACTGTTTTGCGTAGATTTGTAATAGAACTATAAGAAGGTTAGAGCTGCAGGACCTTTCTTTCATAGTTCCTGGGATTTTTAAGTACAAATTTTTGAAAAGGCAGTACACTGAAATTTCCCTTCAGTTCTTTTTATCTGGCATATATATTAAAATACGATTGTGAAATGCTCATTCAAGTTTCAGGGACAGCATTACCAACACTTTCTTTCTACATACTCACTGTGGTTTTAGAGTATGAGAATCATTCTGCACATTCAGATTGTATGGCATGGTTTCTATTGCAATTTGTTATTTTAAAAAAAAAAAAAAAAGCTAGTGCATTGCTTATCAGTGTCCTAAACTTTATGGAGAAAATCTTACTGTTGAGAGGAGAAAAACCTCTACTCCACCCTGTTGCCTCTCCCTATAACCTCCATTCTCCTTGCCTTCCCATTGCTGGCAGTACTGGTATGACATTCATGTTAACAATCCCAGTACATTTTATTAGCTGAGACTCAGATTTGTGCTGCACCACGTGTTTTTTGTTGGTGAAACCTGCATGACTGTATGGGAAGTGGAAGTCCACAATGGTAGAGTACAGTGTCATATTATGCCCAGAGGAAATCATGTGGAAATGATGTAACAATTTTAGCAGCTGTGCATTTCTCTGTGTATTTGTTCTTTGCTGCTATGCATTTTCATTTTCGCTTTCCTCAGGTATAGACATCAGTTATCTTTAAGCTGTGCATGTCTTTTCTAAATAAGATCAGCTGGATGGTGTCAGAAAGAATTAGAGAAAAGACATTATTCTAACAAAACCAGCAAATGCTCCCGTAATCAAAGGTGCTTGTTGTGAAGGGAAAGTGAATCTGACAGTGTATAAGACCTTACCCCATCTGCTTCGGTAAAACTGTAGCCAAACTGGAGAAAATAATCTTAAAAAGAAGGTGGAGGAGAATAAAGCTAATTTGTTAGTATTTGCAAAATGTGCTGTCATCTTCATAAATAAATTGTTGCTGTGTAAGGATAATTACACTACAGTACCATCTCTTAATCTGTTTTTAATGGAAAGTTTTGATTAATAAGTGAAACAGTTCAGTTAAATGAGATTACTTTGAAGTGAAAATAGTGGCTACTCAGTAAAATGAATTAGGGCATTGGAGGTAGTGAGTTAAAAAGAAATGATTTATTTTTATGTATATTTCTGCATAACTGGCTTATGCAGAAGTCAGTTTATTGCTTGAGTCAAAATAGAGCTTCAGAGTGAGATAAAGTAATTTTGGTAATGATGGGAAGCACTTTAAAACCAAAACAAAACCCAAAAAGCTACTCAGGACACAACATCTCTAGAATTATGTTGAGAGAAGTCCATCTAAAAAAAAATTATATTGTTGTATGTACTGAACATACTCCTCTGTCCAAATCAAGAATTTAAATATTCAGTGCTAAAATTTGCCACATAAGTACTAATTTGATGTTGATTTGAATACTTAAAAAAAAAATCTGGTAATATTCCCTGGTATATATTCAGAAAAAAGATTTCCTGTAGCTTCAAAATAAAGTTGTGAAATATGTACAGTGTGCCTTTTGGGTCTTCAACATCATTTCCCTCTGCAAACCTGTCTTTCTGCACAGCATTACATATTAATGTTGACAGAGCTTCAAAATATTATTCTATTAATGTTTTTTAAATCTTTTTGTTATAATACTAAACTAAAGCAATTATGTTCCCACATCCTGCTCAAATTAATATTTTTATATTAACCAGTTCAAGTAAGAAAGAAAAGTGAATGTAGGAAACAAACATAAACGCATGTTTACCTTGTCAGACTGAAAAAATACCATTGAATTGAACTTAAAATCTACTGAGTCTTAGTTTTCAGTTACTAGATTATATTACAATATTTGTAGGACAGCATAACATTAAATTTCTTTTTAATGTCACATCTCTAGTGCAACGAAACTGGTGGAAAAGCATCTACTTTGTTAATATCTTACTAGGTACAATTATGGCTTTATTTTCAGTTTCTGGCTGACATGTTCTGGCTCATCAAACATTGCGATGCTGTGTGCATACTCTGTGCTTTTGTTTCTGAACATGCATAACTGATGAGTTGTAGATGAGTTTCTTAAGGACATGGTTTAGTAAGGGAACAGGGACAGGTACAGTTGGACTTGATGATCTCAGAGGTCTTTTCCACCCAGATTGGCATTTGGCTTTGAACCTGCATGTGCAGTGCTAGTGTAGGCAATATAGGAATTTCCATTTGGAATGCAAATAAATCATGTTTGTGGGTTGTGATTCTTAAGTCAAACAGTTTTGAGTGGATCTTCCCAGAATTTTTCTCACAGAAGACTTCCAATAACACCAAAAGGGATTTTAAAGTTAAATCAATCAATGAATCAATCAATATTTGTTTGTTAATAAATAAACTGGAATTCCTTAAATCAAACCCACTTTCTCTGTTGTAATATGGGAGGGAAGTACTTGCTTCCTTGTTTCTGTTAGATCACAGTATCACAGTATCACAGTATCACAAGGTTGGAAAGGACCTCTGAGATCATCAAGTCCAACCTATAACCCAACACTAACACCAACCATCATCTAAACCATGGCACTCAGTGCCACATCCAATCTCCCCTTAAACACCTCCAGGGTCGGCGACTCCACGACTTCCCTGGGCAACGCATTCCAATGGCCGATCACCCTTTCAGTGAAGAACTTTTTCCTAACATCAAGCCTAAACTTTCCCTGACGAAGCTTGAGTCCATGCCCTCTAGTTCTGTCACTGGTCACCTGAGAGAAGAGACCAACCCCTGCCCGACTACAACCTCCTTTTAGGTAGTTGTAGAGAGCAATGAGATCTCCCCTGAGCCTCCTCTTCTTTAGACTAAACAGCCCCAACTCCCTCAGTCGCTCCTCATAGGGCTTATGCTCCAGCCCCTTCACCATCTTCGTTGCCCTCCTCTGAACGCATTCCAGTATCCTAACATCTTTCCCAAACTGGGGGGCCCAGAACTGTACACAGTATTCCAGATGAGGCCTGACTAGTGCCGAATACGGGGGGACAATAACTTCTCTGGTTCTGCTGACTACACTATTCCTGATGCAGGCCAGAATGCCATTGGCCTTCTTGGCCACCTGGGCACACTGCTGGCTCATGTTGAGCTTCCTGTCAACCAGCACTCCCAGGTCCTTTTCTGCCTGACTACTCTCCAGCCACTCTGTCCCCAATCTGTAGCTCTGCATGGGATTGTTGTGTCCAAAATGAAGTACCCGACATTTGGACTTATTAAACATCATCCCATTAGAATCAGCCCATCTCTCCAATCTGTCCAGTCCCTCTGCAGGGCCATCCTACCCTCTAACAGATCAACCCTTCTTCCCAGCTTGGTATCATCTGCAAACTTGCTGATGACGGACTCAATCCCCTCATCCAGATCATCAATAAAGATATTAAACAGGACCGGACCCAATACCGATCCCTGGGGGACACCACTGGTGATCGGTTGCCAACTGGATGAGACACCATTCACCACCACTCTCTGGGCTCGGCCATCCAGCCAATTCCTAACCCAGCACAGAGTGCTCCCATCTAAGCCATCTTCCCTAGGAGTCTACTGTGGGGGACAGTGTCAAAGGCCTTGCTAAAGTCCAGGTATACCACATCCACAGCCTTCCTCTCATCCACCAGGCGAGTCACATGGTCATAAAAGGAGATCAGGTTGGTCAGGCAGGACCTACCCCTCCTAAACCCATGCTGGCTGGGCCTGATCTCTTGACCGTTCTTCAGGTGCCGCATGATTTCACCCAGGATTATCTGCTCCATGATTTTACCTGGGACCGAGGTCAGGCTGACAGGTCTGTAATTACCTGGATCATCCTTATGGCCCTTCTTGTGGATGGGCATCACATTGGCCAACTTCCAGTCTTCCAGGACCTCTCCAGTGAGCCAAGACTGCTGAAAGATGATGGAGAACGGCTTAGCAAGCTCATCCTCCAGCTCTCTCAACACCCTAGGATGGATCCCATCCGGCCCCATAGACTTATGAGGGTCCAAGTGGCTCAGCAGGTCTCTAACTTCCTCCTCATGGATTGCAGGAGGGCCATATTTCACCCTGCCCCCATCAACCACTTCAGAGGGCCAACTGTCAAGCGAGCTGACATCCTTGCTGTCTTTTACTTAGTTGCTCTAAATCTGGACAGTCCTCTCTGTGTCTCTCTCTTGATCCACCATTTTCTACTTGTAGACTTGGAGCTTTTCTCACTTGACAATGTTCAGCTGGCTCACTAGTGTACAAGATATCTTCCCCTTCTTCTGGCTCTTTCTTTAAAGAAGTGTAAAATACCAACAGAGAAAAAGGAAATAATTCCGATAGTATTTATTACAGTTTGAACTACAGTTTTACATGTTACTGCATTCAGACAAATGCATTTGCTTTTCTTCCTTTGTTCAAGGATACCTGATAGGAGGGGATGTTCTGAGGTTATTGCATGGTCACATGGATGAATGTTTGACCGTCCCTTCAGGTGAACATGGAGAAGAACAAAGAAGGTAGGTTTCCAGCTTATAATAGTATAATAACAAATGTTGCTGAATCAATATTGTCACTGACAGTATAGGTTTTTTTAAGGATATTGTGATGAGATGTATTGCTTATAAGAAGAAGTATTGTTGAGATGAACTTGGAATGTGAGCCTCTTGCATTTTTGTTTCAGTATTGTTCAAGACTGATTTCACTTACCAGATGTAAAAGTGGTAGTGATTTTTGATAACTTATTGTCATCCTTGGTGACTTGAAAACACTAGTTGAAAAGTGCTGTTTTCTTTACTGCTGCTTTTTTTATATAATCACACAAAATTCCTCAGGAAAGGGTATGTTACGTTTATTGCCCATTCCTTCAAAGCTACCAATCTGGGTATTGATCTCAGGTGTACATGACATGATAATCTAGCGCTTATTTTAAGGTTATTTTCTTGACTAAAGGAATCATAGAATGGAAGTAGAGAAATGATAACAGCTCAGTATGTGTTTCTGTTAACTAATAAATCCAAATGGTAAGATCACTGGCACTGAATTAGCATGTCTCAATAGAGTGATTAGATGGGTGAATGAAAGACTTGTGCATTTGCTCTAATAAAATACACTCTAAGTTTCTGTTTTGTAGGGCAGTGTCAGGTGATTTATTTCTACCTTCAGCCTGAAGATTACTAAATGATAATGTTGGTTTTGGAATAGTTTGTTTAATACAACTTATTGAGGAATTTCATTTCCATGACAAAGAATGTGCTGTTCATTCATTTCCGTATGAGTTTTCTTGCTTTGCAAATAGAAATATATTTTTTATTCTATTTTATTCTTGTTTGTAAAGATAAGAAAAAGATCCTGGAAACTCTCATAAAATATAGCAAAAAATCTTCTATGAATTTTTAAATGTTAATGAGAAAACTTTCAGCTGTTTCACTGAAGATTTGTGGTTTTCTTATACAGTTGCTAACCAATCCTTCGTGGCTATTTCTCATCTGTAGATAAGGGAAACGTTTTTGAACACAGAATATATTTCAAAGTGCTGAGACTTAAAATGTGATAGGTTATTGTGGCTGTGCTTGGTTTGCTTTGTTCCAGCATATGCCTGAAGAGCAGAATGGCAGCGTAAAGGACACTGAGAAGTTCCATCTCTGTTGTGACTCACTAATTTGTCTACCTCATCTTTATTTTTCTGCAAAAAGCTTCCTTTTATGCCCTTTTCAAATAAATAAAAGATCAGAGAGTCCTAAAATAACCATTTTATTCTACAGTGTCACCTGGTGTCTAATCCTGGGAATGAATAAATTGTTTTGAAGTGAAAGATCCTCCTAGGCAATTTTCTAAAAATAACTGTTATTTTTCGCTGTTATTAGAGCATTGATACTGTTACATAAATTTGCGTATAAAAGTGTTTGAAAGATTAAAATAAAATGCACATTCTTAAGCTGTGTAGGAAGATTTACACAGTGAGACATACGATACAGTGACAGCGCAGATACTGTATTCCTGATTACAGTACCTAATGAAGTTTCCTCTGAGACAAGGTCATCCAAATCTGCACTGGAAGAGGCCTAGTACAGTGACAGAAATAGTCATGTAAAAAGCTTACAAAATTCTCTTTTATATCAAAATTGGTTCAGAATATATACTGCGTTTCCTCACAACATTGTTGAGCTCGTGTGTCCCTCCACATGGTCCTTAAATTGTGCTATTCTGATTACTGCTAAGTGGGGTGAAATCACAATGAGAGGTGGGAAAAAAGCTTACACTCTGTTCTAGTGCTTTGTGCCAACTTGTTGTTTTTTGCGTTTGTTTTTGTTTAGTTTTTGTGGGGTTTTTTGGTTTTTTGTAGCATGTATCTTCTTTCCTGCCTGTGCAAAGTCTTGCTGCTCCATCCTTGACCCCAGTCTATGGGCTTCTCCTTTGCTTCCCTATCCCTACAATCCCCAGCTCTTTTTCAGTCCCCCTCCTTCACTGACGAGAAGCCATTCTTTTAGCTTCACAATGGGAGGTTTTTTAGATATTTAAAATTGCATCGATCCAACTGCTACGTGTAATCCAAAGCTAACTTCAAAAGAGTATTCAGACTGAGAAACTAATGACAACTTCCAAGTTTCTACTTTGAGAAATAGCTAGGTACCAAATTAAAAATGAAATATTCTGTATAATTTAAGCCTTTGCTTCAACCTGATTTCTCATACATTTAATGACTTGAAAACTGATGAATAAAGTAGTTGATTTTTTATTATTCAATGCATTTTTTTCATAAACCAGGATGTAATCAGAATGTTTCCATTTAAAAAAAAAACCCAACAACCCTCTCAAAACCCCCAAAGCAAAAAACCCAATCCCCCACCCTCACCTTAAGGAAACCTCCTAGGGTGACATCTGGTCTGTTGTTGTTTCGATGTTACAACATAAACCCTGTCTGTTGCAGGAATTTGAACAAATGCCTGAAGAGAAGAGTGTCTGAACAGAGAAGTAGCTGAATGCAAGATAGTTTAGCATTTACATTTTACTACACTAATGATGGTCAATTTCAATAAAAAATAACGTTGACTTCGGATTTCATTCCTTTCTGTAGGAGTAACATGAGAGATTCACTAATACCTGCCAACTGCTCCTAGCACCACAATCATGGCAGCAAAGGGCTAAAATAATACATAGAGAAAACACTGGATATAAGGTCAAGAGGAGGATTTTGTACATTTTCGCATATGCATCTCTTTTTGGTACATGGACCATATGCCAGAGGTTCTATTTATACACTGGTCACAAATATTCAATGTGAGTGGTTCTGTAATTGTAGTGAGGAAAACTTTATTTTGACCCATTTTTTTCCTGTGTAATTTGTCTTTATTATTTTGCAATGTATAGGAGTGTTTTTTACTTTAATAATTTTAGCATATTCCAAGATGAATATTAGCACTGCTATAGTTTCATGTATTGTTAGCAGTACTGAGAAGTATATTCTAACTCACTGTTTCTTTTGAATTTGGACCATCTCTTTCAATGCTGTGGTTTTCTATGTGCTAAGCATTCAGTCCCTCTGTATTATTTCCATGGGAGATCTTTGGGAGCTAAAGCCTAATGAGTACTATGTACCTGGTTGAAAAATTGTGGTCCTTAAAAAATTGCTTCTAACAAACAATAGGAAATGTCTACAATTTCAATATTAATGTTCTCTAAAGTTATGCCTCTGGGTATTCTTCGCAGTGCCTGATCACGGCTGAAGATGACAACATTTACTTAATCCTTAAGCTCTTCCAGGAACCATAAAATCAGGCCATTCATTGGCAGTATTCCCTGACATGCTTGATCTGATAAGGACAGTGACAATACTCCTTTGCATAAGTGACTCATTTCTTCGTTTTCCTAAAGGAAAGGCCTAGGTTTCTTGCAGTGTCTTAGGGCAGAAATAAAGGTGCAGGCTGGAAGCAGTCCAAAGAATGGCTCCCTAAATCTAGAAGTGACAGTGCTTAGTACTCACTACATTCCTCAGTGTTTGCTTTGAAGAGAAGTCAGGTTACGTAACTCGGGGCTTTTGGTGACCATAAATCTAAACTATTTTGTAGATCCAATGTCTATCACTTATCTGTGTATAGAATAATGGAGGAAAACAAACCCCAACACTTTTTAGACTCAGTTGACTGTTTAGAAGCACTCAGATTTCTGGACATGTGCAGAAGCTACAGGAGTCATTACATCTTAAAACTGGGAAATAGAAATCTGTTAACATTTGAACTATATGCAGATTGTGTCAGTGTGGTTGTGGAACTTCAGGTACTGCAGAAGTAAAATACAGTGCAGACATGCGAATTGTCATAATTCAATGTAATAAGTTGCATGGTCATTTTAATAGTAGAAGCTCTGAGAAAACACTACTTTTTCCGTGTGAGTTGTATGCAGTAGTCACAAATCTGTATCATCACGTGATAATTTTTTTTGTTAGAACCTAAAAATAATATAATTATAAAGTTATTTCCTTTCCCCTCCCCCCCCGGATTCTCTATCCTTAAAACACTAAGAAAGATGTCTAAGCAAACACCATATAAACTCATTGTTACAAATATCACAATAATGATTGGTAAAGACAATTAAAATCAAATATGAGGAACTAGGTCTGAAATTTTACTTGGTAAGACCTGGTGTTGAATATGATAACATTTGCATCTAATAGTTGCAATAATAATTTTTGTAATCTTGAAAGATGCAGTAAACAAAAAAATATGAATTCTTACAACAGAGCTGGATATTTAGTCTGTGCCTTTGCTTGTGTTTCAGAACTGTCCATTACGAAGGTGGTGCTGTGTCAATTCATGCTCGTTCCCTCTGGCGATTGGAGACTCTAAGAGTCGCGTAAGTAAAATTTTTTTCTTTCAGAGAAAGAAGTCAATTTGACAGGGCATTTTTTTGTATAGTAATTGTTCCTGTAAAACCAGATTGATACTACTAAAATCTTCTTCAAAAAGTGCTCTGTAACACTTCCATGAAAAATTAAACAACTTCTTATAACGAACACACACGCTATGTGTTTTAATTATTTTTTGTGAGTGAATTCACGATTTACATTTTTAACAAGTATAGATGACATAATCAGAACTGTTTTTCTTGAAAATAATAATTCATGTGTTCCACCCCCAACTTCTTTAAGCTATTTGGAAGTCTTTAAAAGCAATAATTTCAGAAAAAATGCTGCCTTGCGTGAGGTTGGAATGATGGTAAGGCGTTATGCCTTATTTGTTAAGGTAATTTTGCAATTGTAAAATTGCATTTAAATTGCATTACACTGTGCTTATGATAAAAATTTTAGCAACTAATAAATGATTTCTTTTTAGAGATTAAATCAAGGCAACTTAGGAAAAGGTTGCACTCTAAAGATGCTGGTTTTGTGTGTGCATTTTATTTTAATGGATGACATTAAATGCCATTGATAGGGCAGTGATATTTTTTGCTTTGGACTAAAATTGACCTTGACAGTGCTTAAGTGACAACAATGGAACTGTGGAAGGATCTCTGGCTTCTTGTTTTCTCTCATTGCATATACTTTCTCTCATTGCATATACTTACCTAATAAGCAGTGGTACTGGAACAACTAAAATGGGGATTTGAGAAATTACAAGTTTCTTTTAAGAATGTCATCTATCTCACTTTGAAAGATATTGTATACAAATTTTTGACATATGAACGTATAGGATTGAGAGAAATTGTGAGAACAGTCTAAACAACTAAGCAAAGGCAGTGACAACCTTTCTTTTTAAGGAAAATGTCTTTCTTACCAGCAGAGAACCCCAAATAAATTCCCAGGAATAACACTACAGGTCCCTCACCTGTATGATGTTCTAATAGCTATATACATTCATTGCTGAATTGTAGGTACATTACTGTTCGTGAAAATGCTTCAGTTTGTAACATAGTATATGCATACCTGAAGTCCTTCATCAGTTATAATCCTTCTCAGAATGAATTCAGATATAATGTTAATTCTGTTAATTTTATATAATTCTGAAGGAATTATTGTTTCTGAACTCTTCTTGTTAGTGGAAAACTCTCATAAAAATTGCCTAGAGTAGTCTGCATGTGCAGGCTGGGTTACTGTGCCATGGGATGACAGATACTATTGCTCAGCATTGCTTTCTTTCCTAAAACGTAGCAGGATTTTGTATTCTCATGTTGCAGAAAAGAATGTTTAGTAGTCAGAAATGGCTTTACAAGATACTTTTCTTGTAAGTGCAACATGAATTGCCATTTTTCTTGTCCTGCATGCATGAGTTAGGGGCGTGGCTCAATTGCACTATATTTATTATTTTGTTTTTCTTATGGTCAATAGCTATTGGGTCCAAGAGGAAATTGAATCAGACTAGAGAAAGAAAAGACAGCCCCCCTGCGTGTCCCATAATATGGAAAGCGCAGAGCTGATGTGTTGTACCAGACCCAGCAACACAGCAGCAGGGATTTCTGAGCCTTTACTTAAGAAGCAGAATTTACAGTAGAACGCTAATACTTGGATGTACTTTTGTGAAGTATACACTCTGTGCGGTGTAGAAGACAGAAAAAAAGAAATGCATTTCTAAGATACAAAGCTTCTGTATTTCTTTTCTTCTGGAAGTCCTCTCCCCTCACCTTAAATGGAAGAGATTATTGAAGTTACAAAAGAAAATAATTGAGGGGGAAACCTCTTTATTTTTTTTGTTCTCTTTAAAATTAATATCTAAAGAGTTTTAGAAGTTTAATTAGTAAAGTATAATAAATAGTGTTAAACAGACGAAAGGTATTGCTCTTGCATTTAAAAAAATCATACTTTAAAAATGTCTGCCAGGTCAGTTTTGCATACTTTGTATACAGTATAGCCATCCCTTAAGAAAACATGCTTAAACAAGTAGATATTTGTATTGAATAGGTAGGTGCTTCAATCTGCTACATGTGTCAGAAAACAAAACTGACTTCAACCTTTGTAAGTGGTAACATAAAGGATTTTCAGACTAGTACATAAATATATACAAAAAATAGGCATAAAAGCTTTTAAAATGCTCTCTACCTGGAATTACATTAAATATAGGTGAAAAGATGTAGTAATACACAATTATGATATGTAAGTAAGATTATAATCAGGTCAAGTTCAAAACAATGCGTTTGTATATTTCATTGATACTATCTAAACAGTTGTTGATAAGTTTAGGCTACTTCAGACCATAGTAAGCACAGAGATTTACTGGCATTTGTGGAAGCACATCAAAACCTTGGCAGTTTGTCATAATGCCATTATGATGAGCATTTTGCAAACACAAAAAATAAATATATGATTTCTTCTCAAAAAAGTAGTGTGCACATACATCTAAAGTGTAAACATTTGACGAGATAAGACTGAAAAAAAGTTTTGTGAAGATCCAGGAAAACATCCTAGCTGTGGCAATTTTCCAGTCTAAGGAATATTTGAGAAGCCTTCTGAAAAGGCTTTGTGAAGTGCATCCTCCTTAGTAACCCCCTACACAAGTTTGTCTTCAGGAGCTGATCAGGAAGAACAGAAGAGCTAACTTTTCAGTTTAAGGCCAGAAGTTAGAAACTTAGAACCTGTGTTTCCACTTGAGGAGTTCTTGGGGAGCTAAGACAGAAAATGTTTCCTTTTCTTCATTCTATAGAATATGAAGAATCTATGCCAGTCTTTCCTTCATAATTTTTAAAAAAATATTTTAGGAGGCCTTTTATTTATTTATTTATTTATTAAACTATTTAAAGTGTGCCTAAAGTGTGCTTACTGTTGAAAGGAGAGTGCTATGAGAGAGTGAACAAAACCAGCTGCTGGTAAATGAAATGTTGGTGATCTAAGCTCTGTGTACAGCAGAAGCCTCCTTTTCCATAGGTGGTGTGTATCTCCTCTCAAGAGGAATTCACTATAACCCAAGGCAGCCTATGAAAAGAGGTTAAGATTTTTTCATAGAATGGTTTTATAGAAGATAACAATGAAGCTATTTTCTTGCTGATAATCCAACATTTAGAATTTTGAGGTTTTTAGCGACTAGTTAGCAGTGTAATGTACTTTAAAATATTTTTGCCAGTAGTTAAACTCTATGTTTTGTTTAAAAAAACCCAAACATTTCCTATGAACTTTCTTAGGTGGAGTGGCAGCCACATTAGATGGGGACAGCCATTCAGACTAAGACATATAACAACAGGAAAATATTTAAGTCTCCTGGATGACAAGAGTCTTCTTCTTACAGACAAAGAGAAAGCGGATGTAAAATCTACAGCATTCTGTTTTCGGTCTTCCAAGGTATGGAATCAGTTCAGCATTAATATAACTAGCAGTAATTTCAGTCTCTTCAGTAAGCAATATTTAGATATTTCCTATTTCATAATTTATAAGAACCTTCTACCTTCCCACTGTTCCCTAATTGAAAAAACCCACCTCAGTATAATTCACATCTAGGAAGCTTCTTTGCCTTAATTTCATTGTGTGATGCTGCTGGGCTGTTTGTTTGTCTGTTTGTTTGTTTTTTCTGTTTTGTTTTGGGGTTTTTTTTTGCCTACTTTTGAACAGTTTCCTCATTTCTTTTTTTTCTGATGAACTTTCTTGATACTTCGCTGCTTATATCTATTCACTGACATGGGGAAAAATTATAGTACCGAGGGTTATTTAAATTATATTGGAAAATCAGGATTAGTTATTTTACTGTAGTCTGAAGGTACCATAGTTTAATTTTTCATTTGACACCTTCAATAAGCATTTTAAGTTCAGAACTGTACTTCTTATAATGGGTAAACAGCTTAAAAAGATATTATGTTAAATTTTTAATATCCTTTGATTTGCCGTGCTTTTCACCTGCAGCATGATGTTGCTAAAATAATGTTTGTTTTTTAAAAATTTGTCTTCTAAAATTTGTAGTAATAATAAATAGAATTATTGAATAACTTCTCTGTAGCATGTACATTATATATTTTAATTTTTTTTCTTGAGAAGATAAGAAATTAATATAGATATAAAACAGGTATATAGACCTTTGTATTCTGATAACAAAGACTTTAGTTCAAGTGATTGTTTTGAGACCCAGACAATGCATTTTTTTTAAACCAGTTAGAAAAGCCATAGAAATACTTAAATATTTTAGAACAATGCAGTGCAACTATATTGAGGAGTTCCTGTTGCAGTTTCTGTAGATCTCAACAGTTGTTTTCCTTTGAAGCAAAAGGAGTAAAATCATTCATTCACAGATTCTCAAAATGGAATCTTCAGTCAGGGTTATTCCAAAAAGAGTGGAACAGGTGACCAGTGACAGAACTAGAGGGGATGGACTCAAGCTTCATCAGGGACAGTTTAGACTTGATGTTAAGAAAAAGTTCTTCACTGAAAGGGTGATTGGCCATTGGAATGCGCTGCCTAGGGAGGTGGTGGAGTCACCGACCCTGGAGGTATCACAGTATCACAGTATCACAAGGTTGGAAAGGATCTCTGAGATCATCAAGTCCAATCTATAACCCAACACTAACACCAACCATCATCTAAACCATGGCACTCAGTGCCACATCCAATCTCCCCTTAAACACCTCCAGGGTCGACGACTCCACCACCTCCCTGGGCAGCGCATTCCAATGGCCAATCACCCTTTCAGTGAAGAACTTTTTCCTCACATCAAGCCTAAACTTTCCCTGACGAAGCTTGAGTCCATGCCCTCTAGTTCTGTCACTGGTCACCTGAGAGAAGAGACCAACCCCTGCCCGACTACAACCTCCTTTTAGGTAGTTGTAGAGAGCAATGAGGTCTCCCCTGAGCCTCCTCTTCTTTAGACTAAACAGCCCCAACTCCCTCAGTCGCTCCTCATAGGGCTTGTGCTCCAGCCCCTTTACCATCTTCGTTGCCCTCCTCTGAACACATTTCAGTATCCTGACATCTTTCCCAAACTGGGGGGCCCAGAACTGTACACAGTATTCCAGATGAGGCCTGACTAGTGCCGAATACAGGGGGACAATAACTTCTCTGGTTCTGCTGACTACACTACTCCTGATGCAGGCCAGAATGCCATTGGCCTTCTTGGCCACCTGGGCACACTGCTGGCTCATGTTGAGCTTCCTGTCAACCAGCACTCCCAGGTCCTTTTCTGCCTGACTACTCTCCAGCCACTCTGTCCCCAGTCTGTAGCTCTGCATGGGATTGTTGTGTCCAAAATGAAGTACCCGACATTTGGACTTATTAAACATCATCCCATTAGAATCAGCCCATCTCTCCAGTCTGTCCAGGTCCCTCTGCAGGGTCATCCTACCCTCTAACAGATCAACCCTTCTTCCCGGCTTGGTATCATCTGCAAACTTGCTGATGATGAACTCAACCCCCTCATCCAGATCATCAATAAAGGTATTAAACAGGACCGGACCCAATACCGATCCCTGGGGGACACCACTGGTGACCGGCCGCCAACTGGATGAGACACCGTTCACCACCACTCTCTGGGCTCGGCCATCCAGCCAATTCCTAACCCAGCACAGAGTGCTCCCATCTAAGCCACAGGCTGCCATCTTCCCTAGGAGTCTACTGTGGGGGACAGTGTCAAAGGCCTTGCTAAAGTCCAGGTATACCACATCCACAGCCTTCCTCTCATCCACCAGGCGAGTCACATGGTCATAAAAGGAGATCAGGTTGGTCAGGCAGAACCTACCCCTCCTAAACCCATGCTGGCGGGGCCTGATCTCTTGACCGTTCTTCAGGTGCCGCATGATTTCACCCAGGATTATCTGCTCCATGATTTTACCTGGGACCGAGGTCAGGCTGACAGGTCTGTAATTACCTGGATCATCCTTACAGCCCTTCTTATGGATGGGCATCACATTGGCCAACTTCCAGTCTTCCGGGACCTCTCCAGTGAGCCAAGACTGCTGAAAGATGATGGAGAACGGCTTAGCAAGCTCATCCTCCAGCTCTCTCAACACCCTAGGATGGATCCCATCCGGCCCCATAGACTTATGAGGGTCCAAGTGGCTCAGCAGGTCTCTAACTTCCTCCTCATGGATTGCAGGAGGGCCATACTTCACCCTGCCCCCATCAACCACTTCAGAGGGCCAACTGTCAAGCGAGCTGACATCCTTGCTGTTGAAAACTGAGGCAAAGAAGGCATTAAGTACCTCAGCCTTCTCTGCATCTTTGGTTACTCTATTTCCCTCCACATCCAACAAGGAGTAGAGGTCGCTGCCGCCCTTCTTTCTACCATTGATATATTTATAAAAACTCTTCTTATTATCCTTAACAGAAGTGGCCAATTTGAGCTCCAGCTGGGCTTTTGCTTCCCTGATTTTCCTCCTACACGACTTAAAGGGAGTGTTTAAAGGGAGACTGGTTTAGATGATGATGTTAGTGTTGGTGTTAGTGTTGGGATATAGGTTGGACTCGATGATCTCGGAGGTCCTTTCCAACCTTATGATACTGTGATACTGTGGAAATACTGTTACATGGATTATTTAGTCAAAAAAATACTTGAAGGTAAGAACTGTTAGCAATACAGACCGTATCTTTTGTTTATGTGGAGAAGGTGCTTTGTCTCTTTTTTTTTAGAAGCATATGCACATGTATTTTGGAGATTAGACAATATTGTATTTGAAGTTTCTTCGCTATTTTTTTCAGCCTGAGTTTGAAAGTCTTATATGGAAGTATTTTTTAAGATTTATGTTTTGAAGTGGTTTTGTTCTACTGTTTTTGAAATAAAAAGTTACCATTTTTAGATTTTTAACCTGTTCTTTGCTGAGCAAAACAGAGATGAAAGGCTTTGGGATATGTAGAAAATGTTATGGTAGGCAATGCTTGAAGTAATGTGACAGTATTTTAAGAGGAGTCCATATCAACACGATAGATATAATAATGAAAAATCATATCTGATGATAGTTTTGTGAATGTCAACATTCATTTTGGCTAAAGACTTATTTGGAAGGAATTATAAAGATGCCGCAGAAGACGTCAGTATGGTTTGCTCTTTGTTGCTGGGGATGAAACGGGACTCCTGCTTAGGAATTCTTAAAGAAATGTCATGTTTCACTATATTAGGATACAGGCATTAAAAATTTTTAAGTGTCTTCACTCTCTGGAAAAGAGCATTAAATACATATTTGAAAACCATAGCAGTCTTAGGAGGCTTCTATAGAGAAGACAAGAAGTTCTAGGGGTCTTTTTTTCTGCGAGCATGTGTGAACACCAGTCTTTTCACTTGCGTTGTTGCTTGTAGTTATCCCAAAATAATTATTCCTGGATAAGAGGCAACCCCTCAGCTTCTTTGTTGAGTCCAGATCATTAATGGTGGGAGTACGTCAAGTGACTAGATCTTTCTTATAGAAATTTCAGTCCTTTTGTTTTGCCACAGTCATAATTCTTCCACTACCTGAAGAGATAAGAACTTAATGTGCTGTAGATAAGTTAGCTCTAAATAAGCAAAATCAGATTGGGGGGGAAGAATACCCTTATTTCAGCTTTAAAGACAGTTCCTTCATGCATGTGAGTAGATGATAAATTCAATTTCCAAATGAAAACAGCTTTCCTGTTTGCAGAGAAATATTGAAAATGTGTCCTCTGTAAATCTGAAGATTTAGATGCAAATGTAAAAACTCAACATTTCATGTTGTTTTAAACCTTATTATTTGGAAGGCTCTTGCTTATCATTTTAAACACATTAACTTGCCAGAACTGCACTTGAAAATTCAGTTGAAGAAAACCAGAAAGCTGAAGGTTTTTATAAGTTGTCTTAACATGAGCAAGAATACTTTTCTCAGATGCTCAAAGTAACACACACACACACACACACACACACACACGCACACACACACACACGTACCTTTTTTTTTTCCTTTTTCTCCAAAGCACCACATTCTGGTACAGAAGTTGGTATATGAGATCAGAATCTTCTTATGTGTCAAAATTCTTTAAATATCTCAAAAAAATAACCAATTGTGAAAGCCTAAAAACATCACAAGACGGACAGCACTCGGAAAGTACAGGTATTCTGAAAAGCTAGCAGTCTCTTCTTGTTATGGTTATTGTATAGTGCCCTAATAATCACTACGCATCTGAAATTCTCAAAATTGTTTTTTCTGTCTTATAGTCTTACTTCACTCAGCGTAAGATGTCCACTGATACCAAGAAAATATTCCCCAAGGATACGGCTCTTTTACAGACTTAAGTTTGTAGTGATTAAGTTCTATAATTTTTTTGTCTCACATTTGCTAAATATTAATTTTTTTAATGAAAATTATTAGCTGAATATCACTTTTCCACTGAAATAAGGTAATTTTCCTAATTAAGAAATCCTTATACATTCATTCTGTATAAAGTTTGCTTTTCCTGTCCACAGTCTTTTCCAGTCAACAGAAATATGTGTCTTTTATTAAAACTTTATGGCCTGCATTTTTATATCTTCAACTGTTTCTTAACAAAATTCAATGGAAAATATATTGTTGCCAGTTTAAAGAGAAGTCACAAATAAGCTTCTTACCATCAGTGAGATCTGCTAAAATGTTTGTCCTATAAGTGTGCAACAAAGGTGTAGGCTGGGTCAGATTACAAGAGAGAAAATTGAAAGGACGAGCCTTAATCATGGGTACCCTTTTTGGAATGCTATATGGAACTAAACAGTAACATTGGAGTGAAATGACACATTTAAGGCTAGTCTTCATAGGATAGTTTTTTCCAAAATAAGATAAAACCATTTAAAATTATTTTGCCCATTGAGCCCAGAAAAAGTATGTGAAGATTGGCTTGTATTCCTGTATGCATGGAATAAAAACTCTTTCTAAAGAGCCCATCCTTCTGGAGAAAATCAGGTGTTTTGTTCAATAAACATGTTCATTTCCAATGCATTCTTGTTGCTTTGCATAACTGAGGTGGTTTACAGTCTGCTGCAGAATACAATTATTTCTCTTTATTCAAGTGTAATGAATCAAGACTTTTGATCTTTATTTAGAAAAAGTTAATAGTCTGAGAATGGGCCTAGACTGCAAATAAAAGTGAAGCTTTTCTTTGTAAATATGCTGTAGGAAGATTTAGCAAGTGTTTATGTAATGAGAGGCTATGGTAACACTGGGCTGGAAACTTGCATTACGTAGTGTATATATGCCAATATACAGTTATTAAATAGTCACATGGTGATTTCTGATGCTTTTCTGATTCTGATTTTCACTGATTAACTATTTTACAGTGGGTAATAAAATGGATTCTTCATATGTACTTTCTCAACTACCTGCTGTTTATTGGCTTGAATCCAGTATTCCATTCAAATCTTCCACTTTTAAAACAATTTGTGGTTCCTGTTCACTCCCCAAAAAAACTCAGTGTCTTGAAGTGCCAAAATAAATGCTCTAGTGGCTGCTGCCCCCTACACCATCCCCTAGATGTCTGTCTTCTCTCCTGTATTCAATCCAGCTTCTGCTGAATGATTTCCTGGCTGCTATGTTTGTTTGCAGGAAGGAGCTCAACTCAATGTGATTGAATTCAGTCTGGGCTCTGAACTTACAGGCAGAGTTGTCAGTGTACTTACATAGGTGAGGACAATTTGTTTGACAAACTTGGCACTGCAGTTTTTATGCTAAGTAAATTTAATGTTAAGTCTAATTGGAGTGAAGATTGCAATATCAAACCCCTTCAATTTCTGTTATAAACAGTAGACTTTAAAGAAAGTACACAATAAAATTTTAAATTAATAACACCTTACGTTATTGACAATGCTTTATGAGAAAATCCGTGATTCATATATTCATAGCTTAAGAAGTTGTTTGCAAGGAAGAAAATTTGGAAGAAAAAAAATCTTGCAATGTAGAAGCACAATGTGTTCACAAAGGTTTACACTGTCTTTTAGTTATGATGATAATTGGAAAGACTGGAGATTGAAATCAGGTTGTAATTTCTTCATATGATAGCGGGACCTAATTTTTTTTTCTATATCATCATTTGTGTGTGATGTCCTATTAGAAGTAGCTTTTCAATTGCCAACTGTTATTACATTCAAGTTATTTGTGTTAGGTTTTGAAATAATTGAATACAACATTTAGAGAAAGGACATGAACAAAAAAACGAATTAATAATGAAATAGAAGCTCACAATAAATCAGTAATAAATCAGATGTATTAATAAATCAATTATCACCATGTACCAATGGACAAGATTTTAATAAGAATTTCAGCACTTGAGGAATCTGAGAGGTACAAGATAGTGAAATTAACATTTGTATCCAGAGACTGTTTAATAATCTGAATTTGTGAATATATTACATCTGGAAGATTATGAAAAGTAGGAATAATAATTTTTTTTTGAAGTGCTCATAATTGTAGAGTGAAAATCTAGCTATGTGACATCTCCCTTTACTTAATGTAAATGCTTTTTAAAATCCTTTAATAAATTAGAGGTTTTTCTCTTCATTTCAAACCAAATCTTTGTAATTTTTACCGTGAAATTGCCTTCACATATTATCAAGCAACACGTGTACGGTGTTATCATTCTCATAATCTTTCCTGGTTGTAGTAGGAGAGAACATTTAGAAGTTTTTGTGTTGTTATTTATAACCATTACTCTGAGGGACTTAAGGAGGTGGTTTCTCTTCTGCTGCTGATCAAGAGAAGCGGAGAAGGTTGAAGCTATGTTTTGTTAAGGTGTTCATCTTACACCCTGAGTGTATGGCCTAAAATAGGCCTGCAATATGCACAGGTGATTTTTTTGAGCAGCGGGGAAAGTTAAGTGGCAGCTTATGTGGGCAAATGTGTGCATATATAGAAGCAGAATACAAAGAGTGACTTGCACTGGTGAACCTGCCTGCACTGCTAAAGTTGTGAAAAGGAGAGCAAAATGGCAGCTGCAGTATCTTAGTAATCTCAGCTTCAAAGGCAACAGTTGTGATGTATTTCCTGCCCTCCTAGGAAGAATGGTGACTAGTTTCTATATCAATATCTTGATCACGTGAATGAGTCAAATTGCTTTTGGTTACTCTCAGTGGAGAAGATTTTTGCTTAAAATGGATCTAGTGGCAAAACCCTCAGGAACTTGCAGTGAAGGATTAAGTCCCCTGAGAAGTTTTGGGCGTAACTATATTAACGTCTTTCTTACAATTAACAAGTTATATATTCATCCTTTGTAACGTTTTTTTTCCATACTTGCCTTTAGATTTAACACCTAGTGCAGGTAGACGAGCTATATCTGTTGGTTGAAACATTTGTTTCTGAACAGTTTAAATGGATGATCTACCGTGAACCTGAGTGCATAGGCTGTTTGTCCTATAAACTGATGTCTGTGGTGCAGAAGTTTGTTCTTAGAAGAGCTAGATATTGGGGAACACCTCAAATTACAATTACACACTATGGTATCATTTGGGATACTAAATTTCCTCACCTGAAATGACTTCTATGTGTATAGAACGCAGGCTGGATTTACTCATGGTCATGCCATTTTTCTTTTACAGCATGTCAACAGAACAGTTGCAAAGACATGGAAATGGATTTCTTTTCTCAGATATGCTGAGCCTACTTCTCTCTGTGGCAGTTGAAATAAATTGTAGGGAGGTGCGCTCATCTGTTCCCTAAGATAAAACTTCTGGAGATGAACGTCTGGTTCAGCTGGGATATTCAATGTATTTGGTCTTGTTTTGTAAGCGTCTATGTTTCAATAGTGACATACACGTACAGTCGATTGTGACTCTAGTTCTTTCCTAGGCAGGTGAAATGAATACACCAGGCTTTCCTAGTGTAGTGAACTAGATTTTTGTGTGCATGGGATCTCTCTCTCTGTCTTTTCCCTAAATATTTAACTAGAAGTTAAGCTTTTGCCAATTTTTAAATGTTTAATTAACGAAGAATCTCCAGTGTTTTTTCTGATCCTGTTCTGGACAATTGCCTAGTATGCAATACTATATGCGAATATTAACATGTTAGTTATTGTTCTTGTGGTTATTTTTTTTCTTCTTCAGGAAAAGTTGGACATAGGGACAAGAAAAGAGGTGGATGGAATGGGAGCACCTGAAATAAAATATGGGGATTCAATATGCTTCATACAACATGTAGATACAGGCTTATGGCTCACGTACCAGTCTGCTGATGTAAAGTCTGTAAGAATGGGTTCTGTGCAGCGGAAGGTAAGACTAAGTAGGAATGCATTTCATTCAGTCCGAGTGTGATAAGGTATGGGATGGAAATGAAGGGAAGTACAGGAGACAGCTAATTTCTGGGTTTCAAATATTGTAGGTATGTCTCTGTTTCATTGTGAAAGGTTTTTTTTTTAGTCACATATTGAAAAGTTACATGATGTACTGAATTCTTAAATTGGAAGCCAATCAAATTGCACGTTACTCTGTAGACTTTAACCCACAAACACTGATAAATCTGGATATGCTTGTTGCCAAACTAATATATTAGTAATAGCTTTTAGAATATGCTAAAATTCCTATCTTCAGTGTACTGTAGTTTGGATTGAGGCGGCTTTTAGTTTAAAGTCTTTTCTTTCCACACTGTGGGAGTATTATGTTTTGGACAGGAATGTTCCGGTCCTGTGACCTGAAGGATTTCTTCTTTTAAAGAATAACCATGTCCAAGCAGAGTGCTAGCTCAGCATAGTAAACTAAGAAAAAGATTCTTCTACGACTCAGCTTCCAGAAGCTACATTAATGTTAGTGTTTACTATTAATGTATAACTTTGCAGGAAATTATTTCTCAGCAAGGCAAAAATGTTTAACCCTTCTTAAAAAAATAAAATAAGTTCTGATACATACCAGAATTATAAAACTAGAGCAACATTTAATATACTTGGAAGGTTATGCCTTTATAATTTTCTATGTACATATACATATAAAACTTGTCTATCATATATGTATACAGACATATGTTTTATAAATATTTTATATAAAAATATATCTATTTAGGAAACAGTGTTTATAAACATGTAAAACTAAGGATCATACTGCTAATATAGTAGATAATTATAAGAATTATAATATTATAATAGTCCTAAAACTAATTGAAAACATGATACATTATTGAATAATTAGTAATGTAAGTAATAGAAATAATTTGTGTGTTTGTGTGTATATGCTTGTGTGTGTGTATAAAAAGGTATTACCTAAAAGAGTTTAAAATATTTGTGTAGATTGGACTGAATACCTTCAAAGCTGTGATAACTAAACATGAAAAACTAAATTATTGGTAGTGACTCAAGGCATAGTCAGAAAAGAAGGCCGGTACCATCCTTGGAAATCAAGACCAGGAAAGAATACCTGTTTTGACCTTGCCTGTACTTTACGGATCTACTGCTGTATAAGGGAACTATTTTCAAGGTGGATCAAACAAACAACAAACAGAATTCCTTAAACTTTTGATTTCTTTTAAATGTTTTTAATAAAATATTTTATTTACAGAAGCTGTGTCTTTGAGATTATTATGGTACTGAACCTGTACTAGGGTGTCCTTGCACGTGAGAAAGTAAAAAATGGGATTATCTGTTTTCAACTAAGTTTATTTTTATTATGAAATTTCATTGTTCCCAAGCCTATGTGGATTTTCATACTTCTCATTTGTGAATAATGTTTCGTTTTGCAGTGACTGCTTTTTAAATTTTGTATTGCAGGCAATAATGCACCATGAGGGTCACATGGATGATGGTTTAACATTGTCCAGATCTCAGAATGAAGAATCCCGTACAGCACGTGTCATCCGTAGTACAGTCTTCCTTTTCAACAGGTTTATAAGGTGTGCTTTTAAACTGATCTTCTCACTCTTTTTTTCCTGTTTTATTTTATTCAAAATGGCCGTGAACACAACAGTGAACAATTTAGCCCTCAGAAAAAAACAGCTGGATATTTCTCAAATGAGTCTTTATACCAGTTCTTTATGTGTTATTAGCAGAAATGTACCTTGAGAACTATTAGTCAGTTTATTTTCTGTATCTGCTAATATTACTTTCTTGTTCAGCCTTGATTTGAATGTGTAAACATACTGGAAATGTGTATAAACCATAAAAGACAGATTTTTTTCTTTGCCAGAATTTACTATGAGTCATGTTGTGCATCATTTAGCTTTGTACACTCCCATTGCACTGTTCTTATTTGTTCCCTTTTAATGCTACACATTTCTTTACTATTTTACAACATATATAATATTTTAGCTATTTGAAAATACTGCCAGATTCATGCAATTTGCATTAGTCTTCCTACTCCAAATGCCCTCCTAAATAACACTGTTAAAATGCTAATTCTCAAATGTTTGTAATTTCTGTAATTGATGAAAGGTCCCTCTCATCAGTGTAGCTGGCATTAGAAAAAAGGCGATATGCTGTGACTATGCAGAATGACAAGAATGTCACAGGAACTGATTTTTCACAAGAAAAGACAGTGTTGGAGATGGTGATCTGAAGCAACCATGTCCTAAATCAGCGCATAGTGAAGACATAGACATGTAAATTTGTTGAAAAACATTTACTCCTGTACTTAAATAACAACAGAGAGAAATGCCTGTCAGGAGAATCAGCTGCTGTATGACATTTAAAATATAAAAGAAATACGAACCCCAGGTTGCTTTGTAAATGACACGTTTCCTTAGAAGCTTCTAAGAATGCCATAAAAGATAAGGACAGAGAAAGACAATTTAATGATAAGGTTTCACAAATCAAGATACTGCTAAATTACAGTGGAGATTTTTGCAGAGTGCAAAGGGAGTACAATATTTTGTTTAGTTTCGGCAGACTGTTACTCCAAGAAGAAAAAGCTGATTTGGAAAAGATCAAAATTATTTTCATAAGTGTGTGCCCCAGTTCTTTCCCGCAACATTGGTAGGAAAATTGCACTGCAGTTAATGTGTTCACAATAAAAATTAAGTTTTGAAGTTAATACATTTTGAAAGATGGCTAAAAATGTTATTTATTCTAAGAGATTTTTATTCTTCATGTGTAAATATTGCTACTAAATTAATGATGTTTCATCATGTAGTTTTCCAGCCCTAGTTCACCAATTGAGCTGAAAATTAGAGTGACGTGCCAGTTAAAAAAATAAAAAAAACTCAAAACAACCAACCAACGCCCTCCCCCAAGAAAGATTGAGAAAGATCAGGTTTAAATAGAGGAGAAAGGTATATCAGGGGTTTGGAATGCACAGCAAAAAATGGATTATGGGGCTTGTTGGGGATTCAGCTAAGCAGGGGACAGGTGCAGCATGAATGAGAAGGGTCTGCAACCCGCTTCTAGGAGGGGATGGTCATAGACTACAGTAAGGCTTGAATTGTATATCAGGGGAATAAAAAGGCTTGTGAAGTGCTGAGACAGAGCATGTGGAAGAGCTTCATCTTCCCGCACTGAGGATGGATTAAGAACAGGTTAGAGACATGCTTGAGAGCCTGGATGAACGATGATAGCTGGGCCCTTTTTGGCACTGTAGGATTGTTCATTTGTCTTCTGTCCATTCCACCCTAGTGATGCTTTGAACAGGTTTACAGTATCATCTCTTTATCTTTTGGTTTGTCTCTGGTACTGCTAAATACTTAGACAGAATATTAAATTGTGTTTTCTGGATTTCAAAAATATTTCAGGGAAACAACATTTTTGATGCTTCCTGTTTCTGTTTGGGAAGGGAGGGCTGGATCCTTAAGTAGAGAATGGGGCAGATCATAAATAATTATTGAAATGTTATGTAACCGTCAGAAAATGAATTGAGCTTTGGAATCTAAACAAACTTCACTTTTAAGCCAATAAATGGTTTAAATCATAAAATAAAATAATTTCCAATACTCAGGCAACTTTGCATCTTATTGTAGGGGCCTCGATGCTCTCAGCAAGAAAGTGAAGTCTTCCACTGTTGATTTGCCTATCGAGTCAGTCAGTCTGAGCCTTCAGGACTTGATTGGCTACTTTCACCCCCCTGATGAACATTTGGAGCATGAAGACAAACAAAACAGGCTCCGAGCACTGAAGAATCGCCAGAACCTCTTCCAGGAAGAGGTACTTCTCTCAGTTTTACTCCTGATTTTCCACCACGTTGTCTGCAAATATTCTCTCACGGTGTCTGTAGTGTTGATGTCTAATCTGGAGTATGTTTGCAGTGATCCTGTAGGAGTCAGACTATTTGCTACATTTATAATCACTTTAGATCTGTTGATTTTCTTTTATATTTAAAGAAATTCATGTAAGGCATTACTTCCTTTTCCTTAAAATATATATATATATTAATATGACCTTTTGCCCTGAATTCTAACCATAATTTACTCCTTATCTGTGAATTAGTTTCTTCTGTTATAGTTCAATCTCTTGATGCAGAAGGATGTTTTGGTTTAATAAGTGTACTTTAAGTATTTTGTTTAATATTGTCTTTTATTTCTCTGGTAATGATAGGTGCGTATAATTATTCAGAAGCCTAAATACCTTCTAGAATAGAAAATTGCCTAAAATATTGTTTATTTTTTTATTTTATTTTGACCATCCTAATGTTAAACTTCTATTATCACAGTCAAGGAAAACTTTTCTGTAGGGATTGCTTTTTTGACTCCACTTGTCTGACTCTATGTTTATATATTCTTGTTTTACATATCCTGCCTTTCGTGTTTAGTTTTTCCTAGATTCTTGACAATCTTATGTATTTGCATCTAAACAATATATTTTTTTCTTTGACTGTCTGAGCCTTTCCATTTTTTAGGGTATGATCAACCTTGTTCTTGAATGTATTGATCGCTTGAATGTATACAGCAGTGCAGCTCATTTTGCAGATGTAGCTGGGAAGGAAGCTGGAGAAGCATGGAAATCTATACTAAATTCTTTATATGAATTACTAGGTAAGACATGTAATGGGTTACTTGGATCGTTTTAAGTCAAAATAATACTTGGATGAGAAGAAACACCTGTTTTAGTATGGAAAAATTTCCACTGTGTACAAACTTAGGATAAAAATTAAAAAAAATGTTTGTGTTTGCAGGTCCTTCCATGTGCTTAAGAATAAAACACATGGAAAACACCCAAGTAGTGTGATTTTTCTAAAAATATTCACTATGATAAGTAATTTGTTTCTGACTTAAATTGAATGATTCATTGCCTTTTCATATCGTCATATTACTGATGTATCTTGTAAACTGCCCAAGAGTGTGTGAGCAAAATATATGTGAATATATCATTCCTGTCTTATGAAGCCGAGACATTCTGTTCAGTTTTTTAGAAGTCTTTGGTTTTTTTCAAAGGAATTACTGCAGAACTGTAGCATAAATCTAAAACTTCTGTAACTAAGACCCCTCTTATTAGTTAGTAATGACCCATGACTCCAGCATTATACTAGAATACAGTATGCCATGGAAAGGTACACTCTTTTAGATGCAGTATATCAATGAAGGTCTTGTCCATCTGCAGTCACTGAAAATCTCGTTAATACCTTCTGTAAGTATCTAAGTGTTAGGTAGTAGCCTGATCAAATTTCTGTTTGGGTAGTAGAATTTAATTACCTCATTTGTTTGCTCACCGACTTGAATTGTATAGATTATTTATATTCTCCTGTGACCCATTATGTGGGGTTACTAATTCACCGTTATAGCAGTCCGTGTATCACTCCCGCTGAGTTGTTAATTGTCTGCAAAAGGAAATTTTACTGCCTAAGAGACCATTTTGTCGGTTCCTTGCTCCTCTGTCTTTAGGTTTTCTCAGTGTCATGAGTATGCCACAATAATATTAACATTGTCCTTAAGTGACCGAAGGCAGTAATGTGTCCCTGTCGTTAAGCAGTCCTTTGTGCAGGCTGCATATATGTGCCTATGTTACTTTTTTTTATGTAACACACCATCTCTAATGTGAGGACCTGCTTGCCTTTAAACTTGCATGTGTTCTGGCAAAACTTGAGTTTGAACAAAGACCTCATGCAGAATTTTTGTCTTTCTTTCCAGTAAAATACAAAGCATTTTATGTATTATTTATACGAAATCTCACTCTTGAAAAATTTGTATTGAAAAGGCATATAAGTAATGTTATGTTCTAAATCAGTTCTGATAAAAACTCCACAACTGAATACTGAGTTTGTAAAATGAAGTGAGTAGCAAGTGCCCAGATGAATATAGCCTGTATATTGTTAATTGGGTGTTTTGTGGATATACATTGTGAAACATGATCACATATTAGTTTTTCTGTAGGACTCATTTGTTATTTAGTGCTCATCTGTTATTGGTACTTAAAATACTTTATTTTCTCTTGCTAATCAGAGTGTGGCACTGAACCTTATTTATTGTGAGACTTTTAATTCACATTTGGAAAACAAATGTAATATGTTGGAGTTATCTTGTGCCATTTATGATTAGCAATCTGAATAATTATATGTGTTCTGTTGGAAACTTCTGTACTAAGGCATATGGGAGGTATTATCTCCTATTCACTCAGAGGAACTGGTACAGAGAGAAATTTAGCTAAAAAGACTCCACCAATGCTAGTTTCCAAATTAAGAGCTGTGGGATCTGACCTTTCTTTGGTATATTCAGAAGTATTTCATGTGTGCATGGAATACTGAAAACTTGCATTCCTCCAAATTCAGAGGTACAGAAAATGAAATTTTATTGGCATACTTCACATAAACTGTCAACCAACAGCAAAGTGAGGTAACTAAGGCATGAATTCCGTAGTGAAAATAGGTTCATCATCTTATGCTTTTGAAGAAGAAAATAATCTTTGGGGGGAAAAAAGGTATACCCAACCTGTGGTGCACAGCCCTTAATAAAACTAGTGAGGTGCTTCTGTCTGGCTGACTAGCAGTTCTGTCAGAGGAAATAGAAGCTGACACAGTAGATATCACTGAGACAACCAGAAGCCCTCTCCCATGATCTCTCAGAGCAAAGAAAGAGCTAGCTGAACAGTGGATCCTGTCACCTAACCACAGGCTGTTAGGGTAGAAGATGGTTCCTGAGGCTGTGATTCTTGTTGGGGAATTGCTGTGATCTATTAGTAGTCTGTAGTTCAAGATTGCAGCATGATGCATATGCACAGGTTGCAAGGGTGATCAAAAGCAGCATTTCCTAGCATTAGATTGGTAGTTTTTATGAACATTATAAGGTAATTTTAATGTTTTTTTATTCGATTTCCATGGGTTTTATAGGTGCAAGCTAAATATGCCCTCTCCCCAGTTTTGTAGCTTGCAGCATAGTGAATGAGTCAGTATGTGGATCAAAAGCAGGACTGCAAATTCAGATACATCAGGTTGCTTTGATTTCAGCTAAGAGTAAGTTATAACACTGGTGTACTGTTGTCCTTTGTGTTGTAATCCTGTATGAAAAACTGTTTCAGAGGTAGATGGGAGTTTTTGCTGGTGGATTTATAATACTTGATGATTGATAAATTTTATGACTTGACAACATGAATTATATTTCAGGTTCTTAAATGGAGTGTCCAGATTCTTCCCCTCTTATTTTTTTTTCATTTCTTATGTTTTTGTGGTCCAGGCCTTTCTCATGTTTGTTTGCATGTTACAGCTCCATTCTTCACTTACCTTTGCCAGTGTCTGTCTTCCTTCGGAACGCTACAGTAGAAAATGAAGAAAATGTTTCTTGCTGTTTTTACTATATTTCAACAAAACAAAACAACCCCATATAGCTTTGTCTATCTTCATGCTTGCAAGCAACCAGATTGTTTAATCTGAATTTTTGAAGGTAGCTCAACCATTGGCAGGCAAAAAGGCTAGCAAATTTTATTTTTAACAGTTAAAACTTAGAATAGATGCATGAAAGTAATCTAAGCTTTCATTGTGAAAATTATACTAAATCTTAGTGTGAGCTTTTCATTGCGGCAGTACTACTGTTATGTTTTCCTTCTCTCTGCTTTTCTCTTTACTCACCCTAATGCCCGTGTGAACGTTTGATAATGTGATATTACGTAATGTGGTTTTGGAGGATGTCTGCTTGACCGACTCTGAGAAAAAGAGATCATCTAGAAGGAAAACGGATCAAAATTTTACATCTTTCAGCTCATATATACCCACTAAGTGAACTTGCTTTAGACTTTTTATTTTTAAGGTGATTATTTCACATATGCTGATGGTAGTTATTTGATTTATTAAGAATAAATTAAAGCAATTATGGTAAGAATAAACTTTTAAAAGTATCTAGACAAGTTCAGAGAGTTAATGTCTCAATGAAACAAACTGATGACCTTTTGGAGTGTAGATGGATTATAAAAGTCTGCGATAGTATTGTTTGTAGATATAGGGGAGTATTGAAATTTTTGTAATAGTTATTTTATCTCTTGTAATATTAAGCACAATTCAGACTGGAAGAAGTAGGAGCTTCATTGCTGAGTCTTTTCTTCAAGTCTGAAATTTCCATTTGACAAGGCCAGAAAATTCCTTCTGAGAGAGTCCGCTTGTCCTGTATAAATTATTGTTTCCATGGACCTGTAGTGACAGGAAAAGTGCATAAGCTTTTGTTGACTTCCCAGTCTGCATGACGCTCCTGTCTTCTTATATTAGTTCCCTAACTGCATTGTCTTCTGGCAGATAATGCTTAAGAAGTCTGGCTTTGATCTGGCTGTAATGAATTTGTATGTTGCTCTGTTCTGAATAATGCTGGATCTGTACAGTAATTACATGGATGACAAATGGATATTGCTTGCTCAGTCTTGCTTCAGCAAACAGTACTTTTTTTTTTGAGTCTGTACATAAATAAAAGTAAACTGTAATGCCAGAGTTCATGCCTTTTGTCAGGTCATTGATGTTGTGATATATTTAACTGTCACGAGAATGGAGGCATTTACAGACTTTGAGTTGAGACTGGATGCTATCACAAATAAAAATTACAGAATCATAGAATAGTTTGGGTCACAAGGGACCCTTAAAAGTCACCTAGTCCAACCGCCCTCATCATAAAACATTCCTTTCTTATTTATATTCAATCTAAATCTACCCTCTCTCAATTTAAACAGTCACCATATGTCTATTAAGACATCTGTCCTTCCTCTGCTACAAATTAATACAGTCACTCTGAACTTGTATTTGATCCTTTTGTATCACTAAAGAATGTCCAGGAGAGTATGTAATGATATGACTTTAATGTCCGATGAACCACATCCTGGTTTTGTTTAGTTTTTTTTTGTTTCTTTAAAACTGGTTTCTAGTCTTGTTCAAAGTAGTGAGCAATAAAAGAAGCAATTGCTGGACATTGCTATTTTTTGTTTTCAGTGTTAAGTTACTGCATGCCTCATTTAATGCACAGTTTTAAGCACTCTATACTAATCTTTCACAAATTTCTGTTGAGCTGTATTTATGAAACTGTCTGTGTCTTGTTACTGTTAATGAAGCTACGTTTATTGATGTCCTGTTAAGCAATGAACTATTACTACCTTCATTTTGTGTTCATACCTGAAGCACAGTGAGATTATTGACTTGCCTATAATCAGTAAACAAACTCACAGAGACAACGGTTCCTAAATTCTTTTCTGTGTATTTTGACAAGGTGCTTCTCCTCTTATGATTCCCAAGGAGTCAAGTACCTATGCTCATGATGAATTAACTATGTAAGATTTCAGGGTATAGATTTTTTAATCATATAATACAAAAGAAGGAAGTTTGTTTTTTTTTGTTTTCCTTGTTAGGTGTAGGGGTTTTGTTTGATTTTTTTTTAAGGGTTTACTTTTATTGGCTATGAAGCAATTTGTGATCTCTTTCCTCATGATACAGAGCTGTCAGTGCAGTAACTTACCTGCAGCTAACTCCAAGATTGCTTTTCCCCTTTGCAGATACAGTTTCATATCATATTTATCTCTCAAGTCTGTAAATATAACCTTTTATAAATGAAACCCCATAATATAATATAGTGAATTTCTGCAGTAACAAAACATGGATTTTAAGAGACTAGTGCAAAATTGGAACACAAAATTGGAAAACAGTATTAAGAAAACCAGTTTGCAGTGTTCCCTACACCAAACAGAAATGTTAGTGCCTAACTTTTTTTTTTTTTGAGTAGGACAGGTGCATCTCTGAGAGCTTCTGTGTGCAAACACACGTATTCCAGGACAGGGCAGACTTGTGTGTGCATATAATATTCAGTGAGTTTTCCAGTCAGTTAAACCCTCCAAGTCAGTCTGCTTCAAGTTTCAGCTTAAAGCATGAGGGTGAAACAGTTTCAAACTAGTTACTTCCTCCATAGATCCCTTTCAAAAGAGTGACAAATGGTTCCCGGACATGTATCTTGTTTTGGTTCCTGTTGTTCTTGAATAAAGGTATTTTATCTGTAGAAGATAATTTACATTCATCACCTATGTTGTTGGCTTCACATTCTGCTTTTCCATTTCTATCACTACAGGAATACTGTTTTATAGACATTTGATTCTACTGTAGCAGCTGACTTTTGGGGTGTCAATATTGGCTACTGCATATAGAGCATTTTGCAGGCATTATTGAGATGACTGTAAAGCCAAAAGTCAATTTGATAAGAAATTATTATGCTTAAGTCTAACAATCACTCACGTTATTTAAATTTAAATTCAGACCATCAATAATTAAACAGTAAGAATCTGTCTTACTGGATCCTTCCTAGAAGGACAAGACAGGGATTCTTTTAATTTAATCAGACTTATAGTTGTGATATCTCTCTTATTTTTTTCCCTCTCTCTTTATCCAATAGCGGCTCTGATTCGAGGGAATCGTAAAAACTGTGCTCAATTTTCTGGATCTCTTGATTGGTTGATCAGCAGATTAGAAAGACTAGAAGCCTCTTCTGGTAAGCTTTTTAGTATTTTAACTTTCTTATTTGATCAGTTTTTCCTCTTTAGTATTGGCAATATACTTGTTCAGTCTAATTATTATGCAATTCTTCCGATAACAGAATAAATTATATTCATGAAACGAGACTTATATTTGTAATGTTTTTATGTCTTGATTTTGGCTTTTGTTCTACCTTAAGTTCTGGTAGTCTTTCTCCTTGGCCAATTGGTTGTAATTCTGTCTTTTAAATCAGACAAACCATTTGGTGAAACAGTTGTTCTACAGTTTCAGTTGTATAAAGTTGCTGTCTGTCTAATTCTAGTACCTTCCCTTCCCCTTTCTTTTGAATTCTGCATGTTTTTCAGGGTTTCCATCAAACTTAATGTAATAATAACCATATAGAATGGATATCCTTTGGGTTATCTTAAAGGACCCTAGTGGAAATGCAGGGAAGTTCAAGTATGTGTAGTAGATGGGTATTCAGAAAATACCTGTATGTCTGCATATAACTGTTACCTCCATAATACATACACAGTCCCTTTCCCATCATGTCTCTCACTCCCTGAGGCTGAATTTTCTTTGAAGTTAACAAGAAAGAACATGCCTGAAACACATTTATGATTTGAGAATCTGTCACACTTAAGACAAAAATTCTTCAAGCTAGCTTATTTATTTTCTTTGCCACTTCCTAATATCTTCCTCCTGGAATGACTCTGTTGAATCCTTAGTGTCTGTGAGATGCAATTAGTCTCTGTGTTGCTCAGAATGAAAGTAAATGAAGTTGTGCTGAACTGTACTGTACTTCTCACTGATCGAGTGATCCTGGCTTCTCTTTCCTTATAAGCAATCAACTCTCCATAAACCTATTTTGCAAACTAAATGCATTTTTTTAAGTTTCCAATGGATATTTTTAAAAAAATGTTACAACTAAACTTGATCACAGAACTCCTTTAGACTGTATTGGATAAATATGCTTTTTGAGCAGTATAAGCAATAAGCAGTGTAAACGCTGCACACTAGGTGAATGTAAATAGTAGCTGAAGAATTTCTCTGGGTGATGTGTGATTTCTGTTGGTATTGAAAGCTTACTACTGTGTACCTCTTTATATCTTAAAAGTAGTTATTAATGTGATTGTAACCTATAACAGGACCTTACAGATATCATCACCACATTTGGCATCTGTGTATTTAAAAAAAAGGGTCAATATTTCTTAGAATAATTATTTTGTGGAGTTTTTTAACAATGCTACCCTATTTTCTTTAAAAGTATGTGTTTGTACATGCCACTTCAGCTTGATTTTTTGTAAACAGATGGCAGACAAATTTCATTGCATTAAAGAAACTCTGCTAAGTGTATCTGAAGAGTTACTGAAGAGATACTAGGGCTATGTTTCTGCAATTAATTGTGTTGATTTCATGACTAATACTTGAGTCTCTTGCCCCGTTTTACTAAAACGAATACAAACTTTTTGATTTTTTCTTACATGAAGCTATAATTACTGTTCTTTTCAATGTGAAAATATGCGAAAATGATGTAATCTAGGCATATGAACAATAGACAGTAATCAAACTTGGACCCAGTAGCAAAAAAATGAGATTCAAATAGAGTGTTTAGTTCTGGACTCTTAAGACTGATTTTTGACTCTTTTCAAGCATAATTTTCATGCTGATGATTACATAAAGATCAGAAAGCAAAGTTAATACTTTTGGTAAGAAATGTTGCTGCAGCCTGTTCGCACCCCTCCTTGGTTTTCAGCATTAATGCAAGTATTTATTTATTGGAATAAAAAAGCCATGTTTAGTGCAAGGCCAGTGTTCTAAATTTCATTCTTACCAATTTTATAATTTTTAGAGTTCAACAAATGACAGCAGTAACTGAAAAAATGGATCTGATGTGACGAGATGAGATCTTTTAATGGCTGGTTTGCCAGTTAAGTAAATCACGTAATATAAGAATAGAGGCATTATGAAATAGGTGAAATAAAATTGTTAACAGCTCCTTACAGAGTGCTTTATTTCTCACATGCACTAGACAGAAAAGCAAACAACAAGCAGAGCTCAAAGTCTAATAACTCTCATAGCTAACAAGGAGTTTGCTTCACAAATTGTTCCTCCCTGTAACTAGAAGTGAAGAGGGGAATATGGAAATGGAAATAATACAAATTGGAGAAGTTGTACATTTAATGCTAAGTACTGTTAACATATGCAATAATAAGATAGTAAAAGCAATTTTGGTTTGAGACGTCAGCTTTTTATGTAGGTCGTTAATGTAATCTAGAAGCATATATTTTTTGTCATTATACAAATCTTAAGTTGTAGTACTAGGAGAAACCCCTAAATATTTATAAGGAATGTATATGAAATATATCTTCTTGCAGAGAAGTTGAGAAAATTCTAAGTTTTAAGTCACTAATGAGTAAAAAATAACCCCGCGGAGAGAACAATAGTAAGCGACCATGAAGGTAAAGACAACTTTGTAATGCTTGTGCTACCACTGGCATTCTCTGTTTCAGTAGTTTGCTTCTCTTGAATGTAAATGTTAATATATTTCTAATTTATATATTTCTTTATAATTTGACTGTAAGAACATTGCAGTGTAAATATTTGTGATGCTCAGAAGTGTATGTACTTTGCTTTGTCATTACTATTAATTCGTATTATTTCATCCTCTTTCCCCTCTTTTGTTCTCTGCTCTCACTCAGCTGGAGCTGTTTAAGAGTTGAAGACTGCGAAATTTTTTCCATTTGCAGTTGTGACTGTTTTGCATTACATATGTTTCTTAATGTTTGGTTGGAGGATGCCTCTTGAGAGGCATGAAAATTAAAACCTAGATGGTTATGTTTATGATATTATAGTATCCTATAGAATCCTATAATCTGCAAAGTCACCTGATGTTGTAGTGGTACTGCATAATGAACCTCATGACACGTTGCAACAAGGTACTGATATTTGCATTGTTTGTCCTGAGTTTTCTTCTAGGAACTAGGCCACTTGAACTCCTTCCCCATGTGCTCTGGTGACATAACTTCCATGTTGTCTCCAAAACTGATTTTATAATTAAGCCTTTTTCTGGTTTTGAGGGAGTCAAAGATGCTAATTATGCTGTTCTTTAGTTATCTTGAGAGACACAGTAGGTTTAGCTTTTAGTATGTAAATGGGTTTTTGTGATTTTTTGTGTGTTTGCTTGCCAGAATTTAAGCGTTATATGGCTTGATTGAGGTGAGGATATTCACTCTTTTAATTTACAGTGGCAGATCTACAATAGGGAGAAATACTGGATCATATTATACCTATTAAATAAGAATACCTGGCTGCATTTATTCACCTAAAATAATTAATTCATTTTTTAATGTAGAATGTTTGTAAGGAAGAAACACCATGCTCTGTCAATCACACTAAAATTAAGTTGACTTTCAGCATTGAAGTTAATAGCTACGTCTCCTGTAGGTGTTTTTTTAATGTGTTGTGGTGAAGCTTTGATGCTATAAACTTTTATCAATAAGATTCCTATTTCCTTTTTTTGTTGTCTTTGAACTAAAAATGTTGTGCAAACAGAATGAAAACATTAAGCATATAAACAGCAATTGTACTTTGATTGCACAACTTAGATTAGAAATTGATACAGTTCCTGATCTTCACTCAAGCAAAAGAAAGAAAATGAAGATTTGGACAAGTATAAATGTATCTGAGAGTAGACTGTGTTTCAAGTGAGCTATTGCAGGAACTGAGTGAATAATGCAATGCAAATGTTTCAACTGTCTTTTCAATGCATAAATTAAGATTGGATTAGTCTTTCACTCTGAAATATATTCCAGATGGGATTGACTAATGCTCCTAAAATTTCAAAGTCATTAAAACAAAGGTAGTAAAAAATAGAATAGGGCAAGTTAGTAATCTAATATGCTTCAAGTGAAGATTCTTGGAACCAGAAGTTTTTTTCTTTTTTTGGAGGACATACATTTTATTCTAGTATTCACAATATGACATTAGAGGAGCCAACACGTTATCCTGAAAATACATGCTTCCTTTCATCTGTTAGTCATTAAAAAAGAATTTTCACTCACCTTTATCAGAAACTCTGCATATCATACTGTTTGTGATATTTGCATTAAATTTTTACACTTCCTGGGTTACTACTGCCTAGAGCAACTCCAGATTTGGAACAGATACAGTTGTTTTAAATGCAGACAGTCTAAAAGTGGATCAGTCCGAATAGCCGCCCAGTGGAAAAGGACCTTGGGGTGTCGATGGCTGGCTGAATATGAGCCAGCAGCTTGCTCAGGTGTCCAATGGCATCCTGGCTTGTATCAGAAATAGTACAGCCAGCAGGACCAGGAAAGTGATCCTTTCCTTGTACTCAGCACTGGTGAATGCCTTGAATGCTGTGTTCAGTTTTGGGCCCCTCACCACAAGAAAGACATTTTGCTGCTGGAACATGTCCAGAGAAGGGCTACGAGGCTGGTGAAGGGTCTGGAGCCAATTTTTTTCATGAAGTTGTCTGAGGGGAGACCCTTTATTGCTCTTTATAATAACCTGAAAGGATGTTGTGGGGAGGTGGATGTTGGTCTCTTCTGCCAAGTAACAAGTGTTAGGACAGGAGGACATGACCTCAAGTTGTGCCAGGGGAGGTTTTGACTGGATATTAGGAAAAATTTCTTCACTGAAAGGGTGGTCAAGCATTGCAACAGGCTGCGTATGGAAGTGGTGGAGTTCCTGGAGGTATTTAAAAGAGGTGTAGGTGTGGCAGTTTGGGACATGGTTTAGTAGTGGGCTAAGTTTATAGTTGGACTTGATGATCTTAAAGGTCTTTTCCAACCTAAACGATTGTGTGATTCTTTGATTCTGTAATACTGTGACTTCATATGAGATTTTTTTTCTGAAATAGAGGAAATTTACTCTTAAACCAAAATGTATCTGATGATTATTATTCAGATGCTGTGTCAATTGAAGAAGGTGCTGTGGCAGCTAGGTCTTATTCATAGCTTTAATCTAATATTGAATGTTTACATCTTTGAAGTATTTTTACATCCATTATTGAAAAGGTTAAAACTAAACAATGAACCCTGTGTACTGTTTTAAGATGAAATTAGTTATGATCTACCTACACAAATCTGAAAATTACTTCACTTAGGTTATCCACTATAATTTCACATTGGATTACCGTTTATATGGTTTAAAGTGTTTCAGTGCTAAAGTGAGAGGTGGCAAACTTTAAATTACCATGTTTTGAATGCAGTGATTGCACTGCATTCCCAGATTGCGGTGGCACATGTAAAGTTGTTGATCATGTTACAGATTATTCCTTTAGATTGAGGATCCTTTTGTAACTTTTTCTTACCTCCCGAAGTACTTTTACCATGTTGTCAGGTGACCACTGTCTGTCTACTTGGCAGGCTGGGTGGATTGTGCTCCTGGTATGTTGCTGCAGAGCATCTACTCCTTGAGCTTGCTCTCTTGACTTTTAGGTTTTCATCCTTTATATCAATATTGTTACTATCAGTATTGGAAATGCATGTCTATTGCAGCCCCAATCATACCAATGTCAAATTCAGGTTTAATATGTTCTCTTATTTGTAGTTGTGACTTTCTGCTTATTTCTTCAGGGCTACAGAATCAGTTTGGGAGTTCATATCTGGCTCATTATATAGTTGTTGTGAGTTTTTTTGAAACCACTGCACAGAACAGAAAAATTGTCTACAATAGCAGTACAGCATTACCTCACCTGCATTTTCTGTTTGGTACCAACAATGCTTTTTACTTGAAATTCTGTTTAGCATTTGTAGTTTTCACCTTTTATTTTAATTTTTCTTGTTTGTCTGTATAATGCTTGCTCGCTGGACTTTCAATGTGGTTTTTTTTGCGAGAAGCTTTATGATTAGTTAGTTATAATGTTCTGGGCTATATTCTATTGTCACTTAGGATTTTTTTTAAAAACAAAAAGGGACATGTGTGAATAGAATTTCCCCCAATAAATCAAAATGCATATTCTTTTTCCTTAAATTTGCATTTCTGATTTTTTGTTGTTGTTGTTTACAAATTGAAAAATTTGTTTTTATTGTTTACAAATTCAGAAGACCTCAGATGCATACTGAGGACTGTTGTGTGGATGAACCACAGTTTTTAATTCTTAAATATTAGCTGTCATTTATTTATGATACACCTTTTTGTCAGTGGTTTATTCAAAATAAGCTGAAATCTGACAGAAAAGCACTTGGTCCCCTCTGTAAGCTTTAGATCTAAGCTAGACTATTATGACGAGAAGAAAGCAGATGATCAGCACTAGGATCACAGAAAGTCCAGAGTACTCTTACTGAGGCAACATTTTTGTCCGATGATTTTTTTTAACCCCTGCACCAAGGAGAGTTTACAGTGCTACAGTTGTCTTTCAGTAAAAGAGTGTGGCAAAATGTAGAAGACTTGTGCTGTGGATCTTGCTTTGCAAGGGTTAAGCTGATGTTTGGAGCCATTGTTTGAATACAGGTTTGAAGACAGTATGATGAGAAATTGCAGAACTCTAGGTTTAAGACAGCTTCTCAGCTTTCCCTCAGTGCTCTGACTTTTCTGATTGTGACAACTGTAGCAGCTGACAACCGTGCACCACATGTGTAATATTTGTCTTTGCCAAATGTGGAAGATTCCAAAGCAAGTGGTGACTTGATCCGGTACCTATGGGAGCCTGTTTTACTGCCCCATTGCAGGGAACCATTTAAGACTAATGATTCTTGATGGCAATGACTGCTGCTTTATTGGGATTGGAACTGCTTTTAATTGAGGGGCCACTGGAGATTTAGTGGTTCTTACTTTTTTACACATCTTAGTTTCATGCTGGTTTATGTTTGCTCTTTTAAGAACATCACTGTATCTCCCAGCATAGCTATTACATGCAGGAAGAAAATTATGCACAGTGGACCAATAGACTGGGAATTTACTTCTCTCTAATTTAGAGGTGTATGATTCTGTTAGTGGTTCATAGGGTTTTCTAAGGGAAGAAACAGAGATGTGTATAGTATGTATGTAGTGTGAAGTCTTCATCTTTTGGAACCACTGAAAAGCAATGTATTACCAAGTTTGTTTGACTTTGTCAGTGTTGATCATCACGTTTTTATTATTAAAATTTCAAATTAATTTGTTTTCTGTCCTTTCTGATTTTTACTACATTCACTTATTTGGGGAAATCTAGAAGTACAACATCCTGTTTGGTTTTGTTTATCATATAAAATGATTTTTGAAACTTTTCCACGTTGCTGAGCAATATATTAGGAACTTTTATGTGCACTTCTTATTGTTTTATGCACTTTGAATGAATAATTTTTACTTTTTTTTTTCTCCCCAGGAATTCTAGAGGTTTTACACTGTGTGCTAGTGGAAAGCCCAGAAGCTCTAAACATTATTAAGGAAGGACATATTAAGTCAATCATCTGTCTTTTGGACAAACATGGAAGAAACCATAAGGTATGCAAAGAAGAGACAAGTATATTTAGGTGAACATTCGTGAACAAAGCAAGTGCATTGTTCTGTCTAGAAGTTAGATTTCAAATATTTTAATACTGGATTCATAATTAGGAACGAAACTTCTCCTGACAACATATGAGCTGTTTGAAGAACCAAAGGGAGACATGATTTTCTTTTTGTTTAAAACACTGATACACTGTAGATAGCAAAGGAAGCAGGAAGAATACTTAATATTGTTAGGAGTATTATGAACTCTTTAGCATGAAAAAATATTTAAGGTGAAAAGAGTATGTTGGGTTTTTTTTCAGGTTTTGGATGTTTTGTGTTCTCTTTGTGTTTGTCATGGAGTAGCTGTGCGATCTAATCAACATCTAATCTGTGATAATCTTCTGCCAGGAAGAGATCTGCTCTTACAGACACGCCTTGTCAACCATGTGAGCAGGTAAAAAGAAAAACTGTCTATGAACAAAGCAGATTAAAACCTCTGATTGAAAGAAATAGTCACTGGAGAAAACCTGTTTTACTCCCAAAACTTATGTTAATATTTTTAAATATTCTTTGCAATATTGATTAGAATCAAAATGTGGGTCAGAGAGAGCTGCTGCGAGCTAAAGTTGCTCTAAACTTCTTTAAGTCTGTGAAACAGCAGACTTTCTTCTAAAGATTCCTGTTTCGACCTATCTGTGCTTTCAAATATTGTCAGACACTGTGAGGAAGTGCCCTCACTCTTCCTTTCACTGTTAGAGTTGTAGAAGCAGTCGTTAGTGACAAGATGAAGTTTGTATCTTCTTAAACTAGTAAAGTAATATTTACAAAGCAAATGTTTATCCAGGGTTTAAATTTAGGATGAGGCAAAAGAATTTGGCTTTAAGTAAAGATTCGTGGGACGTTCCTCTGTCTCAGGGTTATGTTTGTTTTAAAAAGCCTCATTCATTAAGTGAGAATGAAAGTTGAAACAAAGGAATAGTATTTATAATTCAGAGTCCTTAGGCTTTATTAGATGCTGAAAACCACAAAAATTCCACAATTGTATGTTATAAGAAGGCCTTTCAAGTAAAAATAAATTTAAATCTAAGGGTGAAATGAACTTGACAATTTTATAGCCGATACATTCACTCATATTTTTCATATCCACATGTGACTTGATTTTCCCCAGCACATGCAGTAACACACCAACAGATATAACACTTGGAAAGATGGTGTAAAGGAAATTATTTCATGTCAACAAGAAATTTGAACAACTGACAAGCTAAAATCAGTAATGGAAAATTCTGTTAAAAATGCATGAGAAGAAATCTTAAATGTATGAGTATTGATTGAACTTCTGAACTGACTTTGGATCTCATATGGGGAAAACAGAGATTTCTTTCCCAACTAAGGCTGTAGAAAAAGCAAACACAGCTATTATGTGGTTTTGCTATGCATTAGAACGTTGTGAATGAGAATATTCATATTCTGGGAGTTAGAAGGGAAAAAATATTATTTTTTTCAAAAGTCAGAAAGACCAATGAAACATCGAAAACATTTACTGATGAGGCTTGCATAGCTCACACCAACAATAACTGACAAAGGAACTTTCTAAGATACTGCTGTTTAGCATACTTTTCCAGGGGACTAGGAAATAATATTCACAAACCTCTGCTTAGAAAGACTAAGTTGGAAGATTCAGTTAATTAGTTTGTGGAGTCTGGACAAGGCATACTAGTGCTGATGCTGTATTCAGGCAGAAAAGATTCCATCTATGATCTTACCAATACCTTACAAATTATTTGACTATTCTGGAAGATAACATTTGTCAAAAAAGTTTTGTTTATATTTTTAAGATCAAATGTTTGACTGGTAACAAAGTGAAGAGTATCTATACTTAAACTTTTTGGCAAAAGACAACCCATATAATTCTGGAAGGAAAGTGTGTTCATCTTACGTGCTAAACCATGTTATTTTATAAGCAATCAGATTAATAACGTCTGTTTTTGCACTGACTCGTATTTAACAGCCAGCATCAACTCTTTTGCCCTCCCCTGCATTCCTTGCAACAGAAGGCAATCTTTGAAGGGGCTGTCTTAGAACTACATTTGGGTTGAATAGGCAGCTTGTATGTAGAAAGAAAATATTTATATGTTATAACCCATTCCAGTAGAGGGATGCATTCAGCCTAGAAATCTGAAAGATTTCTTGCAATACAGGTTACCAGCAATTGAGGAAATACACCTAGCATTGATTTTTAACACTACTGTACTCTATGGCTTTATCTCAGGATTGAATCACTTCTTAATACAAAGCTGACACAGTAACGATTGTCTGGAGACAATCTGTTTCAGTGAGATTCTATATTCTGTATTACCCCCAAGTTCAGATTAGAAAATCATGATTTACTTTCCTTTTTTTCCCCTCATGACCTTTAGGTGTATGACTCCATATATTGCTATTTAAATAGATATTGAATAAACAGTAATAGTTTTGCCTTTCAAGTATGTTTTTGAAGTACTTAAAGATCATTGTCAGTAGGAACATCAAATTGGTGTTAAGGATTGGTGTAACCACTGCAAATGCAAAACTTGGAATAAGGAATGGAGATACAAGACAATTTTGAAATAGTTTGACACTTTACTTTTGTATCTTTGTAAATGTTGTTCTCTTGAATGGATAAACAGTGTTACAGAATGCAGTTTGCTATTTAAAATTAAACCTGCAGTGTGTACTCACTACGTTTCTATTGTTAACTGGTGAATAGCTGTCATTTTTGGTTTGTAGGATTTAACATCTATTAAATATTCAAACACATATAATATTATTAGTAGTATCTGAGGGAGGATGCTGTTTCAGTTACTGAAACGCTTTTTTACTTTATGTAGAGCCTTTATATAGATCATTGTATAGAGCATTTTTAAACATTTTTAAGCAGCATGATTAATTAAATAAAATTACTTTCTCTGTTTCAGTCACACAAAACAAGCATGATGTTTGAGTTAACTGAAAAGTCTGTGGTAGTTCGTGTCCTTGAGATAAGATTTTAATAATCACTTTTATTTTTTTCTGCGTAAGCATGAGACCCAATATTTTCTTGGGGATTAGTGAAGGCTCTGCCCAGTACAGAAAATGGTATTACGAACTTATGGTCGACCATTTGGAGCCGTTTGTGACCGCAGAATCAACTCATCTACGAGTGGGATGGGCTTCAACAGAGGGCTATTCACCATATCCAGGAGGAGGAGCAGAATGGGGAGGAAATGGTGTTGGTGATGACTTGTATTCCTATGGCTTTGATGGTCTGCACCTGTGGTCAGGTATTGTCCCTTTATTATTTGGTTGGTGGTTGTTATTGTTTTAAATACTAGAATATTTTTTCAAGCTCCAGTGGATTTCTTTTCAGCAACAGCAAAGGGATTCAGATATTTCGGTTGACACTAGGAGTATACAGAAACAGAATATGTTTTAAGTTGGTATTGCATATTTAAAGAATTATTTTATACAAAGTAATGCAGGTAGAATAATGATTCCTGTTTCAGCCTTAGAATTCTTTTTGTTTGTTTGTTTGGGTTCTTTTTCATAGTAAATTTAAGGATTTTGTATAAAACTTCACAGATACAAAAAATTAAGTCTGACAGACAGTCGTCTGGATTTGTAATTCCCGTGTGATAGTTTAAGAACAGCCTGAGAAACCTTTTATTTTAGAAATTTAGAATTACTTTAGAAGTGAATAAGATTAAGTATGCTTTTTGCATACTTGCTTTCTGCATACATGCAATTTCTTTTTGTAGCGATGTTTTATTTACATACATTGAGACTGACTATTTACTGCAAGACTTGCAGAAACAAATTCCTTGCTTGCATAGGGTGTTTTCAGTCAGACATTCATCTTTAAAACATTACTGGCCCAACTTGGATCTTTTTGTTAATGTTAAATTTCTGTGTGCAAATTCTAGTGTTAAAGGAAGCTGATATGAGTATCTGAAGTAGTTGTATTTACTGTTAATTCTGCAAATATGTCATTCTCTCTTCAAACTGGTTTAGCTCAGCAAAATTAGTATAATAAGAAAGAAAGCTTGTTCTCCTTTTCTCAATCTTTTTCACATAATTCAGTATTAATGAAGATATTCCCAGATATTATTTGGAATGGGTAGTCCTACCCATGGACAGTCCAAAACTTCTCGAAAAACTTTCTACTGTGGTTTCACTGTGTTGAGGAAAACCTTTTTCCTTTGATTTTGTGTTACTGTTGAGCAGTGGTGAACCATAGAACTGACTGGAAACTGGGTTAGGTTCACTGGTTTGGCAGTTCTTACCACTACGAATATATAAGCAAGTTTTCTAAAGTTCCTTAGCAGACAAGAGAGACATTTTGGTGAATTAGCTGTATGCATCACTCAAGATCTTTGACGTTTTGAGGCATTATGGCTTGGTACTTGGAAAAGAATGCAGTTTTACATTTCAAAAGACTTTTTAAATCAAAATAGCAAGGGATTGTTCTATTAAGTAATAACACATTGGCTGGAGTGGCGTCTTAGGAAAGTAGCTGCTACTTTGCCCTTGATGTATTATGAGAATCACTTTGGAACAATAATGCATAATTAATGGTGTCATTAAAGCTGTGTCATAAAGCTGTGTCAGATAAAGTATCATTACAGAAGAATCAGTAAATAATGAGCCAACTGAAATTACTTCTTTTAGGGAAGAAACAAAAGATTACTGAAAATCAAAATTATTTTTCTACCCGCTGTGAACTTTTTAGTCAGAAATGTCACACACACACATGAAAAGAACAATTGTTTATGGTTCTCAAGTCAGTAATCTAGACCAGGTAAAAAAGTCAGACCACCGTTGTATATGCATTTTTTGTATTGTATATTAATCTCTGTTGGGGGTGTGACTGGTAGATTTGAAAAGATTTGTGTCTTTATTGGCATTCTGTTGTAACACATACCTGTGAAACTTGGAAGGACTTTAAACAGTTGAATATTGAAAATCATGGCTGCTGCTCTTCTTCTACCATCCCAGGCTGCATCTCGGTAATGGTCTGCAGTGACATTTTGAAATTAATCTTCTGAGCATGAAGCATTTACTGCACTGACGAATAGCAACAATAATTTCTACTTCTGAGTTTCTGTTCTGGACCAAGCCTTTATCAGAATCACACTTAATTTACATTTTTTCTTCAGTCCTACAATTATTCCTCTAATATGAGAGGTGGAACTCATAGATTTTTTTATTTATTTTTTTTTTTAAAGTCTAAGGCCAGAAAAGACACTTAGACCATTTGGTCATACTGTGTGTTCATCAAAGACTAGTACATATTTCTGTTGACAGGCAGCCCTGCATTGATCCTAATAACCTCTGTCTGGCTAAATTTTAACATATAAAAAAGCATGTAGTCTCACATAGTATGCCTTTAGGAGATGCAGTAGCTGGTTCGTTGGTAACTAAACTCTAAAGGAGCTGTTCCTGCCATTAAATATTTGTCCCTTTCTGTGATTTGTTTGAAACTTAACTTTCAACTCTTGTGATTTTTTTCTCTGCTGTTCTCTACTGAGCTCTGTGAGTTTTGGCCATTCCTTATGTACTGCTACGTTGTTTCTCAGCAGTGTTTTCTATAGATTTCTCCATTTGTGAGGAGCGCTTCCTTAGGATTGCTACATGTCATTCCCCTATCTTTGCTCATGGAACCAAGCCAAGGACATCCTCTCTTGAAAGGGTATAAGGAAGGAGCAAGAGGATCTGAAAAGATTTTTTTTCTGCAACTACTGCCCTATCAAGAGGGGCAGATTGTGCAAGATCATCTGTCCTACAGTCTGCATATTCTGTGGGCCAGATCAGGAAGTCATTTTCCATATACAGAGTATCACAACTGTTTGGTTTTTTTAAATTTTTCCTTTCTGGGATGGTGGTGGTGTGTCTGTGAAAATTTATCTGCAGAGTGATTATTGAGGCTTTTCTTTTACTATTTTTAGTGCCATATGCCATCTTCATCATCTTCCTGGAAATATAGTGCTTTTAGTTAGTTCCTTAATGTTTACAGAAGCTGTAAAGCATGGCTAAAAAGTTACTGGTCTACTCTTGATATGTATTATGGTTTATCTCCTGCAGATGTTGCGTATCTAATTTTTAGAAAGCGTTTCTAAAGATTTTCATAAAATTGTCATGCTTTTTCGTAAATTTTCTCTTGTAGACTGCAGTAAATTTCAGAAATAATAATTTGCTATTTTTGTATTCTATAGGTTATTTCTCTTGGGAAGCAGGTGTACTTGTCTAGATGTAATTTGTTGCAAGAGAGAATGGTCCTTTAGAATTCATACAAAACTTATTAAAGAAAAATACTAAAGCTAAATATATATGCTGCAAAACTGCTGCTGCCTTTATATTTGCCAGAAAAAAATGCTGGTTTGTGGTTTCATTATGAAATTGGGTAATATCGTCTTATAAAAGTTTGCAAGGGTACCATGACGTGGCTCTTAGTTAAGTATTTACTTACTTACTTACCTAAGGGAGTACTTTACTTTTCCTAAATAATTTCAAGTATAATTCTTGTCCTTATTTTGACTAATAAAGCATTGTTTAGTAAAGTAGAGTAGGTTTCATATTAGATAGTAATTCAATTTTCATTTTCACTTCTGTAAGTAATAAAATTTTATTTTCTTGGTTTTGACTGCTTATATGGGTATCAGTAATTAATTTCACTTATGTTAAATATAATTTAATGGTGTTATTTATGATTAAAATAACTTTTTAGATATGATTTTATGCTTGTATTCACTATATTGCAAGCTTAAAATCTGGTCTTAGATGTTAGATATTTATGTATTGACATATTTGTGCTCTATTATGATGCTTTCTTTTTGGGTTTTTTTTTAGGCTGCTGTGAAAACCTGTATGACTTTCAGAAGTTTTAACAAAGATGTCTTCTTTACTTCCATAGGTTGTGTTGCACGAACAGTAAATTCTCCCAACCAACATCTGTTGAGAACTGATGATGTTATTAGCTGCTGTTTGGACCTGAGTGCCCCCAGCATCTCTTTCCGGATAAATGGTCAGCCAGTTCAAGGAATGTTTGAGAATTTCAACATAGATGGACTCTTCTTCCCAGTTGTCAGCTTCTCTGCGGGAATAAAGTTAGCATTCCGTGCAGCCTTTTTTCACCCCAGTCTTGTATTTTTTTTCCTCTGTGTGTGAATATGCTGAATATTTCCATAGCTGTCTTTGCTTACATTTCTCTTTCTGAGATCTGCTTTGTTTTCACAATTCCAGTTCTTGGATTGGGAGCTACAGAGCAGTCCTGAAGAGAGAGTGTATCTATTGTATTTCAACACACGTTTGTGCTTTGCAGATGGACCTTAGAAACAAGTTCTTTATAATTTCTTAGCTGACACATTGCTACACATTCTCTCCAGGACTGCATTTTACCTGTATAGGAAGGAAAACATCAGTCTTTGGTATTAAAAATATATTTGTCCTAACTCACTTGTCATGATCAGTCAGTATTGTGACTTACCCTAAGAAATGGTGGTAATACACTTTTTTCAGGAGGGTTAGTTAATATGAATTCAGCCAATCTGTATTCTGGTTGCTGTAGTAGTTTTCTATAAATTTTCAATTTACACTTGAGGTGCCAGACTTCTGCTTCCATGTTTGAGACTATAAAAAAATTGCATGATGTTTCAGTAGCAGAACCAACTTTAGCAGGACTGGCAAAGGTAAAGGCTGAAATCTGCTCTGTGAGGGATCATTCAAAGACCGCGATGAACAGTACAAAAGCTAAGAGCTGTCACACAGTGAGCGTATCAGCCTCTCATTCCAGATGAAAAATGCACTTTTTTAGACTTGACCTTGGATTATATGGGAGGTACAGTGTGTTAAAGCTGTAGACATACGTACTATGAAATGTGAAACTATAAACCTGCATCCTTCATCTCTGTCATAAGAGCAATATTTGACAGATGTTATTCGTGTGCTTGTGTTTTTGGAGAGTGTTCTGGTATAGCAGTCAATAGTGAACAGAAAAGAGACAAAATGATTCTATTGTAACACTAGGTTTTTGATTCCTTCTGGATGGAAATGTTCTGGAAGATTTTTCAGTATTATGTCATTGCTAATTCATGATCACCCCATTCATTTAATTTTTTCAGTTTAAAAAATGGCAGATTTACCATTTTATAATGAATGAAAGGATGCTTTCTCCTAGCTTTCTTCTAACATGACAAGTATATGTTTTAGGGACCAAAATATGGGAGTTTTTTCATGTTGTGTCCTAAGGATTTAGTGTTCTGTGAGAGAAAAGATAGACCCATATTCCACAGAGTTTTGAGGCTCATTTCTCAAGTAAGAGAGAATGGAGAACTCCTCAGTGGGGAGTGTTCAGAAGTGGTTGATTTATTACTTCTGAGACTTGATAGGCTGCTGAGTACTCGATATTTGTGCTAAGTGCACTGGTTCTTCTCTCTCTCTCTGTCTTCTTTTTTGGTCTCATGATTTAGAATACTTTTATGGAAGTGGAAATTAACTAAAAGGAAGAATTGTTCACTTTTCCCCATGTTTTTTGCACCTCCTACTTCATAAACTCCAACCCTGCTTAGAGATGGTTGAACTGTAAACAATGCAAATAAGCTGCAACATTGTGGAGTTATTTTGTTATTTTTGTTTGTTTGTTTGTTTTGCCCCTAGCATTCAGTAGTTGTTAGGCTTACAAACTGATTAGGTTTGACACTGCAGGTGTCATAAGTTATCTAAACTAACTCTGGTGTTTACAGGGTACGTTTCTTGCTTGGAGGTCGCCATGGAGAGTTCAAGTTCCTTCCTCCACCTGGATATGCCCCTTGCTTTGAAGCTGTGCTACCGAAAGAGAAGTTGAAAGTGGAGCATAGCCGAGAGTACAAGCAGGATCGTAACTATACAAGAGATCTGCTAGGTCCCACTATCTCTCTGTCACAAGCAGCTTTCACTCCAGTTCCTGTAGATACTAGCCAGGTATGGAAACTGAAAGATTTGCATTTCTGTTTTTAAACACATATATTAGAGGCCTGTGATATTTCCCATTTGATTCAATTTGCAGCTTGTATCAAACTTCTTTTTTCCTGGGATTTTGTTGGTAAGTTCTGTTGTGAGAAATTGAAAATTGGTGTCTGAAGTCCTTATACTGCTCGCTAGAAATTTCATATATTTCAGTTTACATACACTACAGTAAAGAATGTGTTACCCTTAACACTAGTGTAGGCGAAAAGGAATATTTGAGCTTCTTGTTCTGTTATTAGACATTTTTATTACTGTTTAAATAAAACAACTGGAGACTTTGCTTTATGATGAGACTTTTAGATCAGATTCAGCTCTAATTCTTTGCTGGATTGCAGATTACTGGGAGTGGCATTTGACTCACTGTAAGCAGTAAATGGCATACATTGAAGTTATAGTATTCTTATTCTTCTTACATAATTGCAAAGAACAGTAATTCTTTGAAGGCAAAGACCACCATCTTAATTTTATGTTCATTTTACATTTCACCAGAGTTTGAGGTGGTACAAATTTTTGTGCACAGTATGCTCAGATTTTACCATGTTCAGGAACTTGTTCCTGAACAAAACATTAAAATGAAAAAACCTGCTAGTTTCTTGCCATTATGTGCTAAATAAAACCTTCTACATGTGTCATGTAATTATTGTTCCAATAATTAGGATAACACTGCACCTTATATTTGACGTCTCTGGTTTTTGAGGTGAAGTAGGCTTGGTTTCAAATAGTGGAGGCAGAGTGATGTGCTGTCCTGATTTCACTTGTCACATCTCGTCATCATCTAATTTTTTTGGAATGGTGTTCAGTTCTCAAATGTTTGTATTTGTATGAGTTTTTTCACAACATTACCTTGTTTATTGAGTATTTTAGAATTTTTTAAACTACAAATTGTGTCGGTTTGAGTAGTTTCTAGTCAGCTTCCAGGAATGTTTTCTGTGCCTTTTGGAGGTATTTGATTTAGAACTGTTTTCCCATGCTGGTCAAACAATGAAAATTTTAAGTGCATAGGTTAAAGTATTTCTGTTAATCTAAAAATTCACACTCCCTGTAGTCAGTAAGGATAACTTAGTTGAGTAAGGATAGTCAGAAGGATAACTTAGTTGAGAGAACTGATTTATACGGAGTTTGTTAGGAAAATTTGTGTGGCAGTGTCAAGAAACTTACTTGTAACAGCCTTTCTCTCTTCTGTCTATAGATTGTTCTGCCTCCACACCTGGAAAGGATTAGAGAAAAGTTAGCAGAGAACATCCATGAACTTTGGGTTATGAATAAAATTGAACTTGGCTGGCAGTATGGACCAGTATGTACCTTTCAACTAATTATGTAATACTATTCACAACATTGGTTTCAGTGTACTAACGGGACTGTACTTTTCCCTCCTTCCAAAATTATTTATAAGGTTTTAGACCCTTTCCACCAGAAGCAGATGGGAAACCAACAGTGCTTCTGTCTTTCTGAACCAAAATTCTGATATTAAATCTTTTTGATGCTGAAATTTTCAGCCAGTCTAATTGCCAGCACAGAAAGCACATAATTGGTTTTTCACCTGTTTGTTCTTGGGGTAAGAACCTGGTGGAGTAAGCCAATAAAAGTAATTGTTCTTGGTTGTACTGATCGATGTAATTCCTTTGGAAGCTCCAAAATCACTTTCATGAAAAATAAGTATTGCTTATAGGAAATTCCAAAAAATCTGCTTTTCTCCTTTGTTCTCTCTACTTCTTCAGGCTCATGTCTGTATTAGGTGCTCCACATAGCTATTTTCTTATCTCTTTCCTACTTTTCATAGATCGTGACAGAAAAAAAATACATGGCTTCTGACTTTGATGCAAAATGCAGTCTATTTTGCTGTTTAGATTTTTTTTTGAATCAATCATAAAAGAATATAAAAGCTAGTTATTTGGATCCCATGTAGTGTGTTTATGGAGAACTATTGCTGTGAAGAATATATAGAAGAATAGAGTACATACTAGATATAAATGTAAAAACATCTGTGCACATATAGAAACATATGTGTACAATTTTTGTTAAAAAAAAGATTTTGGTCTTTTGAGAAGTACAGATTAAAGACTTAATGAAACTGGGCATAGGTGTTATATTTGGGAAAGTGTACAGCTTTACTTAAAAGGATCTGATTAACAGAAATCTGTATTTTTTGTTATTGTTTCTTTGCCCACCAAATCAAATACAGAACCCCAGTTAAGTTAATGTGTGGAAACATTTTAACTGTGGTGTAATCATACCAGCTGTGAAGCAATCTGCAGGAACTTTTAGAGTACTGTTACTTACCATTGAAGATCTAATTGTACAGTTGAACATTATTTTAATTTAAATAATATATAGTAAGTATCGAGTTAAGAAGTGATAAATGTTGTTTCGTTAAGAATGAAACCGGGTGCTAAATCTTTTAAGTTACTCAGCTTTCTCTCTCTAGCTTTAGTGTTCTGTGGTTGGATGTGCTCACTTTGGGAATGTGGCAAAGTATCCGCTGATCATCTTCTGGAGATTCCTTTATTGTATTGGTTTCTCACAATGGATTTAATATGTTTGATACCTGAATTGATGCACATGAAACAAAAATCAGCTAGTTTAGATGGACACACAGGAGTGCTCTAATTTTGGTTAGATTTGATCTTTTTATAATAATTTAGAGCATGACGTATTATAAATATATTAGCTAGCTTTTCTGGTGTTTTTTTTCACCAAGTAAAAAATTAAAGGCTGAAAGACAGACAATCTGTAGGTTTAAATGTCTCTCCAGATTATTAAAAAAATCTACGGTAGATTGCATTTTATATTCCTTCCTACATACCTATTTCATCAGGTCTGCATGTAGTATCACCAAAGTGGTACCCAGTATTGCATGTGATATAAAATGCAGTAGTAATACGTGCATCAAAGTAAAAATAACAAGCTAATATTGCAAAATTAAGGACTTTTGTTAACTGGCCTCATTCTAAGTGTGAATGAGTGGTATTTAGGTGTCCATCTTGAAATGATGAATTTTCATATCTTTGCTTCTATTAAACTTTGCTGTACATTTAAAACCCGCCACAAAAATTGATAGGTGTCACAAGTTCTGCCACTTACATGAACTATTTGCAAAGCAGCAGATTTTTGTTCTGTGCTCAAAAAAAGAAAAGGTGGGTGGAAGGGCAACCTACAAATATATGATGGGAGTGTTACATGTTGCAGCTGTGGAGTGAAAAGAGTGTTACTAGGGGAAATAAAATTAGCATTGGAATCCTGAGGAAAGCACCTGACATCCAAGATTTAAATTAGCTGTGCAGAGATCTAAAGTAGTTCTTATTGGAAACTATGCTGAATCTTTACAAATGCAGGTTAGTGCAAATAAACATTTTCGGTGTCTGCTAAAAGATGTTTCTCACTTTAGCTGCTAATGACTTTGATTAAGTACCTTGGCAGCTGAATTGCTTGTATCGCCTGTCTAAAGAACATAAATCTCATCGAATGAAGATGACTGTCCCCTGGAGATTGTAAATATTTTTCAATCCAAAACATAAAAAAATGACTGCTGTTCAATTTGGTAATGATTATGTGCCTCCGTCAAAATGCAAAAATACTTTACTCAGAAATGTTATGGAGAAATGTGATTTTTTTCATGAATCACAGTACTAATTTATCTAGTTTATTTGCAGTTTAGTTATTGCTATAGAAAAACATAGAACTAGCAAAACCAGAGGCTGATAAATAAAAAATGAATTTCAACTGTCAATGGTCCATGTTCATTCACACTGTGGATGCTTATATATAATTAACACTCAGGACTTGAAATTAAAGAAAAGTTATAAATAGATTATGGTTTGCAGATGACTATTTTTCCTTCCCCCACTCTAACACACAATGTTTATATCCCAATGTTATGATTTTATTTAAGTGTATTCTTAGATACTGCATATGGATTTATTGCCATGATGCTAGCATTTTTTCAATTTCATATGTTTACATTAAAATATCCAAATAAAAACTGGAATGGGCAGGGCAAGCCATCAGTGTGTGACAGATTATTTTCATGAAAGTCATTAATTTCATGCCAGTTTATATTATACTGATTTTCTTATCCTTTTCAAACATCAAATCTGATTCTGTATGTGAACAACGGGTCAAAATGTTGAGGAAAGACTATACCCAATTCAATGGTACCACTTCACTGAGAATTCCTGTTTTGATTTTTTTTTTAGCTAAAATAAATAAAAAGCCATGCTATATTCACCAAATGAGTAAAGATCCAATTGGAAAAGTGTAACGATTAGGCTTCCGTTTATAACAGTTAGCATTCCATTTTGCAGCAGAATTATCTGATTGATCAAAAGTTGTCAATAATGTAATTTTTCCATAATTTTCACTTTGCAGCTTTAAAGATTAATATAAATGGTGAGCTTATGCTCCATGAAAGTTGAACATTAAGTGTTTTACTATATGGGTAAGAATGTAGTTTCAGCTGACCAAATGTTAACACTTTGATTGACATCTTTTAGCAAATATTTGCAAAATGATATTTTTATCAAGCCTTCTAGGAAGTCATAATCTTTGTAGATTTTGTTGACTGAACTCTATCACAATAAAAATGTCAAGAAGCAGTAGAATGGTCAGTTATCCCGGCCTCTCAGGTTGCCTTTCTTAGTCAGGGCCAATATTAGACTAAAACTGTGTAGTAATGGTGCCAGTTAAAAATGTAGGATTTTGTAAATCATAGTCTTCAGGTCACTATAGTAAAAGTAAATTAATCTTCCCATCATTTTTGACTGCTAAACAGTTGCATTCTCCTTGTATACTACTGGCTATAACTAAGGAACAATTTTTCTGAATTAAGAGAGAGGGTAGATTTATCCTTTATATTGTTACTTTCATAGAGTAGGAACTTCAGTACTGTTCATACTGACATGTTTATACAAACTGGATGCATAAGTTTTCAAATATGGTGCTGAAAATGAATTGTCCCTTTATAGCTGTATGTAAAAACATAACATAGATTGCACTGTTCTTGAACTTTGCATATTTTTTGTGAACATCTGTATAATCAAGTGTACAAATTAGCATTTATTCCACTTGAGACCTGCAAATCTGAAGTTTATTTGCAAATGCAAATTCTGCCTCACTTGAACAGAACGATCATGATCTGTGAATACAGAATACTTTCTATTTTGAAGTGTTGTTCAGTTTGAGTAATTCTGACAGGATCAGCTTTAAGTACTTCTGTTTTGAACTGTTTTTAAATTTCTTCTAGTTTTTAAGATACATTAAACTTACCTGTCTACTGTCTTTTCAGGTTAGAGATGACAACAAAAGGCAACACCCATGCTTGGTGGAGTTCTCAAAATTGCCGGAGCAGGAAAGGAATTATAACTTGCAAATGTCACTTGAAACACTCAAGTAAGTTGCTAGAACTTTTGAAGGTTATACTGAGAGTTTCCTAAGGAGTTGCACTTTCCAGAATTAGCATTTGACATATGAATTACAATTTGACACATAGGTGAGAGTAATAATATGAATTTGAGGGAGTGAGATACGTTAATGAATAATGTATTGGCTATTGAAAATGGCTTTGATTGTCTTTTTAATATCTATGGAATTTTAGAATTATTGTGTTAATGCTGATTATGAAATGGCAACTCAGGCAGTTTTGATCCAGTTTGGAGGGATGAAATGGATCCAGGCTTTAAAAAACACCCACTTCTTATCTGGTTAAATTCAGTTTAGTTTAATTGCTTTTAGTTTTCTTTATTGATAAAGCACACTTTGAAAGATAATAGATATTTTTTGGATATGACTAACAAAGAGCTTTGCTTCAGGACCTCTTACTGTTATTTCTGCGTCATCTGTACATATTGCAGCAAAACGGTCGTGGGCATTCCCTCCTTTTGTGGATGGGTGGTTAGATGTGTGAATGTTAGATGTGTGAACGTTGTAGAAGCTCTCCAGTAAGAAAGCTGGAAAATTTCAGTGGAATCTTAATGGGTTTGCTCAAGTAATCTAGTTATCCGACAGACAGGGATCCAGCTTTATCAGTCAAGCAGGTGTGAGTTCTTACTTTGCTGCAAATTCATTGAAAATCTATTAGTGTAACAAATTTCTTTCATATGTAATGTTCCATGTAGCCAACATGTTGAAATATTTCTCAAACTGGTAAATGCCCCATGGTTTATGTGGTTCTCCAGCCACCCCTATTTGCAATCCATTGAAATCGATTCCTGTTTTTTCTTGTTGAAATATAGTTGCTTTTTCTTGTTGAGATCATTAACAGAGGATGACTCTCTGCATGTGATGCTACTTTTCTGGGAATATTTGTGTGATATTAGTAAAAAAAGGCCATGTAAATTGACAGTGCAATGTAGTGGTTAGGCTCATAAAATAATGACTTTATGTCCTCATAGTAGAAAGATAGGTAGAACACTCCTAGAATTTCTTGTAGTGTCCTTCTCTCATCAGCTTCTCTGCACTATTTACTGATCCACTGTTCCCACAGCAAGTAAATTACTCAACAAAGAACATAATGTATTTATGACCCTAAGTGTTAAAAAGTTACTTGAGGTATGTTTTGGCATTATTTAGAGTTAAAGCATTCAAAAGTAAATGGAGGTAAATTGGAGGTAAGAAAATAAGTTCACGGTTGTCTTCAGCTAGATATTAGAATTTCAGGAAAAGCTTTTTGAGACTCCGGTCAACACAACAGTGTGCTAAGAATCAAAAAAGCTTCTTCCTTTTCATTTTATGAAACTGAAAAAGATGATATCATTAACTTTCCTACAGCTGGATCTCCTGCTAGAATATATAATATGATTTGGGCATCATAAAAATCATACTCTTGGAGTTCATTGCACACTTTTAATGTTCAACTAAATAGTAAACAAATTTTAGTAATCCTTACATGATTACTGGTTCAGAACCCAGTGCTTTTCTAAATTTAACAGTGACAAAACAAAAAATAATTTTGTTTTATGAACTTATAAATTATGACTTACTTTTATTTTAGTAATTTTATTCTATAGAAAGCTTTTTCATTAAATGGATAGTATCCAAAACATAAAGCATTCAGTATTTCTATGGATTTCAAAATTTGTGTGCTTACTGAACTCATTCTTAATTTCATTCTTATGTAAGTCCTTGTTTTATGGTCTAATTTTGCAGTATCATGTTGTATTTATCAGGTAGATGCCTATTGTTCAGGGGATAGAATATTTGTGTCTTGTTCAGTTCATTTCTGCAAGCTTGTAAAGGTGAAAAAATTAGTGCACTAATCCCTTCTAGATGATCCATACTGTGATGATGTGAATTCTAAGCTATTTTGACTAGTTCTTTACTTGAAGTTTGTAGTCTACCAGCAGTCAGCCTCAATGGGGGAAAAAAGGGGAAGAAGGAAAGAACATGATTTTTTTAAAACTGCCTGTAGTCAACTATATGCTATATTCTTTGCAATTTGCATCAAAATGCATACTGCATATTTGGAGTAGTTGCAAGACATCAAGAATAACTTTTACTGTAGTTGGATTTTTGTTGTTTTGTTGCCTGTTTTATTGCCAGCTCTACTAGATGAGAGAGGCAGAAAACAAGGAAGTTCTGAATCATATTATGTGACACAATATCTTCTCAAAATACTGGGATCTCTGTACCTTTCAGTATAATTGAATACTTTTATGAACTATAAAAATGTTATACTATATGAAATGTCAAGATGCAGGAATGAGTTATCTCTGAAAATGTCATGGATTAAAATATGCTTTCTCATACTGTTTCTGCACATTTCTATATGTATGTTGTGGTTTGATGTTGGATTTTTTTTTATGCTTGTTATTTTGTGACGAATTTTCCTGTTTCTACCTATTTACTCAGTTGCGTATGATCATCTCGTGTGTCAGTATTATGCTAAGGGCTACATTCATCCACTTCTACTTTTCTCGTTAAGCTTTGGAATGCTCTAGGGGTCTTTCAGTTTCTAACATTATGTTATGCCTTTTTATCCTGCTGAGATTCTCCAGTTTGAATTTACTGTGTCTGGGTAGAGATAGTGTAGCGTTCAAATTCAGGTCAAGAAAATTACAAGAAAATTAGAGTTACCAGGGGTTATCCACTCTGTGATGCTTTCCACCGTTAGATATATTCACTTACTTATGCTGGTGATAGCTGCATAGGAATTGGGTACGATTTATGCCTACTGAAATTTAGATGCACATAGTATTCTTAGATTTTGCAGAAGGTGGCCATTTCATGTTGATTTTCTTGTATCTAATTTTCAGACAGGGTTCATAGGTCATAACAGTAGGATTTACTTCATGTAGCTAGCACTAAAAATTTGCTGTAAGAGTCTCCTTGAAACATATGATTTATCTACTAAGAGAAATACTGCTAGAACAGTATTTGTGCTTTTTTTTACTCAGTCAGATCAGAGCAGTAAATATACTTGAAACAGAACTAGAAAATACTGTTTTAACTAGAGACAAGAATAAAGAAACAGCTTGTTTCCCAGCTCTCTTCCCAGCTGGGAAAATTGGGAGTGGAGTCCAAGGTTTATATTTGTGATTTCTTCTGTGCAATCAGTTTCAATCAAAGATATTGATGTCACCCTCACATTTTTAAAAACTTTTGATCTGACTCTTATCCAGGCTTTCTTTCATTTCAATATCAGTATTTTAGTAACATACCTAGGTTAAAGAAACTAAGAGTTGATAATCCGGTATTGAGTGTAAATGCAGGAGCAAATAATTGATGAGTTACAAATCAAATCCTTGAGCTGTGTGAGACTTAAGATTTATACTGCTGGATAGTGTGACTGTAAGGAAAGGAAGAGTTCTGAAATAATTGAAAATCCTATTAATACTGTGACCCAACTGAAAGGTTATGTAGAGAGTGTTTGTTTTCTGCCTCTTGCAGAGTTATGCTAGAGTGGGCTACTTTGCCCAGTGGCTCTGTGGTACTTTGTGGTACCTCTTGGAAGCCTTGTGGTACAAAACACACTGTGTCTAGCTTGGATCTTTTTCTCTGAAGTGGATTAATGTGAAACATCCATACTGAGCATTAAGATGGCAGTTTTGGCCTCATGCTTATCATGCATTCTGCTGTCAGTCCTCTCTTCAGTCTCATGTCCTAACAAAATCCAGATCCAATTCAAATTTCTGAGTAGCGGCCTCAGTTTTTAAAGAAGACACATTCTAAGGATAACAAGTGACATTTCCTGCCTTTTCTCCTTTTCTTCAACTTTGAAATTAATAACAACATAAAAAGATTTTGATATAAAGTAGTATGAATGACTAGATAAGCCGTATGGTTAAGTGCTTTGTACAGCTGAAATAGACTATGTAATAGTTCCATTTTGAAGTAGTCCACTCATATTTTTACTAAAATTTTTATGAACATCTTGTGGCATTTTTTTACACTATCAGAAAGTTTATTACCTGTACCTTTTTGCGTTGATCTTTATATATTATTTTGTTGTCATTCCCATAGTTCTCATTTGTTGTATGGTGATATTTATACACAAAGCAGTAACTCTGAACAGAGAAACACTGGGAGTCATTTATGTCTGATTTTTGTGTCCTAGAACCCTGCTGGCGTTAGGCTGTCATGTTGGAATTGCTGATGAACATGCTGAAGAAAAAGTGAAGAAAATGAAACTTCCAAAGAAGTAAGTTGAAATTCAAATGCAGGTGTTTTTGGTTTTTTTTGATTTTGTTAGGTAGTATGAATTAAGCGAACTGTATTTTACCATTTTGATGTTTATTTTGCTAGCTTTATTGGTACTTGGGTATGCATATGATTTTGCAGAAACTTACAAACAGCTTCATCCATACCTTTTCTTTGAGATATTTACAGTCTGATGTGTAGGCAAATAAAATATCTGACATTCATTGTTACATAGTTCTTTTATACATAGAGTGTACTGTAGAAACTTGGTAAAGAATCTTTACTGCAAACTTATCAATTTGTTTTGCTGTGCTACAATTATTTAAAGGTAACTCTTTTGAAAGTCCTAGAATGGCCATCTAGTGACTTGAAATGGGGAGAACTAGTATAGCCACTTGACTTTTTTGAGAGTGATTGGTTGGCAGCGGCATTGTTAGGGTCAGGCTCAGCCTGCTATGGTATAGTGGTCTTGACTACTGCAGTTCTGAAACCAGCTGTCACGGCGTAGCCAAGGTGGCCTGGATTCTTCCTTAAGACCACTGTACCCCACAGTTTGGGAATGAGGAATCTGGGACTTTAAACAGAGTTGAAAATAATGGAACTGTATTGGGTGGTAAGCGTATGACATCCCTACAGCCCACCATCTACTTGAGACCATGATATGTAAGTTTGTCTGGATTGATATAAAAATTCAGTGGGATAAAGGAAGATTGTAATGTGCGTGAAACCAGAATGGTAAAGGTCACAGTTTCAGGATGAGAGAACTTCCATGTGTTCTATTATTCCTGAATTTAAACTAATAATTTAGTTTCCTTGGTTATGACTAACAGTGTTGGTAAGTGCTAGTACTGTAGATCTTTGCAGGGATGTGGTCTGTGCAGACATAGATGTTCATCTGCTATTGGCTGTCTCCATTATTCACAGTAGCCTCTCATTGACCTGTACGTTTGTATTCCATACATACCTTTCTTTTCCCTTTCCTGAGCCAATAGCACATGACCTATTCTGGCCAGGATCCTGCAGGCCGTTGGGTCTTTTTAATGCCATTTGCAGTCATAACTTCAGAAACCCGAGGTACTGCTAGATGTACTAAATCAGAATTTTGATACCTCAGATACAATTCATAGAAAAAATGAGTAAAAAGGAAAGAAAAAAAATTATTGTGGCTACATTCTCAGTAGCATCAGATATTTGTTGGACAAAAACAGAGCAAAGATTTCATGGCTTAGTTACAGTTGTACAGCTGTAAGGCTGGATCACATTTTTTGTCGGATAGTCTGGTAGAGAAGATGGGTTGCTCTTTCACAGTTAGACTAGACTTAACCATAACAAAAAGTTAGAGGACGTAGTGTATGAAAAGCTACATTTTTGACAGGAGAAGAGATGCCACTTTCTGTGTTTGCTAGTTATTTCTGTTCCTGTAGATGATACAAAGGTATTATCTCAACATTTTGTTAATTTCCCCATATAATTTAAGTTCTTCTATCTACATGACACAAAACCTGATGCTATTACGAAAAACAAAAGCAACAGTCATCACTTGAATGTAATAAGCTCATCTGCTTTACTTTCTAGAGATGTTTTTCAGTCTTACTTTGTATATTCTTGTCTGTGTTAACCTTTGGCCTTTATTTTTCCATCCTGTTGTAACAATGAAGATTGCAAAATGCTAAGAACAAGTTTCTATTTGTGTCAAAAGAGCTTTTCTTGAACATTTTGAATAACTAGCTAAAGCGTACTACAAATGCAACTTTTGCTGTTGGAAGTTCTCTTTCTACTGGGAAGTTTTGTCCTGTTACAACTTTTTTTTTGAATGAAACATCCTTCAATAAACTTTTATTTTGAAATACCTCCCTTTAAATATTCAAAGTTTCTATTTTAATAAATTCTAAATATTTAGTGTTTCTATGGGTTAAAAAAAGTCTAAATGAAATGGGAAAGGAAAAATATTGTCATAATGAAAAGATAAAAGGGTTTATTTTTTAAAAAAAATTCTATAATTTTCTCTTGCAAAACAACTCCTGTAGACTCTGAAAATCTTCCATCGTTAGGAAGAGTATGGACCAAGATCACTGGAAAACATATCTACCACTCTTACTATAATTTTAGGTGCTGGCACAAATTAAAATTTCAAAGTGCTTTTTATAATTCAGTGGCAGATCAATGTGGTAGCGATAATGTGCTGTTGAAGCCATTAAGCTTTCAGCTTGAAAATTATTCCATGTCTCTTTACCCGCTTAAGAAATTTATTTTTAATATAAGACCAGCAGAGATACTGAGCAAGATAAGACCAGTAAAATAATGATGAGCAGGTGACCAGGCAGGAGCTGACATTTTAGCTACCTGTTTCAATTAGTGTCATTGATCTGCAGGTAAAGACAGTTCTCCAATTTGTACACACAATATTCTGTTGTTCTTTTCCTTAGTATCCATTGATATTTATCCTTAAGGAGTATTCATTTGCATCCTGAAATAAGGTATACGCATCCTCTGTGGCAAAATTGTGAGCATCCTTTGAGACTCTCGTTATTTTGACCCTGCTCTTCTGTTGAAATAGCTGTGGCTATCCTATCTTTTATATGCACAACATAGCACTTGTGCGGGGGAGTGCAACAGGGAAGAATACAGTAATTGCCAGTCTGATAAACATGTTAATTCTGCATCATTCGCTATTTCCTTTAGTGACTGGTTTTACTTATCTCACTGAAGCGATTTCACAGCTACCTGAGGAGATGTAGTTGTGAGGGCAGATACCTATTGTGTGGAAGATAACAAGCATTTGGCAGTTGTGCTTCTTAATTCTGTAATACAAATATACTGATTGGTAGCAGTATAAATTGTTGATTTTTGGATTGATGTTTTTCAGTTGTTTTCTGACTTAATCTTTTTATTTAGTGGTAATTTTGGACGATATAACCTCATGTTTATAGACAATAATCTCCCTTAAACACTTGCTTGTTTTCAGTTATTGTTTTACACTAATAGTTTGTTTAAATGGGTTATAGAATAGTATCACAAAAGATAATTAAGGTTTGTGAAGTATTTGAATATCTTAGACTATAAATGGGGATAAATACTGTTTCTTTTTCTGTATTTCTGTCAGTCTAAATAAAGAAAATACAAGAAAATGATCAAAACCAGATTATTTTTATATATATATATATTGCATAGATGTCACTGCTTCCCTTTGTGGTTTTTAGTAATTTTTTCTTAGAAAGTAACTGCAAGTTCTGTGTTTTTTGACAGCTACCAGTTATTGAGTGGATATAAGCCTGCTCCCATGGACCTTAGTTTCATCAAACTGACCCCCTCTCAAGAAGCTATGGTGGATAAACTAGCAGAGAATGCTCACAATGTGTGGGCACGGGACCGTATAAGGCAAGGCTGGACATACGGTATCCAGCAGGTAAGTGCTAACTTCAGACACTGGAAAAAGTACTTCTCTATTGAGATATTTCACATAAACAGGAATAATGGGGATACAAAAGCAGAAAGAAGCAGCTAATGAACGTGAGACTGTCAGTCAAAGAAAGCAAAAATACATAATTAAAGCAATCCTAAAGCAATCTTCTTGCAGTATGAGACTCTTAAAAGCAGTATCAAAGAAATGGTGGTATATTCTTGTGTGCTATTTAGATCTTGGGGTGAGAAAATTGCATGCAGGAAGCTGATGTACTTTAGTATTTTAGGAAATGTAAACACTGACTTTCATTAGGGGAATAATTTAAATGTTTGCAGTCCTCAGAAATGAATAATTTTGTTTATCCAGGAAAATTAGAATATAAACTTCTAGTAATCACTTTGCTAATATGTCATGTTTCTGGAAGAGGCCATGTTTAACTGAGAATAGTTAAGTCGGTCTCCAAGTTCCAATCCTACTTTAGTAATTTTGTTTCTGTGAATAGGTATGTTATGTGGTAGATATCACTATTTTTATAAGGTACAGAATAAAAAATAAGCATGGTGGATTGTTAACAGCAAAACTTAGGGTCTTTGTTTTCATTTTTCACAAAAAAGAAAATTAATCCAGTATACAATGAGCCTTACATATTATTTTTCAAGACAGCTACCATAACAATTTTCCCTTAGGAGTAATATTTTCTGTTCTTTTTGTCATTGTCTGTGAGTTTTATATAAAGAAAGGTGTCTTCACTTCTGTTAATAAATGTGTGGTAGCATATCACAGTGAAATGGTAGGAAAAATCACCATTTGGGAAAAGAAATGTGTTTTCATGGTTTTGCGCTGGGCATAAAAGGTCATTATTTTTGCAAAAATGAGAAATAGCTGTTTTGTAGGTACATATACTCTTTCCTGCCTACAAACAGTGTTGATGTTTTTGACAAAAAATCGTTATACATTTCAGTTCAGCACATTTCAAATTTTTTTTTTACAAAGCAAATCTCATTCTAATTGCAAAGCTTGTGTAGAAAAATCAATAACTCTGGTTTTATATATATTAACTCAAGCATTTAAATTCACCTCATCACATAATGACGAAGTACAGTGACAAAATAAACGCTGCATAGCCTTTCAGCATTGTCCATTGTAGTATCTCACGTAAAGCTCTCATTTTCATACTTTGTAAACTGTTTAGGAAATCTGTGTTCTGTATTTGGGTCTAGGCAGGCAATGAACAAATTCTTGTGTTTGCAGACTGAAATGTATGTAATATCCTCTAGAAGACAGACACTGAAGATAGTTCAATGTTGGTGCAAGTCTCCTACTTACCACAGGAATGATTTTTCCCCTAATACTGCATCTTTGAGTAAGGAGGGTTGACCCTTTGAAGTGCTGTTAACATTTCTGATAGAATTTTAAGCATAAGAAGGGTTGGAAGGAATCATACTCTGTTGTTAGATAAGGGAGCAGATACATTAATTTTGAAGGCGTTATTTGTCCTGTGTTTATGAAGGCAGTGCAAAATTCACTTCTAGAATGATGCTCAAAAGAAGTATTTCTGATGTATTAAAGAATGCACTCAATAATTAACAGTATGCCTTCCACACTTTTTATTCTACCAGAAACCAAACATTTTCAATACAGGGACTTGCCAATCAGGAGATTTAAAATGAATGAAAGTTGGGAAATAGTTACAGATTTCATAGAACCTTGCTTTTCGTGAAATGAATTTAGTTTTGCAACAGAATTTATTGGATAAGATGAAGTTAAGATGTTTCTGGAATCAAATGCATCTCTTAGTTAATTACGTTTCTAACTACCATTGGAAAAATTTAATCCCAAGACTCGCATGTGGTAAATAAAGTTTTAGATCTTGAAGACAATTTAACTTACCCTATATATCTGCATAGCTTTGGGAAAAAACACAACCCCCCCAGTTATTTATTGGAGTGAATTTTGAGTTAAATTATATGTTTCCTGATTTAGTGAGGCATTAATTAAGTGAGAAAAGCAGTTGAACGATGCTGTCAAAGACTTTCTTTCAGTATTACTGGGTTGGGAATGATAAGCAAAAGATGTAATGGGATTGGGTGTCAATAAAAAAGTCTCCTGTACAGCTACATAATGTGTTTATACCCTGTCTTTATGTATGTTTTGATGTACCTGTTGATGTAGAAGGTTTTCTTTTGAAGAGGCATAGTGTAAGAGTACTCAATCATTGGTTTTATTATGGCTCCCAAAAGGCAGTAGAATTGCCCTAGGCCACAAAATTTGTTTAAAAATAATAAAAACATTGATTAGACAAGTCTGGCATGGGATGTAACTTAAACTCAAACACTTCAACTTAATGTCAGAAGAATCATGAAGCCTGTCTGAGGTTCTCCAGCACTGTACGTGGGAAAAGAATCTGACCTAACTGTTGAATCTAAACCATTATGGACCTGTGAAGAGACATTTTGAAGTTCACTGGGAGAGAGTAGAGGAAAAGAGGAGGACTGTGTGATCTCTTTACTGAAAGACTCTCTGTATTTTACTGACTCTTAAAATACTGTTCTGAGGCACAGCCTTGGAACTCAGACCTCTCCTAGGTTCCCTTCCTAATAAATGCCCTGCTCACTGGATGACAAAGCTCAACATGCAAATTAAATCTATGCTTGCTTATTACAATTTATAGTCTGGTGTGAGAAAACTAGAGGTATGGTTTTGAACTCCTTATAATTACTGAAAGATATTTTAAGCAGTCACTGAAAAATCAAGCTCTGGTTAGATTGTGCTCTAAAAGAGACTTACAGAATGCTTCTACTCTAAATCTTGACCGGGATTAGGTATGTGATCAGTATTGTACTGTTCCTTGTGGGCATGCAAAGAAGGTTCCAGAGAATTTAAGACTAAAAAGCTTAAGTGCCTAGGAAGTGCCTAGCAAGGTAATCGCATTTGGGGTTGGAAAACCACTTAGTTGAAGTTTTGCAGTATTCTATGGTTCTACTTTGAATATATTTTGTTCGATCTAATTAATTCAAACTGACTGAAGACTTTTGTGCTGAGTGGGACACCATTGCTGAGAACATGATGGAATGGTGCAGTAAACAGTGTCATAGTTATGTTTTCAACAGAGGATGGTTGTTAAAGATCATCAAGAGCTCAGAAATATTCATGACCTTCAGGAAACAGATCAACAAGATTAGCAACCCACTTCACTTCCTTATTCTTGGCAGACAAATTACAGTAGTATCATGTACTGTTAAGCAGGTAAAGGATGTCCTTAAAATCTTTCACACCAATAGCATGTCCTGTAGAAGCTGCCATGTTTGGGGTGTTGATGTTGGTTTCCTCTTAAATTCAATTATTTTTCTCTTTCCAAATAATTAAGTTTATTTTCTTCAGGAAAGAAGGCAGATAACAATATGCAGACAAAAATACCGTTCATTAGAAGTTAGAAGAAGAGAGCAGAATAGGAAGGTGCTTCTTTCTGGGTGCAGTGCAAAGATGCTTTTCATTTAGCAGACATACATATTCCATGGCAAGCTGCTAGCTTTTGTCCACACTGCTATGTGCTTCTGCTTGACTTCAGCAATGGGTTTGTTACTGCATTTTGTCATCCCATCGTATTACTGTGACATGTTACAGTACTGTAATAAAGTGACATGAAGTTATGCTATAACCAGATCTTACAGAGCTAAGAAATAGTTTCCTAAGGGAAAGAAGCTTACAGAGTTTTGAAAGTAGATGAACTAATCACTGGAAAATATGTTATAAACAGCAATCATCCTGTAGCTGCAGGTTGGTTAGATGATCTCATTTGTCTGTTTCATCATGAGTATTTCATCATTTGGGGATTATATAATATGAAATAATAAAGGGATACTGTCAAGTAGTTAATGTATAAACCATTTCTTTTGTGTTCTAATCTTTTGGGGAAATGCCTTCTAAGTTCCAGTTTTGTTCTTCTTCTAAATCCACCACTGCTTGTCAGGATTTTTTCTTAACAAGAGATAGCTGCTCTTCGTGCATGACTATACACAGTATTTTTGTTCTGCTGCTGCAGAGCCAACCAGCCAGCCAGCAGAGTGAGCACAAGGTAACTAATAAGTCCTGTTCCCAGAACTGTGCTGACAGCTGTGATGACCCTGATCACAAACAAGTAAGTATTTTTTTAGTAGGACAGATACACAGTAGCTTATTGCTCCATGAAAGGAGCAGAAGCAACAAAAAAGGTAGGAAAAATACGTATTTATGCTTAAAAGAGTGTATTAAGTAACAGGGGTAAGTGGAAAACAAAGAACAAAACCAGTATGAAAATGCTTGACAGTGTCCCTTTAAGGGAGAATGTGGTTGTCTGCAGGTTGGTCTTTGAACTGGGGAAATGCTAAATGGTCCAAGAAAGGAAATGAAGACAGATCCAGAGAAAGGAGCAATATAGCCTTGGTGTAAGTCAATAAAAATAATCACATTTACACTATGAGAGAGAGAGTGCTTTTATTTTTTTTTATCATGCATGGATTTTATAATTTTGTCTTATGACAAGTATCTGAGTTTTTGTGTGGGTATTTTAAAGGAATTTTTCATAACAAATTGTTTGAAAAATGGAATTGAAGTATAAAAGGATGCATTTGTGAATAAATCTTCAAAATCCAGTGGAAAATACTCAGAATCTGCATAGTTTATCCACGAACTTATACTGCCGGTTGATGCTAATATAACTGTGATGTCATGTATACAGGAGAATACCAACTTTTATATAAATAAGGAAAAGACAGGAGAGGATAGAAAAGAGTCAAACTTAGAGATCAGAAAACAAATTAAAATAATTTCACATACGTTGTCCCTCCTTCCCCATTCTTGGATACATGACTTTTAGGTCTTCCCGCTGTTTGTGGGGGGTCACAGTTAAAGATTCTAGCTTTCAAATTTTGGTTATATGCATTGTCACATTGCATAGTCAAAGGGTGTCTGTCTTTTTCTTCATGTTGTATTATATGTTGTGGCTGAAGAACCTAATAATCAAAAACTCATTTGTAATGAGAAATAGTATAACCCCTGCCCCCTACTTTAACAATTAGTTATAAAAATCAGTGATGTAAAAACTTCTTTGAACTGTGTGAGGAGCACCTTAAAGATGCTCTGTGCTTCCTGTCCCAGAATAGTTAGTCAGGACTGTGAAATATTTATCAAGTCTGATTTTTCTTTGGCTCAAAATACAACACAGGTTGGTCTTTTTAAGCCAGGATCTTACCTTGTTTTAGATTTTTGTAGAAAGCATATGAAGTCACTATTTGATCAGGAGCTGGCCTTCTCAGAATGCCTAGTGCTGCAGTGCAAGAGAGGCACTGTTCTGGAAATGCAGACTAAGGAAATATATGTATGGGAAAAATCACAAGTTGAAAGCTTGTCACTTATTTCATCATTAAATATACATAAAGAAGCATTTTATCCTTCTAAAAACTGCTTTTGTCACCTCACTTTCTCATTTTACAATATTTATACTTGTATATTAGTTCCTTCCACCTATAGTCAGAGTACATTCTGCGAGGCATTCCATATGGGTATGGTCCTTAGTGAAGAGGGTAGAATTTGTGCATAGGTTTCTAAAGATGCCCATACTTCTAAGGAACTCTGCTGCTGGTGTGCCAGTTTAGAAATAAAACTTCTACTTTGGGTGGATAAATTTAGAGTATTTGTTAACATTGGCTTCATGAGAACTTTATTGTCCTTTTCAGTTCTTATGATTCTGGAATCTTGAAATTACTTACTTGTAAATATTAACTTAGAATTATATTTTTCCTTTTTTTTCCCTATAAAATATTTTTTAATTGTAATGGTTTCTGGTGAAACATGAGCTGCTATGAGAAGTACAGAAAAGGTAGACCTCTGGATAACAAGATAGGAAATGTATGGTGTACGTGAATGATCCTGTTCACAGAGCATATGCTGCACACTCACACAGTGGCTCACTGTGGTGGGGTTCTGAAAGCATTGCTGGCAAGCTAACCAGCAGCATTTGTTGTAGCAATTGCTCAGAAATCTTTGTGGAAGTGCAAGGTCCAAAGGCATTGCAGCAAGCAGAATCAATTCAGAGCTGTGGAATGAGTGTTTTCTAATGGTGCAAATGAAGCTAGGAAAACAACTGCATGTCTGTCTCACTGCACATATACTGAAATACATTTACTTTGTGCTTGTTATTTAACAGCCTTGGTTATAAGAGCAAAATCATCTCAGTACCACAGAGTATGTCTCTGTACATCTCTAACACTTTAAATCACAAAACTATTGATCTCCTTAAGTTATTATAATTTATTTTCTATGCTCTTTGTCATCTGTGTTTTCATTTTTCAGTTTTTTCTGGGCTTTCTGTTTGATAGGCACTTATTTATGTATGTTTCTGGTGTCTTTTTATTCCTTTTAGTTTAGTGATTTGTACTGTCTTGAAGTTCTCAAAGCTTTGTGAAGGCCCAGGGGCACATAGGCTTGCAAAATCACATTTATAGCTGTCAAAACTCTATTATTCTTTATAATTTCATATGTTTATTTAGAAGTGTATATGAGGCTTTGTTTTTTGTTACTGAATTACTTCTGAAGAGTACATCTTTATTATATGCACTTTATACCATAATAGATTGTTCTTTTTGTGCTTCCTATAGAATTCAGCTGTGGTTTTCTATGCTACTGTAGGCAGTGTGGCCACTCCTCTTGTTTTGTACTTACTCTTACATGACATCTGTCTATGTAAACTACAAGCCCTGTTGCCAGATCAAGTGTGTCACATTCTCACTGAACAAACAAATGTAGTTCTGCACTGCTCAGCTCCCAGTGTGTTTCCTCTGTGAATTATTTTGGAGCAGTGTTCATTATCTGTAATGGATGTTTTAAATGGGTTGTTGATGTTTGGGGTGTGTGTGTTTAGGTATTTTTTCTGTGGTTCTTTTTTATTACTTTTAAGAGCTTCCATTAGTACCATTGTTGACCAATTATCACATATTTCAAATGCAAATAAGTATATGTGTGCTTATGTAAATAATTCTTTGTCTATCATTTGCTGTGTATAGCAAAATCTCTAGTGTACTCCTGACTTTTCATGGTCAGTGTTAGATCACTCAAGTTTAACATTATTTGTTATTAGTTCCTTCCAGAGAACATTCTGCCAGGCATTCTAACTTTACGTGGTGCAATACTTTTTTTTTTTACTTAAATAACTCCAAGTTAAATTCTAAATGACTAAGGTAGTGTTTGTGTTGCATTAAGTGAAGAGAAGGTTGTGTAATAAAATATATAGGCTTTTTTTTTCCTCCTGCGATATGGTAGGTTATGAATTCAAAACCAAAGAATCATATAAAGATCATGTGTAGTACCCAGCTCAAACCATTCAAAGCCGAATCTTGTCAACAAACTTAAGTTTGGGGTTTTTTTTTGTCTTCTAGAGGAGATCTGCTTTTCTTTTTCTTTCAAATAACACTGTGAACAAGTTGTTGCCAGGCAAACTTCTATACCAAACACAGACTTCTGATGAAACATTAGACTTCCAAAACTGGAGAACTCTGAAAAATTTAAAAACTTAGGCTGAATTTTCCTTCTTTTAACAGTCTACAATGCAACACAGTAAGTTTTCTGTAGTGAGTAGGAAGAATTAGATGTATGTACAAATTGCAAATGTATTGAGAAGTTACCGCTCTTAGCTAATCAGTTTTCTTGTTGACTTGATTGTGGTTGTGCAAAGCTCACTGTATAGGATCGTTCTCTTGATTAGCTGCACTTCAACTACAGAGGTGCAGAAGATCGTTAGTACAAACCCTATGGTGAGCATAACAATAACAGTTTGCAATTCATCAATAAGTAAAACATTCAAAATTTAGATAGATGTATCAGAGGGAAAAGAGGGAAAACATATTTAAAAGAAAAATCCATTCTCATATTTGTATTTAAAGAAGTAGTCAAAATCTAGAATGGGTGAAAAAAGTCACAATATTAAATAGAAGTCGACATAAGGAAAAATTCTGTAAAAATTAGTTTGTTTTATACTTGCGATTTCTTTATGTTTTGGTTTTTTCATATCTCTAATTTTCTGCTCAGGCATTATTAAATGCACTTATACAATATTTAATTATCATGCATTGTTTTTAGCTGATTGCATGTATGTTAGTGTGTATTAAAGGTTGCCATGGCAATTACCAGTGCATTAGTCTAACTCTATATCATGGATAAGAAGTTGCATAATTGTGGTTCCAAACTTCTGATTCATATTTATAAAGACAATATTTCATAATATCTTTTGGATATAGAGTGTTTCAGAGGAAATTGTTTCTCTTTTTACGTCCTTTTCAAGACGTAGTAATTAAATAATTAACGTAATGATTAAACCCATGGTGTTTCATCTCTAATGCTAATGTGGATATTCTTATAGCACATAATAATTCCTTATAACATTTACTTCAACATTTGTTTGCTTCTTTCTGTTCTATAAGCAGCCTTTCTCCAATAATTACTGGATAAAGAGTTGTTTACCCTTGGATAAGGAAGTTTCAGCTTTAATGTTTGCAATAAATAGAGGAAGTATTCCCCCCCTTGTGTTGGCCCTGCCACTGTCCTTCCCACTGAATATAACTCAAACTAATATGGTGTAGCAATTTGTGTCCCCAGCGATGCATTGCCTTTACGTTTCTGTTAGTTCTTTTAGCATGTAGGTAATGCTTGTCCCATAATATTTCTTCTCCTAGAAGGATCGCTGGTAGGACTGTATTTCATAAAGCACTGGTTAATAACTGCACTTTAATATTTACTCTCCATGATAAGGCAAAAGATAAGCAGCCTTGTATAAAAGCCCTTAAAAGAGAATAGATGCCTGCAAGTATTTGTCAGAATGGATGGGCCTTTTCTGTTCTGCCTGCAAAGGTAGAATGAAAACCCACATAGATCTTAAAAGTAGAATTGTAATGCTGTAAAAGAAGTAAGATACTTTCACTGTAGGCACTGTTTTCTAAAATAATAGGCACTATATTTGCACATCCTGGATACTGGGTTTGAATAGGAAGGTTTTGGTAGTGGTGAGGCTACAGGTGTTTCTTCCGTGAGAAGCTGCTGTAAGCTTTCCCTATATCTGGTAGTGCCTCTGTGTGATAATACAGTTAAGAAAGGAGAAAAGTTGCTGCACAACAGTAATGGCAGCCAAAGAGAGGAGTGAGAATATGTGAGAGAAACAAGTCTGCAGACACCAAAGTCAGTAAAGAAGGAGGGGGAAGAGATGCTCCAAGCATCCCTGTAGTTTGTGGTGTAGACCATGGTAAGGCAGGCTGTACCCCTGCAACACATGGAAGTTAATGGTGGAACAGATATCTAGGTACTGGTAGAGGACCCTATGTTGGAGCAGGTGAATGCACGCGAAGGAGTTTTAACCTGTGGGAAGCCCATGCTAGAGCAGGCTCCTGGCAGGACCTGTGGACCCATGGAGAGAGGAGCAGACAGAAGAACAGATAAAGCTGGCAGGGCTTGTGACTCTGTCGGGGATGCACGCGGGGACGATCTGTTCCTGTAGGACTGCATCCCGTGGAAGGCACCCATGAGGGAGCAGTTTGTGAAGAACAGTAGCCCCTGGGAAGCACTCGTTTTGGAGAATTCTGTGGACGACTGTGTCCCATGGGGAGGTCCCCATGCTGGAGCAGGGGAAGAGTGTAAGGAGTCCTCCCCTTGATGAGGAAGGAACGGCAGAGACCATATCTGATGAACTGAACTGCAGCCCCCATTCCCTCCATTCCCTGTCCCCCTGTGCAGCTGCAAGGGAGGAGGTAGAGAATTTGGGAGTAAAGTTAAGCCCGGGAAGAAGGAAGGGATGGAGGGAAGGTGTTTTAATGTTTGGTTTTATTCCTTGTTACTCTTCTCTGATTTGTTTTGTAAGAAATTAATTTCCCCAAGCCAAGCCAAGTCTTTTTTTTTTTTTTTTTTTGCCTGTGATAATAATGGGTGAGTGTTCTCTTGCTATCCTTCTCTGAACACATGAGCTTTCATTATCCTGTCCAATTGAGGGGGAGTAGTGATGGAGTGGCTTCAGTAGGCACTTGGCATCCAGGCAGGGCCAACCCACAACATCTTAATAAGTCTGATTGATCATAGAAGACTCTCAATATCTTTGGTATTTGTACCTAAGAGGACAAAAAAAAGTATTTTTTATGTGTAGTCTTCTTTTTTGAAAAAAAAATATTAGGCAGAATGTGGAGAGTTCTTTATATGTTTTCTCTCACTGCCATCAAATGCTGGCACTACATGAGAAGAAAATGTAGACAAGAAAACTATTCTGTAAGTCATTTAGTTGGTCAAAATTATGTTAGTCATATAAATAATCCAGTTAAACAATGCTTTCAAACAAGGTAATGTTGTAACAGAGGAAAACTTGATCAGTGTTGTGTTAAAACCCTAAAATACAAAGATTAGACCTTAACCAATATATTAATTTCAACTGGAGGAAAGGTTATGTTGAATTACCTATTACAAAAATTTTTCACATTAATCATGCTCTTAAAAGACCCTTTATTTTTGAAAAATCCATGTCTTAAGTATTTAACATAGTAAGGCACAGATTTATTATTTAACTTTATTACTTATTAATTAGTACTGTACATATTTATTAATACTTTTGAATTAACGATATTTTGTTCTTTTGTATCTTATTTAGTCTTTGGGGTTTTATATATCTTGTTTAGTGCTATAATTAAAAACACCATATATCTGTTGTAATGTAATTTCTCTGAGCTTTAATTATGTACTAGCTTCTTATTATGGTAGCTGCTTCATAAGCAGTGTACAAAGTATAATTCCTTTGATTCTTCCATCAAACTCTTGATATTTGTCATTGTATTGTTGTCCTATTAAGTAAATTTGATCAAAAATGAATGCAGGTTCAAGCCATGAAGTTTCATATATTTGTTGCTAGTTTCTAGACTATTGCAATTTCTTTGAATCCGTGCTGTATTTGCGGTTCCATGCATTCAGTTGGCATAAATAATAATTTTTAAACTGCTGCTACAGCACAATTTTGTCTTTAAGACAAAACACTTTTTCTGAAATTGAATTGATTTTTCATACTTATGCAGGATGTGAAAAATCGACGAAATCCTCGCCTTGTTCCTTATGCTCTTTTGGATGATCGAACAAAGAAGTCAAACAAAGACAGTCTTCGGGAAGCAGTCCGCACCCTTCTAGGCTATGGTTACAACCTGGAAGCTCCTGATCAAGATCATGGTAATTACTTTTGTTGTTTTGGACTTTTTTCACTTTTTCTCTCTCTCAAAAAAATTCAGGATATTCCACTCCACTGCTGGATTTTTTGGTCCAATAAAATAATCAGAAAACCTATGAAGGCTCCAAAGCTGAGAAGTACTTTTCTGCATCTTTTGTTGTTTATATTTTCCTTTGATCTTATTTCCCTTATTGTTTCCTTTCCTTGTTCTGTGGCCTCAAATGAGGAAGTACAAAAGGAAACATTTTTACGTTTTAAATCAGTGATACAATTTCTCAGTATTTCATAAACTTCCTTTCACTGTTCATGTTGTAGATATTATAATTCAGATGGATCAAAAATAAAAGCTTCAGCAATTTAAATTAGGATGGTGAGTACTACAAGACAACACTAAAATACAGAAAATTAGGAAACTCTGTTCATCATCTTGCTCAATATATAGTCTTATGCCAGGGAATAAAATGTATGGTTACATTTTAAATGGGTACATAAATATCTGAAGTTACCCAAGCTAAAATTACCGTTTTAATTAAAAACTTTTTAATTAGTACTGTACTTGTTATTTCAATACATAATAGCAAAATTCCTAAGAAAAAGATTGTATGTAAATGCAGTGGATGTGAATTTAATATTCCTACAATTCCTTCCTGGACTTTCTTAGGTCTTTGAAGTTAAGTAGACCAGAAATACATTTTGAATCACTTCTTACAGATATTTTCTTTGAATTTGCGTCATTGCCAGATTGACTATTGTATTGATATGGTATGCAGTATTTTCAGCATTTATAGTTTGAGTTTGCAAAGTTCTAAACAGGAAAAAAAGGAAAATTATATAAGCTTGTAATAAAGAAATTTTAAAGGAACTGTACACAATATTTACCACAGTAACTGCAGAGTGTAGGATGTTAAGAAAGTTAAAGAAATTGGGAGACATATTTGTAGAAATAAAATACATTCTTTTATAGGTTTTGGCTTTTAAAACAACAGTCTTCTGTCATGCTGAGATAAAGTTGTCAAAAGGAATATCAAAAAAGGGATATTCTTGCTACTGTACTGTTACTCAGCCTCACTAATGGCATGTATAGAAAGAAAATGGCAACATAACTCTTCTGCAACCATATCCTAGAAGTTCACTTGGATATATAGAAATATGGAATAATGAAATAAAAATTGAAACTTACTTATAATCTCAGCAAAATGTGGAAAATTTGAGAAATGTGTCTAAACCTTAACCGGTGAATACGTTCAGTAAGAAATGATTATTTTTACTGCTTTTTGTAGTGATAGTATTATTGAACCTATTTAGGCCATAGACCTGCAGAAAATTTAACTCATACCTAAAATATTCAGAGGGAACCTGCCATTTTCAGTTTCTTTTCCAAAGCATAGGCACACATTGTTCCTCAGCTTTTATGAGAGGCTGCTATTAAATTATACTTTTAAAGATGAGGCATCACTGATACCATGAGTGTCTAAAAAGGCCGGATTGCTGAATCGGTAAAACAATGTTTCCTACTGGAGTAGATTGTTTTGGTGGCAAAATACCACGGTCTCACTGTTAAATCTGCTGATACCTAGTCTTGAGAGCTTAAGGCTGCTGCATGATCTTGAAATTTTTTTTCTCTCCCACTATGGGAAGGAAATGCTGGCATGGAGACAATGAGCCTGGCTTCTGCTTGCTTCTGAGAAGGCAGGTTGGCTGGCATAGGAGGCTTTTGTGTCTTCTTAAGGTAAAGGCGGACTCTAGTGGTGTAGAGTGAGAGGGAGGGAGAGCACTCTTGTTTTCCATGGTCTCCTCCAAATCCCACTGAACAATGTTAATTCCCTTTTCTCATTTACAGCTCTGAGAACCATGTGCCCCTTGCCTCCCCTAGGAAATGAACTGCTGGAAAAATTTATTTTTTCATTATGATGCAGAAATCTTTGAGCTGATGCTGTGCATGGAGTTAGTAATGAAATGTAAAGAATGCAATTGCAAACCTTGCATCTGAAAGTGTCATCAATCCTGTTGCAGGATTCCCAGAGGAAAGGACCTGCAGAACTGTGTCACGTAAACTAGTTTTTCTTTAAAAAAGACTATTTATTTTGGGGATATAGATTTTACAGTTTATAAGCCTCTCAAGTTTAGATGCACAAAACATCACAGGCATCCCCTTTCATCAGACAAAATCCATACTGTTATTAAAGGATTTAGAGCCCTCTAGTGGTGTTCTGCATCTCTATTCATTAATTTTATTTTAAACATTGATTTACAAAGCTCTATAGCATCTTTTTTATGATTTATTAATATTATTACTACTTACTGGTTTCCCACGGCAGCTGAATTTTTGGGGTTGCATAGAACCTAGAATGCATTAGGTTACTTAAAGTCTAAAAAGACAATAAATTCTCATTTCCTATGCTTTGTGGTGATTCATCTCCTGTATAGGTGAGGATCTTCAAAAGTGGTTTTAAGGCATTAATTGTGTAGACCATTGGGAGAAAATGTAAGTGATTAAGAATTATGTGGCAGGAAGTTCAGAGTTGCTTACAGGATGCGTAATGAGCCTGACTTAAATGAAGTCATGCATTTGATGACATGAGAAGTGACACTAAGCTCTGAGGGAAGTGATTTTATGCGCTATTTAAGATAATACTGTAAATGTGGAATTTGATGTGGCTGAGAAAACAGGAGAAAGGGAGAAGTTCTTAACACGGTCTAATAGACAGGTAAGTGCAGGCATATTTGAGCTTGTAACAAACTTGGGAAAAGGAGGAAATACAGTGATCAGTCTGGAATGCTGAGTTTTCAAAGGTTGTGCAGGCTTTAACACCTTGCAAATTTATGGAAAAAGATCTAGAATGTTTTAGGAATTCTTTTTCCTTTCTGAAGAAGAGTCAGAGTGATTCCTGAGTCGTGTGATTTGGTTAATGGAAAGAAAACTGTATAAAATACAAGATAAAAGAGGAGTTGCTCTTTTCCAGGCTGAACAGTCTCTTCCCTCTCTGCTTCTTCTCATAATAAAGATGCTCAAGCCCCTTATTCATCTTTATGGCCCTGTGCTGTACTTGTTACACTGGGGAGCCCGGAACCAGGCCCAGCCCAGACCTCCAGGCTTCGCTAGTACCAAGTACAGGGTACCTGATCTGCTGCAAAGTCTGTTCCTGATGCAGTCCACAATACTTCTGTCATTCTTTGATGCAAGGCTACATTACTGTCTTATGTTCCACTTGTCTATCAGGACTCCCATGTCCTTCTCTGATGTGTTAGTTTCTGCTTTTTGAGTTTCATGAGATTACTCTTAGCCCAGTTCTCTGGCCTATTGAGGTCCTTCTGAATGGCAGTACAACCATCTGGTGCATCAGCTGCTCTTTCCAGTTTTGTGTCGTCTGTAGATTTGCTGTGGGTGTACTCTGTTCCATTATCCACGTCATAAATGAAGATGTCAAACAGCACTGGCTCCAATACCCCTGTAGACCCCAGTACCCCTGGGGTACTCCACTACAGCACCCATACTGGTCTGCCTGCGTATCGTTACCTATAAGTTCTCAGCTGACTCCTGAACCATCCCAAAGAAGTTCTCCATGCATTCCAGCTGCTCTCTCATGTGAAAGACAACTCATCCTCATAACCTTTCTGGCCTTTCCTTTCCAAAAAACTTGTATCCATCCATCTGAATATTCCAATCATATCAGTTATTCTGCCGTGTTTCTGTGGTCCCAGTGAGGATTGTAGCCCAGTGACTGCACTCACATTTCTCAAGTCTCCTTCCCTGTGCCTCCCCCTCCTTCCCACCCAGTGTTGAATGAATTAGTGTAAAGTCATTTCAGAGAGGTATCCAAGTGTGCCAGTTCCCTAGAACGGCAAACCCACTTTTCTCATAAGGCACTTTCATCTTTGCACGCCTATGATCAAAGGAATTCCTTTACCTGTTGTTTTCGCTGCCTTCACTTTGTCAGTAGTTGAATAGAGTACTTTTTGTATTGGGTTTTTTCCTTTACTTTTTTTCTTTTTTTTTTTAATCTACAGCAATGAGACTGGATGTGTGCAGTGGGATAATGGAAAAATTCAGGATCTTTCGCACAGAAAAGACTTATGCAGTGAAGACTGGGAAGTGGTACTTCGAGTTTGAGGCAGTTACTGCAGGAGACATGAGAGTTGGCTGGACCAGGCCGGGTTGTCTGCCAGACCAGGAACTTGGCTCAGATGAAGAAGCTTTTGTATTTGATGGCTTTAAGGTTTGTATATGTTTATCTGTAATAATATGAATGACTGCAAAACTTTTCAATTTGCATCTTATTCCATGTGTTATTGCCTCAACTTCATTGCCTTCTTTCTTCCATTTGCATTTTAAGAAATTATTTCTCTCTCTCTTTGAGGGCCTAGGTGGGATAGAGAGGATCAATATCACCTGAAAAATTACATTTCTATTATTTTTTTCACAGCTTCACAGTAATTGTACAGTATATATAAATAATTAAAAATCTAAGTGACATTCAAATTCAAAATACTGGCAGAGCTCTAATTAACTGTGAATAATTTCTTTACATTTTTATTCTGTGTCTCTCTCTCTGTAAGAAGTGCCATTAGGGAATAAATATGATTACTAGCAGTAAGTGTTTGAAGCAACCTTTATACAATTTTTTTATAGGAATGTAGAAGTTACAAAGAGTATAACTAGTTTTTCATGGATATCTTTACAGTTTAGAGTAAATGAAGTATAACAGAACCAGTAGTTTTTGCTCATATTTAACTTTCTGTGAGAAAATGACAGATTGAAATCTGTTTGTAAAAACATATAGGAAAACAAAGTGTTTTATAGGGTACTGATTTTCATCAGAATAGATTAAAACTTCTTATTTCAGTATGAAGGCAAATGCAATCACTGTCCAAACCATAATTACTGTTAAGCCTGCTGTTGATTCATGTCAAAATGTTTCTTATATCTGATATTGGAATTAATTTCCTTTGTTACTTTTACAATATGTAACAGAAAGCAACAGTATTTCTTGTATTACTTGAGAAGGTACCTTAAAAAGAGTACTGAGAAGCTGCAAAATATCCGATTGGCTTAAGTAAACTATTGAAGTCCTGTGTCTTTATTACAATAGCCGTGTAGTAGTTTGCTTTCTGAATCTTAGGTTTTGACCTATAGATCTCAATCCACAGAGCCATTTGGTTGTCTTTGATTTTGATGGGTTCTCTCCTTGGTTGGAAAAAAGCTTTTGGCCTTCAGGATACACAGAAAGGCTCACTTGTTTTATAGGATTTTCAGGATGGATACAGAGGATAAAAATCTGCTTGAGTGGAATATACGAATCGGGAACCTAATTGTTATTAACACTGCTTTGTTTTGTGCATGTTATAATAGTTCTTAATAGGTATTAATTTATTTGATTTCCTATCCAAGACCCCATCTGTGAGTGTGTAGATTATTCCTTCACTTGCGGTCTTTGACTTGAGGTCCAGTCATATGAATCACTAATTATGCTCTCAACTAGACTGGAATATATGAGAAGCTCAGAGTGCTTGTCCCATCCACAGACAAATCTGTTCCTTCCAAAATCTGGTATGACAGGAACACAACATTTTTTGCATTATACTCAGGGAAACAATAAAGTTTGTTTGAAAGCAATGAATTCTAGACTACTAAATTAAATAAAACCAACTGCTTAAAAAAAGTTTGTGAGGCAGCTATTTAAGATTGTAACTGATAGCATATTATTTTCATTACAGGTCTTTCATGGAGCTTCTGCAGAAAACTAAGCCGTGCTTTTACTTGTTACTAAAATGTTGAAATAGCAATTTTCCCTGTCAGCTCACTTAGAAACATTTTACAATACTGATGTGAGAGGTGCTTGCAGGAAGTTAATTGTTGGATTTCCATTTTCAAAGTCAACTTGGAGTAATCACAGCCATTGTTCAGGAACGATATGCTGTGAAAGTTTTAATTTTAGTGCTGTCTTAATTCAGAGGTTAATTATTAGTTGTACTACTAAGGTAGAGAGGAACACAGATTATCACTATTACTCTTTGAATTTCTTTTAAATCCTTTTCAGGCACAGCGGTGGCATCAAGGTAATGAGCATTTTGGTCGCTCGTGGTTGGCAGGAGATGTTGTTGGATGCATGGTTGACATGAATGAGCACACTATGATGTTCACCTTAAATGGTGAAATCCTGCTTGATGACTCAGGTTCAGAACTTGCCTTCAAGGACTTTGAGGTTGGTGATGGTAAGTACTGTAATACTTTGTGCTGTTAAATTGCTGTTGCTGCACTTTTTTTTCTCCAGCTTCTCTTTAATGTGGTGTGCTACTTGTTTTTCTTTTTTTTCCCCCCCTCTCTCTAGGAAACTACTCGTCCTTTTCTCTGTTTGATTAGGATCAAGTCTTTGGAAAGGATGAGTGCTAGGTGTGAGGATCAGGCAAGGCCTTTTTCTGTGGTGAACTGTGCAGCCATCATTTGTGGTCAGATCTTTTGACTACTTTGCAGACATTTGTCTGGAGTTGCAAATTCATAACCTTTAACACTTCATCTGCACTGCAGCAGGTCACCAGAGAGTATGAAATGTCATAGAATGAATTGTAGACTGGTTTCGGTTGGAAGGCGCCTTTGAAGATCAGCTAGTCCAGCCCCCCAGCCATGGGCAGAGACATAAGATTTTATCTGGATCAAGAACTGAAATGCTACCAAATTTCTATCAAATTAGTGAGAACATATTTTAGGGACTATAAGCCAGCTTTAAAGTTTTGTTTCAACTCTGGAAGGAGAAATGACAACTACTCCAGGATAAAGCCGGCTAGTACAAAGCCTCTGAAATTTTTCACTTGATTCTAAACCAGCAGATTGAGTTTTGTACCTGTTGCAGTGTTCCTGGTGCAGCTTTCAGAGTCCACAAGCAGGTTTTAGTCTCCGTGAAGCTGTAGCTTATGAGATTGCAAAAGATGGCAGATAGTGAGGTTTTTTCAGGTTCAGATTGATTCTATATCATGAAAGTATTTTTGTTTATAGATTTATTTACGTACTTGTGTGTGAATAGGTATATAAAAAGGTAAGAAATTATGTTAATGTAGATTCTGCCTAAAATTACTATGGTAAAGTAATTTTTAAAGTTTTAGTCTTTTCGTGTCATTTGCTGTAGTTGTGTATATGCTGTCATATATTATATGTCTGTTAAATAATCTGTGTCTAAGCGATATAGTTAAATTTTTTGAACTCTAAAAGCTGCACATTATGCTTTTGAATTACCGATTCTTATGCCTATTAATCAAGCAGTTCTCTGCCTTAATTTTAAACACTCTACTTTCATCTGGATTTCAGAGTTTTTTACTTTCAGGCATGCTATGGGAGAATATTTTTTTTTTATCCTTCTGCCATGCCATGAGAATTAAGAATAAGTTGGTTTCATGTGAAACGAGATAATTGCCACCAATTTTCTAGACTTATGCCTGCTACTTTATTGTCTTCAGATTTCCTTAGATACTGTGATACTGTGATGAGGGAAAGTAGTATGTGAATTGGCTTACTGTGGTCTAGGCATAAAATCATCCCGGTGCCATTAAATTGTAAAGGTTTTCCAGTTATTAGGCAGTATAATCCCACTGAGGAATGGGAGATTCTGAGAGAAACTGGAATTCCATGAAATTCTGAGGGTTGCCTCTTTGACCAGTATTTTGATTTCAACATTGATGAAATCATGGTAGTGTAGTTTTCATGGTACTTGTTTCTAACTGCAGGTTCAGATTTAAACAGATCTCTGAGTCTGAAACTGCTAAAGTAATTCCTGGTTTGACATGGAGTCTGAAGGCCTTGGTAATCATGTCAAAGACTTACTGTCAGTGTCAGGCCTCAGATTTCTCATAACATCCTTTTAATTCAACATTAAGTTCCTGTAGTGTTGTGTTTGAAGAGAAGAGCTTACATTTGAGATAAGATCTCCTATTATTTTTTTAAAAGAATGTGCTGATTAATCTCAGATTTAATAACTGTAGATCAATATTTGTAAACATTATGGGTATTTAATCTATAGTTCATGGGAGGGGAGGACATCTCTGGGTGTGTGTACAGACACATGTATGAAACACCCAAATTAAGTATGAATTTCATAGACCTTTGATTTTTTTTTTGTGTGCTGTTTTTGGTTTGTTTTTTTTAATGGCTCTTAAGAGCATTGAGACTTTTCTGGAGGTCACTTCTGTAAGTGAACTGTGTGCATGCCATGTGCTGCTGCAGAAAGAGACTTTTTGCTTTAGAAAAAAGCCAGAATTTCTGGTCAGAGCCCAGTGTCCTTCTTTGAAGGATGCAGTCTGACTAAAAATCAGTCCTGTAATTTTAGTTTACAAAAGGACAGTGAAAAGGGAATATGTCTTTCTGCGCATTTACCAGTAAAGCTTATGTGCTACAACTTAGGTTATACAAGAACAGCTCCTTTGGTTTATGGCGGACTAATTTGTTTGTGAGATATAATCTCAGTTATAAAATTGTTAAATGGAATTACGTATTATGCATTTGTGTAATAGAAACATTTCACACTGTAGATACAAACAAGTACATCATGCAAATCAAATTTTGTTTTGTCAACACGTGAACTCTTGAGCATGATCTGTTTCTAGTGAATGTTTTTCTAGTGGTCGTGTTAAAATCTTTCTACTCATTTTGCTATTCCATACATAAATGTTTTGCTTCACAGCCCAGTTATGCACCAGGAGATAAAGAACCAGGTCATGGTAAATTATCTTTTTTTGTATCCTCCAGCATGCAAGGGCTGCACAGGATCTGTGAAGCATCACATGTAAAATGGCTGGATACCCATTTAAAGAAGGGTACTGAAAGTAAATTTTTATTCCCTCCTAAGACTTGTAACTGCCTGACTCCCTATAAGATGAGGTACATAAGGATGAATCTTGAAACACCTTAATGACAATTATACTATTGGCAAATGAGTGCAGAATTTCAGTGGAGATGGAAGAGCTTCCATGATTAAGACTGGAACTGGTATTTTTATTCCATTCATACAGAGCAATAGTTACTTCATAGTTACGTTTATTTGCAGGAGTTCACTACATGTACAGTACTGTTCTGGCATCAATGACGTTTGTATTGGTGAGACAGATTGTCATCTTGATTTCATATTTACTACAGTTACAGGGTTGACAGAAAATACTAGGTTGAGTAAAAACATCAATGAGTTTTACTTGTGTAGGAATCTTATTCTGGGTTTCTTTGTTTTCTTTCAGGGAATCTTGAAAATAACTAATTTACATTTTATTTGTGTGTGTGTAAAATATTTGCTTCCTGTCTAAGTATGAGTCTATCTGAGATCTTTTTTCTGAGCCCACAGGAAAATGCGTAGGTAGACAAATTAACAGCTTGTGTGCATTCTTATGTAGGAAGGGTAAATATTAATAATATTTTAAATCTTGTATGTGTTTTAAATATTCCTGTTTGATTTGGTTTTGTGTCATGTTGGTCTTCATGAATAGGCTTTATCATCTTTTCTTGGATTTTGGACTGCATCTAATTATCTAATCAGCTTTTTCTTTAATGTATGCATACTGAATTCTGCTGATAACGTCTGTTACTATTGCTTTTTTTTGTTTGTAAAACAATTATTTCCCATTTGATTTTAGGATTATAATAAAGAGAAACTGGCTATGTGTTAAATCCCAAGGTGCTGGAGATGGAGTTTACTGCTTCCTTTCATGAAATAGTTGACCTATGCAGAAACATAAAACAATAATTCATATATATAAAAATATAAATGTTTACAACTGGTCAGTTTGCACCTCCTTGTTTTTGAACACTTTTTTAGGCTTTGTTCCTCTGTGTTTTCTATGAAAGTACAAAATCTGATACAATCCCCCCCCGAGATTAACCCTATAGCTTGTGACACAACGGTGGTTATAGAACATGTTCTAACGTGTCACTGAGTCAAGATTCAGCTCAGTCGCTTCACTCAGTATGAGTGGGCACATGTTCAAACAGAGACGTTTTCTTAACCTCCATTAAAAAATGTCATTGTGGACAAGTGAACAACAAGTTATCATCAAGTCTCTTGTAAAACTGAAGAAATTTGTGATGGAAACTTTTTAATTATTGACTGAGGTTGAGAGATCCCAAAGATCGAGTTGGTGCTAAAAGGAACAAATTTTTTGTTGGTAGAAGATATGAAAGGAAAATGGATGGAGATCCTCAATAGCCTTTCAGAAAATGATCTTTGGAATTGCTTTGATGCAGCTGTGTGTCAACTCAGAAGGGAACTCTTTGGAAGGTCATCATAGATTTTTTTAATTTGTTAAATACAAAGGGTTATAGACACAGTCTTGGGTGGATTTTTTTGTGGTGCACCTCTTATATCTATATACAATACAACGTTCCTAGTTATGTGCTGTATAATACATTTTTGTTTCATTTAATGCTTAAAAATAGTCTTTCTTATTGCCAGTCATTGGATTTGCACTAGCAGAATAGACATGACATAGATGATTTAGACACTATGATTTGTCTGAGTAATTGGTGCCTTCTGATTTAAGAGCCTTAATGTGAAGTTAAAAATCTGGACTTGAACTTACAACTAATAGTGTATATCCTTCAATTTATTGTGCTTAATACACATACAGTTGGTAACTAATCTTGTGTATCTGTAATAAAATCTTTAAAAGGTGGTACTGAAAGCCAATCTTTTATCTAGTGAACACTCATTCCTGTAGGTGGTGCTCTGGTTGCTTTTGTCTCTAAAGAACGTATCATGAACAGATATTCTGCACAGTTGTTATCTGAGCAACGTAGAGAAAAGTGAGGAACTAGTTTTATCCTATCCTTATTCCCTTCAATAACTGGTACATTCACTTGAATGAGAAACAATGTAGAGAGCTCCATGTTTCTTGATGATACAAAATAAAAATTTCTGTTAATAGCTAGATCAAATGAATCTATAAAGCATTTGTAGATGTGGAAATTCAAAATCAGGATGAAAAGGAGCAGAAGAAATAAGAGATTTTCTAAGGTTTTTAGATACTGATGTTGAGAAAGAAAAAACAACAGGTTTTTTTTTAAAAGTGCAAAGGAGTTACAAGTGAATTCTTTGTGCTAGTGAAACACTAAGAGAGCAAGTGCATACAAATGTGAAGTGGATTGAAAAACAAAACCAAAAAACCCAACATGAACCCAAAGCAAACTAGCATTAAGTTTCATGAAGCTGTAGTTTCATATTGGCAGTTCTCATCAGCCACGAAGTGTTCTGAGGTTTTTTAAAATTAATTAAATTGAGTTTTTTAATCTACAGCATGCATTTGGTGCATATTTGTAATTTTTTCACTGCTATTGCTGCATAGGCAAGCACTATGTTACATCTAACGTGATTTTTGAGGTTCTCTCAAAACACCTTGACTAATGGAATTTTAGGAGGCATGTAAAAAATAGTAATACTTGGATTAAAATTGGAAGCATTCTACCAGTGTAGCAGAGAGATTAACCAAGAGCTGGTTATTGGAGTCCCTGAAGTACTCTTAGATTTCTATGAAGTAAATTGAATTTGCATGGAGAGATCCATGGCTACTAGAGAACTTTTTTTTCAGAATGATATATGAGATACAGTACTTGGTGACATGTAAGAGGTGATGTGCCGTCAATGACTCCTTGTATTTATACTTTTGTTTTTTTTTTCTTTTTAAATTTGTTCCAAAATTAGTTTTGATTGGGTTATGGAAGTGAGCAATTCTCTGATGTTCATGATGTACAATTCACATGTTCTTTTGTCTTGTTTTAAGGATTTCTACCTGTGTGCAGCCTGGGCCCATCTCAAGTGGGAAGAATGAATTTTGGAAAAGATGTCAGCACTCTCAAATATTTCACTATCTGTGGCTTACAGGAAGGGTATGAACCCTTTGCTGTTAATACCAACAGAGACATCACCATTTGGCTGAGTAAAAGGCTCCCTCAGTTTCTACCAGTGCCACAAAATCATGAACATATTGAGGTTTGTGATCCTATTAAAAAGTTTCTAGACACTTCTTCCATTAATATGTTTAAATTATGTTTCTACTTTTGCACTTCTAGACAAAATTTTGATATGACATTTTGACCCAGTTCTGTACGAACCTTTCACTTGTTACAAATTTCTTACACTCAGTGGGGGTGAAAATAATGCAGTTATTTGGTTCATAGTATTTCCTTATCCCTGAAATCTGTCATGTGTGTAAGCATGACAAATTCTACAAGAAGTTCTTATTATGAGCTCGCTATGGAGTGGGAATTTTTTGTAAACAACTTCCAGAAACTGGGCCTTTCTACATAACAGATACAATGCGTTCTGGTGCACACACTTTGCGAAGTGATTATTGCCTAACTAAATGGTTTTGATTTTAATAAATATTTATTAGCCCGTTGTGTCAACACTTATGTCCCAATCAGTTATGCATCTTGATGGAACTGAATGCACGCCTTCTAAGTCCACTCCTTAAGGTATTTATTTTCTCTTAAAATGGCACTACATGATTACGATACATTTGACCACTGACAGCATGCTGTTGCAAGTTATGGATGTCTATTCTAGAAATAAAAGCTGAATATTTACAAGGGGAAAAAAGCATCAGTTTCAAAACAACTGTATCTTTACATTTGATAGGTGATGAGAATTGATGGCACCATAGACAGTTGCCCCTGCTTGAAGGTCACACAGAAGTCGTTTGGTTCACAGAACAGTAAAACAGACGTCATGTTTTTCCGATTAAGCATGCCCATTGAATGTGCTGAGGTGTTCTCCAGATCAGCTGCAGGGGGATTAGCAGGCTCTGGTCTTTTTGGCCCAAAGAATGACTTGGACGATTATGATGCTGATTCTGATTTTGAGGTTCTGATGAAAACTGCTCATGGTCATCTAGTTCCTGACCGGACAGAAAGAGAAAAAGATGCCACAAAACCAGAGTTAAACAACCATAAAGATTATGTTCAAGAAAAGCCTTCACGTCTTAAACAAAGGTTAGTGTCACATTTGGCTTTCCTTTTTTTTTTCTTTTCTCTTTTTATTTTTTTCCTTTTTCTTGAATTGTATAAGAAAATGCCAATCAGATCTGCAGAGGTTTTTCCCTAATTCTGCCATAATTTGCATATAACACAGTAGGCAGGACAGTTAACCTTCATGTGATTGTTTTACATCAGATGCAATATGTAGATTGCTGTTAAGCAGAAAACTGAAAACATCTTTCAAACTATTAAAAACACATCATTTGGTTTATTGTGAAAGCTTTTTTGATCATCACATGAAGGATACTCTAAAGTGTGGAGGTCCATTCTAACAGAATTGGGATGCCTTCAAAGTAGCTTGGAACTGTTTTTCACGTGGCTTCCAAAAAGCTGAATGTGTTAGAAAGTCTTTATCTATTAATGTAGATTAGATTCTTATCTTGCTCAATGAACCAAATAATCATAAGAATATTCTCTAGGTGAAATGTTCATTCTCCCTAATTTTTCTTATGGAATCAGAAGCAGAGTACCTAACTTAATGATGCTGTGGAGATGCAAAACCTGAGTCAGACAGTATTATTGAAGCTTTCCATTCCTTTTCTGCTCTTCTTTACCAAACATATTTTGTTTAATATTTCAATTGCAAATCAGAACATATGGATGGTATTTTTAAATGCCTAAAGGTAATTTAAGGCTTCCCATTCTTTGAAAGTGACATAGGTGTTTAATAGCCCCATAAGTTTTTAAGTTGTGTGAGGTTTTAGTTTCCAAGTGACTTTTGAATATCTGTTATAATCTCAGAATTCATCTAATTACTTTTAAAAATGAGCCTACGTCTTTCACTTTTCTGAAGAATTTATTTTGTTTTAACCTGCATGGAAGTAATTAACTAATGTTATGCATTAATGATGTAATAAATACTATGTATTTAGGGCTAGCATATCAAATATAATGTATTTAGGGATAACACATCAATGTAAAATTCCTTTATGTAGATGTATTGATATATTGAGCTTTTCATATAGATTTTGACTTTACTTATTTTCTTACAGATTTATGCTTAGGAGGACAAAGCCAGATTATAGCACGAGCCACTCTGCACGACTCACTGAGGATGTGCTAGCAGATGATAGAGATGACTATGATTATTTGATGCAAACTTCCACGGTATTTTAACATAGGATTGGTATTTTAGCTATTTGCTTTTTTTTTTTATAATAACTACATGTTTTTGCTTGTGAAAGTTTCAGAATCTGTAATTTTCAGGCAAAATTTTTAATTTAAAAGTGTGTGATAGTTCTGTACTACTGAAGTTGAGACTACTATGTGCATTTTATTTTTACTTGATTGTCAGTCTAGAACAATTTCCACATGGAAAGCCATAAATCAATGGAATATGGTTTTGAAATTACTACTGGTAACACCAAATATAAAAGGGGAAAAGTACATTAAACTAATAGGTCAATGTTGAGGACGATTTAAAAACATCTATACTAAATTTCTTCAGCATTTATTTTATGGAATTCCTAGGGAAAATTTTATGAAGGTTTTGTGCGTCTTTCCCTGACAAGATCAGCTTCATAAGCACTGATTCTTCAACGTTCAAAGGAAAAAATACTTCTCTTTTGGATGCGTTCTTCTCTTTCTAAAATATATTAGATACCAGAAACCGAGTCACCCACAGTATAAAAATTGTAGCTGTAGTACAAAACCAGCCTAAACAGAACCCTACAATGCAAGTATCTTCAATATTTTCCTTTTTTAGCGTAAATGTTTTGTTGACTGTATTTCAGTTTGTGTTTATACTCTTTTATTGCTTTGCTTGTGAATTGCACTTGAACAAGCCTATGCTACTTCTGAAGAAATTTTCAGATTTTAGAGCAACAAATTAATTCTGAATCAAGTTGATGCGCTGGAAAT